>CM067378.1:85300484-86572708 GCA_034510155.1 Eucriotettix oculatus | reverse complement strand
TTATCGTTCTCAGTAATGAGTCTGGACTAGTAGCTAGCGTCGCTGCCTTACAACACAGGGGTCCCGGGTTCGAATCCCGGTATGGGCATGGTCTTTTGTGTAGTCATGGGTCCTCAATGGGCTGCAGAGCCAATGAATAAGAAAAAGAAGCTCACAATAAAGAAAATCAATGCGTTTTAGAGAGTAAATAAAATTATTCACTGTACCTGTTATCTATTAAACAGAAAACTATTATTCAAGTTTGTTGGGACATATGTAGACTTGTCATAAAATTTATTCAAGTGGACAAATTGGAATAAAACTTTATACACATTTAAAAACACAGAGAAAATGTGACAGATTATTGGAGGTTGGACGAGAATCATATAGCACAAATGTGTCATTTATACGCAAAAATTTGTTGTGACGTCACCGAGAACTGAGAGTGACAGAAAGCAAGAAAATGTGACCGATATTTATTACATTCCACTACTTTCACATTTGATCAATTATATCCTGTAATTTAAACACCAGGAAATCATAATAGGATGATAAAAGATAATAAGAAAGATTTTTTAAAGCTTTTTATATTTTCGTTGTATTTATAAGCCGCTTTTTAAATAGCAGACATGACAAATTTCACGGAATCATAACCCATGATTATGCTTTCAAACATGACCATTGTCAATTACATTCTGCAACACGAACAAAAAATATTGAAGAATAATAGGTAAGATTTTTAATCACTATAATTCAATGGATTTGTTGTAGATTGCAAAAACTCCTTAAATAATTTCAAGTGAGAACTTTTGACTCTCGTAGGTAGTGTATGTATTTTGAAGTTTATGTATTTAATAAAAGTTAAGGTGTCTTCGATAATTAATTAATCAATTTCTGGTAAAGTAATGAACAAATGGTGTCCTTATTTCCTTAGTAGTCATACGGAACGATATTTCCTATTTTCATTCAAATTAACAAAAAGGAAAAAATATATTTTACTGACAATGTATCAGCCCAAATTGAATATAATTCAACGGTTAAGCGTTTTGTGGGAACTGAAATAATCCTGTGTGAAAAACAGCCTGGGGATTTTTTTATGAAAAAATAATTATAAGAGAAATTTCTAAGGAGGTATAATTAATTGTTCGCCGTTCCTCTAGATTTTTTCATCATCCTCCCCAGACGAAAATAGCAGTTAATTAAGTAAATTATCCTTTATGTTAATAATTGTAAAACTCTTTAAAATATTTAGTTAATTAAAATTCTATTTAATTGAAATAATAAAGCAACATGATCTAATTACCTTTGTCTCCTAATTAAATTTAAAATTGAAGGCATATTTTTGGTAGGTATATTTAATTGGAAGAAACAAAAATAATTGTCCAAACTCTATTAGCATCATAACGGACGATACCATTAGTGATAAAATAAACTTTGTTTTCCCATCTTATACCTCGGCCCAAATTAACACTCTACTGGACAGTCACTGAAATAGCGATGTAGTCAATACAAACGTAATTCAGAATGCGGTTTTATTACGATTATATTTGAAACTACTAATCAACAGTACGATTCTCTGGAACTGCCTTCGTTAAAATCCATTGATGTCTTTTTAACTAGAAACTAAATTGTGAAAATTTTATTTTATTCTAACATGAATCACAATGAATACCAAAAAGAAATTTTCTTACTTTAAGTAAAATAAATAGATAAAAATACGGCCAAATTTGTGAGTAAACACATTTAATTACCGCTTAGTTAATATAAATACAACGTTTCTTCCGATATTGTGGACTTCTTCAGGTAAATTTTTAGATGGATATAGTAATTACATTGTGAGTAATTTGGTGTCGCGGACTGTAGCTAGTGACGGTTAAGGTCCATATTATGCATTTATTTATTTATTTAAATGAATAACAGCCTGAAAATAAACGCATGTCTTTTTAATTTTACTTTATGGATGGTTTCCGTTGTACCTATAAAACCCATTTCGCTTCAATTTATTGGTCCATATCTTTGAAGAGTGCCTTGGTTAAAGTTTATTTTTTTCTTAGTTGACAATTGTGATGAGACTATCAGAAAGTCCATTTAATTTTCACTACACTTAGATTTACAGGTATAATTCTACTACTCCACAAATAAATATTTCTTTCCAAATGAGTGTAAATTTTTGTAAAATAATTCAGAAATATATTGTCAGGAAGAAAGTTTATGTACGGGAATAATCTGAATTTATAAAACAAACGAGACGATTTAAAACCAATTTGTAAGTATATGGAGTAACTATTAAAGCTTCTCGATTATATCCCATAATTTATAAGCAGATACGAAACCTCATTTAACTGAAATAGTTATTCTTCTTTCGCAGTCACTACTATTATATAGCTAAGTTGAATGAACAACAATACTTCCCATTTCTAGGATTCTTGATTTTGATTAGAATAGACGTGGAGATTTTTTAAATAAAGATTTTAGTATATTCACCTATAAATTAAACATAGCCTATTTTATTTTACACAGGAAGATGTTTGTGAAACTAATTTAAAATTGCTACTCATTTTAATAGTTCATTAGGTAAAAATTAATAAATTCACATAATACATGCAGTTCTGATAAATAAAAATGAAATTGCTTGAATAGGCAATAAGCGCCGTCAAAGAAATATCCTTCAAATGTTTACAATATGAATATATGTTATCAGGACAGCCTAAATAACCGTCTGAACAATTGCTCGCAACTAGTAATAGACATATTGTGAGCCCCGACATAAACAGCAAGATTCAGCCTGTGCGGCCGGGGTAGTATTTTCAAGAACGTTTGCTGAAACAAAAAACAAGGATACTTTTGAAAAAAGCGTACCTCAGGAAATTCTCTTATTTGCTCAAACTAGATGATAAAGTCCATGGCAAGTCCGTGAATCCCTGTACACACAGAGACAGAGAGTTAGTGAGTGAGAGAGACTGAAAAACAGTTTTAAAAAGTCTGACAGCGTTGTAAATTAAATTTTTCATTCATGGAAACATTTTCGTGATATCCAATTTAATATTCTATTTGTTCCTTATAATTTATCATACTGAAACATAAATACGCCATATCAGATTACATTCATTATACCACTTAAAATTTATAATTTTCTTATAAATATACTGCTACATTTCGTGCTGCAACCATGGTCTGTGTAAGCTGCTAAAAGTATATTGCCGTTGTAGATGTTAAATTTGTGTAATATTAATAAATAGTAAATATGTAGACGAAGAAACTCTATCTCAATTGGGTATAAGGCAAAGAATATTAGAATTAAGTTACATAACATTGCGACTCAAATTTCTGTGGTGTAGTGGTTAGCGTCGCTGCCTCGCATCACAGAGGTCACGGACTCAAATCTTGGCACAGTCATGGACGCCTTTGCTCATCATGGTCAAGGTTAAGACTGAGGGAGAGTCGACTGTGTCGACCGCGTATCGCTCCAAATTCGGAATGTGTATAGATGATGACAGCGCGCAAAAGTTACACAGCCAAGAAAATAATAATAATAATTAGAATAAAATAATCTGTTCTTGTAGATGAAATAAAGAACGTGCCGCGTGCAGTGCCGTTAGCGGGAACTCATGAACAGGAGAGTGAGCTGACGAGGTCCAACGAGACATACGAGGAAGAGGAGTCATTGCGACTAGTTTGTTTGCCGCTCTTGCTCGACGTTGACCATTGTATTTATCAAGATGCAAAATATATTCCTTAGGGTTATCTAGTGTGTTTCTTTTATAATCTCTCCTAACCTTATTGAACGCTCCAGTTTTCTACTAACAAATTATGCAATTAATCGCGTGACCACGGTTGCAATTTATAGCTTTAAATGTTTATTTTTATTTTATACAATTAATTCTTTAAGTCAGAATAATAAGTAAAATAATTAAATTCATCTGACTTAATTTTATAAATAAATATGTAAAGTTTGTAAGTAATAGAATATTTTAATTATAAAACGTTTCGTCCCCCAACTTTCAGGACCTCTTCAATTCATTAATTACAATATTAAAAAACTTCATGTTGCTCTGCAACGCCAGGGGCAAAAGTAGTAACATGATATTTTGTAATATTTTAATTAATGAACTGAGAAAGTCCCGTAAGTTGGGGGACGAAACGTTTTTGAAAATATTTAATTAAATTATTCAATTTAGGCTTTTGGCCATTCTATGTATTTTATATACAAAGAACGGATCTAAAAAAACTAGAAAGTTAATATAAAATTTTCATTGAAATGTTATCAATAGCAGAGCTGGTTGAATTAGAAATAAACTAAAGGATCGTCCACTTCAATATTTTATGACAAAATTAGCGATAGTTAAACCTCAAGACCGACGACAAGTAATAAACATGCATCATTAGCAAATTCCAACGTTCACGCCTCCATTAAGGATTCCTGGCGGTACTAATACAAGGGCACGAAAAGGATTTTTGAGAGAAAATTTCTTGCGATCCAATCTGTTGCAAGAATATTTCAAGCATGCCTTATATAGTAGATATTTTCTTGAATAATGTTAAATATGACAGAATATGTCTCTATATTTGAGTAGTTCATTTGCTGTTCGACCTGTTTGTAACCCGTTTGATTTACGTCCGTTGACTTTACGAGTGCCATGTAATTCATTGCTTCGCTTGGAGATATTATGCTTGAGACGTTTTACGATCCTAAACATCTCGTTTGAGGAATAGGCACTTACGGTCGAGCGGTCAACAGAAATGTAGTTGAGCTGTTGGTTTTCCCTCGTGGCCTTCCCTTGCGTGGCGAATCGTTGATGAGATTAGACCGTAAACTTGTGGCACCTCAAGTCGGTAAATTGTGCGATACAGCAGCAGTCGCAGTGAATAATTCACAGTGCGGTTCACGGAGGACAATCTGCCACGCGAACGCCAACAGTTCCTCCAATCTCAATGCATCCCAGATTTACTGAGGCTGGCTCTTTTATTTATATCGCCCAGTGTGCAAGGAGACTATACTGTGCTATAAACTGCTCCCTTCGTTTATTTGCCTCGAAAACATAAAATTCCTTTATTAGTTTTGAAACTCTTCTGTTTACTAACCTCTAACCATTCATATCGTTACTAAGGAAATAACCGCTCTATTATTCCCTTTATCATCGGCACAGTGCACAGTGGACAACTCCATCCGTATTGTACTGGTGTACACAGGAGCTCACTTTAACCGAAAACTTTATAAACGTAACTTCGTAGTGTAAGAGAAATCCTGAAAACTTTGGCGCTAGGAATTATATTTCTGTCAGTTCAGGAAATATTGCACGACAAGAAATATAAGAAGTACAGAGTGTGTTTAAAAGACGTTTTCACAGGCTGCATATCTCGTTTGTATGAAAACAATAAGTATAAGTATAAAATCATATTCCATAAATCCTATAGTGAAGCACAAGCTTCAAGGATGTGGAACGAGTCAGAGATTTTACATAGGTTGCTTTATTAATATTAAAATATACTGTAACTATTCATTAATTTTTAACTTATAATAAGATTTTCTTAAGTTCTATACAGAAGACATACAATTTGTACCTTATATATAAAATTGATAAATATTTTTACATCCTATACTAAAAAGTTAGTGTTCTAATAATGTTCTTTCATAATTATAAATATCTACCCTATGATACATTCAGCTCCATAAATGTTTTTAATATTGCTAGTAGCTTTCCGACAGTCCGTTGAAGGGGAAGTTCCTCCTCAAACGGTAATACTTCCCTTCTTAAGAACTATACGAGAAGTCCGGGAGCAGTGAAATCTTCCTAGAAGGACCAATATATAAAAAGAAGAAAATAAGCGCATACATAAGTAAATGTAATTAAGTGTGTATAAATTAACTTAAGCAGTGTGCGTACACTGTGAAGTAATAAGTTGCATTAGTAGTAATGTAATATATGCCTCCTGATAACGGTACGGAGTGAAAACTGGTTTGTGTCGCAAACCGATAACAGTTACAATAAAGTTTAATTATTAACAGTTTCAATAATTCAATACTTGTTCCTTTGGTGATGTAGTATTCTGTAGAAGCACAGTTTTAATTTTCAGTTACTTTAATAAACTTATCGTAAAGAAAAGCATGTGAATATTATTTAATAACGGTTATAAATTATTATTCCTCTTATTGTGTTTAAAATAATTTTCTTTATTTTAGCAACTAATACATGTGTTCAATTAGGTTGACTGGGATATGTAATGGAACTCTCATTCCTGCTTTGTTCAATTTTAAATGAATAAAAGGTAGTAAAATTTCCCTTTTTGCCAGTAACGTCATTCGCATCCAGGTAAAAAACGTTTATCCATTAATGAAAGAATCCTAATATCGTCGGTACAGCAATTAAACAATATTTATGCTGCCCTTATTTTTCACGACATAATAATCGTTTATCAAAAGAAATATCTTATTTTAGATTTTTATTTCATATTCCTTACTTCAGTTCAGTCATCACAAAAAAAAACGTTAAGACTACTGTGAATTCACTTTGAAAAATTAATCAATTATATTTCTTATTTACTTTTTCATATTTAGAACTAATTTTTCTTTTACAGCTAAAGAATGATTAATCGTAAGTCAAATGGTATTTTTAATAAAATACGTTCTCAAATTATTTATTAAAATGGCATCTATAAAGTAACAGTAGCTTTCGCCATTTATGCCATAATCATCTGTGCGAGAGATATATTAATGCATCACGTGGTTAAAGCAAAAACTCATTTATGAAGATCGTTACTAAATACGGAAAAAAAGGTTTTATTTAAGAACATACTGCATTAATGTATCCCTTGTATTTTTACTTTATTTACAGACGATTACGGCATAAATGCCGGAAGATACTGTTATTTACTTTATCGATTGGTCAATCCAGGACAAGTGGTCCAGGAAAAAGGAAATTGGTTTCCGCACCATCTCACAAAATATTAATATTCTATATTTGCATTCCTTCGTGTTTTGGCAGTTTGAAACTAATTTTTGTTTCATTTATATTGTGTCCACTTTTGTCGTGGCGCGCACGCCGTTTTATATCGTTTGCAAGTATCTACGAATTTGAAATTTATCCGCGACTATGTCGATGTATCCTTTTAAAATAAACTGCATCGTGTTCACTACATTCAGACCTACAAACTAAATCAATATTTTATAACATAATATAATTTTTTCATGTATTATATTCACCACGAAATTGTTAATTCCAAATGAAGAAGTTCAATATTCGTAGGCTAATTTCTCAACACGTTACCAAAAGACTCAAACGAAGAAAACCAGCTGATCTTGTGTAGTGTGTCATATCATAGAACAGTGCGTGAGTGAAGTGTATAGAGACAAGCAATAAACTAGAAGACAACATTGGATGGACTCTAGTCGATAAGTACACAGTGTAAGATGTGTCATAAGAAAAGGAATGATTAGTCTTTAAAGACTAGTTTTAATGATAGGCACACTGTTACTACTATTAAAATACATACAGTTATTCAACAGAGATCTAATTTGACATCAACAAGGGTCGGGCACATTCGAGAATAAAATAAATATGACAGGAAAAAATTTGGTTATTGATGGGATTTATCTTTACAGTATAATCAACTTGGCTTTCGTTTGAAATATGTGGCTAATTACTCGAAAATTAATTTATCTTACCATTTATGACTTTGTATAAAATTTCAGATATAAACGTTTGTATTCATTTATCTACCCTTACCTATAGTGGTACTCAATTTTAAATTATAATCTAATTGGAAAAGTTGCTTTTGGCATTTTCCAAAGCAATAAATATTAATCCCTTAATCTCATTACAAATCGGAGTAAGACCCATCCCCTCCCCCCTCCCCCCCAAATCTCCGCTGCCGTACTAAACTAATCTGGTCGATGCTCAACGGGCTGTATTCTCCCCTAAATTATAACAAAATCCAAATTCTTCAATTTGTAAGCGTAATAATCTCAAGCCTCAAACATTTTGTCGGTATTAAAAGATGATTTTCACTTCTTTAGGCACTGTGTAATAAACCACTTTAGTCTCTCAGTAATTTACAGCAGTTGTGGTTATTAGCAGATGAGTGTTGTTATTACTTGTAACAGCTTCTGTTCTTTCAGATAAAATAGAATTTTCATAATACAGATTCCTGCTGTTGCAAGGCTGAAAATCAGTGATGTGAATATACGTAATTAAATCTGATTAATTACTTGTGTAATTAGACTGAATACTCGTGAAGGGATTCCTAGAGGAACGCCTATTGAGTCGTGATACTCAGAATTGTGAATAATTCATAACTCAGGATAGTCACTAAAATATATGGTTCTTATAAATGGACTGAAAACCCTAAGTTCGTCTAGCTTTGTACTGAATTCAATTCTTACACAGTTCGATAATTTAATACAGTTTCATAGACTCTTTGGCTGGGTTTTACTCAAAGCATTTCTTCTGTTTGCAATATATTTTATATCTCGTAGCTATATTACTAGTTTACTAATTTAATTCTTTTTCAATTCCCTTCCTATGCTATTAAAGGGGAGTTGCCTGTTTCAGCATCACCCTCATGTAGCCTGTTAACCCAAAAAAAGAAAGAAAGGAAACGATTATAGAGAAATGACTAAGATCTTTCTCTCGCAGATGTTTCTCCCCAGATTAATTGCGGGGTTCACTTTTAAGAATACCTCGTACTCTGATTTTTCCAAGGTTCTCACATGCTGAGGCACCTTCACCGATTTTAGGAGGTGTATTTACTGGGGTCGAAGACTCTGGGAGTACGGTGAAAGTTTTCCGCTGATCCCATTGGATAAGTTGGCCAACTGAGTCCTAAAACTGGTAGAGACGCGGAGAACGGAATGCTGCGAACTCACAGCAAACTTATCTCACGTCATTCGGATGGTCGTGATTGTAGTAGCCCAATATCTCGACCTACCTGATGTAGGTTTTCTAGTTTTCTCTTTTAGGTGATACACCGGATAGGATCCTTAAAATATAGCCTGGGGCCCCTAGTCAAAACTTGACTACCTTGCACAACCTTCCACATCCCCACTCTTCAATGCCCTTCCTATGCTATTAAAGGGGAGTTGCCTGTTTCACTATCTCCCTCATGTTACCTGTTAACCATAAAAATGCGATTATAAACTTAAACGCGAATTAAGTAATAATACGTCACATATCCAAAATAAAAATTCTAATATTTTTCTCACGGTTAATATGTGTTTTCACTTGTAACAAAAATAAACTACTATTCTACCAAATAAAGTTAACTTAAATTTTCAGAAAATATATTAACTAACTTTAAATTGTCCAACACTTCTTGTTGTTATTGTTCTTTGGCTCTACAGCCCATTGAGGGCCTGGACCTACCGGTTCGACTGTGTACTGCCATCTTGCATGACACATTCCGAATTTGGAGAGAGACGTGGTCAGTGTATTAATTATCCAACAGTCTTAATCCCGATCTTCGCGACCATGACGTCCAAGCCCATGCCAGGATTCAACCCCGGAGCCCCTGGGTTGTAAATTGTTCAACACTGTTGCCAAAATTTAGGGATCCATTTTTTTAATTCGTCGTGAAGTGATATTTATTCCGTATTAATTTATTTATTCTTCACAATAAATTTCCATGATTAATATGTTTATCAGACGTCTCTCTTCTTATATTATCAGTTAAAATCAGCAAACTTCGCCTTTATAAACTCCACCAGATGTCCATAGACGACACGTTTCCCCGCCAAAGGTGATATATTTTCTTCCCCCGTCTTAGACTAAGATATATTTCCTTCGTAGTCATACTACAGGTTCTTCAAGTGATACTTTATTTGAATCCATTTGCGTGATCAAATATTTTGGAAATCTTGGAATATAAGGATTTCAGTGTTCTGTTGCAAGAAGAGATGTTGTGGGAATATGTAATAGTAAAATTACTTCTTTCCAATTTTCTAGTGCCATTATTACTCCACCAGCAGCCTGCGGAGTGACTGATTCTGCGTCTTTGTTGGAGGACAATTAAGCGTAACACGGGCCGGTATCGTGTGATGATGGTGTGATATTGTCATGTTGTTAGGATATTGTATTTGAATTCCATTCTACAGGCCTATTCGTAGCAACAGTATTCCAAGTTTACAGTAGAAAGAGGTTGGATGCTGAACAGCCAATAGAAGGTCTTTTGGCGGTGCACACTAACATTCAGTCCCGGAATGAATTTGACCGTAAATACATTTCCAAGTTATTCACGGACAAATGAAAAAGTTTTACAGCGTAGAGAATGATTTTTTCTTCCACTTCAACGGAGATGAACGTGAATTTTCTTCCATGCATAATTTTACAGCGGCGGCGGCGAGGGATAGGTGAAATTTGAATTTTATGCTTTCCGTCCCAATTATACTAAAATTTCCATTACATATGTATAACAACAAAGTTCGTTTCGTCTAAAGGAACATTAATATTCAATTCATTTGAAAAATTCCGTTTTCATTATTAGGCCAGTAGGAAAACACCTTGAGACCATTACAAAATGTTTCAACTTTTTAATACAAACAACAGTTTCTTACACATACATTGTGACGTGGATTTTATAATTTATAAATATATTTTAAATATTAGTTATACTCGTATTTAAATGGGTGGGCGCCAATAAATCTCAACTTTGAAATGTAAACAGTTTTATTATGAACAGAAGTAAAAGAATAAACAATATAACAAGATTTAAATTTAATATATTTTATTTACTTATCTCAAAACTTAACCAAAGAAATAATATTGCTTGAAACTTTACTAAATTCAATCTACTTTTACTCAGAACTGTATGACTTGTTTATACGCACAGCGGAGCGAGTGATTATTGCCTTTTGGTTCCTCACTTTACGTTCATCATCCACTAGTTTCCTTGTTGACCGGCAGTCCTGGATTTAACGCAAAGGCAGCTTTCGAATCAGCATAGAAGCGGTAAACCTCCTCGCAGCTCAGACTCGAAGCCAGCCAGTCCTATCCGTTTCCTCGTGCTGACATCTCACCTCCAACTCTCCTTTTCGAATGATCTTTTCCGAGGTCCTATCCACCTGGAACTCACGTCTCCTAACACGAGATTGGTCTCCCCGATTTTTCTATCTTCCCCAGGTTCTCCAATGCGGTTGAAGTCTCTACCCTTCCCTTCCAAAAAATCAAAATTTGGAGGGGCTACTTACTCTAGCAATCCTTTGGGTCAACCACCTTGCTAAACCTGGGGGACCTGAGGTTTTATCGGCGAGCCGCAAATACCTTTCAGACGAAGATTGCACCTGTCAGGCTGTGTTTGTCTTGCCGGGATTTTCCCAGGAAGGGTGCCTTGCGAATGCAACAGGACTGTTCGGAATTTTGTACAAAAATGCCTAATATTGTAAAATTAATTTATATGAGTAAAACAAAATATATGACGAAATTCTATACGCGACAACACATACATAAAAGTCTCGCTGGAAACATATCGGTATACTTCACTACTTTGCCTCTAGCGATCTCGAAGATATCGTAGAATAATACATTTTTAGGGTCCTTAATGTTCTAAACAAAAATTAAAATCAATAACATTTTATTTTCTCTAGAGCAAGAAGACAGAAAAATACGTTCCTCAGCAAGGTCGAAGAAATTGGCCTACAGCACAGTGATCCAAGATTGTCTCAGATAAAAATCATGCGCACGCTGAGTATTTCCAAATGAAACATTACAATGCAATCACGGCAGCAAGTTTTTCTGATATAATACACCCTACTAATGACGGGAAACTCAATTTTTTGTAATCAATTTTGAGGGTCAGCTGGCCGTCTGGTCCAATTGGATCATTGAGTAACTGTTGCCATATGTGAAAAGTCTGTGATGCATTTACCCCACAAAATGCTCGAGGTCGTCTCAATTGACAGGAAACTTAATTTAATAACATTCGTCTGAGGCCAAAGGGGTAGGGGAAGGAACCCTAGTAGGAATGAAGTCACCCTTGACGGACTTTCCAGAACTCCTGTAGATTCCTCTCAGCCCATCCCGCGGCAAGGCCGGGGTCTACTCCAGGGAATTATATACCCGGCCTGTTAGGACAGACTGTGAGTTAAATGTTTCCCATAAGCTTTGACCACAGGCGTTCCTAAACCATTCATCCGAATACCGTGGAATTTTTTTTGTTTAGCGCTGTTCATCACAGAAAATGATTCTGTAGATCCTTTGAAGATTTAGGGTTCCTTCCTTCCCATTTCCTTTCAGGACAAATGGTCACACATCAGTCATCTTGTCTTGGACTGAATATATTTTACCAAATGTAATATGAGATTGGAGCGAGCTGTTATAGAAGTACAGAAGCTAAAGAAGTCTGCCACTCATGATTTATTATACCATACATACGATTGTCATGAAATTTTGTATACTATAATCCTGGACCCATAGAAGACATTATGCCCTCACGAAGCCCATCAAAAAAGATACTCAAATTTCTGTTTAAAGTGAAAAAAAGGCTAGAATTTAGCTAACATTTTATTTAAGTAATGGTACTTTTCAATTAGCTAATAAAATGGAAAATGTTTTATAGAATTTCGACTCGGGCGCTCGAGACAGATTCTACTGTAGCTACGTTACTAGACCTGGATTTTTCATAAAAGTTGTAGTGATGAAATTCATCTCTCCAAAAATAATTTGGTGAGGATAGGTAAATTGCAAAAATTGAGAGGCTTTTGCTGAAGATTTAAGCACATATTGACAAACAGATTGCCGATTATTTAAATAGTATTGCGGGATAATATGAATGAATTACCGGAGTCTCAGGGATACCAAGCTGGTATATTAGGAGCGATAATTATTGAAGTTGAAATCGGAAATAAGTTTGCTGATACGCTGCATTTTACTAAAACGAGTCTTGCACAGATGTTAACTGAGAATTATAGAATTTTTGTGTATTGTGACACCAACTTTCTCATGTTTTGTAAGGTAGCTGCATTCAGCTGTGAGTCAGCACTTAGGCTAACGGTGTGGGGATGTGCAGAGAACGAGAGGCCATAACGCATTGCACAGAGGGAAACTTTATCACACGTGGATAAAAGCCTTGCGTACCTTCGTTGCCAGGTACACTGACTTGTAATATCTGGCAGCGCTCCCTTGGGAATATTACACGCCCCTCTGGAAACACTAAAATTCAGAGTAGGCACCTGAAATTACAGCTAAGGAAATATGTAAGCTGGAGTAAAGAATGCCTTTAATTTTTTTGCCAAGATTAGACTCCTCACCAGACAGCAAATTAACATCGCGAAACCTTCCTCGTTTGCATATTACATTGGATGTCTGCAACAGAATACCAGGCTCATAAATACCTGTTAAAAATAATTATTCTATTATTCTCTTTGAAGTATATTCACACATATTTACTATAAATGCTTATTTTCAAAATGAAAATTAATTATTAAAAGTGAAAAAGTAAAAAATATCTCAACCCAAACACTTAGTAAATAACTGGTAATTAATAATGCCCAAAAGACGCTACTTTTCAGTCATAATTTTTATTATAAGGTAAAATCAACACTTAATTCTCAAAAACATTAAATTTAAATAGAGTTTAAATCATAAATAATTCACATTATTAACATTTTCTTAGACCTAAACTGTCGATAAATGACCTGAGATCACATACATTTAGTAAACCAAGTCAGAATCATTAACTTATAATTATAACAATCTTAATTTATGCGATAACATTATTCTTTGAACTTGGACCTAAGTTTTTTGAAGATACAAAAGTATTTTACAGCACGATGAGAAGTCGAGGACGGTACTAATCATTGTTAAGATCACGCCAATCAAATATCATCGTCAGATCCTTTTCATAGGTATTCTAGTATTTATAAATACACTAATATTTTTTTTAGTTTTAACAAAATTTTTACAGCGCATTTATCTTCAAATATTTATTTTATTTTGAAGATGCACATATAGCGTATTATCAATTCTCAGAGTGCTACTGAGTATTTACGTCGGGGTAATGACCAACATGCTAAGTATTTAAATAAAATTCTAATATAAAGTGGCACCTGGAGCATATGTACTCATGTGCTATTTGTATCGTAGTTTTAAGGACTATTATAATAATTATATTGTAATGTTGCGAATTTCCGCATCAACTTCTCGTCGGTGGTAGCACACGATTTCTGTCTAGAGTGAGCAATGCGAGTACGCCGTAACTCGGTTCACCCTCCCGCAACCACCCGTAAAGCTAAACAAAATTCCTCTTGCCGGTTATGCTATAGTTAATTCAGCACGTTAAAACAGGGGTGCGCCATGCAATGACAAGGACAGAAGACAGCATCAGACTACTGTGTGTAATGGTTTGTTTTAGGATATCTTGTGGTGTATTTGAATGAACCAGGCATCATTTAAAAACTTAATTCAGACTGATGATCTATCCTGCGTGAAATGCTCTCATCATGCGTCGGTTGCTTCTTAAATTAACTCTATTTATTTTTAATAAGTCCTAAGGAAACATTGTTCTGTTTTTTAGATGTATTGTTGATAATTTATCCGCTTTTAAAATGGTGACTTTAATAACACTATTAGTGCTGCATTACGTTATAATAGATTAGACACTTATTCTCGTGGAAATTGTTGCTTGTTTTATAAAACCGAACGTTGCAGCAGCAACATGAAATTTTTAGTGATACTTCAATTAAAGTTATGTGGAGATCCCGAAATTTGAGGGTCTAAAAGATTTTAATAATTCTTGACTTTTGGCCATTTTATGAGTTCAATTTTAAAGTTATTTTACATTAATAAAGTATAAATTAAGAAGCGTCAAAATTTTATTTTTCTTTTCAGATGAAATAATTTACGTATTACGCCAAATATTATAGATAACTCAGTCTTTCCTCAGCTTATAGCGCACATTTAATTTAAATTGCCTTTTATTTAGCGCACATCTCAATTTATTTAATTCTATTTGCTTTTATATATAATTTAACCGCGTTGAGTGTGTGAAGACTAAAACGCGATTCTACCCCAGTTATTTAATTATAATTTTATTTTATTATTTTAAATTGTTATCTATCGTAAATGTCTGTGATAAAATGCGGCTGATACAAGCATGGTTAGTTACAGATAAGCAATTCTAGAAAGAAACTTCCGTTTAAAGATAGCCATGTTCTCGGAAACCGCCTTCGCCCTTGTAGACCCAAGCAGCATTTTGCCTCAACCAACCAGGAAACAGTTAGTAGATTTGGCTGGGTGACGCTGAGGCCAGTTACTACTTATTACTGGAGCTGTAGTAAAAAAGGGAGAGGTGAAAGGAGCTAGGCAAATTTTTTCACAATGTAAGAAAGGAGATTCATGGCTGTGACTGGATGGAGAAAGTCGGTGGAGGAGAGGCTAGAGAAGCAGATAACCAGGTGGCAGAAAATCCGAGTGTTTCTCCATATCCTTGGGCAAGAATCCTACTGGTAAGTCGTCGGAAGTTACTTTCTTGGGAGTGTTGCTACGATACGTTTTAATTTTTGTCTTTCTGATAAAAATTCATTTTTTATTCGAGTTTCCAGCCTAAAACACGGGAACTTTGAGAAGAAAAGTAACATTTTGATTAACCGGCAACATATATTTTAGTCTTATATTATTTCTTTTGTAATTCAATAAATTTTTCGTATATTTTTTTTATAAATGTGACGTTGAAATTTTTAATTTTGATTTATTTAATTTCTTTAATACGTTGTGTGCCATAAGCTCTAGCGTTTATACCCAATATTGGTATCCAGAGTCGTATAAGAACTTATGAATATTAGACTTGTCGCATTGATTACTACACAAAATTAATCGTTTGTGAACAGGAAAGTACTAATAGAGGTTCATATTTTCGGTGGTATGTTTGTTATCACGAAATAAGTCGCAATATCTTCTCCTAAATGTGTAAATATATCCCTATAGCACTATTTAGTTTCATGAATCCGCCTTCAGACTTAGGGCTTTAATAGGAGATTAATGGGCCTTTAATTAACACACTGCATTATACAAATTAATAAAGCATGTTCATAGTTTGCAGAGTGCTCCTGCCTATCAATAGCCCAGAGTATCGTTGCCGAAGCACAAATTAACGACCAACTCTCCTCCGTTCTTGCAACTTGAGTATCTTCACAACAGCATCAGCGGAAAACAAGATTACGTGCTTAATGAAGGAAGTACAACGTTTTGTACGGAAGGAAATTTTGTAATGAAGTTGAATCCATGCAACTGATAGCAGTGCCTCGGGCTTCTATCTCGCAAACAGGCGTGTCTAATTATTATTGGAAACAGGTAATTGCCCCAAGGTTTACCTCATTCAACTTTAAAACTCTTTGTACGACTCTAATGCTCATTAATTGTTTACGATAAAGAAAGACAACAAAGGCGAGTATTATTGTTAAATAATTCTAGCAGCATGTCGTTTATAATAGGATCCATAATTCAACCTTATTTACTCACCAACGTTCATTAAAATTTCTTCCACACACAACTTTATATACGCTATTATGCATCGTACACAAATAATACAAAACAACTATTTGCTGTACGTTCAACAGTTTCTTCTAAATAAATATTTTTTCAATATTTATTTTACCTATAATAATTACAAATTTAATACAACGTCTATACGAATTTTTGAATTTATCCCAAAAGAGTTTTATCAACCTTAATAAAAAAATTTTAAATAACGTAAAAGGATATCAATTTTAAATACAGGTGTTTTCGATTAATATTGCCATATCCATTTATTTTAAAACAAATACTGATTTTAATAAACTCTCTTTAAATTTCATAAGAATTGCACGTAAAATTGTGACTTGAAATTGAATCCCAGTGTCTGTGGTAAGAAAAATGCTCCAAACAGATTGTTGGCGGTTGCATTTGAGACAAACCGCCAGGAGGTTCCTTTATCGTAAACCCCCAGGCGCGCGGTATAGTAATTGGAAATTGGAGAAAATTAGTGAGAAAATATTTACTACTTTAAAAGCAAAAATATTAACATTCAATATTTCAGGCAGGCATTTGGGATACTATTTGTTTACGTATAAAATTAGAAAAAATCAACTAGCGAATATTATGGGCTACGAAGACAATTTAAATCAATATTACTCTCCCGTACATTAATGCACGTGTCTTATGAATACTGATAAGCTGAGGCAAGGAAAATTCTTCGGAAAATATATGGACCTGTCAAAGTAGGAGAGATCTAGAGATCAAGATATAACTATGAGATGTATCAATTGTATAAATCGCCTGATATTATACAAGCCATAAAAGTTTCTAGGTTAAGATGGGTTGATCATATTAAACGAATGAGGTACAAAGTAGATGATAAAAGAGTGGGACGCCGAAGACTCCGTTGGGCAAACTGTTATGAATATTACATCATGAGTCAGGATATTAAGGAGCTGGTGGACCAAAGCAATTCACGAGGATCAATGGAAGATAAATTTTGAAGGAAGCTGAGGCACGTTCTGGGTTGTAGAGCTACAGATGATGATTTTAAAAGGTTTCTATAGTAACTTTAACAATAGAACATATTTTGTCTCCCCATTTCCATGAAGGTTATGAATAAAATTTATGAAATGTCAAACACGATATGACAATATTATTTTAAATATTTTAATTAATGACGCATTTACATAATGTTCCTGTATAAAAACTTTACTATTTTGAAAGTCAAATTTGACCTTTTTTATTTGCGAATAAGGCTTATGTTTAAAATAAGGACTAGAAAAGCATTACCTGGGAGGACGTTTTCTGTAATAGTTAATAATTTTCAAACCTGATCTCCCTACCATTGCTACTGGCGTTCAAGAAGGGGCGCTCATTATTAGTGACGGGAATATTATAAATAATAACTACGTTTAAATTAAATCGCACATGACGAGCAAGTTGTAATTGAAATCTGATATCTATCCTAGCGAGATATAATGAAGTTTTTAGACTGAGTTTGATTAATATGCCTCGCCGAATCTTGTGGCATCACCATTAGTTATTTGTCTGGCCTGTGGTAGATCGATGCTGGAGAAGAATAAATGTTTCCAGGCGGAGGCTGAGTGGAGAGCCGAGGTGACGTTCCTTACATTGCACTCTACCGGATTATTTCACATAATCCAGCATTGTTTTCCGAGGAGAAAGTACAATAAATCTCTTCCACCCAAACGCACAGGTCATAACTTCTCAGAATTCCCATTCATCTCTTTCCGGACGTGGAAATCACGCACAGCAGAAAAAATAAATTTTTCACGTTTATTAAACTCTTAAATAGTAACATACTAAGCAGTCCAGAATCTACTTCTATGAATTCTTAAGTAATATTAATTTTAATTTCTTCTTCAACAATAAAAACTTTTGAAATTCAGAAACATAAATTAACTACAAATAACCAATAATCATAGAAATTCATTAAAATATAAAGCATAAAACATACTAATATTAACTGACGATTAAAGTAGTATTTATTTTTACGAACGAACCTGTACATTTTACCTAATATATTATAGTGTGAATTATCGTTTCGTCACACAACTATGATTATAGATTACTTTGGCTAAATAATAATTAAAATCATAACGTTATTTGCAATTATGACGGTATATTATAAAAACCAATTGAACTTCTAGTTAAATGATTTTACTGACATGGAGACAGATAGTTGTCGAGTATATATATATATATATAATAGTTACGTCACCTGGGTTGTCAGGAAGCTCTGACGAAAAAAGAAACGTTTTATGGCATTATCTTAACGCCTAACTTTGTCGGATTATTGGAAATTTAATTATCTATATATTAAACTAAATAAAGTTTCTGCGGATAAATAACTGTTGTTATTGTTTTTGTAGTATTCAGTTCTAAGACTGGTCTGATGCAACCCTCCAAGCTAACCTATCCTGGGCAAGACTTTTCATTTCCGCATAGCTACCATATCCCACAACCTCCCTTATCTTCTTAGCGCATTCCATCCTTGACCTCCCTCTGCTGTTCTAACTCCACACACTTCCCTCTAATCCTAATTTTAAAATGTCTCAAAACCTATTAATCTATCCCTTCTCTTGGTCAACGTCCTCCACATTGTTCGCTCATCTCTATTTGCTTAAAACTTCTTCATTATTGATTATATACAGCCATCTAATTTTCAGCAATCTCCTAGAGCACTACATTTCAAAGGTTTCTATTTTTTACTTTCTGCAAGTCCTACGTCCAAGTTTCGCACCCATATAACTCCATACTCCATCAGAATATTTTAGTAGTGATTTCCTAATATTTACACTTATATCAGCTATAAGTAAATTCCTATTTTTTTGCAAAAGCCTTCCTTGCTTTTGCTATTCTACTCTTTATGACTTCTACCATCCCTTGTCATGCTGCCTAAATAGCAGAATTCCTTAACTTCGTTCAAAATATTCCTTTCCACTCTACACCGTTTGTTATTCCACTTTTTCTCCATACAACACTCAATTACCTTGGTTTTCCCTTTATTAACTTCATATTGACCTATTTTTCCAGGATCACGTTCATGCCATTTATTATGGTTTCCAAGTCTTCTTCTGAGTCCCTTAATACTACAATATTATCAGACAATATTATAAATACTACAGTACAATTTTTCTAGAAATAAATATTTTGGAGCAATTGCAACAAAGATTGTAGTGAAGTCAACCGAAGGTTTTGAAAGTAATTTGTGAATGAAATTATATCATAATTTATTTCACTACATTTTTATTGAATTTTTTAAACTGGTTTTTATCCCATTTAAAATAAAAAAAGAATTTTGTTAATACCTCACACACAGCTCGTTTTACTCCAGTTCAACTTCTACTCTCCATTATTGAAAAATCCTATCTTATAGTTGATCTATAACTGGGTGATAAATTGTTTCAGTAGCTTGTAGTTTATTATTATTTTAATGGTATTTAAAATCACTGATTTGGCAGAGCTAACACTTGCAAATTACTATTTCATAGTCTGTAACCTGTTTAGATTTCAGAGTTTTAACTCTGAATAAAATCAAACAGATGTGACAGAAGCGCTTTCAGTTAATCAAAATATTACGAAACGTACCGTCAGCTCCGAACATCGCGTTGCTCAAACTAATCCATTTCCACAACAAAACTTAATTACATTTCGGAAGTGTTTTGCTACGCCATTGTGGGAACTACACTAACACATTGTGATAATTGATGCGGAACGCGTTTCCAGACTATGTTAAAGTTAATTATCCTAAACTGACCTGACGAAGAGGATACAAAAGCAGTCATTCCTCTCTGACAAATGCCACTGCAAAATCGAATTATTTTAGCCGTCGGCTTTTGAAATGACATCACCACTGCGTCATGAAATGGAAGGGTTTGCGTTCGTGTCTTAATTAATTGCTACATTTCATTTCGTCAAAATTCTAACTATCACTTACATGAAAAGTGGCAATTATCTGAATGGATCCGCATGGCAGAGATTCCAGGTAAAACATTCTGTAACATTTGTAACGAATCAGCCAACTCACCTCGGAGATAAAAATAAGCAATCAAAATGAAATACTATTTTTATTAAATACATATTTATGGCTAACTCGAAGTTGTTCGTATCGATCAAAGGTATCAAAATTGCTAAAATATTTTATTAAGTTCAATAGTTAAATGCGATGCACACAACAGATGTAATTTTTTATAAAACGGATCGTGTATTATTACTAACCAGAAGTAATCTGTAGCGCAGTAGGACCACTCCCTAATTTTATTCACAATTTTATATTTTAAATTCGGCAAGAATATTCTAACTGGGAGACAAGCAGGCAACAGACGGAAATTCCCCGTCCCCCGGTTTACCGGATGGAAAACGTGTCTGTCTGCAGATTTGAGGGATTAGGTTTGTTTTGCTATAGGAACAGTCACCCTTAAAAATTACCCAAGAACACCCGTCCTTCGTCAGAGAAAAACATTCCGCGCCCACGTGGGGTGGCGTTTTCCCTTGGAGAAGGGAAAAATAAGAGTTTATCTAGGAAGTAAGAACACGAAAAATGAGAGAGTTCTTCAAGACGTTGAAAGGGTGAGGAAGCCGAGTGGCAGGTAGTGTTGCTCGGAGGATGAAGGAATCTGGAAGCAGAGGAGACTTACCCTGTATAATGACCAAAAAATTTAAGTTTTGGTTTTATAAGTTTAGTTATTTGAAATGTGGAAATAATTTAAGAAAATCTTTCGTTTTTATTATCATCATCCTGCCATATGTTCGTATTTTAGTTTGAAATGTAAAGTTTCAGTTCATAAAATAGGCAAAGAACCTGTTTATTTAATGCTGCAACGTTTAATGGAGAATTTTGTCAAATGAATATGTGAGAATTTTTGATAATCTTCTTTATGTGTGTATTTAAAATTTTACGTTTTCCACTTGTATGCTTTTTATATCATAATAAAATTGCAAAGTTGTTAAAAACACATTTTTGACGTTAGAAGTTATCTTTTGAGTTGAGTTGGGATCAAGTAAACAGCTAGAGATTGTATCAGAGTGGGTGGTGATGTCAAAGTGAGATATTACCTTACTTACGAGTAGGAATTTTAAAAAACTTACGGGTATTGGAATCATGATGAGTATTTACAAATGGCAAATGAGAATAAATTTGCGTAGTTCAGTTACAGACGTATATCTATCTCCCTCTGTTAATAAGACTTCTAAAATGGTTCTTAGATCAAAGGGACAAACACTCTATACCCCATTAATTAAATTAGTGTCGAATTAAATACTGTGCTGGCACCCAGCTAATTAATCTGAAAAACATTATTGACATTTCTTCGGAATGTCCTCTAATATTGTGATCTAGAAGTCATACAGAAAAGCGGAAGACGAGTACCAGATTATGTTTCTTCCTGAACAATTAATTCACATTATGCTAAATGCATAAATATTTTTCATTTCGTTTGTGCTTTTCGTTGTAAATACTGCAGCGACCGTTCGGTATAAGCGTTTTATTTGGGAAGATGAAGCCCAATGCGTAGCATTCCCTCTTACACGTGTTCTCGTCTGCATTAAGCGTTCGATTCGTGATTATGTTTGCATTCTCCGCCGCAATGCAACGACACACGTCAACTGATTCACTTGGGATACTGCACTAAAATTTCCACACCCCTCAAAATTTAATACAGCCTTTAATAGAATGACACTGGTCGATTGCAAAAAAGAATTGGGGTTGGTGTAAATATTTTAAAGTAATTATATTCATCGAGTAACGAATCAACCAATGTGTTCCGATGTTCCCACATTGTGAAATATCAGGATTACGGGGGAAAGTGACTTGAACGACTTCTCCAGCTACGATCTGCTGCTGGGCGACAATGAATTCTAGAAACGGACCCAACATTTTTAGTTTCCTGCTGTTGCACATTATAAAATCCATGTAACTGGTAGATGTGGAAACATGGGACTAGTTCTGAAGGCGAGAAAAGTTTAAAGGAACTGGGGGAAAAAATTTCAAGTCGGGAAACAGAAAGCGGTGTGGGTTGACACAGGAAGAAAGTATACGTCATGCAAAGTTTAAGACAGGAACAGAAGTTGAAGACGAAACAGCTGAAGTGAACGTTACAGCACTAGCCTGCTCATTTTGAGGTGCTCATTCAGTAATGGGCTCACCACGTGAGATTACTGCCGGCAGTTCCGCACCGGAAGAACGTCAACACTTCCTCCGCCCTAAGCTAGTCCGTGGTCAGTCCTTAATTACTTCAATTATCTCCTCTTCTTTAATCAAAACTTAACAGAAACATTGAAAGACAATACAATTTACTGCAGCAGCTAATACATAAAATATGCATTCCACTTTTCTCTAAACCGTCTTGAATTTTGAAAACAACCTATATAGTATCTCCAGATGATACTCATACAAATATGAAAATTTACTGAGTACGGATTTGAAAACGGACCGGCATACAAACGTAGAAGATAAAAAAATTATAATATTACGGGTAAAGTATTTAAAAGAGATGTTTCCAATTTTTAAATTTAAGATTCTTTTTAAAATTAGCAACGAACTCAAAATCATAATATCAAGAAAAGATAAATTAAAGAGGAAATGTTACGTTATGTTAATTAATTACTCTAACAATTAAATATATATAATAAATTATTTAATTAGCCTCTTTGTCAGTATTTTTATAAATTAAAAGTGAAATATTACGCCGTTTCGTCTCTCCTTTGACAAGTCTCAAATGAGAGACGAAACGTCGTAATATTTCGTATTTAAATTACAAAAAACTGACAAAGAGGCTAATTAAATCATTTATTACATAATGCAATTTATAAATTTAATTGTGCTCAACTTAATTGTGGAAAATGAAATATATGACAAACCAAACGTAGTCTTGTATATAAATTAAAAGAACAAAAAATAATTATACACCCTTGAACAATAATGTATAGTAAGTAAAATAATTATTTTGAATGAGAAAACGTTTAAATTTTTTAGGCAAAATTTATTTAACCAAAATGTACATAAAATGTTATTTATTAAAATAACTGATAAGAAACTAAGTCCAGCATGATACCTTAAACTATTTCTTACCTCTTCATGTTTTCATTATTGTTTCTAAATTTTAGAAATTTCTTTTTTAGCTTAACTATCTTATGATTGGTTACATTTATTGTAAAAATGGCAATTTGTTATATTAGTTGTAATTTTGGTATTAAATCTAACGTGTTAAACTTTTTATTTGTTTAGTGAAGGAATACGGGAACTGAAATTTGAAATTCTTGTAAATAAAAAACTACTGTGCTAACATTTTAACTGTGTGTTAACAACACACATATGTAACAATGTTCAAAGTATTGTTTCTGTAAACTTGTTTTTTGTTGAGATAATTTGAAAATTATTTTCAAAATTTAGCAGTTTTGAAAATGTTTCTTGCGTTACGTACTTGAATCTATTTTAGCTTTTTTTACATTAATATGTAGGACTGACCATTTTTATTAATTGTCAGTATTATTTTTGAAATTGAATGAAAGAGTGAGGAGAAAAGAATTTTTTACTAAGACCTTCATACGGTTACTTAAAAATTGGCACTTTTCATCATTTTGAAAATTTTTTCACCTAAACTACTTAAAGAATTAAATTTATTAGCATGTAGAATATATAAAAGAAGAATGAAGACAATATCATAATATTTGTGACGCATAGAAGGTTTTTGGTAGCAGAAATCATAAGCCTGAGAGAAACATATTTTTATGAAGAAAGTAATAATTTATTAATTTAGAATTAAATCCTTATAAATTGCTCCTGAGCCTTTAAAAATGACGAAATCGAATTAAAAGTTTTACTATATAATCTATAAATCATATAGACATATTAATATGGAAAAATTTATAAAATCTATTTTTCCAGACTTTGGACGAAATTTTAGTCCTCGTGTCCACTTTTCCATATTGTTAGATACAACTGTCTATATTACATTGTCGCTCTGTATTTTTGTTCACATTTCAGTTGCAGATGATATTTGAGGCGGTCAAGTTTCGGTATTTACGGAATTAGTATATTTTCATGAAACTTTCTAAAGTGAAAGTGCTGATATTTTAATAATTTTAAAATTAAATGTTTTGTAAAATTTTGTAGTAAAAGCTGAAAAAGTTTCAAATATCGTGATGGCACGTCGTATAATCTAATTAAAAACTGTAAAACTGGTCTTTAATTTATTTCATTTAATGTTACTGTTTTATTTACATTTATGAAAATAAAACGAATTGGGGGAAATTAATTAATGTTGGTTATTATATTATTCATTTGCTTTTGTTAACATTACATCAGTATATTAACAATTTATTACAGTGTATTAATAAATCATGTTACATCGCTGGAAGGGTGAAAGTGCATATAAAAACAAATATTTTTTACCAGTCTATGACAGGTCTGAAACGAACCTCCACCCCGCTAAGACGAGCGAAAAGGCCAGAGTAGAAAACCCGTTTACTACGTTGAACAACAGTCGATTCAGCTGATTTAGAATGAAATTCAAGTAAGACCACGATGCCAGACCTAACGTTGACGGATGTAGTGAAAACCCTAGAAAACCTGCATCAGGTACGTCACACCCTTCCTAATGACGGTAAATGGCTACATGAGGGGATCCTGAAACAGGCGACTTCCCTTTTATAGCATAGGAAGGGAATTGAAAAGGGGGGAATGTGGAAGATAGAACAAGGTAGCAAAGGGTTGACTACGGCCCGTAGGTTATACTGTAAGGATCCTACCCGTAAAAGAGAAAACCCTAGGTAGGTTGGGCTATTGGGTATCATTCTCACGTTCTCCCGAA
The DNA here is from genome assembly GCA_034510155.1 of Eucriotettix oculatus. NCBI lineage: Eukaryota > Metazoa > Arthropoda > Insecta > Orthoptera > Tetrigidae > Eucriotettix > Eucriotettix oculatus. The sequence continues at coordinate 86,547,453 of CM067378.1, read as the reverse complement.
TAACGGGAGACAAATTTGCTGTGCGGTCGTAGGTTCCTTCTCCGTGTCTCCACCAGTTTTAGGAGGCAGTTGGCTGACTGATCCAATGGGATCAGCAGACAACTCTTACCGTATTCGCAAGGTCTTCGACCCCAGTGCAAAGACCTCCTAAAAGATGTGACTGGGCCTCGGAATGTGAGAAATTTGTAGTAGTTTCAGTTATGGAGAGGCTGTAAGAAATATTAAGTGGATACTTGGAAAATATTTCCCACAACCTGGAACTGCGGCGTCATAAAATGTCAACCAATATGACTCCTATCAAAAGTCAGCATTCGCAGTGATTAAGGAAAAGCCTAAGTGATGCAATTAATAGCCAAGATCTAACCCGTTGTAGTGTAATTGTTCTGATTGTGTCCAACAATATCATTACGAATTGTTTTTGATATGACCCAATAAATAAATTAAATTTTTTGTTTCTATTTTTATTAATATATAATTGCCCTGCAAAAAATATGACGTGCAATTGTTAGGCTAAATTAAATAAATATTACCAATCCACGGTATCGCCGGGCACCAAGCTGCTTCATGAATAAATTATGAATTTCGTATCGTTTTCTTTAACAAACTCGTTGTTGCTAAGCGTTACGAAAGAAAAGTTATCATTAGTAATAAGACGTGTTACACGAAAGGTCCTGGGCTCTTCATGGAGTGCAACTTGATCTTTTTTCAGTGACTAACACGAAATATGTTCACTGGAAAGATGTCGGGTGGGATGAATTCGTTGTTGTTGTTTTTTTGTCGCAGCATGTAAGTATTACATTACAATCGGGTCTGCCTCGGCACTATATTCAGTGTCAGTTAGATATTGCCTGCGATCGATGGAAATTTAATCAGTGGCAAGGAGAGTAGAGGCGAGGCGAGGCGAGGCGAGAGAAGCGGTTCTGCGAGAGACAGATGTACGAGTAAGCACATTGTCGTTTCTGACGGCGCGACGCGGAGCGGCGGCGGCTTCTAGAGAACCTTGCCTGCCAAAACATCTCACCAAGGCGCCCAAACAAGCGCCGTGACAGTTACTCTAATTGCTTCTTACATTATTGACAGATTTTCAGAATTTATAAGCATTCCCCCGCTGATTCGTTTAAACTAGCCCGCTGCATTACAGAGATCTATTCCTCAAAACATGTTTAAACCATCAGATAGATCGTCACTAAAATGAACGCTGAAAATTAATTGTTTTATTTCGGAGGTATGACGGAATTCCACCCAATGAACATGTGTATCAGTCAACAATGAACCTTTGACATTTTCACAAGACATTATTTCGGATGCACTTCATTTGTTAAATGCCGAGTTACTCGATAAATAATTCACTCAGTACATATCAGAACTCAGCAATCCCAAATCAAAATGTCAAAACAATGCCAAGCTACTGCGCAGTGATTTAACGCATGTATACGCCACATGCGACAAAATTATAAAATTTTGTTGGAAAATTAAAAATAAAAAATCTGAATATCGACGAAAACGTCACCTACCGAGCTATAGCTAAAATCATCCAGGTGACCTCATAAATAAAAATAAGAAAATTCATGAAAGTCGGTCAATCCGTTTCGAAGGAGAAGTGTTACTAACAAAGGCATACCTCAATTTTATATATAAATATGTCTCCACCCGATATCAGTTGATAGGGCAGCGTACCTATTCAGTCCTAGAATGATATGAAATATATTGTGACGTTACACTCGCGTCGCGCGTCCGCCTAGCCCTCGTCGTTTTCTATCGTTTTATTCCTTCGTACTAACTTCAAGTCTACTAGTCCTTCGTCACGTTATTTCACGGGGGTAACGCTCAGGTGGCCGGAAACCGAGGTCTCCTGTGGCAGTGGGAAGAAAGGTGGAGGGGAGCGAGTGTGTGGCGAGAGAGACGACCATGAGGACCTTTCTTCTGGTTTTGGACGTCGGTCTCGGCAGTGGTGAGCAGCCCAGAGTTTCGTAAGGAACAGCAGTGTGAGTCTGAAATTGTGTACTAGCTTTCTACTAGTTACTACGAACTTCTTTCTTCCTTTTATTCACGTTAATTCTTGTATTGTAGCTTTCACCTATCCCTGCCTATCATGTGGCAACTCGAGAGGCCTGAATTAAACTACGACGAATAGGAGAGTTTCGTTACAATATATATATATATATATATATATATATATATATATATATATATACTTTGCGAATGTAACAATACTGTAGTCCGTCCGGTCGACGCGACTGTAAATAAAGAAGAGGAAGAAAATATAATAACATATTTAAACTTTTCAACAGTACCTAAATATTGGTTACTTATAAATTAGTAAACCCTATAACAAATAAATGAACTTGCGGGTGCAGTGACATACAAAATCTGTTCTCCTGGTCTTTCAACATAATCCACGATGAAAACATTTCCATGCTTATTCCAAAACATCCATAATCTGATGTCTTTTATTCTGTGCTCTTTCTATGTTAATTCCTCAACATGCGCAAAAATAGACGAGAACGGGTAATATGATGAGATAAAATAACTACAATATATAACGTCGGCTTAATTCAGTTAGTGAACCTTAATTTGTCATCAAAGACATAAGCTGTTTTACAAATATTTACATCAATTAAATAATTGATCTACTAGTGAGTATAAAGACAATCACTTCATTAATGAACACTTTATAAAATTATCATCAAAACAATCAGCTATTTTTTTTAAATTTTATTAAATCTAGTCATCGACTTAGATGTGTCATTATGCCCCTTAAATGTATTAAATGTATTGAAGCGTCGAAGACAAAACAGTCCAGGTACTGAAATATTAACAGCGTATTAGAAATGTCTATTTTACGTTCAATGTTGTTGGACTTTATGAATGAGTGGGGGGTGAAAAAGTGTGAAATGTACTACTGTCAGCTTGCATTATGAAGCTGTCGTGATAAATGAAGTGCGAACAAGATACGCACAAGGCTTAACGACTTTTGTCGTCAATATGTTGTAATTTATAGCTTCAGCTCGGACATGATTCCAACTCGAAACGAAAAGCTCGGAAATGCCATGTATTTTCGGAAAATTATCTTTCATTAACCAAATCAATAATGGTATTCTTTATGGTGTACATTAAACGGCCTAACAATTGAAGTAAAGTGACTTGGTTCTCGGTGGTTGAAAAACACTGTTAACTTTTGACGAACAACTTTCTACGGCTGGGGGTCAAGAAAAGTATTCGTCCAGTCACGTGTCGCAATTCCCGCAATTTCAAGTCGTCGAGAGCTACCGGAACAGAATGTTGAAGTTATTCCGAATATTCCGACGTAAAGGCTCCATCTTTCAGACTGTGTGGGTTCCTGGACGCTGCCAGAATACTGATGTTCCCTTTACTCACCTGCTCGCTGAAAAATGTCGTCGACGGAAGGGATAGATTCTAGCCAAGAAGAGAGGACTGCAAACATCTTCCAACACAAAACTTACTACTTTACTTTTAACTTTAATTGCATTTTATGGATTTGTGATATAAATTAAATAAATTTGGTATACGCCTTTTAAAATTCTAGATTAAACGTCGTTTTGTCACCACATTTTGGAATAATATAAGTTTTAAATTTTCAAATTATGTTGTAAAATTCAAAAATTATAAAAATCGAAACTTGGCTTCCTCTAAGCGCAGCTTTAACCGTAATTAGAGACAGTGTTTGACATACTGTACCTCATACCATTATTTTTTAAAACATATCAAATAATGGCTACTACCCACTTGGATGCGCCGAGGGCGCGAAAAAGTGGGTTGGGAATCGTTAGAGAGAAGGAGGAAAAATGACACACTTTGTGCCCTTTTCAAATCTTACGTTGGTGGTAAAGCGTGGGGAGAAATACGCGAGGGAGGGGATCACCAATTTAAAATGAGAACAAAACCGCAGAAAACAGACGTAGCTAAATATTCGTTCTTAAAAAGAACCATAGAAGATTGGAATCAGTTACCTGCACCGCCATTCGAGGTATTGTCATTTCGGGAGAAGATTAAAAGACTGATATAAATTCTGGGACAGAAATTAATCCTAAAGTATTAATTTTCGCTTTATAATTTTCAGGCAATTGAATTTACTCAATTAAGTGAAATAATTGAAATAGTAATTGTTAGAGTAGAAGTTATCTATAGTTAGTAGATGTACTTTAAGTTGTTGTAACTGCCACTGGACGTATGCCCCATTGTAGTTTAATAAATACAAACATACGTACAAGTGTAACTCCTAAATTGATATTTTTATTTATTTTTCATTCTACATTTTTGCAATTTATGGAGGTCATAGATATACATTTTCAGTTTGAGCTAAAATAGATTTCAACCCGCAGAGCTGTAATAGCAATATGGCTACTGCACTTGTCATTCGTCACATGTAACGTGCCGTTATGTATACTATGAGAATAGACAGGCGTTGTCATCAACAACACTGTAGTTAGTCGGTTGGCAATAAGATTACGAAGTGAAAGATGGCACGGCATTTCAGGATGCTCCTCGCAGCGGCAGACCTTATATTGCTCTAACAACCTATAATGTGCAGATAGCTGACAAACGAACTACTCTGAAATAGTTGTCACTTCAAGACTGAATAGAGGAATCACGGTGTTTTCAGAATAATGATAAAGTTAGGCTTGAAAAATATTTATTGCAAGTGTGTTCCAAGAATTCTGACAGAGGCTCACAAATAAACACGAAAAACAGTGTTCCGAGAACGCTTGTAATAGTACGGGAATGGTGTAGTTGACTTTCATACAAAAACTCTGACAGGCGATGAAACGTTGCTCCAACATATTGAACCGGAAATGAAGTGGGTGTGAGTGAATTGACATCATGCAAACGTGCTAAAGAAAAAATTAAAAATGCACCTTCGGTTGGAAAAGTTATTGTTACGGTGTTTTTCGATGGACATCATGCCACGTAAAACCATAATTAATTCTGTCGCATATGTGGCAACTCTATATAAACTTTAAGCGCTTATGTCAGAAAATTCACAATTTTCCTGCTTTGGATTTAAATGCATTTAAACGTTACTGACTCCATTTCTATTTTAAAAAAACGATGAAATTAAACCTTACCTAACTACGTACCGGAAAGTAAGTTTTATTTTCGGATACGGAACTCGTCTAACAGGTCTCTTTATAAGAAATTCAGTTCTCGGAAAGGAGTAGGTTACTGCAGCAATAATTAACGAGGAACTTTAGACGTCTTTACGTTCCCACATATAAAATTCAGCGGCTAGAAATGTGTTTCATCTCTCCATCCAGACGATCCTGATTATTCAAAACTCAAAGACTTCATAATCCCTCCTCGGCCCTCTCTCTCTTATCGACACCAAGTGTCGTGGAAAGTTTCCGCAAGATACCGTCGTCAATAAAAGAGATCTCTACTGTTTTAAAAAGACGACTTCAATGCAGGATAATAAGTTAGAAAAAAGTAAAACAAATTTAGTCCTTAATTATTGTATTGTTGAAATCAATAATCTTTCATCATAATTAAAAATGTGTTTAATAATAGTAGAGTTAATGTAGCGTAGGAACAAATTGAGAATTCTCTTAGGAGTCGTAGTATGACCAAAAAAGAAATATCTCTTCGTAAGTCGGAGTACGAAAGTATATCACCTTTGGCGGGGAGGTGTGACGTCTCTGGAGAGCATATGGCGGATATTGGCATAAGTTTATCTGATTTGAAACACGAATATGGGAATACTTTGGTTGGGAACCCATTAACTGTGGATTATACAGAAATCACGTAACTATGGGTAAATACTTTTGATTTATATTGTGTGTCGATTGTGTTGGTTCATTCAAACTTATTTAATATATTTATGAAAAATTCACGTAAACTTTATTGATTTGGTAGCAAAGCAGTTTATCTGGTTTCAGGTGAAACCAAGTATTAACCCTGAGAAAAGGAATAGAATTTTTATTTCGCATACGTGACGTATTATGACGTCATCAGCGTTTTGTTTATAAACGCATATTCTTGTGTAACAGGCTGCATGGGGGTGATCCTAAAGCAAGAAAATCCCCTTTAATAGCATAAGAATGAAGTTGAAAAGAGGGGATGTGGAAGGTAGAGGAAGGAAGCCAATGGTTGACTAAGGCCCCGGGTTATATTTCAAGTTCCCTATCCGGTGTTTCAAGTAAACTCTAGAAAACGTGCATCAGATAGGTCGGGCTTTTGGGTATTATTCTCACACCCTTCCGAATGACGGGAGAAGTGGGGACGCAGCATTCGTTCTCCTTGTCTCGAACAATTTTAGAAGGCAGCTGGCCGACTCATCTAATGGAATCAGCTCGTACCGTATTCCCAATGTCTTCGACCCCAGTACACATTTCAAAATAGGTGCCTCGGGATGTGAGCACCTTGAAGAAACCAGATCTCAATCCAATTGAGAATTTGTGGAATGAGATTGATGGATCCAGTTGCATCAAATATTAAGGTACTGTAAAGTGGAGTTCATCAGATATGGTCTCAAATTCCTACCACCTACCAAAATCTCATATAATCCATTCAGTATTAAGGGCATAAGATGGTGGTTATAATAATTTGCCATTATTAAATTTTCATTGATTGACCAAGGCTCTTCTAATAAGAATAGTAGAAAATAAACGTGAAAACATCCGTCGCAACAAGTTGGCCATAAATTTAGATGATGTCAAATCGACATTCCCATGTTCTCAATAATAAATGTTATATGTAAGTTTGAGGTTTTACAGCTTATGGACGTAGATTAAATTCTAAGTGCTTCAATGCTCTCAGCATTTCATATCCACAGGTTCGTTTTTTATTGCCAATTTTGACGGTGATTATTTTCCATCCATATCCTGACCTCATGTGAGGCAACAACTGACAGCACATGCTTGAGTTGGAGAAACTTAATTTAAATATTCACGGATTCTATCACGATAAAATTCACTTGAATTGATATAATTGACTGATTATTGACTTTTCAGAAATGTCAACATTAAATTTAAAGGTAGAATAATATAAAATTGCAGGTGTGTAGATAATTAGATTAAATAAGTACTTCCCGTTCTTGAGTTTTGCTGAAACGTTGACGTCAATTTCGGAGTAACGCCAGAGGTGTGCTGGCGAGAGCTTTATATCTGCACTTTGTCAGCGATGAGTTCATTGTGCAAGGACTAACGACCCACACGACTCGACTTGGCGGTAAGTAAGAAAAATGTGCTCCATTTGTTGCCGTGGAAACGAGGGGAGTGTTGTGACAAAGATGACCGCTGCTGGCTTTCTTGTGCGAAGTTCGCTGTTGTCTGATCGGAGACGTTGACTGCGAGACGAAGGGAACAATGTGCTTCTTCTTCCATGAACTCTCTATATAAAATATTTACTCTGGTCTGAATCTCTCCATCCTAGAACTAATTTCTTAGTTGGTCAAATTATATTTTATTGTCCCTACAACTACTAACTAATAAAGAATATTTATTATAATACTTGTCATCCGTTAAATTATTGTTCATCATTCACCTAAAAGTCTATGAAATGGATGATATTAGGTTTGATCATTCATTGACTTGAATATTTAACTAGGAGTTTAAATATATTCTGGTAAAGATTATTAAAGCTTTGATCGTGTAACTTAATAAAATACATTAAATAAAAATAAGAAAATAAAATAGTTTATTATTTTTAAAACTAATTATTTCAGGCCTCATTTTGAGATAGTCGTTGTATTGTTGGATTTTAGTGATTATCAGACTAAATTTTGGACGCAAACAATTGGAGAACATATTTTTGTTATCGCCGATGATAAAATGTACACAATGTTGATTTTTTCAAATTTCACATAAATATATTATCTTGCGATTACTAGTTTGTTACAACAGTTGTTACAGTATATACGTATAAACATCAAGGTAGAACAATCCATTGATTAGATTGCTTTAGCAGATGGGTTGGGTTTTTTTTTCACGTGAATCCCAGGGGCATACGATTTGGGTGTATTAAGGTTGAAATATTGTGTATTTATTATTGGAGGATATATGAGGATGTGGTCTACGAGTGTGTTGGTTAGGTGGATTAGGATGCACCTGAATATTCTGGGGGAAGATTGAGGTTGATTAGGAGTTTTCTTTTCAACCGTCGGAAGTGGAGCTGTGGGGGAGGTTTGTCGTAGAGTTGTTGGATCGCAGGGTCGTGTGGTTGATGACGCTTTTAATTAGGGAGGTTATGGATTTGGTGATAACGTAGTTAACCTTAGACGGAATTACTGAGAATGTTGATTGTACCAGTGTTGTTAATATATTACATGTCTCCTTCCTTCTTAGAAGCTTCAACTGATCAGATATTATTTGTTACGACTACAAACTGTGGACTTAGGTCGTATCTCACGCATTCGTCTCAGTTCTTGTAGTTTCTGCTCTGTACCTCTACTTATTTCTATCTTCATAGTACTCTGTTACATTCTGTATTGAAAACACTGTTCTTTACTGTCAACTCTCGACTTACCTCTAGTTGTGTCACATTCAGATTAGATCCCGATAATTTTTTTAAGTTTTCCATCCTCTAAAAAATAAGAGGGTTGAAAATATAAATATTTAAATTTAAATAGTTATATTTTTGTAAGAATATTATAATTGTTGTATATATGTCACGACCAACATGTGAAAGTTAAAATTTTGTTGACTGTTACCATAAGCAACTGTAATATATAAATTTCTTAGTGTTAATTACATTCCCGCATTTATTGCTAAGACTTTCGGAACAAACCGAGTTTTACCTGTTGGTGAACCTGTTATGCACTCAGGTCTAAAGTCTGACCCACAACGCGTGAAGTTGGCAAACTGTGGTGCAGTAAAAGATGGAGAGCGCCACAACTCACAACAAAGTCTCTCACACTCCATCGCTTTTTATGAGCCCGAGTTCGTGTAGAGTGTGATGGAGGTCTCGTTACAACTCTGGCAGACACATGAAAAATTCCTATCTAAATTGAAACATTCCTAATTCTCAAATAAACTCAACTCATTACGTCGTTTAATTTTTTATAGTTCGTTTAGGCTGCTACAAATTAAATGCTTAACCTTACTATACTTTTAGTGCTTAGAATTTATAGTTCTCATAGATAATTTAACTACTGTCTTCAAGACTGATGCATTATTTATCTACTTCGTGTAAAGCCACGTCTCATTTATTCTCATGCCAATTCGTTCTCATAAAATAATGAACTTGCATTCCTTCATCTTCATTAACGATTAGAACATTCAAATATTTGTCATTTTGTAAAAGATTTTTTTTCATTCTATTCAGCTTCCAAATTTATTTCAAATATTTTTAATGAAGTTTACGGAAAAAATTAGCTTAAATCCTAAAAAAGTGATCGTATAATATAATCTGAGAAAAAATTTGTTTGTATTTGTGTTGCATAACTTCTTTCCCCTTTTGAGGAATTTTTGAAAACGATGATAGGTATGGGGTGTTACGTTAGCAGGAGAGTAATGTCATATTTAAATAATAATGACAGATTTGTTATTTTTCTCTTCCATCGTGCCATTTTAAAAAGGCTTTCAATCGTGATAAATAATTGCTGTAAGGGCCTGAGTTACGATTTATGGTGACTTGTTCTAAAATAAGTGGAACTGCTCCATATTCCCGGAAATGTATTTAAATCATTTTACTTCTTTTTGGGTGCGTGTATATTTTTAATTGAGTGTATATACAAAAGACGAACACACTATGACGTCACTAGTTGTGCACCAATCACGTGTAAGGGGCGGGGCTTCGAGACGGCTTAACTACTTGGGTACTAAAACTACACCAGTTCCACCTATATAAACGTAGTTTATGTACTAACACAATTTTATCTTGTATGTAGGAAATGGAAACACGAAGACATTTTGGGAATGACACGCTTTGACCGATCACGTCCTGTCTGTTGCCAGAATAAATTAATTATCTGTCTAACTTGCTAAAACTTCGTTTTGTTGTACGAGGAGCTGTTTGAAACAGAAAATTTATCATGTTTATGTTGAAAAAATTGTATTAGTGAATATAACATTTTGTAAGGAATTAATTTACGAAGAAAGTGATACTTTATAATTTAACGGTATTTTTGGCATTAGGAAAGTTTTATTATTTTATTTCAATTTTTCTCTTATTTAGAAATGACATATAGCCATCGAACTCATAGGCTATCAGTAAGGCGTTGTAAATACAGAAATGTATTTAAAATTATTTATTTAACGTTCGGACAACAAGTACAGCCAACCTTGTTTATTTAACGTCGTTACTATGGTATTCAGCGATATTACTTGTCTCTGCTCTCTATGATCTGTGGCATTAAATTACAAGGAATGCCAGCTACAGATATATAGATAGTGATAACTATTTTCGTTCGTCAGAAATTATGGAATTATTTTACTCGTAATAAAAATATGAAGAAAATAAATTGAATTGTTGTATTTGTTCATAATGTATTTGTAATACAATAAGGAAAGAAAAATGGTCATAACTTATACAGTGAGTTCTAAATTTAATCGTAAGCCAAATAAGAAGCAATAGTAGTGTACAGCGTAATTCTGGATGTGTATTTTTTATAAAACACGTTAACATTAATAAACAGTTATTTGTACGAATGCAAATAATCGTGGGCATGATGACTCTATAATGATTATTATAGTTGTCAGCGATATATTTCCGTGTCTAACAAGGAAACCTAGTAAACTTTCAGCTGCTGACATTATTAATTAATCTATATACACTTATTAGAAAGAGTTAGGGGACTTGCGCGCATCCCGCAGTTAATTCTGTTTACCAGTAGCGCTTTCAATAGTTAACGAATGGTTATTGACGTTTTAATGGAAGTTTGTCTGAAACTTGCGCCGCGGCTGCTGCAGTTAATGCCGCCACCCCCACCGCCCCCGCCGTCCGAGTGACTTGTAATTATGATGCGAGTCCCGGGGGCAGTTGGTAGTGTCTGGCCTCCACTAAGATCGACATGTCACGCCTCTAATTACGACGACGAAATCTCGCATGCAATTATCTTCAGAGCGATGGAAATCCAGATTGCCAAGTGCACTGTGCCGCAATAACTCTCATGCTCGCACTTCTGTTTGAAATGAATGTGGGGGGTATATATTATTTAAAATGAAATATTATTATAATAATGAAATTCCATTTACTATATATTTAACAGAATTACATATATATTAGTCACTTTAAAGCTACAAGCCGGCAATTTAATTATAAACACAATGTATATTTACAATTTTTTTCCAAAGTATACTTCTTACAACTAAATCCAAGAGCTCTACACTAAGGGTCATTTAAATGGGCTAACTCATAGAACAATAACTAACAATAAGTCTACTCGAACCGGCACTACCACTACAGTGGTATTTATCGTGTTGCCTCAGCTTGCCTGGTACTTTCAGCTGACGCTTCCTCGTTGCTCCGGGCTGGATCACGCCTTACTGCCGTTGTCAGTGGTTAGGACAATTTCCACTGCCCAATATTAACCTCCTTAATCCCCAAACTTCGTTTCTGCTGGGGTTCTTAAAAATTGTCCCTACTGCCTTATTTCGTTTTCTGTGGGTGGCGGGGCTCGATATCATCCAATCAAAATCATTGTCTGTCCTCTCTGGGAGGAGTCTTTCGTTCCTCTTCACCGACGATTTTGGGAAAACGCCAACCTCTTTACCACCCGATATCGCCATATTTCACGGAATGTGGGCAAATCCCCAATTGCGCCGTTATGTACAAATAGGTGATAAACGAAATTTCGGATTTGTTCCAGAATTCATTCGTTCATTAATAATAATAAATCGATTAAGTCCACTGCTTGAACTCATAAATGCAGTCCATTAAGAAATTGTACTGTAAATAATTAAATAATATAACTTGGTCTCCTTTGGATGTCATTATTTTTTTACGGAATAATTGTCTGAAACTTAACAAAATTGTAATAACTAATTTCTGTGATGTCTTTGTACCTTTCAAAACTGTCATTGACGAAGATACTTTCAGACTGCATTATTTTTTGAACTCAAAACATTCCAACGTTATAAGAGAAAAAATAATACTATATACTGAATTGAAAATGTTAGATATATGAGCTATAGCAGAAGGTTTAAATAAATTAAATTTTCAACAAATCATGGATATTTATAGAAACTTATCAAATATTTTAAGGAATGAATTGTATTGTGAAAAGTATATATTGATATGATTTCACCACAGTTGAGAAATAAAATTACGTGACAAATAATGGCACGTTTCCAGAAGCCGAAACCAGGATGTTTCTGTTTTTGCCTTCCAGGAAATTAGACTCCAAATTCCACTTTTCTATGCTTCACAGTAATTCGTCTATGTTAAGTAAAATAAAAATTTTGTGTAATTTTTTCTCATATTGAAAACTTGTCCTCGAGCTGAGGTCATATTCTTTTTTTATTATTATTTATTTGTCAAAGTCACTGACTACAGAAATAGTGTTTACTTGAAGTATTTCGACAGCTTTTCCGTACATGAAAATTTTCCTTTCCTTCAGCGTCGCTCATTTTCCCAGTGCTGATTTTTGGTATTATATGTAAATAAAAGAAGATTAAAGTATTGCTGTAACAACAACAATAATGATTCTGCATAATTATACTGCAGAAATCGAAAGTGAAATGATTTGGAAAGAGAAGCCTGAATACGTATAATAATTTTAGATCGATACGTGACACGTGAAATGTCGGTTTCAACAGAAAAGTGAAGAAGCACTCGAAGCTTTCCGCTGCACAATAAGCCCTCTGAGGCGGCTCTCAACTGCGTACGCTCAATGGCCAGCGTAATCAATAATGGGCCTGAGAATTCAGTTTATTTCCTTCCCTCTTACAAACTAAAACCGTTAATAATACTGCTTACGTTTACGTAACAACCCACGTATACGTGTAAAGAGGATTGCAGACTCAAGAGGGATTAAATTATCTCTTTGGAGCGTGCCAGGAAAAAACTCATATGAAGAAAATAACGGAACCAGATTATATTACGGGTTTCGCTTACATGATAAATCTTCCATTGCATTCTCCTATGTCCGTTTGCATTACGCTGCTTCATCCAGCCATTTCGTCTTATACTAATAATACTATTTATCTGACCTCATTGTGATAAATGTATACTCCAGCAATTGTAGTCATAAATTTATTTTACTAAAATAAAAATATATTAATAATTTTAGAACTACGTATCGTTACTTTCTTTGAAATCTCATCAGGTGCAAATTTTAATTTTAATAAATATAAATATCTAATAATATAAAGAAAACAAGATTTTCAGAGAACGATATTTATAGTACAATTTTATTGAAAGTATTTAGCGTTAACTTCATGGATAAATGCGAATTTCCCATGCATTACAGACAAAATCATTGGTTTATACTATATAAATATTCTTATTTAATTTTTGTTTTACATTTTGTTGTTGTAGTATTTAGTCCTGAGGCTGAACTGATGTAACCCTCCACGTTAACCTATCCTCCGCACGTTTTTTAATTTATACATATTATCATATCCCATATCTGCTTAGCGTATTCCATTTGGGACTTCCCTCTATTGCTAATTTTATTAGATCCTCATGTCTTAAAGCGTGGCCTACTAATTTATTCTTTCTCTTGGTCAAAGTATAACGTCCCGTTTTGTCTTTTTCATGACATCCTCCCGAGAAGTCCCGCCCTGATATCCGAATGGAGGACTATTTTACATCCGGAATATTTCACCCTAGAGGCTGCCATCATATTGTTTAGCGTTACATGTCCGCAGTAAATTAAAGACACGGCTGTAGTTTCCCCTTTGTTTTCAGACACTTTTTAAAATATCCAGGTTTAGTAATACTTTTATTTTCTCCTAAAGAGTTCTAAAGAAAAGAATGATACTGATGGCATAATTATTTAAAAAAGGTTTATTTTACTAAAATATAATTTGACTGTTGCATTAATTTATATTATTAATAATATTTCATTATCAAATTTTCTGTACGTCATAAAGTAAGTTAATGTTTCACTATGTCTTACATGTGAAAATGATGATCTTCAAACGCTAAATTATCGTTTATTCCAGTATGAATTTTTTCTAATTTACTTTGTGTTATGCGCCTTTTACACTGGCCTCAATTATAATTATTTTCGTTCAGGTTTTCAAAATTATAGATATATATTTTATTTTTTAGGTTACTCAGTTTAAAGGTAATAGTTGATTTGAAAAACAGAAAAATTCTAGTTATTATTTTGTATGTAAAAATGATTCTTCCACTGAACTGGTGACAAACACAAGAATAATTAATTTAAACCGTAAATGAAAGTAGAAAAAAGTGTTTTAATAAAATATTTTTGTTTTCATGATAAAGGATTGAATTTTTGTCTCAAATAAAATGATGATGAAATATGATCTACAATACATTTGAGTAATTTCCTCACAAATCTTTATTATTATATTTAATTAAATACGTTTATTATACACCAAATAATTATGTTTTATTGCATTAAATTTTTCCAATAGCGAAATTGGTTCGTATCGTGAAATTCTATGCAGCATTTAAACAAAATTTGCATGTTAAAGGGAAGTTAATCACTCAATTCCGAGGGCCGAGCCTGATAGATATAATTTACGCTAACGAAGTAATTTGCGACGTGCTAAATTTTCCTACTATCTTGTATAATATGAAAACTTAATTAAAAATTTAAGACTGATAAGAAGAAGTAAATCGTAATTGAAATACAGAGAGCGAAAAAGGACAGTTCCCGAACGAAACGCAATTACGACGATGGTTCCCAGTCAATTTATGCTCGCAATTATAGTCCAAGAAATTGGATTTCTTCTCGGAGGCTCATGTCGCAGACAGATCTCACTTCCGAAAATTATGAAGGATCCCTGACGAACAGGCTTATCTCAAAAACAGTTAACTTCCATCTGCATGAAAGACGGAGAACACTTCGTTTTATATCAATTACATAACCTGTTAAAAATATAAGTTGATTAATATTTTTATAGAAAATTTTGAGTTTAAACCCTCTTATTCTTGAGTCATTAAAGTACACGAAGATCCTATAAATATTTTTTTACTGTCAACATTTTTTACAAAAATAATTCATATTTTGACATTTATTACTTAGACCAATCTGAAAGGACTTGTTGTGGTGGTGGTATTCAGTCCTTACACTGGTCTGATGCATAAACCTTTACATTTATCGATAACTACAACATCCCTCATCTTTGATTTCGATTCGATTTGTCACCCACTTTAGATGTAGACGCTAATCTGCGTCGATACGACACTACTTTGTAACTGTTTCTCACTAAAGACGCTTCTTAAAAATTTATTTTGACTCAAGTAGTTTTTTATAAGAACTGAAAATCAAGTTTCCTTTTGACGTCGCAAAACTTGTTGGATAATACACCTATTTTCATCACTTAGGTTTTAGAAAATAGATCCTGGAATTTCAAGCATACATACCTTCATATTTGGAGTTACGCATAAATAATGACCAATAACTACTACTTTTTCTACTCTGTTGTGAATTTTTTTTCAACATATTTATTTTAGTCGCTCAAGAATTTGCTAAGAAGTCTTATATAGGTCTAGGCAAGACATTAATTCAGCTGGTGTTTAAACACATAAATCAGTAAACTTTGTTAAAATTAGTATTTAGTGGTCACAATTTCCTACATGAATGCAAACAATAGGGTTTTCAAAAGACAAATGAATAAAAGTTTTAATAATTTATTGCTACAATTTATAATCGCCTTCTCTTGGGATTCGTCATCTTACACTGTCTTCTAAGCCACAGTCCTCAAAAAGGCAAAAGGAGTATTCATTATTTATGAGCTCGTTATGAACCCAAGATATACAGCTTCAAGTCTCGTTTTAATTAGGTCTGGCTAAATGAGTTGCAAGCCAGGAAGGTTGCGTAATTATGCATTAAAGTGGTGGCCCTTGGCTCTTCGTCTGTGTACTGCCGCTTGCCTCAAATTAGTTCCCGCGGTCTGCTTTAAAATAACCTCCATCAACTAAAACAAATCAAAAGTCCAGCGCAATTCACGGAGCAGTTATCCCCATTCTGTGACGTAAACGCACTTAGCAATGGTTGCGAGACGAATACGGAACGAGGCTCGTTAAATTGGCTGTCCGAAAATTATAAACTGGTGACAGTAAAACTTTGCATTACAAATCACTTACTGCAGTCTAACAATGAAAGAAAATTACTTACCAGTTAAGGCTTCAAAAGCTCTACATGTATATTAGTTTGTTACCTGCCTTTTCGATTATGAAATTCTTCTCATTTAAATATTACTTCACGGAAATTATTGATTTAAGTTACCTTTGTAACAATTTTATGATTCATATAATCTATTTTCTCATACAGCCGATTTTAAATTTCTAGTATTCTTTACAAAATTAGGTAATTTGCGTGTGTTATTTTATATAATAGGTATTAACGTCTTTAGGTTTAAATTAATGTTTAAATGAGGTCAAAAACAGACAAGATTTAGTAAAACACAACTATAATTTAATAACAATTACATGTTTCGGTCCTAATCTTGACTCTCTTCATGCTGAACTGAATAACGTTATTTAGTTCTGTATTGGTTGATTCAGTGCGGAAATCTTGCTCTTGTCCGCGGCGGCACATAAGAAGATTAAATGAGCAAGGTGTTTATTTGCCAACAAGAAAGTTCAAAGGAGTAGGTTGGGACAGGTACGACATCAACGGACGAGCGGCGGATTCCAGGTAAAGCTGAATTACTCTGCTTGTAAACTTTCTGCCGATTCCCTTGTACTGTCAATTCCGAGTAGGGTTTGAGTCTTATACTTGATTTTTATAAAAAGACCCGTGAATAGATTTTATTTTTCTAAACGTTAGTTTGTGATAAATTTAATGTTTATAAATATAGTATAGGATATATATTGTTAATCATAAAATGGTTGTCTTCGTATATTGAATTTGACTAAATTATTATATATTATCAATTAATAAACGTAAAGTTAATTCATTTTCAATTCTTTATATTTAATATTTATTATTTGAAACCAGTGTATTCTCATATATTCATTTCATGATTTTTAATTAAATAAATTTCATTGTAATTTTAAGCTACTTCACATGTAATAGATGCCAATATTCGGTATTCTTTGGCCTGTGATTTTGATAATAGTCGATAAATGATTAATTAAGTGAAGCACAGTTTTCGAGCCGTAGCCAGATGTTTATTTCACTCTGTAAATTTTAGGGCCTTAGAAAAGGAATGAGATGATCGATGAAATTTATTTAGTAAAACTGTCAACACTTTCTTTAATTAAATGTATTCATGTAAGCGGTTCTTTTATATGCTACGCTTCCAATTTCATCTCTTAATTCCGATTACGGAAGTAAATAAACCCGCGGGATTTCGCTTGTAAAAGAGTTCAATATTTGTTCAGTCAACATGTTAGCTGCTGCGTCCACTCGGTTCCTTTTAAAACGTGTAATCTTAGCTGACAAACATATGTATAACGAACTTCGCTCCAAACTCAATTTCGGAGGACAGAATCTCAAGTACAAAAACTTGGGAAGCAAATTGAGATCAGGAACAGCTGCCGAGTTTACAAGTTATCGAAAGCAGCAGTATCGACTGGCGTTTGTGGTTCGAATGGAAAGGCGAGTATCGCTTTTCCGGAACGTCGATTTATTCTTCAATGCAGGAGAATTCAGGGGAAAATATTCCATCTGTATGGAAATAGAAAGCGCAGGAATTGAGTGCGACGAGCGTCCACTGAGTCCGGTTCCTCAGGGATGTAAAGAGAGGCTTACGCCTGACATTTCTGTACCTGCTGCAATCAATTCCCGCGATGAAGAGGAACGGAAAGTCCTGCCTGCCAGGAAATAAACTACCTTCATTCATTCTAAAAAATCGGTTCCATTTTCATTTAATTGAATATTAGTGATTGCCAACTTAGTGCTATTTGCTTAACGTGGAAATGTTTAGTGGATTTTAAAGTGGTGTAACCCGAACACGCGTTCTGCGATGCGCCATCATTGGTTATTGCAAATATTTCACTCTAAAACGACAAATTTACAAACAAAATCTAAAACTCGATAACCAGGACATACCAATTGATACTGTAGCCAGAGATTTGGGTCTTCACTTGTATCATCACCTAACCTGGACAGCTCATATCAAATATCTCGTTGGAAGGATAAGACAAATAATCCGTCAACTGTAGTCTCTTCTGTAGGAAAATATCCCTTATCTCTCCAAACAAAAATACTAATATACTACTCTTGTGGACTGTGAGGAGCTTCTGCATAAAGTGACTCAAAACAAAGTTACTTGACTGGAGCCCACTGTCCAAACAATGATCCGACTGATGTATATGTAATGTTTGGTTATGGAAACCCCATCATTTCATCAATCGTGGAAGCTCCTGGATCCATTCAAGAAAAAGAAGACTAAAGTGGAACAGACTCCATGGTTTTATTGACTAAAGAAGGGGAAAAAATAAAATATATGTTGTCACAGGTCAGTTGATGAACCGTACTGGATGGCACATTGCATGCCAATTAAACCTGTTTGTGTTTACTATACTCTTTGTGAATAAAACTGTACAGTTCTAGGACAAAAGGTTAAATAAACTTTACAAAAAATTGTTTATGATCAGCCACATTACACTTTCTTATTTAAATTATAAATTATTTTCAGGTTGAAGCCTGATATTCATATTTGGACATGTAAGACAAATAATGACTATGCGAAGATCGTCGTAAATCTAATCGTTACTACGGAGTCCTTTATTTTCATTTTCTGAGGAACGTCCAGCTTCACTGAAATCTTTTTGGGATAATCATTACGGAAAAGTCTACCTTTATATATAAAATTCCGGTGTTCGTATGTTCTCCTCCTAAACGGCTTGACAGATTTTGATGAAATATTTGTTGTTGTTACCTGATCCAGATTATTCTTTATTTCTCACATAAAAAAGCATATGATCCAAAATTTTCCGTGTGACCGTTTGAATAATCTGTGGCAGTTCATTGCGACGTAGCTTGCCATTGTTTTGGCGTTTGGATTTCGGATTTCTGAGTTCAGATATATTACGTTAATTTTTCGTGCATTATGAATCTACTAATTATCAATTAATACAAAATTGAACAAATTAAGTGTATTTGAAATATTATTTTGTGTAATGTGAAAGGTGCATGTACAACATCTATTCAAAACTTGCTTCTTGCCCGCCGATTCCCAGTAATTAATTTATATTATCCCGCTGCAGTATTTAATTAGAGAGTGACCTCTTTCTAAAGACGCAACTAAACAGTTTGGAAATTTTCCCTTTTCACGTCCCCTATAAACGAAATCCTACTAATGAGCGACAAAAAAATATTTAGGAGATTAGTTGGAATGGCGCCGAATGAGCATGTGTAGAAACCGTAAGTCGAACAATGCACCTTTCACATTTGCACAAAAGATTATTTAAATACACTTCATTTGTTCAATATTGAATTAATCGATAATTAATACACTCATTATGCACGAAAAAATACGCACCTAATATATCTTAACTCAGCAATCCGAAATCTATATGTCAAAACAATGCCAAGCTACGACGCAATGAGATAATATAAATTAATTACCGGGCAACGGCGGGGGCGCGTAATTACTTTTGTATTGATATGTTTCTATAGTCTGCGACATGAAAATGCATAACCAAGGTTACTCATTCTTTCGGTTACGTTCTCAACCATTCTGCGCAATAGCTGACACGAGTTAACGCGTATAGTGAGGGGAAGTGCGCAATCTGGCAGAAATGCCTCTTGGTTGACCAAATCAACTGAAACGTTCTAGTGGCATCGGCTATGGTAAACGTTATTGCACTATATATATTTTAAAAATAAAGTCGGAGGGAATGATGAAGATTGTAATGAACAAATTACATAACCAGATGAGATGGTTATGTTTTATTTATATTGACGTCTAAATACTAATGAAAGAGAGTTATTTAGTTTTCAGCTTTTAGAAGAGCACACGCCTCACTTGAGGTATCATTTCGTAGTTGATGCAAGCGCAGGAGCGCGGAATGCCATCACTCAGTTTCTCATTTCCCGTGTGGATGTTGAGGTGCGCTCGCTCATGTTTTTATGTCCCGCAGCACTTCGGCGTCTTCCTTAGCAGCGCATCGCATCGCTTTGGCCCCCGTCGGTGAGGAGGGAAGAGTTTTATCGTCGTGATGTACCCTTGGGCTCAGATGACACAGTTACATTCAGAATACGCATGTCTCACAGTCTCGCCCTTCCCACGGGCCACCGGACATCGATTTCCTTTCGTTTGCTTTATTGGATGCTCCAGGCTGCGCCAAATCAACTGAAACAGAAAAAATGGGGGTACATTCTTGGTCCTAGCTTTATCTTAATTATCATTAAAATGACGTCACATACGCTGATCTACCATTATCAAGAAAATAAATGGTAACGAAAGTTAATGCAGATGTTTTTTACTATAATCCTCATTTATTTTATGTACTGGATGAGCCACAAATATATATTTAATTTTTTCATTGTCAAAAAACGTAAAACATATACACATCATTTACTATCAGATATTGCCAGATTGTCCTATCCATCGCCTGACCTATAAATATTGATGTTAAACCATTGAAATATAATTTTATGTCTTCTATCGTATTACATTAACTTTATGAAATTATTATACGATTGAGAAAGATGACTAATTCTGAGTTGCTGTGAGTTAAAATGATATCAATTTCCTCTTAAGCGTTTTATAAAGTATAATTTAATTTAATTCAATGACACAGAGGTACCGGGTTCGAATTCTTCCAAGGGCATGGATTTTTATGTGACATGCTAAGCAACATTTTCTAAATATATATTTTGATTATAATACTAACATTCCGTTTATTAGTATGATAAAATTATACAATTTTAATATTGTAGTTTTTATTTTACTGATATATATGTATAAATACTTTAATTCTCATACTTAAATACAGTACGCATTGGTGAATCTATTATTAATGTTTTATCAATTAGTTAAATAACCAAAACATAAATTGGCTAGCAATATCTGATGACGAATGCTATAATTTACATAAAAGTTAATGTTAAATTAATGTTACCAATATGTAAATAAATTTTTAACAGAACATAATTAAGAAATAGTTTTTAAAATTATTATTTTCTATGTCCAGTAACCAATCATTTAACATTAACATTTGCACTTTATATAGATGAAAGTTTCGCTTTTATACATTCCTCTTGCGGCAAAGTGCTAACACCTTATGCATATTTTTAAAAAATACGAGGCTTTGAAACGTGAAGTGACTGAATATTTTTTTCCTCTCCGTGTGACGTGTGCAGCAAGCAGGCCAATGTTGTTGTAAGCTGAAGTTGTGCAGACTCTGAAAGGCCTAGTCCGCTTTGATAGCGTCGCAGGAAGGTTTCCCCAGAGACCAGGACCGTAATTAACAATTCGGCCCGCTGTGAGGCTCGCCTTGGAGCATCACCTTCCCGTTTCCACGGTCTGCGCCTTGCTTTGATCCAGATTAACGCGGAATGAATCGATATGTACAAAACAGTCCTCCGGATATATCTCTGCTAAAACAAAGAAACTGTCAGAGACGCTACCATTAGACACTCATATTTCATTATTGACCGAATGTATTAAATTAATTTTATAAATACAAAGGTATTTTAATAACTGGTACGGAAAATATTCTTGAAGCTTAAAGGAATAGCCTTATAGAGTTCATTATTCATGATGAAAATTTTCAAGCAATGGGACACGTTAATAATAAGGTTATAAACGATACTAGCATATTATGTCATGGAGAAGGAAAGGAAATGACACAAATATATTACAGTACATAAATAAGCGAAATAGTTAAAAAAATAAAGTGCATATAAATGAAACAAAATGTAAAAAAGAGATAATTTATAATATAAAAGGATATCAATTAAGAAATGTAACTATTAAAAGAGGAACTAATCACTTTATGAAAACGTAAATATGTGTATAAACATATCGTACAAGTAAAACAAAAAAAAATTAAAAAACGCCCAAATGTGTCAGTAAAATAAAAATTAATTAACATTTAGTTAGTTGATATTTATTTTATTGAAAACTTACCTTCATATTTTAACTAAATATTTATGTATTCAAAATTAATACTGACTTAAAGTACGAGGTCTTTCCCGGTGAATGGCATGTATAAATTCTTCTCGAGTTTCCAACCGGGTCAAAGATTTTAACAGTGACATTTCGATGGCTTGCTCTGCCATCATCTTCAGACTGAAGATGATGGCAGAGCAAGCCATCGAAACGTCACTGTTAAAATCTTTGACCCGGTTGGAAACTCGAGAAGAATTTATACAATACTGACTTTATAATCTTTTTGTCGAGTAACCTGAAGAAGCCCACAAACAGATGAAACGTTGTGTTTTTATTAATTATGTGTGTTAATTAATTTTTTTAATGACATATTTGGGCGTATTTTTATTTTATTTTACTTATTGTCAAAAAATTGATTTTTGAATAATAGTTTAAATATAGTTTAACAAATATAATTACGGATAGACAAATGCGCATTATAGTAAAAAATTCACCTCACCATTCTTTTCCGGCACGCTTTAGAAAAAGAGAAAAATATAAATACAAATGTATTATTTATTAAGTCTTCATTAAACTGGAAATGTTAGAATAGAAGGATAATCTCAAATTTAATAACGTTGGAGGCTTAAAATTTGGTACATTTTGTTGTTCACTTAATAATGTTTCAATATTTATTATTGCCCTTTTTTAAAATTCATAAATTTTCGTTGCCTTTACGTTTCTTATTTTTCGTCACTGCTTTTACGAATTCGATTATGACTAAAATTGTATCTGCATTTTGTATGACTAAATAATCGTGAGGTCATAAATATTTATTTTATTAAAAATTCCTTCCCTATTCGCTTCTGGGATTTTATATTTAAATGTAACCTGTTCAATTTATATAAACACAAAGCCAGTTTAATATTCACATTAACACTATTTTGTGTTTTTGAATATTCAATCTACTAACAATGTTAATTAAATCATAGGAGGATGGTGTGCGAGTCTTTTTAATATTTATAAGAACGTATGTTGAATTCACTTACATTCTGCTATAAATATCCATTAGTATTAATATCAACTCAAAGTTATTTTATTGTTTAATTTTGGGTGGCATGAATTTATATGAATATTAAATATTATAACTTTCACTACTGAATGATTTTTGGTGGTTAAATAAATGTAACGTTTGTAGTATGTAAGAATGTGGTTAAATTCTCCTTGTTAATATAACGCGAGATTGAAAACCACATAATGTGATTTTCAGATAATACGAGTTCAACAATTCTTCATTAATAACTTAAGCAGAACAATGTACTTCGTAAAATTGAGAAGTTTTGACCAGACGACGTGTTGAATAACACAAGTAACAAAAACATTACACGTTAAAACAACATTCATATATTATAATAATTATAGTAATTATAGTATTATATTATAGTATAAATAAATAATAATTACAAGATCTAGTAACATCAAGAGATTTAAGTTTATTAAGAAAGTTTGTTAATTGCAAGTTCACGTCAATATATTACTTTATAAAAGTCGATTTACGGGTTATAATTTATATTCCATCAGAAAAAAGTTCAAGTGCTAAAATATTAAAAACAATCCTCTGGAAATATCATTCCTACATTTGTATGAATATCACGAGTCTTAAATCAATTATTTAAATATCAATGTCTGAAATCTTTGTTTTCCTCCTTAATGAAAACTGCGGTGAAGTATGATTTCCATTCTGGCTGACTGTGAATCAAATCTGCATTTTAAAATGTACATCAGAAAATGGTAAAACAAACTTTTTTAAAGGAGCGTAGCAAGGGCTCCTTCCTCCTTTAGAAAACTGTTCATGTCTTTGACGAAAATGCATGTATATTTTACGTAAGCTGATATGCAATAAAAACTCACCTCCATGAAACACTCCACTGCTTTTTCGAAAAGAGAGGCTTAATGGCGTGCACATATTTTCTCGTATTTCCTTCATTTCACAAATATATTCGGTAACCTTTAAGACACATAAAAAATTCGTTTCCTAATGAATAATTCAAGTTCTGTGGTACTCTGAAAGGAAAGCCACCTGCGAGGGAAGTGTTCGTTCTCACCGAGATCTGGGGATTACAGTCAGCGGACTCGGCTGGAATTTAGACTCCTCCCAACACAGCGAACAGACAGGAAAAAAAATATACTATCATACGTAAATAATCGACTTTAATACGCCATTATTATCTACCTTCAGTTCCAAGCAACGCTTAGAATACAGATAATTGATAATCCCTGTATTTCAGTAAAAATAGATGACAACCAAATTGATTACATCGGTTTGTAAATAAAACACAAAAATGGTCAAAAGACAGATGTGGAATAATTTAACTTGAATACAATTCTGCCCCGGATGTTGCAGCAGCGTAATAAAATTTTGTAATATTTTAATTAAAGATCTGAGATGGTCTCTAAAGTTGAGGGACGAAACGTATTCAAATCAAATTATTCTATTTCTGACGTTTGGCCATTATTTGTGTTTTATTTATTATATTAAGTCAGATAATTATATTACTTTATGTATATCGGTTTGTACTTTTCCCCGTATAAATAATGGAATAGAATTATTCTAATACATTCCATTCAACACTTTTACAGATACGTCACGCTAATATTAATGGTTTAATGCAAACACGTTTACAAAGCTATTATTTTTCTAGTTTAATTATATTGTATAGTATCTACACTTGTGACTTTTTGTTTTGCCCTAAAAACGAAAGTACGATATCGTTTATTTACCTTATAACTCGCAGTTGGTTTTGTACACGTCTTGCTTTCAGAGGTTTGCAACAATACATGGAGGGAGAATATTCGCCCCCTCTCTCTCACTCTCATGATGCCAAAATTACGCTTATAATAGCACAGTAAGTGGAATGAATGGTATAGGATCGCCTTTTAGCTCGCAGTTGGTTTTAAAGATATCGAAATGAAACATATACGAAAATTTCAGATAAATTCGTATTTCAATCCCTGAAATTTTTATTGAAATTCGTTGAGACGTTTTGAAGCATAAACAGGTCAAGAGTATTGGTAACTCACATACACGTTTTGGAGTTTCTAACGCATGTATGCCAAGAAACCTTCCCATAAAATGAATATTTATATTGTATTAATATCATTATCTAAATGAAATATGCACGAATATTTAAGTCAAATTTCCTGTTTTTAACACTCAAATGTATCGTAGATGTAGAGTTCTCGTCAAAATAAAGAATTTCAATCTCCTCCAGCATGCAAACAGCAATCCAAACCCTTTCGTTTATTAGACTACAATTAGCTGTGACTGAAAATACAGCCCCTTACCTCCTCCATTTCAAGGCGTCAAACTAGAAACCTTTGATTTTATTTTAAAGATCTAAATCTGACTTCCAAAAATAATGTAGCCTATTTCAAAACAGGGATGGTTGTGCATCCAAGTAGACAAGAGCTGATAATTTAACCCTCAACCAAACATATGTTCCAATAGTCTTGAATTTATTTTCCGAGTATAAAAAAGAAAACATTTATTTTCAAGGAATCATGTTGAAGCAAATAATGATTGTCTTGCAGTGGCAAATGTGCTGTAACAGTAACGGAGAACATTGAAAGGAAATATCTTTGTATATTTTTATGGAAACGAACTAATTACTTAAATATATATTTAAGTATTTCAAAGGATAAGTTTTTAGATCACAAAAAAATTACTAAGCCTTGATCGAACATTCGTAATATACGCGTTAATGAATAATATCAGTACATTAGATGTTAATAATAATTTATTCTAGTTAAAATTTATATTTATAGTTTTCTTCACATGCGTTTGTAGAGCAGTAGTCGGAAAATGTACCTGGAAAATGGTTTAGTCTCTTAATGCTTTTATATACATAATAAAGATTCTTTTATAACTTTTTCTGAAAGTAATATTTGGGCATACTAATATCAAAATTATTTCTTAATTAAATTAACTCATAAATAATAAATCTGAAAGATTATACGTAGTTTAAAGATATTTTGTTCTTTTCATTAGTCCTCGGTTGAGCAAATAAGATACGTCATACATTACATCAAGTTACAAAGAATTATAAGAACAAAATAAAGTAATTTAGTTTACTGCAAAAAAGTCTTTATATAAACAAGAATCATAGAGCAGAAACACACACTGGGAAGCAAATAAACACGTAGAATAGGGTTGAAACTCTCAGGATGAAAATAGGAAAAATGCTGAAGTGACGAAACTGTTGAGACATACGCCGTGGAATCATCAACCTGAAGAAATATTAGAAGCATGAAATATCAGGAGAAATTACTGTAGGGTAACGTTCCCAGAGTCACTACATGCAGAAATAATTCGTTTCGTGAATAATAAGAAGAAATAAGAAATAAATTTCTGTAATATTTAAGATACAAAAGTTAAATTAATTTATATTTCAACGATTTAAATTGTTCAAATGCAAACATACTGTTCTATTTTACCCAAAACTGCAATAAATCTATCGATTATTATTAAAACATAAAATAATGTGTATTTTTAATTTAAAAGATATTGTCATATATTGGCGAAAGGCCATAGCATTCACGAAAAGATTTTTCCTTAAAGTTTATTACTTTAATAGAGGCAATGGAGCGTGAATGATAGAGTGATAGAGTGGCTGCACTTAGGACTTGGCGAGTATTCTGCTGGATTACGAATAAATGACTTCGCCGTTTTCCGGTTGTGCTTTCCCGCGATTATTCAGTAATTAGTACGGGAACTCCCGATCGGCACGTATTGAATTTTGTGCGCGTTTGGCCGCTTGCGTAATTAATTTGCGGTGTTGGGCGAGTTTAATATGTGGCTAGGGCCTACTCCAGCAGTCCAGCTCCGGACCCTGCGCAGCTATTAAAGTAATTTGTTGCGGTCACTCGTGCTAACGCGCCAGTAACTTCAATGTGATTAAGGTGTGCGAATGAGAGAATTTGCGTTCTGCGAAACATTGCCCCCGTTTGATCCCTCCAGTTCAGTCTTTTTTTTTTTGCACGCGGGGGGACATCATAATATACGTATTCGGAAATTTCTATGAGATTAAGTATCTCAAACTGAAGATTGTATTTCATGGAGTTTCTACCCTCTTTGATTCAAGTCAGAAATATTCTTTGAACAGTATTAAAAATGTAGTACGTCACAAAACAAGTGAAAAACACTTGTCACCGTAGATTCAATTTGTCCGAACTCGCACCGTTTATTTTGTTCTGTTATAAGACTACAAAATGTTGTATAGAAATTCCCTCTCATATATGTATATAGTATTTATCGTAGTAAATTTATGAAAGGTTGGAGTTACACAAAAGTAGGCAGCTAGAGTGGGCCTCCAGGTTTCCTGGAAATTATTGATAAATTTAGGAATTATATTCTTTGATTCAATTATATTTTACATTATCTTGGCGGAAATTTATGCTTCCCGGTTTTTCATCTGCAGGCATCCATTTTTTAGCAATTACTTTCTTTCCTTATGTTTCTTTATTTATTCAGTTAAGCATTCGGTTTGGCCAATATGTGCCAATTCGGTTGGTACGAGCTCCCTTACCACCTGATGGATAACCTGTGGTATATATAGTCCCGAATTACTCGCTCGTGGGGAGGAATTTCTTTTTTTCATTTAGAGGCCGTCACTCTGCCTACCAGTCAAGGGGAGTATTTATTTATGCAATGTGGACCGCACTCAAAGGGTCGTGTCTAAGACGCTTGATGACGCATCTCGGCTACCAACGTTGCTATTCGCCGCTGCATCTTAGGCCTACAAAAGTAGATTCTTCAGGCGCCCCGTTTCCGCTTACCGTTGTATGGTAAAGCACAGCTATTAGACATTTATTTTCTTGGTTTCTTTAAGTAGACAATTGTTTTGATAATGTGTAACCTGTTTTCTCAAACCAAGACATCAATTCTTTATTATAATAAATGTTTAAACGTATGTACATTACTTATATTTATGGAAAACCACGGTAAAAAATTCGAGCTCTTGCCCATGAAATATCGAGCGTGGAAATATCCCGTCCCTACATTCTAATAAGAGCCCCGCACAATTACTTCGTATCAAATTTGTGGGTGTAACATTAGCTGTACAGCATACCCTTTCCCTTTCTTCAATTCAGACTTCAATATCTGTGAGGATCACTTCTTTCTTAAAGGTTGAGCAATGAAACCTTACAGTCCTTTATGTGAGTATATTTGTTTGCATATCATCAGCGTTATCTCTCTCATACACATCATTTACTAAGAACTGGAAATTTAGTGCCGGGTCAAGTGCTTTCTGACACGAGTGTATTTCGTTCAATGTTTGTAGGTGAGTGTAAAACTAAATTGTTTGCGAATCGTTTCGGGTGATGAGGTTTAAATGACGTGCAAAAAGCGAGAAACATTCCACGAAAAACTGTTTAAATTATTAACTCACTTACTTTATTCCCTCGGTCGTCGCTTGCTTAACTATTTACGCTTTCGACTTTACCTTTTGTAATTGCGTTTCATGTACATTTAATGAAAAATATATGCAATTGATAACAGTAAAATACGTCTCTCAAAAATATCTCAATTTAAATATTTTATTCATGATTGAATAATTAAAATTGATATGATCAGCGACATTTATTAAGACCTGATTGTTTCATTAGTGACATAAAAAGTAATTTAATTTCAAAGTATTAGTTGTAGTAATATCTGGTATTAAAATAGATTATTAAATAATTAATTATGAATGTTTATAACATCGTTCAATGATTAATGAGTGTTAATCTCATCATTGGTCAGTTCTCAATAAATTAATGTTTCATCATGTGATTCAACGTGTATTGTTTGTATAAATACATATTTATCGTTATTTCTGTAAGTTGCTAGTGTGTAGATACCGCTTCGAAACACCGTTTTGAAATACTGATATTATTCGGACAATTCCCTGAAACTCGAGGGTAATTCAACAAGCACTTATAAAATCTTAAAATATGGCTCCGAAAGTTTGAAGAAAAATTGACATTCAATAATCTTATTTTAATAGCCCACAGCTCCGAATTTTCAATTTGACATAGAAAACCGTCTATGAAAACATACTGGCAAGATGGATGGCGCGTTTTCTCAAAGAATAGAATAGATGCAATTGTATGGTCCTTTCAGCGGCTAGTTTTGCGTTTCCCTGACGCAACGTTTATAAGATGTAGAGAGACTGCCATTTTATATGAAAAGGAACCAAAGAACATTAAAAAATATTATTATTATTATAATTTTCAGTTATTGAAATTAAAATCATTCATTCAATTTGAGATTAATAATTTTATAATACAGCGTAAAATATAATAGTTAACTTACTTTATCAAGCATTATTATTACTTCTTATGATAAAATCACATGAAAAAATCAATTAATTATTCTATTGCATATTCTAAAATATAATCAGGCCTATAACAGTTGACGCTCGTTAAATGACCAGCAGACACGTTACTACAGAATCAGATACCCCAAGTATTTTTGAATAAATTCATTACGTTAATTTAGTAGTTCTACGTATACTAAGAAATGAACGGCGATTTCCATGGCATGTGTTTGTCTGTACATACTGCCGCATATTTCCGCGGTTTTTAAAAATAAGTCCATATTTATAAGTTAGAAGGTAAGTAGATATTATTCTTGTTCGATATTGACCTCTTCAGGAAAGAAATGTAGAAAAAAGTTAATATCTTGTTTAAGAGAAAATTATCTATTTTGGTATAAGCTTTCACAAACTCCCTAATGTTTACCTGCCATCGTACAAATGTTGGTGTTTTTTTGCTTCAGAGGAACTACTTGAAGCAATTATAATTTCAGCTCTTTTGTTGTAAACGCGTAGACGTCTGACGGGAGTCAAATTCATCAGGAAGTAGTGATAAATTTACTATCAGAGATCCCTTTCCGTCCCGCTCGAGTTGCATAAATTACGCGCCCCGCGAATATGCGGCAATTAATTCAGGAGGTAGGGAGTCTCGAGTCGTGCAAGGACGCCGCTCTGTCGACCTTTCTATTGGTCCATCTATCTCCCTTCAATGGGAAACGATTTATTGGTCTCTCCGCCTTCTTTACTCCGCCGCTTCTATCGGCAAGACTCATTCATCGTTGAAAAATAGATCTTCCTGTGTTGAAGGAGCTTTGTAACCAAGGACCAACTGACTAACAAAAGAATTTCTCTTTCTTTGGTTTCGTAGATGAAAATTCGTTCGAGTGTCCTAAAATATTTATAAATTCTAATAAACAACCGAAACGTATAATAAAATCCTATTCATCACACTGCAGTTATAAATTACGCTGCTTTAAACGAATGCAATTGGATGATCAACACAGTATTAATGAAGGTGCACTTTTCCCATGACGAGGTTCTATAATCACATTTCCTCGTTTCTTTGATTTTCATTAACAATCGCTCTGTTCAAATCTGTGCAAACAGATAAATCCAATTTTTATTAAATATTTTTTTGATAACCTTGTTGTAATTCACACAGTTACATTTCATAATCTGTTCCTACTAACGTTGCAAATTCCTTCACTTATATAAACTATGTGTTTCACAAATGCAGTTCATAAATTATGATGGTTTCACCAATTGTCGAGTAGTTTTGTTAAAAGATCTTGAATTGTAATACTTGATGATCATTGTTTGAAAGGTACAAAAACAATTACTCACTTTTCTGGTCTGCTACCACAATTAACAATTACTAATAGATTTATGTGAAAATACAGTGATTGAAATTGAGCCAGTATAATTTAATTCTGAACGAATGAGTGGATTTATACATTGAACACTTGTAGGACAAACTGTTTGAGTTTCTCGTTCATTTGATGCGTAATTTGTAATGGTAAAGTCCCTGTAATAAATTATACAAAGCTTTAAAAGCCCGATATTCATTTTGGTACGCCCTGTGTTTATATTTCTTACATAGAAGATAATCAGCTAATTATTACCTGATTGACGGTTGCAACTAACTTGAAGTTCCGTCTCAGAAATTTAGACAAAGGATTATAATGTTAATAGAAATTAATTTTTAACTTATAAATATATTCTATTTCATTTTTACAGTGAAAATTGTTTCTATTATTTTCCTTTCTTCATTCATAAATTTACCAATATTAAAAAAGTGCTTTTATTTCAATTCAAAGAGAGAAAATTTGCTTTAATTGAAGCTCAGCCAGGGGTAATTAAATTATTTTAGAAGATAGGAATGGAAAATACCGACTGAACTTGGGAATCTAACCGGGATACGGTCAACAACGTTTCCCAGCTGTGAGTTCCAGGCTAAGCTGAAAAACGGTAATTACTCTGTTTATAACATTTTGTCGATTTCGTCATACTGCCCTTTCTGCGTAGGGTTTGTGTCTGTATATCCGTTTCTATGAGAATACGACCCCATAATAGATTTCATGTGTGTAGATATTCATTGGTAGTAAGTGTAAGGAATTTAAATAGTGAATATATAGTATTTATTGATAATCATAAAAAAGACCGGCTTTGAAAATTGAAATTCATTCAATTATTGAATATTTTCATTAATAAATGTTATCAATAGATTCCCATTTTTATATGACAATTATTTATTTAAATATTAAATCTAATTGATATATTCATTTTAGTTGTCAAAACGTTTTTTGAAATATCAATAATTTTAATAAACATGTTATGTATAAATAAAATACGCATCGATCAAACCTTTCGGTTGATCTTTTAGGAAACCGAAATAAATAAAACATAAATTTAATAAATTTGGTTAGAAACATCCGTAACTGAATATCAGTGTCGCTGTTACGTATAAATGAATGAATATTGCAATATGGTATAATATTTTACGTTGCTGTGGCATTTGCATTGACTGACAAAAGTTATTTAAACGTTTATTGGACCGGGAAGTGATATGGATTATCTGTGTATCCTCATACGTGACATACGCGTACGCTGCAGGTTCCACACGTGACTAGCCGTGCGCATCACCCTGCCATAAATTCGCATCACTGGTCGCAAAATTCGCAACAGATATTCTATCCCGTTGCAGTCGATACGAAAACAAACTGTACATTGTCCACATCAATTTAATTATTATATCCGTTTAGGTGATGGCAGTTAGTTTGTCTGTTTGTAAATTTGCCCATTTGTGAATTTAATTGTAGATTTTGAAAATTGATTCTATCATATGAATGTTGGAGTGGTTATATTAATGTTGTATTGTTAAGTAACTCTTGGTAAAATAAACTGAGGATGCTTATCAATGTAATGCCAATAAATTTAAAAATAATTATAATCAATACTTATGAAAGACAACATCACTTTAGACATTCCTTGTTTGATTTTAGTTAATTTATTTTGTATTTAGCAAGTATGGCATTTGAAGTTAATTTTTCTTATTGAATTAATTTAATTATTTTCTTAATGGTATTGATGCGGACTCTGTGAATCTCAATTGATGGGATGCTGGGCAAGAAAGAGACATTATTACTGGTGTAGTGGTTCCTAAATCTCGGTTGAAATGTGTTATATAATTGGATAAAAGCGACTTTTTGGTAGCTTCTGGGAACAGAGCACTTATCCAATAGATATTGATGTGTGAGGGACGCCACAGAAAAGTTTTTTTTAAATAAAACTAAAACTTTTGGAGAAGCTTTTCATGGACGATTGAAATTCGAAAATCGTTCTATGTTTGGCTGTTGGAAACGAGCCTTTATCTTTAGGAGTCCGAGAGGAATAACAAGGATACAGGCCGTGGTACTTTTCTTACAGGATATAGTATTCAAATAAAAGCCATTCCACTAAACCCGGGCGAAATCTTCTTGCTTCCTACAGTAAATATCACTCTAACATAAAGAAATATATATTCCCATAATTTTGAATTCTTTTTTATTGCAATTTGTTTCTGTGGACGCAGTTCGTTTTCTTCAAACGAGGAAGATTTATTTTCATTTGCAATGTTTGTAACAAATATTTTGTATATTTTAATTATTTACTTAATTTTAAATCAATCTTGTTCCATAAGCTGCCAACCTGTGAAGCTAACATTTCCAATTCTCTTGCCGAGCAATTAGCTGAAGTCTGAATTGATAATAATTTAAATACAGCCAAATTTGTCAGAAAAACAAATAATTACCATTGACTTAATATGATTACAATAACCACGTTTCATTCATTTTGGAAGTTGTAATTGCAATTATATTATCTAAATAGTAATTTAATATTTTACTCGATAATTTGGCTGTGTTTCAATTATTATACTTAATGTCAGATAATTTATTTTCTAATATTACAATTTATTCGTTCCTATACATTTTACAGTTATAAAATTTTAATATTTATTAACACTCGTTCTAGACAAGTTTATTATTTTATTTTACATGTTTTCCATGAATATTTTTATTTACATTTTTCAACATTTTAATGTATAATTTTTTTAACTATTTTTACAAAATTTCTTCAATTTAATAAATTTATATAGTCTATTATTGTTAAAATAACGAATTTTCACTTAATAGAAAATATTTTGGTGAAACAATTATTTTCGGGCCTGTCAAATACCTCTGTATTAATTGTAAAAAAATGGATAGTAAGATTTTTTTATTTAAAGTTAAAATAAAGAGCTCCAGTTCGTTAAGGAATCCAATTATTATTAATTTTTCTTTCCACCAGAACCATATAATTTTTTAAGATAGCAGGATAATAAGAGCCAGTAAATTTTATTAAACGCTCTGCTTAAGCCGACTTGTAGGAAACAATATTCTGATTTCTGTGATGTAAAATTTTGTAATTATTTCATAGACTACCGTTCTGATAGCCACGTCCAAAACAGGGATCTGTGTATACGGCATGTTATTAGAATTCTATATCGGCGTGTTTAAACAACGGGGATAATATCGGCCGGAAAATATCAATAAGTAAAGTTATATTATATTCATCATTTTCGTGTTTTACGAATATTTGAAATGTTATTTAATTATTGAATTCTATTTGTTGGGACAGAGAAATTGTGGTGTTTTGAAAATTATTATCATGGTGTATAGTGTACAATTGTTTTAAATTCATACGAATAACGTAGAGCCAGTGTTATTCCAATCTAAAACGTCACCTAACCTTCCATTATTTTTTATTTCCTTTTTTATCAATAAACGAGGTTAAGTATTTTAAATGAAAATTTCGTAATTTCGTTTATTGCAATGTATAATATTCTAATTTGAAATGGAATGAGGATTATTTTCATTTCAGATTCCGTTACCAGCTCTGGAATATACTGAATTTATTATTGTGACTCTCATTTCTTTTACAGGTTTATAGACATTTTAAATGACTAAGATTATTTTTAGATCAGGAATATTATCTATAAATAATTTTATTATGTATCTGCCACCGGGCTTGCGCCAAATTGTAGACTAACAATAAATACAATTAATTTTCAGTTCTAATTATCTATGGATCCTTTCGTGTTCTAAACATTGGATTTCTTTCTTCTGTATCTGGTTAATAGGAACTCCATATTTGAACTCACTCCAAAGCTAATTTTCCCAATCCGTATATTAACCATTTATTTTCATACTGTTTAATTTATATTTTTTGAAATGAAAGCAGTTTATAGTGGACTTTCTCTAAAAAGAATCCAAGATCGTGAAAGCAATGTCTGCAGATGTTTCCGAGGTATTCCATTAGCATTCGTAATCTGGAGTAGGTTATATAGGATCTCTCTGGACCGTCTGCATTTTATAGCGCTATAAGCTAAGTCATAACTGGAATTCTATAGCCAATTACACTTCCTGGGTCAAAATAATGATTGTACCATTTTATTGGGCTGCTAGGAGACCAAAAAGAGAAACTATTCCAGAAGTATGAACACGATACGAATCAGTAGGATCGGTGTAATTGATTTGAAAAAATTGATAACCACATTTTGTAACTTATCCGATAAATATATGTATATTATTTTTGTTTCGTTAGTTTAGAATCAAAAGGTTTCAAATTATGTTAAGTGTAATTTCACACTGTATTTCATGAACGTATTTAAAATTTTAAGTATATCGATAACATCCTGCGTTCATCAACGCAATTTTGTTTATAAAACAATTCTCTAAGAATACTTCGTAGTTGTCTTTTCATTTTACAAACGACTAGTATAATTAAATATATAAATCAATTTTTAATGGTGAAATACAACGAAATACGGAATTTGGTAGTACAAAATCAAAGAAAGTTGGCTTGAGAGAAAATGGAAAAGGCTGCATACATTTCAATAAAACCTAGACAGTTTGGTGTCGGTCTGGGTTTTCTAAAATCTCCGGGACATCTGGCTGTGACGAGACCTGTTGTACTCCTCAAACCACCAGTGGTAAGTGGAGTGAATGGCTCTTTCCAAATCCTAAAAGTAAATGCTTTTGATTGGGGAGGACTTCGTCCCGCCACCGAAGGAAATCAAAAAATGGGGGAAAGTAATTAAAAACTGACGCAAATTTATTTCCTGGCATTAGGGCACTAACAAGTTGTAAGATAAGAGATTCTAGATTGGCTATTGTCATTGAGTGTTTGATGATAGATGGATATTGATTAGATCGCGATTGAGAGGGAGATTGGGGGGGAGGTAACTAAGCGCAATACTAAAAGATTGTTAAGATCTGTGGAGTGGTCGTGAATTAGTTGATCCATTGCGGATTGTGTTTTCTTGATCGTGGTGGCATTTATGGAGATTAAATGATTAAAGGAAGCTTTAAGGAGTCGGTTGCGACCGGTGCGACGTCTGAGGACGAGCGGCGAGTTCCAGGCAAAGGACAAGACGGTAATTACTCTGTTTGTAACCATTATTCCGATTTCCTAGTACTTCCAATTCCAAGCAGGTTTTTCTTTCTTCTAAATCTGCTGCTATAAGAAGGTTCTTTAATACGACGCGAGAATAGATCTCTTATTTCTAAATGTTAGTTTGAAAGTAATTAAATGTTTGTAAACATTGTTACTTATAGAAAGGCCGACTTTGCAAATTGAATTTGATTTAATTATGGTATATTGTCAATTAATAAATTTTCATTTTTTTATTATTTATTATTTAAAACCAGTACAGTTCCACATATTCATTTCGAAGTGTTTCAGCTTTTTAGTTATTTCTCATGTAATAGGTTATTTTAACAAATGAAATAAAATATATTCTGATTTCTTTAACTCTTACTTTATCTTTAAATAATATATTACAAACGTTTGGCCAGTAAAAAACCGTCATTACAGTTTCTGTCTCTTTTAGAAACTAATATGTGTAATAAATATTGTTATAGTTAATTATAGGATAACGCTATCCAGTTGAAATGATCAGGAGGCTACACCAGACGGGAAGCAATCCCTGTGTTCTGTTATGTTTGTTGATGTATGCAGAAACTGTAATGTGGACGGAGGTGGAACATGAGCCACTCACCCAAGCCTCAAGCTGCAAAGCTGATTGCTTTCACAAAATTTAAATCGCACGTTCAGAAGATATGGGGGTGGATTAAATAAAGTTAAAGATTAATTAAGAAAATAGTGT
Source organism: Eucriotettix oculatus (assembly GCA_034510155.1). NCBI lineage: Eukaryota > Metazoa > Arthropoda > Insecta > Orthoptera > Tetrigidae > Eucriotettix > Eucriotettix oculatus. The sequence continues at coordinate 86,510,830 of CM067378.1, read as the reverse complement.
CAGTGTTTCTAAATAGTCCTCGAAGTCGTAAATCTCAATATTTTACTTTTCTATACAACGTTGATTCAGTTCTCGAATAAACGGATTTTTTTTGTTTTCGAAAGAACTCTTTTGGTGATTTTCCATGATAAAATTACATAGTGCCCTAATAGTGAAAGGAATAAGAGATTGAAGATGAGCCAAGCCGAGGTGAGAAACGGGGAACCCCGCTGCCTACTGCAGCTATTGTACATATTAATGTAGCGTAAATAAATATGCTAAGTACTTTAGTAATTTAAGTGAATTTTAAATTTTTACAGACCTTAAACTACAGCTTCAAAATTCTGTTCATTCACTGGTTGGTTTAAGATATCAAGAACTGTTTCATGTCCGTTAATAATATTTGAATACAGTATTATCACAGTCAAGTGATAAAATGGAAACGGTTACATATCAAACCTATATAATATTGATTTAATAAAGTTTGATTTCAAATCAGTTACACATTGTATTTACCATAATTCAGTTTAGGGTTATATTAATCCCTCGGGTGCAACTAAGTATTCATTACAGTCTTCTAAAAAGTATATGAATTTATTTTTATTAGATATTCATTATACGAATATGTAACATGAATTTACGGCTCCGTCCCTATGACAATGGATTGTTGTCGGTGTTATTTGGCTCACCGACAGAAGAAGCCGACAATTGTTTTAGGTGCGGAACGAAGTAAGCGCGCGGAAATCTGATTAGTCGTCGACGGGTCACGATTACATAAAGGTGGAATTGAGGTTAGCAATAAATCGCGACCGTGAATATAAGTGAAATATCTCTAACACGCTACGGAATCAAAGTAGTGAGACGCCAAAACGGATTTGTGTTTTATTGTGATGAAACGATGCGTAGGAGATTATATTTTATTAACGACCACGCCCTGTAGATAGCTTTTATCTCAGTTCTCGAATAAACGGATTTTTTTTGTTTTAGAAAGAACTCTTTTGGTGATTTTCCATGATAAAATTACATAGTGCCCTAATAGTGAAAGGAATATGAGATTGAAGATGAGCCAAGCCGAGGTGAGAAACGGGGAACCCCGCTGCCTACTACAGCTATTGTACATATTAATGTAGCGTAAATACGTTAATAAATAAATTCTTTTAATAAAAACATCGTTAAATAAATTTTTACCTAGCATTGAATGTATACTCAAAAAACGTGATCAATAGAAAGAAGCAATGCTTACAAAACAAATGGTATATTATGTGACACTGAAGGAAGAGTAATTTTACGCTTCCATGGAGGAGTTGTTAGAGACATGCTCTTTAGCATCTTGATCCTGCATGAATACCTTCCTCTTGTTTAGCAGGCGCTAATGGCTTCAGCCGCAGCTGCGATGGCGCGCTCTCACATAGAGGGGATTATCACAGGTAAAATATTACCATGCAAAGTCAAATTAAAGGAAAGCATCCTCTTAAACGAGATGATACAATTAAAAACCTTATTCACATCATCGTGGCATCTAATGTGCATAACCAAATATTTTAACGAGCACTTTGCTAATAAAAGCATTATTTATGTAGCCCTGGAAATTATTTAGAGATAAAATTCATACATTTGTAAATACAACACTCTAATATTATTTATATATATTTATATTATTATTTAGGTCGAGAAAGGCGAATATTTTGTCGATCCCTCTATCAAAAAATCGTAAAATATTGTCAAATAAAATTTACCTAGTCCCCTTGTTGATGCGACCTAAAATAATTAAATTAAGTGAATATTTATATAGAGGTTCAATAATTATGTTAATATTGTACGAAATAATAAACTAGTGTGCATCTTTTACGTCACTTGATTTTGAGTATATTCGGTAATTTTTAATGATAAAGCATAATTAGTATTAGTGAGTACCCTTACAAATATTGAAACTGTCTCCTTCTCTTAATGTGCAATGAAATATTTATGCAATTTGACTTTATAGACGGTATCAGTTATTTGACACAGGTTTTGTCTGATTAAAAGTCTAAGACATTTAGTTTGTAATATTTAATTAGTTTCAATTCTCCAGTTTGTCAGTCTTGAGATATTGTGACCGTCGACGAATTTGCAGATAAAGATATTCACTTTTGCAAAGTTTTGGTAAGCGAGGAGTGGTGTGTAGAGTCTTTGGTTTGGAGGGGGGGGGGGGTTAAGCGACATGCACGATTGTATGTTACGGCCAATGTTTGAATATTCGCCTAAATAAATAAACAATTTAAAGAAAAGCTTATTAATAATATTAACAGTTTCCATTTAATGTTCATAATATATGTAAATGGAATTTTATTACATCGGATGCTTAATAAATGATTGATAAAATAGTGTACAGAGAGATTCGTCTCCAATAACGCTGATGATTGATAAGTATACGGATATAAAGTCAAGTAGGAAAATTGGAGCTGTTTAGAATTGATAATCATGAATTCATATTATTAATGAGAAATTATAATGCATCTCCTGAGAGATTTTCTCTACCGATTGAATTTAAACCATGATCATATATCTCGTTAAATATTAGATATATTTAGATTGAGCAATTATGTTTAATCTTGGCGCCTATTAATAACTCAAGAAATTAGTACTCAATTCTCTTACTAAAGAGTGTTGAGAATCGACGAACGCTGTTTTAATGACGCCGACAATAAATGACGTACGTGTTGGTACCAAACACGTCTCAATCACACGTCATAATCGTATCTGAATTGGTGGATTCAGCAGGAACTTCTATCGACGGTGGTTATGAAGTTGATTCGCAATGCATTTTAGTGCATGGCAAGATCGATCTCTCGCTGATAACCAATTCGCTCCGTTAACTACAAATTTCCAAGTGTAAAATCGCAGGGGTTGAAGAAGTGTTATCACTTCCGACCGGTCAGCAGTTAGATGGATTTTCATATTTGGAACACAATTGCACGTAAGGGAGCTCTTTCCAACTTCAAGTAATTTGAACGAGAAACAATAAAGGTCCGGCCTGAGTCCCAAACGTTATTTCAGTTCAATCAGATTCAGTTGAAACATAACGACCTACACCCTACCCTGCCTATCACTGAAAATAAATCTAAGAGGAAATATTTTCATAAACTGCTTCTTGCATGGAGTTTCACCCATGGGAGCTGAGACCATCACCCCACAATAATTCTCTTCATAGTGATAATTTAAATTTTATTCACGTATAAAAATTCGACCGCAGGAAAATTTTTAAAAAATACATTATTTATTGAATTTTAAACCATCTTCTGCACAGTAAACTTGCGGTTAGTAAATTTACAAACCACCATTTATTAACTTTTATTAACCTTCAGTTAGCGAGAAATTTCATAAATATGTGCGACTATTGAAAAACAGAAAGTCTGATTTAACGATTGAGATTTGATTGATGTATATAAACACGTTAATATATTTCAAGCGTCTTTGTTTATAGTAAGTCAACATGGCGACGGACCTCTGCGCTGCCTTGGTATTTAGAGTTTGCCAAAGGAAAACAGCCTCTTGGCCTGTTTGGGAGCGGGTGCTAATATTGTTACTACTATGGAAACTCCTCCTCACTGACAAGACTACGGTTCTCTTCCTCCTCCTCCCTCTCTCACTCTCTTTGGCAGGAGTAGTTTGAAGTAAAGTTTACACTATCTTCAACGATCACTGAGTTAATTGTTCAACTAACTTAATTTTCTGGAAATTATTACAAATGTCAGACGACATAAAACATTTCCTTACAGTCCTTTCTTTCCGTCTAAGTTCCAAAATAGTGTTTCTTCTACCAGAAATGAACGAATATGACAGGTGCCTTATAATTGGAGAATACTTTCCGATGTAGTGAATCGTAGTCGAATGAACAAATGGAATACAAAATTGAGTTGCGTGTTGCATCGGGAAGGGGCGCTCAATTTTTGTACCAATTACAGTGGAAAGGTAACCAAATAAATCAATCAATATTTATTAAATCTAATAATATGTGTTATGAAAAGTAGATCGCATCTCCCGTATTGATCAGAAAACGGAAAACGGAGTGAGAATTGATTAAAAGTATGTGAGAGTATCAAAAATACACATTAGGAATTTATGTAAGCAATTAACGTTAAAAAATAATCAATCGACCTTAAAATATATTTATCGCTTTCACATCATGAAATTTTGATAGAGGAAATTTTCTGAGGTATTGTATTGTAGCGCGATAGTTGATATTTCATGAATTCTTGATATAAAGTTAGAGAGGATTGGGAAATGGACATATCGTCAGTAAGTTCAGACCCTATACCGCCACTAATCCACTGGGATGTCATTTCCTCACGTAGGGATGTGGCCTGTGGAATTTCCCTAACCAGGTTCGCGTGGAAATCGAGAGCCAATCAACAATATATTTAAATAACACGTGGTTGCTTCAAGTAATGGGATTTCAATTGCGGTGAGGCTGTGTGAATTAACTTCTCTTAGAGCTTGAAGCGGACGGAAGGGAATCGACGTTTGGTCCCGGACGTTTAGGGGAAGTCAATTTGCGACGCTGAGGAGAGCGTCCTACGTAGAAGCTGGCAGAGTCGACGCTACATTTCAACCAGGTACGCTGTCAGGCTTCCCAATCCTTGACGTCTAGGAAGGGTATCGTCCACGGTTTATCCTGAGTCCTCATTGTTTTGCCGTATCTCCGAAATTTGTAAATATATTCTTAGTGAAGTTTCTTTAATAAATTCTCCATTTATTTAATTATTTTCCCTTTAATTTTTTAGAACTCATTGCATCCTACAGCACATTGCCTAAAAGGTAGTTTGACAAACACTACACACATTCCTCAATACGTATTCCAATTCTTTTATGAAATATGAAAATGTTATGGGAACAATAAGTATATTTTTGTACTTTATAACGCTCCGTAGAACATTATTTAAGTATTACCAATCTCCAAAAAATATCTCACGCGTCTGACTTACAAATAAGCGCCTATGTAAAGTTTTTTTTATTCAGGCTATATGCTGCATCAATTCGAGGGTTAATAGCGATTTCCTATTACATTTTTAACATAGTTCTTTACAATTAATTCTTAATAAACCATTTGACGATTGCAAGACTACAAAAAATGTTTCATCTTATTAAAAATTAATTACATTTAAAATTGATAGGATAATAAAAAATAAAAAGTCATTCTTGATGGATAAATGTGTTTTATGTTTGATTCGAAACTAATTTTCATGCGTTGTTGTTTTTCTAATATTTGGCACATAATGATGAGACGAATTCAATGATACTATTAATTTTCAGTCTGCCTACTTCAAAGTAGCGGGTTTTAACAGTGATATTATTTGCACCTGTAACAATTAGTATGACATCAGGCAGACTCGTTAATTATTTCCCTCGTATGTAAAGTCACGCTGAAACCCAATATTGGCCGATTTATTTGAACCGTATTAATGCCAGTGGTCTATTACCTTCAATAAAGCTTATTTGCACAGGGAAACGTTCTAAAATACACGAATGGGTTACATGGTATTCGTCTCGGTAAAACATGGTAATACAGAAATAAACAGATAATTAATAAATTAGCATTGAGAGTGCATAGTTATCCATAATTATATTTTGTGTTGTATTGCTAAAATATTTATATTTCTTCAGAGGAAAAATTAAACAACTATTTTCGTTTTATATTGAACGTGATTTTGCTTTTTTGATTTTAAATAGAAATTAGGATTAAGGAAAGAAATAATGTGACAAATATTTTAGGTTATAATATTGTATTATAATTAATATTAGTCTTTGTCTTATTATGGTATTAATAGATAATTATCCATTGTTGAAATTTCTATTCAGTTTTCTGGAGGCTTTCCTATTTGACTTTATAAGTAACTAAGAAAATCATCCGGAATTTCTCAGCATTGCATTTTTGTTTTCACTTTTGAGCACTTTTTCCTGTTTCTTTGTGTTTCCATCATAATGTTTATGCTAATTTCATTTTACTTTTTCTGTGCTGTTATCTAGCAATAGCTTTGATTAACTTTTCATTAAATTGCAATAATATTATAGAAGCTAGTTAAAAATAAATTACGGTGAATCTTTGCCTTGTAACACAAATGCTATATTTACTGAATCTATTGATGCAAAATTCAATATGATCCAATATTTCTTAAAAAATACACTTCACTGACCCCAGTTTCTTAAATCGATAGATGTACGTCCAGGATATTTACCAAATACCAGCCGGATGTACAAATTTAGAGATAATTTTATTCCAGTCGTTCTTTTATTTCTTCCTGAACTTATTTTCGACTTTTTTTTATTTCCTGCAATAACATTTTAATGATCCCTGATGGGATGTATCCGAATTTTATTTGAAACTTCACTTTCCGCGTCCACCTCTGACACGATGTAAGCCCAAAACGTATATATTGTTAGCAAGTTCCCGTACAGCAGACTTCCTGTCCTTTCCATACCCTTGCCCTCTGGGGACCTATTGCAGTCAGGCAGGTGGTTAAGCTTGCTTCGTGGTCAGTGCTGCGGCTTCTACCAAGGCAGTTGGGAGAAGCGACCGGCCAACCTGACAGTGAATACCCCAAACACACAGAGACAAAGTTTCCCAGTAAACGGAACAACTGGAACTTGGTTAACCCATGTTCAACTTCTCGACACTACTGCTTATCAGAAATAACTTGCTTCAAAATATATTTCCAGCAAAAGCTAAGTGATACACATCAGGTATTTTATAAAAAGGAATTAAAAAGAACAAAGACGACAGTAAGCAATTAATTCTTCCTTTCTCTATATTCTCTTATTATTTCAAGTTCATAAAATCATTAAATACTGAACATAAGTTGGGATGTTCTGTAGGATACCATCTGACTCATATTATTATTTGTTCACATGTATTATTCAAAATATATAACAAAGTGACAATTAAGTCTATTAATTTCCTTGTTGTAAAAAATAATAATCTGTTTTTATGCAACTTGTGAGTGCCATTTTCTGTTTTAAATTAGATCATAAATCAAGTGTTCATAAATTATGATTATTGTTTTTATGGATGACACTTAACCACATATATTAATGTTTTGACTTGACATGTTTTCTCAGCAGAGGACTAATGGAATAAGTAAAACAGAAAATCCAGTGATAATGGTATAAAGGACAAACGACTTATAAAATTTTATATAGTTATATTCTTCTTATTAGATATTATTTATGAATGGCCATCCAGATGTGCGACAGTTCTCGACACGTATCAGGTTGTATTGCTTCCCTGGTTCCGACTCGGTATTAACCATCTTCAGGAATACTGTTTTCAACAGCTTACCTAGTCTTTAGCCATTGGATGAGCGTGGAGCAAGCATCAAAAGCCCGTTCACATATCCTTCCTGTCCCTTCATATATATTTAAAGAATAAGCAATAAGTATCCAGTTTCACAATAAAAATGTCTAAAATAGATTCTTCTCTAATAGGTGAAAATTGATTTCTATTTAATTCTTAAAACTGTAAAAAGTTAATTAGGTATTTATAATTTAACGACTTTGCAATTATTACGTAATGTATTATACATTACTGTTAATCTTTTATTTATTATTACAGATCATGCAAGCGTATTGCATTTTATTTTTAAAGCAGTGACTTTTTAAAACAAAATATTTTTTAAGTAACGTATGAGTCGGTTATTTTCAATTTTATTTGAATTACTGCAAAATAGTGAAATTTATGATTCTTTCTCAACGGCTGTATAAAAACAATTTTGTTTACTACAATTATCAAAAGCGTTCGATTACAAGTAATTAATTGTCTCTCAAATGAAGAACATTCATTTATATTTAAACAAACATAAATTTCAGGAAGAATTTTATTTTCTAATTTCATTAACATTTTAATTATATTTATTGCTATTTCATAATAAAGCGAGACGGAAGAAAAAACAAATAACTTTTATATCAAGTGTTGTAAACATTTTCGGTCGGTTATCAATTGTTGAATGGACGGAAACCGACACAAAATTGGTATTCAGTAATAAATTATTAATGGTTCCTTGGAGATAGCTCATAAAAAATAAAACGTGTTCGAGTCCAGATACTTTAACAACCGGCACGGAAATGAGACAGTCAGCCTAAAACTTTAGTCATACGATCATAAAGGCTTTCATTGCAGTGTTTCTGCATTGACGTTTTGTGTATTCGTTTCAAAATTTTCGAAGTACACGCAGTGGCAACGCATCCTTATCAAGGTTGTGCATTTGGAATGGCTGCAATGGCGCCCGCGGACGAACGCTTTCTCCGAACGGAACGGCTCTATTCCCTCGTGTGGTCTTACGCTCAAACGGTCAAAATAAAATGGTGTTTTCGCTGCGAGCGATGAACCGCACTACGCACGGGGAGCTATTTACAATCCTCAACCCTCGAGATCTGCCATAACATTTTAGTGTCATTCGGCGAGCTTCAGACTGGAGCCCAAATGAATCATGTAGAGGCAACCATAACACGTGGCGCTTCAGGCTTTTGAGTAATCTCTCCCTTCAGTTTGTACAGACAACGCATAATGGATACAATTAAAATTTACCACCAGATGACAGTCGCTGTCCAAAAAAAGTTTACTCACTTATCCTCAAACTAGAGACACACATCTCTGACTTTCAACGATATTATTATAAAGACTATCTGCGTGTACGACAACACTTTTTTTGTATAATCTTTATTTTGAGTCTCATCTACTACCTGGGTAAATAGCGACATTTAACTCGATGACACATTTTATTTTACTTTTAACAAATTAATCAAAAAATATAAAAATTGTAATATTTTTATTTGAACATTTGGGAAATATTAATTTCTAGCAGGTTCATGTTTCCTAGGATGGCGCACCTCTGTGAGTCGACTTGCGATCATGATATGCTCTACATAATAGTTTTAAAACGCATTATTTATTTATTTATTCAAATTATCTTAAAGCTAATTACGCTTCTAAATTCTATTTTTTCTACATAATACAAAACGTATTCTAAATATAAATTCACTCTTTATATTTAATGAGTCTTTTTAAACTCTAACAGTAAACTATTTTTAGCTACATTTATACTTTTTGTGTCCTTAAAAGCTACTGGTAACTAATTGCATAATACTAAATTTTTTTTAAATCAAATTTTTTGTACTTTTTAAATTTAAGTGGCCCATATAAAAATTTTCCCTAACCCCGATGTAATTTCTTTTTATAACAATATTGAAATAATCTGATAACTTTCCTTTATCTATTTTATAAATGGTGCCCTCTACTTCCACTATTCCTTATTTTTAGAATAATTTCCCAATTAAACTATATATTGAGACCTCTTCAGACGTCTCCAAGTATATTACATACGTCATAACTCAGTAATTTGTCTTTGCACTTCAACTGTATCTGAGTGCTTTGAAATTAACATAAAGGTACAATAAAAGTAAATTTTAATCAAGACTTAAGAACAAGAAAGGATTTTGAGTAGTAAGGGACAGGTTAATTAAGGGACCAAGCGAACTCGTAACCCATAATAAGCAGCGAGTCCAAGCAAGCTAAAACATGTTTCCTTTAAACTAAATAATTTTTTTAAACTTTAAATTTGTCAGTTATGAGAAACAAAACGTTTATTACGTCGTAAAACGTCACGTATACGGAACAAAATTTCTTATCTCTTTCTGGCAATTAATACGCGGTTTGACTCGTAACTGAATAAACTATTATGCTATCGAATAAATAAAGTTTAGATGAATTTTCACAAATATATTAAACAACTTTGAATGAACCGACAGAATCAACGCACTATACATAAATCAAACGTTTTTACCCATATTGAAGTGATTATTACTTGATATCCTCTGTTATAGGTTTCCCATCGATCTCTGCCGTTTAAGACTTGTCTCTCTCCTTATATTTTCGTTTCAAATCCAGCATTACAATATTCGCCTTCTGATCTCCAGAGACGTCACACCTCCCAACCAAAGGTGGTGTCTTTTCTTCCTGCGTCTAAGGCAAAGATATGTTTCCTTTGTAGTCGTGCTACAATTGGTCACTAAATGCATAGCATGAAACTAATATTCAAAAATAATGATTTTTCGCCTAGTTTTCTTTAAAAAAATCGGTTATATTATTAATAGATATTGAGAATTGAGCTTTGTTAAATAAAAATCTTTATATTTTTCATCTTTAAAAAAAATATTTTTTGATCTGGGTTAAATCGCGAAGTAATCCCAAATAAAAACAAGTATTTATATAATGCGTCTTTTATTCTGGAAGTGATAAACGTACGAACGCCGGAAAACATTTTTCTGTTGCCTTAGACCAAATAAGCTCACCATACGTCAGTGGACTTCAAGTTACGACGCACTCTGGCAGTTTTCATCCTTCTCCCTCCAATTTCCGCCAATTCAAGATCTTCTTTGGAGGCGCGGCAGATTTCTTAAAGCAGCCCACATTTCTTTTCAGGTTCAGGAAAAAGAGACTCACCACCCGCCTTTGTCTCCATTTCTGTCTGCAAAATGCGTTTGTGAAGAGTCACAAATCACCTCGACACAGAATATCACTCATTGAAAATAAAAGTACTTCTTAAAGGGAAAATATTATCAAAAACTGTAAAAATGAAAATATTGAAGCATTTATTTTTACATTAGAGAGTTTTAGTATTTTTCAACGGTAAAATATTTTGTTATTTGAATAATAATAAAAAATAATTTCGTGGCAGCGACGCGCGCTTTTGCAATCTGAGCGTGAGCGAGCCTTTTGTAAATGTCTACCACTTCCTTCTAAATGGGTTTAAATTTCAGGTGCCAGAGTTAGCACATTTGTTTTGGGCCCGCAGGCCTCAACAGCCAGCCAGCTCTGTGATATTTTATTCGGCCGAGAAATTAGCTGGCATTTTATCTCTCGACAGGGAATTCTTCTCGTGATAAATCGGCACTCCGAAATTGGAGTCCGTCAGAGGTGTAATTTTTTCGTATTAATTCCAATTTTATTCCCATTGCTCAAAGGAATCATAAGTTATTTAAATTTAATAAATTCAAATGAAGGTGAAAGCACTTTGTGGGTAAATTATTCATCAACAAGCAAAATTGCTAGCAAATTCAGAAAATATTATCTTTCCTTTGATTAATTTTCTTTGTTGTTGTGTTCCACCCAACCATAAATACATTTACTACAATATCAAAACAGACATTTGGTACGAGTCTTTCAAAACTTGAAATTTACGGAAGATTAAAATAATTTGAAACATAAAATATAATGTAATTAATAATATAGATTGGTACCTGTGTATTTCTTTCACGTCCTTTACGAACTTAAATGTTACGAACCATTTTATGAAATACCAAGATGTTAAAAATTAAAACTTTTTTATCAATACATACTTATTATCTCGGTAAATAAAAGAGTGTATTTAGGGATGTGGCATAACTAAATCATGTATCGGTTGATGATATATTGCTCCACGGTTAATTTTATGCTTCTTTAAATTTAAACGCGTGTACTTCATGGAATGCAGTTAAACAAGAGTAATGCGATAATGTATCTTATAATGTATCTTATTATACTAATAACATTATTTTTAATTAAAAAATTAACTATATTTTTCAATAAATAAATTTATTGTAATAAGTTACGGCTCCGTCCCTAATGGCATTCAATCGGGGATATTGGATTGTTGTCGGTCTTGTTTGTCTCGCCGACAGAAGATACGGGCAATTGTTGAAGGCACAGAACGAAGTAAGCGCGGGGATATCTGAACAGTCGACGGGCCACGATGGCATAAAGGTGGAATTGAGGTCAGCGAGAAGTCGCGACCTTGAATGTAAGTGACGACGCTACGCATTAAAATAGTGAGACACGAACACGTTTTATTTCTTTGATTATGATTTCCAATTAAGCCGACGACGAGACGCATACGAGATTATATTGTATTAATATCCACGTTATCTGGACATTTCGAATAATGGACTGTATTTGTTTAAATAAAAAACTTTCGGTAGTTTCCATTGGTAAAATTATTTGGCGAACACGGAATATAAAAGATTGAAGATGTAGCCAAACCGAGGCGAGTAACGGAGAACAGTGATTCGTTACAATATAGGTGTTCAGTAGAATACAAAGAATTAATTAATTGGGATCTGCTTGAATTATTTTGCTATCTCAATTTATTTAACCGATTTGGACAATTATTATTCTCGCGTCCGGACTGGCTAGGTTGAGACCTGAAGAAAATTTCATTAGTGCTTTCGTTTAAGGGGAATTAATATGGTCAAGGTGGCGCTTAGGCGGTATCAGCACCTAGAGAAGCAAATCTCAGTTCCCAATATTTTAGTGCACTGAATTTTCCTGGGAAATCTGGCGCCAATAACAACGTGAATTTATATCTTCCAAGAGTCAGCCTTTCCAATGAGATGATATTCTGTGTTGAAGTACTTTGTGGCTCTTCATAAGTGCATTTTGCAAAACTAAAAGGAGATGAGAAACTTTCTGAAGATGTGATTTGCTTACAGAATATTTAGAATTGTTGGGGAACGGATTCTTTTCTCACAGGCTAATATCATCGAGAGTTAATAATCTGGTGGGCGGAATATTATCTCCCCTAAACGTCAAGATGATCTTGAGAAAGGAAAGAAGCTTAGTAATTTGGTATCAGGACACAACGATACTTTCGATAGGCCATTAGGGAGGACAGTAGTTGATCAGAGTTGGAGAGAAGATGTTAGACAGTATCGTGGTGGAAAATTACTTTGTAAGGAAACCAGTTCAATAGTTGATATAAGGATAGATGTTCAGTTATTGGTAATTGTTTAGTGATGGAAACAAGGCAGAAGGACATTTCCAAAAGTTCTTACCATTATATTTAGCACTCAATCCCCTTAAAATGTTTAAATTACTTTTTATGAGCATATAACAGGTAGTTACATTTCTTAGTAAGTAAAATATATATTATAAGTGTTGTAGTATTTAATATCACCCTGCCGTATTTCAATTTACTACGCAAATTTAGAACGTAATTATGATTTTATTAAGATTATAATTTATTCTGTGCCATAAAGGGAAAAAATTCACAAATATTTAAATTATTACAGTTTTTTATATAGCCCCTTGGAGAAATTATAATAATGATTACAAACATACTGATAACTGTTTACAGGAAATGTTTGTCTCGAATACAGTGTTTGTTATTTACTGAAACGCAGCAAGAACCTTCTTACAGGGTAATATTAACTTAGGTATATTTGCACTCCACTATGTTAATTACTTTTAATGAAGATAGAAATGTTTATGAGTACATGCGCAGTCTTGTATTCGTCCGAAAGCGGGGAAGTTCTTCAAGGAAATAAAATTATTCATCGACTACAATCACGGGAATTTTTTTATAAATACTTTCTCCTTTCAAGGACCAAAATACCTTTAATAACAGCTTGGGGGAGGTCGTTAAAGTCGTTAAGAGAGTCTACACAAAGAGTAAAGGGACACGCTGTTGTTAGAGAACGTTTCCCTTTTCAACACTTCATTAGTTTTCCGCCATTCTGCGCGAAACAATGAACGCAGTTGAGGACGAGAACATTTAATGCCTTTGTTTCATGCTCGCCGTTCCTCTCAGAGCGATTCTCATTCATCTAACATTTAAATGTTGTTTATGTTTATTTTGCTTTGATGGAATGCAAATACTGACATTCTTCGTCTATGTGAAAAGAAACACGTCTACTAAATCCTTTAAATGAAATTTCCTTCTCAAAATTTGTACCCAGGCGTACAGTGTTATCTGAAATATAACGAAGTAATAACCATGCACTGTTACTTCCTTTTAATATTATTTAGAAGAAATTCATCATCATTGATAGTGCCCTTGAGAATCGTGAAATAATTTGTCGTATTATTATTCTTTGCTGTTTTTCTTTTCTCTTTAAACTATGTCTTTGCTGTCTTTGTTGCTATCGTTAAGTAATATAACGAAAAACATTTCCCTTCTGCAATTTTCTGAATTATTGATAGTTGCATTATCTATTGTCAATAATCTTATGAAGTGTGTAAATCTCATGACATTAGGTTCTTTTACTTTATGGAGGACTTTCTACTAATTCACAAAATTTTCTTGGTTCACTTCCTGATATAAAATTTCAAAATATAAATGCATTTCTCAGGAAAATGTCGAACTCTTTTTATATATATATATATATCAAATTGAAATATTATAATTTATTTCCCACGTGATAATAAATTAAAAGTATTATATCACTTTCGTGTTGTTATGGAATTGAATTATTTTCCTTATGCTTTATTACAGAATATATCAGTTGGTTTCATTGAGAAATATTTTAATCATAAACTTCTCAAGTATAATTCCGGTGTGCGTATGTCGAATAATTCCTTGAAGAAATTAAGTGTATTTTAAACTATATTTTGTGAAAATGTGCATTGTTTGAATTAAGATTTATACACACGTTCATTATTGGCATTCCATCTAACCTAAATAAAGCGTTTATTTGTGTGATTTCAATACGTGAAAACGTAAATTTTTAAAAATGTGACTATGTATCTAATGGTTAAATTACACCTTTGCAAAGAGATTGCAATCGAAAATAAATACTGCAACGGGTAAATATTAATAATTCGCCAAGCGACGCCGAGCACCCAGATAGTAACTGTAATAAAACTTATAAATGCAAACTCCACTTTGTGCCGAGAATATGTGAAAACATAATCCGATTATTGCGTCGTAACACGGTTGAACGGTATTTACATTTCATCAAAGTCTTGTCTGGTTGACAATCCGGCTGTATGTACAGAGATAATGTACTAACTCCAGAATCCAAAGCAACCAGCGGAACATGGACAATATCGCGCAAGGTAATGTATATCGATTATATTAATAAGCAAATATCGGTTAGTAATTCAGTACTAAATTTTCATACTGAATATTACCACAGTAACAAACGCTTATTGAAATTTTTATTATAAGGGCATCTTGATTAAACAGCCAACAAAGTAATGATTAAAAAATAATTTCTTTCAAGTATAAGAATTATTTTGCAATGACAGTGTTATTCAACATCATGTAAAAGTTATGGCTTGTGGTAGGGATTTGTTATCATTAATATTAATAAAAAATGGCAGTGATAGTTTAATAAAAATGGAAAAAAATTTAATTCATTAAAATTTAAACAATTGTTCGTTAAAAATAAGATGTTAAATTACAAAAGTAATTGATGCATTTTAATTTTTAATTTTAATTTCTCAACACAACGAAGATTAATAGTTTATATAGGGATCTAATTGGAATACTAAACAATATTTGGCATAGAAATTTTTAATTACACTCAAACTAACCAGGGGGACGAGTAACGTGATTTCTTACTTCACCGCTCAGCTTACAGATAATGATGTTCGGGATGATAGTCCACCTCGTCCTTCGTCAACTGCGGTCGTTGAAACAGCTACTCGTGTCGACACGAATAATCAGCCGAATAGTCAGCAAAGCTGCAGACTCAATACTCAGGACGTACCGAAAATATAAAACTCTTCACATAATGAATGAATGAATAAACTCCTAAAAAAATTCCTCAGTTTCGTCTTTTATTAATTTTTCTCCGCCTTCGTCTGTCTGGTTAGTGGGTCCTTCCAGAACTTTGTTTGATAGCTTGTGTTGACCTTGTCTGTCAAGGCCTTGTCTGCAGGTCAAATGTTCATGTTGTAAAAGTGTACCGGGTTCTTCGGGCGTGAAAAGGGTGACTATTATTTTCATTTCCTCCGGCGATTTAACACGTTTCCTTTTTACGTCCTTATTTCTTATTGTTGCAAGGGATACCTTTTTTATATTTGCTGAGTCTGCACGTGCTATTTACAAGTGTTAAACTCAGGTACTTGTCACATTTTTTAGGCCAGAGGAGATCTTCCTTCCAAAAATAAATTAGCCAATGGCAGTAATGGTACTGGATTCCCGTTTCTCCTCTGGCTATTTCATCTCAAATGGATGTCAAAATTAACCAATCGCGTTAATTATTGCTCTGTCGTTGGCTTGATAAACAGTTTAAGTTATGGTGGGGATAATTGTCTTTCATATATATTTTCAATTGAAACCTAAGGATGGTGACCTCAGTAACAAATATCCCAAAAAGAGGAAATCTAACTTCCAGACATGTTTTACTTAATTTCTTTCGTTTTTGTGGAGAAAAGACAAAACAATTAAAATATGAACCAAAATTCTTTATTTATTAAACAATTTTTATGTGTATTAAATTAACTATAAAGAATCGGAGAGCTTTAATTAATGCTTTCAAAATTTAACTCAAATAATATTTTTACTTAGTTTTCTTAAAAACATGTTAAATATTGCGAACAACACTTAAAATGTTTTAACTGGAGATTTTAATAAGATTTCCTTTTACAACATACAATCAAAAAACATCCTAGCTATTGATTGCATGAAATTAAATTATTTTATTACTTAAACTTAAACAACATTGCAGCAGTTAGTGTTATGTTAAAAAAAACTATAAATAAAATGAATACAAATTTCGTGAATGGAAGTTTTAATAATCATCCATCGTTCCCATCGAACTATTCAAGCACCTAATTACCCTCGTGAATGGAAGAAGTAAAATTTTATGTTTCTCGAGAAAATTTTTATAAAAATTAATTAAATTTAAATGAGAAATGCAATTCTTTTCGTTCAGTGAAAAAAACTTTAGAAAAGCTATTTTTGCTGAAATGAAATAATTGCAAATATTATTTCTCTCCAGGTCTGAGAATTTAGAGGCATGATTCTCTCAACACCTCAAGGGATTAACACGTAGCACGGTCCTAAACAAACACGATTCTCTGAGAGTTTCATCACCGTCTCACAAAAAAACAAATGAATTGCGGAATAAAAGGCAAATGTTATCACGTTGATACTCATATAAGGGTGAATCTTTTCAAAGGAATTCTCTAAAGAGTGTGTGCCATGAATTTTGAAACGTTCAGCAATAGAGATTTTTAGAAATACCTGCAATAGAATCACTCATATCCTATCAAATTATTTAAACTCGCGCGTACGTAGGTTCCAAAGATTTTAATTGAAAATTAAATAATCCTTAAAACGTTGAAGTGATTATTTGGAGATTTAGGCTATATAATGAATCCAGTTCAATAATATAAAATAGCAACACACATTAATTTAACAAAAACACTTAGTTCCAGGTACAGGAACTACATACCCGCGTTTTTTTAACTTTTCTACAAACGTAGCAACGTCAAAAAATAAAATGGCAATTGTGCTATTAAATTAACCATATACAATAAAAATAAATTCTCAAACAAATCAGTGTGTAACATTTCAATCTAAAAATTACTTAGATAAAAAAATTTTATAATATAAAAACATACAATCTCACGTATTTACAATTATTTGGGGCTCCATTTGACAAGAATACGCATCAGCTAATCATTTTCAGAACACCAAACAACCACCCTCAAAAAAAGAAAACAACTAAGAATTCTGATCTAAAACAAACCGTTTATACAAAACACGAATCTCATCTATGATTTATCAATACCATTATTAGAACACGTTCCCATCACATCAGCGTCAACCCTATTATTATTCATTTCCCCTTTAATTTTCAATTGTATTTTTCTTTTATTTAATTTTGCCTCTATTCCTTTTCTACGAATTTCATCACTTTATATTATATTTTTTATGCTAGTTAAAAACGGTATCACACTTTAAACCAAGTTAAATGTTATATTTTCATATTATAGGAGGCAATAAGTTTTATATATACACAGAAATTTACCACTTTGTCACTGAGAGTTGGGAATAACTTTTGTGATTAAAGTGTTTTTGAACTGGGAATTGTAATTCGAGATACATATTTTTAAAAAAAACTATGCATGAAAATATAGCATATGTATTTTTATATATACTAGACAATTTAAAACCATGAAATCATCACTGTCTTACTGAATGATATTCTGAACGAAAACGTAATAGGTTTTTCGGAAAAATATTAAGGAACTGACAGTCCCTTCGTTGATATATTTTCTTCATATACGAATTTCTAGTTTTTGTAGTATTAGGGGAGTTATAAGAAGACTTGGAGACCATAATAAATGACATGAACGAGGTCCGAGAGAAATGATGTTTAATAGAAGAAAAACTAAAGTAATGGAGTGTAACATGGGAAGCAGTGGAACAACAAAGGCTGTTAGATTGGGAAGGGATATTTTGAAGGAAATTTAAGAATTTTGCTATTTGGATATATAATAGCTAGGGATGGTTGAAGTATAGTAGACATAAAGTGTAGGATATCACAGGCAGAAAGACTTTCACAAAAAAGAGGAATTTCTTTACGGGTAATATAAGTGCGAATATTAAGAAAGATTGCTAAGATATTTGTATAGAGTGTGGCGTTATTTGGGTACGAAACGAGGACAGTAGGAGTTGAGGAAAGAAAAATTATAGAAGTCATAGAAATTTTGTGCTGTAACGACGAAGGTGGAAGCAGAATAAAGGAAGAGCGAACAATATGGAGGACGATGACCACAAGATGGGATAATAGGCCACGTTTTGAGGCATGAGGGTCTTGTAAAATTAGCATTAGCGGGAAGTGTATGGCGTAAGATCAAAAGAGAGAGACGAGGATGGAATACGCTAAGCAGATTATGAGGATGTGGGATATCTTAATTATACGCAAATGAACAGGAATGCGCTAGATAAGTTAACATGGAGGGTTGCATCAGACCAGTTTTAGGACTGATAGCTAGATAATAACAGATTTTTTATGAAATGAGCAGTCAAAAAGCAACAGTTATATGTAATAAATATTAATAAACTTAATTGAGGGTTATTTAAATATTGTATTGTTTCTTTTGCTGTCCATTTCTTCAATTCCCATCAATTATACTAAATTCACTAGGTTATTAATTTTTTCTTTTATCCCAATACTTGGAAATATTTTTAATCATTCAGATATTTTTTAATATCTGAACCCACACTTTTATTTGCCCTTAGAAACGCAGGACTCCAATAAAACACATTCAACTGATTAAAAAATATTAACAATTGTCCTACGTAGTAATATTTTCATAACTATGTGAATATCAATCCATAGTATCTAGAAAACTATTTAAAAAATAATAATTAATGCACTGTGCTTCAATTGTAGTAATAATAAGAATTAATATGTTTATGTCTAGTCATTCACAAAATTTTGCAGATCTAAGAAGTCATTTATTAATGTTATAAAACGTAAATTGGATATAACTTATGTTATAGGGGTACTTGTCTGCTGTATGCTCAAGGAGTAAATAATCAACTGTAATAGCGACATCCCATTAGTTGAAGCTATTTTCAGTGCTTCAATTATATTAAATGTATTTACTAAACTTAAATATCAACAACACGGATACAAATTTGAAATTTTTCTCTAATAGAGCTAAAATTTCAGCATTGTACAATCGCATTAGTCTACAGAAAAACAATCTCATCATATCATTCTTCTTCTAACGTTGTGCGTTGAGGGTAATTTACCACAATTAGGAAAACGCCCACAGGTCCGTGTCAAAACGAGCGATGTCTCTAGCTACTAGCAATAGGGGAGATTGGGAACAATGGCCGGAGGTGTCAGCTTCGGCTGACATGTTGCCTGTAGGGGGCGCTGCTGCTCCAGCTGCGCCAACAGGACCGCGGTCCTCATTATGCCTCCCTCGCAAGACAAAACCCAGCTTAAGGAACACACTAGCGCACAACTTAATAAACTTCTCTTTATAGTCTGCGAAAGGATTTCCTTCCACGCATCTTTCTCTAATTCAAACATTTCAATGAAAATATGGCAGTTCCAAAGCAGATGCGATATTATAAGGGTTAGGCGTGATGGTTTCTTGCAGAAGTTTAACATAGATTATATGGAGAGGGTTGCAATCATGTCCTGTCTTGTTCAGGGAGATTGTTCGCGCTCTCCCTTCGGCCAGACAACTGTTAATTATGTGTGTCACGTCATAACCACAGGAACTTGACCTAGTTCACAGAGACGAATTTCCATTCTAAAACATATGTTAACAGGAATCTGTTTATAAAACGGTATCTTTTTCTCAAATCTGATAAATAATTACCAGTTAATTTTTTTAATGTTGTTTATTATTATTATTCAATCCATTAGTCCTCGGTTGAGGAAATAGGATACGTCAAATATAATATTACAAGAAATATACAAAATTTTACAACTAAGAATTGACAATAAAGGAAAGATAAAATTCAATTTTCAGTCGACGGAGAAGGCAGCAGAAGACCGTGCGTAGGTTCCCGTCGAACATGAAAAAGAAAATAAGTCAGCAGTTAAATTCTAATAGAGTATAGTTGTAAAATAATAGAAGAATTTGATAGGACACCAGCAAACTGTTTTAGTCCTTCCTATCTACGAACTCTTTGAGTGAATAATACGCTCCATTCATTAACAAAGATTTACAACTCTTTATAAATGATTTTTGAACCTTTAAAGCTTTTATTTCTTCCGGGAGACTATTGTATAGATTTATAACGGAATAGTGAATGCTTGTTTCAAAAAGACTTAGACGATGTTACAGTTCTGACTGCCGTTAAGGGACACGGGAACTGAAATTTCGGTCAAAACCTGAAGAAAACAAATCGATTTTCTAATTTTTTTATATTTTAATGTGGCTATAAATTCAGTAAACTGAAAAAAAAGCTGCCAAAAAATAAATGAAGGTGTAACATATGCTGCAAGAAAAATTGAATATGTTTGATTCTTATTTACTGTTTTTTCAGAAAAATGTGTTTTTCTCGGCTTCATGATTTCTGGTACCAAAATCCTTTTATGCGTCACAAATATTATGATATTTTCTTCATTCTTTCTGTACCTAATCTAAATGCTAATGCCTTCGAATAAAAGTATTAGTTTTTTAATTGTTTAAGTAGTTTAGGTGGAACAAATTTCAAAGTGATGGAATGTGCTAATTTTTTAGTAACTCTATGAAGCTCTTACTAAAAATAATTATTTACTCCCCACGGTTTTATTCAATTTCAAAAATAAGACTGACAATTGATAAAAATGGTCAGCCCTAAAGATAAATATAAAAAAGCTAAAATATATTTATATTTATACAGAAATATAAGGTGCATAAATAGGTTTGTACCGTAAAAACATATATATAATCGAGTCAAAGCTATGTTGATAGCGAAAACCTGGCGAAGCAAGTTAATCCCTGGACTAAAATTCCAGACCAAGCGACATGGCTGATTTTAATCAAACGCGGAATGCGTGGCACGCGTGCCTGAACTATGAGCCAGATTCGCGACTTCTCGCCTCGTCTTATTGCGGTAATTTTCAAGCACCTTCAACGAAATTTCTTACTTGTCTTTGTAAAGTGCTTTTAATAACTTAATCACTACGTCCCTGCCACAGAGTTAATACCTTCAGCCCAGGTGGATTTTAATTAAGTTGCCCTATTTTGAATAATGACTTAAAGAATGATATCCAAAAATTTTGAGAATATTATAAAACGGAAGGCTTTAGAAGTTTGAGAGTAGTTGGCAATCCAAAATTAAATAACAATTTTTATTTTCCTAATTATCTAAAAAAATTATTTTTGACAATAGCAATTTATAAAATAGATAATAAGAAAAATACTATCCAAATTCCATAAATAATTTTAACGAAATTCATTAGGCAACAGTTAATAATTTTTTCATTGACTATGGCATCAAATAAAATCAAATATTATTAAAAGAAAAATTTCAAAAAACTATTTATTTTACTATTTTATGAATATAATTATAAAGCCCTGACTATGACTATGCATATATGTAATTACCGTCTAAATATATATGCCACGATATTTCGTCCACTGTTACTCTATAAATGTACTTGCTGGGCGTCTGGTGATCCCTGGGATATTAATACTTAGATATAATAAACATTTTACTTAAGTAATGGTACTTTGTTGTTAATCTCGAACGTCGTCGTCGTCGCCATCGCCGCATGCATACACCTATGCTACTTATGGGAATAAATGTATCCTGTTCTGTATGACATTGGGGTAGGACGGATACAAATAGTGTCGCGGGAAAAACCGTAAAAGTAATGGACACGGAAAAATATTTATTCGGAAATATCGGCCGATTTTGCATATTTCAAAATTTCCGGCCCATTCCGCCACCGCCCCTATGTATGGTACCCTAACTGTGCTTATTTTGGAGTCACAAAGAACATGTGTGCAAAATTTGGTTGAAATTTCTCCACGCATTTAGATTTGTATGGGGAACATACATACAAACACATAACTACACGTACTAAATTTAAGCTCTTTTTACACACAAACCATTAATTTCACTGTTTGCTCTGTTTAACGAGAAATAACTTGTCCTCTGTACATGCGGCAGCCACGGGAGGCGGCCAAAATTCATCATATAAGTATTTAATATTATTTCATCTCATTTCCTGCTGTTATAAAGTCACATTAAACACATACATTTCAATTGGTTTTAATATGCATTTCAATCAATACTATTATCATATTATATTTATGAGGTTATTATATATGAATTGAAACACATACATTGGTTTTCATAAATGAATAATGTATTTGTATCTACAGTAAAATATTAATTTTCGATAAACTGCAATTGTACAAAAAAAAGTGCGTCCCATATTACAAACATATATTTCTAAAAATGATTGTGTTGTCAGCGCATCACATTATCAAATTATATTAACTGATGGCCAGTATTTAAATAATAATGTACGAATCAGTTATTTAGATGCAACTGCACAAACTAAAGGATAATAAAATTGTATTTAGAAGAACAATTAAAACTGAAAAATAATTAAAAAATAATAATTTCTGCAAGGGGGTTGCAATTTTGGGTTGTAAAATAATTGTAATCATTATAAAGAGTTGAAAAAGATGCTATTTTAAAAGGATCAAATTGTATATATATATATATATATATATATATATATAATACGAACTAAATTCCATTAGAACGAAATGATCCAATTAGACGGGCGTCATAAGCTTAACAACCAGAGTTATACTTGCCATTTCACAGTGCGGAACGACTTTTTTTGCTAATCGGATTGGTTTGATATGGCCTCTCCACCCTGCTCAGTCCTAGAGCAGCTTATTCAGATCACACATTCACTACATCCTCCTTTCCAAATCGTATGATCCATAAACTGTGATCGATGCCTTCATCCATTGACTTTAAGCCTTCAATTGAAGTCATTTCGAGTTCATACGAGTATTATTATTACGTCTCTGCATGTCAATCCTTATATTAATCATAATATTTTAAGCCTGGTAAAACGGAACTGATAACACTCTTTATGAAGCGTTAAACCAAGAAAATCAAATATATTAATTCCAAAAAATGATTTAATTTACAGCCGCAGAATAAGGAAATAATGTACTAAACTCATTCATAAATAATCTTTGACATTTCTGTTATCAACGTCTATACTTCTTTAAAACATTTATATAATACTATAGGGTGTGTTCCTTGTCCCAATAATATTTTCCAATAATTACTTTTATTTAGATATGAAACATACTGGTAATGTAATATCATATTTAGTACATCAGTATTGAATTACATTTTATCAATTAATTTGTCACAAAATTTTCTCACTGTATATTAAAATTTAAAACACACCAACTATTTTTACCATTACTTTTATGTAAAATACAAATATTAAATATAGTTTTTTTTATTCCTGTAGTTAATACTGTCACAATATATTATAACATTCAATATATTAGGTACTTGACAACTTCGATTAGAAAAACGTTTCTTTCTCCTTAAATTGAAAACAATTAATTAGAATATTTCAAAACTTATCACTGTCAACTGAAATAAAATAACAATCAAAATTAAAACAATTAACAAATAATTCTATTATTTCATAAATATAATTTAATAATAGTATTATTTGTCAATTATTACTTTTAATACATTTTTTAATTTAAAGGAGAAGGAAGGGGTTTTCTAATAAAAATTGAGATTTTTAACCCTTATTCTTAGTAAAATGAGTACATAACAACGCTCCTTCTAAAATTTTGAAGGTTCTTATTGCAGAAAAGTACATAATATAATTTATTCTGGATGATAATTTATTAGAGTTGTTGGTAATTGATGTTGTTGTCTTCAGACTGGTCTGATGCAACTTTCACATATTTTAATAAAGAAATGAACTTATTAGTTTATAATATCAACAAAATAAGAAGAATTCAAGAAATAAATAAGACAAGAATGCAGTCTGTCGCCCATGTTGTTTAACTTATATATAGAAACGGCGATGAAGAAATTTAAAAAGTAATATGGAATAAGAATCATTCTGTAAAGAGAAAAAATAAAAACCCTACGCTTTTCCGATAATATTGTAGTATTAGGGGAGTCAGATGAAGATTTGGAAACCATAAAAAGAGTTCAACGTGAGGATTAATAGAAAGAAAAATAAGATAAAGGAGTGTAGAATTGGAAACAGTAGTATAACAATGGGTGTTAGATTGGGAAGGGATATTTTGAAGGAAGTTAAGGAATTCTGCTACTTGGGAAGCGTAATAACTAGAGACAGTAGATGTATAGTAGACATACAGAATAGGATTTCACAGGTAAGGAAAGGTAGAAGTTGCATAAAAGAAAAGAAGCCTTTGAAATGCGGTGCTATAGGAGAATGCTGAAAATCAGGTGGGTGGATAGAATCACTAACGAGGAAGTTCTAAACGGAATAGGGGAAAGAGGACAATATGGAGAACGTTGACCACGTCTTGTAAAATTAGCATTAGAGGTAAGTGTGTGGGGTAAGAACATAAGAGGAAGACCAAGGATGGAATACGCAGAACAGATTACAAAGGATGTGAGATACGGTAGTTATGTAGAAATGAACAGGCGTATTCTCCGCACACTTTATACAGGTTACAGGCTGCTATAGCTGAATTCACTTTATCGTAATTGTATTTTACTAAACAATTATAATTATAACATTTTCTTTTAAATTTTTCACCACCTCTTGCCGCCAGAGAGATTTCACACCTCCCTAAGTCTCGCCTTCCAACAATGATAATCTCATCTCTTCTTATTTCCCTTCATAGATAAAACACATATCCTTCGGCACAAAACATATATATATATATTAACAAATAAAGTTCCAAAAGTGACAAATCTCTTTCGTTGACAACGTATAATAAATTAAAGTCCTGCCAATAACGCAGAATTTACTTTAAAAACCTCTGATTTTTAATTAAAATATGTCTATTAGCGCCCATTTAAAAAAATATATTACCCAAAGAAATTTAATTATCTGTCTTTTTACCCGAAGAAGTCTGAAAATTAAGAACGGATCGTACCTAGTATATTGTATCTATTAAAAATTATTACTTGTGATGTTTATTTGTTAATTTTTAAAACTATGACTTTTAATTTACCATTTAGTTTTCTCTTTGCATAAATATGCGGTTATGCATTCCTGTAGAATAACACGTTTACCTTCTATCTGCCCAACAACTTGATTCAAACCACAACATTGCCGTTAATTATTTTTATAATTTAGTTCGCTTAACTGAGTCCGAGTTATGCTGTCCCGGAGCGCACCCGTCGTAAATCCCTGGAATGTCGTGGAGTGCGTAACCTTTCCTCAAGGATTTTAGCTGCTTATGGAGCGGCCATTTCCGGCTGTAATCGTCGTGGCTTAATGTTTTGTTTCCTGCTGGCTCGTCACCCAAGTGGATTCTCTTCCTCGCCGAGGAAAACGTGTTGCTGTTGTGGCACTCGGCACTTTGCTCCTCCCGATGCGAAGCCTTTCTTGCTGTGGATTAGAGCTTAGCTTACTTGGCGCGTATGCTCGCCTCCTCTTCTCATTTATTTTCAACTCCTAGCTCGTCTTACAACGGTTCTTTTATATATTTGGTGTACTCAAGTTTCATTACAAAATATGACATAAAGAAAGTATTTTTCGAAATAACTCTCATTTATTAATTTAAGCTAGGAAATTTAACAGTGGATAATTTATTCATCATTGTGGCTCTTTTGCAGTTAACGTAGATAGCGACGAAACTGAAAAATATTACAGTTATATCTTTGATGGCCGTGACATTTATGCGTGTCTTCCTTTCCGTACTACCACCGATTTCATCCGACTGGATTTATAGCTTCCTCCGACCTTCTCTACTGAACCATTTCGGCCAGCCCGTAAGTAACGGCGATTTCCGGCCTGATTCATCACTGCTTTTCTTCTTCTCCTCTTTTCTGAGTGCGTTGTTACAATATATTGCTTATCTAAAAGGACACAAAATCCGTTTTGCTACATTTGAATAAAAGCTACTATTTACCTTCACGTTAAAATTTAGGAATTAGCATTCTTATTTTTAATGGATATTTAAGAAGACAACTTGCTTTATTAAAAAACATCCACTTTTGGAGGAGTAAGTTCAGGTGTGGGAAATTCCTTTAATTGCATTACTACAGACCAAAATTTTACATTAAACCTATAACCAGCATGTGGTGCATTCCAGTTGCAAAATTATTAATTAAAATGATTGACGTAAAGGCATAAAAGTTTGATTAAATTATTAGTATATCTCAACAGCGCATTTCGAATTTCCTCAGGAACAAATAAAGTTCTTCAGGATTTTGTAATCGTAAGTAAATATTAATCTTGAAAATATAAAAATAAAACTATAAAATTATTCATCCTGAACAGTTGCAGCCAATTATTTTTTTGCAAAGATTTATGTTTAGTAGCATACTTAAAAATTACTAAAGACCTGAATTAATTATTATTATATATAATATATATTAATATATTATAACGCACTTTTCTCGCTGTATTCCATTTCTTTCCTTTATTAAATTTATATTGAATTTAGCTTTACGAAGTTGTGTTTGCTTGTCTAAAGCGTCAAAAAGCCCAGGCTGAGAATTTACTGATAGAACTGTCCGTCTAAAAATAGTTCGCATGTTGAAGCAAATTCCCTGAATATCAATGACTGACACAGGAGGTGTAACAAATCCACCAGCCAATTAGTAAATTATTAACGGATTACACTGGTGATGCTAAGACAAATTTGTACCAATGAGGCGAACCATATGGAAAATGAGAGAGGGGAGGACAGGAAGGTCAGAAGGACATACAGAGCGAGATATGCCCTTTCGGTTGGAATAGACGGAGAGCAGTTGGTCTTGGATAGACGGCGAGGAGGACGCAAAATTCTGGCGAACACGTGGTAGAATGAACCAGACATTGCTTCCATCTCGTGTCAGAGATTTTTTACCGATAAACCGTCGGGCTTTTTCTATCCTGGATCATTATGTTAAAATTCCTGGGAGTTCAAGTTTATTGACGAAATCCGAGGAAAATTAGTTAAAAAATACCATAGTATATATATATATATATATATTTAATTTTTCTTTATTCCTGTTAAGAAATGAAGGATTTTAGATTTTAATTTAAATTACTTTAAAATTCGTGCTAGTTCTACCACGTGGTGGCCATAAATTCGCGTGCAGTACATATTCTCCTGTTTTTAATTAGATTCCTCCTCCCCCCACACCTCCTTATGCAAGGCACGCTACAGTATTTATTAAATAAAATTTGTATTTTGTTTGTTTGTTGTTAGGTTTAATTTGTTTTTAAAAATTCAGACGTTACGTGAAATACAATTTAATGGTATTTAAACATATTTGTCTTCAACTGTAGAATATTTCTGTGACACTAAATATTTTATTCATATTTTTAAGACATGGTTAAATATTTCATATATACTATTTAAGTTACATTATTTTTTCCTCAATGATTCTAACAATTATAATTTTCGATCACAATAAGCATTTAAAACCACCTCCGGATATTTATTCTAGCTAAATGTCAATAATTTATTCATTATAATTATTATTACAAAATATATCAAATTGCTCCTGATTTCAAAAATAGATTCATAATACTCTATATTTCAGTTTTATTAAAGGAAATTCATTTTAATTCTCTCAGCAGGTTTATTCAACATTTTCTAAAATTAGATATTGTAAATGCTTTCCATTTCATTTATGTAGTAAAATACGTCTGTACGTGAGTTCAGCAAACTATGATGAAAGTTATAAACTGCAGTGCCGTTTCCTGAATTAAACTCAAAACTATTATTTCTACCCTCAAATGAAACCCGTAAATATTCGGTCTTTAGTGTGGTCCACTATTATTATGTAATATTCAAAGAGATAAATCAAAATACCTGCAGCTGTACTTCACATCACCGCTCCTGTCCCACAATGGCCGTTCTGGATATATTAATGTTACAATTAGCACATTATCTGGCTTCAGGAAATACATTCCACACCGCAATACGCGCATTAATGTTACAATCCCAATATTTCAACAGGTAACGACCCAAATAATGAGATGAAAGTAGGAGTGGATGGAAGCATATTCGGGATAAGTTTAAAAATTAGTCTAGATAAAAGTGTAATTATATTACGAAAACAAATACTAGTGAAGTTAATATTGTAATTTAGCATTTATTTTACCAGATCAATATGGCCATGAGTGGCCGAAAGAACCGGTGCTGTATATCTCCTTTTTTAATATATTCTCTATTTAATTTGGATTCATTGCTTTAAATGAAATATTCATTATGCTCCCTCTTTTCCAAATCATTGTGTCTTACGCCTGTACTTTATCGGCGTGAGTGTGAAGAAAGCTGCATATCTTCTTAATATTTAATTCTTTTAAAACTAAAACGAATAAAGCAATAGAATCAAATACTTTCTTTTAGAATAAAATTAAAAGTTACTTTTATTACAAGAGTTATTCGATAACAAGGACTTCCCCGGTTAATTAGTCGAATAAACATTTCTGGGGTTTGCACACGGGTCAATGAACAATTAAAAAATAATGTATCACTAAATGAAAAACAAAAAGTTAATATTTTATGTCGAATTAATTGGAAAGGAAAAAAAATTAAAAAACAACAACAATTAACTGCGGTTTGTGATAAAGCAGAAAATAAAGCGCGTTTATGGGACATCAATTTAAATGAATAATTAATCTTCATGACAAAGGCAATTTTCATAACCACGTATAATTGAATTCATTTTAATTTACCCTTGTTCATTTTTATTAAATACTAGCTAGGGACCCGGCGTTGCCCGGGTATTTATTTGTATTATCCCGGTACATTATTTAATTCTTGGTCAACACATAACTAAACCGACATCGAAAACGTCACAATACGAACCTCAAAAAGAATCCCAGGATCTCTAAATAGTACAAAATACACCCGGTACAATACAGGAATGAATATATTTTCAGTATTCTAACAATAAAAATTTTCCCCCACCTAATGATTTAATTTTTACTTAAATCGAATATTAAAGGTAATAATATAACACAACGACTCGCAGTACACCGGTTTTGACACCAAACTCGATAGTTTCCTTTTGTTTTATATTAGCAATTACTAAATTTTAAAATTTACCTGACACGAGAAATAAAACCAATTTATCAATTTATGTATACATCGTATCGACAATCCAAAGAAGATCATTTTTCTCAGCATTCTGCAGTAATAGATGTGAGGAAATATATAGAAACGCGTAATAGGACTTATAGCTCGCAGTTGGTTTCCCCGCCGCGGCAATGTAAAAAAATCTTCCCGTAGAATTAATATTTTCATTTATATTCATATTACATTAATATACTCTGCAATATATCAAAGTTATATATGCACGAATATTTAAATTAAATAACATTTTTTTCAAACCCTCAAATTTTCATTGAAATTTGTTCAGCCATTTCAGACAAATTCAGACATTCGAGACAAATATACAGACAGACAAAAACTTCAACTTTACTTATTGCAACAGATACGGTGGTGTTTGAAACCAAATTTCAGGTGAGGAACGTGACTCTGGCAGTCGACCTGGGCTAAGTCAGTTGGTTAGGTGGAAGGTGCCAGGTGTGATTCTCGGGTCCAGTCGACAGTGTATTTGGACAACTTAAGTTCACAATATAGTAAAAGTTGTGAAATTTATTGCATAAGAAAATAAATTTTCACGTAAACTTACAAAAAATTAATCTAAAAATATTATATTTAGCAACTTAAAGACTATGTTTTTCTTTTCCCGGATATTTTTTTATCAAAATTATTATGTAACAATGTGAAAGATTTTTATATGAATTAATAAAATAATGAAATGGACTGTTATAATAATTGAGTTTCCTGGAGCTCACGTACAAATATCTCCCATATTTACGGGATTTAAAGATGAGTTTTTTCATATTTTTCAGAACACATTAATATTTTATATTCTCTAGAGCATTTAAGCCTCTCTTTGCTGCTGTATGAAACGCGGAATTGTTTTAGAGGAGATTTTTATTGTCCGTGAGCAAGAAAGAATGTTTTTAGTCTGTAAAAAGCCTTCCTCAAGAAAACTAATTTTTCTCTTTTCCATAACAAAGTTTTTAAAACTTCATTTGAGACACCAAACCCACTATGAAATAACAGTCGAATAATATTTAATGATAGGTTATGATAAACAAATAATTACTATGATTGCATGTGAAACTTAATCAGTAATTTTGATTGCGTTTACGAAATTTGAAATCTAATTTTAATTTAATGCCTTTGATGGTCGATCTGATTTACATTTACAATTGTAAAATTTATTGTTTCATCATTAGCCTAAAATATGAGATTATAATTAAGTTCACTATAATTCAGACACACATTAGTTTCATTAACTCAAAAATTAATATAAGGTATAATTGGTTTCTTGAATAATATTGAATCAGAAAAGAAATATTATATCCGTAACAAATATTTTTTCTCTTTTACGTATAGTTAATTACTTCATAAAGTGTCTTGTACCAAAGATACATAAATGAGAAAGATATTTATATCAATTAATATTATATGGAATTTCTCGGGTTATATTACCCTTTCTCTGAAGTTCCACAATAAGCTTCACTATGTGGTTTTTGTAACCACATCATCAGTTTCGTAATTTCCTAATGGAAATATTTTTTGATGTTGAATAGAGAAGTAATCCGAAACAGTTTTTTGTTAGTTGCTTTTTATAGTTCATCAAAAGTTATCTCCAGTGGAAATTTTGCTTTCTTCGATCCCGATGATATTGGAAAACTTTCTCAATAAGGTTGAACATGTATCCGTAGAACAAAGGAGGCTTTAAAAGGGAATATAGTGTAGAGACCTGTATAGTTGGACCACGAAGAGTTCACAATGCAGTAGCAATAACCCGGAAAGTTCCTACGTGGCAGCAGCTGCAGAGTCTGGAAACGCTTTATAAGCCGTAGACCACAGTCCTGGGTAATCCTCTTTCGTAAGCATTCACTTAGTTTCTTAAAACATACTTACGGGGTTCATATATTTTATAGGTACACTAATTTGTATTATGCCCCGCTTAATTGGTCGCACAGTTTAAAATATCCTTATTATCGCTATTTGAGTGACAAAGTCGTAACGTCATTGTTATTCCATTAAATTGTTAATTACGACGTTTATCTTTGTTTGCCAGGCGCAAGAGGCTGTAAAACAACGATCAGCCATAATCACTGATGACATCATGATGACGTAATCCACGCTCAGGGCGTGTCTTTTGAAAATTATCAATGTAATGCCACTCGTTGGTTACATAAACAAGCAATGAAACTATTGTTACTGATCTATAGTATTCAAGTTCGTAGAAGCAGAATGTGCAGTCTAGTGTATTATTTGCTTCAATAATAACTATTAATTCCGCCGATTAAATATATATATTACTACACATTCATTCAAAAATAATCTGCTAAATCATACAAATATATTATTCCAAGGCAAAATATAAATTTGATATTAACACTTTTTTTATCTGTTTATGCCCTGAGATCCTGTCCCGTTCTCCAGAGTATATACACTTCACTTCTCTGACTCTCTCTCTTTCTCAATGTAAATCTCTGAATCACAGATATCCCAATGCTCCGCGCAGCCGCGACTTCCAAAAATTGAAAAAGAAACGAAATGCGGGCGGGTTTTTACACATTTACAGCGGTTTTGTTGACAAATTTCGTTCCGTGTACTATGGGTTAGTCTTATTAATGACAAAGTTAAGATGGAAGCAGTTAAAAGAGTATGTTTGTTTACAGATAACCGCATATAAATCAAATAAATACAAATATATAAAATTGTAACAAGTTCTAAAATAAAATATTTCAAGCATCATATTAAAGTTATGTTTGTAGTATTCATGGTGAAGTCTCGAAAGGGAGACGAAACGTCGCATTTATATTAATTAAATAGTAATAAAATAATATGCTGACTTATTGGCCGTCTTTTTATTAGTTACTAATTGATACGTCCTGGAGGAATGTGGGTTAAAAGCAGACAATAGTCAGTCTGCAACTTACTCGAATAATTACTTCCCCAACTGGTACATTTATTACAGACATGTCTCACACGCAACACGATTCCTTTGAAATATTACGACGGACGTTTGCTGATTAACAGGAACAACTCGTCAAAATGTCTGACGTAATGGTATAGTCTGGTTTCGCCATTAAAGGGTAAACACTCAACTTTCAGACAGTGCCGCAAGTTATTTGAAAGACATGAAACGAACAGATGGACATTTATTACCTCCTGTTGTCAGAGTTGGAGCGATCGCGTTTGCCTGACGACTACTGTTATTAACAATGCCAATATGTCACAGTATCCTCGCCCACAGACATAAAGGTTGTCACAGATGTCCAATATAATAAATATAACGTTACCGTACATTTTAAACGATTGAAAAATGTAATGTATTATTACCTGTTTAAAGATAATTTAGCATTATTTTTGTTCGTTATGAACGAAATAAGGACGGAATCTGGAGCGCGTGTGTCGTAACAGCAAGTACATTTATTTGTATTGTTTTTATTAGTTTTATTTTAAGGTCACATTAACTGCTTGATCGAACCGTTTAGGAATTACGAGGCTGAAAATTCAATTACACCAAAGTAACGCTGTTCCCCTATATAGTACTTGTAACTAATTATATCGAAGACTTCCGGAAAATAATTTAATTCGACTAAACACACATTTGTGGTTAAATTGATATAATTATCAAATTATGAAATGATTACTTCGAATTATATTTGAGACTTTCTATTCATCTTGTAGCCAAATAATGACCAATATGTAAATTCCTCTTACCACATGAGCATCACCTCAAAGAATATCCTTCCTACCTATGCTAACATACTTTGCTTCGGTTCGTGCTTGTGCATGTCCGCCAATATAATGGAATCTCCATGCTTCCTATTTACTGTACCGGAAGCGTAAAGTCTATCGTGGCTATTAACTTTGTTAGCAATCAGAACCGGAGGAAGGGAAACGCCCTTCCGAGGACGTGCTAATGAGGCGCGGCGTGTGAAAGACATCCGACGGTAATGAATGCAGATCGCATTAATATACGCGCCTCAAGCCTCGTGAATTACAAAGGCTTCTTTAGCCGCTAGATTTAGTCACTTACGTATATCAAAGACAGTTAAATCTACACTTCGGTTGTATTCCGACACCCTCTGCGACAATCGATACGGGTCGCTCTGAAATTCATCCGACGATAAACATTTCAGACGTGACCGAATTATTACGATCCAATGTAACATGTAGCTGTTAATAGAATAAATATTATGCAACAGTTTTGGAATTGTCTAACCACTACGAGTTAATATTTACTATTACTCATAAATTCCCTAAACGTGGATTGCTCCTTATCCTGTCCTGTGGAAACTAACCCCGATGGTTCCATCAAAATAGATAATTTAGGGCTAGTAACCCAATTAATAAATTTCATGTCATTCATAAATAAATTATTTTATAAAAAACACTCGTCTACAGATACATTAAAATAATTTAAACCTGACAACAGCTGAGACTTTCTTGAACACAGACGCAGAACTTATCTTTCTAATACACAACTCATCTTTGGCCAGAAGTGTATCATCCGACATAATTAGCAATTTATAGCTGATAAAACGTTAATTAAACTGTCATACAATTAAAGAACCTACCAGCTATATAAATGCATAAAAAATGGATCAGAAATATTTGTGAGTGTCGACTGCTGAAACTCTATAGCAGCAGCTTTGACTTGGCATATTGTCTCAATGCTTTACTGGAATTCTAGGATTGCTCAGGTTGTTCGGCTGCTCAGATAAACCAGGTGCCGCTTCTGCAAGACTGTTCCAGGAAGAGGATCGCATTGATTGCCTCCTACTCTCAACTTATGCTCGTGGTCCGGAACCGCGGCGCTAGTCCAAGTCCTAGTATTAATTCGTATGTCAACTCTCAACTCGTCTTCAATGTCTTTCTGCATTCTCTGTGTGTATTGTCTCACCAATCACTCAGCTACGTAGCTACTACAATATTCAGCTAGTTTACTCCTTTTACAGCTTGACCTCTCCAACACTGACGATTTTTCTCGTTCTACACTAATCTCCAATTAAATTACTATCTTACATCTCCTTCTCTCCACACCTGAACCACTTTGATCCTCCTACACTAATCTCCATCTCTTCAACTTCCTATTCTATCCGCCATTGAGCAACTACCCTTCTGAGTTGCAAATCATATCGACACCTTGGTGACCCACCAGATCTTGAAGTCTATTATACTAGCCAATGAATATCGTATCCATTCCCCCAAAAATATCAATATTCTTGTTATAAACTCCCGCTGCGGATTTGCGTAACTAATTACGAGTTCCTGTGAACTCTTAAAGCCTGAATTCTGGTAAGTGTTTAAAACTTGGGAACAGAGTTTTGCGTTGTCAAATCTTTATACATTCTGAGCATCTTTCCGAGGATTGTTAATACTCTTAAAGAAAGGTCGTTGGTGGTTTTTTTCTTGCGTTTAGTACCTGGCTTTCAAACAACGACCTGGCCACCACTGACTTTATTTATTAGGGAATATTTCGAGTTCTAAACAAACTAGTGTACATAAGTAGGAATTAAATAAATGAAGTTAACATCGTCCATTATAAAAGGCGTTTATTAAGGGTATTAACGAGAACTATAAAATATTAAACAAGCCTCCTGTATATAAGTACAAAAATTGCTACAGATGATCAAGTCGCTAATGCGTGTATAGTAGCAATGTAGGGAGCTTGTCTCTCCGTAATAAAATTCTAATGGAATTATTTGGGATGATAGCGCTGTAATATTGCAGCCTATTCAAGCAATCTGCAACGGAAGTCAGATGTTCAATCATGAGCTTCCATTCATTACACGTATTGTGCTTGGCTGACAGGACCGTAATTAACCTCACACAGTCTCTCTACACTTCAACAATAAAAGCACTCTCCTCTGACAAAGCTGTAAGGACGGCTATTCTCCAATAGTTAGAGAGTATTATTTGCTACACTGACCACCTGGGCCTAATACTACAATAAATTTTCTTCAAGAAATGTATAAAGTCGTGCATAAAATATCTATTTTAAAAGGCAGCGATTCAAAAAATCCCTTAACACTACATTAGTACAAAATACTGGAAAAGATATACAAATTGGGTTTCACAATTATTAATTGAGATCCTTTGGCATCGCATAAGGTAATGACGATGTTATAAGGTTATGCATAGTTACTTTGACCGTCTAGGCACGTCAATGGCTTCATAACATTTCCAAACAAGTATAATTCTAATCCTAACAATATAATCTTAATAAACATTTGAAAAGGTTTTAAATATGTATTATTATGTCTTTTTACTCATTTGCATTGTTGCTTTCTCAAACCAACTTTCTGTCATGATGTAGATGCAAGCGGTTTATTTGTAAGGAGGAAATGGAATGGTAATAGAAAGTTTGAGCGAGCCGTGAAAGCAATTTCAGATTCAGTACTTTACCTCTGTTTTAAAATTTATTTCGTATATTAGACATTTTAACATCGCTTTTAAATTTATTTCTAAAGCTATATTTCATTATTATGAACTATTGTATTGGGATAATATCATTACTGATATGAATTAATGTATATTTATGTCCAAAAATAAAGTGAGGCGACTAAACTCAATAAGAGGACTTGAACATGAACATGAACGAGGACCTTTCGTTCCACAGGCTTACATATCAGTTGATTCTAGAGCTTAAAGTAAATATAGAACTCTCCTGATTCTTAATAGTTTGGCTTACTCCTTATCTATGAATTATACTCACTGATGCTTAGAGTTAGTCGATTATTTAATTGAAAACAATTCTCCTCCTGTTCGTAGCAAATAAGCCGAAGGTCTTTGATTCAGAGATAGTTACAGTACTACCAAACTGCTTAATTCTCGGGGAGTTGGGTTGCTCTCCGGTTTTCTGCAGCTGCATCAATAACACTTGTAAGCCTTTGACTCGTAAACTTCTGGGATCAGTCGACAGCCATTCGACCAGCAGACAAGTTGAGATTGTTCCTTCCACAAAGGAAGCATCGGGGTGTTCTGAGTGTTGCATGTTGCAACAGTTGTGTGACCCTGTTGTCTATTGCCTCTCCGTCCATCCGCCTACATTATTCATGTTGGCAATGTTGCTCGTCTGGGGTGACCGCCATCACTCAGACCGCAACTCTTAACGCAATTCTTCCCCACCGCAGAACAAAGAATTCCATTTTCAGAAGCAGAAGGAGAAGCGAGAATGACTCGGAATATAAGTGGTCACAAAAAAATGGAAAAGTCGGAGATAAATGGTAAAGACCAAAACTTTCGATCAACACAATATTTGATTTCAGGTAGAGCTTGAATTCAAATTTATAATTTCTATTATGCTCCATAATTTTTCATATCAGTCACAAAAAAACAAATATTTGTAATTTTTAAACCATTTATTTATAAAAATAATTTCGCGTTTCAGTTTCGTATTGATTTGAAATTTATTTATATTATAATAATATTGAACTATGTTCCAAAAAATTTTAAATAACGTAAAATCTTCATAAAAATTATAAATATTACCTAATAGCATGGACTGGAATAATTGTAGTTGCATATTTAGTGGGAAATATAAATAAATAATTTATCTCATCCGTTAGCTGCGGTATTGTAACGATCACCTGCAAAATCTTGTTTGTATACTTGATTAATTATTAATAGCTTACATATTTAAAATTTAACATCCAATTAACCTTGTAACGTGTAAAAATCTGGTATTGAACACAGAAGTATATTTATGTAAAAAAATTGCCGATGCAGCAATAGCTCTTTTTCTTTTAACTTAACCCCTGGCAGACCGAAGGAACGTCTCACGGCTCCAAGCTTCTGCATCCATTGTGCAGTTACTTCTTTTGAAATCTGTCCCTCGAAGCTGCACGTGTTTTGATCCCGTGCCAAGGGAAACCCGATCATAGCATAAACACATTCATCACGCCCAGTAGCATCAAATATTCCATCTACAACCCAAATGCATGTTACGGCCACATTTTCAGCATTTCTGCAGACAAACGATGTAGCATAGCGAATTTCATGTCTCATTCCATTAATCTGGTTGTCATAGTACCAACAAATTTTGGTTTTAAATAATTCAGGGAATAGTTAAAAATAAAGTTATCATTTGTTTGGATGACCTTGGGTTGCGTAAAAAAATCCTCAAAATTAGCAACCATGTTTTTTTAAATTTACATTTAAGTCATCACTTCATAACATATTTAGTATTAACTAACATTTCATGTCTTGGAGTATAAATTGTCATACTGAAATAATCTATACCAATAAATATAATTGAAGTGTCTGTCTGTATGTATGTTTGTTTCGAATAGGCTCCGAAATGGCTCAACGGATTTCGATGAAAATTTGCGGGGTTTTAAAAAAAGAGATTTAACTGTAATATTCGTACATATTTCATTTCAGTATTGCAGGAGATATATATATAGCATAAACATCGAAGTGAATACTCTTGATCTGTTAATGCTCCGAAGTACTCCATCTATTGCTGACGTAGGATTCGCGGCGTTATTATCCTATTGTTGGCAGAGAGCTAACTTCCCGAGAAATAATAAACTTCTTTGAATCGTCGATACGATGTATACGTAAATTGGTTTTATTTGCCCCGTCAGGTAAATTTTAATATTTACTATTTGCTCATTTTTATTTATCTTTTTTGGGGTTAACAGGCTACATGAGGGTGATTTTAAAACAGGCAACTCCTCTTTAGTAGCATAGGAAGAGACTTGAAAAGGGGGATGTGGAAGGTAGAGCAAGGTAGCCAAGGGTTGACTGGGGCCTTTAAGGACTCCGAAAGGTATGATAGCGGGACCTGTTCAAAACCAACTGCGAGTTGTAAGGAATGCCCTGAAGGGATCATAAATAGATGATACCCTACTTTTTATATATTCAATTCATTCAACTTTATCAAAATTCTGTACCTGTTGTTTCGTTTTTAGGGCAAAATAAAGGAACAATTTCAGCGCGAAAGAAGTCACTGGGGTTAGCTAGTCTAAAATATTATTGATTCTCTTCCGACGTTCCGTGGTTTTATCAACAAAGCTTTCGTGCGTTTCCAAATTCTCACTTTGTCGTAACGTTTCGGTGTCTGAGAGCCTCGTTTAGCAATTACCGTTGTTTCATTCCTATTCTTTATGCCTATGTGACAGACACCTGCTTACGCGTTGATTAGAACTATTGTGCAAAACATATCGTAGCTGCCAATGGAGCAAATTTATTCGCATCTGATTTCGTCACAAACTGGGTTACAGCACAATCATTCAATATATCAATGCGAGAACCGAAAATTTTCTTTTATCATTAAGCTGGACCCTTATCGAAAAGCTTCTGGTTGAAGAGGTCTTGTTTACTTAGTATCTCTCCGCAGGTAAAGATGTTACGATTAATCTTTTTAATGTGGTTACCGATGAAACGTCCTACCTTCCAAATCAGCAATCATATTCGTACTAACACTGCTCCGAAGATATTAAGTTTCTGTAGGGTGAAATTAATCACTGACGACAAATGTGCTACCGCGAGGAACATAAAACAGTTTAAATATCGTCAACTGAAACGACGTTTCAGGCACACACAAAACCTGAGGCGACCGTGATACTGATTGTTTTGTGGGAGAAGTTCAAACTCACGCATCATTCTCGGCACGTAGCCGTGGATACGACACGAGGCGACAGAGGAACAACAACTGATGTCTGCTCCTTGTAACGACGTTGTAGCATTTGCTACTCAGACTCAGAAAGTAGTTCTGGCTACCATCAGAAGGATTCACTACATTTTGTTTGTAAATAATTAAAATTAAGACACACGAAACGTATAATGGCTATAGATATGAATACTGTGTCAATATGACAACTCTTTATAATATTCAAATTTGAACATTTATTTTATCCGTAATAATGAGACTATTATCACCATACTATAATATAACCATAAAAATGACAAAATATCAGATCTCAATTTGCTAAAACACACTCCTTGCCTAAACCTGATTTTGTGTTCCTGGTGAGATGATTTTTGCGGATGGCGTTGGCATTGGCTGTTAGCTGCGGCATTTATATAAAATTCTCGGCTATAGAGTCCGTATGATAATTGCATCGAATATACTTCTTTCTTACTAACGTCAGTGAAACATTCATGGCTATTGTTTATTTGCTATCTAATTCAGTTTCTCTATACTTACATATCACTCGAAAACTAAGAGGTTCCTTGTCGGACCCTTCAAAATCCTATTCTGGATTATTTGAACATGTTTTCTGTTTTATTCAGAAGCAATCCTGTTTGTAACATACCGTCAGACAAAAATTCTCAGGCTATTTTCGAATATGCCTTCTTATTTACATTTAATCGTAGACTTTATTTGCGTAAGAATCCGTTTGGATTGTAGTCATTATTTTCCTCACTAAATATAATTCATATTTATATATAAAATTCCGGTGTGTGTGTATTTGTAATTCTTCTGCTCCTAAACGGCTCGACCGATATTGATGAAAGTTTTTTTCTTTGTATTTATGGGGTCACCTGGATGTTCTTAGCTATAGTTGGACCGGTGCGTGGCGCTTTTTTCAAAATCCAGAAAAATTTATTTGACATTTCGATCTCAAATTGATAAGTTCGTATATAATTTATGCATTGTAATTCCGTACATACAGAGGGAATTATTCATCGATTAATTCGACATTCAACAAATTAAGTGTATTTGAGATAATATTTTGTGATAATTCAGAAAGGTGTAATTTTTTGTTTTACGATTTCGGCAGCATTCAGTCAAACGTCCTAAATTAAACATTTCATTTTCAGTATTTATTTGTGCGATATCGATGTTAGAGGGCGCGAAAAAGTAGATTTCAAAAATGTGACCATCTGTCTGATGTTTTAATCACGTTTTGACAAAGAGATTGCTGTCTAATGAAATATAAATTAGAATAATTAAATATAAATTAATTACTGGGTTAGTACGGGCACCCAGATAGTATTATATAAAAAATTGTTCTTAACAATTCGTTGAAAATGTGTTCTTGGAACCTGAACAGATCTCATATTACGCAAAAAAATAAAAAATGACATGGCAGTTATGTGAATATTGTAAAATATTGATTGCGAAATAATCGCTTGCGATACTGTTATCTGCACAATATATATATTATTTTTCACACGCCGGTTATCTGTGTCGTTAAACGATGGCATCTCGTTTTATCACCATAAATGCGGTTTTTTGTCTGTCTGTTCCTCACTTCGTATCTACATTTTGCTTTACGTAAAAGTCATAACATCCTTGATAACAAATGTTCAAAAATATATGTAAATAATAATTTATAAACTGTTGCAGTTTAGCGTTGTTTATTTTAGAGTAATGTAATATCGGGTCATTACCACGTAAGCCACTAATAACACAAATATAACTCTTCACAATGTTGTCGATAATTGTTAGTACACACATGTCGAATTTATTTATGTTTCAATCGGTTAGCCCTAATGAATGTTAAATCAATAGCAGGGTATGTAGTTATGAATAAAGGATAATATACCATTAAAATAGCCAAAAAGACGCTTTGTGAAGAGTTTTTTCAATTACGTGTTACTAAAAGTTATTAGCAACTGAAAGGCAATGAGGTAAATTTAACATTCCTGGTCTTCAATATCAGCGTTGATTAATTTTGACATTTACCGTCCTCATGTAATTAAATTCTGCAGAAGCAATTTCAGCTCATAATTTGTTCATCCTACTCGTTAATATAGTTAAAATCTTATAACGTTTTGAAACGAGCTACATTAGTTCGTATTACGCGCTTTATCTTTGAAACGGGTGATGCTAGAATATTCTTTTAATATCCCAAATTTAAAATTACTTTAACTTTAAATATTCCCAGCTCGTTGTTGACGACGTCATAATACGTCATAAAGAGTCACGTTAAAAAATTTCTACTCTTTCTCTCAGAGTTTCAAAATCGTGGTTTTACGTGCAATCAAATAATTTAGTAAATCTGAAAAAGAATAAAGTTAATATACCTTGAAACAATATGTTCAACAAAATTACAATTTTCCACAACACACAAGGTTACGAATCAACCATTTTTGTCAATTTATGAAACAATATAATACAATCTTACTCCTCATTCGTCTCTGCATATCTCTCCTTAGCCAATAGTTACTTTCAATGCAGCATGCAAAAAATTTTAATCTCCAGCTAATAGTACATAGCCAGAGATGATACCTTCCTCCTTCCACTCAAAGATGATCTTTTCTCACGTATTATTAAAAGATATTTATTTCTTTGTAGTCATACTACAATTAGCATCTTAGTTCTTTACATTATGTAAGTACAAGCACTGTAGCGGACTGTATTAAATTTAAGATTGTTTGTAGTAAATGTTTTATGTTAGCATGATTTGAAATGGATAGAAACAATTTAAATGTATATATTACTTAAGTTGGCCGATATGATTGTGTGTAGCTATCAGCGTCACCGCCAAAGATAACACAAGTAACACAGTCCCGGCTAGGGCATGGATGTCTGTGTTCGTCGTAGCCAATGGAAACTGAGGATGAAACTGAAGGAGATGCGATACTATTACCACTAGAAATTCGGCATATGTCATGGAATATGACAGTCTGCAGTCGTTAAGATGCCCTCAAGGGCTACAGCGTCAAGAAAATAAAAAAGGAATGATTTAAATCGAGATGCTGAAGTATAATATGTACTACCAATTATTTTTGCGAAGTTTTATTTTGTAAAGTGTAAAATTATATATTATGGGTATTTAAGTAACACACAAATAATAGTTCCGGTGCAGTATAATTGTGTAAAGTAAAATAGTTAATGTATTATTTCTGTGTTAATTTAACATATTCACGCAGTATTTTGAATCATATATATATTCGTCGACCTGCCTAGGTATTTCTCCCAATACTGATTGCGAAAATTATCTTTGGGGATGTCTCGTACTCTCTGGTTTTTTGAGCCGAGCCACCTTCATCTATTTTAGGAGGTGTATGTACTGGGTCCCATTGGATCAGTCTGTCAGCTGCCTCCTAAACCTGGTGGAGACACGGAGAAGGAAATGCCGCGACCCCACAGCAAACTCATCTCCCGTAATTCGGAAGAGTGTGAGAATAGTACCCAATAGACGGATCTATTTGATGCAGGTATTTCTAGGGTTTTACCTGCATCTCTTTTAGGTGAAACACCGGGTAGGATCCTTACGCTATAGTCCGGGGGAAACCTTGGCTACCTTGCTGTATCTTCACATCTCCCCTTTTCAGCTCCCTTCCTATGCTATCAAAGGGATTACCCTCATGTAGACTGGTGCCCAAAAAAAGTCGAGAATAGATATTGGGATTTAGTAAGCGTCCTCGAGTTTTGTCGTGGGTTGAAAGGAAAGCCTCATCGCCATATCAACGGAATTAATTAAATTATATAGTTAAACTATTTAGTGTTATCCTACATGTTATTTACGATAGAGGAAAATATTATTAAGAGGTTCATAATTTTATTAGTGGCTTCCATAACATCTATTGCAGGACAGGCAGGACTTAGATCATTTCCTCGAGTTTGAGTGGAGGGGAGATGACGTCTACAATGACGTCATCTTATCATGACAAATATAAAATAACCTGTACAACTTACATTGCCTGTCTGACACCTGTTTTCTGTTCCGTCCTTACATAACGTATTATAGTAACCTAAATCATAGACCAGCACAGAATTTCTGTCATCTAAGAGATGGTGCTTACATATTATGTGGCTTGATAGGAAAGGCAGTAGTTAACCAAAAGTATAAACAGTTGCTTATGCTTTTATTGTAAACGCTGTAGGCGGTTTATGCTCTTTGACAACTAGGATAAACTTTGATTAAATATTTTATCTGACAATTAAATTTACAATAAATGACTTAAATCAGCCTCTTCGGAAAAAGGAGTAATAGAGTGAGGTTCCATATACAGCTAATTTGTTATCTGAAGAAGTCT
Source organism: Eucriotettix oculatus (assembly GCA_034510155.1). NCBI lineage: Eukaryota > Metazoa > Arthropoda > Insecta > Orthoptera > Tetrigidae > Eucriotettix > Eucriotettix oculatus. The sequence goes on along the minus strand of CM067378.1, from coordinate 86,467,455 downwards.
CAAATGAGAGACGAAACGTTGTAATATTTAAATTATACAATATAAAAAACTGACAAAGAGGCTGATTTAACTAATTTAATAAACTTTTATGTTCCCAAAGCGTGTACTGATATCAAGATATCAAGTTTGTTGATTTATCGTAACTGAAATATTAGTATGTCAGGTTCTGTTAACCGGAAGTTATTTTAACGTTCCGTTCGAAAGTTAGAGACAATTCTTTGCTCGTCACTATCTCCTTATTTTATTTTCAGAGAATACAGAAATATAAATCAAACCTCAATCGACACAAATAATGACTATATTTCTTCATGAATATGAATCATACGTGTTCATATATTCTTTTCAAATAATCCGGTATCCTAAGCATCAGCAGTACTTGGGACCACAAATTCCCTCTTTGCGATAATAACAATGTATCCGCCATGCAAAAACTACGTGTAGCTTCCCCATGAGCATCTCCTTTAGTTCCCAACCACGAATCCCTTGATGGCCTCTGATTACGATCTGCACACGAGTATAATAACATTCGTATTCCCTTCAGATACGGAAGCAGTTTGTTGGCTGCCTTCCAAAGCTTCGGGCGGAGGAAAATAATTAATTGGCTCAGAATTGGTGCAACATCTAGCAATCTGGTAACTAAATGTAGTATAAAATATTTATTATATAGAACACGAATCGCAAAATTGTATTTCGCCAACGGCAAGTAAATGTGTGTCGTTGAGGTTTTTTCTACTTCTGCGAGTAAAAGGGAAGACGTCGTTATCTGTAGATAACCTTCATATTGTAATACAGAAAAACATTGAGCCAATTTCCGTGAAACATTTCTTCGTTGTTATACAGATCCGCCATGTTTTCTGCAATACCAAACTGCCATCCACCATCACAAGGCGCAATAGCTACGTTCCTGAACTTCATATTAATTTCTTGGAATATGGTCCTGTTTCCTGACTTTCTGTGAGGTGGTTTATTACTTTGAGGATACTGACATCATCGTATAACCATTTTACTGCACAAATAATCTGAAATAGAGCTCCAGAAGAACCCAAAACTTTTATACAAATTATTTTGAGTTCAGTCATGTCAACGACTTATTCTGGATGACTGTGGCAATTAGTGTCAGTCACTATAATAACTGGCTTAGTGATTAATTTATTTTTCAGCTCTCCCATTCGAAGATTGGATCTGAATTTTCTCCTTTAGTCGCAACTTCACTGGAACTTCAAAGTTCCGGAATATAAACATTTTTCATATTGAAAATATACGACTAAATACGTTAGGTGGTTAAAAATGCGAAAAATTAAAATCAATACTGCAAAATCTCTTATAATTTAAGGTTATGTTATTGGTATCTAATAAACGCGTTTTCAGTTAATAGAAAGCAAAAAGGTAAAAACGTTTAAAATATAATAAAACTGAACACTAATGCACTTTTATGAATATTGTAAAGATAAAACACATCTTCTCGGAATTTGGCGGTACGGAATCAAAGACAGGCTACGTGTGGGTTATAGACAGGGGTCCCGTGAAATTTGGCGACAGCGGATGGTTCATCGTCTGTGAGGGGGCGAATGGCTCCTCCCAGAGAGAACACACAATAATACTGGTTGGACATTATCGAGGCCCGCCACCAACGGAATACGAAATAAGGCAATGGGGAAAAGTTATTAAAAACCCCAGCAGAAACGAATTTTGGTTTAAGGATATGAGGAATCGGACATTAAGGACGTGGAGGCTTTTAGTGCTTTGAACATTAAGGAGATGAGGAGTTGGAGACTAATAAGATGATGGTTTGATGGTTAAGGACGTGGAGGTTATGAACGGAGGTTACTATTGAACAGTTAAAGATTGGAAATCGTCTTGACCACGGACATTAACAACGGGAGTAAGGCGTGATCCAGTCCGGAGCAGCGAGAAAGCGGCAGCTGGATAGTCCAGGCAAGTTGAAACGACTCGGTAAATGCCACTGTTTGTAATATTTTGCCTGTTACTGCCAGTTCCTAGTAGGATTATTTTGTTATTCTGATCTGTTAGAAGGCCCATTTAAAACGACCCTTAATGTAGAGTTCTTGAATTTAGTTGTAAAGAATTTAATTAGTATAATTTTTGTAAATATACATAGTCTTTATTATTAAATAAACTGCTGGCTTATAGCTTTAAAGTGAGTAATATGTATTTAAAACTGTTAAATATATAGTAAATAAAATTTCACTCCTATAATAATATTTCATTATAAAATATATCTCCCTATTCATTTCAATATCATTGCCCTTGGATACATCTTTGTGCTAACCGCATTGTTAATTACCGTGTTCAGTGTTTTCATCCCCGTGCTGACCACATAGAAACAATACAAAAACATTGCCAGCTTTAGCTTGAAATCAGATGAAATTCCTTCTCGTAAAGACGATGGCCACTTTAGAACCAGTATGAAATGTAAAGAAAGTTACCACAGCCATGTCCACCAATCGCTGACCTTTCGTGATATCTCAGATATGGAAGTTATGTGTTACGAAGGTCGCGAATTGGCCGTATCACCGGAGGTGGCTCGTAACTTCTTTGCAGAAAAAAACTATAGATTGCTTTTGGCTGCCGTCCAGTCGGACAGAAGTCCGGCTTTGCCAGAATATCAGTTATGAATTCTCCTCCTTCCCCTCCCCCCTGCCCTCTCTCACGAATAAAGGTGAAGCCGACAAGGTTCATTTGTAACATGCACGCTCTTCGTTAATAAAATATTGCGACGTAATCAGACGCCAATGTTATATTTCACTGATAATCCAAAACATTCTGATGTAATGGAATTTTACAGAAATGCGTTTCTGGTTGATTGAGTAAAGTTATTTAATTTAAATGCCTGTGAATATCCCAATTATTAATTAAATAAAATATCAATTTTTTGAATTAAATTCTTTAAATAAAAATTTACATTTTTTTCCCTGATGCAAAAGTACCATGTTGTATTGTACTGCTAATTACGAATTCAAGAGTTTCTTTGTGTGGATTGGCTTCCCATTAGCAGTTTTATCTCCATCTTTAACAATAGTATTCATTTCGTCTTCTCCGGTCTTCTCCGTAACAGTTTCCGTGTCTTTCCACGAATGTTTTATGTATTGAGACGTTAAATGAGGCTCAAAGGATAACGATAGCATGATACTGATTTGAAAAAGTTGACAAATTTTTCAAGTTTTCCAAGCTTTAAGTTTTTGTTTGATGACACGAGATATAAATATCAATTAAACTATGAGAATTCCTATTAATTTTCTAATAATTAGACTTTTGTGGGAATTTTGTCTTAATAAGGTAATAACTACCCGATTTCAGTAACAGGGATGAGTAAAATTAAATAATACAACCGTTCAATTTATATTTGATAAACCAAAAAAAATTCTTACATTAAAAGAGAAGCAATATTTCCGCCTGTATAAACATAAAGCTGTTTAAACCTTTTCTTAGTCCAATATTGATTAACATATAGTCGTCATAATATTTATGTGGAGCTCAATACTTAACCGGTCACTTTCGCAATAAGTTAGGTAATCCAGCTGCTTAGGTATTTCCGCCTCGTCATCTGCTGGACAATTACCACATTCAGGAAAAGGGTCGGACTGCTTACAGACCCTCTTTGAACCTAATTTCGGAGCTAGTTCAACTAGAAGCATATGCAACAACTCTCAAATAAAATGTCTTTGTGCCTTAATCTAGGAAACTAGGGGAGGATGAATTTAAAGTAAGAAACAAAAGGCAATAATCTCTCGCTCTGCTATTCGTATAAACACGCCATACAGCCCTGAGTACAGTAGGTTAATTTTATTAAAGGCTCTTGCAATATTATTGTTTTGGTTATGGTTCAGCTGCGCAAATAAATTAAATTAAAATTTATTTATTTCTAAACATTGTCTGGATGAGACGTATTCGTATTTAATTGAATCCTTTACATTTTTTAATAATAAAACTGTTTTAAATGTCAAAGTTGAGATTAAATCGCTGCCACCAACTCAAATATATACTTTAAATTATTTAATATTTATAAATTTAAAAAATTATAAATACCACGTCACAATACAGAACATTTTTTCACGTAATTTTCCTGGTCAATTTAATAATGTTTCTTCCATAACCACAAAAATATCTTTATTATGTACTTTATATATGAAGCCAAAGATTCTTAATTAATAAATTCCAACTCAATTGATTGTGGAAGATTGGCTTTTCGGTTGGTTCTTAAATTGGATTTTCCCTCAAATTAACAGAAGTAAACATTTCAAATGACCCCTGGATATTTATTATTATAAGGCGATTGCTTAACATTATATGTATAACATTCTTCAGCATATCAAACGAACAGTTAATAATCATGTTTTACAATATTCTTTTCTATTTTGAAAACAGTATAGAAAATGTATGCAACTAGGCGAGAGCATGTTTATTTGATACTGTCATCTTTGCACGTTTAAGGACATGAAGCAGGACCTTCATTTGCGTAAGAGGATTGCTCGCGATCGGAATGGCACAGAAAATTCTCTTGGCACTGGCCACGTAATTTCATTTGTATGCAATCACCAAACGCTCCAAACAGTGCTCAGCTCAGCATCACTCGTTCTTTATTCTCCAGTCCCTATTTTTCCCATTTTACTCAATTCCATTTAATAATTAAATACGTTTGAATTAACGATATTGCATCTAATAATAAATTTTAGTACACGCATTACATGAAAATAAAGGACTTCATTTGTATCAATACGACTTAATTCCTTTCTCGATTTTTCACATTTAGATCCAAATTGAATAAATAAATACAGAATTGGGACATTTCGTTCGGGATCGATAGTAAAACTTCAAACATCAAAACGACGTGTAATTTTTAGAGTTATTCAGATGGAATAACTACCTCGTATATAATAAAATTGAGGAAACTAATAAAAAGCTATTAATTATTTACAGTTACGATAGATGTTAAAAGTGAGATCAAAGCAAGTATTATAATTATTAATATGGAAACTAGAAAATAAGTTATTTATTATTTTAGGTGCTGATACAATGAGAAGCACGTTATTCTGCCTCGGTACCTGATGTACGCAAAAAGGTAAATCTGTATGGAACTCACACACGTGTCCGCCGTTTTAAAAATAGAAAGTGAAATGCGAGCGAATTGTGCCATTAACTTGGTTCCAGGCATTTCCAAACAAATTTTTGTCAGCACAAAAATACAAATACGGGGGCACGTCCAATCCAGTCAGATCTGGAATTAAATAGAGGCAACTGAAAGGTACTGAACGAAAGTAACCAAATTATATGAAGTACAAGTAATAAAGGGATCGTCGATTATCATTTGAATATCACTGACCATAAGATGATGCTAAATTTTTGTGAGATAATAAAAAAGGCGAAAAGTCAGTACGAAGTTACGTTTTTGATTTCATGTCATAAATTCTCTAATTTAAAATTTAATGCACAATAACAGCACTTAATATATATTTTTATCGTCATTTAAGAGTGACAGACTGGATCAGGTTGATCTAATTTAACTAGGGCCCTCAGGCTATAGTTTGAACCTTAAAGACATCCTAACCCTAGTAAACCTGCTTCAAGCAGGTCGGACTATTGGGCACTTGTCTGGAATTTATTACTCTACTTCAAGCAAAAATAATGTTAAATATATCTCCGGAGGTGATTTAATGTTTTAAACGGTCATATATATTATTTGATAATGATAATAAAATTAATTACAGTAAGATATTTTATTTAAATTTACTCTAAATTTTAAATTTCCTTCAAATATTGCACAATTAGTTCCGAGTGGGTTTGTTATGAATATTTGACTTCATAAATTAAATATTTAACCCGTATATTGTCGATATTTTTGCGATACAGGGAAAAATGACATTAAAGTGAGTAAGAAACCGGTTGAAAATTCTTTTGTAAATTTTTTGTAGTTGCTTAATGAAGTCCACAAACATGGACAAAACGTCGTGTACTAAGTAAAAATAAAAAATTTTTCTGCCAAATTGGTTGAATTTTTTATTTATCACTTAATAATGATTAATTTATAAAGCTTGAAAAACGTAATTTTTATGTAAAATATATGTATATTCAATTATCTGAAGGAATATGTTATCACAAAAATACATTTATTTGCTATATATATATATATAAACTGAACTGAACTTGTTAACTGTGTCAATTAGAGTTACTGACAATTTCAGTTCATGTGACCAAACAAAAAGGGTGAAGATTAGAAGGTTAATTCATTTAAGTTTCTAAATGTTGTACGTTTATATTATTTCATCCACATTCATAAGTGATAGTTCTTCCACTCTAAATACGCATTACATTTTATCATTTCAGTTCGAATCGTGAAGCTGTTTTCAACCTTTGAGACCCATTTCGCGTCCCTTATTATTTAAATGAACCCATTAATAATAAGTATGGGATAATTTAAAATAAGTGTTGAATCAACCAGCAACAATCTTCAGAATAAAACTTTTATTTTCAATAGGAAGCTTTAGACTACTTTATCATTTTCAACTCGTTTAAAATTATGTATATATATAAAACTTTTAACTTCCATGACGCCTTTATTGATAAGACGACGTCTACATAACAGTTTTATATATACATATAATTTTAAACGGGTTGAAAATGGCAAAATAGTCGAAAGCCTCATATTGAAAATAAAATTTTTATTCTGAAGACTTTTTTTTGTTGATTCAACACTTATTTAAATGATTGCTATCATTCTTCACTATAATAGCGCAGTCATTAGATTTTTTGATAAAAGTTTCTCTCATCAATCTTGTAAAATAAACTACAAATAATGGCCAAAAGTAAGAATTATTGTAATTTACTTTTAAACGTTTCTTCCCCCAAATTTCGGGACAACCTCAGTTCATTAATTAAAATGTTACAAACTTTCATGTTACTGCAGCAAGGTCCGTGTCTAAAATTTTTATTTTATTTATAATGTTGAAAAATTATTTCCATTCTTCTAAAATTTTTCATTTTCCAATAAAACATATGGTAATTTAAATAAAAGGTTTTTATACGACTGAATAATTGTAACATTTAATTTTAAATTATTTTTTGTGTTTAAAAAAAATATTTATTTTAAAGAGCGTTTCTTTTGACCGATGCAACACGCTATACAAATCTAAAAAATTAATTTTGTATATGATATTACTTGATCTTTAAACTTTAATATTTCTTTATTGCTTGTCTAAGTTTAAATAATAATAATAGATTTAAAAAGGAATTATAAGATAATTATCAAAAATTTAATAAGTTTTCAGTCATAATTATATTAATCAATAGCCATATATATTTGGGTATGCTATTGATTTATTTTATCTATTAATGACTTCAGAATTGAAAATATGAGATCCTTGAAATTGTTTACCTTACATTGACTAACAGTGTACCTAATCGGCTGTGGCTAATAAATTGCTCTAAATTATGATTTTTCAGTTAATATAATTTCTTCCACATAATTTCATTAAGTATTAGTTCTGTTTCAAATATACATAGTATTTATGAAATACCAAAGTGAGATTCGCAATGCTACTTTTCGCCTGGGAGAAATACGGCGGAGTAGGGTGCGAAACAATTTGTATTTCGCGAGTTGGTAAGGAGGCGACAAGCGCCTTCTTCACGTGTGTCTGCGCTTGGGTATTGATCATCCTCGTCTGTCGCTCTCAATTTGTCTCCGTGCAGCTGTGACGCTCAGACGCTGGCTGCTTTGTGGCCTCCTAATGCTAATTGCGGGCCAAAACCAATTGCCTTCCCGCTCAAATTAGCGTTACTGCCCCTGTCGTAATCACGCTGAAAAGTTACTCTCGCAGCAGATGAAGAAAAGATCCGCTAATGTTCCAGAAGAACTTGCTGTAATTACATACGATTAGATAAAATTAAACTCTGCCAGTTTCGCGTGAAGTTGCACTTTATTTGTAAAATAAATTTAAACCTTCATTTATCTAGTCCGATTTTCGATCCTCAATTTTTCATTTCATTACCATCACTTGTGCCCTATTGTAAAACTATTTGACCCCTGCAATATATCAGAAGTCCTCAAATATTTATATAGCGTGATGTTGAGAAAATAATACTAAGGCACATTCCCCTACAAATGTTTAATACACCCAGACTAGTAGACAAAATGGTATTTTCTGTCCCAATTCACTGTCCGGGTTCATTGTTTCTTCTTCTCGAACCGTCAGTTTATTATAATCAATTTACTCAGATCATAGCGTATGCTCTGAGTCGTTGAATTGTCTGTATGACTCATTCATAGTTAGTAGAATTTAAACAGCTAAACTATTCTTCCTTTAATTTATTCAAAATGTCCGTCCTACCGCAATTTAACTTCACAGTGAAACAATGAAATTCTCAAATATTATTTTTATTCACTGTTATCATTTACATCTATTTATATTAAATCCATGCGTGTAAACGGTCCCTTATAGAAACAGGTTTTGGGCAGTAAAAATGTTGTTGCTATTAGTCAACAGAATTCGCGTCTGTTTTGTTGTAGCAATGACTTGATCCCTCCGTCAGCTCGTCATATCCTAACTATCCATTTTGCGACTAATAACTTCCAATCGGGAGTAGGTGGTCAAATTCAAGTTAAACATGCCGGAGCGAGTTAAATCCCAGGGCTCAGCTTCATAATTGCCTACTACAAGTTGGAAGCGAGATAAATTATCTCCGAGGAGACTCCCCATGTCTAACGTCTGCAGTTGCTTTAGATGCCGACCAATAGACAATTTGTCTCAATTTGTGTTAGACAAGAATTCGGCCATTCAATTTAGCTAAATAACCATAAAATATTTCATTCACTGCCTTTTTATTCAACTTGTTAAGCATGAATTCTTCAAAATATAATGAACGTTTAGTATAAATTCACTGAAAAGGAAAAATCTCAAGACATGAGAATATTCCACGCGTCTCAATTATACACCGTGTTTTGAAACTAATCATCCGATTTGTCATGTATGTATTTTCAAAAATAATGAACATATAAAATTAATTTTGATTTTGTAATAAATAAATTGCCTAATATTTTTACATAACCGCTCAAATGCGTTCCTTGAAATGAATTTCATATGATTATGTAGTATTCTCCCTGGTATTTTCGAAGTACTCACATGCCGAGATACCTTCATCTATTTTAGGGGTTGTATGTACTGGGGTCGAAGACCTTGTGCATACGGTAAGAGTTTCCCGCTGATCCCATTGGATCAGTCGGCCAGCTGCCTCCTAAAACTTGTGGAGACAAGGAGAAAGGAATGCTGCGACCCCACAGCAATGTCGTCTCCCGTCATTCGGAAGGGCGTGAGAATAGAACCAAATTGCCCGAACTACCTGATACAGAGTTCATAAGGTTTTCCCTGCAACTCTATAGATGAAACATCGGGTAGGATCCTTAAACTATAGCCCGGGAGCCCTAGTCAAACCTTGCCTACCTTTCTCTACCTTCTACACCCCCCCTTTTCAATTCCCTTTCTATGCTATTAAAGGAGTTACCTGTTTCAGGATCATGTAACCAGTTAACCTAAAAAATCAAATTCGTCCAGCATCACGGCTGTTGTTATGCGGTTCCGCTATTCGACCATTGTTGATGGAAGCGGAGGAAACTAAATTTCTACCACCCCCACCCCACCCCCGCTTAAAAGAAAAAAATTCATGCAGTGAACTCCGCTGACCTTGGACTCCACTGATATAATGCTGAATCATCTTGTCTAGTACGGCCAATCCATCGTCGAGGAATCGAACTCACATATAGGCTTTGCCTGAAACTCGAGATTTTCCTGTCTTAAAATACATTCTTCAGTGACATAGGAGTTAAAAACTAAATACTTAATGAATTTGTGACATTGGATTATTATATTTTAAACCGAAACCTGCAATAGTTCTTGAAATCGACTGAACTAAGTAGATCCATGTTTATAAGGGTTTCTGACACATGTTTTGAACTCATAATATGAGTCCTTGAAGTCGCTCTTATAATTTAATGAAATTCTGACTACTCAAATCTTTGACTTTAAAGAAATGCGTTTGGAATTAAATTAATATTATGTAGTGCATTAATTGTATTGTTTTTAAAGGTTTCACTTAAAAATCAGGAATTATTGAAAATTTTAATCAATGTCAGCTATTAGTGGCGTAGTAGTATGTACGGTAGAAAATTTATCTGATAGATTAATTTTTATTTTGGAAATAATTTAAAATATTATTTAGTAGAAATTATTGTTTTTATCACTAAAAAAAGGAAGTAAGACTAGAATAAATTCATTGTTTGCCAGATAGTCATTACATCACTCATAAAATAATTGGGAAAGTATTAAAATAGCATTATTGAATCAAATATTGTGATTTAAAGTAAGAGAAAGAGAATTAAACATTTATTTGACTCAAATTCTATATTTTTATATTTAAGATAGAATCATGTTTGACGTACATTTTTCCCTTTTGTGGTTTCTGGATGTTTTCTCACTGGATTGTCTTGTGGCTCGCCTTGTTACCTTCTTAACACAGGTGGGAATACCTGGCACCGTCCAATCAATGTTTTGTAGGAGTAACGACTATGAGAGTTGCCACCGTGAATACAGATAGCAATATGAATGGGAACCTCCTCCCAGTAAGGCTAATTCCTGTTGTCTGTTTGACAGATAATTTTGATATCTTCCTGCTCATGTTTAATTTCCAACGTTTGTTTCAAATATTTATGCAATTAGGTACTTAAGGCAGTAATAAATGAAACTTTTAGATATTAATGAAAAGAAATATAATTAATCAGTTTATATTTCCAGTCTTTCTGATCATATAAAATATCCATTATCTAAGATTGTTTAATAGAATTATATAAAATGTAATATTTAAAGTAAACATATGATGAAAAATCTAGACATATTAACTTTTACTAATTTTACAGTTTTATTAATATTATTAAAAAATCAACAATGTTTGTGTTGTTAAAAATTGTTACTAAATTCAAAATACTGAACTAAATTATATATATTTCACTTCAATGAATGAATTTTATTATTTACAGAAATTTAATTTAAACTTTCTGAGAGTTGTAATTAAAAACAAATTTGTTAATTAATATACCGAAATGAGATACAATATCTCTTTATATATTTCTTGTTATTTTTCTTTGTTAAAAATCAAATCTGTTAACTCATTACTATCAATGAATAATCTCCTACTTATTACAATTTAGTATGTACATCATATTAAATTCGTTTTGAAATTAAACTTTTCAATCCATTATCTTTAAGTTGATTAAAATGTAAAAGTTTGTTTCTAAAACAACTTTAAAATGTAATGTTTGGGAACAATATTTAACATTTATAGTAAATAGTCATATGAATTTAAGGTAGTAGTTTGTACAAAATTACAAGATTAAATGTAATCCATTCTATTGTCTTTATATGTAATCGTAATACTGCTCCTTAAAAGCCTTGGCCGTATTACTGTTACATTTATGTGGTCACTCGAATGGTACTAAGCTGTAGTTGGTCCGGCAAGAAGCGCTGTTGTCAAGATCTAGAATTTTTTTTTATATTTCTGACCTATATTTTTATATACTTTTTGCATTTCTCGCATTAAAGAACAAATAATCTCTAATTTTAAGTTTGATCGTATGATTAATCTGTGGAATTTGACATAGGCACCAATGCATACGAAAGTTCATTGCGTCGTAGCTTGGCATTGTTTTGACATTTTGTTTTCGGATTTATGAGTTTTAAATATTGCACTATTTATCAATTAATTCAACATTACGCGAATTAAATGTGCAAATGTTAAACGTGCATTGTTTGAATTACGATACGTAACTTACACATTTTCATTCGGCGGAATTCCATCTAGTTTCCTAATTGAAACATTTTATTTTTAAGCGTTCTTGTGTGCTATTTCTGTGATTTAGGCGTGAAAAGGGTAAATTTTCAAAAATGGGAATAACCATGTGTTGACTGTCGAATTGAATATTTCAGCGGGTTAATATAAATGAATTAATGGGCTACGCCTGCACCCAGATAGTAATACTCTATATCATAATTTAATACAGTGTATTTATTATTTTGATAATGTTTTCTTGGCAACGACACGACGTCAAGAGAGGTTGTTACAGTGCCTTTATTTGCGGAGTAATAAAACGTTTTGGGAAAAAATATACTCTTATTTTGTGTCCCATTAAAAGTTCTGGCTCTAATGTCAGACTGACAACGTGTTCCGCGTAGAGGACACAACGTATTAGTATGCGACATTAGAACTGTCGCTCAATGAGTCCTGCGAGCCAATTAGAGACGTGTTCCGTAATCCTCGAGGGAGTCAACGTTGACTTCGGGGGACTTTCCCGCAATATTGTCCTCATCGTAAAGTCAGCACACAGACTAATTGCCCAGACCCAATCAATCACTCGCTTCAGTTGCTATGATCAGACGCGCTGGACTCACTCCATTACTGGAAAACTAATTGTTCCTGACAGCTATTACCACTTAAAACCAGATATTATTTATGAGCTCATATTTTATTTTTATTCATCGCTGTTTAATATATTGTTTAAATTTTCATCCCTTTCAATCCGCTATACTAGGAATTTAATTATTATTTCCGAGACCGTTAAATATTTTATCTTCAGTATGATTCATCTAGGAAAAATATGGAATAATTAGAAGCAGCGTTAATAGTTATCTGCTTGGAACTGTACATTACTGTCACGGCCACGGGTGAATATCAACAGATCCAAAGACGATTCGGAATTATGAATTTAGAATTATTGTTGGTTCTTGTATTTTTCAAGCAATTTATTGTTTGTTTATTTAGGTGAAAGTTTTTAAGAAGGAAGTAAGAAGAAGCGACTGGAGTGGAGTATCATTTGGAGCTTCTGTGACTGATTTCTGGCAAATTAGTTTTTTTGTTAAATATAGATATATTAAAACGAATAAATGTTGTTGTAAATAAAAATATACGTATATTAGAGACGACCCTAAAAACGTATTTCACAATTATTACCAATAGTAGATCTTGTACATCTGCATCTAAATCTTATCACCCAATAGTGAAATAAAATGGCGATTGTCATATCCACTCATTTCAGTTATATAAATTATTTTGATATAACCTTTATAGTTCATTAATTCTACAGAAAAAAGTATACAATTCTTTCTTTCTTCCAACACGTGTTCCCAGTTTTCTAGAAAACCATTTGTGTTAGATTTTTTCTACTTCAATTCCTGTTGTTAAACATCTTAATGCTATAACATTAAATTAAGGATAAATCATTCTCGAATTTTCACGCTAGTTAAGCATTTATTAATACACAACGTTTCCATGGCGTTCTAATTAAATCAATTTAAATAAATGAATGATGATAATAATAAAAAATAATAATTGCATTAATTAAACTTTTAGTTAAAATATTGATTAAAAATGTGAAACCTGACGACGATAGCAAACAACGCCATGTAAACATTTTTTATAAATAAATATTTAGTCTCGTTGGGAACCCGAGAATTTTTCAGTCATATTTTTGCTATAGAATTCCTCTAAAAAATTGATAAACCAACCAAATTGGTGATAAATATATGTTAATGATATAAAAATTGGAAAATATTAATAAAATAATTGACACGACGAATTGTTTCTTTTTGGAACATATGCAGATACAAATATAAAAAACAGACAAGTCAGAAAACAACAAATTTTATTTTATTATAATCTATTCCTGGCAGATTGCTATTCTTCGGAAGTGTGGCAACGCTGTGTCCTGTTTTGGTCTGAATAATTCTGTAACACGGGGAGAATCAATCGGGATTGGAGGAATAGGATTTAAACTTTAAATTGAGGATTAACTAGTTGCTAATATATTTGTTTGTCTGTAACGTGCCGTGTAATTGCAGCCGGTAGACTGCCGCTGTTCTTCATTCTGTTTCCCCTACACAATTTATTTTCATACTTGACAACTTCATCCTATTATTGAATCTATTAACAGAATACAGTAAAATTAGCTTCTGTAGTTTTATAATTCAATGTGTATTATTAATTATTCAGCACATAAGACTAGTCGTCCACTTATTATAAATTATTACTTAATAAAATAAACGAAATTTAATAGATTATTTGTGTAACCAAATGAGCATTTCTACGTAATACAAATGGAGGCAATTTACAAATTAAATCTCATACGAAGCGCTTTTTTCTTTACAATTAGCCGCGATGGATTCAGCTTCACGTGTGACCAACTAATTCCAACAGCCACAGATGTTCGGGATTTGTGCTCGCTAACTTTTCACTCGTTGAAATTCAAAAGTTCCCGTAAAAATTTTGCGTCGGTATGTTTTCAACCAACGAACGGCTGACACTAGCTTGTACGTATATTTTAAAGGGAGTTGGATAACTTTTATTTCGTTTTTCTGGTTGAATTCTCCGCTTTCAGCAAATAATACCTTAAGTATTTGCCAGTGTTTTAATATTCGTATATAGATTACTATTACTATATCTTCAAATTTTTGGTTATGTTACAAACAATTAAATTGATCGTGGCCCGTTAGTGGTAATTGATACCACGTAATGGAGCAAGAAAACCTCTGAAATGTAACATTTAATTCAGCCATTATTATAATGCAAAAGATGAACAATGAGAAAATTTAATTAAAATAATAATTTATATTTGAAAATTATTCATATAATTATCACGTGCATGTGTTTTATAAGACGCAATTTAAATTGACATATTACATTTTTCCGTTAGAGAAATATCTTTTTGTGCTTCATTGCATCCCTCATATTTTTCTCCCAGCCTGTACGTGAATGTTTCTAGACAATGATTTAGTCTCTTCAAACTGCACTCAGAAAATTATACGTGCGGTATCACTTGAACATAAATCTGAGCCAGATCTAATATATATGTATTTTCTCTTACATTGTAACAAAATGAATTTAGAATTCTGTGCCGAGTGGTGAGACAGAGGATGTAATACTATGAGTCAGTCATTTGCTGAACACGGACCCTGAATATTGCATTCCCCACCTTTCCATTAAGGACATTATTATTAATAATAATAATTTATCCCTCTACTCCAAACACAACCTCCTCCTTCATACATGTATTACATAAAAGTGTTCTCTTCCAGGCCTGGATATTAAATGATTGTCATTGGCCATCCGTCCTCCTCACGATTCCAGCATCCTGAATTCCTATTCGTAGAACCTAATATAAATGATCCAAAGTTTATGAAAGTTTCTGTGTAACCTTTTAACGCCGTCTCTGTGCAACTCTGCGCTGTGGTTTTCTTATTGTATTTTTCTTAATATTAGTTTGTAACTTTTAAGAACAAATCTATTTTTAATACTTCTTCAACTACCCTTTTTATCATTTAATCCACCACACTCATTGATGCTATTCTAGAGTGCAACCTAGCTTGTTTGCCAAAACCCTTCCGAAGTTTATTTACATATTTCTATTTTGTGAAATACTTAAATGTATTTCTTTATATCGTCGTTGAAAATATAGAACATTATTCGGCCCACGCGGTCGTATCAGACAGACACTGCAGCGATTATCTCCGCTGTCTGTTCATCTTTCCCTGAGCTGTGTGGGACGACAATTACTCCTGTTTAATTTTCTCATCCCAAATCCACGGCACAGGCAAAGTCGTGTGATAATACAAAGTCGCTGATAATACAGCTTGACGCACAGCCCCGTAAGGTAAGAGCAATCGCCTCAAAATGAGGTGCATTCTCCCATTACTCTTGATTCCTTCGTTTTAGTCTGTACGCAACGCCAAAATGTCCTATGGTGGAAACTTTCTGTATTAACTTTCTTTCTAAATCAAAATATTGTCGTTACTATGTACTGTAAGAAGGTTTAAAGTTATGTAGTAGGTGATTTTACATGGCAACACATTCAATACTTTAGCAGAAACCTTAATTTTAATTATTAGGGGGACGATTAAGAAAGTCCTGTACAGAGTATAACGCGCCATTTTATTGAATATTTTTACTGTGCTCACGAAACTTTTTAGTTATTATTATTCTTAACCTCTGGAGGAAGGCTGTGGTTAAAATTATCCCGGTATTGTGAATAGTTTTCTGGCGGAGATCAAGGCGGTGCTTGTCCGACCTTAGAGCTGAACGATTTCTGGTTGCGTATTCATGAAATTCGCCATTCGTTTGAAACAAATTTATGTTCCGCTCTACAAACTTTAATATTAACCAAACTGTTTTAGGTTTGGTAGCTTAAGATTAAATTATTCGTCTTTACTTTCTTTCCAAAGTCTTGTTGTCTAAAAACGACCCGTCACTGAGTAAAATTTTGAGTTTCAATAAAAACCGTAGTAAAAGTGACTTCCTCTGTGTGGCGTCCATACCTGAAGTGAGACTCTTGAAGCGTCTCGTCTTGTGACGTGCCATCTACGACGCGACAGGAAGATGCCAGCATTTCCTCTCCGAATTCTTTTCTTTGTCGCGCTGCAGAACTCTGACACAAGAGCCTTAGCAACTTTCTCTCCGACTCCGGAACTGCTCATCAGTTTCTTGAATGCATTTGTGGCAGTGTTCCAAGATCAGGAGACTTTCCTTATATATTACAATTTCTTTCGCTATGATATTTTTAAATTCATTTCTTTATAATTACAGTTTTTAACATAGTTCTGTTTTATAATACACGTTTTGCTGTATTTTCGAAAAGCAAAATCTATATCTTACCAGAGGGTAAGAACTAGGTCAGACGTAGCACATAAAAGTTACGAATGCTGAGAGCTACATCCTCCAGGTTTATTTAGTCGTTATCGTTCGCTTTATGATGAAATAATACTTCCAAGTTAAAGATAGCAGTGAAATATAATAATGTCCTGATACTTTGAATGTGTAGGAGCAGAAAACTGGAATGCGGTCCAGTAGCGCAGTTACCGCTCATCTATATTTATCATCGAGATACGGTGGCATAAACAGAGATTGGTCCGCCGGAGATGAAACATGCATCGTTATTCATTGCCATGTCAATCGCGTGTTCCCGGATGCAGAGCTTAAAATAATACATTCACCCCATCCTTATCTGAAACTCATTACTTCAGGGTTAAAATCTTTATTTTGTGTGCTTAAAAGCAAAATATCACTACAGTCGACAGTAGATTTATCTTAAATACTTATTTAAACAACTGTCATGGAAGCAAGTTAAATTATTAAATCAGTGTACCGTATATTCAACAATTTCTTCATCAAATTTTCCTTTCCTCTCTCTATTGTTTATAGCAAACGAAAATAGTAATATCTGAGTTGAAAATAATGTTAAAAAGTTCCTTACGCGTTCATAATTTATCTGTTTGAATATTTTAAATTCTTAATGCTTTCTACATATTTGAACTGTACTCTGTTATCTGCTTCCGATCTTAAATCGTCTATTATCGACTATCTGAAATACGTATTCATACTATGTAATTCGTTAACATCAGGCGAATTAAACGTTCTTTTTACCTGTCGATCACCCAAAGTCCTCGTCTTTTAACCACATTTTCATTTTCTTTGCCGATTCTTACGATTGTGTTAAAACTAGTTTGAAAATTACGAAATATGTTGTTTTGAGTATGACAAGCAGCTTTCTTTACCTTTATTTTGAATTCCATAATTATTAGGCACCAAAGATATTAACATTGTAATAAATAATTCAGGTGTCCACAGTTTTAATACAAGAATGATAATCAACTTACACAAAAATGCAAATAACCGGGAATTACACAAAAACAAATCAGTTGTAATGCTATATTTGATAAAGACAACACTAAATAGTAAAGAGATGAAAAATTAAAAAATAAATGTTTCCTTAGCCACTCTTATTTCGTTAATAATCTGAAGTGGTTAGGAAAGTAATAAAGTAAGTCTTCAGAAATTATTATTCGTACACGAAAAAATATATAAAATAATTTGTAGTGTGTTATAAATAATAATAAAATTAAAATCGCTTTGTTAAAACTACATTGATTACAAAAAGGAGTAGCCAAAATAAATTCAAAAATAGGTTATGAAATACATACCACATGTGATAATTATAGAGTACTGATGTAACTTTTCTGCAAGTTATGAATGGTGTGGTACTAGTTCCTTTATTTATCATTTTTATTGCCCTCTCTTTCCTTCTTGGGTTCAATTTATTTTCCTGTTTCTACACAAGTTCACTTTTTATATAATAGCTACGTGTCCGGAGTTGCCCGGAAATTCATTTATATTAGTCGGTTGCAGAAATCTCTTGGCCAAACTGTGATTAAACGTTCAGATATATCCACACATTTTTGAAAGTTTCCCTTTTACGCCACCTATAACCGAAATCGCACAAATTAACTCTGAAAATAATGTTTCATTTAAGAAACTAGATTGAGTTCCACTGAATGAACGTGTATATAAAACGTAATTCAAACAGTGCACCTTCCACGTCTGCACACTTGGTTTGTTCAATGTAGAATTAATTGATAAATAATACACTCAGTGTGCACGCAATTACTATATATATATATATATATATATATATATACATTATATAACAGAACTCAGCAATCCAAAATAGAAATGTCAAAACAATGCCAAGCTACGTCGCAATCAACTTTCGCATGTAATGATTCGCAACTCAAATGACACAGATTATTCAAACGGTGAAGCAGAAAATTGTTTTCTATTAGAGAAATCCAAATATATATCAAAATAAATATGGAATCCCGACAATTCGCCACCTAACTGGTCCAACTATAGCTAAGATCCTCAATATCGGCCAAGCCGTCTAAGAGGAGAATAATTACGAACACATTCACACCACACTTTTATTTATAAAGATTTTTTACATTAAGGTTCTTCTTTTCTCATTGTTATGGGAGATAGCGTTTTCCACTGCCCCCATACTCAACTCTTGAGTCATCTGTTCCGCTCTGTCTCTCTGGACACCTGTCTGTTAAAATATTTATTGAAGAAGTTCAGCAGTACCTATCTTGAAGGAAGTAGTATCTGTGATATATTTTTCATAGAATATTTCTCTTTCTCTAATGTAATAAAATCTTGTCTCCTAAAAAATGTCTAGTTTCGTGTTAGTCAACTTCTTGCGCGACGGTGATAAATTAACGCGTATCTCTGTACTTATTGGAGCCATTTATCCGGCAAGATGAAATGAAGACAGTGAAAGAAATTGCTCTTTCGACGGGGAAAAATGTCTGTGTGCGATCCCATCAAGGGTTTTCGGGTGAGATGACACATCCATCCACTTTAGGGGCCTGGAATTAATGGTTCCAAGTGAAGTCGGAGTGACGCGCCGGAACACCTGACGGGCTCATCCATCTGCGTCTCCTCGAGCCGATATAACGTTCCCCATCTACTCATAGATAATCTCCACGGCAAAACCTTCCTGCTTACATGCCGAGATGCTTCTCAATTAGATGTATAAGCGATGTATCTTGTCGGATTACTTGAGCTCGCCTTCCTATTACAAACATGTCGAGCATCAAGTGTTAACAACTCAAGGAAACTTACCCGGACCGTGTTGAATCGCTGTCATCTCATTACGCCCTGAGGATTAATTCGCGTTCACGGATCTATACCTGACGCTCAGCAAAGCACACGGCATGAAAGTAATTCTATTGTTCTAAAGTTGAATTCATCTCAAACGTAAAAATTAAAACAGAAAAATATAGTCATAAAGTAGTTTATTATTATTTCTCCAATATTTGCCATGACCATTCTTCTTGGCCTTATTAATATAATTTTTACGTTACTTTTTATTTTCAATGTTGTTCAAGATGGTTATTACAAATCATAAATATTAGTAATTGTTATCTCTTACTACATGAAATTATGTGTCCTGAAAACTAATTATCATAGCTGATTATAGAATAAATTAAACTGCTGTTCAATAAATCTATGTAAGAGGCAATGCTTCTTAAAATTAATTAAACATTGCCTACAATTTATAATGTAATATAAAGGTTTATGGCCACTTTAGACAAAAAATTTATCAACTGAGTTCATTAATAAAAATTACAAATGGAAGCTTGACCTTGTTTCACTTCATTGTACACTAGCTGGGTTCCCGGCGCTGCCCGGGTATTTATTTATTTTTATTATAATATTTTGGCACGCCTGTATTTTATAAAAAAGACAAGAATGGACCAAAGACTCAAACACCGGATTTTTCCGAATAATCCGAGTCGATATCCAAGGACCGATACAACATCCCTCGATTCCCGTAAACCAATTCACTAATAACATTCTTCACACCCTAATTCTTGGAAATAGGTGAAGAATATTAATTGCGTAAATTGATCAAAGGTGCATGGAATTCATGTCAAAGGAAGTAGAAATGCTTCAACAGAAATGATGAATCACTTCACTAAGAAAACAAAAATCGTTCTATACGGTGTGTCGATTGTGTTGGTTCATTCAAAACTGTTCAAAATAAATTGTTGAAAGGGCATGTAAACTTTATTTATTACTAGATTTACTTAATTAATTTATTGCAAGTAAAACCACTATTTTTCACCCTGCGAGAAAGAGTATAAATTTTCTTTACGTGACTCTTTAAGACGTCATCAACGTTTCGTTGCTCTTAACAACGAGCGCGACATCTTTAAAGTTAAAGTAATTTTGAATCTGGAATAGGATTATTACAATACGTTATTGTTAATATATTGTACAATTGGTAGTTAGATTAAGATATGATCACAAGTAGAACATTACTTATACATTTCAGTAGAGAGTTATGTCGTACGAAACGTGACACCGACCGAAAATACGTTAAGATATCTTAATTTATGAATTGTAATTTATCAAATGTATAATTATTATCTCTGTTTTTTAATATTATTGTCTTTTTATTTCTTTATTTACTGTGTTCTTTGTCTCTACTGCAATATCTTAGTAATGTTATAATTTCGTGCGTTGTAATTCAGTTCAAGCTGAAGAGGATCCATATCAGGACCGAAATATGTAGTAGTTTCTTTTCAATTAAATCTTATGTTTTACTAATTTTTGTTTGTTTTTGGCCTTAATTAAACTTATGTTAAGATATTACATTTACGTTAATCTCCTTTAAACGTGGGTTATTATGACTGGTTTTTCTGTCACAGTTATTATCGATTCCAGCACATGTGCTGATAGTATCTACGCTGAAATAGCATTCAAGTTTCAAGTGGAGCTGAAACCCAGGAAAATGTTTATGTCCCGATGTGAGAACTTTCATTAAAACACATGTCTGTTTTTTAAATATAAACATGGTTAAATTTTCAGCGTAAGATTTCAACACAATAGAGTAAATGTTATCTGGAAATCTTTATAATAAAGATGAATTACAATAAATACAAAACATATATTAATATAAATAACCAGCAACCTGAGTATTTCTCAGTTTCCGTAGCGATATGAATAACAGACTTACGTGACAAATTCACTTTATTTCGAAATACAAAGCATACATACACAAGAAAACAGATGGTAACGTTTTCTAAATTACTTGCGCCATATTGTTACTTATTGTTAAGTTCGCTTTATATTTACAAAGCCATTCACCTTCTCCGTCACACATTATTACTAAGCGTGTATTGCAGACGAAATATTTCACCATCGCAAGCCTTTGACAGTTGTCTTGCAGAAGCGACGAATTGAAATAAAGCTATATATGAACAACATCTCTGCCTCACGCCTCGCACAATGCTTCTTCCCCCACTGAGAAAAATATGCCGCAAGGGAGGAGTTCTTTTATTTCCAGCTAATATTTCACACGAAATGCCAAAAGGGACATAAGTAACACAGATGTTGTGTAACCAATTTTTTTTTCTTTTGTCAGATATGAAGAAGCTTGCGCGACGAATGCCAGAAAAGAAGTTTAACAGTGCAGGGGAACTGAAAAATTCTAAATGCGGAAGCGTGTTTGAGATTAAACTTGAAGCGAGTTGTTATTCCACATCCGAACTGTCGCCAACTTGAGAGGCCAGAGGAACACAGTAAACAGGATGTGGGAATGGAGCACTCTGCGGCGCTCAACGACGCGAATATAGGATGAAAAAACTTTCCTGCGGATGTCTACGGTCTAAACTGCAATAATTTTTCAATGAATTAGAACTCCGAGAAATAAACAAAAAAATTTTTTAAACACGGTTACCTTCGTAAACAGATTTCATTCAAACCCTGGCACTTAAAGTAGGAAATTGAAACATTTGTAGACAGAGAGAAATTCGTGATGTTAAGATAAGATCCAAATTCAAGTCCCAGAAAGTCACCACCATATACAGTCAAATAATAACTTAGCTACAGTCCAATAACAAATGTCTCATAATAGATTTTGTTGTGGTGGCAATCAGTCCTTAGGCTGGTCTGATGCAACCCTCCACGCCATCAATTCTGTTCAAGTCTTTTCATTTCTACAGAGCTACCAAATCGAACATCCTTCCTAATCTGATTAGTGTATTCCATCCTTCACCTCCGTCTCCTATTCTTACCTCCCGCTAATGCTAATTTTTACAAAACCCTCACGCCTCAAAGCGTGGACAATTAATCTATCCCTTCTCTTCTCCTATTCTGCTTACAACTTCCTGGTTAGTTACCCTGTCCACCCATATGATTTTCAGCATTCGCATATAGCACCTGGTTTCAAAAGCTTCTTTTCCTTTCTGCAACTCCTACCGTCCACGTTTCGCACCCTTATAAGGCCACACTCCATACGAACATTTTTAGCAATTATTTCTTAATATTCACCCTTATATTAGCCGTAAGTAAATTCGTATTTTTGGCAAAAGCCTTTCTTACATGTGTTCTCCGCTTTATGTCTACTACACTTCCACCATCCCTAGTTATTATGCTGCCCACCAGCAGAATCTTCCTTCAAAATATCACTTCCCAATCTAACAGTCTTTGTTATACCACTGTTTTACGTTCTAAATTCCATTACCTTGGTTTTCCTTCTATTAATCCTCATGTTGTACTCTTCGTATAGGATCACGTTCATGCTATTTATTATGTTTTCCGAGTCTTCGTCTGACTCCCCTAATACTACAATATCATAGACATACCGTAGGATTTTTATTTCTTCTCCTTGCAGTATGATTCCTTTGCCATATTCTTTTTTAACTTTCTTCATTGCCACTCCTGTATATAATTTAAACAGCATGACTGTATCCTTGTCTTACTCCTTTCTTGATTTCTGCTTTCTTTTATTATCCTTCAATTATAATTACTGCTGACTCCCATCTGTAGAGGTTATAGATAAGCCTTTTTCTTGATATTTTATATTTGTCCTCCTTAAAATCCTTAGTAGTGTGTTCCAGTTTACGTTTATTTTTTATCTTGTCTTCAAAATTAGTCAATGTAGCTTCTCTTGTCCCTACATTGTCTAAAACCAAACTGATCTCCTAACTCGCATTCTATTCGGTATTCCATCCTCATGTATAATATTTTCGTTACTTTCTGAATCCCCGTCCTCGTCAACATATTTTGAATCGTGTAAAATGGCAACGTAAATGACGACATCTGAAACTTATCACATGGTTATAAAGAAATATGAGCCTCAGCTCTGTTATACATATCAGAGTATAATACCTGTCGTTTTCTACATGTTTGAGATGACGGAACAAAATCACTGGTTTAACATCCGTGTGAAATGATGCTGTCTGTTTAGAGGAAGAGAAAAAGTGGCGACGAGGCACAAGTAAATTTCTCATAATAATTCTTAGCGAATGAAGATTCAATTGACGACACGTTTCACACTCAATTTTCCACTGACGTAAATTGTGTTAGACATAATTTCGAGTAATTCTGAATAAATGAATAGTAACGTAGTGATGTAATTTAATTAATACACAATTTTAGTTCTGACAATTTTTGGCCGAAATTTTTCACCTTCGTTAAATGAATAGTAATTTATTGGTACTCTAAACAGCCGTCAATTAACTAAATTTACAAAATTTATATTACTTTAATAATCCATGCAATCGGTACTCAAAGTATTTATTATCAATAATCATCTGCTACTGGGCGTTTCCCAGTTGCACCAATATACAGAGTAAGCACAATAAAATACAAATACAATTTACACTATGGAACAATTTTGTACTGTCAGATGAAATTTTGACCTGAAAGAAAAAGAGAAGTCAGGAGATAGTCGGAATTAATTTCACTGCAGTTCGTCTCACTATTTAATGCTTTGCTTATAAAATAATTTAGCATTTAATTGTTAAACAGATCAGCGCTACCCAGTATGTCTGCAGGCAAGGAATTCCAATCGTGTACATCATAAAAACATAAAACCACATTCTAAAACTGACAAAAAAATTAATATTCACTATGAATTATTGAATAAAAATAGTTCATGTAAACAATTTGTGCCTATTATGTTGTTATGGAGTTTTAACTGGTGTACATGATGCTCAAATCAGCCCCGAGTATCTATGAAAATGATAGAAATATTACAATGAAAAGAGTCTTTATAGTAATGGTAGAAATGTACTCCTCAGCCGAATTGCTACAAGAACGAGAACGTGCATTATCTTCATACGTTTCCACGTACTCGAGGCTTATGAAGCCGGTGTCACATTCCCAGAGTCGTTATCCGCTCTGATGCTTCTTCTGGAACGAAGAATCGCATTTGATAATGTGGTTAGAGTGCACAAAATGTTTCCGCAGCTGTTAGTTCCTTTCCTCTGGAAGTTCGCAAGCCCTCGGGCTGTAATACGCGCTTCATTTACCTTTACGTACGGCTTAACTGTATTCCTTCATAAAGGAAAACCCTCTACAATATCCTAATAGGTTATTGATTAAAATAGGAATGTATTTTAGTAAAACATAAAACGTGAATAACGAACTAAAATTTATATAATTCTATCCAAATTATTAAAAAGACGAGACAATAAAGTTAATATATTTTTGCGATTTTATAAAAAAATGTTCAACAGTGATGTTTAAATAAGGAGCAGTAACACTATTAACGGCAAAATAAATACATGTGAGTCTCATAGAATTCGGTTTAATCTTAAAATTACATTTAAGCTTCATTTAATTAAAATGATTAGCCATTGGATTATTCCAAGTTACTCCGTATCTTTTTTAAATTGTAACGATTTTCTGTAAAAGAAGGCTGATTAAGAAACTTCTTATTCTTTGGCTTTATGAAAAATCTGTACCTGTTGTTTCGTTTTTAGGGCAAAATAAAAAGAGCTATTTCCGCGCGAACGAAGTCACGGGCTTAGATAGTATGAAATAAAATTAATACTAAGTTAACAATAAAAATCTTATGTTACCTTTCAGACCCAATAAGGCGTTCGATCAAAATTAGACGATTGTGCGCTATTACATTTTCTCTTTCGCAAGTTAACTATTTAGAGCTTCAGCTTTAGGAAAGGAATCTCACGTTATCTCTTGTTGGCTTTCTATAATACTATCTGGGTGTCCGGCGATGCCCGGGATTTCATTTATGTTAGCCAAAAACTTACTTTATGCAGCAGCCATAATCTTATAACACCTTATAACTCACAATGTGTTTTTTCAAATTCCGGGTATGATGATGAAGCTTCTTTGTACCGGATCCCCCACTTAAAATAGTTTAAGAATCTATTGAATTAAAGCTGCTAGGTTTAATAGAAGTAAACGGTTGATATGCGTCTTCTTCAATATGTTACGGTTATAGAAGTATTGAGTAACACTAACTTTCAACCACCTTAAACAAAACAATAAAAATCTAGAATTTAAGAAAATGCATATTAAGTAACAACTTCAATCACCTTAAATTAAATAATAAATATTGAGGAATATAACGTAATTGTGACGAACCTAAAGCCGTGCGTTTCCGTTGTTTTTTCAAGCGTTTCACGAAGAGCGTTACTCAGGGCTATTATATATAGTGATGATGACTGGAAACCCCACACTTGTCATACGAGTTAATTTCATTCTGACTTTCTCCGTTACGTTAGCAGAACAGGTTTGTTTAAAAGAAAAACATATCAGATAAATGTTCCAAACTTTAGTGAGGTTGCGTGTTCGTACTAGGTGCTCTAAAAGTTGAATGAATAACATTTTTCCGTTTCATACGGTTTTTATTCAGTTTTCTTGTTTATTTGCATAGTCCTCATTGTGAAAGTAATGGATAATAATTAAATGTCATGAACCCCGTTACCTGTATTTTTAATAGTAGACACATATTTGCGCCCTGTTTTTCTTTGGTTTGTTTCCTTGGTTGTGCATATATTTGCCCAGTGAGTAAATTCAGTGAAACAGCGTTGCTGTGCCCCAAAGGCATTTCCTCATTCCAGCTGTCGGCCGCTGGAACATCGGTATCAGGGGATCACGAAGCGCCTCGCCGCGCCGCACCGTGTTGCAGCGCCACGTTTCAATTTATTCCTAATTCGTCCACGGCTACGGTGCAAGATCTACGTCTTCTCGAATTCAATATTGCCTGATACTCCCCACCATTTATTATTTTATTTTACTCTACACGGAACAACGAATGACATTCTCGTCTATAATGAGTGGATCCATATTGCTACAGAAGGAACAAAAAAATGGCACCATATTAAAGTTATATTGAAGTATCTCCGAGAGAACCCATAAATAATATACGAAGAAGGGGATTTGAACCACTATTGAAAACTGGAAATTCTCGATATAATTAATATATAATAATAGACTTTTAAATTACAGACCAGGCGATCGCCCGGGTGTATTACGTTTATAAATAAATTGATTTTACAATAGTAATTACATTAATGTAGCAATGTAACTCTGCCACCGGGCTTTTACAAAATGATTGGACGAACTAAATATGACTGCCGATTCATATGAATCCCATGGTGACATATTCATAACGATTATAAGTATTTAAGCTCACGATAGTATTCAAATTGAGAGCAGCCTCTTCGGAAGGACAAGATCTACGCTCGGGAATGAGATGCGCTTTGGAGAGACTAATCCTTGCCAGTTGATGTACCGAAGGAAAAAGTTTAGCCGTGGTCCAGCTCATTGCTCGACGAACTTCATTGCGATCAATATCACGTGGTTGCCTTGGAAACCGTTTATAGGTTATAAACGTTGCTTCAAAACTTATTGGCTATCTTTTACCGACTTTTTCTGTTTCCGTTGATGTATTGACTATCTTTATTAACTCCAGATACGTGCTTGGTTTATGCAAATTAATTTCGACGAATCTCCGACCAAAAATTCCTTGCATAAAAATTCATCCTCAGGCTCTGCTTCAGTCACACGTTTATCTTACAATAATATTTCTCAGTATGGCACAAGTGGAAGACCTTCTACTACGTTTCTAGATTCTGCATCGGTCACAAAAGTAACTGGAACTGTGACACATTTCAGTGAGTAAATTAACCGCGTCATCGTCAGTCAATGGAATTTATCCTATGTGTATTAATTTTAAGGATTGCAAATATCATTTTCTGGTTTGAGTTCTGTTACTGATAATAAAACTCATTTATGTTCTCTAATTATTATAACCTGATTGCCTTTGAACTCAAAATTTGACGAAATAATCTGGAAATATATTTTACTTTTTATATGAGTGTTCCATTAGTCTCTTAAATCCAGATGGTATTCTGTATTCGTGGATAACTCCATTTAAATTGATTTATGACGCTGAGACTTAGAGAAACAAAGTGTTGTAGGATAACTATAAAGGAAACATATCTTTGCCTAAGACGGAGGAAGAAATAATATCACCTTTGGCAGGGAGGTGTGACGTCTCTGGAAATTAGAAGGCAGATATTACAACGAAGTTTACCTGATTTTAAACAAACATATATGGAGAGAGACGTTTCTTAAACAACAGAGATTGAATACTATGGATGGGAAGCCTATAACAGCGGATATTAAATAACAATCACTTCACCAAGGGTAAATACGCCTGATTTGCAGAGTGTCGATTGTGTTGGTTCATTCAAACTTGGTAATATATTTGTAAAAAAATTCATGTAAAATGTATTCATTTCGTAGGATAGTAGTTATTTGATTGCAAGTAAAACCACGAATTAACCTTGAAAACTAGTTAATAAATTTTATTTTGGATATATGAAGTGTTATGACGTCATCGGCGTTTTGTTTATAATCGCATCGAACAAGTAAAAAAAATAGTAATACAGCTCCGAAATATAAAAATTATTACAGTGTCTCATTTTATTAAGTTTATGTGGACCGAATTGCGTACGTAAAGCGAAGAATGTCGACTATTCTACGCGGTTTGAGAATTTATTTGGCTCAATAGAGTTAATTTATGAATACATTAGTGTCTTTTTATATAATTGATCTTATGTCGTTACAGAGGAAATAATTTAAGAAATTGACATTTATATTTGCGACAAGTTCCTGTGCTCGCATTCCAGCCGAGCAAATTTTAGTAACATTTTTTTACCTATCAGCTTTATAATACGATCAAAGATTAATTTCCAGTATTAATAATTTTCATGAGTAATAATGAAGAAATATATTATTTAAAAACAATTTACTGGAATTCTATATACATATACAATCGTATTTATGTAAATTACGATTACTGAAATGTATAAAATAAAATCAGTTACTCTATTTTACATTACAGTTCTCACGTATTCGCCAGGTTGAATTATTTTCCTGGAATGGGAATTGCTAAATTAATAAAATACTTCAAAATAGCGTAATTAACGTTTGAGAGAGGAGCCTCAAACTTAACAGTAACATAACAGAACGAAAACTTTTCGGGCATTACTCTCAAACCGTTTAGACCGTTCTTCTCTTGCTTTGAATAATTAATGCTCTGCATGTTGGAATAGCCTCCCGTCGCTTTTAGTGGTTCTGTCAGAGAGGTTCCATTAAATCCACTACATGAAAGATCGTGCATTATTCATGTACGACTCCACTAACTGTAGGCTCGATGCTAAATTTTTCAAGTTTCCAAAATATTATTCGAAAATAATTATACCCAATATTTTGGGTGTTTTTTTCCCCACAAATAGTTTTACGGCGGACTCTAACAAACAATTATTCTACAAGTATCAGTACAAATGTACTGATATGCCAGTTCAAGTTTTCCAGAAGAAAATTTCACTCTTTTACAAGTTAATATATTTATAAGTTGCAAGAGTAATTTATTAGTAATTTAAATATAACTTATGTAATAAAATGAGGTAGTAACAGTGTTTTTATCCTTAATCTTCCAAAAGAAACACAAATAAAATATTATTTCTTAATCATGCAATTGTCTCCTACATTTTATCAATTAGTTGTTTCAAATATTAATATTTAATAAATTAAAGACAAATTAATGTACTTTTGAGGCATATCAAAAAAAAGAAAACTAAAATTTAATATAGTTACAAAATTGAATTTGTTCGTTCATTTAATTTTTAATTAATTTATTTAACAGTGTATATGTCCTTTCATTTAAACACAAAACATTAAAATAAAATATGTCCACCAATAAAAAAATTCTTTCATCGTTGATCTGACGAAAATAAAATCGTCCTAGAAGGTTTCCTTGCTAATATATAAATGATAATAAACTCGTGTACAAGAGGAGTTTTATTTTTTATCTGCTTGAATTATATACTTACTTCATTGCAAAATTTTTGTTTTCAAAAATCATACTTTCTTAAATTTATATCCTTATAAATCTTAATTACATGCTTTCGCTCTGCAATCGTTTAATTAATATAAGCAATGATGCTGATGCTACGAAAATTAGAAATAATTTCATATAGCCTTGCCTATAACGTTCACTCAACTTACGCCCTGCTGTAATTATAATTATTTGCGGTGACTCTTGACCCCACATCGAAATTGTTTTACTTTAATAGGGAATAATATATATATATATGTTATATAATAATTATTTTGAGGGACGCAAAAACAATGTCTATTTATAATTTGTCGGAACCCCGAGGCAATTCGTGTAATGGAGAATGGTTTTCAAAGTTGGGGTCGGGCCTGCAGCTGCCAATTATGACGGACAGTTTGTTGGTCAACCAGGAAGTCTTCCAACTATTTTCAGATACTGAAGAACCATTCTCCTCTAACCAATTAGGTACTTCCATTTTGCTCAGAGTCTAGCCATAGAGAGTAGTCACTAGAGGATACACAGAAATTCTTATTATTTTCTCGAGTAAGACCTGGATACTGAAATTGATTTCCATTTTATGTATATATTAAAAAATTATTAGTTTGAACTCAAAAAACTTATTAATAATAATATTCACAAATTAAATTATCACATATTAAAATTTATACATAAATATCTAATAACTTATCCTCAATAGTAACTGAAGGCCTACAACACAAAATATTTGAACGAGCCTGATCATTAACCCTCAAAACTTATTCCAATCGTTTATCGATCTCTTAAAAATTATCCATCTGCTTTGATTTTGTAAAATCATCAATCTGTATAAGTAATCTTTCTAACCTATTTTCTGAGTTACTTTTCCCCGTGATCCATTTAATTACCCATACTCCCACGACTCCTAGTCCATGTAATAAACACGAAAGAATTAACAGATTCTCACTAATTATCTCGATACGCCAATCGTTCGATTTTCAGAATCCTATTAACAATATAATTAGTGCACTGAAACTACGTAATACCCGTGGTTTATCTGTCAGTTCGTCTAGTCATTATTATATTCCAGAGATACATTTTGAGCCATCACTTAATTATAACAGCTCAACATCAAATTGTGACCATAAATAGTGCTTCCTTTTATTTTATAACAATTTATTAAATTCTGCTACAAGATTTTCTTTGTATTCAATGATTATTTTGTGTTCTAAGGCAGCTAGATTGCATAGTAAATCTCTCTTACGCGGTTAAAATGTCACAAACCACACAAAAGAGAAAAATCGCATAATCTTCTTGAAACAATAAGAAGGGACAAGGAAGGGAAAAGGAAACCACTACTCTGACTGAAGGAAATGCGTTGTGACAACTTCACGTCCACAGTCTCGTGCAAAATCCCACGGGCAATCAAAGACGCCGTTCCGTGACGCCAAATATTATTCTCCCTCCGACTCCTGAATTGCTAGCCATCCATATTCACTCGGATTTCATAAACTCCCTTACGGCCTGCCTGGTCTACGTACAGCATACACAAACAATTCTTTTCTCTCAGTCATCCCAGACGAGGATGCAATCGTTTATTTTCTTTTTCTGCTTTCTTGCAAGCAATTATTCAAGGGACAGCTCGTGTTGAATAGTGGAACGAATTTAAGAAAGAATAAATTAATAACATGAAATTCCAGGAAATTTAATTTTAAATAGAATATGTACTTTACACAGATTTTTTGTAATAACCTAATTATGGAAAATATACTTCGTAACCACGGTGATAATAGAGTGTGACTTGTTAATGAGACGAAAAACGTTGTGCACATTTATTCATGCTTAACACAAAGCCTATACGAACAGTTAACTTCTATGATTAAATACAATGGAAGAATTAACGACCCATATAACAGAAATTAAAAATAAATTTTGAACATTAAGTCGACGTTTCGACCATCCATTGTGTTCCGTGTCAATAAACTGAGTCAACTAAAGACATAACACAAAGACCATACCCAAAATATAAAAATTAACAAAGATAATTTAACAAACCATCAAATTATTCATTAATTTGTTTAGTTTCACGTTTAATATTTATAGTAAATTTGTTTCTCTTAATATGCAACCTTTTTTTAATTCATTTTTTCTTTAAATTCACTATCTTATCTAAAAGAAATGTTTAAAATGACGCTTTACAAGTAAATAACTTATAAGATGGTTTGTTAAATTGTCTACGTTATTTTAATGTTTTAGCTATGCTCTTTGTTTTATAACTTTAGTTGATTTAGTTTATTGACACGCAACACAATCGATAGTCGAAACGAATACTTCATGTTCAAAAATTTATTGTTTAAGTTTGTTACACGGGTAAATAATTCTTGGTATAACACAGAGCCTCAACTCAGTAACTGAGCAAAGATTCAATATTTGAAGAAAATTTCATTTCAATACATATTTACGTGAGATAAAATTATGTCATCTTAAAAATAATGTCATTACCCTGCCTCAGGCGCAATTATTTATTGTTTATATTTTTATTTTGAACTTAATAATTAGTCAAAATTGCCTATTGAATAAAAAACATGTAGAATTTCAATTGGTTCGTAGGAAGGAATAAAACAGCGTACATAATAATGTGATGAATATCAGCCCTGCTTAACATCAATATAGTACAAAAATTTATATCAAATAACCAATATTCATTACGAAGAAAAACTATATTAAATATATATATTTATATTGCAAAAAAAGTGAGCTAACAGAAGCCTGTCATTCGCCTGGCAAACATAAAATTACACACACTTATCATTCTTCTTTAACTAATGAAACAAGCTCGACCAAGGTGAAAATCTAATACATATAAATTTAATGGCTAGGCAAAAAGAAGTAAAACTTTTGTACGGAGATATCTTAATAACACTAATTTAGAGTAAAACTGGGTTTTCTTGACAGTTGTTTGAGATATAAAATTTAAGGAAGTGATAATATAAATTTTCTTTATTTTAATGCGTTTGGTTAAAAATAATATTTACGTTAACCCAAAGTTTTTCGAAATATTAAAAGTAATATAACTTTTCTTTTTCCATATTTTTACGAAGATTAGAGAAGTACTATTAATTTTGCATGAATTTGTATAACGCTTTGTTTCCGTATACATTTTAAGCAGTGTAATATTACCACAAGCACTTAATCTGGTTTGTTACGTGACGTTTCTAAGTTGCCGCTGCTAAATTAGTACGTAGCATCTTCATGCATACTGAATCAGGAGTCTGGGCATTCATCGTTGGATGTTTCCCTGAAAGGAGAACCTGGACGCTAAATACGAAACTTCCGAGAAGCGAATTTCGTCGGTACTTAACATAATGGCTTCGAAAGTTTAATTTTCAATACGGAACATTATTTATTTATTGCGTTTCGATCATTACGTTTCAATCACTAAATTTTCATATGACATTAGCAGTGTATATTGAATTACGTCCTCGTAATTTTATGGCTTAACATTAACAATAATAGAGTCGCATTCTGTAAAATAAAAAATAAATTAATATCTGCCAGCTCATGAATCTCCTTAAACTGAATTTACGCGTGCACTGGTCGGAAAATTGCTGTCTGGGAAAATGAATATGAATAACGTAGCTTCAGAAAACATATCAATTTAAATATAATGTAAAACTGCTCAATTTAGAATAATTGAAATTCATCGCAACATGTGAGTCAGGTTCATATATTAAAACAATTTGATTACACTCAAAACAAAATAACTACATTGTATTTATTGATGTCATCAATTCTAATAATTGTATCATAAAAAATAAAATATTAAACTCGCCTCGTTATACTAGAATAAGAAGATAACTTGTTAGAAGAACTGTGGTTAGAGAAGCGTTTGTAAAATAATTTAAAAAAGGAAAACGCTCTTGTCGGAATTTGTATCAACAAAAGTCAATTAAAAAATTATTATCTTAACAAATTAAAATTATTAAAGCCAGTACCTGCTAAAACTTGTAATAAATGTACGTCCAAAATTTAATTTTGAAGACGCAATTTTTTATATAAAATGTAATCGTGGCGTCACAGGTGAAGACTGTGGAAATAGACGGTGGCTGCAAGCAATTTCATTAAAGGAAATGTTCCTCGGTTGATGAGAAAAAAAGCAAACAAAAGCTGCTGGTAGTGTTCTCAAAATTAAGTCGAGTAGGGTACTGCCTTTTTAAAGTGGTAAATATATTCTTTAACAAAAATTTAATTTTTAGAATACTGCACTAATAAAAAATTATTAGGCTGACAGGTTGTAGATTTGTATTTTAATGTGAAATCGGTATAAAGAAAGGGATTACAGAAGGTCAAGCAACTACAGAAAAAATAAATGAAGACGCAAAATACTGACCATTAATGTAAAATATAATCAATAGAGTTCAAAAACCAAAATAGCGTGATAATATCTAAAAGGTTAAGTTATTTTGGTTTCACTCTGTTTTTAATTGAGGAAATAAAAGCGTAGGAAAGGAACAAATAAATGACAAAGCAAAGTGAAAGATAAAGTAAATGCCGTAGAATGGAGAAAGTAGGGGTGCGAAGTGAGGAAACCATGTTGTGAAAGAAAATTTTCTCCTTCATTTTGGGCAAGAAAAGAATTCAAATTCGACATGAGTGCGGTTCTAAAGATATGGCTAACAGGCTGTATAAGAGTGATCCTGAAATAGGCACCTCCCCTTTAATAGCATAGGAAGGGAATTGGAAGGGGGGGACGTGGAAGGTAGAACAAGGTACCCAAGGGTTGACAACGGGCTCTGGGTTATAGTTTAAGGGTTCTACCCGGTTTTTTTACCTAAAAGAGACGCAGGGAACATTCTAGAAAGCCTGCATCAGGGGCTATTAGGTACTCTTCCCACGACCTTCAGAATGACGGCAGATGTATTTTCTGTGGGGTCGCAGCATTCTCTTCTCCGTGTCCCCACCAATTTTAGGATATCAACGGCCACCTCTTACCGTCTTCGACTTTCACCTCCTAAAATACACTAATGTGAGAACCTTGAAGAAACCAGAGAGAGTACGAGGCATTCCCAACGCAGTCAATCTGGGGAGAAATATCTGCGAGAGGAAACTCCCACGTGTATATTTTTAATTTTTTTTCGGGGGAGGGGGGTAACAGGCTACATGAGGGTGATCCTGAAACAGACAAGTCCCCTTTATTGGCATAGGAAAGGAATTGAAAATGGGGGATGTGGTAAGTAGAGCAGGGTAGCCAAGGGTTGACTAGTGTTCCCGGGCTATAGTTTAAGGATTCTACCCGGTGTTTCACCGAAAAGAGATCCAAGGAAACCCCTAAAAAATGTGAATTAGGTAGTCGGGCTTGTGGGTACTATTCTCACGTCCTTCCGAATGACGGGAGATGAGTTTGCCTTTTTTTGGTTAACCACTATTTTCAGACAAGAGAATATTATTCTTGTCTTTGTAATGTCTTCTTTTCAAAGCTGATCTTCGATTAATAATCTTCTTTGTATATCTATGATGCCTGAAAAATGTCAATTCAAGTTTATTTAATATTCTGTGTTCTTTTGCAGATTAAACGAATACATACATATACGAATAGCGTTTTCTATAGTTTACCAACAGGTCATGTAACTTCTTGTAAATATTTCTCCCTACTGCATTCTTTCGTCACCACTTTTAGTTTGTTTAGTTATTCATCAAATGGAACACCTGAAAAATATTTTCTCAGGACAAAATGTGAATCTGTGAGTCTGTTATGGTGAATGATTCGCTGAAAAGTGTCCTCTAATTTTATAGATTGTCTCATTACCGTGGCGGGTTGTTCTGTATGCCGGACGCCGTGGACATAAAGCCAACAGTAGGCGACTGACGAGGCGACGCGACGCGCAGACGCGGAGACTCACTCATCGCAGGAAACTGCCTCTTGGCTGACAGGTAGGTGTCTTCGTAAGTGGGCTTTACGACCGTGATGAGCGTCAGTATCCGCCTTTCGTGCCGATATGTAAATTAGATAGGCGGCTGTGGCGTCTCGTTACCGCGACCATATAGCCCCCAGGAGGACCCCTCAACCCTTCCGTCGTCGTCGCCATAATGGCCCGAGTTTCCAGGCGCTGTCGTCAATGATTTATTGCCGGAAGTCGAAAAGAGCACCGGGGTGACTTACGATTTAGTAAATGGGAGGTCGGAGGCCAGTTGTGGAAGAGAACTTGGACCTAACAGTGTGTTTCTGTGACAAACTAAGCACAAATTACCGGCTGCTTAGAGAAACCTTTGAAGCGGAACGGAGTCCAACACGTTATCTTGCAACATACTTCTTAATTTTCATAACAAATAAATATAGTGCGTAAAAACCAGTGATATTAAAAGTGCTTCCTATTGCTTAACATTTTCAAACTTTTGCGTACGGTTAAAATTTTACGACCGACAGGAATAATATCCATTCACACACACCGTTGACAGGCTATTAACTACACAAATCTAAACACGATATTTAATATTTTATCTGACCCTTGATAACAGGAAATTGAACATACTAGCCAACAATTCAGAACATGTCATTTTAATTAATTGTTAAATTCAATTATTACATAGTTATTAAAAATGTAATTTAAAATATGCCTACAAAATGTAGTGTATTTTGAACATTTATGTAGTTATTGAAATTAAAAATTAATTAAATAAGTTGACTATCTGACATTTAAATAAATAATTAAATGAATTATAACAGCCTCTGTGTCATTTTTTGTATTAAAAAGATTATATATATTCTACGTTTAGTATCTCATTTGAGACTTCTTCAGATATACTAAAAAGAAAATTACAATTTTGTAACTTTGAAACCATGTATTGATCTTCATAGAAACATTTTTACTTCCTTTGACTTGAATTCCATGCACCTTTGATCAATTTACACAATGGCCATCCTTCACAAATTTCCTATAAATTAGGTTTTGATGAGTGTGATTAGTAAATTGTAGGTGAGCCTGGCTTAGGTTTTCAGGAATGGAGGGTTGTTGAATCGCTTCTTTGGCGTCGACTCGGATTAGCTCAGCGGTAGAGTGCCCGCCCGGAAGAATGGGATGTCCAGGATTCGTGACCATGGTCCAGTCAACATTTTTCCATTCTTGCGTTTATTCAAAAACATTTTGCATATTACCTAATGTGATCCATTGTAATTTTAATGTTAGTATATGAGAAGAAGTTTCAAATGAGAGATGAGACATAGTATATTTCATGTTTTGAATAAAATAAAAATACTGACAAAGTGGCTGTTATAATTAATTTAAAAATTAATTACGTTATCAAGTTCTGACTTATTGGCTTAAAAATTAATTTCGCTCTAATCATATTCCACAATTAAATTGTATTAATTAAAAGACCTCGTTGTTATCCGCAGCAATATCGTAAATATGTTTTGACTTTCCCGTAAACCCAGCTATAAATTAAAAATAATACAGGCCTCTTTGCATGACGTGAGAGATGCGCTATAGAAGAAGGAAGGAAAGTGAAGAGTAGTACTGTCGTCAGGGAGGGAAAGTCGTTGGAGAGAAGCTCCTACTAATTCTTTTTCGTTCTCTGATTAACCGGATTTACAGACAGCACGAAGGTCTTTTTACCAAACAGTTTACTTATCAACCCCTAACTCTTACTCAGAACTTATCATGAGCTGAAAACAATATTTTTTCTTACGACAATGTTGTCTGAATAGCTTTTACGCTACCAAATTGCAGTAACATAAAATCGTATTAAAGAAGAGTCAGCTACTGCGCATCGCATTTTTACACGACTACATATTTGCCTCCAGCTTATACCTTAAGAAAGTAGAAATATAAATATTAAAATTCTTTGAAACCTGTTCAACCGTTTTTATAGGTATTCAGTCTAAACAAACACGTGCGGTTTTAATTTTGCATAGATAAATCTGATCTTATTTCCTACCCCTAATGACGTAAGTTGTAAACGTAGTCTGAGGAACTTGGATGAAGACTAAAGGATAATGTCTCTCAAAAATATGTCATGGAAGATGGCAAACATCCTGGTAGGCCAAAACTCTAAAGGGATTGTATCACCAAAAGGAAAGGAATAGAAACGAAAAGAAGACGATATTGGCATTCCATTTATGCTGGATTTTAGTTGTGATCCAGAAGTTTACCAAGAAGTTTGAACGATATTCCAAGCATATCTAAATCATAATTTATTACTTATTTAAATATCAAAGTTTAATTTAAAGCGAATATAAAACGTCGGAGCATGAATAGGTTCTGGCGTCAGTCTAATTTATGGAGTTCGTAATGTATTGTACTTAAAATTCAGCTCACCTTTGTTATACCACACACCGACTTCCGTTGCCATCTTCAGAGCCATAGTATTAGACACGCGAAGAGCGTACGATGCGATTAACTGTTAACGGACATGGGAAACAGAACTACTAGCACTATTCTTCTCTAAAAATCTGTCAATCGCTTAAAAGGATATTCCCATGCAAAAAAAATTAAGATTTTTAATATTATAGATTTTTGTCAGTAAAAATCAGAGATGTCGCTATTTTCTGCTAGATTGGCTAGAAGCATTAACAGACTGACGCTAACTTCTCTGGAATAGAATAAATTTGTTGGTTCATCTCTGTAAGCAGGTCTCGGACTCGTGTGCGCAGTTCTCATTCTAAACCTGTTTTCCCTTAAGACGTGCAGTTTTTGTACTTTTTAATCTATATATATCATCTAGATAGGTATAAAATGAAAACCAATAAACATAATCCACCCATTTTATTGTTAAATTTTAAAAAACTATCGTTCAAGCCAATACTAAATAGGGGTTCATCAATTCTTCAGTTTGCATTGCCATATTCTGGAAAGTAGAAAGAATATATGCAATTTAACTGACACAAATAATTATTATTAGCATTAAATCATATTCCATTGATTCCGCACAGAAGCAGAACTTCAGAGTTGTGGAACAAGTCAGAGATTGTCGATAAATTCTTACGATTGATA
The DNA here is from genome assembly GCA_034510155.1 of Eucriotettix oculatus. Lineage (NCBI taxonomy): Eukaryota > Metazoa > Arthropoda > Insecta > Orthoptera > Tetrigidae > Eucriotettix > Eucriotettix oculatus. Next base: position 86,428,938 of record CM067378.1, on the reverse strand, counting down.
AATTACTATTAACTCTATGTTAATGTTTACATACATATTATTATGTTCTCTTACAATAATTTATGCTTAAGTACTACTGAGAAGACATAATTTGTACCTGATGCATAATATTGATAAATATTGCTAATAACTTATACTAAGTTTCTCAACAATGTACTTTATTTATGGTAAGGTCACTCAACTCCATGAATTTAGAAGGAGTGCTTAAATAAAAAGAGAGTTCATTTTTTAGTTATTTGTATTTATTTTTAACTATTTAATTCAGGCTGTAAGTTTATGAAATATGCTAATAGCATTATAATAAACACCCTTTGTATTATAGTTAGAGACTTCCCTTTCTTGTGTAAATTATTTTTATTTCAGGTATCAAAGCGATGTACATCTGAGTTTTTGCTAATCACAAATAACTACATTGATTGAATATACTGGCAAGTAAGAGTAAGTATTCCCATTTTCTTGAAGAGCTCTCGGCATAAAGTTTTTGGTGTAACTTGACAATATTCTGACAACCTTTTTCTGTAGATTAAAAACTTTGTCTTTCCCTGATTCATTCCAATTTAATTTATTGTCTACAAATAAACCTTAAAATGAAACTGATCACAATGGACTGAAAAACAGTGAAGCACTTGCGTTGGTATATCATTGTAAAAATCCAGGTTTCATTTTCATAATGGAATAGCCGTAAAATCCTTATTATAATTACTTGGAAAAATTAATAGCGTCAGATGTTGTTTGATTTACCAATATTTTACTGACTATAAATAAATTACTTTTCCTATATTATCATTTCACCTGTATACGCAGTCCGTAATTAATCTATTTTTCTCCAAATGACTCCATACCTTATAACGGTGTTTAGAATTCTGTACTATATTAAAGGCTTGGCCTTAATTAATTGCTATATATTATTTATTTAAAACATTTCTAAATTTCAATGTTGATTCCAAAATATACAACTACTAAATGAATATATAGCTGGCTTTAATCTGGAATGCTGCGACCTCACGGCAAACTCCTCTCATGCCATTCGGAAGGGCGGGAGACATACCGACATAACTGATGCAGACATTCTAGGGTTTTCTCAGCATCAATCTCCGGTAAATACTGGGTAAGATCCGGGGGCCCTACATAATCCTTGGAGGCCTTCATAACCCATCCATATCGCCCTAAAAATTATGTATAGGGTTAGAGAATAAGGGCGGGTAGACGTTGAAATGGAATACATGGGCATTTCAAATAAAAAATAATTTCGTTAATACCTCACACACAGTTTGTTTTATTCCATTTCAATATAGACCCGACCATATTCAAAAAATTTGTATTTACTGTCCTCCAAATTTAAAATGAATAAAAACAGGAAATATCTACCCAGGTGCAGAAATTTCTAATTCATTTTGCCTCGAACAAATTGGTTCAATTTTCTCTTTGTAAATTTCCTCAATAATCGTTGTTTTGCTTATTTGAAAATACTGTCGATTCAAAATAAATATCTTTGAGCACATGTACTGTAGAATTTTCTTCACCGATCCCATATAACTTCCACTCAGATGAAGGCTTCTCAAAGCCTAAACGTTAGCCCACTCTAGTATACCGCATACACATTTCATGTGCGTCACTTTCTTCAAAATGAATATTTATTATGCACTTACACTCTAAAAATGTGCTATTTGAAAGGCGCGTTCTCAAAAGAAACTACAAGCCGCTCCGGATTACTTAACACTACCTGTGTATAGTCAAGCAAACCCTCTCCTGCTGCCTCGGAGAAAAGTTGTAAGCGAAAACTAAAACATTGGAGAATGAATTTGTTTATCGGATTTAGATAATATGAAATATACCTGTAATATACTACCGAGATCTATAGCATCTTACGGTATAAAAAGTAATGAGAAGAACGACATTGTTTACTGTAATTTAGTTATAATGTTTAAATAAAAAATAAATAATTAATTAAAAATAAATATATCATCAGGCTGTTCAATATAATGTCGTTACACGACGATGACCTTAATAGGTCTTAAGATAGCTTTGTTTTTTTTGGGTGATAATAAATATTTGAGGACTATATATTGGTTTTTAATTATTTAAATACAAAAAAGTCTATTATTCAAATTTTAATAAAAGATAACATACTTAAATAGTTTATCTGACAATTCAATGTACAATAAATTAGTTAAATCAGCCTCTTTGTAAGTTTTTTAAATTTAAATATTAAACTTTACAACGTTTCGTCTCCCATTTGAGACTTCTTCAGGTAAAATTTTAACCTTCGGGCGAAGGAGTCATGGAGTAAGGTTCCGTGTACAGCTAAATTTTTACCTGAATAAATCTCAAATGAGAGACGAAACGTTGTGATGGTTAATATTTAAATTTAAAAAACTGACAAAGAGGCTGATTTAACTCATTTATTAAAAAATAACATAACAGACTATTATTAATAATTAAATATTAAAAGGTTAAGAAATTAGTGTTAGCTCAAGAGTTCAAATAAGTTGAATGAGACAAAATTGATTTATTGATTAAAATATTCTGAAAGAAAATTAATTTAGAGTTTCTAAGATCCCTCCTAGTGGTCGCTCTGTGAATTTCCCTGTGAAATACAATGGTTAAGGATAAAGCAGCGTGGTAACATTCCATTCTAGCTTAATCTTTCAATCCTTAGTGGAAATGCGATTGTTCTGGGACGAAGGAGAAACGACATTCAGCATCACTTGATTTTATGCGCTAACACACATTAGCACGCCATTAGCTGTTTTGCTCAGCGCAAGTCCGTTAATTAGAGCGTTTCTTATAGTACATTTTCTATGTCATTAAATAGCACAATATCTCGTTATTTATGGCTGGAAAAAAGTAACGTGAAGACATGCTAATCAGTATCATATATACAAACTAAAACTAACAGAATTTATTCGTAAATATGCTGAGTGAATGTAGCATAACATTTATGACGTGCTTATTTTACGTGTTCCAGAGCTATTGGAATTATTTTACCTCTTACATTTAATACAAATTATTCCTCCTCAAATTGTAACTAATCACTTAGCTATTTGTAAACACATCGGGACATGTAGGGGAAGTTGAAGCGAAACGGGAAACTTACCGTTTAACAATTTTTGTAAAATTACGGAAAACGAAAAATGACTTCATAAAAGTGCTGCACATTAGTTTATTCTGTTATCTACTTAATCTTATATGACAACGAATTTAAATTTTTTTTAATTTAAAAACCAACTGACCCCTTCCCCGGGGAAGAAAGAATCAGATTTTTTAAATTACAATTAGTACAACAAAATTTAATTTAACAGAATTCTTAACAACTATTGTGTTAATTTTACATATGGTTGATCACTTTATCAATTTTTCCTTCCGAAAATAGATCTTTTTTGCAACTGCACAGACTTAGCTAACATTTTTTCCGTTCCTCTTCTTTCTTAATCTATTCTTTCTGAGTACAGCGTCCTGTAACTCCTTCTTATAACTTGAGCCTGCCAGTTTTTCCTTTTATTCTTGAGGAACACTTAACATTCTGCCTGATACAGTAGTATCCCGTTCCATCCCTCACACTAGTCTCAGTTTAAGGCTTTCAAAGAGCCTAAATACAAGCAGATTTCTACCTCATACGTAAATTATATGCAGCTAAATTTCATACTTTTTAATGTCATTAATTGATAATATTTATTAATGTCAATTCTTTAAAGGGAATTTACGTGTCACTATTTTACCGTATAGGAATGACTGATTTTTAAAAAATCGACGAAGTCCTGAAAGTCAGTTTGGATTGGCTTAAAGTACTTTAGGGACAGGGTCGTTATATTCTTACAGGAATTCCATAATTATGTCACTTTTCCTATAGAAACATTCTCACTGAGAAAGAATCTAAGCTTCACGTAAGAACTATTTAGAAAAATCTTTTATTGACGAAATTGAATTTGATTATGGCGCATTAACGATATTAATAAATATTATTTATTAATGAAGTTACAAAATCTATTACTGATTTGAAACAAAATGGGCATACAATTACGTTATTATTTTTCCTTTTTTCTAACTCAATCAACATTTATATTAGTTTCAGTCAATATGAATATTTGTACAGGTATTTAACTATTGTTAAACTCTGCCATTTCTAGTTTTATTGAACTATTTTCTCGTTCAACTTTCAAAGAGTAAAGGGTTTAGAGGGTTATTGTATAATCACAATGGCCACAATTCCGAATACCGGCGGTTTTGCGCTGGAATATTAGTATTTCACGAGTGTTACCAACGATGGTGCCTGGCCCCACATATCATTGGAATTATTTATCGACTGCAAGGGTTCAAGATAGACGGCCAAGCTTTTATCATCTTTACAATCTTTATCACGATTTGGGCCCAAAAACTTCCAAATTTTACTCATTTTGGATTTTCTTCATGGTGCCGGGATTCGAACGCGAAATTTCTAAGATGCGAAAAAATTATGATTACTACTACACTACACTCCATAGCACGTCTTCGCCTTCAGATAATCTTCTTCTTCCGTGGCTCTGAAGCCCAATTAGGGTCTTGGCCTACCGGACTGTTATTTTACGTGACACATTCCAAATTTTGAGCGATACGTGGCCAGTGCATCGATTCTCCTGCATTCAATCACGTGACCATGACGGCACAAACATCCAAGCGATTGCCAGGATACGAACCCGGGACCTATTGTATTGTGATGCAGCGACGCTAACCACTACACCATAGGAGGTTGGCCTTCAGATAAACTACATGAAATAATTTTATTCGCATAAGAATAGTAAATCCGAATTACATGAGGATTAAATACAGTAAAAATATTTTATATGAGAACGAATACAAATTCTTCATATTTGCTTCGTCTTACACAAGGAGAAACAACACCCTAACAGTCCTGTTGCTGGGTATTGTTAAGAAATATAAATAAAAGTCTAGAAGTCCAGTATGGATAATTTTTTGATTAAATTCAAATATTCAAATCATACCATTTATTTCACAATTGACCATTTTTAACCGTTTCCCTTTAAATAACTTTTATTAACGTGAGCTATGAAATAATTTTTACATCATCTACTAATCGTCATGCGACAGTAAGTGACTCAGAATATAATAACTGGGCTACTACTGTTATGATAATGGCTATTATCATTGGAAAAATGAGCAAACCTTAGCGTTTCAAAGAGTAGTTTGGTTACTCTTTTACACGTCAGTGATGATGTCTGACGAGCTTGTGCCAACTGTACGTGCTATGTAGCTGCCTTTCAAAATCCCTTAATGAAATAAACTTGGCTTATTTACAGATATTTGTTAACCACATATATTTTATGTTACTTGAATATTAATATTATTATACAATCAGAACAATAATAACTTGTTGAGCGTCAACCTCGTTCCTTGTTTAGTCAGGCTAACATGCAAACCTGATGATAATTCTAACGCAACAATTTATTATTCAGAAACTTTAAGATTTTTAAATTTTTAAATCAGTCGTTCATGTGAAATATTCCATCGTTAACTCAAATATTTAAATTTTTAAATGGGCTTCGAACGTTATATATATATATATGTATACATTCAAATTATAATATAATTAAATTCATCAACTTTGAACAAATAATATTTATTTAACATACATAATCGTTTTCATAATATTCAGATGCAAACCTTCGCTATAAAACAATAACCAGCGATCCCTCTCTTCCCCACAACCAAAGACTCTACTCTCCCTCTTATAAAAACTTTACACATGTACATTCTGAACTCGGCGACGGTCATACATTTTTATTAGTTTTATTGGTGAGAATCTGTAGCTACATTTCATTATTGTCATAAATTCATTTATGGTTCATCACTCGGTGTGTTTTGGGCAAAAGCAAATTGATTTTAGCACATCATTTTGAACTTATATATTCATTACGTTTTAACACATTTCCCATTCTAACGACTGCGGAATGTCACTTTACATGACACATTTCTTTTCTCGATTCTCCATCAGTACTAATAAGTGTTCCAACACCAAAAATTCTCGTGGGACATTACAATGACGTCATCCTGTGTTCTTGATTGTCCCAAGTCATTTCATCGTCTTGGTTTCCTTTCATGAAACGTTTCATAACGGACTTTGAATGACCAGATGTCGCTAAAAGACGGCATCAGGTTGCTCGAACAGTGCTGCAATTTTCCATTCACACTTTTGTCCCATAATAAAGTTACTCTCTGATTATCACTTGTAGCTAAAAATACAATCCAGTCATTCATCACCACAATGTGTGTAATGTAGCGACATCTGCTAGCGACGTGCAGTAGCTCGTCTGTTCGGCAGGTGGCGCTCTGTTGTGTTGAAGATCGATAGATGGCCGTTTGCTGGCGCTGCTTTCAGTTGCCCCTTGACGGGTCGTGGCTCTGCAACCCAACCACCTTCACTGAGCAACGTTCAGCGCAGTTATCAGGCGACTCAAACATATTCAGCAATGGTAAATCACACTCTTCATTAAATCTACTAAAATACTTTAAAAACAGTTTATTTTAATTTTTATATATACTGTCATGTACAGAAATTAATTAAATACATGTAAACAATAAGACTTCCATGGCATGTTTCAGTACGGATTTGTCAACTACGCGTTAGAACTCTTGGTAGTTAAAACTTTTGGAGAAGAAACATGGGACAAAATAAAGTAAGTTAAAGCAAGAACTTTATAATTTAAACGTCATCTTTGAATTAAATGAGTAGTTGAACATTTATATAAACGCCGCAAAATAGAAATATTAAACGCGTTTATTATATTTCAATAATATTTTTGCAGTCAAAATGTTTTTACAATTAATATTTGTAAAGTGATAAGGTAACTATTAAAAATAGTATCACATCGTCGCACTGTTCATTAACTAATTTCCCAAAGGTTTTATTGAGTAGAGTTTCTAAAATGAAATATTTTACGCAGTCAGAAAAAAGAGATCAACTGTTTTAAGTAACCTAAAGTAGTGAGAAAGTTTATTTTGTTTTTTAAAAGGTTTGTTTTAAAAGTCTTAAAATATTGCGGTTAGGTAAATAATTGATTTCCTAAATCGTCAAATAGGAACATTTATTTCAATTTTATATTAGAATAGCAAAATCTTTTCAAACATATTTCCATCCGCGGAAATACTTGGATTTTTTATACCAAAATTTATAATTTCAACTTCCCTTTCTCAAATATATAAAAATGAATGATCAAGGATTTATTTTTATTGTATACAATCTAGTCGTAATAACTCAAATCATAGTGTTTTAGTAAAAAAGAATGTTAATTAAATGTTTGAGTGGATATAAATATGCCCATCTTATTAAATGAATTATAGCAGCATATTTGTCAGATTTATTAATTTATTTAAAAGATAAAATGTACTACGTATCGTCTCTTATTTGAGACTTCTTCAGATATAAAAATTTAGCTGTTCATGAATTTCATTCCATGACGCCTTCGGTTGAAGAAGACATGAACAGCTATTTTTTATACTTAAGATGTACCAAATCAGACCCGAAACGTCGTACAGTTCATTTTTTAAATAAAATAGAAAAACTGACAAAGAGGCTGTAATAATTAATTTAAGTCCATCTTATGATCTTGATATCACAGTTTTGCTTTACTAATCGAGCTTATTGATTATAAACCGGAAATAATTAAATCTGTTGTAGACAAATATTTTATCCATGACAATCATAAAATATACTCTGAAAATAGTTTTATATGAATAGATTCATTTTTTCCTTCATAAAAATATGCTTATTAATTGCACTAATGCATCAATACACACTAAGCACAGAAACATTCATTATATCACTGCATACATAAAAAAGAATGTTAATTAAATGTCTGAGATTCCTTTTCCATTCTTAGGCGTGTATAGTAATTTAATTATTGAATAAATCTACATTAGTCTACATCTCATTGTTACACTTGGGAAAAGAGGAATAATTTGAGTGAGACGCGCAGTAAAAATTAATCAATTTTTTTCCTTACTTTGAGTTCCTCGTACTGTTTAAATATTTTTCGTATTTTCTTTTCATTTATTTATTATAAAAATTTTCCAAAAAATATTTTTGAATATAAACACCAATAGTATATATATGAGTGGTTTTCTATCAAGCCGCTCGGACATACACTGAATATTGTCACAGGTTCTCAATATTTGACATGTTATTGCTTTCCAGATTTAATACATCCAATGTCGATTTAAGGTAAGTCAACCTTATTGTGTCCCGCTTTCCTATTTTATTTATTTAATATAAATAAGATATATATATATAATGGTGAATTATCTCCAATTGCAAACTAATTCGAATGCAATAAACAGGAGTTTAAAAATGAATATTAGGATTATATAAATATTCTATATCATTCATATATCATCGTGTGAAGCCTGATAATTAATTTTATTTCCAATTTTTTTAATATTATTAATGTAAGAACTGCTATAAATATCCTATATTAGTGCTGTGGTATTTATTATTATTAATTAAGTAATTCGATTGAAACATTTAGGAAAGACGCAGATGTCCTAATGGAAGGTCAATTCCTCGTAAGACAAATTTACGAAGACGAGATCACATACAATCTAATTCATGCAGCTGTGGATGTCTTGAGTAAGTATTTATAGAATATTCTGTGCATCAACTATTTAATATAAATATAATTTAAATATTTTTGAATTTAAACTCCATATTTTCATAAATTCCAATGGAATATAAAATGTATTTATATGTATACATTTATTTATATACGTGACTGTATGCTGTATTTAAAAAAATTATTATAAGCACTGTAATTTATTGGATACGAAATGAATAACAAAAAATCATTTCTCCATTATTAAGGAATAATTTTAATAGCCACATAAGATTTCATTTTGAATAATTCATCCGTATTTCTTTAACAGACATTCCAGCCAACACCATCCTGGAATTATTTGGGAAGATGTTTTTCGAATTTTGCCAAGATTCTGGATACGATAAGATTCTGCAGGTTTTAGGTGCAACACCCCGTGATTTCCTTCAGGTAAATCCACAAAATTTTGTGTAACACTTTCACTGCTTTTAAACTTATTGCAACGTAAATTCAGTACGTATTACGAATTGTACCAATACTTCTAAATATTAGTAATTAAATACATGCTGTCATCCGAGCCTACTTTAACACGTACCAAAAAATATATAATAATATACGGTGCACAAATTTTCCTTTCGGTTTCGACGAAGATAAAAGTACTTCTCCTAAACTCAAAGCGTAAATCATCAAAATTTCTTAACCTTGGCGCATAACTGGTTATATACATGCCTCATCTATATTAATGTTAAATTAATTTTCATATACTGACATGTAATCCATGGGCATCGTTTCTACGTAAATGAGAAACTCTTACACAAATGTATTTCTTAGAGGGTCAATAGATCAGTTCATAATATATTTCACATAGCTTATCGTGTTTCAAATGGCTTGTTTTCATATCATCTTATTCATATGAAGGTCTGGTCTGTCACCTTTTCATAATTGATTTGTTTATTGCATTGTGGTTCCAAATATTAATTGAATATTTTACCATTTAATTTATATTTCCATTTTATACGTTGGAGATCGATAATTTAAATTATATTTCCGAAATTTCAGAGTGGCAATCTCGTCGTTTAGAAAGTATTTTCTGATACTATAATAAATTCTGTTGATACCACTTTTGTTGAACTGTTATATAGCTAGGTATTTTTAGTTTTTAATAATTGTCGCAAAACCGAATCCTGATGCTGTAAATTACAAAAAAGACAGCGTTTCCTTTATCATGCGTGAATTTCTACCAATCTAAATGAATGTATTTAAAATAATTATTGGCGTGACTGCAATACTATTCTTACAGAACCTTGATGCACTTCACGATCACCTTGGAACTCTGTATCCTGGAATGCGAGCTCCTTCTTTCCGCTGCACGGAGAGACCTGAAGATGGAGCTCTGGTCCTGCATTACTACTCTGACCGACCAGGCCTCGAGCACATTGTCATCGGCATCGTCAAGGTCCAGTATAACACTCTACCTGTAATGGGACCGTTCTGTTTTTCGGTGAATGGGAGCTCAGAAATAGATAAATGTTGCCACAAGAGGCATGTAAATACTGAATGACAACTAACCCTTATTGCAGCGCAGCTGCGTGGACAAGTAATATGTCAAATCGAGGTCAAATTGACTCCCATTTGAAAAGCACTATAGCTCGCATATTACCTGAAACTTCACATTAACACGATTGCTTTTCTCTTCTTCCTCGTGAAATTTTATGATTCAAGATACTTAGTTTGTGTCCTTATTTGACACGGCTGACCACGAATGAAGACTTTCGATTGACTCACAATTTTAACTATCAGAACCTTTGAGCCTTAAGTTCTACATTCACTGGTTACTTCTTGTGGTATGATTATGTGACAGTTCCACTAAGATTAACCCCATTCTAATAAAAATCCATTGGCAAAATAATATTTTAAACATTAGAAATTAAGATTATAAGAATATTCATTTCGTTGCTTTTTAAAGAAAAATATTCATTTCCTGCCCGATAACAATTTATATTGCTACATAAGTTGTTTTATATTGTAAATAATTTCTCCAACTGAGACGTTTTAATGTTAAGTTCAGAAATCGGTGAATATTAAACAACATTGTGCACACATGGTGGAAGTCGGAGCTAAACGCGATAGCAGGGTAGAACGGGATACACTTTTATATTGGGTAGTGCTGGAGTTTAGTAAATAAGGGTGGAACATTGTAAGTGTTCAAGAAAGTAGTCCTGGCAACTTGTGAATGAACTCTTGTTTTGGCAACTGGGAATTTATAATTTTTGTAGCATTTTGGCAGAAGGTAATCTGAAAAACTCCTCGCTTTTAACTCTTTAATGATATATGCAGTAGGTGTCTTCAGCTGCATATAAATTACTTAAAAGGTTTAAATCTGTTGGTATTAGGACTCTTTGAAAATCCTTAAACTGAAACTTGCGTGCGGCGCGGAACGGGTGCGGCGAAACTGATTCAATGTTATGTTATTTGTCCAGAAAACAAAGGAAAGCTGGCAGACTCACCTTATAAGAATGAGTTATAAGATGCTGTACCCATTAAGACAGAAAAATAAAGGAAAAAGGGATAAATGTTACAAAGGCAAATTTGCTGATAAAATAATTGATAAAGCGATCAACCATACGCAACATAATTACAAGAAAGAAAACTTAAATAGTGTTAAAAAATTTTCTTAAAGTAAATTAAATTTTATTGTATTTATTGTAATTAAAAACATCCTGTCCCGCTCTGCAGAACGGGAAATTTGTAAGTTGGTTTTTTAAAATTCATAAAAAAAGTCATTGTTTTTAGTTAAATTGATATTAGATTATTAAGTAATATAATAAACTAATTTTTTACACTTTTATGAAGTGATTCTTCTTCTTTCATAATTTTACAAAAATTCTTACACTGTAAGTGTCCCGTTCCGCCCCGACTTCCCCTATAACTTATGTAGAAAAGTATTGCATTAATCAAACAAACCGTTTGGCGGCATTCCGTCCTTTTCGTTAGGAATTTTGTTTGAGAAACACAAGGCATGTAATCCCGAACGGACTAATTTATTCCAGACTGTAGCCAGTAAACTGCACGGAACAGAAGTAGACGTCCAGATTTTGCGCACCAAGGAAGAGTGTGATCATGTTCAGTTTCTCATCACTGAGCAATCCAGACGGGACAGTGTTGTTGCTCCTGAAATCCACGAAGACGATACGCTTTCTCTAGGTGAGATATTTGCGGGAAAAGTATTTCCCTAGTTGCGTTCTAAATAGTTGAATACAATTATTCTTGACAGACGCTAAACGTTATTTTTGTGTGTATTGAGCTACGTCTCATGTAATTTATAACTTAAGTAGTGTACTTTAGGACAAACCAAGCTTTAAAATGCTAGTAAAAAATTAATCCAGTTTTTTGCGTTGTTCTTTACTATAAATTAATAACTACCTGCTCTTTCCCTGCCATATGTACTTTTGTTACCACCAGTGGTTCAACCGGATTTCTGAAGCACTTAGGTACCCATTCCTTCGTGAATAAATACTATTATTTCCTGTCTTTTAGCAAAATAAATTTAATATAATTCCTCACGTTAATCATCTAACCAACTGCTCTCCTAAATCGAGTCTTGGTCAAACTAAATCAGGATCCTTCAAAGCCGCAGTTAGCTTCACGAAGATAATAAAGTATGCGTGCTTGACAGAACATGTTTTTCTACGGGTAACTGAGATTTAATCTAATTTCAGAACCGAAGGTTTCCCCGGCTACATTCAGTAGAGTATTTCCGTTTCACCTGATGTTCGACCGAGATCTTCGCGTAGTCCAGGCTGGAGCCACCATTTCTAGGGTCCTGCCACAGACCATAGATCCCGAGTGTCTCATCACAGACATCTTGGACACGGTGAGTGCTTCAAATTTACTATTTTGTGTTTCAGCTGACTAAATATAGCCTGACATTCTACAAAATGTACCACGAAATTGAATTATGTACGTGTTAAAAATATATACCTCACTCGTATATCAGTACAGTGCTCTCTACCAATAATATTCACTTTAATGTCACCTGTCAAGGACACAATTATATAAATAGACTATCCCTTCCAATAAAACATATTAACTTTAGAACTTTAAAGAGTTGTTATTTCTCAAAATATTTTACAACTGATCGGCTGTCAGAAATTTTAATAAGATTTTCCGTATAAAATGGAACAAATTGACGTAACGAATATAGATTGCCGAGTGATCACCTATTTAAAAAACGATCGGCTGCTACAATAATTTTTACCGTGAACTATATCGTTAAAATTATGTTTTGGACAGGGCAAATATGACATATGATTTATTTCCAGATTTTTTATGCTTTTACGCAACAGTAGCTCGTTTTTAATCATTCGCCAAGAAAGCAATCATCTTCTCAAAGGTTTGATGGTCAGTATCACCGTCCTTTTGAAGGACCTTGTCCTCCTTTATCAGTTGCCTCCATTCCCATCTATTCTCTGCCTTTCTTCGACAGTTTCTAACGCCTAAATTCCTGAGAACATCCTCCGCGTCATTAATCCGCCGTCTCGTTGATCTATCTCTTCTCCTTTTCCCGTCTGGTATTTGCGTGATCACCTTTTTTCGACCGGTTGTGTTTCCGGCATTCTTTGTACATCCCCTGCTTAATTTTCACTACATATCTGGTTGTTTCACCATGTCCCTCAATTCCGTACTTGTCTTTATAGTCCAGCTTTCCACCTCTCGCACTGGTCCAAATTTTTTCGTTAAAATTTACTTTTCCAATACTTGCAGAAATATTTTTCTATTCCTTTCAGTACCCAAAATTCCGATCCATACATCACTACCGGTCGCGGTATTGTGGTATAAATTTTGATTTTAGTACTTCTACTAACTTTGCTCAAAGGTTTGCATGTTTCTAATTTAAAATGATTTCTGTTGAGAAGAATGTCGTTTAGAACTAAAAATTCTTGACCGAGATATTACGTGAAAAAATAATATTTTCAATGGCATTTTCAGTCTGAAATCTTGTGACATTATATTTCTCTAAGAATGTGGACTTGGATTAACTGCACAAGGAAACATACAAAAGTTGCCATATCTATCACTGTCAGTGACAGGTTAATAAAGAGAAATTCCTCCGTATTTCAGGTTCGTCCACATCTCGAGTTTACATTTGAGAATATCCTATCACACATAAACACGGTTTACGTGCTGAAGACAAAGCCAGGAGTGATGCACGTGTCTCACTTAGACGTGGCCCCAGAATACGCCAGCTTACGCTTGAAGGTTTGTGCTTCTTACTTTACATCAGCGTCAAGTTCAGCCTCATGTAATGCGTAGCTAATTGCAGCTTCTTCTAACAGGGTCAGATGGTGTACGTTCCGGAATCGGACTTGGTCATGTTTCTGTGTTACCCCAGCGTGATGAACTTGGACGACCTTGCCAGGTTAGACAATTAAAACATCACATTGAAATTTATTTTACAATATGCAAATCCATACGCATTCTTGTTCATTTCACTTCCTTAGTTGCCTGTTTAATTTTTCTCTAACTCTCATCGCCTGATGTCAGCTGTTGTTAAACATCTGTACCGATTTCTTTTAGTTAATTATCATCGGTGATTCGCAAATTAATCGGTAAGTTTTCATTGAAAATTTCAATAATTATGAAGCACTTTAAATGATATAAAACTCCATTTCTGTTTGTGTTCCCTTTTGGAACTAATGTTTAAATTTTATTTTAAATATTTAAGACGTTTTCCGGCCAGTGATACTGTAATTTGTCTCCATAACCATGATAAGTTTTATTTCGGACTTGGAAATCGATACTTAGGATTTACCTGTTCCTTTACAGACGAGGCCTCTACATCAGTGATCTTCCCCTGCACGACGCCACGAGGGATTTGGTCTTAATGTCTGAGCAGTTCGAAGCTGACTACAAGCTGACAAGAAATTTGGAATTACTCACTGATAAACTCCAACACACATACCGCGAACTTGAGGCAGAGAAACAGAAAACAGACAGGTTTGTAAAAAGGAAAATAATTTAAATAAGTAATACGTTTCTTCTACGAATCTTAAATTGCTTCTCTGATACTCACAAATTAAGTTCTACTTTAGACGAGATAGTTATCAAATGGACGCTCGGTCCATGTGAAGGATTAGACACTAAATATATTTTTCAGTATGATTTTCATACAAATATCAAACTGATACCAGGACCGACCCTAATAAACGCAAATTATGCCGTCTCCAAGCTTCAAAAATTTTAATAAACAAAATTATAAAAGAACCATGTTAACAAAAAATACATAACTGATTTAGCCCAGTCAATACTAATACAAACAAATTTACATTAAATTGTTTCATTGGACAAAAAAATACATTTCTGTAGCTCAAGGCAATGAACTTACAATCTAAAACTAGTACATTGTATTTTCAGAAATAATTAAAAATAATAAACAAAACTACGTTATTCAAAGAATTTAATTCCACAGCTATAAAACGTTGAATTTATTTAGAATATAACACAATTCTGTTGTAAATATTCATTTTTATTCAATTCTTAATAAGTTTATTTCCTTCTAACGCGCGAATTACTTCTTTCATATCTAATTTATTGTTCCGTTCATATTCAATGGACGATATGGCAACCCCCTTAAGGCGATTTTGAGTAGACGCGGTTCTTAAATAATTATTTATTATTTTAAAATTTATAAAGGTTCTTTCGCCAGTTAGAAACAGTTTTGTGCAGCGTTAGGTAAATTCTTAAAGCAATGTTCAAATTTGGCCAAATTTTAAGGCAAGTGATAAATTTAAAGAATCTCAACTGGGTTTTCTTTGTGTGTTAATTATTAAGACGGGATGAATCAAAACGTTTCCAAAAACTTTTTTTGGACTCTAGCTCAAACTGTTTTACCGCTCCGAAATTTTGCCACCGTAGGCAGTCACCTATCATGCTTACCGTCTTAGGCTGAGCCCGCTTATAACTTTCCAAGATGTTTACTCAAGGATTAGGCGTTGAATGAGCTGTGAGAGAGAATCCTCTTGATGGTGTTGGCACACAGCTCTGTGTACTAAACAAAATGTCGTAAGACTGGTGACTGTTTGATACGTCACTTCTTAAGCACAAACAACTTTGTTCTATAGAAGGTAAAAAAAGGAAAGGAACATTAGTACAAAGAAGATGAGACGAGGAAGTGCGTCTTATACTCACGCCCTTATGAGGAGGGTAAGGACAGTAAGTCAAAACACTAAACCTCTGTAGGTTCTTCATTTAAAAGCGAAGCGTTCCATTCCTGCTTCCGCTAGTCGATTCTTTCATTCCTGTTACATCATTTTCTTATCATCTTCATTCTTTGCAACTAAAGTAGAGGAGGCTACAGATCTTTGTATGTTGGTTCTAATGGCTGAACAGTCCCCTAATTGTTGGGCTACTTGCAGGTTTTGTTATGTGAACACCGTTCCAGATTGCTGTATTCCGTGTTGCCGCCGAGCGTCGCCAACGAGCTTCGCCACCGACGCCCTGTACCGGCGAAGAAGTACGACTGCGTGACGCTGCTCTTCTCCGGGATCGTGGGCTTCAGCGACTACTGCGCTGCCAACACGGACGCCCGTGGAGCCATGAAGATAGTCCGCATGCTGAACCAGCTGTACACAGCCTTCGATGTTCTCACGGACCCGAAGAGAAACCCCAACGTGTACAAAGTGGAGACGGTGGGAGACAAATACATGGCGGTGAGCGGACTTCCAGAGCCTTGCGACACCCACGCTCGCTGCATCGCGCGTCTGGCGCTGGACATGATGGACCTCAGCCAGGAGGTGTTGGTGGACGGTGAGCCTGTGGTGAGTCTCAGACTATTAGATCTCGTTTTACAAAAGTTGGTAGCTCCAATCAGTAATTTACAATTCTTATTGTCGGCGGCTAAGGGATCTTTCGATAAACATACCGACGAAAAAGAATCGATACCATTATAACACCCGTCGCGTGGCTTTGACGAGTATCACAGAAAATAGCAAACGATTTCTCTCGATAAGAAAGATGATAGGAAAGGAAGATTTCTTCGGTAGTTGGGAAAGGGTCAAACCTTGAGTTGACCAGGGGATAGCTTGATTATGGGGGTTACTCAGTCAAGAACACCAAGTTCAAATAGGAATGAGTTACTTCTCAAATGCAGTAATTTTTAGAAAAGAAGTTAACATCAAGGAGGAAGAAGGCAGACTGTCGGGAATGTAGCGTCTAGATGCTACCAAAGAGGGGGTTCCTGAGATAGCGCTTCCCATGAGCTACATCGACGGAGCTGGTGGCCACGATTATTGCTTCCCCATTCACCTCACACAATTTCCGATGAGTATTTCCATTCAAGAAACGGATCACTGTTATGAATTCATAGTCGGCCAATCATTTTACTGTTTTAAACATTTATAAAAACATGATAATTCAAAGCGACGATGCTTCACATCTGCGCCTTTCTTGCTAATGAATGGAGGATGTAATCGCGCATGCTCAAAACTGCAACTGCGGCGCTTTAGCAGGAAATATTATAAAGTTACTTGTTTTTAAAGCAGTCTTCGTAGCTCTCTGTCAAGTAGACTATTCGCTCCTCTACAATCATGTGAGGAATTCTCATACCTTGGAAATGTTGTTCATGAATGATTATCTCTCTTACATAAAATTAAATAAAATTTAAATGTGACTCAATTTAGTTATTGGTCGCAAATATATGGCTGCTAAATATTTCTTGTAATTTTTTAAACAGCAAATTACTATTGGAATTCACTCCGGAGAGGTGGTGACTGGAGTCATCGGGCATCGAATGCCTCGCTACTGTCTGTTCGGAAACACGGTGAACCTTACGAGCAGAACAGAAACAACCGGAGAGAAAGGACACATCAACGTGTCAGACGACGCTTACAGGTAAATATTATTGAGATGCACTTACTGTTACCAACTAATTTTTTAGCGTTAAACTTAAAATTATTAACTTTTACACCAATATTTTAAGACTTATTTTTGCCATATAGTCACCTTGAATTCCACGCACCTTTGATCAACTTACACAATGTCAATTCTTCACAAAAAAAATCCTATAAATTAGGTTGTGATGGATGTGATTAGTAGATTAGGATGGGTGTTGAATCGGTCATGGGACGTCGATTCGGATTAGCTCAGTGGTAGTGTGACCGCCTGGAAAACGCGAAGTCCGGGGCTCGAGTCCCTGCTCCGGTCGACATTTTTAGATTCTTGCCTTTCTTCGAAATTAGCTAGACGCTCCTACTTGAACTTCGATTGAAAAATTTCTTCTTCCTTTCACTTAAATTATATTATTGATTATTGAATTGTCTTAGATTTATCATTTCGTTAGTCTTTGATTTGTATTATCTTAGTTCCTATTTACATCAGTATGTTATAAATATTGACAAGGTCTGCAAGTGTTGGTAGAAACATCTATTCAGTTAAAGTTTTAAATTTTTACTTATCTGTTGTACGGGTCGTTAATTCTGTTTAATTTATATTATTTACAGACGTTAATTGTTCTTATATGAATAAACAATTAATTTGATCATTTGAAAAACAATTCTAAAAATAATTTACCTATGCATGTACATCATTTTAAGGTCAATTTGTTTTCTTCCATAGGTAATTCATTGGATATTGGTAAAGTTGATTATTGTTGTTTTTCATAATAAATATGTAATTTAATTTCAGATATTTGAGTCGTGGTGCAAATGCAGACCCGCAATTTCACTTCGAATACAGGGGACCAGTGAGCATGAAAGGGAAGTCAGAACCTATGCAAGTGTGGTTTCTGTCTCGCAGTAAGGAACTCATCGTTTAAATAAAGGAAGAGTTATATATATGTATATGTTGAAGCCAGTGTGGTAATTAATATATTTTATTAATATTATCGAAGTCTATGAAGCACTATTTCTGCTCTTTCTGAACCACTACCGCTCCAAGACCAAAATTACAATGGAAGAAATAATGTCTCCTTGAATTCATTTGTATTTTTTAATACTCTGTCCAATATAAATTTTTATGGTTTCCATATTCATTACATTGTTGTTTATGTTACGATAAATTGAAAGTGTGCCAAAATCACCTTCAGTCTTTATGAGAGAAGTATTTGCATTAATCTTAGTCCTACTTTGTTATACCTAAATAAATATAGCTTTTATTTAAATTAGGTAACCAAATTTTTAATTACAACGAGTACATAATGAAAGCCGTTGAATGTTCAAAATACATTGCAGAAAAGAAAACATTAGGCAGTAAATTGTCATAAATTTTATATTACGAATTGGATGTGAATCATTCTTAATCTGTGGCCCTAGCCTAAGCTATTTTACTATAACAAATTAATGAGTCCTATTTAATACTCAATAAATTATATTTTAAATTAATATAATGTCACTTATGTATTCATTGTTGTTAAGCAATAAATGTATTTTTTTCATATAAATATAACGTTTCGCTGGAATATTGTTTTCTATTTTCCTGTTAACAGATAACAGCCATGTTTCCGAAATAGTTGGTTTCTCGGATTCTTATTTAATAACACCCGATGGCTATAGATTTTTTATGTCCTTATCTCTGTTAATGAGTTTGGGATCAACGCACACTATAGTAATGCACGATAATAATTATTGAAGCAATGGCTGTTATGTATCACATTTTCATAAGAAGTTCCATTAAATCAGCTACAAGTATAGTATTCTGTACGTTATGTTCAATCTTAACATTCAAGATCACCTTGCTTTTGCTTAACATTAAAAATTCTTTGCGTACTCTCCAATTAGCTAAAGAACTGTAAATCGGGAGTAATTGGAAGCACAAAGAAAATGTTGGCCCTTTTTCCCAGTTATAGTCAAATGTTTCAGCAATATTTAATATTCTAATAGAAGTACAAATTAGTTGGGTCCGTATTTTTTCTGTCAAAAATGTATTTATTTCAAAAAAGTAACAGATTAATCAAAGCATTGTCCGTCGCTAATTGCGACTTTTTCCCTTCTTAGACAATTTTCTAATTCCATCTCGAAAATTTGTCTCGTCTTTTGAGGCGGTCCAAGTTTTGAATCAATTTTCGATTGCTGCGATAGAAGTGAGCCGGTGCTGCATCCATTGAAACAACCACTAATCATAATAATCAATATCCCACTTGTACAAAGTTTGCTCAGGCAATGACAGCTGCCGAAACGTCGTGGGACTACTGTGTTTTCACCCGAGAAAACTTTGAACATTACTTACACCGGGAAAGCCTTCACTCGATCAATATTCCACTTGAGCGTTGCTTAACATTTTACGACTTTTTGCGACATGTGGCCTAGCGTTGTCATGCAGGAGAATAGCTTCGTCTAGTCTTTTCTCGTATTCCGGCCGTTTTTCTCTTGATGCACGGCTAACCGTAATCAGTTGTAACCTATACTGATCACCCGTAATGGATTTGCTAGGTTGTGGAAGCTCGTAATACACAACCCGCATTTTGATTCTACCAGATACATTTCATGAGCTTCGAACTGTAAGTAATTGGCTTTGCTTTTGAAGTTGGCAACGGTTCGCCGGGCTTCAGGGGTTATCGCAGAATATTCTCGTCTCAATCAGCTGATCGCAAGAAAATATAATTACCTTTCAATGTTTCTCGGTTTCAGTTCCTGAGGAACCCAATTGCCTTGCTTTTGGATCATTCCAGTGGATTTCAATCGAACGGAAACTGATTGCTGAGTCACACACAATGTATCTGCAAGCTCCTCTTCCGTTTAAGTTAGATCTCCTATTATTCGTCTCCGTTGTTTTTTTGTTTTTGTTTTTTTTTTGCTATCCAGAGTGAGGCTTGTCTTTAACATCAGAAATCACTGAAACCATTCACTACATGATTTATCAGCTGAATCATTACCACCATAAATTTCCACGAGCAATCGATACGCTTCAGCTGCACTTTCCTTCCAATTAAAGCAGAGAACTTAAACATCCCACAAATGCTGCTTTGTTAACCCAAAATGGCATATTCAACATAGTAAACTGAATGTGATTGACCTCTTCAAAACCTTCGCTATCAGATGTGACTATGAAACATCTTTTGAATACAGACCGAAATAATTTGCACTCCCAGTAGTAATAGTACAAGGTGAGCCAATAGTCGCAGTACATCCTGGGCGAGTCAAAAATCGTGGTAGACCCTGTTATTTCAAAAACCTGTACGAATTGGGAAGCCTGAATATCCTTACCCATACCAAACTGAAATATTCAGGATTCCCAACTCCTATAAGTTTTTGAAAAAAAAAGGTGGTAACTGCGACTTTAGACTCACCCTGTACAATGTTTCAGTAATGAAAGGAGGATTATGAGAATTACTCCTTTATCTCTAATGAATAAGAGTTCATTTTACCTCTAAAAGAGTGGGAACCAGAATAGCAGTGCAATTTAAATATTAGTTTTCTTTATTAAACAATAAATTAATACATATTTCAAGTCTTTGAAGGTGAATCTGTCTTAAGGTTACAGAACTTTAAGTGTAAACTATTCAAAATAAAGCAATAATTCAGAAACGATAGTTCTTAAAAAGAAGTACGTTTCCTTTCACTTTTTTTTCATGACAATGGAGAGCAGTATATTAAATGGGTACTTAATAATTAAAATTATTTTCAATCTCAACCTAGAAAACAATTTCAAAATAATTGTAAATGGTTTCGATTAATTTGATTAAAATTAGAAAATCATTTCTACGTTTTGCTGAGACGTGTTTCATTCGTTTCGATACGAAAGTGGAAGTTTATAAAAATAACATGAGGGTATTTGCTGTTTTCCTCCGTCAGTCTTCCATGAGGTCCACATATTTCTGAATGCACGCGGGAATCGGCAGCTGTTTTATTCCGTTCGGAAGTTGGTGGTTCTCCCACAGCTTCTGACGCACGACGCATTTGCTCAAATGTTTTAATTTCGGCACCGACGGTATCACAAGAGGACTTCTTTCCTCATTCTCTCCGCCGTAATCGTCGTATCTTACGTACACGGCGTCTGACCACGAGGGGTCGAACTGACGCTCACCGGGATAAGGCAGTGCCAGAGGGACGGCACGCAGGACGAAACGTACACACATCTTCGTGTAGCTGTTGGTGATGTTCGGGAAAACGACGACTGGCAACTGTTCGTCGCATCTGCAAAAAAAAAGGTCATGTTGATTTTCAGTTAAAGAAACAGACACACACTGAAAAATAATTATTATTTAATCGTCAAATATACAATTATTCGTACAACACATTTATTTACTCTGATTTCCTTCAAGATTTACATTCGAGTAATATAGCAACTACTTGAAGTCGAGAATATCTTTCTAGCCTTCTGTTAATGGGATAAAGCCGTTAAAACAATAAACCTTTCATCCGTACAACTATGGAGGAGTTTATGTTTATTAATTCAATTAGTCCTCACGAAAGTAAAAATGTTATGAAAACCTAAAATTTATTTTATTAATACATATACTGTTAAATAACTGAAAACTTCAGTTCCGGTCCTAGGCGATAGACAGGGTAGTTGACTGCATACGGCGTCAAATCCGCCTAACCTGCAGCGAAAAAAATCACAAATGTTCAAAATTACCACTTGACAAAATAGGCACAGTTACTTCACATCTGAAGATTTTTAAAATCAATACTTCGCCTATTCAAATTGGGCCAAATAGGAGCACTGATTTAAAAAAAAATTAAGGTTCCCAGCCAATTAAAATATCCTCAAATATTTTACAAATGAATTTATTGCATCGCCATTAATAAATACAAAATCTTTCGGCCATTGGCCATCCTCAGTCTGTAAATAATATACAACATACAGCCAAGTTACAGCCATATTTTTGTTTGTTGTATATTGTTTACAGATTGAAGATGGTCAATGGCCTAAAGCTTTTGTTTTTATTAATGGCGATGCAATACATTAATTTGTAAAATATTTGAGGGGATTTTAATTGGCTGGAAAC
The DNA here is from genome assembly GCA_034510155.1 of Eucriotettix oculatus. Lineage (NCBI taxonomy): Eukaryota > Metazoa > Arthropoda > Insecta > Orthoptera > Tetrigidae > Eucriotettix > Eucriotettix oculatus. The sequence continues at coordinate 86,406,414 of CM067378.1, read as the reverse complement.
CTTATAAATTATTAAAAGCCCTGCTGTACCTTATTAAGAATTTTTCTTACGATGCCAATAACTGTTTCTACCGGATTAAACCTTTTTCTTATTTATTTATAAATGATCATTTAAGAACCATGTCCACTCAAAATAGTTTTAGTTGGTTAGTCAGTCACGTGAATTACCTCATAAATCATACCTGAAACAAGATATTGATTTTGTAGTAATTAAACTTGAAAAGAAATTGTCTAAATGGACTCGTTTTGAATAAACAATTCTTGGGTTTCCACCTGGGTTTAAGCCACGACGTTTCGATGGCGTACTCTGCCATCGTTCTCAAGTGAAAGAAACCCAAGAATTGTTTATTCAGAATATACACCAGGAAAACCTTCGATCTTTAATTAGACTCGTTTTGTTTATTGTTTTAAATTTATATTTAAATTAACTCTGAAAATTAGTTTGCAAGTTCATCGTTAGTTTAGTTAACGGATTAATATGCGTAGATGTGTAACATCCATTACACGCCATCTTTTAACAGATTATAACGATGAAATTTAAAAGCTTCATCTACTTACACTGGAGAAATAGATAATGAAAACAACTTCAACTCTTCTTCGCTCAGAGTGAAGTTGAGCTTGGCGCCATACCGCAAGAACAGCAATACCGCATCAGGCACTGCCCTATACAGGGCAACTTTTAGAGGGGTAGATCTGTGGTACTCTGGCATCATGACATCCACCATGCGCTGCCCGTCGTACTGCTGCCTGGCCATCGACGAATGGTTCAGGAAGTATTGCAACGCGTACATGCACTCGGCGTGGCTCACGGAGTCACTTTTCCATCCTGATATCAAGTACGTCACATTTGGTCCAAAGATGGAGCCGGCGAAAAGTTTCTCAAAGGAACGTTCACACTCGAACATTTCCTTCAGAACTGACGACACGACCGAGTTGTCCTGAAACAACAAGAAAAAATATACATTTTTCAATATTAACAAAGGGTCTGAAACTTTCCATGGAAACGCAATGGCAATAGGTAAAGTGAAAGTGAAAAAAAAATAAGAAAGTGACATTATTTCTTCCTAGTTGAAAAATAAATTTATTCACTGGACCGTTTGAGGGTCTATAATTAATGTCTGTTTATTTAATCCTGAAAAAGTTGTGACGATTTAGATTAAGCTAGCTACAGGTGAGTCCGTGCTTTGCGTTAAAAGGAAGGAGGAATGTCGTGCTAGGTTCAGGGGAAATGGCTGGAACAATGTAGAACGTTTCGGCAGCACCATCATCAATATGAAACTGTTGCCGAATTCATTAAAGTCGCATCTGAAGCCTGCGACCTCTCGTTTACACTCTGTCGCATCGATATGGTGGTAGCTAATTGGTTTTCAGCCATTTTACGCAGTAAGCAGCGATTGGAAGGGCATTTGGCATTTTTTGACCTGACCTGACGACAATTGTTGAGGTAACCATCGAAACGGACTTTTCTGAGAATCGTTCGCAAATAGTGAATAACACAATTTTCTCGAGATGTGAGCTCTGATGGTTAAGTAGGTAATTAATCTATGTTAATAAGTTGTACAAATGTATTATTTCCCGGGATAAAAACAACTTCGTGAGATCTCTTCAAACAATGAACTGTTTCAAATCTTAAATTTGTGAACTGCATTTTAATTGGTCCAATTTTTCATAATAACTTCAATCAATATAATATCTAAAAAAATTTAAATACTTTTTATACTCAGAACACATAAAAAGCAAAGCCTACAGTTACAATTTTTCATCTTCCATCTTTGTTAATTCTTTATCAATGAAACTAACCAAAAGACAAATATAAATTTCATTTTCAAGTAAGCCATTGGTTTATCCAAATGATGTTTTTCTATTATAGACCAAAAAAGAGTCCTAAGACTGGTCTGATGCAACCCACCATGTTAACCTATCTTTCGCAAGGCTTATCATTATTAAATAGCTACCACATCCTCATTAATCTGCTTAGCGCATTCCATCCTTGGTCTCCCTCTTCTGCCCTTACCCCACACACTTCCCTCTAATGCTAATTTTATAAGACCATCGTGTCTTAAAACGTGGTCTATTAATCTATCACTTCTCTCGGTCAACGTCATCCATATTCCCCTACTCTGCTTAGAACTTCCTGGTTAGTTACCCTATCCACCCATCTCAGTCTCCTATAGCACCACATTTCAAAGGCTTTTATTCTTTTCCTTTTTGCAGCTCCTACAGTCAACGTTTCGCACCCATATAACGCCACACTCCATACCAACATTTTTAGTAATGATTTCATATTTACACTTATATTACCAGTATGTAAATTCCTCTTATTTGTGGAAGCCGTCCTTGCTTGTGCTATCCTAATCTTTATGTCTAATATACTTCTTCAATCCTTAGTTATTATGCTACCCAAGTGGCCTAATAACTTAACTTCCTTCAAAATATCTCTTCCCAATCTAACACCCATACTACATTCCATTACCTTGGTTTTCCCTCTATTATTCTTCATGTTGTACTCATCCTCCAGGATCACGATCGTTGCATTTATTATGTTTTACAAGTCTTCTTCGGACTCCCCTAATACTAAAATATCATCGTCAAGGCGTAGAGTTTTTATTTCTTCTCCTTGCAGTATGATTATCCAAATACAATCATTAATAACGCCCAGCTTGATGAGCATAGAATAGCAATTTTAAATTAAAATATTGAGGCGTAAATTAGGGATTCATAAATCCTTATGGCCTTCGCGATTGTTTTTTTCTGTAGCGAACTCTAAAATATTAAAGGAGAGAATCTACGAGTGCGAGTCTATATTGTAAACGATGACGTAGATCATTCTGGCATGCATTAATCTCCTTAAAATTCGTCTGCATTACTTATCGAAGCAATCCTCTTGATGCGAAGAATACATTTGGAAAAAGAATCAGGCACCCAAACAGACAGGAGTGGATTGTTCCTCAAGGATGAGTTATTTCCCATTCTGACGGCTGTTATTATTATTCCTTTGAGCACCTGTACAACAAGAATTATAAAAAGCATTTCATCATTTAGTTGTGTTTCTCGGTCTATCAAATATTTGCAGAAAATAGAGCTTTCCCTGAAGAACCTTTTTATGTCTTTTAGAATGTTATGAAAGGGCCAATAATCTTTCAGCCGAAACGACGGATGCAATAGTCTTCATACAATTATTTTTTCGCCTGCACACGGCATAAATAAAATTGTCGCGACATTCAGATAAGCTGGTACTAAAGAAGAATTCAGCAACTACATTCGTGTATCGCTGCATTCTCAGTGATTGAGTGATGTGTGTAAATACAAGAACTGAAGGTTTCCAGAACGTACCTGAAGTTTCCAATCGAAGCATAATTTTGCGGCTACGTACAGCAGGTCGTGGTACTTTCCCATAAGGCAGACGGAGCCGCCGTTGTCCAGTTTGGACTTCCGGTGAAACCCCACTGCGGCGGAAACAACTCTTGCTGCGGCACTTTGAGAGACGTCAGACTCCAAAGTCCCAGAACTCGCCATGCAGGATCCTGCGATCACATGTCCAAAATAATCGGCCAACTGCTTGCGTCGGTGTCTTGCAAGAAGGTAATCTCTCGCCAACCTCGAAAACACATCTTCAAAGTACGCGTCCAGGATAGCTTCCATTTTCAATCGTTATTACTTGACAAACTCATAAATAGCATTAGGTATGAGATATCAAACGTGTACTCAAAAGTTGCTCGATTTTCAAATTGGATTCAATATTTCAGAAACATTTTACAGCTTAAATTAATTGAATGTAAATACAAATGTCTCTTAGATTTTATGAGCGTTTATCCATTTTGTCACATTTGAAACAGGAAACTGCCTATTAACAGAGCTGCTAAAACAGCAATGGACTGTTAAGGTGCGTTTCAGTGGGGGGATCCCTTAATAGGATTAGAAGTACTGAGGCTTCTTCCCACCATCGCCTTTTCATGGACATCTGTTCTACTCTTCTAAACACAATTCTTTTTCAACATACATGGTGTTATGGAGATTCTAATGTAGTCCGTTTACAGCGGTTTACTTTGTGATTTCCACTCTCTGAATCAAATAATCAGACACGTGAACAATTAAACTAATTGAAGATGCGACTAAATATTTTGCAACCTTCTTCTATTTTCTTTATATAGGTGGTACTTCTTTGGAAGAATGATTTTTTTAATATTGACCTTAGGAATATCTTTACATTGAAAGCAACATACGCGAGAAATGGACACTTACTTATGGTGTAGCCAAATGTCCTTTTTTTAAAAAATAAAAGGTTGAAGAAATATTACATATAATAAAGAAAGGGAAAGTAGAATAACAACCGGGACAGTTTCAGAAAAAACCTTCATAATATTTATAATATTTTAAGGAGCTTTCGACATTGTGTTATATTTATATTCTTGCTTAAATCGTTTATCAGGAACACAGTGACAAGTCATTAACAGTAAGTATTTTAAAACAAGGTTTAAACATACAATTGTACAGTGCCACGACACTGTCCTAACTGTCCTGGTTGTTGTTCGTCTTCTTCTACTTCATAGTACAGAATTTTCATAAACATGTCAAAAAGAAAGGGAAAGTTTCGAATTGAAGCACCTCCAGTCTACCAATACCAGAAGTTAAAATGAAAAAAATACATATATATATTAATTTATATTGATTTATTTTGATTGTTTATTTTTTTTAAGTCGAAGTGTGTGTTGATGTAAAGTTGAGTTGAACTCCATATTAATAGATATTTCAGTTAGTAAATTGCAGAAATGTAGCAAATATGAAATAAAAACAAGAATATTATATTATACATAAAAAGATTTGTAAAACATTTTGTATATTTTTGTAAAAATGTCTCCATTGATGCATCTTCGAAATGTAAATGTTATCGATGTGGATCAATCGACTCTTGTCTGTTTCCGATTCTTATGATTCTCCATCATAATAGCTACCGATCAAAATAATCAACAAACGAAAATGTATTTTCTCATAAATACCTTAATAAAAACCTTAAATCTGAATTTTTGCACGACATATAACAATTTTAAGGTTTTCAATATTTGTATATGTAGTATTTTATTAATAAATGACATCAGTTTAAAACAAAGAAGTCACAGCAACATATCTTTGAGTATAGACACACTGCTAACTCAAACGTGTAGGATTTAAGTGCAAAAAGTTTGTGTAGTTTGGAAAATTACTTAGAATCGTATAGACATGTTTTAAGAATTCCAAATATCAATAGTGGGCATTGCACATAACACAATGTCTGTTGAGTACATAGTAATATAGTTTATTGAGCACTGATAAACAATTAGCAATGTTTCTGGGCATACTAATCGCGTGCAGTCGTTTAGCAATTTACGTTTGTAATGGTTTCGTATAGTAAATGAGTAATATGGCTGATGAAAGTGAGGTGTGGCAAGATTTATCTGGCCTTCCAGCCGATCCGCCTAGGATGCGGACTGTGTGTGCGGTGTGCAGGTACTGCATGCGTATCGAGTTTTTGTACATGCATTTTGTATAGAATTTTACAGTAAACTTAACCTAATGGTAATTTCAGGAGACCGTCAGTAGTATGTTGGTGTTCCTATCTTCCGTCGTCAAGATTGAATACTAAGTGTCGTCTTGTTTTACTTCAGCATCCAGCAGAAGAAAAACGATGTCTTAGAACAGCGCCGATGTTGTCTTTGAGTCTCATGCCAGATAAATGTTTAATATATAAAGGAAAGAAATTTCCTCTGAGCAGGTACTTATTTCTATTTATAATTATGATCTGCTAAACTTACTACTGTGAAATTATTTGTCCGTGACAACATTTTGTAGTCGAGTGAGTAGTACAATAGATTTCTTGTTTCTTATTTTACTAAAAGAAGTTCTTTATTCGTAGTTTAAATGGAGTGTTTCTGTATTAACATACATGAAAAGTTAGTGTGTAGATAGTGAGGTTATACTAGCAGTAGTGTGCACTAATTTCCCATGATGACTGTACTATCAGAATGATATCACTTAGTTGATGATCATTAAATGACGAGTTTAATCTTCTCTCTGAGCTCATTCCTATTTTATAAATGCTAACCAAAATATAATACCTTCTGAACTAACAGTCTCTTAACTTTTAGGCATGAAGGTTTGGAAGATATTTTAAAATCACCTGACTCTATTTTACTGTATCCATCAAAAGATGCTGTTGATATAGATTCTTTGCCATTTGTACAAGAGAATGCAGACTCATATAATATAATTATAATTGATGGCACGTGGCCTCAAGCAAAAGCAATTTATCACAGCACTCCATTACTTCAAGGTTTAAAACAGGTAAGGATACCTCATACTACAATATATATTTAGGTTATCCTATCTCTTTTAAGTTATAACCATTTATTTGTATTTAAAATGTATACATGGTGTAACATTAACTACATAATCATTTCAATTCTTTTTATTGATTTTAAAAATATATTCTAGGTGAAATTTATGTCTGGACAAATCAGTGAATATGTTATTAGAACACAACCAACTGAAGGCTGCCTTTCAACCTTAGAAACAGCTGCAAGGGCATTGGCTATTTTAGAAGGAAGAACTGATGTTTTGGATGTTCTTTTGCAACCAATGAAAGCTTTGTGTTCATTCCAACTCGATCATGGAGCTGTTACTCATCAAAGCAAGGAGTTCCGAATAAAAAATGAACTATATCCTAAATTAATTGGAAAGAGGTTAAGTAAATTGTTAAAGCGTGCTGAAATTAGTGAAACAGCTGTTAGCTGATATTTGTCTCTGATAATGCATTGTATTCTTTAAATACTAGTTCTGAATATATATATTACATTATTTTATTGTATTTAATGATTGTATTTTCTATTTTGCTTCAGTAATACTAGCATATCTTGTACATGTATTCTGTAAACTGGAGAAATTAATTGATGTATTTTTCAGTATATTATTGGGAATTTTTTATGACACACTTTTTGTAAGATGTAATTAAATTAATATTGTCAACTGTTTAATTCACCTATTGATTATTTTTTTAATCGTTGAATGTTATATGGAGCTGCTATAATGAGTTATTTTAATATGGTAAGTTATATTCATAAGTTATTTTATGATTTGTCCAGAGATAGTTAAAAAAGCATGACATGGAAACTAGAATCTTATGTTCTCATTCAATTCTTAATGTGCCTGTTTTTATTAAACATTTTTTATAAAAATTGCCTTTGTAAATTGTAAAGTATATTGTAATATATTTTTCATATTTGGCTCTCACACTTATTTAAACTGTGACTTATTTGAACCATTAAAAATTGAATAGAAAATTACTATTATATTTTCTCAAAAAGTAATATCTTCCTCTTTATGTACGAAATGTGCAACTAACTATTCATGTGAATTTATGAAGTTTAATCTCATGACAAGGCCTGGTGGCAGGATTCTTGGGCAACTGAGGGGTCCAGGCTCTTAAATTGATCCCCTTTCACTTATTTTAGACTAGAATTGTGAACAAGTTATTTGATAAAGGAAGACTTGCCTGATAAGCAGCTGCTTCTGCATAAGAAATATACATGGTCGTGAGTTATTTTTTGATGTACTGCAAATTGTTCTATATAATTTTATGTTGAATAAACATTTAAGAGGAAGGGATGCGGGAATCTTTTTTTTAAATTTTTTTACGGTTAAACAAATTTTATATATGGTGCCTGTCAACTTTGAACCTCGGGTAAGAACTCAACATTCTCTCTTTTTCCTGTCCTTAAGTTTTAATTAACCTGACATTGTCATTCATTTTCTGACACAAGACATATAACAGGAAAAAGAGCTAGATATATGGTGGCTTGCTGTATGGAATAAAAGTTGTACATTTCAACTACTACTTTACAATTGTAACAGGAAAAATCTGTTACAGTAGACATTGGTGAAAACAATTTCATACACTAGTGTTACTAACTTGAAACGGTACATTTTTAAATTGGCTAAATGAAATGTGAGAAACAATTCTACTAATCGTAATCATACAAATTTTTATATTAGCATGAATTAATTTAATGAGTTCTAAACTTAAACATTTCTTTCAGATGTGACCCTGATTTCTTACATTTCAGTCCTTGTAGTGCTAAAGAGGTTTGACATCTTGCATAAATCAATAGTTTATAATCATATCCCCAGCAATCTCTTTTCCTCTTGGGAGTTAGATGGTTTTAAATTTAATATAACAAGTATTTTAAGCATACTTATTTATATAATGAAAGATACTGGACAAAGTTGGTACATTGTTGTGACTCGGATGGGTTGGATCAGGTAAGAGTAGCTGTGCCGCGTACGATTCTGTACTGTTTCCAACTTAAGTTTATTCTAAAACATTATGTAATTTAAGCCTGCTATTGAATATTTAATTGGCGTAGAATGGAATAAATAAAAGTTGAATTCGAGGAGTGTGCATGTAGAACATGTGCGCTGCAGGAGTTTTGTTGCAGACGCTTCACCCCTGAGTGACTGTGGGGCTCACCTGATTGTCGGGAATGCCTCGCACTCTCTCTGGTTTTTTTTATCGAAGTTCTCACATGCTGAGACACCATCACCTATTTTAGGATGTATATTTACTGCGGTCGAAGACCTGGGGCATATTGAAAGAGTTGTCCGCTGATCCCATTGGACCAGTCGGCCAGCTGCCTCCTAAAACTGGTGAAGACATGGAGAAGGGAATGCTGCGACCCCACAGCAAACTCGTCTCCCGTCATTCGGAAGGGCGTGAGGATAGAACCCAATACAGGTTTTCCCTGCATCTCTTTAGGTGTAACATCGGGTAGGATCCATAGCCCGAGGGCTCTAGTTAACCCTTGGCTACCTTCCGCATCCCCCCCTCCTTTTCAATTCCCTTCCTATGCTATTAAAGGGGAGCTGCCTGTTTCAGGATCACCCTCATGTAGCCTGTTAACCAAAAAAAAAAAGGAGCGTGCAGCTGATCGGCGTAAGTACAATAATGAAACAAGGCTCAATGAACATTAAATTCTGTTATTGAAATATATATTCAATTCTTCGAATAGTTACTCCTGATGTCATTTGTCTCCAAAGCATTTCGGCGGCGTATCCAAACATCATCGGTGGCTGTTTAATTTGTAATGATCGTCTGGCGGTAGGAAAGCTCCTACCGGTTTTTGTTTACATCATGCGGCGTGTGTCGCTATTGTGAAACTCTCTTACAGACCTCGTATATGTTTAATATGCTGTTGTGGCTTCGATAATAATGATCCTTATTTAATGATGAGCGAATGCAACACAAATTTCAGAAAACATTGACAAGATGTAAAGAAGTGAATCTCATTTTCCATGTATTTATAAGTATGTAGAAGTGGTTTGATGATTTTATCATAGGTTTGTTCATACTTCATTGAAAATTTCTACAAACTTTTACACCAATTTTGTGTCATTCTTGAATGTTATACTTTTATATTAATTACTTATGTAGACTAATAGTTTTTCTCTGAAAAACGTAGAAAAAGTATAATACAGTTATAATATAAAACAAAATGATGCCTTAAACTTAAGTTAACAATAGAAGATAAATCAACAATAATGGAAAATCCAAGATTAATAAATTATTTGCCTGCAAAGGATCTGATCATTTTTCCTGCATAAATTCGGCTAAAGGAGAATATGATCTTCCAAACGTATACATCAGGATTTTCTCTTCATTGTATACACATTAATAGACTGACGTCTCTAATTGTACACCAATCATGAGTTAGGGCTGTATACATGGGGGACATAACTCCACCAGTTCCAGAAATTCTAATGATTCAATTTTAATTTAAATAATTGCCTGCTCAAAATTAATGTGATATCCACTCCACTGTGGTTAATTACATTTCATATATTTTAGTCACTAAATTTTGCACCGCATATATCATTTGCAAAGACTGGTCCCAAAATCATGTATCTTAAATAAGTGTGCAACTTTTATCATTTATTACACCTAATAATAATTTCCTTTTGAGCAAACAACCTATTAATTGTAGGCATTGCCTTTGAAATTAAAAATACAGCCAATCGCTGATGTGATTTTAAAATTTTCCAAAAGTTTTCCCTAATAGCAGAAGTTTTAACAACCCAACTTGAATGTTGTTTATGTCCATGCAACCAATATCCATAATGCTGAAGTTCCTGTTGTACGGTAACTTCAGCCGCCAAGGAAGACAGTGTGCAGGATGAACCCATCAGATTTCCCTCTATGTAAAAATACTACTTCCTATACTTTAAGAAGTTGTCATCTCAGTCATACTTGGCTTTTTACCAGAAAATATCTTTCTGCTTAAATCCTGTAACAGTTGATTTTGTAATTTGCTCAGTAAAATAATGGTTTTTGTGTACTATACTAGGTATAGAACTAATTCAGTGCAAAGAAAAATACATGAGTGATAATGTTTCTATAATAGCGAATTAAATTTATTTTGTTTCAGATTTTTCAACTTGTAGTTTGAAATTGAAGTCTATCCAAAATATTTTCAATGCTATTATAAACCAAATTTATCAAAATTGGAATCCTGGAATAAATGTAATAAAATGTTTCCACAGGCAATATAAATATTCAAAATAAATCCTGATCTTGGTAACTAATCTGGAAATGTTTGTATTAATTGAAAATTTTATTATTATTAAGAAGTGTAACTTAAATCACACTAATGTTCTTTCAGGTATTTGTGTGGGGTCTCACTAAATTGTGAACTGATAGTTATTTTTCCTAGAAGAATACAAAATAGAAGTCATATCTAAGCTTGTTGCTTTCCAATTTCAAAAAAATTCTAATATGAGTGTTGATGTAAGAAATGTGATCTATACAGTTATGGAGAGTGATGACCCTTATATAGGAAAACATTTGAATGTCCCTTGGGAAAGGCCATATGAATGTGCAGAGTGTAAAACATCATTCAGTCAGTCTGGTCACTTAACTAGACACATGAGAATACATACAGGAGAGAAACCATACAAATGTGCAGAATGTGATAAAAGTTTTTCAGACTCGTCAAAATTAACACGACATATGAGAACGCATACAGGCCAGAAACCATATAAATGCACAGTGTGTGATAAATGTTATACTGACTCATCAAAATTAACAATACATATGAGAACTCACACTGGAGAAAAGCCATACAAATGTATAGAGTGTGAGAAGTGTTTTTCTTACTCATTTACTTTAATTACACATATGAGAATTCATACCAAAGAGAAACCTTTTCAGTGTGTAGAATGCCAGAAATGTTTCTCAGAATCATCAAGCTTGACAAAGCATATTAGATCTCATACTGGTGAAAAGCCATACAAATGTATTGAATGCAGTAAATGTTTCACACATTCATTTACTTTAACCACTCATATGAGGACTCACAACGGAGAGAAACCATATAAGTGTGCAGAGTGTCATAAATGCTTTACTTACTCATCAACTTTAACAACACACATGAGAACTCATACAATGGAGAGACCTTACAAGTGCTTAGACTGTGACAGATGTTTCACCGATTCATCAAATTTAACTAAGCATAAAAGGACTCATTCTGGAGAAAAGCCATATAAATGTTTAGAGTGTAATGAGTGTTTTATAAACTCATCAAAATTATCGATTCATATTGCAACTCACTGTGGAGAGATGCCATACCAATGTATGGAGTGTGACAAATGTTTCACCAATTTAAAAGGATTTAGAAAGCATATGAAGGTACATAGTTTAGTGAAGCAAATTCAGTGGGTGGGATGATACTCGTGTGTGTAGTGATTGATTAGCTTGGTTTAGCATATCTACAGTAAACTTGTTACCATTCTTGTTTTCCACCAGAATTAATGAAAAAGAGTAGTAAGTAGCATGAGGATCACGCTGAAGTGTTTTCAGAGGAGCAGGTTGTGCATCTTTGAAGAAATACACAGCTTTTTAAGTACAACAATGTATACTGTCATGTATAAACTCATAATTAAATGATTTCTTTAAAGAAAGTAAATTTTTTTCTTTCACCTTTCAGTTTGTCCTTTTTAAAGTATAATTACTGTCCTTTTAACTTGAATAAATAAAATGATTTTGATTTGTGTTAATTATATTCAAAATGTTAATTGCATCTACAGAAGGTTTTCACAATCTTGGGTTTGTTTCTAAATTATTGTGTCTACTTTTATATCCTTTGACAAAATGCACCCATTTTTTTCTGTTTTCAATTGTATGATGGTGACTAATATGCAGACAGACTGCTATAAAGTATGTACTTAAATTTTCCTATCTTTGGAAAAGTCCTGTGGCTCCAAAAAAAGTGTCAGTCATGTGAGCCCCGTAGTGAATCTAGAGATAAATGCGTGTGAGATAAAACTCTCACAGGCATATATAATGAACATTTCCCCACCATTTTTTTAGGGGAAGGGGTTTAACAGGCTACATGAGGGTGACCCTGAAACAGGGTCATAGCACAGGAAATCGTTATGTAACCAGCTTTGGCATTTTCCCCTATGAGAAACCAGTAATTTTTATCAGGCCACGCCGCCAAAGCATGTTGTATTGTTAAAATAACTCAAAGCTTAATTCCACCTGAAAATTCAATTTTTATTCAGCCTCGGATTTCAGTCCTCCGTCGTTTCAAATCAACTTGGTTCGGCTTAGAATTACGATTATTTAATAATTACAATTATTTCATAAATATTCTCTAATAATGAATATCACCTCAAGGGACAATTTTTACGAGGATAATTGTGTAAAACATTAATAATAAAACAACAGTGTTACCAATACTATGCTGCAAATTATCTGGACCGTAATATGCTACGTTTGTAGTTTCTCCTTCATGACGTGTAATCGTAAGGAATTTTTAAAAGCGCTAAAAATTAAAACTAAGTTAGCACAAATTTCTAACACGAGAGAATTTTTATTTCGTACATAGTTTAAATAAAGAAGGTTAATTTTTCAGGAAGTATGCGGGATAGTGCGGCTTTCCCAGTATCATGAAACTTCTAAATAACGCTCCTTCTTCTTTAAAGTAACCTCATATTAATTATAATAAATAACTAGTCCTTAACCCGTTAAGTTATTATTAATTCGTCAAATCATTCAAAAAAGTAACTTTATGCGCCCTAGCTGGCAATATAGTCTTCCAATTCGAAGCAGTAATTTACACTCTTAAAAACTGATATTGTAAAAGTTCTTAAAATTACGAAACAAATAATTCATCCTAAATTAATTTATATGCTGTTACATCCACCACTGTATATGTGTGTTTAATGTTATGTTTCATGGTAGCTATACATCAGCAATGTTCAAAGTTGTGGAATGTGTTGTTTCTTTTTCATAAAAGAGTTAAATCTTCATATATTCATTCATTTATGGTATTCATTGGGTGTTCTAGCTAATTATTATAATTTATTTGGATCTAATGATATGCCAGAGTTTGAAATCACTTTGTAGAATAGTTCATACTGGCTATTTACTGACATAAAATAGTATTAACAACACTTGTTGATTATATATACTTATTATTATTAGTTAAATACCTTCCAAAATTAGAAATTCCAGTTGAATAATTTATTATCCATTTTCACAATTCCTTTACTAGAGTAGTGTTATTTGAGTTTATTACAACTTTCTAAAATTTATAGCCTAACATGTTTTTTTAAAAAAAACTGAATATGAATGTAAATACAAAGAAAATACTTCTAAGGAAATGGATAATATTTAAAAACCGTGTGTTATAGTTACAATATTCTAATAGACAAACTATAAAAAGTACTAATCTTTATTTCTTATACTTAAAAGTACTATTTATATCTAAGATTTAACATATACAAGCAGGAATACTTTTCACACTCCTAAGGTATTGGGAATATTTGGCTGTCTTATTGTACCGGTTGTATTCTTCTCTTCATTTTTACTCTGTTGAAATACAGAGCGTTGCATACCCCTGTAATGTAAGCATGTATTTTGGGTTCTGGGAGAATTTACAACTTTCTTAATGCACCGGAATTTTGAAAGGTGCCGTCAGTCATTGTCGGCATATGAGGGCTTTTGATCTAGAGATTAATCATTTTCTGGGCTAATGTAAGTAAATACCTACAATGGCCTGCACCCTGCTAGTCTACAAAGAAACTGACATTTATATTTAAAAAATATTATCGCTTCGTCCTACATCAACAACAGGTAAACAATGCCGTTATCATAAAATATTGGAAGCCCACCGCTCTAAACTTGGCTCTCCTAGAAAACTATTCTATGAAGAATTATCCTAGCAAATCTACAGATCTGAAGATAAATGGATTTTAAGTGCACCGAGACTGGAAAGCCAACTTCTCAAAGAGAAAAAGGATAAAATTCGCTTAATCACTATTAATTTTTTTATCAAACTTCTTTCTCATTCAGCCGCCTCAACGTAGTATTTCAATCTGCTGTAATGCAGGGACAAGATAATCAATGTCGACTTTGCGTCTAATTTTAGTAGACAGGATAAGAAAACATAGACAAACGTATTTGTAGATTTAGAAAAAGCCTTTGATAATGTGAACTGTAACACACTATTAAGGTTTTTAAAGAATACAGGAATAAAATATCGAGAAAGAAGGCTTATCCATAACCCCTACACAAGGCATTCAGCAATAATTCGGATTAAAGATCAAGAAAAGAAAATAGAAATCAAGAAAGCTGTTTAATTTATATATAGAACAGGCGATGAAGAAAGTTAAAACGGAATATGGAAAAAGAATCATACTGCAAGGAGAATAAATAAAAACACTACGCTTTGCCGATGATATTCTGGAATTAAGGGACTCAGCAGAAGACTTGGAAACCGTAATAAATGGCATGAAAGTGTTTCAATGTGAGGGAAAACATGGGTAATGTAGTGTAGCATGGGAAACAGTGGGATAACAGAGGGCATTGAAAGAAGTTACTTTGCTATTGAGCACTATAATAACTAGGGATGGTAGAAGTCAAGTAGACATAAAGAGTAGGATGACATAGGCACGGAAGGCTTTCGTAAAAAAGGGTAATTTACTTAGAGGTAATATAAGTATGAATATTAGGAAAGCATTGCTAAAAATGTTGGTATGGAGCGTGTCGTTATATGGGTGTGAAACGTGGACGGTAGAAGTAGGTGGACAGAATTACTAACGAGGAAGTTCTAAAGAGAATAAAGGAAGAGCGAATAATAAAGAGGACGTTGACCAACAGAAGGAATGTATTAATAGGCCACGTTTTAAGTCATGAGGGTCTTGTAAAATTAGAATTAGAGTGAAATGTGTGGGGTAAGAACTGAATAGAGAGGAAAATGATGGAATATGCTAAGCAGATTAGGAAGGATGTGGTAGTTATGATAAAATGAAAAGACTGGCGTAAGATAGATTAGCATGGAGGGCGCCCGGACAATAAAGTCAGGCTATTATGGATCGTTATTGAATCACTTAACCAGTAAAGGAAAAACCGCATGTCATTGTAGCCGTGCAGTTACGATGGCGAAAATTGTTGCCACAATCACCGTATTGACTATATTTGACCCCAGTTTCTTTTCCTTGACAGAAAATATTCACGTCGAACGACGAAAACATTGAATAATCTTTTCATTGTTTGAGCGGATTAAGAAAATTGGAGAAATAGTAGGAAAAGTGTATAGAATTGAAAAGAGATTATATAGAATAATAAAAATTTAGTGAATCAAAATATTGTGATTTCCTATTGTGTCAATACTTGCTGACTCTCATTACTGCTCAGAAATAATTTTATAAATATAATTTAAAAAAATAGAATCCTTGTTTTTTTTAATATTCTATGGTTTTACTCTACTCAAACTAAATGTTATACAACAATAAAATTAAAACGATTTTAAATTGCGAAAAATAAGCAAAAGAAACCAGTTTTTGTTTCTGTTTTGATACTTGATTTGAGTTTTTAAATGTAACATTTACATATGCGATATTCAGTCAGGCAGATATGTCTATTTATAAGTTTTCGATGAATAATGCAACATAATGATCTTTGAATAGAATATCTTCGTTACAACCAAGATTGTTACTAACATGAATGTTTGTGTGTAGTGTAAATATAATCCGTTGACCTCATTACAAATAATATTTTTGTATATTAATTAGGAACTCGCTACTTAGTATTATAAAGTATAATGACTTTTGTTCTCCTCAGCGGGATTCAGGTAGTAACTATATATGGCGTACTAATATGTTAAATATTATATTAATTTATTAAATATCTTACGAATCTATCACCTTTTTAGGGCTATGTTAAACAGAAGCAGTTTGCAAGCTGCTTGTGAAGCTGCAGCTAAAGTAAATGCAGTGTTGATCGCGAAGGGCAAGTTAAACCTCCCTGCTCCACAGATAGTCAAGGTTATAGTTATTTTTTTATATAACAATTAAAATGTGTAATGTCTATCTATTATAAAATTTGCGTCGAAGATTATTATGGCAAAAGTTATGTTCTGCTAGTTTAGAGTATAGCTTCTAGTTTTACATTTTCTTTCTTTTTAATTAATGTCTCTTAGAATGTTAATACACAACACACAATTTACTTCAATTCAAACACGTAATTTGTTGATTTTTATAAAACTGACTTAGTGTCTAAAAATAATTAGGACTGATTAAAATCCAGGTTGGTAACAGTTTCCGAAATACTGCTGATTTGTTCACATCTGAATATGAGATAAATGAAGTACCTGTAGCAGCTCGTAACCTTCTAACAAAAGGGCTAACCCAAGAGGAAATTAATCTGTTCTCAGGTTAGCATTTCATACTAAATATTTACATTATTTTCTATTTCTTAGCATTTCGATTTTGCATTAAAATTTTTTAATTTCTTAGTTTTTTTTTTCACTTAGTATTTCATCATTTGTTGAGATGGGACATTTACACTAATTCTGAAACTGTCGTTAATTATTGTAAAATATTTGCTAATGTTGAGACCTTGTAGAATATATGGAACATTTGTATTGTAAGAGATCTGTTAATAAAGTAATGACTGATTAAGTATAGGTATGAATCTTTTTCTAACCACAATTAAACTTTGTCCTTCAAGATAGTTTCCTTGGATGACAACAAATCACTGGAGAGTTTTGCACACTTCAGACCAGAGCTGTAAGTCAACAAATGAAATCACTTTTGGAAGAACACAGCTATCGTATTACTTTTAATCATCCTAAAGTGGCAACTGTTGTGATAGACACTTCATTTTAAGACAAGAAAATGTTGTGTAGTCACAGATTAGTTTAAACAAAATAATGTTAATCCAAGGAAAATGGAATTGTTGTCAAAAGTCATACCAAATTGCTGTAATATATCTAAAAGTTTAGTGGCTTATTCAAATGTAATTATTTTGTAATTTTAAAAAAACTCTGTTTTTGTCATTTTGTGAAACAAGATCTTTTCTGATTCATATGCTTTGTAGCAATTATGACATTGACGACAATTTTCTGCCTTTTTTGAACAAAGTGTCATTGCTCTTTGCTGTTCTATTTTCATAACATACAAAGAACAACTGCTTTCCACACATTGCTAATATAATCTGTTATTGCCACTGACTTGTAATTTGAACTAAATAGTATAAAGAAAGCCTATTATATCTTGACTTGTGTCAAAGGATGTCTATACAGTCTTACTTCATTTCCAGGTCTTATAATTTAATGAGATTTTTTATAGTGGATTATTATAGACTTTTTGTACATTTATATCAAACTATTTCATTTTTTGACTTACAAATGAGTTTGGTCTTGTAATTTTATTTTTTGTGTGATTTATGGTGAAATATACACAGCCAAAAATCTGGAAAATAAGTGAAAACCAAATATATTTATAATGCATGTCGAATGATCATTTTCACCATTTTTAAAAGATTGTAAGCAGAGTTTAGTAAAAAAAATACCTATATAACACCATCAATCAGACAATTCTTATTTTTCAAGCTGCTACTTTCTTAATGAAGACTTGAGACATAATGATGCTGTGCTACATATATCCATACCATTTACACTTTCTTCTTCACATTTCATATAAAGTATTAAATTGCTCAGTTCACTTCAAGTGGGAATGTGTGGCTGTAGCAGGTAGACACTAGGCCTTAATACTATGTACAAGCTGCATTGATTGTCCTTGGTAATTCTATAGAATTATACATTAAACATGCCCTAATTTGGTGAAACTAAAATGAATAATTTATGTTATTGTACAGGTGCTGCAGTTTCAACTAGAGGACGATACTTGTCTCCAGAAGAGAAAAGCAAAAACACAGGAGAAAGGCCATTATACCTTCATATCCAAGCTGCATCAAAGCAGGCAATTGATTGTAAGTAGAAAACTATTGTTTGAGTAATATTCATTAAATCAACATTTTAGAATATATATTTAAATATTGACACCTTTGAGGATGGATGTGTTTGAATGAGTGTATGTCTCACTATTGGGTATTTGTATGCATCTCCCCAGCCTCTATGAAGTCCTTGCCTCTTCCCAGACTCTCATTGAGAAAGATAGTTGGTGGCCTGGTCGGGCCCATTGTTTAAGAACTAAGCTAGCAGCTCAGCAAATTTTGTCTGCTCAGTTGTCGCTAGCCAATCACTGGAAATGCCTGCCTAACTTTCTGCTGAAGGTGGCGGTGCCTCCGAAAATTTAAAGAACTCCAAACCTTACAAGGTGCCTACCTTCCATTAATCCTCAGGTAAGTCACCTGCTGTCTATCTCTCTTAACCATTTCTTATTAATTATATATATATTTATATATTGTCAGCTAGCCAATCGCTGGAAATGTTTTCCTAAAATTCTGATGAAGGGGGTGCTGCCTTTGAATATTTAAGAAATCCAATCCCTACATGTGCCCGCCATCTGTGAACCTTAGGTAATTCACAAACTTTCTAATCTCTCTTTCCTGTCCTTCTTAGTAAGGACCGAATATGTTTATAACTTTCGCCTGTGGTAAAATTGAATCTCAATTTGAAGTAAGCCACTCACGTTCTCCATTTCATCCCATACCCATTAATTTAAATACTACTGCAATACCGCACAGGGGTGACTCTCTTGAAGAAATAGGCTAATGCTTCTGAAATTTAGAAATTAACATTGTCTAATTTGGTGGCTGTTTTGATAATCCTACTGTTAGTGTCGCTTGGAAGTAAATAATTGTTGACTTATTATGTATAGTCACGGATCAATTTATGTGAAACTGCCCATCATTTTGTATATTCATCCACTTGAGGGCAGACTGAATATTATTAAGTGTTAAATATATTGATACAGCAAGTTTAACACCTATAGTTAGATATTGTTAATGTTAAAGAGACAGTATTAGTCATGCACTAAGAATTCAAGTTTGCATTTATCCTTTTGTAATCCTGCTAGATCAATCATAAAGTGATTATAAGTAAATTTTCATGGAAATGCATTTATTTATTATAAATTTTAAAGTCCAAATTGACTATTCTTTTTCCATTTGTGGCTCCTGATATATATTTCTATGGTCATATTTCAGTATTCAAGATTTGAAAATTTTGTATTATTTGATGTTTGTTTTTTTGTAAAAAAAGACAATTATTTGTGTTTAATGATGTAGAACTCCTCATTGTTCAACCATTGCATTGTGACAAGGATTGTAATATGTTTTGAACTAGTTCTGTTTACTATTGACAAATTCCATCACCCTGTATTTTTCAGTGGCTATACAGAAGATTGAGGAACTTATACAATTGCACCAGCAACAAATGGATCAAGGCCCACCTCTTGGACGGCCTAGCAAATTTAAGTTGGGACCACCTCAACAAGCGATGCCTCCACCATTGATGAGTTTACATACTAATATGCCTTCAATTGTAAATATTATGTTTTATAATGCATGTATAAGATTCAACTTGAATGTTTTGTATTATGGATTTGGTTACTATGCTACATAAAAAATGATTTTCTATTACCTCAAAACATTTCTATCATATTCCTATTAATATTTTGGACAAAGTCCTAATTTAGTTGATAAACTTTATTTTTGTTATTTTTATACTTATTCTTCACAAAATGAAATTGTAAGGGAAAATTCTCATTATTAATGACATTATTTTTTTGTTTTATTTCCTAAGCAGAGTAAAATAATGCATGAAATAGGTGGGGGTTCTTTTTAGATTTTTAAGATCTTTATGGTATAATCTTGTGAAGTGACATGATTGTCAAAGTGATTTTCTATGCAGTGCTCTGTCAGATGTCATTAACTTACATTTTCTTCTGCCATTAATATAATTTATCATATATGCATCATCTTATTGAAGAAATTTACTTGTTTAATATGATGACAGCTTTAAACTATACAACTTTTGTGTCAATAACAGAGCTTTTTATTACTAATTACCAATAACAATAATGTTTTCAAATTCTGAAATTATATGCAATTATATGTGATTAGTTCTCAAGATTTCATTAAATCATGACATGAGGAAAATACTAACTGCATTCTTTTGAAGGAGATGGCTAAAGATTTGTCTGCTAAACTCTGGTGCAAATAGTATGTCTTAGAATGAAATACAATAATTTATTTTGCCTTAACTGTTAAAGGACTAATGACATAATAAGAACACATTGGTAGGTTTGCCATCAGAATTTAATTTGTTACAAGTGCGTCATTCAAATGTGGTAGTTTGACTGCCATTTGAAAATTCACATGGCAAGTGTCTGTAGTTTGATACGATAATCCGTTGAGTAGTACATTTTGACATTTTAAAGTAGTGTGTGTTTTGCATACATTAACTTTTTATGTTTGTTATAGGAGAAGGTTCTTGTTGGTTTAGACCACACACCTCCAGCATTTGATTTAAGAAATAAATTAATTGGTCAAGGAGGAGCCAATTTACATTACATTAGAAATGAAACAGGAGCTATGGTAACTTTACGAGGGAAAGGCTCTGGTTTCATTGAACCAACAACTGGAACTGAATCCATGGAACCATTGCATCTCTGTGTGGAGTAAGTATAAACACCCCCTGAATGTGTGAGAATAAAATATAGTGGAAAGATATTTCTGTTTTGAGTAAATTTTTCATTGGTTGCCTGACATCATACATAATTTTGTGAGGAGTATTAAAGAAAGATTTTTATGAGTCAGTGACAACGGAGAAAGTTTTGAAGGTATAATCTTTCTACAGATGTTAGTAAACCAATATCATTTCTCAACAGGCTTCGATTACACAGCCAAGCTGATTTAATTAAAGGATCAGGATGGAAATAATCTAAATTAGTCCAGGAATAAAACCCAGGATGTCTGGTTAGTCGGCCATGCTTTTACCATATAAGCTGCCAATATCATTTTCCTTTATGATGTAAGCTTTCTTCATCAGCTGTATAAGTTTATAAAATGGATAGTGAAAGCTCATCACTGGCAGGGAGTTGATCTGGCTAGTTCAGATGGTAAAAGCATTACGAAGCAGAGGTCCTGAGCTCAATTTCTGAACCAGTCGAGATTGTTCTATCTTAGTTCATTAATTCAATTTTAATTGTAGTTCATTATCAACCGTTTCTAAATTACAGCTACATTGTTTACTTTTATAGGCATCCAAAATTTGAGGGTCTCCAGGCAGCTCGTCAGCTGGCTCATAATCTTGTGGAAACAATGCAACAAGAATTTGCTCAGTTTCAACAGCAGCAGCAGCAACAACAGCAGCAACAACAACATCAACAGCAGCAGCAACAACAACCTCATCAACTTACAAATTTAAGTATGTCACATGGTGAGTTTCTATGATTAATATCTTAATCTGTATATTAGGATAATTGTGCTTTCAAAGGTCTTCAATATCTAGAACCAGAATATAAAATATACTTTGCATAATTTTTCTCAATCTGTTACTTTGTTTGTATAGATATGCCAACTCTTATCCCAATTGACTTGTGCATATATTTCATTGAAGTCCTTAGAAATAAATACCATAATTCAATAATTTTTTCTTTTATGTTTTACCCACAGTATAAATATTTACTATAAGCGTAATTTTCCATTAAACAGATTCTAACAATTGCAAATTTACAGTGAGTAAATACTTTTTGTCAGGTGAATTGATGTAAAATGAATTGCAATCTAGTGGCAACTATCACAACTACTTATTACTGTTTTGTTATGTCCGTATCTGATTGAACAACAGTGTTATTTTCTTTATGATTCATGTAATGTTTTTAACTGTTTGAGCATTAGTGAAATTGCATTTGTGTAATTGTATTCAGTACTAAGTTTTATTACATAAATGTTTTGTAGTAACTCATAATTTTCTTTGGGGAAAATGTATTTCTTTGGGGGACACTTATCAATTAATAGTTGAATACTTTTTTTCATAAATACCATAGAAATTGAAAAATACAGTATTTGACTTGAACACTGTAAATTATAATAAAAATATTTATACTAAAAATGATTCTTGTTATCTGCTATTTTCAACTTGTGTGCATGATACTATATTAGGTCTATTTAATTGTAACAATTTCTTAAGACATTTTCAGTGGGTTAATTTTTTTAATTTTGTTGCCACATAATCTTTTTTTATAATTTTTAGCTCAGCTTCAGACATTAAATGTAGGTGCAATTGGACAGCCTGGAATGATGACTTTACAGCCACAAGGTATTTAATTAATACTAAGAAATTTTTTTAAATTTTCCATTTCATATATGATAACAGTTGTGTAATTATTTTTGGATTAATTTATATTCAGAAACACTAAAAGTTTTAAAAATATATCATTTATTTAACTTTAATTGGTACACAAAGAGTCTGCAGTCATTGAATAGGAATTAAAATGTCTCACTATAAATCATATTACATAGAGTACACTAAATTAAAACTAACTCTGTTCTACGGAGGACTTTTATTTAAAACTTAAATAAATCTCTTGATATATCCATAAATAATTAAAAAAATATAAATATATGATTAGTTGAATGTTAAAATTTCTATTCTAGGTGGGACTAGAACTCAAGTTACGTAGTATGAAAATGAAAGTACTTAATACATAAAATCTAACATCATTCTTACAATCTATTTTTTATATAATTTGGATATATGAGTTTTAACTTTAGGAAGGAGAGAGAATAACAATGTATTATTACTTTTAAGCTGAATTTCAAAAAGTAGAGATTGTTTTTTTTGGGTGCTATTCCATTTGATCATTAGCTAGTAGGCCCATTCTGACAAACTTATCAGCCTTCCTGACTTCATGGAATCGATCTTTAATCTAAAATCCTTTTGTAAATGTCCTTGTATTGTTGTTTTAGTTACAAATTGATATATCATATACAAAGTAAATGAAGTTTAATTTTGATTTTGTTCAATACATTTTTGTGATGACCAATCTGAGATGAATTAAAATGCACATTACAAATACAAATACAGTTCTACAATTAATAAAAATACATCTTCATTTTAGAACTTATACAACAACATGGCAGTGTACCTGGTCTTGTTGCAACATCAATATCATTGCCAGTTGTATCAAATGTGCCTACAGTTTTCACAAATCAAATGCAACAACAACAAGGTATGTCAATATGGTAGTGTTTAGTATCACATTTCTAATATAAAGTAAAATTATGGATGTATTTTCCTTATGTATGTATAATTTTTATGTATAAAGCAGATGGCTTACTTAAGACTGAAATTTTATGTTGTCATGTAGGCAGGGAAATATTCTCAAATTTCCAGAGGTGTTCTTCTCTTTCAAGATACTGGCTGCTCCTCATACTTAATTTCTCAGACTCTAAAAATTTGAGCTAAGCTTATGCACATGCCCATGTCAATGTCACATTATCCTGAAATGATATATTAAGAGAAATGAAATAGTTAACTGGTTTGATATGCCCATCTCTCTCTTCACGTCTTTAAATTAAATTAATGTTATCTTAGCCTAGTACTCTTTTCTCCTGCCTTGATTAAATTTCTACCTGGCACTCTTAGTTCATGTACCATATCCAAATCAGACCTGAATATAATCTTAGTGGCAAAGATAAATTACAAAAGATAGTCATTTTGAAAAACTATTTGGAATAGCAGGGAAAGATATTTCCATTCCTCAATTTTTAGTTGACAAATAGAGCTCTGAATGCAGAAATATTTAAAAAAGAAATATTAAACTTTGATATGGCTTTATTCATTTGAATTAAGATCATTTAGCATTTGTAAAACTATCAAATATTTTTTCTCATAAATTATTGAACCATATGAGAGTATAGTGGTCTCAACCCACATTTTCAATTTACTTGAAATTTTCAGATAAGTATATTAAATTTACAGCATAATGTATTATTTATAACAAAATCATATTAGGAAAATTATGCAAATAATGTGGACAAAAATGTTATTTAACTACACTATATCAGCTACTGAGTCAGACCACTGTCACTCTTATAGTTTAATTTAAGAGTAATGCAAATTTTAACTGTGGTAATTATAATATTTTGTTTCAGTGACACAACTTACAGGTCCTCCTCCTCCAATGATAGGTGTCCCTCCACCCCATATTAATCAACAAATTATTCATCAACAACAGCAGCAACAACAACAACATCAATTAATGGCTCAACAACAGCAGCAGCAACAACAGCAGCATTTGCAACAGCAAGTTCAGTTACCTCCTCCTGGTCTACATATACCAACTCATCAAGGACCTCTTGTTCCACCACAATCACAAAATGCTCAGCAGCAGCACCACTTACAGGTTTGAGATATTTAATTAATACCTATTACCCTATTACGAGGGATATTCAATAATTAGAGGCAAAGTGAAAATCATTTTGTAGGAGGTGTTTGGTCCTTTCATTTATTTAGGTTGGCAATACTGGAATGAGCTGAGAAAACCTGATTGATTACCTCAAACTTTCGTTAAATGATGATGTCTGGTTGAAGTTTGCACATTAATTGAAAAACATTTGCTGATCTGGTTTTTGTTTTCTGAAGGTGAATCTTGTCTTAAATGATTTTTCAGCACGGTGAAAGTTGTATGAATCTTAGCGATTGCCAGCCAGTTCATGTCAATTCCTTTGCTTGAAACTCGTGTTAATATTATTTGTGAATACCGACATATTACTGATGAAGATATAGCAAAAAGAGTTGCAGTAAAAGTCTGTAAAGTTCATAATGATGTCAGTAACAAGCAGTACAGCAAAACAGATGCAAGTGGGTCCCAAAAGTTGACCCAAAGAACCATTGAAGAAATGATTTGGGAGATATTACCTCATCCTCTGTACAGTTGAGTTTTAATTCCCTATGATTTTCATTTTGTTTGGTCCATGTAAGGAAAAAAGTTCTTAATCAATTGGGAGATTGAAGAATTAAGTGTAAATCTTGCTGAAACAACAAGATAAAGTTTTCTTTGTATCAGTAATAAAAAACTAATTCATCATTGGGGCAAGTGTAATATTATTCACGGAGATTATGTTGAAAATAGTAAGTCTTACTTTTGTACATCAATTTGTCTTTTTAATTATTGAATGTCTCTTGTAAATTATGTTCTTTATATATGTAGATGTCCCAAAATTGTGAACGAAATGTTGTATATAACATGTTGGATAATATAAAAAATACTGACTTATGGGTTGTTTGATGTTCATTTGTTTATTTTATAAATATCAGATTAATTTAAATTTTGTGTTCTATTTTATTCTTGCTTTGAAGTGGTCAAATGACCTAGTTTGGTCATTAGCTTAATATATTATGGAATTACAGGCATCTGGGACATTAATAATTTATTTGTTGTTGTTGTGGTATTCATTCCTAAGACTGGTCTGATGCAACCCTCCATGCTAACCTATCTTGTGCAAGCCTTTTCATTTCCTGATAACTAGTACAACTCACATCTTCCCTAATCTGCTTAGTGTATTCTATCCTTTGCCTCCCTCTTCTGTTCTTACCCCCCCACACTTCCCTCTTATGCTAATTCTTAAAGACCCTCGGGCCTTAAAATGTGGCCTATTAATCTATCCCTTCTCTTGGTCGATAATTTATTTATGAAATGAATTTACTTGAAGGTAATATAATTTAATTTAACATAGAAATTGCAGTAACAATTAACATTTATAAAAAAAATGGTAACCATACTTCACACAAATACCTGAAATGGATTATATGTATTGTATTCAAATTCTTGCTAATATGGTTATTAATGTATGAGGATAGACCAAATTGTTGACCTATACTTTCAGTTGTGCAGTAGGTGTTTTTTTGCCTCTTCCTCTAGATCATCGGAGTTTCTAAGGTTTCTTCTCCCTGTGATAAATACCAAAATAATCAATAAAATGTTATATTATTTTATGTAGAAAGGAATTAATTACCATGTGCATTGCATATTATAAATATTTCATTTTTAATATTTAAGTAAATCAATTTCAATCCATATGTTCTTAAAAATATTGATAAATATTTATATTTTTATTGACATTTTCAGGCTGTTATTACTCAACAGATTCATCATCAACAACAACTTCAACACCAGCAAGTACAAGTTCAACAACAGGCACACCATCAACAACATGCTCAACAGCAGCAAATGCTTCAACAACACCAACCTCAACCAACTGGACAAGTTTTACTGCAACCGCCTCCTAATCAACCTCAAGGGCTTGTAACACAAGGAGGACAGTTGTTAGTTGTGCCCACACAGCAACCTCCTCAGCAACAACCAGGTTTGGTTTTATAACTGTAATTTTTTTCTAAGAGTTGTTACGTTTTTTTCCCAGAGATGGACAAATCTCTTGTTAAGCAAGAATTATGCTAAATTTATAAGCTGCGGCTTGGTGAGTATAGTAGTAACGAACGATCGGGTAGCATGAGCGAGGGAGGCGACTACACAAACTCTCTTGACGCACTTTGTTGTGTACTGGCTAGAGATTTTTTATCACCCTACAATTGACCTCTATGGTATTTTTGGTATGTCAAGTTTCAATTGATGTGCCCAGAAAATATTGGTAATATATAACATATAAGTATGCCTAACATAACCAAACTGCTTAACTATTCATTGTATTACTAATGATCTTTAAGATCTTAATTTTTGTTGTTTGTAAATTGTACATGCACTCTTACTAATAGGCCATGGTACATATCACTGCTGCCATGTCAAACAATCAAACGTCTCTGCCATTCAAACAGTCACATTGAATAGTTTGACATTGTAAGGATGATATCTACAGGTTAAATAACTTTTGTCTTCAGTTTGGCAAATTCACTTGAAATCCTTTAATGAAGCCTTACAAAATTTACTTACAATATTGCAATTTTTCAACTAGGTACTCAGAATATGGTTCCTCCACCTACAGGGGTTCCACCACCTAATCAGCAGCTTCCTCCCTCTTTTGCTGGACAACAGATTTATTTAGCACAGGGAGGTCCTATATTACAGCAACCTTCATCACAGCAACAAGGGTCTGAAACCCCTCAACCTGTGCAAGCACCTCATCAACAACAACCTCCACAACAACAAGCATATCTTGGTGCTCCTCCAGGTGCTCAGCCTGCTGTATCCATATCTTATCCATATCAGGTATTAATTTCAGTATCTCAATAATATGTATTATCAGCAGTTATTATATACAGCACAAGTTTTTATTTGAAAGTCATGGCAAAATTAGTTAACAAAACCCGAGAATTAATCGGTTATTCTGAGAGCCATGAAATAGTTTTATTCTTGGTAACAAATTAGTATTAGTGAAATACAACATAGAATGAAGTCAGTTTTGTAATAGGTAATACATCAACTTTCAGTCAAGAAAATATATCATACAATGATTAATTCTGGGACAAGATTTGGAACATAAACATAACTTGTTATACAGTAGCTCCAAAAAAGGCTTTTTGGCTCAAAATATTATCATGTTCTTGTAGAGGAATTACAGTCTGGGGAATAAGGAATTTAATAGTATGTGAAAAGTAAAAATTGAAAAAAAGGGTTGTTTTCACAATAGTAGTGAATTATATAACTAATTCGTATGATAGAGAATTGTAGTTACAAACTGATTTACCCTTAATTTTATAAGTAATACATTTTTTGGACATAAATAATGAATTTTTAAAAGATGTTAACATCTTTTTAGCTGAAAACTAATATAATATAGGTTTTCTGACAAATTAGTCACTACTTCAAATATTAAATATTTTTAATGCCAAATTGAGATAATGTATGTGAATAGTATAAGGACATTTAGAGTTGTTCCTAACAAAAATTCAGATTTAACAAATTTTGTATGAATATAATCCAAGTTTCTTGTTACCAATTTCAGTACATACAAAATACAGCACCTCCAATTGTTACTTACCCAGCATATGGTCGGTTGGATCAGCAGCAGACACTTCAAACAATCCAAGGTCAAGTTCAGCATCCTCAACCTCACAATCTTCAAGCTCAAGGACAACCAATTCAAACTCAGGGCCCTCCTATGCAAACACAAGTGCAAACAGTACACAACCCAGGGCCACCCATACAAAATCAAGCACAACAATTACAAAATCAAACATCATTAACTAACCAAGGACACCCTTTACCTAACCCTGGGCCTCCATTACAAAACCATGGACTGCAATTACAAAATCAAGGACCTCCAATTCAAAATCAAATACAGATGCAAGGACAAGGGCCGCAGTTACAGAATCAAGCTCCACCATTACAGAATCCTGTTTCAGCTATGCAAACCCAAGGTTCACCTATGCAAACACCGGCACCTAGTTTGCACAATCAAGGACCACCCATTCAAAATCAAATTTCACAAGCACAAGTAACACCTGGATTGCAACCTCAAACGTGGCACTTACAAGGGCAGCAGTTGCCTGGAACCGTCCAACAAACCTCAAATTTTCAGCAACAAACATCAGCTCCTCAGCAACAAATGAAGTCTACAGTTGGAAAAGCACAGAAAAGACGATTCACCGAAGATCGGGAAGATGCAAATGATAATTTTCAGGTAGGTGTTGATTTAAATACTTTTATTTCCTATAATATAAGAATTAATAGAATGGGCAAATCATATTTGTAGTAATAAATAAAACTGTTCACAGTCTTCAATTATCTTAAATATATAAGTAATTAACTTATAAAATATAATTTATGTTTCACTATTTATTAAGCCTTCAATTGAACATTAACAATCCACTTATGAGCTATCATTTTGGCCTCTTCACATGCGTGATATGCATATCTGCCTAAATTTCTTGATTCTTTAACTTTCATTTTTTAAGATAATTTTATTATACATATTATATTGTAAATATTTCTTTTGTATTTTTATAGTTATAATATTCTAGATGAGGTTCCAAATTAGGAATGAAATGTTGTGTACAAACTGATGTTAGTAAGTTTATATTAAATTTGTTCTGACTTATAGGCTGGTTTACTATTTGTTAATATAAATAAGAGAGACATATTTAAAAACTTATGAAATTTCATTTTTTGTGCATTAACAACATTATTTAGTTTAGGTTTTGAATCCATGTAAGAAGAACGAAAGACATTTGATGATTAAAATTTTTTGTATGCTTTGTATATTACTGAGTAATAAATTGTTATATATTTTAGGGTAATAGAAATCTTGGACCCAGCCAAACATCAACAGGGGCTCAACAACCGCAACAGAGGCAAGGAATGGGGTAAGTTTTACTGTGCATTTACTATGTAATTATCTAAAAACAATTTAATTTTTTCAGTTAACAGTTTGTTTTTTGATGTGTTCAGCTTCTTCCAATTTATTTTGTTGCAGTTTGTCATCATTTTGTTGAGCAGTTTTTAAAACTTACTTGACATTTGCTAGGAACATAATTCAAGGATGGAATCTTATTTGTAGGAGTAGCTTCAAATAATATTAAAAAAACTTTTGAAGAAGTATTGTGGAGAAAGTAAATGTGACATAACTGATAATGAAATGTCGTGTATATAGGAAAAATATACTTTGCTTCTTATGAAAGATTTTTTGTATGTAAATAATTATTAAGTTCTAGAAAACAGATACAACTGTCTGCTTGTTTTGACAATAGCCCCTGAATTGTGTCACTTCTTCAAAGGAATCAGTGAACTTACAGTAATAACTTTTATTTTTGTAAAATAAAGTCCTAAATATTATCTTCTGTTACAGATAGTATATTTCTAGAATTTTGTGAGGAAGAGTTTTGAACTTTAAGCCAATCTCTTTGTCTTTATCATATTATGTGAATTTTGTGCATATTGTGAATGAGTTTATATATAAAGAAATATTTCAAGATCTGCTTTAAGGAATTAAAAAAACAATTGAAATAAATTACTGGATTAGTGCCAAGAATGAAGTTTACAAATTAAATTTTGTTTATTGATTTTTAATTTCCTTTATATCAATTGTCATATTAGCATAAGTTCATACCTAAATGTTATGGATTCTTAATTTTCACTGAAGTATAGATATTTTAGCATGCTATGCATCCTTTACTATAGTGATAACTTTCAGATGAGTAATTATAAGTTGTTACCCTTAGATATTGTCTTGCTGCTTCAGCTGGTTTTTGTAACCATATATGGTTACATTTTTTTGATGAGTAATAATTATGATAATTCAACTTGTTGCGCTTTGTTATACATTTCAATGCATTTGAATGCCATGCAGATTTGAAGCATCCTATTTGTTTTCAGGTCATGAAGTTATTGGAAAAAAATTATTCATATTTACACATAATGTTAGTAAATATAACTAGTAAATTTTAACTGAAGTATTGGATTATTTAAAGAAAAAATGTAAACTACAGCCTATTCTTTTCAACTGGGTACTTAATACCATATCTTAAATGATTATTAATAGTTGTATAATTTAAACTCTTATTTTCCTTTTCTACTGCTTCTGCTTTTACGTTGGAACATTCTCATCTGAAATATTTTCATGGAG
The DNA here is from genome assembly GCA_034510155.1 of Eucriotettix oculatus. Lineage (NCBI taxonomy): Eukaryota > Metazoa > Arthropoda > Insecta > Orthoptera > Tetrigidae > Eucriotettix > Eucriotettix oculatus. The sequence continues at coordinate 86,375,553 of CM067378.1, read as the reverse complement.
TATACACAGTATATACTTTGATTGTATTTACTAATATACTAATCTTACTGACAGAAATATCTTATTCCAAGCACAATGCTAATTATTTAGCTTAATCAACAACTTTAATAATTTTATTAATTATGGAAAATATAAATCAGAAAGATTTAGTTTCATTAATGCTTATTTCTGACCCATTTATCACTTAAGTACTTTTTGTGTTAAGAGGGATTTGTGTTTGAACTTTGTATTTGATCTCAAGATTGAATGTGGAGCAGTCTCTGCAAGAAGCTTGAAATAAATAGTAATATCTTATTAAAAGGAGCTGTTGGTTTTTCTGAAATGAATTTAAATAATAATTTACTTTCCATCTTTTTTTTCAATTAAAATTATAAGATGATAAATCAAATTTTCAGAAGTTTTATTCAACTACAGCATTTTGTCCTCAAACTTGGGAGAAGATAAAATGATTTATAAATAAATTTCTTTTGGCTTTTAAATTTTTTAATTGATAATAAGTAGAGGTCCAAATGTATTTTTTGTCATATACTGCATCAATTAATAGTTACAGATGATGAAAAAATTTGTTTTGACTTCTACTTTTTATCATGATTTGTGTATAATTACATACATTTAAAATTTATAAACTTGAAGAAATTAATTTATATCTCCTATGTACCTGACAATGTCCTAACTTTGAGGATGTAACATCATAACTTCTGCATAGTTTATAAAAACCGTCATATGATTTACTCTCTCATAAATAAAAGTTAACTCAATGTTAGAAATGTTTACTGCTCTGGTTTTGGTCTCAATCTGAAGGAAATTTGGGATTATTGTTTATCTTATAAAAAGTATTAGAGTTTTAAAGATATATAACATAACAGTTCTGGTTGATTGAGTTTTACACTTCAAATCTTGGATTGCAAGATACATCCAAGAATTATTGGCACAAAAACCATAGCAGTGCATGCTTCAGTGGAAATAACTATGAGCTGATAAAAATAGCAAGGGAATGCTTGTAATAATAAATAATTTAAATATTCGAAAAATAATTTGCTTATATTCAGTAATCCAAAAGAGACAATTTCAATGGAATATTTTCTGTTTATGAAAGCAAGTGGAATTTAGGTGCACATGGTGAGAACAGATGCCATAAGTTGTAATTGTTAATAAGTAAATGCAATTGTTCTGAATACTCAGATGTTTTATTTATTTTCTGAGTACTGTATATGTTGCTAATTTATAATAAATCAAGATTATTATTATTTTTTGATATTGTTTTTTGAAACTTGAGCTCTCAAAAATCATTGTTATATTATCTTCTTAGTCATTACTCTACGAAATTTAGGCATATTGATTAATAACATAAGGTTTATTATTGTCATTTTATAACATAAGTTAACACTAGAGATTTCAAAATTATTTAAGTGGTTCAAAATACCTGTATCAAGTTTGAGTGATTATTTCTCATTAGTAGCACACACCAAATTTAAGCCGAATTGATCTATTGTTACTGTGTGTTTGCTTGAATTGATGGATGATTTACAAAAGATGAATGAAATTGAATTTTGTATTGATCAAATATTGTTCATTGAAAAGCAAATTACATTCATGATATTAAATAGGAAATAAGTAATATTTAATGAGAATTAAATCTATGTTCTATGAGGATTTAAAAGTCAAACGTTATTTCAAGCTGACTCAGCTAGTTCTGTTCAAACTTAGTTGTTAGTTGCCCCTGCACTAATTACATTAGCCAATAGAAGCATATTTACTTGGATATGCTAAGTCATTAACAGACACTTCCCACTTCTTTTTTATGGAAAAAAATATTATTAAAATAAATTGTCACGGTTTTCGTACAAGGAAATGAATCTTTCTGGATCTACATAATTTGCTTACTGATGGTTTTAATGATACATACAACTGTCCAAAACTAACAAAGCATCAATTGTACAGGTCTGAGTAGTTTTAATTCCACCCTAGCAACAACAAAAAAGGAAAAGGAAACCATTTCGGTAGTTTTTAGAAGAATCATCAACTTTGTGCCAGGTTTCTAATGTGACAAAGTACAGTAAAGTTAGATTGGTAGACAACCTGCAACTAAGAGAAAAGATGTAAGAACATCTTAATTCTTGGAGTGTTTCATTTAAAGTATAAATAAATTAATGATTTGAGAGGAATCCAACGTACCATTTAATATGGCTGTGCATGTGCTGCAGATAAGTTGCTAAAGTGTAAGGCACTTGATTGTTAGTCATATTATATTAATGCAAATAAAATGAGTGCACAGAAGGTTTTTTACTATAAATCAGAAAGTATCAAAGTTAAAAATTAAAGATCATATTTAAAAAATGGGCTGTTGGATTCTTGACCCTGCGACTGTTACACCACAGAGGTTAAACAATGGATTGGCAAAGGTGAAAGTTTGCAGGAAAGCTGATGGTACTGTTTTTTGGACACAGTGTCACCATGATTAAATATTTGGAAAATGGTAAAACAGCGACTTACTTTTACCACGCAAAGGTACATCACCATTGTGGTGGCAGAACTGTTTGGATTGAGCTTGTAAATAGTTTCCTACCTACCATATTCCCTAGGTGTGACTTTTCTCTCTAAACCATAAAATTTGGCTTGAGACAGAAGAAAATCTTTTTGTATAGAGTTTTTTAATAAGGGTGGGTCTATGTTGAATTGGAATAAAACAAGCTGTGTGTGAGGTATTAACAAAATTCTTTTTTCAATTCCAAATAAAAAAGAAGTTTGTTAACACCCCGAGCTTGTTTTATTCCATTGCAACATCGACCCGCTCTTATTGAAAAACACTATATGAAGAGTTTATCTATGTTGAAAAACAATGATTTTCTCTGAGTGTGTAGAAATTGAAATTTTGCTGGACCAAGCTAAATAAAAATTATGTTGTGAAATATTCTTTTATTTTTGCTAGACATTGTTTACTGTGTATTTCTTTTCCAGACTTATCAATTCACCCTCATATTAATAATGCAGTGTTGGTATTTGCCATCAGTTGCAAATAGTTAGGCTGTAACATAGATGTAATTTAAGTGTGTCATTAAACAAACTTAGGAATTTTACTTTTTATTCAAACATGGTGGGTAGAAATGAAAAGGAATACTATCGTTATTTACTGTCGTTTCTGACGAAATAGCTTAATATTGAATAATAGGAGAGGATATTATTAATGAATCACTCCTCAGTCTGGATTCAGTTAATTAATATTTTGTACATTATTTAGCATTTAATAAATAGTAACATAAGTATTTAGTTTCAAACTTTGATATAGTTGATTTAAAACAGCTGCTTACAATAATATTACATATTATTAACTTGATGTTTTCATTAGTTTTTACAACTATAAAGATGTCATTCATTATCAGATAATGTAATCTTGTTCCCAATTTATGAACTTCTTGACATTTCTAATAACACAAGTGTGCAAACCATAAATAATTCAATAATTAATTTGCTTTATCAATTGTTAAAGTAGAGTTAGTTAGGCTATTTAAGTTTTATATTTATCTTTTAATGAAAGGCAGTTAGTCCTCTATTTTAGCAGAAAAGTCTTATTTTCTTTCACTTGATGTGATTTATTGAAATTGAAATGCAATTCTATGCATTTTTAAAATGATTTTGTTGTTTAGTAATATTTTGCAAATAGTACACTAATTAATAAATGAACTATGTGCTTAAGTCTAATGAAATATATTGTTAACTTCTAAATTAATTTTAATCAATTATTATAAAACCTTAGAGTCTTTTGAATATTTATTATTACCATTAGTGAAGTTAGCTCATAAGTATTGATTATTTGAAAGTAAAATATTTTAATTTGCTAATTCAGTAAACATAATTGCTGTTAATTGAGTAATGAGTCGTAAGACTAACTTGTGGCAGTTCTTCATATTGGTCTTTTTTTGTGCCTATTTCTTCATACTTCAGTACATCCTTAACATGTTGAGTGTGGTTCTGATTTTTGTGTATTTAGTTTATGTAATTATTGTGCTGTTATCCATGAAATAGCAACATCAAATTTTGTAATGCACTTAGTTATATATTTATTTGAGAGTTCCTGTTATGCATCGATGTATAGCTGATACAAATGGAATTGGTGAATGAGATAAGAAAATAAAAATTGTGAATGTAAATTAAAATGTAGTGAAGTAATTTCCAAATAATTCAATAATGGTATTAACAGTTTTGAAATAAGAATGGTAAACATTAAAACAGAAAATTAGTTTTGTCACCAACAAAATTGATTGTCAAAGACAGTTCAGTTAATTACTTTTATCTTTCATATCAGAGCAATAGTTTATTGCAAAGGGCTCTAATGTGTCATTTGGGTGAGTAAATTTTGACTCGGTTTCATAAAAGAGGTGTTCTCAATTATGAGAGAATAAAGGAACATGCAAAGTAACATTATATTGCTTTCCATATTACTAAACATCTGTTAAATACATTAAAGAGCAGAAATAATTCTACTAATAGTAATAAATGGAAATCTCATATGTACATTTGTTTAAAATGGTGCTATAGAATTAATCAATAATTTTCTGCACAATTAATGTTTGGTAAGTTTGGATCTCTAGTTTCAAAGGAAAAGTAAACTAGTGCCACACTCAATGTGTTTTGGTTATGCTGTAATCACGGTCTTCCTTCTCTATTTGTATTATCTTCCACTACAGCCTCTATTATGCCCCACTAATCTCTCTAAATGATCCATTAAACTCTTCCTAGAGCAACATTTTCTCATTACTTATTTCAATTTTCCACAACAGAAATTTTCTTGTATTAATCTTTGTAACTTTGTAGGCTTCATCTTCATAATTTAGAAACTTGAAATATTGATTCACCTTTCACATATTTAATTGTGTGTAACAATAACTTGAATTCATATGCTGTCAAACTTTCTGTCATTTGTGGAATGTCACAGTGATACAAAATATTAAAATACTCACTACAAGGAACAAAAATTTTATTTATTTATTTTACTTATTTGAAATTCCAATACTTAGGTCAACATTTTCTATTGATAGAATATATAAAACCCCAAGTAATTGTAATAATTGCTTCTGTTGCTCAAAGTGTTATTTATATTATAGAAAAGGTTTGTGGTTTAAGTTCAAATGTAATTACTTCTTCCAAAACGTATTAGTAATGTTGATGGTTGCAGACCAATTTAACTTTCAGCCTTTCAGCCAAACTGGTGATAACTACCTGTTAAAAGTAACTGTGATTTCACCCTCAGAGTGGAGGAGCTGATGCAGCTGAACCAGCAACAGCGGCAGCAGCATCAGCAGCAGACTAGTCAACCTCAGCAACCTCAACAGCAGCAGTCTAGTCAGCCACAACAGGCAGGGCAACCAGCCCCTCGTAATACGGAACGAGACAAGCAGCTAATGCCACCGCCCCCCCCACCTCCATCCTCTGCAGGTTGGTCCCCCCTCTAACCCCCCTAATGATTTGTCTTCTTGGTTTTCCAAGATCCTGTTATCCAGTGAGATGTCTCAGCTAGATTCACTGCTGCTTGGCTGAGGTAAACTGTTGCTGATGCTCATTGGTTGTCTAACCTGCACTTCACTCTCATCTCTACTTGAACAGATTCTAAATTATTTTTGAAATCATTTTTATTTTTTCTCTACAGGCAGATAAATATTTGAATATCATAAAATTTAACAATACTAATCAAATTGTATTATTTAATCTAAGTATTAATGATTGGAGGTATTCCATTAATATATCTAATTGTTTAATAACTGGTTATGGAAAAAAACACATTTAAAACCATATTTATTGTTAGGTTGTAGATTTGGTATTGGTAAGTGTAATTATTTCTTACTTCCTGATTAAATTGTCTAAAGATCCTAAAAACCATATTTACCATCTCAGTTATACCTGCAGTCATTATATAATGAAAAGTTTTGCTCCTCACTGTCTTTCAAAAGGACAGGTAAGCAGAATTGGCCTGTGAATACTGCAGGGATATGTAAAATTTAATTGAAAGATCATGATGTTCCTTTGTTGATTATAGTGATTTATCAAGAATGACAGAGAATGTGTTATATTGTCAGTGCAGATATCTCATCAGTAGTGATGGAAAAGAATGGATAATTTTTGTATGAAATGAAAAGAATAATCAAAACTTTTATCGGCTTCAAGGTAACAGTTGCAGAAAGTTTCACATTTTGCTTTTATAAGAATAATTTTCTCTAAACTTCATTTGTATTCAAAATACTGTAATTACTAAATTGGATTTCTTTAGTACAAAATTCTTAAAATTTCACTTGGATTGAGGAGAAAATTCTAATAATGTGGGCTCAATTAGGAAAACAAAGATAACTACACTTTCAGCAAAGGCTGTCAGTTATCCATCAAACTTTCTTTATTATAATATATATATATCTTATTCATTTTACATTGGTTATATCCTGTGTCTTTTGGTTGGCATGGACACAATAACATAAATATTAGAATCTTATATATGATAAATTGTTTTATTTTAAGATAAATTAATAAAATCATTTCTAATGTTTTTAAGTTATTGTAATAAATTAAATAATAATTATGGAGAGATGAGGTAGATTAGTAGCCAGAGTGCATATATATTTTTAGTAGTGATTTATTTTGCTAAAATAGCATTTCATTGATTGAAAATAAGGAGTTAAAGCCATTTTTCAATAGATTTATGTTAAATCAAATGATTGTTGCAGGATATACAACCAATTAGCTCAGTTCAATTGTCTTCTGCTTATATTAAGAAATTAGAGTATATATATATTTTTCTCTTTAGAGGACGGCTTTATTATTTAGCATCAACCTTCACAGAGATGACAAGAAGAAAATTTCAACTTTAAGGTTGTGAAAGCTGGAAAATTCTGATGCAAGTTTGTTTAGTGAGTGTATATGTGTATATGTATTTATTTACTATATTGAAACCTTAGAAGTTTATTTACAAAATAAGAAATTAATTTTTAAACCTTGGTGCCATATTATTGCAAAACATGCAATATTTTGGAATATCTTGAAGTCATTCTAAAGATTATCAGGTAAGAACTTCTATAAGTTTACAGGGCTCCTGAAATCGTCTGAATGGTATCAACTATTCTGAACTTCTGCCACATTTTTTTCTTTTTGTAGTTTTTGTTGAGCTTATGTAGAAACTTTTTTTTACAGACTAGTTGACAACTGTGATATGTGAGGTAAGAAATTATTATAGTATTACATTTAGTCTTCCAAACACAGGACAAACTTGGATCGTCACTTCTTGAAACACAGGCAAAATATGTGTGTAATTAGAAGGCTATATTATTTTCAATTTGTGTAATGAGATTTTTGTCACTCACATCTTTATGTTTAACAGTCAATTATATTTAATGTACAGAATACTAATGTTTGTTTTCTAGGAATTGGATTTTCATGGAAGTGAAAAATAATTTCTAAAAGAGTTGGTTTTATTTTCTGAATCTATTCTTGCTTTCAGAAAGCCAAGGAAGAGGTAGCTTAAGATTCTGGACATGATAAAAATATAAAATCAAATTTTTAAAATTTACCTACATATGAAAACTATTTTCTAGATTGTTGCAATAATATTATTATTAAATATGAAGAGTTGAGAAGGAACATAATGTCAGTAAATTTATTTTCTTAGACTGTCTGAACATAGAGTACAGTTTCATAGAATTACTGACAACTTTCAATCTGATTGTCCATTACATTACTATGGGGAACCTAAATAGTATCTTTCCTTTAAAATTTACTAACTTGGTTTTGACTTTTAGTAATTTGTGTCTTTGAGTATTCATAATTTTGGAAGCAGCAAATTTTATATTTCCTCGGAGAAAAGTTGCTAGCTGTAAAAAGAAATTACTAAGAAAAAACAGAGTATGTTTTGTTTCTCTCTGCTTGGGCCTTTAATGTTTAAAAAGAAAATTTGATTTTTAAAATGAAATTAATAAGAATAGAACTCTTGAGGCACCTATTGATTGCACTGTTTACATATTTTGTCAAGCTGTAATTAATATTTCTGAGATGAACAATATTCTAAGAAGATCCTATTAACAGCTTATTTACATTAACATGACATTTCACTTTTGTTACATGCAAAAATTAAAGACTGTAACTTAAAAATGTAATTACAAGCTGTTGTTTATTGGGGAAACTGTGTGTTAATAATTCCTGAGTTTAATAATTGTTAGATTATTATTTTTGATTCAGTAATTCACATTAAGTACTATCAAATTCTTAAAAAAAATTTAGTCTCAAAAATAGTTGTGATTTCCAAATTATCGTTAACATTATGTGATAGACTAAAACAGTAGAATGGGACTAGCTGTTGGTAGTCATTCAAAGAGTATGATTTAATAAGTCAGTCAACAAACTGTAGGAATGTGTGAAAAATACCTTGCAAATTGATGATTTATTTATTTATTTTGCAAATATAAAAGAAAGGAAGAATGTAATTGATACATGAGAAGAATGTTGAATATATGAGAATTTCTCCATTATTGTTGAACCAATCAACAGACTCATGTTAAAAATTCAGAAAATGTATCCAAGGGATTACTTCAATTCGTATTTTTTCCTCATAATTATAATTGTTTTAATATGAACTGCTTTATGATTATGAATTAAATTTGTATGTCACATTGTGACCGTTCAATACCAACTTCATGTTCATTGGCAGAAGTAAATGAAATTTAAGACAAAACTAAAATGATACATTTGGGCAGAGGTTTCAGGTTTTATTAAAAAATTAACTTATGTTAGGTCTGCTATGTTTTCAAGTATGAGGTGCATTGCTCATGTTTAAAGAAACTGCTGGTAACAATTTCCACTTTGTAGTGATATTTTCTTTGTTGGTCTGAGCTAATTTGGAAAGTTTTTCTCAAAAAAATCTCAGTTTTTTAGTCTTTAGCCTATTGCACTTATTCTGTTTAGAGGATGTGAGACTTTTCTTAAATCTCTTTTAGACAGAAACTAGGTTAATGTATGAAATTGGTTTCTTTACAAGTATTATTTTGTATTATTGTCACAGAAAAGGCCCAGAAAGTCATTGCAATGTTTTCAGAAGTGTTGCTGGTGTACAGTTTATATTATCTGCAAAATAAAGTTATATGGTGTTTTGCATGTTATGACTGCATGTTACTTTAATTTTATTTTTGAGAACACACTTTATTTTGAAAAAATTAGAAGATTTTCAAATGAATTGTCGCATAGTTATAAGTATTTCTGATACATTTAGAAACACAAAATTGGTTCTTTTTATGTGTTTTTTTCAGAATTCAATCTTTGGGATTCATCTTGTGCTGCTAATTTTTTTGTTTATATTAACTGTTATAATAAAAAATATCTAATATAATACTTTTATTTCATATCCACTCTTCATGACATTGAAATAATCAACCCATCATTCTCTGGTACACATCACTTTTACATAATTGGGAACAGTTGACAAACGCTCTGAAGGTGATTCAAATGGATCTAAAAGACTTAAAGGTATTTATATTAATACAAATTACTATGTTTTATGTTTCTTAAGTTAACAACAGTATAAAGCTGTTTATCGTTTGCAACATCAGTTCTTTTATTTTGCATTCTTTTAAGCAGACCTGGAATGGTGAAGTGTTAAGCATCATTAAACACAGATTGGATGATGTATTAAGATGCACATACTGATTTCTAAAAACTCTGTTGATTGATGAAAACGTCTTGGGTTTCTAACCGGGTGTGATCGTCGATGATCCATGATGTTTAGATGACATTCCTCATCATCATATTCTTCGCCAGAAGATGATGATGATGATGAGGGATGTCATAGAAATGTTGTGAACCATCAACAATATCACCTGGTAGGAAACACGAGAGGCTTTCATCCATTCTCTACACTGGAAAAGCTTTCGCTCTCCCAACTCTGTTGATAAACATTTTCATTTATATGGTGAACATATTTAAAGCTCTCATTCAGTAATAAAACATTACAATAATAGTTTTTAATCATTATTAATTTTTTGCTTCTGATTTTCTTCTTATCATGGATTCATTTGTCATTTTCTCTCTCTATTACATTTTTATCCACAGACATTCAAATATCCAATTTTATAAATAAGTGTTCTTTTCCCATAAATATTTAGTGGGTGTATGTTTTTGTGGAATACTTTTGTAATTAGCTTCATTTAGTTGACATTTCGTAAGTTGTGGATTACTCGATAATATAAGGTTAAGTGCATTCCCTGCTGTTTAGTTAGAGAAATTACATTTAATTAGCAATTATGAATGGATTGCTAAAAATGTTCATATGGTCTGATAAAATAGTGTTGAAGATAATTGGCAGTAGGAGATTTAAGTCGATCAATTTTTTTTATACATGGTTTTTAACTTGTTTTGAAAGAATAGTATTAACTCATGAATATGACTATTATAACTAAAGTTTATTACAATATATAAATTGTGTTCATGTGAATTTTTTCTCTTTTTCAATATTGGTACCCAATCTTTTCACTAGTTTTTTCAATTATTTTCTTTCATAAGGATATGATGAAGCTGTAGAACGTGAAGCCCACGAACAAGAAGTGGACGGAGGGACTGTTTCCAGGGGTGCAGGTGATTTTCAACGAGAACGTGGAGTCCGAGAACGAGATCGCCCGTCATTTAATCACTATTCTTCAAAACCACAACTTTATAATGCAAATCTGCCTTTCCACATGCATGGAATCAGTATGTATCCTCCTCCGCCACCACCACCCCCACCAGCTGGGCAACAGCAACAAGTTCAGCCTCAACAGCAACAACAGCCACAACAACCACCTCCTCCTCCACCACCCCCACCACAGCAGCAGCAACAACAGCATCAATACTCGTATTACACGCCCCCGACACAGTACCAGTATGGACCTTACTGGATGATGCCACAGTGAAGTGTTATTGAATTGTGTTTGTCTTTCATTATAAATATTGAATTGTAAAATATGTTTGTAGCAATAAATAAATTATATATAAATTCGAAAAAAAATTATTGGGTTGTATGACAGAACTGTAAACAGCTACCACGAGGTTTGGTTAAGCCATGCCACGCAAGACGTGACGTAAAGCCTGGTGATTGTGGTGGAATTAACTTTTTCGATATAATACATGGGGTGATTGCGGTAGAGTGAGATTTTAAGATATAATTCATGGAGCAAAGTGGTGATGAATTTTAATTGCAAATTAATGAGTATGCAAAGTAAATTTGAGTTGTAAGATCAGGTTACAGATATGTAATGTTGTAACTAAGTTTTTTCGGTTGTTTACTGCTGGAGCATCTTAACTAATTAATTTATTTAAATTACAGTGATCAAATTTAATTTTAAACTTTAAAATAGTTTATGTAACTAAATTTTTTAAGGCAGCAACTGGCTTGAGTTTTGTAATGTAACACTTGCAATGTACATTATGTGTTACAAAACTCTGCTTGAGATAACTTGTATGACTACAAATGCTCAGCACTCAGCAACTCACTGCATACTACTACGCAGTTGTTCAGTATTCAAAAGAAATGTTGAATGTGGCGGTTCTAATTGCTGTGTTTACTGTAATGGGGATTTGGTACCTAGAGTCCAAGAAGAAAAACTGGTAAAAGACAAATCTCTTCAGAGAAAGATCACTTATGGGCGATGCCATATTGATAACGAAGAACTTAGTGGGCAATAAAAAAAAATTTTGGTTGAATCTCTTCAAGATTTTGAATAAATGCTGCAAGAAAAAATAAGATACAATTTTCAGGATTATGATTTTGTGCTGGTGGAGACTACTTCACCAGCTTACAGCATCTTTTGAAAATATCAAGGCAAAATTTTGTCTGCAATTATTTTATGTAAAGACTTTCTACTTGGCTATTATATGCAATTAAACTTTGGCCTCTCAACCTTAATTCATTACTTTTACTTAAATTTACTTTTGACACCAAACGAAGTCATTGTTATTGGCCTTTTTTTGGTTTTAGCCTTCTCTTTAAAGAAGACTAGAAATTTTATCATATGAATCTTCTGTTTATATTTAGAATTTACAAGGTAATTGCTGCCTAGTGTAATGATTTTTCAATTTATTTTAATGTTCTGGTAACCTGAGACCATTCCATTCTTAATAATTTAAAAGTGCTAATTACTTTTGACCACTTGCATTATTCTTCAAATGATTGGCTTCTCATACACTCCTAGATAAAAAAGGGATTCATGAAAATACCTACAGCCAAATGAAGCAGTTTGGGTTGAGTGAAGGAACTCGGATTCACTATGTTGCACTGACTAGTGAATACTCACATTGTAGTATGTTACATTACAATGTTTTGTTACAAGTCAGTTACCATATTAACTTTCAGTTTTGTAATATATTGCTCAGAGAATATGACCAATTAAAAAATTTACTCTGAATTAGAAGATTTCTTTACCCTATATAAATAATAATTACTTTTAAAAGAAAGGCTAAATCCACAATACATATGCATGATAAGTGTACATTTCATGTTAACCGAGCTTATCTTCATCTCACACACCCCTTAAACTCGCCATTAGCAACTTCAATTACAGATAACACTATCAGCATTTTTCCTGAAGTCGGTACTGTATATTTGACAGAAAAATACTGTACTGATTGGTTCATATGATCTCCATCCCTCTCATGGGCAAGCTGCTGGACGTATATATACTTGATACGAGCCCAAGGAGGAAAAAGCAGGGAAACAGAGAGGAAGGAAGAAAGAAAGGTTTTTTTTGTTTATTTCCTAGGCTTAAGCACTGCTTAGCTGTCAAACGGTGGGAACGGAGATGGAAGGCTGTCCCAAAACATATGTGCTAGCTGCCTGCGTCCTCATATCTTGGCAGCAGAGCTGGCGAACATTTGTTAACTGTCTTCTTGAAAGACAAGTGTGCATTATCTGTATTCAAGATCATACGAGTTTTGTGTTATAATCAAGTGTTTATATGATTGTATTGAGAACCACATTAATTAATTCAACCTCCCCTCCAAGAAATAGCAAGTGCGAGAAAATGATCTTGGCATGGTATCCTTTCCTGCTACTTATGCAAAAAGGGTCCAAGCACTATACACCTACCAACCACGAGGTAGCGGAGACATGACCACAGCGGTACAATACTAAATAAAAATTATTACTCTGTTGTTGTGGTATTCAGTCCTTAGAGTGGTCTGATGGAATCCTCCATGCCAATCTATATTGCTCAAGCCTTTTCATTTCTGCATAACTACAACATCCCACATCCTCCCTAGTCTGCTTAGTGTATTCCCATCCTCCTCAGTTCTTACAACACACTTCCCTCTCATTTTTATTTTACAAGACACTCCTGTCTCAAAATGTCTTCTTTTGGTCCAATATTTTGGAAGCCTAAATTTAGGTAAGTGACATTTTTGTTTTCCTGAGCCAATTGATTATTTATCTGACCATTTGGATTAGCATATTTTGAAGCAGTATAACATCTCTAAAAATTTTAATTTAGTTTCCTATCCAACATGACGACACCTGCCTCAGGTAACATCATTCTCACTTTCCTAACCATATATAACATTATTATATGGGTGTCATACACGTCTTGATACAAGGATTATCATATTTTTTATTAAATAATCTCCAGGCATAATACAAAAACACATTTTGTTTTGTAAAAGAGAAAGCCATTTTATTGAGACTGTGACACATTATAAACTTAATTATACTAGATAAAATGACTACCATATTTTATGTTCAACACAAAATAATTTCACTTATACAAGAGGTATTTCACAATAGCTACATAATGAAAACACTATTGTAGTCAATATAATTTGAATTAATTAACTCAAATATGAATCACTTAACTAGCCCACATTATTTTTAATTGCTCAGGCAATTGTTCCTTTTACTTTGCACAAATTATATGCAAAATCACAAATTAATAACAAATATTTTTAATTGATAAGCCATAATGTAATCAGGCAAAATCCAGTAATATACAATGTATTTCATACAAATAAAACAAAGAATATTTACAATTACTGACTAGGTCTCAGGAATATAGCATGACTGTAATATACCTCAAGAATGGTTTAGGAATGTATGAAATTGTCATTCACAATTGATCACATCAATGAAAAAAAGGGGGAAATACATTATCACACAGTATTTTACAAATTTGAGTATAGTAGCAAACGGTAACAATTTTTTTTGGCTCAAATAATAATGGGCAGGCAATATTGCTTTACCTGTATTCTTGGGCAAATACTGTGTTATGGGATGCACTGACTAAGGTTGTATCATATTGCATATGATAAAATACCATTTTATTATTACCACAAAATATAAGTATATACATGACTATGTTAAGGGATTGCAGAAAACTATGGCAAAAATAATTAAAATGTGTCAACAGTAGACACTGCATACAAAATATTGCCTGTCTGCTTTTCTAGCATTGAGATCGAGTACCTTAATTAGTCATGGCAAGAAAAGTACTTTAAGGTCTTCTTAAATAATGAATATGTGCTGCCATGTCTGATAGATAACAAAATAGCGGCAAGTTATAGATGAACACACATTACACAACACACAGCAGTGAGAGACTGTTTTTCAAATGCAAAATCATTTTCGTACATCATGTATTTATATTAAAAAATATATTTATAAAAATATTTTCTGTTACGTAGAAATAAATAACGAAATCATTTTGTGTTTTTGAATAACACTTATTTACCTACTTTGAGGCAAACTTTGGCCATTAAAACACTAGAGTATCACAATGTTAATGAGCTTTCCGTTTATGATTGACTTCATTTATAGTCAGAAAATTCCAATAATATTTAAACCAGGAATATAATATACCCACAGAGCAGTAGAGAGAAGTTAACAAGAGAGGCAAAAAAGGAAATTTATCATAAAGTCTACTCCATGGATGTATTACTGTTTCAAATAAGAATAATAGTATGAGGCCTAAAATGTAAATTGACTGATAACATGATAACAAGGGCAATGATAAGTTGGGTTTTTGAGTGTCAAATAAACTTGAAAGATTCAAAAATGCATACAAAGCATGAATAAGTAAAAGGATTACTTTTAATGGAATTTCAAATGGTGTGAAAATCAAAGGAAACAGTGAGTAGTGTCCAGTAATAGCAAAAAGTAAATAAAATTGTGCTTCTTTCTTCCAAAGAACAGCCAACAAACTGTAAAAGAGCATAATGTTAATGAATGGATAATACATGCAATATTGTAAGAAACTCCAAACAAACAACATACCTGAGAGGTATAATCACCATCAATATGGCTTTTTCATGAACATGCCACCCAAACATAAATGCTGTAGCTGCACATATTATTATGCACCGGACAAAATGAAAAGGATTGCCAGGTGAAAACCACAGCTTCAATAAAGCTGGCTGTAAAACAATATATTAATAATAAACAATATTTTCAGATAGAAGAAATACATTCAACACTTACCATAATACCAATGGCTGTCAAAAAGAAAGTAGTCTTTGGTTCAATTGCTGGTAATACTGCGTGATGAAATTCTTTTACAAGTCCACCTGTCATAAGGGCCTCTGAATGAGGAACATTAATGCCCAATTGTTTTCCTAAAATAACAAATACGAGATGAAGACCCATCTTATTTGGAGAATCAAATCGAGAATTTTACTTACCAATCACAGTCATAACTTTATCAATCACATTGTATATTGCCCACACATTTGGTGCCCAATATGCATGGCATAACCCTCTTTTAAAAGGAAATAGACGAGATGCTACCTGTTAAAAAATAAAACAATCTCTAGAAATTTAAGTAAAATTGGAGAATGATGTTTTCACAGATTTTATAAATTATAGCTGAAGAAAACTTTCATACAGAACTCATTTATATTTCACATAATGACATGCAACATAAAAATTCAAGATATACAGAATAAATTAAATAAGCAAACATCCATTTCACTTAAATCTATTCAGTACACCAAACAAATAATAATTTGAATAAACAATTCTTGGGATTCCACCTGGGCTAAATGGAGTTTAAGCCACGACATTTCAAGTGAGAATGATGGCAGAGCATGCCACCAAAACATCGTGCATAAACACAAGAATTGTTTATTCAGAATATACACTGGGAAAACCTTCGATCTTTAATAAATAATAATTTACCTGTTGTATTTGTCCAAAGTATATGAAAGGGCCAAATGAAATACTGAACACTATAAGCAGTATAAGAACTAATTTCATAAAGTTCTTAACAGAAAATGAAGAGAGCTTAGGCGCTTGTGTTGACCGAAAACAGTAATTTCGTAAAAGATATACGAAATAGACTGGTGCAATGTAAATAAATATATGTTTCATGTTTAGGAGTACTACAAACCAGAATGCAGATTGCAGGAATTTCCCCTGGCAAAAATAAAAGAATCAATAAATAATTACAATATACATAATACAGAATTATATTCAATTATACTGTTGTCCAAATTACCAACCTGCAACATATGTGCAACTGATATGAGGAGAAATCCAAATAGCATTCCATTATATTGGAAATGTATGTGATCAACAAGAAGAAGACCACAATTTCCTAGTAAAAGCAGCTGCAAAATAGTAGCTGGAGAACTCCACCGAAAAGCCCATTTGCTACTCTTCTTAACCCCACTCGTACTTAGGTACTGACAGCATCTTCAAAAAAGAAAATTAAAACATTATTACAGGTAACAAAGTCGCTAGCCTTAAACAGAAACTGCTAATAAACAACAAGTATGTTTTGAGTTTCTCTGCTTGGGCCATTAAGATGTAAAAATAAAATTTCATTTTTTAAATTAATTAATAAGAATAAAAGTCTTGAGGTACCTACTAATTGCACTTTTAACATTTTTACATAACCTGATAATGTTGTAAGTGAATTAAGTGGGAATTAAAGGCAAAGAATTAATGGAATCCTTCACAAAATTCAAGCAAAAACATTGAACCATTACATACAAGAATTTGCAGATTTTGTATGTAATCTGAACTAATGCTATTTCATATTACTGCTACATATGGACACTAATGAGCGCAATAATTAATTACAGAAGGGAATGTGCTCATTGATAAAGTTTTGTTATAGACATGGATATAAAAGCAATAAATGCCAAATAAATTGAGATGATATTGCTTGTAAGTAATCAATATTTTGAAAACAAGAAGCGGCAACCCTGTCAGTTGACAAAATTAATTTGAATCACATGACTAGTAAATTATGATAACCTAATGTTTTTATGACTTACATGCATTAAATAAAATTATATTAGAGGTCTATAAAACTTCATTTAAAAGTAAAAAATAAATCCAACTAATATATCTAAAATTGTTTACAAAATTGTATACTTACTCTTTGGTCCCATAAGCAAATACTAGATCTGCAATTATGACAGATAATCTTTGAAACAAAACTGTTTCTGCTGATGCATAATTCAGATTCTTTACTTGCAACATTTGTGGATCAAAAAACTGTGCAAACTGTGACAATATAAATTCAAACCATGCAAAAAGTGGTGGATAATCCAGTGTCCATTCTGAAGTAGATTCAACATACCACTTGGAAACTGGCAAACTATAAGTTATAGCCAGCCAATTTCGATGAACTTCAAAATCAGTTGACCGGCTGCATTGAATAAAAGCGTAAATAAGAAACAAAAGCAGGAGAAAAAAAATATTGCAAAGTAGTTGACGTTAAAAGTTATCGTTTCCACTTACTAGCAATGTATGAACAGCAATTTCACACAAGAAATAAGCAAAACTATGTGCCAAAACATTGTTAACGTCGAAAATCACACGTATTACTTGTATACCATCGCACACGTCGATACTTTTTTCACTTAGGCGAGCAAACATGTGGTATTCTGAATTCAAATATAAAATTCAAAGAGCGGGTGCGTGAAGTGCTGAGAAGTGATGTGTATCTACTACTAATTGCAGTTCCAATTCAGAACAAGATTAAGAGACAATTTTAACCTCACTTGCACGTAACTAATACTCATTTCTCGTTTCATTTCTTAGCAATAAACAAAAAAGTTACAATTCACGACTCGTATCATCCGAGAGATGAAATTAGTGTAGCTTTACACAAACGATACTTGTATTCCTTTTTCGATATTCCCTTGAAGACGTAAATAGTTTTGTTAGGAGATGTTAACACCTGTTGTTCATGTTTACTTTTATTCGATGTCTCGATAATCTACAATATACTTTCAACGTTTAGTAATTTGCACCATTCCTAATATTTTAATTGTTTGTAGATTTCTAATTATGTGCGCATCTATTATGAAGCGTTACAAGTAGTTCCTAAATACTCTGAGAGACTGCAGTTAAAAAGGATTATTATGTAAACCCTACCACCAAATATTTTCTGTTTTTTTAAAACAAATTAATTTGCGAAACAGGATTCGGAGACGAAACATTATTTTGCTTTCTGATATTTAACTCTGCGGTACGCACGCATCGAAATATTCAAATGACTCACACTTAATTTCTTTCAGTATATTTTCTTAGTTAATAAAACGAAAAATTTAAGTACTTTCATTTTATTCTTTACTAAAAATCAGGGACAGAAGCTTTTTTTAATTAATGATGTTCAGTAAAATCTTGTATAATTTAACTAAAAGATTTGCTCTTTCTATCGCTTTCTCACTATTACCACAGAATATTTTACACAAGTTGGTCTACATAATAAAAATACAGCACAAATTCTTCATTGAAAAGTTTCTACAACTCACCACATTATTAACATCCGCTCGTTTCAAAAGGAAAAACCAGTGACGCCTCGTGAGTATTTGAAGTTATGTGCTACATCACCCCCAATTAAAAATTTTTACGAGGACAATTTGATTTATGGATTTTAAGAAATTTTGAATGATAGAACAAATATCTTAATTATAAACTGTTGTTGTAGTATTTAGTCATAAGACTGGTCTGATACAACACTCCGTGCTAACCTATCCTGTGCAAGTCTTTTCCTTTCTACATAGCTACCAAACCCATAATCTGCTCAGCTTATTACACCCCATACTTCCCTCTTCTGTTCTAACTGCACAAACTTCCTCTAATGCTAATTTTACAAGACCCTTATGTCTTAAAACTTGACCTATTAAACTATTCCTTCTCTTGATCAACGTCCTCCATATTGTACTCTTTTCTCCTATTCTGCTTAGAACTTCCTGGTTAGTTACCTTATCCACCCATAAGATTCACAGCATTCTTCTGTAGCATAACATTTCAAAGGTTCTGTTTTTTTCCTTTATGCAACCTCTATTCTTAACGATTCGCACCCACATAACGCCAGACTCCATGCGAACATTTTAGTAACGATTTCATATTATTTATACTTATATTTTCCGTACGTAAATTCCTCTTTTTTTGCGAAAGGCTTCCTTACCTGTGCTATCCTACTCTTTATGTCTACTATAATTCTAGCATCCTTAGTTATTATGCTTCCCAAGTGGCCAAATAACTTCCTTCAAAACATCCCTTTCCAATCTAACACCCTTTGTTATTCCATTGTTTCCCATACTACACTCCATTACCTTGGTTGTACTCTTCCTCTAGGATCACGTTTATCCCATTTATGGTTTCCAAGTCTTCTTCTGATTCCCCTAATACCACAATATCATCAGCAAACCGCAGGGTTTTTATTTCTTCTCTTTGCAGTTTGATTCTTTTCCATATTCATTCTTAACTTGTTTAATCGCCTATTCTGTATACGCTGAAAAGAATGGGAGACAGGCTGCATCCTTGTCTTACTCCTTTCTTAATTTCTGCTTTTTCCCCCCTTGCCCTTCAATTCTCTTTACTGCTAACTGCCTTCTGTAGAGGTTATGGATAACTCTTCTTTTTCTATATTTTATCCCTTTCATTCAAAATCCTTGATAGTGTGATCCAGTTTACATTTTAAAAAGTTTTTCTAAATCTACAAATGCCAAGAATGTAGACTTGTTTTTTCCCATCCCGCTTCTAAAATTCAATGCAAAGTCATTATTGCTTCTCTTGTCCCTACATTCTTGCTAAAACCAAACTGATGTCTTAACTTGCATTCTATTTGTCGTTCCATCCTCCTATATACATTTTCGTTAATATTTTGCATGCATGGGATACTAAACTAATTGTTCTGTGCTGTTCGCATCTATCAGACCCAGTCCTTTTCGAAGCGGGTATAATTGTTTTTACAAAATTCTTCTTGTCTTCTTCGTGTATCGTAGATTTCAATAACTATCGTGAACAGCCATGATATTGCTTCATTGTCCGATGACCTTATCAACTCCGCTGGAATGCTATCAATTCCTGGCGCTTTACACTTGCTCAGGTCTGTCAGCTCCCTATCAAACTCCGATCTTCAAATTTTGTCCCCCAGCTCCTCTTCTTCTTGACTGATCTACATTTCCACCGTGATACAGTTCTTCTAGATATTCCTTCCAAATTTCCGCCTTCTTTTTTATCTAGAATTTGCTTCTCATGTGCTTTCCTGATGTTCTTGCTAGTACTTTTCTATTCTCCGAATGTGTTTTTGCTTTTCCAAAATTATTTATTTTAGTGATTATATATATAACGATAAAATCACTTTGCTAGGGAAAAATGTATCGAACCGGTATTCATTTGTTCCCTGTATGCAGACATGCTCGTATTTGTCTGTGGTACTAGACATCAAAAGTGTAGAATGAAGTGATGCCTACGCAACTACAATATTATTATTTATAAGTTCAAAATAAATTTAATATATTGGTGATTATTTAGAACTTAGAAAAATAATTATTTTTGTCTCTGTTAAAGACTCAATCTTGCGTAAATAATTTAGCAGACTCCAGTATTGGAATGAGGAGCACGTGCTAAGGAAATTTGAAAAGAATATTCATTGGGTAAACACGCGAAGTCTCTTAATGACTGATTGATTCCCGTGCTCGAATTTAGGGGAAAGCTGAATCATGTACAGCAAATAAAGGAAATTAGAACAACAACCCGTTAGCAATATTCAAAAGCTTTCAGCTTGTATAGATTTATCATTTGTAAATATGGTGAAGGGATTTTTAGTTTTTTGAATATATATTTTTCTTTTTTAATTAAGATGTTTTCTAAGTTGTGGATTCAGAAGTGACTTAACCCTTTAGTACAGTCAGTTCTGTATATAAGGTCCATTTGCTTATTTAATTTTGTTTTCGGTGAAAATTACAGGAATCTCCAAATTGTTAATTGCAGGCTTGTTTCTGTTTCCATAAAGGACATGTAACGTAATATGCTCGTTTGCTGGACGAATTAGTCTGGCTTAAAAGCTGCCAGATGCGTGTTTTCTACAAAAGGAGAAAGCACCAGAGAGTAAAAGTAATTGTTTCTGGAAGATACTGTGTGTGCTTTTTTTTTAGCTGTGAAATATTATTCCCCTGCTGGTAACGAGGGTAGGTTGCTTCTAATTATCACTTCGGCCGTAAATCTTACTGAAAGTCTTGGAAATTTTATACCTTCGGAAAAGGTGTTGCGGGAGTTTGGAATACTGAAAAAACTAAGAGTCGATCTGAAAACGACCCAAAAATTTTACAAAACGATCTTAAATACCTAATATGCACGAAAGTAAGTTTCTTATTATTAAAATTTCTATATGCAAAGTTAGTAATCGTAGTTTACCATCATTTAACCATTGAAAAAGGCCAGAAACTAGAAAAAAAGACTTAAAAATGGAATAGTAACTGCCTATGCTATTTGAAATCTATTTTAGAAGTAAGAAGCACCGAAAGCTGCTTGAATTTACATTCAGTATGTAATAGCCCTAAAAATAATTAATGTAATAAAAACATGAACCTTTTGCTTATATCTTTCTACAGGAGTTTTTGTTTTTGAGAATGATCTGGAAGGTTAATGCAACGCCTTTTTCGTGCTTTTCAATGCAATTCATTTTCCAAAAAAATATACTAAAATCAATTAATTTTAATTCTTAATGACAGTCGAAGTAACTAAAAATAAGGAAGTGGTCGGGCTAGTAAAGTGAAGTTGAAGTCAAAATGAAGTGAATTTTTATTATTTTTTTAAATCAAGAATGAAGTTTCTGTGTATTATTTTTCTTCTTATATACTTCATTCTTATTCTTCTTTTTAAGTCCGACGGAGTATAACTCAATCACAGGAAGAACAAATCCTTCAAGTCATTCAAGTAAAATTTATTTACTGGACCCGAAGATAGTTTGATTACTGAATGCTAATTTATTGAAATGAATATTTGGAAAATAATACTGAAAATGAATTTCTTTTAAAATGGCATCAAGAAAGTAAGTTAAAGGAGCACAGTTAATTGTTTTTAGGGTAGTGCACACTGCTGTAGAATAAAGTTCCATGGCCAGCCCTCCATATCGGCGAACCGTAACATACGGATCACAAAAGATCAGAGGAGGAAAACAAAATCAAACAAAAAAGAAACAAGCAAATGTAATGCTACAAAATTTCCAGACATTCAAAATGAATCTGAGAAGTCTTTTTTATAAAATCCTCATTAATCCCACGCGACCACACCGAACTTATATCTTATTATAAAGCTGAAAGAAAGAGTGAAAAGATTATAATAAACAACATATATGTTTGCAATATAGGGAAAAATAATTGACTTGCAAGTTACACGAATTTGACTCCAGTGTGTATTTGACGCCGATTTATTTAATTCTCACAGCTCTTTATAAGTATTAACAGTAGAGAAACAAGCATTCTATAAATTCTGCCAGATGTAATTTCCCAGTGTCTATTTGATCCCTTGGTTCCATCAATGAAGATGCCCAGGGAAGGGGAATTTCCCAGGGGCGCCATCACGGAGTAACTGATCTACGTTCATGACCCCTTCTCGGACCCGCTAAATTGCGGAAACTATTAACTGTACAATGGAATCACATCCATTTGTTCAGTTGATTGAAAATCCTCTGTTCTGAGTATTTCTATCGGAGGCTCGATCATTGTCTTTCTATGAAATATCGACACTTGTTCTGTGCTAAATATTATTACTGTCCTAAATGACGTGACTGTGGAGCGAATGCTGTTGAATTACTCTTAATCGAGGTTTCAATGTCTGACTGACCGAACTGAGATGTGAAATGTTAAAGATGCATAGAGATAAGATAACTAGAATACGAAATTCAAAATGGTAAGAAAGATCATTCAGGTGTGAAATAATGAGTTACTTTTTACAGTGGCATCTGATCTCCGGTAAGTTAACTTATTTACGAAAAAAAAAGTCGACGTGCATAGCGCGTTATACATACTCGAAAGTTTCGATGAAATTTGCTAAGGTACATCTTCAACCTTTCACTATATCTTATTACAGCAGCCCAATATATATTGTAACGGTCCGTGAAATTTCGCGTTGAATTTAGATCAGTTTAGCCTTGCCTCAGATAAATTCTGCTGACAATTAATTTCTTAGTCTTTATTTGATGAGAGTCAGGTAATTTGTTGAATAAAAATTACCAAACATAATCAAAATATTACTTTATTATCGAGCACTGATAAATAGGTTTCTTTACTATGTTTACAATCTTACTGCTCACTTTCTCCTTCTCCAAATTCACTTCATGGTTTAATTTAATTACTGTACCTTATCCTCTTTGTCGTCATCGCTGCAACTGGCTTGAATAATCTTTTTTCTTCTTCTAACCTTCTCCTACCGTTTCTACGAAAACTCAAAATCTAATTAACATTACGATTCGGTGTCTCATTGCCGTGATAAAGGCAACTTGTTCGAGACCCTAACACCTCCTCCAGCCACGTCTCGTCGTGAACTGAACTATTCTGCCAATAGCCACGATAGCATGGGCGTCCTTCTCAAAGTCATTTTATTTTCGAAGTTTTATGTTATGTTGTATTAATTTAATTACATATAAATGCGACAATCCTCGAAAACTGAACATATGGCATAAATATAGAGATGGGTAGAGCTTAGGTTAAGAACTCTGGCGGTCGTCCTATTGTGACTCGGGTTCGAGCCACCGGAAACTCGGTGAAGGAGGCTGGTTCCTACTTGAACCTCCCAAAGTTAACTGGGCTAAAATACGAGTGCTTTCACATACTTCGTGGCCTTTCAAAACCTATTTGGGAAGGGTTATGAAAATTTCCACGAGTGCTTTGGTCTGTCCAATGCTGGACACAAAATTGGCACGTGAAAGTCTTGCCAAAACGTTATAATAACCAGGGTCTCTTTCAAACAAGTCGACTATCCGTCTCAGTTTACCAATGACTGGCGTGCCATCGGTGCTTATAAAACATTTTGAAATGATTAAAAAACCTTAAGAGTTCTTTCACATATTACGATAGGAATAGGATAAGTAATTGTGGAAAACATGTGTCCTCAAATAAAAACGATTTTATTAATTTGTTGGTATTTTCGAGATTTTTTGTCATATTCATTCTTTTTTTTAAAAAAAAATAACAGTGCAAACTAATACAATAAATTACATTACAGGAGTTCATACTGCTATTCTGTACTTCGTCAAACAGTTCATTCATCAACAAAGGCTAATATTGTAATGAACAACCCAGTGGTTGTTTGTTTGTTGGAGCTTCTCCAGAGAGTCAGAAATAATTATTTTTATAGACATTTGTCGTTGAAAATATATTTTTTAAAAAGAATCGTAGATTATATTTTATTTTTATTATTAAATGCCAAAAGATACAGAGATTAAGAATATAAATGGAATGAAATTTAATACGCTAAATTTTCTGTTAAATTTATTCTCGTGAAACTAAGTTTTTTTTACACTCGAGTTTTAGCGATGGCAAACTGTATGTTAGTAGTTAAGTAGGTTCATCTCAACCAAAACAAGCGACACTTCAAAACTTTCATAATTTTTTAGACTTCTTCAAGGTTTTTCACATTGAGTGTACAGCGTCAAGTGTTCAGATAAAGACACTTAAAGTTTAAAAGTAAATAAGGTTTTCTTGTTCCAACTGGAAGGAAGTATTTCTTGGTAGCGACCGCAATCGCGCTCTTGTGAGAAAACTTTTGCAGCGAGGAGCGTCGCGACGGTAACTTAGCTTGTGAGTAAACAGGCGGCGCCGCGAGATTCTCTGTTGTAATAATTTCCCTGCGAGCGCGCGCGATGTTTGACAAGGCGTGAATGAGGTGGCAGATATACAGAAAGAAAATAGACTGCTGAAATTCCCCGGAACTCTGAACTGCATCCGAGGACTGTAAGAGCCGAGCTACACTCGGAGGAGAGGATCAAATAAAATCCATTCCCCAACAGACGGCAAGGTCGGAGATGAAGAGTTGCCACATTTCTCTGTTCCTTTTTTTTTAAAAAAAACCTCCGCCGTCTAAATCCATCCATATTTGTATTACTTCCTTATTATTATGTTCGTGTGGTACATTTGGTGATGATTGTAGGTACTTATTTATCTTTTTCAGCACAGTATTGAACCTATTTGTCAACACTTTCCAATCTTTACCTTTTCACGTTTCCTTCTCTTATCTAAGGTGTGAACGTCAAATTAATCGCAACCTGCGGATTGACTTACACCGTAGCTTATTCAAGCTAAGAAATCTACTAGTACTGTAGCACGACTACAAAGGAAACATATCTTTGCCCACGTACGACGAAGAAAGTATATAATCTTTGGCGGTGGGGGGGAGGGGGGGCTCGTCTCTGGAGATCAGATGGCGGATATTGTAACGAAGCTTACTTGATTCGAAAAAATAATACATATAGATGGACGTGTTATAAAGGGCAGAGATTGATGGAAACATTTTGGGAAGCCTACAACTGTGAATATTTATTAAATATCACTTTACCGAGGTTAAAAACGTTTGAAACTTGTTTAATATTTTTGTAGAAATTATTATAAACTTTATTTATTTGGTAGTACAGTAGTTTATTTGGTTGCGAGTAAAACCACTAATTAATCCTGAGAAAAATATTGGTAATTTGATTTCGGAATCGTGACGTATTATGACGTTACCGGCGTTTTTCTGTAATCGCATTGAGCCGGGAATAAATTAGGAAAATAGTGGCAAGACATAAAAGTTATTACAGTACCATAAATGTAAACAGATGCGCTATTAAAGGGGAAAAGACTCCCGATATTCCAAGATTTTCCCCGGATTCGACACCAATCTCGGCTTTTATAATTATTTGTCAGGTTTTAACCTACCAATAATTAATTATTATAAAAATATTTAATTAAAAGGTGCGCTTTACTCTGTACAGGAGTTTTTTGATCGTTTCCCTAACTTTCAGTATAGTTTCCTCCTGGTCTTTTGTTTGTTTCTTTCGTATATTGCCTGGAAATACTCAGGAAGGTCACATTCCTAGACGTACAGATCCAAGAAATGACATTTACGTTGTTAATGCGTGTGTTTGTGCTTTATAATGTGCGTTTCGTGTTTTAACGTCTTCTTTACTTTAGTTATTAAAGGATATTTGGTAGTTAATTAAATGTAATTTTATTTCTGTATTATAATTATTTGATGTAATGTAGGACGTATCCCATTTCTTCAACCGAGGACTAATAGAAATAACAATAAATCTAAATCTAATCTACAACATAACCTTGACTGTGAATGTCATAGGTTAACGTAGCGACTTCTATTACTCAGATAAAGTTTTAGACGAGAAGGCAGCTAAATGAAGCATAGAGGGAGTTGAAGTATAGAGGTCCGCAAAAAGATTCTGAAGTCCACCTACACGTCCGGGCCTGCATTAAGAGGACCGCTCTGGACGTTCCACGCTGCTGATCCTCCTGTTACAGCAGTGAACCAGAAGTGTAGATGAAAGTATATACATTTGATCCAAATTATTAAATACCAAGTTCTGTGTTATACTGCCCACAAATATTTCATGTTAGGTTTAATCTATTTTCATAAATTAAATTAAATACTTTTTATTTACAACAAGCTGATTTTTTTATTACATGTTATACAATGCAATATGTTGAACACGTTTACAGCGAGTCAGGAACACGAACGGAGAAACTGAGATCGTATTAAAATGTAAGATTCCACAGCTACTTCATATTAACCCTGTCTTTTCTTGAATGTTTAAAAATTTTGCGGTACATAAAAACGTTTCGCTACATGTTCTGGTTATTTATAGAAAAACATTTATTTCGTACACTGTAAAATGACTTCAACCTGATCTATACGCTTCAACGCTTTATAAATTTTTGTTCCCATGTAATTGCTAACTCAGGATCAGTTATCATCAAAACAAAAGGTAATTCAATACCCACGCGGACTACGCTTTTGAGGTTTTGTGAAACATGAGACCCTCGGTCAAGCCACCTCTATAACAAACATGTCTCAGTTTAATACCTTAAATAATTTTGTAACTGCATATAATTATTCTCCTGAAATTATTTCCCCTCGCGTACTTGTGTTTCATTTATTTCTGTTTCCGCGTTTGTTTTAAAATTAGGACATTACGCGCTAAAATATACGTTTGCAATTTACATTCGGGGCTACAGTCATGTTTATAAAACGAGTTTGCTATCACAGATTATATTAGACTTTATTACTTCTTACTCTTTTTTGTAAAAAGAGAACTTAGGAAGGAATTGAAAATAGTTCATCCCGTAGAGTTTTAATAATTTCTTGAAAATCATTGGAATCTAAATGCGGCTAACGATATTTTTCAAAATATGTGTTACCGTGGTAATGAGTCCTAAGAATGGTCAGATGCAACCCTCGCCTTCCTCTTCTCTTCTTATCCCACACGCTTTCCTCTAATTTTGCATGTTTCAAAAAGTGGTCAATTAAACTATCCCTTCTCTTAGTCAACATCCTCCAAATTGTTCTCCCTTCCCCTATTCTGCTCGGAATACCTGGTTAGTTACCCTATCCACCCATCTGATTTTCAGCATTCTTCTGCAGCACCACATTTCGAAAGCTTCTATGTTTATTCTTTATGTAACCCCGATCGTCCACGATTCGCACCCACATAATGATTTCATAACATTAATACATATATTAGCCGTAAGTTATTTTTTGCGAGGGCCTTCTTTGCCTGTGGTATCCTACTCTTTAAGTCTACTATACTTCTATCATCCCTAGTTATTATGCTGCCAAAGTAGAAGTATTCTCTAACTTCCTTCAAAATATTCCTTTCCAATCTAACACCTTTTGTTATTCCACTGTTTCCCATACTACACTCCATCACCTTGATTAGTCCTCATGCTGTACTCTTCTTCTAGGATCACGTTTATCTCATTTATTATGGTTTCCAAGTCTTCTCAAGATTCCCCCAATACCACAATATCATCAAAAAACTGCAAGGTTTTTATTTATTCTCCTTGCAGTTTGATTCCTTTTCATATACATTCTTAGCTTTTTTAATCGCTTATTCTGTATACGCTGAAAAGAATGGGAAACACGCTGCACCCTTGTCTTACTCCTTTCTTAATTTCTGTTTTTTCCCCTTGCCTCTCAATTCTAATTACTACCGAGTGCTATCTGTAGAGGTTATGGTTACCTCTTGTTTCTAGATATTTTTATCAAAACATAACAGTTGTAAATTCTAATTTTACCGGTATCTGTTAAATAATCTCTACCAATCAATAAAAATTCATCTGTAGTTGTTATGGAATTTTTTGTCACTTTATTTTAAAACAAATATGCTTCTACGTAGCAATGAATTGGAAAATGCGACACGTCACCTGACAACTATCGACGACCACTTCTACTATGGCGCAGTATACAGTAACACTAAAGTTTAATAAAATTGTATTATTTAGCTTACAGTATTTTAACCGATTATAACGAATGAATATGATCGTTATATATATATATATATATATATACATAGATTTTTATAATATTGAAGTTTGTGATTTAAAAACTTGCTTTTCTTCTTTGCTATTAAATATAATAGACATGGACCTGTTTCGTATATATATATATATATAAAGTGTATTAAATCTCAGCATTGTGTTGTGGAAACGATATTATTATACAAAATTTATATATCCTACAATTATAATATTAACAATCTTTCACAATTTTACAGAATAAGTTAATATTATACGTAAGGGTAATATTTGTTTATACTAAAAACTGAACCACATTGAATTTCTGAAGTTGTGGCTGAAAGTATAACGTCTTTGCTTCCATCCCTGCTCTGCATTGTCCATTCTTTGGGTACAAGACCAATATCTCTGGCTGGCTTGTTACGTCAGTTTACAACCATAATCCAGTGGGATTAATATACTTTAAAATTGTTTTATTCATAGTAATTACCCGTGCACATAAATATCTAACAATTATTTTTAATTAATTTTCTTATTATGTTATGAATATTATAAGTTTGCATGCTATGTAAAGTATTTTGTCTAATTTTACTTTTTATGTTGTCCAACTTATTCAAACCCCAGTGATTCATATATACAAAGAGCCATTTCGACACAAATTCCCAGAGTTTTTTCAGTTTCCACGAAAAACCACAGTGAGTCGAAGCAACTTCTTTTCAAAATCACGTCTCCCGGTGAAGTGGACGCGGCATTTTACAAACCGGGCGGCTTTCAAGAAGAAATTTGAAATGTTTATATTGCGACGAATTTGTAATTCCGCGCTGTCAAGTTAGCGACATCTCCGGAGATCCTGGGAACTTGTGGTCGACGCCGACAGATGGCAGGACTGTTGCGCGCTTCACTGAACCAAACATTTCTTCGAAAGGAAAAAGTTTTCTTGTGCAGCTCCTCCGCTCTTCTGTCGTCTCCGCCTCCTCTGGCTTCCCTCACTCCTTTCGACTGCAGGATATAGGCTCATATTTTCTTCCCATACTGTTGCCCCTTCTTACAGTAATATTTTCCTCACATAAAATACATCTGCGACGTGTGAACGGGAATTTATTTACTCGTGTTTGCACGCTCGTCTCTCAAAGGGAAATGAAATACTGCAGTCAGTGAAGTTCCATCAGTCTAAAACATGTCAAGATAATTGTTTCCTTTTAGAATCTTCCTAATTTGAAATTTATTTTTTACTTCTGTAAAATTAGTTTGATCAATGGCCACTCTTTCAGTTTTCACATTCCACCAAACTACAATACTAGAATTAATACAACATGCTTCATCAGATAAAATAAATAATATAATGATGAAAACAGCAAATTTCAGACAATTGAACACGTATTTTATTAATTAATTAATTATTGAATTGAAACATGTTTCGGTTCTCAGGCAAAGATAACATCGTGAAATACATACAGAGATAGATAAATAACAAAGATATTATTTTAGGACAAATAATTTATAATTATAATTAAGCGGTATATAGAGATTTCACTGATATTCATACTAAAAATAAAAAACTTACAATTTATGAGATATAGGGTTGAAAATAATACTTCATGTTTCGGTATTAGACATAACATTAATAGTGTTTGAATCTCTTTCACTAAGTAATATTTAGGAAATTAGTCTTCATTCATATTTTTTTCTATAAATGTCCTAATTATCTGGTGGTTATTGCTTAATATGTGTACAGACTCGACCGAGAGTCTGTCTTGCGTTAATATTATATTCTTTGATTCTTGTTTAAACCGCTGTTTTTCCCACACAGATGAAGTGACAATTATCGCATTCTGCTTTAAGGTTTTTTTAAATTTATTTTATGTACGGTGTCTTTTATCTTAGGTACCATACTAGAAAGATTGTAAATGAACTTAGTAGTTAGGTTAATATTAAACATCAAATGTTATTTACATCCCCACATATTATAAATCGCAAGTTTATTGTTGTTTTTAAAAATCACTACGTAAGTCTCCGTTCTGAGTCTAAATTCTGTAATTATTATCTTTGTTTCACAATGTTATCTGTACTAGAATAGGGTCCACGTGAGTACCAAAACATATTACAATTCAATAACTAATTAGTGAAATATATGTTAATTTGTCTGTTATTGGCTGATAAGTACTTGTATTAGAATAACAAAATTTTTTACTAAACCAAATTTTACGGATGGTTTCAATAGCTTATTCTCAGATCGGAAAGTTTTTAATTACAGTTGCTGGTGATTGATTCAGTAATTTAAACCATTAAGAATTGTTTTCATGAATTTACAGTGGCTTGATAACTATATCTTATAATTTTATATATTAAGAATAATTATGAATGATAAATTCTTCACATATTTTTAAAGATATTCCATTTATAATATATGTAAATGTTTAGAGTAATTATAGTTACTTATGAAATACCGGATAAATTTTGTGGACTGTATTTTCCTTAATTATTGTCGTTAATACCTCACACATAACATCTTTTATTCCATTTCAACATCAACCGTCCTTATTGAAAAACCCTATATGTGAGGCAGGATTTTTTTAAAAATTAGATATTTAGGATAAAACCCAATCAACACAGTGTCAAGCTGCCAACCTGGTTTCGTGTTGGGGTTAGTAGCAAGCGCATCTCAGGAATGGACTCCAACTTGTCTCGTTAAAAATATATATACTCTATTGCTTGCATTTTGGTCTGGTTCATTGGTGCTTCTCTCTCAAATACACCGTTACGATCTTCAAATGTCCGCGCTTTAAAGGAAGAATGATTACATTCAACGTATCAAAGAATACTTTGTATAAAGTATAAAGTTTTATTTACCAAATTATCTTGAAGAGATATTAAATGAAGTTTTGAAAATTGAAATTAAAGTATATTCAATTCAAACTAAGCTAAGGATTCATCCAGAAAGATAAGTCAATGAAGTCGAAATTCTTTTATAACGAAGGCGCTAAAAGATGTGAACGAAACGAAACGTGTGCGACGGTAATGGAGAAATTATCACAATACGATTAATGATTGCATTACTTTTACATATATTTAAACACATTTTAATATTTTCAACAGTTTTCTCTAGAACATACGGGGAATGCTACCAAATTATCATAAGAATTTCTCTCGTTGGCAAACTGTTGAGAATTGGTTATACCATCCCGCGATACACACATACAACCTCCGTAGTAATGCATTTGTTGATTTAAAAAAATCTCAATGAAGTTAAGGAGTTATTACTGCATATTATATTGAACATTTATTTGAAATATAAGTTAATTTTAATATTAAGAAGTCAGCAGTGGAAACAAGACAATCAATAACAGGAAAAATGTGGAAAGTGAAAGACTAGAGTTACGAAAATTTTGTTAGAGTGTAAAATAATAAACAACAAACTGAAAGGAGGTAATATATTTATAGTTCTCTTTGTACAGTCATTTTGTTTACTTTCCTTTTCATTAAGCCGTTTCTATGTAACATTTTCTTCTCAAACGTTTTATTTATTTTTTTTCTTATTAATTTCCCACGCTGCTGTTTCAACTCCAGATTTCGTTGCTCATTGTTTGTCTTTCTTTCTCTCAGACATACATGATTAATATTTTTTATAAAGTTAATACACCACTCTCTACATAACGAGATTGCTGTTAGATTACGAATATTTTTGTATTTTAACATGAGGAAATTTTCAGAAAAAAATGTGTGAATTCTTTTCGATACCGAAGAGTTTTGGCTCTATTGTAAATCTCATTATTAGAATTATTGAGGGAAAAAGGAATTGTCTGAAGAAAAATTCACATCATTAATTGAATTTGCTAGAGAATATTTTCATCGTTCAGGTTTTTTCATTACCTTAATTAATTATATTTTCGTGCTAGCAAATCCCTACTTAAAATTTAATTCAAGTGTCGTTATTCGAAAATATAGAAAAATAATTTAGTGAGGGGATGAAAAGATGAGATATAGAGTTAATATTATAATTTTTAATAGTTTTTTGGATTTTTTAAGTATATCACTGACGTGTTTATATTGTCTGCAGAAAAATAATAACGTGGGAATGATTATAATGATCATATTTTAATTCTAACGGAAGATGTGGAATATATTTCCAAGTCGGCAATTAGAAAGGAAAAGCCACGATTAGAACGTGGTTTGATCTGATTTATCTAAAGCAGTTAACATTCTGCGTGAGACATAACTCAGCATTGATCGACACTGAAACGTGCAATTTATTTGGGTAATAAAATTTGGAAACCCAATCGTTATTAATTGAGGAGGAAACGGCGGCAGGAGGGTCGGATTCATGTGTCTGCTGTATTTATTGTTTGTTCAGGCTGTGCCTCTTAATTCACTTTACTTCTTCATCGAACGGAACACAAAACTACCATGGTAACTGTCAAAAATTAAAATTAATTATAACAAAAATAAGAATACTTAGATGAGGATCAGAACCGTCTTTAGTTTGAACTAAGATGGTCCAGATCAGGACCGAAACATTTAGTTCTTTAACAGATGGTTATGTATTAATAATTTTTTGTCGGTTTTTGACCTCATTTAAACATTAATTTAAATATACATACATTAATAACTGTTAAGGACGAAATTCTGTATGATGTTTTGGTCTTTATTTATAAAATTGACAGGGGACAGTTACCTGATTTTTTCAATATTTTTATAGAAAGAAATTCAGTTGTTCATACAACACCGGGAAAATTTTTACATGGGTCACTCAAGTTTTAAATGTACAAAAAATTGGATTTTAATAAAGGTTTAATATTATACATGGAGTTAGCAGTAGCTCTTAAGAACACGAAAGTATAAATGTATGAAAAAATAGTTAAATGTTAGAGTGAAAAACAACTGATTAAATGTAAATAGTGAATTTGCATTTAAAATGTTTTGTATTATGCGGGAAAATAGCATTAAGCTAATTTGAATAAATTATAATTGAGTAATTAATTTCTGGGATGAAATTAATAATTATAATGGCTGACAGACTCTACGCGTAGAATGCTCACCTTCTTGACAACGTTTACGAACACATCGTTCCATTTTAAAATTTTATTTATTATTCGTCTGAATGAGGTTGACAGAGCCACCGTTATCTCTTTCTGTTCCCTACGTTTGGTCTGAAGCCATCCAAGAAAATGGGCATCATAGCTTGTCGGAAACCCCGCACACTAGGATATTTTCAGTTGTTTTTTGTTTCTTCCCTCAGCGGTTGAGTACCGGCAGCTACGAAAATGCTTTAAACATGAGCGATATGAGCAAAACAGCTCAAGGCTTTTGCAGCGGAGGAGGCAATATAAGACAGGGCGTTGTTTTCAAGTATCTGGGTCAGAGATTGTATGTATTAAACAAATGGGAGTCGCTTTGATACGGCCCAGCAAGACAAATTGTTTCTCATATTTCCTTCTCTCTCAGGAGCGGCTTTGCTGATGTCTTCGTGCTAGTAAGAAAAGTAGGATTTCCGGGATTGTTCATTTCATGCTGGATACATTTTTCCTCGGATATATCACGGAGGAGAAGAAGACAGGGAGGGGTGGGTACGTCTCTCTTAAGTTTGAAGACAAGATGCAGTCCGTAATATGGCTCTTATACATTACGTGCACTGAAACTCAAACGTTCCATCAACGTGAAATGTATTCGACGTTCAAACTGGAATCCCAGCTCTTTAGTTCTGTATGAAGCATGAATAACCTATAATGGCATTTAAAGTCTATAACCAAATTTAGAACAAAAATCAATTGGTTAACATAACTTTTACTCCAATCATCATAAAATAAACTCAAAACTCGTTAAATTTAGCTCGATCTTTAAAACGACATCTTGTTGGAGAATTTAGTATTTAAAGTCACATCAACAACAACTGGTTATTAGTGATTGTACCTTAAAGCCTTTCAGAATAGATTTCACTACATAAATTCATCAAATCAAAAAAACTTGTCAATATCTTCTTGATGTTTCGGGGAGTAGTCCATCTCGCTGAGGCTTCCAAATGTGTGGTCCCTGTCTTTTGATGGAATTTGCTGTATTCACAGTGTAGCGCGATAGTTGATATTTATTAATGTAATGATAGCAAGGACCGGAAAGTTGGAAGTGGCGTCAGAAGGGCAGGCATATAATCCCCCGGAATAGCTTTTGGGCACGTACCAATATGACCTGCGGAATTTCCACAAACAGCTGGCGTGGAATGTGGGGACCTACGAAGTAAACGAAATTTGAAATACCTAGTGGTTGCCTCGGCCAATTGGGTTTCGTGGTTTAAAGTAAAATCCATTATTAAAGATCGATTTCGAGGCTTTTGCACATGACAGTGAGGCTGCGTGAAATCATAGCCGACTCTAGGTCCCGGCTGTATATAGAGGCCAGTTTGTGACTCCAGAAAAGCTGGTGGCGAGGCGACGCCACACTATAAAGGAGGTACGCTGTCAGGCCACGGATTTTATACTGAGATTGTATTGAATCTCATTGCTTCGCCGAACCTCAAATTTTGTAAATATTTCCTTCATTGATGTTTTCCCAGTTAAATTCTAGTGTAAATAAATTTCCCATTATCTTTTAATTACTTTTTTAATTTAAAACCCCAACCTGCACTACAGATAATGTTTGATAGTAATGATGGTATTGCATTGGGAACTGAAAAGCGGGATGGGTTTCTTTGTGATTAGGTGAAGCTGGGTAATTTGGAAGTGATCTTGTGATAGTGTTTTGGTCCCTTCTATTTAAGGATGGGTCGATTTTTATGGAGTTGAAGGTGTCTATGTGTTTTAGTTATTGAATTTAATTTATTTCCATTTTTATCATCCTTCCATGTTTCAAGTTAATCGTATTGCGGGATTTAATTAGAGAAAGCGACGGTAAACTCTTGAGTAAAGCCCAGAAGAATATAAACAATAGTCGTCAGACGAGGTACTATTAAATATGGCGGAATTACTTGCATTCTGTCTCTCTTAATTCTCGGTGACGTCACAGACGCAGGTTGACACATTTGTACACTACTTAACTTCATTCATCTTTACGTTAAAGATTTCTCACCCCCACTGGAATTTTAGGAATATGTATACTAATTTTTCTGTAATTAGTCCACGTTTATGAATTTCTCTGTTGCATATTAACATGAACCACCGCGTCGTTCCGACGAGTTGTTTCCAAAAATAAAAATCCAAGTCTCATTAATTTCATACGTAAAATGATGTGCCTTCTTGGCAGTACTTATTGTTAATTATTGATACTAAATTGGAAAGCTCCTTACGCGAAGCGTAGCAACACCAAATATTGAACTGCTTGAAAAAGAAGGGCAATCCCAAGGTTTTCATTAGTTTTAGTTGTAACACTATTATTTTATTATACACGTAGGAGACCTGTGAGAGCTTTCCTCGCAGGTATTTCTCTAGGGATACCTTGTTCTCTCTCTGGTTTTCAATCTCTCTTCACCTTCTCAAAGATGATAAACTTTTTTCCTCGTACATGGGCATATGTTTAATTTTTTTTCTTTGTAGTCATACTACAAATTGAATAATATGAGCCATTACCAATATTTTTTAGTTAGTAACATGCTTAATTATTAGTGGTAGACAGTTAAATAATTTTAAAATGGATATTATATCATATTTTTCTAAAGCGGGAGACGGTGCTATTATGACTGCGATTTCACCACTAGAAGAATTAATTATCGCTTTCCTTTTAGGCATTTTAAAATTTCTTAAATTTATGCGCTAGTATTCGCAGAGTTTTAAATGACATTTATGTACAATGTTTCCATTTAACTTCGTCCGACATACCATCGTTTCTCTACGAATAAGAGTGACGTTTTCAATATGCAGCATGCATCTGTTGGCCACAGTGCGAGTCATAAGATGGACTCCGTATTGACCTTACTCCTGAGCCCCCACAGCATCATATTTCCCCCTGCTCACCGCCGGCAAGTCGTGATTACCAAAGTTTCTCACGAGAAGAGGGGAAGAAGTAACATTTCTTCTTACACCAAGCCTCCCCGCTCCAGCCCAAAGAAACTGGCACTTTTTCTCTGTTTCAAGCGATTTCTCTTACGGATGTGAAGGCCACTTTTGACAGGTAATTTGTCAACGGAATTACGCCTTTAAAAACGTAGCCTCCTGTAGCCAGAGAGCGCTTAATTTGTTAGCAGCAACTTACTGTTAGTCTGCTGTAAGCCATCATTAAATTTAACAACAAAAAATGTCATATTGTTGTTACATTTAGCTCAAAGCAAAAGCTCAATACCTACTGCCATAGTAGACTAAACCGTACGTGAAGATATTGAGATAATTCCATCTATTAAGCACGTTGGGAATAATGTTTGCCTGGAATAAAATTATATGAAATATAAACATATTTTTTATCTTTTAAAAACTGATGGCTTACTTAATTTTTCAAATTAAGTAAATAATATCCATACCATACTGTAAAGTGTATGTGTAAATAGTCGTGTATGAATTTATTTTAATAGTTTAACTAATACAAACTAGATGTCAGTCAGATGTTTTAGTTTTGAAGCAACTGAACCTTTCAAAAACATACAGAAGACGAAGGTAAGTGAATAATAGTCTACCTACAAACTTAAATGACACTTAAATATTAATTTTGATATAGGTACGATTGTACTAGCCCTTGTTTAGAATACTTTATTTGTCGTCTACCTTCTACAGAAGTAAGCTGCAGAATCACTATTTGGTGTATTAATAAATTAGTTCTATCCAAATCTGTTAGTAGACCATTTTTTGGTGATTTTACAGACACGATCTGCCGTGGAGTAATACTTAAACGTTTATTTAGATCTTGCTTTAAATTATGTTTTCATAACTTCCTTGAGTCTGTGGATAATAATAGTGCTTCAAAAAATTCTATCTAAGCTTAAATTTGTATTGACTACACTCCATAATATTTGACTTCATTGAACTGCGAAAGTTAATAACTTTTTCCATCGGGTTTAATTAATTTAGTTAATTTAATTTAGAGCTTATTTTACCTATATGAATATCTATTT
This sequence comes from Eucriotettix oculatus, assembly GCA_034510155.1. Classification (NCBI taxonomy): domain Eukaryota; kingdom Metazoa; phylum Arthropoda; class Insecta; order Orthoptera; family Tetrigidae; genus Eucriotettix; species Eucriotettix oculatus. The sequence continues at coordinate 86,337,800 of CM067378.1, read as the reverse complement.
TCATAGACGTCCTCCAGTGTTTCATTTCCTTTGCAACCCTGTATTAATTTTTCACTTAAAACATTTATTTCTTGGTAAATAAACATACATTTCAATCCAATTAAGGCAGCAATTGCTGTTTACATAACTAAAGTGACTATAGTCGGTTTTAAATTATAAGTTCCCTGGCGTGTTCGATTGGAGGTAGGCATTGTTGCCACGTAATAAATAATGTTTTATTTCTCCCAACGGCAAATCCTTTGCCAGGACTCGTTTTAGTCCACGCTATTTGACCCTCCATTTATTTTAAGCGTTGTGATTGGTCGATTCAAACTCACACCTCTCGCGAAAACTATTATTATTAGTATTATTTAAAAACAGACTAAATGTGGGTTGCTGTGACACTGAAGTTATTAAAACGACAAAGTTTCACCAGATATTCTTTGATCTTGTCAGTATTTCAATTATTTTGTTGGAAATCTCAATAGATGTTTGTATTATTTTCGTACATGAACCGATTAAGCATTAAACCAACTTTATAATTACGATAATTTAAGTGAAAGACAAGCCTAGATTTTCAGACGCGTGATAAGTATTAGGATACATTCCCCTGTACAGTTCGTGAGAGTCCATTCTTGTTAACGACAACGTCTAATAAAAACACGCTATACTCACTATGCATTTCATTATACGGTTGAGTTATATAGCAACATATTTACTAGTGCCAAGGTTTTCAGAACTACTTTTATACTATCAAGTCGTGATAAAAAACGGAGTAAAAGTGAGCTCCAGTCTACACCAACTAGAATATGGGCGCAGTTGTCCTCTGCGCATCGATTTGACACACGACTAGCTAAATCTCACGAACTATACTTATCCAGATTCTGGGCTTCAATGATTACAAAAATAATATTCCGCAATTTCTATTTATTATGACCTATAAAATAAATTATAATTTTTCATGCTACATAATATTAATTAGATATAAACTTTTAACATCATGGACAGATAACCATAATTTGTTTGCACGTGCTTTGACAATTTAATTTTTTTAAAATTATAAGAATTTTTATCTAACAGCAACATAGTACGACATTTCAATTGTTTGGAATATGTAAAACTGTAGCTTTTGTAGTCAACACAACTTTACAATCTATAACACTTAAATACGACAGCAAAAATGTAAAATTCTTAGGTCTCTTAGTAAATAATAAATTAAATTGGACTGATCATATTAATCAATTACTTAAGAAACTCAGCTCAGCTACATATGCTGTCAGAGCAATGTCCATCTTCAGTGATTTAAAAACAAGAAAATTAGTATACTTTGCATATTTTCATTCTGTTTTATCACATGGTATTATATTTTGGGGCAACTCAGTAGGCATAGATAAGATTTTTATTAGTCAAAAACGTGTTATTAGAGCAATATGTCAGGTTTCCTCACGAACTTCTTGCAGAACTCTGTTCAAAAAGTTAGGCATTTTCACTTTAACGTGCCAATACATTTATTCATTGATGTTATTTGTAATCACAAATAGGCACTTATTTTTGAATAATACTGATATTCATCCCTTCAATACAAGGAACAAAAATAATCTGTATAAAAAATGTAAAACATTGTCAATTGCTCAGAAAGGTGTACATTATTCAGGGATATCCATCTTCAACAGACTGCCGCACAGAATTAAACAGTTGTCCGATAATCAAGGTTAATTTAAGACTGAATTATGCTCATTTTTGCTTAGCCACTCCTTCTATTCAATAAAGGAATTTATAGAAGAATCGGAGAAGAGTAATTAATTAATTAGTTTATAATAGTTTATAATACAAAAATTTGTTATAAGTATATTTATCTTTTATACAATATAATAATGTAATAAATGTACACCCTGACCCATTCCACATCCTTGAAGATTAGCTTCTTTACAGGATCTACGGAATATGATTATTATTATTATAATATTGAAGGAAATAATTTCTAAAGTAAATTCTTAAATTGAGCTTAATTCAGAATAATACTGTGTTTATATACCGGAAATGTAAAGAGAAATGCTATAATATAATGCGGATAAAATTGAGAGTGGTTTATTCACGAATCCCTAAGTAATTTAAAGAAACATAGGACCAGGTTTTGTGGAACGCGCGAACAGGTCTAACTTCATTTCTTGCTACAGCGCTGTATGGACATTATTACGCAGAGCAGCCATTTAAGTTTCAGAGTAAGTTGAGCACTTCGTCGCGTACTTCTTTAATTAGTTTAAATTCAGCTAAATATTTAGTTGTGAAGCTTTCAATTCTCGATTCAACAAAACGACGGAAGTATGCTAATTTTATTTCTATCTTATAATTTTTTCCCCTGTTCATTTTCTCGAGAGAGGCGAGCGGAAGAAGAATATGGGCAGACAGGAACAAGAAGGAATTTCACAACTGCGCCTCGCAGCTGACATAATTATAATGTATCTCAGTTGTTTCGTTTCGGAGAAGTTGGCAAGAAGTCTGGTGCACTTGGGAGCGGTAATGGCGTCGGGCTCCGATAGCTGTGCACGTGCTCGGCTGGGTAATTCCCCCAGATACTGCGACAGTTCCTATCAGCCAGGGATCCTTCCCCCGTTGTTTACAGCGTTCGAGCGCTGATATGTGCCCCTACAGCATCTGGCCACACCGCAACACAAAAGTCCAGGTAATTACCTCTAATGGAGACGGACCCCGAGTCCTGGAAAACTTTCGGGCTAATTTCCCCGGAGACAGGTGGATAGACGAGACCAGCGTTGTCTTCAAATTGCCGGTCTTGCCAGCTTTAATCAGGGCTGCGCGCAAATTGCGAGTTAAATTGGTAGGCTTCCCCCAAGCAGATTCATTCTTTGTTGCTTCTAGTCCCTTCTGCTTCCTCCCCGTCTCGAACCGCGACAAGTGTTCCGTTTCACAAACTTAAATACTCTTATTTTCCTGCCCGTGAATATTTCCTCGCTGAGACAACAAAGCTATCCGGCGAAACACCAAGAATTTACGAGTTGCAAAAAATATTTCATTCTCTAAAAATACTTAGCAATCACACGGCATGACGTAAGAATATTCGAATAATTTAACAATGAAATTGGTGCGTAAGAAAAAACGAAATCACATGTCTTTCCATTACATCTGCTCTCACTTTCAAAATTAAAATGGTGTAACGGCACTTTTTAGGCTGTTCGCGAAACGTGTATATTCGCGTAATACGAATAACAGTATCTCTGGGAGCAAAGATAGTAGAAGTGAGGAGTAACCTCTCTGGCGAGGAGGCATAGCAGCAGTCTGTGTAAATGATTTATGTGTATTGTTTTTTGAAATTCTGTAATAAACATGAAATATTCATCATTAAGTGAAATGTTTATTTAAATATAAATATCAATAATAAATTTTCTTTGATTAAATAATAATCAATTATAATACGAATGTGCTCCATTGTTGTTGGTCGTATGAAACTCGTCGCAAAGAAGACGAGTTAGAAACACTCCGCTACCTGGCGTTTATATATGTATAATTTTAGCTTGACGTGATTAGGAGGAGGGTTGTTACAATGGCGACCAAAGATAATAGTTGATAAAGAAAACAGCTCGACTCACGTAGATAAAATATGTCAAGTGGTTTCACATTTCTAAGAAATCCTTTTTAATATATTGATTATTATATTTAATCTTATTTTTTAACGATCTGTTTAATGAAGGAGAATTCGCAGAGGTCTGTCCGTTCTTAATTAATAACGTTATAAATGTGCTTTAAATTGAAAAAAGCGACCTAGCAGTATTAGTTGTTCACTTTAAGGTGAAACATTAAATAACACCACGTGTAAACACCACGGCTTATTATTTAGAATTGGAACCATCGTCAATAAACGCAGAAATTGTAAAAAAAATGTTATTCAAAGCGATTGAAACGAATGAAATAGCAGAAAATGGTCCATATTTTATTACTAACTATTCCACCGTGTAAAATTTGAGCACTACCGATCACAAATATAAAAAAATTAAATAAGGTTTTACTAAATTTTAATAAAGTGTAACTTTTTAAGCATTTACATTAAATTATTTTCTTTTACTCAAATTATCAGCAGGAATAAAGATCGAGGGAGAATTTTTGTAAAAAATTTGTTCTCTTTAATAAATGTTTGTGCTTTTAGATTGAATTCATTGATGCTATAGCGAGATTTAAATGAAATTAATTGCACAGAGAAATAATTTTTTAAAGTATTTTATTTATTTGCATATTTCAACTGCCATGGACAATCCACATGTTATTCCTGTGTGCAAAATTAACTTAGTAATAGTTTAATTTATACCAGTAAATAATTTTTAGCTCTTTTTTTCTCTCTGTCCGTGAATTAATTTGTTTGGTTTATATTACATCTAAAATTCGTAACCGGAACGTTAAACTTAACGCAACAGTTAAATCTCTATTTTCCACACTGTCTGCTAGAATGTTCTACTTATTCATCGCGAAAGCTAGTTTTTGCGTTATATAATTAGAAACGCAGCGGGAAGTCTGTAAAGTGAGGATGGTTGAGGGAGTGTGGGAGGTCGGAAGAGAGGGAGATGGGAACCATAGCGCCCATCCCTAGGGCTAGATTGTGGGAAACTAATTACAGGCACTTGACCTGCGAGCATGATACGAGGATTGAAGTGCTGAATAAAAACAGCGACCCTCGCAATGCTCGGGGAGGAAATGTGTCGGGCGTTAGGGAGCAAGGCACCTGTTGATTGGAGACGAAATTTAGCTAAGCCTGCTGACGTGAACAACATGAAAACCGTCGGTAACTTGTACACCAAACAATATGAAATAACAGGTTTAAAAACTAAAAAAGAAACATGATACATAAGGTAAGTTAAACACCAAAATAAGTTCAGATAGTTTCTTTAATACATACGAAGTTAACAGTAGTTTATTTATTACTTTTAGCCTTCAAAGGTTTTACTTGTGAAATAACCACAACTATTTACGTACACAGGTTAAAATATTTAAAAAGTCGAATCACGTACGAGTATGTTACGTTTTGTGCTAGATACTTGTTTTGAAACTGTAATTATAGTGGAATCTGTGAGTTCAATTATAAAAACTATAAAATTAATCTGTACTGTTACTGAGTAAACAAGGTAAAAAAGTAAATAATTATTCTGCTATGCGTAAATATATTTAATTTAATTTTAATTTACTTGAAAATCATTCGTGTTACACGTATTAAATCCCTAATTAAGTGAAATTGTTGCGGAAGAAGCGCAAATATTATTGTTATAATTATCTTCAAAAATAATTTATTAATTCAAAGACAATGTAATTAACCTTAGTCAGTACTTCAGCAATGTTTCAACATTTTATTTAAAAATATAAGTTATTTCCTTCCGAGTTGAAATTTGGAAATGTGGAACATGTCTGGTGGACCGCGGAAATATTAACTCGCAAGGATATGGACGCCATCCCTCAGCAAATAATCGCCTCCAGCTTCCAAGGGACAAAAAACTGTTTGTTTACAAATTTACTGACACAACTGTGAAAAATTCATAAAAAGTCTGTTTTTATTTTAGTCCAAATATTGGTTGACCGTTGCAATAAACTGCCCCGAAAAAGGATAATAATGAAAAATTGTCAAATGCTATTTGAAGACAATATATGCATGTCAAAAAACAAATTACGACTGCACTGAAAAGTTAATAGCTGTGCTCACATTTTGGTATTTGCAAGGTTTACTGTTACATCATTATAAATCGTTATACAATTTATTAATGCTCTGTCGAAGTGAACATGTTAAACGCTTTGCAATTTTGGATTCATTAATTAAAATAAATTTTTCATTATATTACCGTTATTCCTATTAATTTTTTGTCTGAGATATTTGTATACGACTGTACATGATCGGCGAGAGGGTGAAAACGTTGAGTGTACATCTTTAAAAGTTTAAGGTCTTTCAAAATAAAATAAATTTTCACAAATCATGAAATAAAATCAATAAAAAATGCGGCTAATTTTGTTAGCGTGAATTGAATATAATTTCTGCAGTAACCGCCGTTGGGCACAGTTCACGACGCAAAGAATTAATATCTGTAATAGTTTTGTCCAGTTAAAAAAATTAACTATGACTTTTTTTAAAAAAAATAGTTTGTTGCTATTCAAATTTATTGGAAATCTTGGACTATTATTACTTGTGGCACTTGTTACTCACACACACACACACACACACACACACACTGGTACAGAGCAATGCCTCCAGCCGACGAGTGCCGCAGACTACAAACAGAGGTCTGGAAGGCAAGAGAGTTGAGAGGCTCAAAACATATGAAGAATGGCAACGCCGTTGGGATGAGTCCAATAAAGGCCGATGTACCCATAGGTTAATAAGATCCATTAAAGACTGGATTGATCGGAAAGACGGAGAAGTGAATTATTATCTTACTCAACTCTTGACCGGTCACGGCTGCTTCAGGGCATACTTCTACAGGTTTGCCATAGATAATTAACCTGAATGTGGAGTTAATGAGACACCAGAACACGTGTTTTTCAGTTGCTCGAGATTTTCATATGAGAGACGAGCATTAGAAAGCGATATTGGAACTTCAATAACACCAGATAATTTGGTACACAATATGCTGCTTTCACCTAATACCTGGAATAAAGTAAGCGCATATGCCTCTACAGTAATTCAAAGATTAAGAAATTACGAAAAAGAGAGAAATAATAATGTTTAAAGGAGACAGAGAGAGCTTGACGCTACGACTGCTTCCTGTGAAGTAATGTCTAACGACGGTCCCACAGGAAGATACACACAGTCATCGTTGGAAAGGGAGGTGTTTTTAGTGGGTAGAATCCCACACTACTATCCAGTGCGGACCCTGAGATAGTGTCTTTAGAAGATTTTCACCTGCCTTCGCAAAAAAAACCTGGTACAGAGCGCTCTGAAAACAATGGAATACACAGCGATTGTTCGGCAGCGCTCTTTATTCCATCTTTATTATCTGGTGGGTCCAAGGTAAATAAGTTGCGGGCCATAAGAGCCGAGGCCATCGGTACTACACGTGATCTATTTCCTTTTGGTGCAGTAATAACCTTCACACGGGGTATAGCGTTACCACAGTTCCTGCTTCTCTGGTCTGTAAGTAGCGCGGGACAGCGCATCTGAATCCCGTTAAGGAGACTCTACACATACAGCCATGTCAAGTACAACCACTCATTTGCTTTCAGATTTAAAATTCTCCTTCATTATCCACAACAAAATCTTTGAAGGCGCATAACAGACTTGTAATAAATTGTGAGCATCTTCGCTGTTTTTACGAAGCTCTGCTCGTCTGACAAACTCGTCAATAGAGCAAACATCTTTATTTGATCACCTGCGTTTCTCTGAAGCGATTGGAAGAGGGAATTTCCTTTGGCGTAAAGAAATTGATTTGATCGACTAGCTACGTTCATAATCTTTTTTATGCCTTCCATTCTATTCACGAGGCGAAGGTTTATGTGGGATTTCGTAGTGCGGAATTCCGTTTAACATACTGATGCGACCTAATTACGTGTAATAATTTCTTGGAGATGTTTAAATTTATTTGCTTTCGAGATATTAATTATGTCTCCGGAACTCAATAGATTACATTTTCTCTTTTCGTTCCTTTAGAGCGACTTTTCGGCGATTCGAATGTAAAGCTATAATTGAAGCGAGTAATTCTTAAAAAGTCTGCGCTGAATGGGCCCCGGCCGACGAGATGAAAAACCAATTTTATATGTGATTGACGCCAGAATAATGTGATCCGATTGAATCTCGCTCACAAAATGCAGACTGTTTTCCCTTCCTCTTTACCTCTTCAGTCCATCCTCACCTCTTTCTTTCATTTTAAAGTCTTGGCATGAACTTTTTTAGTCTTCTGCAGAGAATGAAAGAACGTCTGGTTCTTTCTTTTGAAACCTCCTTGTCAGGTTTTTCTCTGTCTCTGTGACTCGCTTTTTGTTCACAAAGAGATTGTCTCCAAAATTTAATTCAATACAAGTTCAGCGATGTAATAAAATTCACGCTTGCCGAAAAGTCAAATCTTCATAATTGTTTTGTGGAAGAAATATATTATGCGTCGATCTTTTAGTAACGTGAAATAATGTAAAATAAATTATTACATTCTTATTGTTCTTATCTGTTAAAATTACTAAAAGTTGGAGATGATAATGGAGAGTTTATGAAGTTTAACTGCGAACTATAAGAAACGAAAAATTAATATTTCTATATTTACGACACTAAATCTAAATTATAATTGATTTTCTGCAACTCGTAATTATAAGTAAAATAAAAAAAAACATTTCTGTACACTGATTTTGGAGTGTACATGTTTCGTCCTGTAAAGTATTTAAATTTTATCTGGTATTATAAGTCAAATTTTTTGGGGAAAAAATGGCTGTAAGTTTGTAGTTCAACTAAGTAATGCTAAAACACGCCGTTTGCACTTACTTTTATTACAATAATAAAATAATTAACTTCTCTATAACTATGCAAATAATATTATATGTAATATTTTTTATGTCAATTCAATAAATTTAACTCTGTTTAAAAGTAGTATAATTCTCTTCCAAGTTTCATTGCCTTAAACTGCCGTAATAATACCCAAGAGAAAAGTTAAATATATGATATTTTATAAAAGTAATTAAAAAAATTATTTCTATTTTTCAGTCTTGTTCTGAACGTGTCTCAAAGAATATCTCTGGTCTTGACAAGTGGAAAGAAGATTAATTATGATTCATTCTAGTTTCAAAATATTGCCACTTTATATTCAACACAAATATCCCTGGAGTTCCGAAGTCTTAAATCTCGTTATTAACAGAATTCAGAATAAATATAAAAGAGAATTAGATGCACTAGAGCGAACACACAGTATATTTTGTTCTCTAGTTGTTAAGGTCAAATTAATAAGGGAAAAACATTCAAGAGTCGAATTTTAATTTTCACTTATTCTAATAGAATCTTTTGTTTGCGCCAATGAAGGATCAGGGTAGGGAACATATATGTGCAGCCTCACACAAGCACATACACACAGACGAATATAGCAAGAAAGGAGGGGGGAACCCAATTTGGAAGTCTAAAACACTTCTCCCTGGCCGCGAAAGAAAACAATTTCAAGGGGAAAATTGATTTCCAGATTGAGCTAGTCGGGGTAAAGCGGAATCGTATGGGGAGGAATTGAGGTTAGGCCTTGTAGCCAGACGAAGATAAATAAAAGGACAATTTGCTTCATATGAGCGTGTTGTGCTGAAATATTGGTCGGGTCACGCTTAAATATAAATCTTATAAGTCGTAAATATAACTATAATATGCAATTTGGAAGTATAAATGTAATAAACCTATATAATTTCTATTAATAATAAAAAATTTAATTTTAAAATTAGACTAGTACAGTAAAAACTACGCATTACTGTGAAATATTCCATTGGGTATAGTTTAAAAATTGGATAATCCAGAAGGCGTTTTTACAAAAATCAGTGAATTTATATTCCAGATGTTAGAAGAAAGACAGGAATGGACCAGGACTCTAACCCAGGACCACCCGCTGTAATTAGTAAATTCTAGGTGAGCCTAGCTTAGGTTTATAGGAGTGAAGTGATGTTGAATTGATCCTCGGGACATCAACTCGGACTAGTTCAGTGGAAGAGTGACCCCCGGGAAGCGAGAGGTCTTGGATTCGAGTCCATTCTTTGCTTTCTTCTAAATTTAGCTTCAATTGAAGTGTTTATACTTCCTTTGAATTATGGATGTTAATTCATTACCCAAAAAACTTGGTTGATACAAAGCGGAGTTCTGCAACAGATAACTTCGTTAACAATATATTTTTTAAACATATGGGAACCCAACAGACAAAAGACGTACCATATTTTGCAGAAATACTGTAAAATAAATTTTGTTTTCATAAATTAACTTTGTCTCTAATTGATAGACATTATTTTCATTATAACATTTTTGTTGGAGTGATCGTTGTTACTTCTTTATAATGCTACTCAAGCAAATATGAGCCCTTTAAAAAGGAGAAGTAGGAAGCCAATTTCTTAGCAGGTAAGCTTCTTGAAACTTCATATTGAAAAGTCAAGTCTAAAAGTTTCTTATTAATTATTCAAAATCTTTCATAAACGTTAACTGAGCTAAAAATGTGTTAAGTCCTCGCAGTAAAGAAGAAGTGGCTGTGGAAGGAACGTACCGCCCTGGACGCGATTCTTGTAGGTAATGAATAATTAAAAACTATTTGCGGCCCCTCATTTCTGCATGTTTTTGCGTCGCAAGTGTTCTCAGAAATTCCCTTTCTGACTCGTGCTGAGAGACACATCTGTAGGTGGTGTGCGCGCCTTCTCTTCAAGCTAAGTTCCAGAGTGGACAAAGTTTTGCGCCGGCAGTCGACGGGAGAGCAAAGTTTGTCATGAGTAAGTCCTCACGAAGGCTTTATCGGCAGCTAGGGGCAATGGGCGCTAACGAGCCCAGCCGGACGAAACATTCCACTCGTCCCCAGACTTTCCTCTAACTACGTGACGCAAAAAACGAAATTCCGGACTTGGCGGGCCTCAATTTCTGCACATGAATTTTTCATTACGTTAACAGTTTCAGTTCTTCAACACAGCTGATGTAAGCACTTGGGTTAGTACACTATTACACTGTAGTCCTCTTTTCTCTTAGTCTTATTTTACACAGTATTATTGTATGTGTAATGTGACTGTGGAATAGTCATTATTATCTTATTCGGAATGAAGATTTGAATCGCTTTAACAGCAACGTGTAATTCAAATCCCCTGTTACGGTCTTAAGACGGAAATTGATTGTTATTTTCTACATCCATTCCACGATGTAATGGTAAATCACAACTACATACGGAATTTTCCAGTACAAAATCAAAGGCAAGCGGCGTGAGAGAAGCTGAAGAAGGTTTCATACAGAGTAATAAAACCTAGACAATTCGGCACTGGCTTCTATTGTCTGAACTCTTTGAGATTCTGGGAAATCTGGAATCTGCCGAGACATAATGTTTTCCTCAAAACATCGGTGGAGTGGGGTGAATGGCTCCTCCCAAAGGCGGACGATATATATATTTTTGATTCGAGAAGATCGGGCCCCCGCAAACGAAGGAAACAAAATAGTACAGTAGGGACAAGGTGTTAAAAACCGAGGGAAAAATTATTTTCGGAAACTCAGGATTAAGTAGTGAACATTAAGAGTGAACATTAAACAATTTAGGAAGGATTGAACATTATGGAATTCAGGACTAAGAATGGTCATTGAGCGTAGACGTTAAGGGTGGGCATTAGGCAGTGGACATTAAAGAATATTAAGTTGGAAAGTAAGAGATTGGAGCTTGAAATTGGCTGAGAAAATTTGTATAATGGGCGGAATACTTGCTCCATTAGCGGCAAAGAAGAAAACTAAGTGAGCTAGGTGCTCATTGTTCAACAAGGAAGTTCGATTGGACCGAACGGCTGGACTGATACATCATCTCTAACCTGCGCTGCGAGTAATTTCTTTGAGTGTAACCTTTTGCCAATTCTGTGTAGGATTTGTGTATGTATTTCTGTTTCTATGAGAGACCTATAGGATAGATCTCATGTTCCTAAGTTAAAAGATACTTAATGTTAATCATAAAATATGGCAGGCTTTGAAAATTAAAATGAATTTAATTATGATTGTATTGTAAATTAATGAATGTAAAGAAAATGTATTTTTCATATTAAAATAATAATTATATGTTTTTACCAAGTGACATCCCTCATATTCATTTCAATCGTGCTTCATGCAGGAGATTTAAAAGAGTAACACAACTTATCCAACTTCGTGGAAAGTATTCTTTTACTGGGAGATGAAACAAGTGAATTTTCCACTTGTAGTGCACATATCCTCTGATTAATTTATTAACCCTGAGAGTAAAAAGTCTGTCCTCAATTATCATTACAAGATATTATTAAGCGGCCAAATAGTACTAATAAAATACAAATAAGACCCTCTTTCCAGACTTCCATTGGTAATCTGCATGTGCATCCGAGGAATCGTTCACTGTAGGAAAAGTCATACGTATAATTTTACAGAAAAAGTAGGCCATATAGTTAAGAAGAATTAAACTCCCGATATTCATGGATATACGGAACTATCATTTCAAATTATAATCCGGAACAACATAGTTACTTTTTTGTGTCCTATTTCTAATGAAATGAAATGAAATAAGAAAGTTTATATTTAGTTTTCAAATATTAAACAGCCAAATGTAGTCGTAAAGATTGTAAAGAGAAAAACTATACTGTGTATGTTTATTGTTGTGTACAGACGTGAAATAAAAGTAAAGTTATTAAAAACATCATAATTACGTGAGGCCCAATTAAGAGATATATGAAAAACTCTTTTGTTTATTTTGCCTAATTGCAACCCCATTTACCTGAGGAAAGCAACAAGGGTTGCACTTTCGTTTCTTTACAACACTTGTTCGTTCCGTTATGGCTACTTTATTATTTAATTATTAAGTTTTACAGACGTAAATATCCATTTTGAAACGTTGTTTCATTTCGCTGTCCTTACGATATGAAAAGTAATCGTTGTTTCGTTTCGCAGCGTTCTTGAAAATGCTATCATTAATTTCAATTTGGAAATAATATCGATTCGTATGTAGAGGAAACTATAGTTACATCTTCTGGTGTTTTTAAAGTATAATTATATATGATAACGATAGAAAAGTTGGATGATGGAGGCCAAGTTGTTTTCTGCGTAACAGACTTCGTGAGGATCTTTCTCGTGCTGGCCTATCCAGTTTAATAGCATATGAATAGATGAAAGGAGGCACAGGGAAGGGGGAGAAAGAAGAAAATGGTGAACTAGGGTCGGCTGGATCCAGTGTAAGGATAGTATCGAGCAATTCACCATATAGTAATGAAGGGGATAGCCGAGGAAGCCTTGATCATGTTGGTTTGGCTTTCACTACACGTCACACGTCATTCCGATGGATGGAGTTGTAAATTGGGACGGAGCTAAATTTTTTAATTGGAACGAACAACTTTTTCAGTAAGTCTTGGCATAATAATTTCAATTTGGAGAGAGATGAAGACATCGCTTTTGACTCTTATGTAAGATTCCACCTGGTGGCAACTCCTCTTCAATGAGATAGATACTTACAAGGTGGAAGGAAGAGCAAGGCAGCAAAGGGTTTATCCCGGGATATATTTTAAGGATCCTACTCGGCATTCGGATAAAAGGGAAAACTCTAGAGAAAAACTACGTCACGTAGGTCCGGCTATAGGCACTTGTCCCACTTTTGATGACGTGACATGACAGTTTTCTAAGTGCTTCGGCCACTTTAGGAAGAGGCTGGACGGCTCTACTAATAGCAACATTGGATATCACAAAAATGTGCTTGTCAATAGTAACTGAAAAAGTAAAGAATTATGACTCAAGAATTTCTGTAGATCAAGTGTTCAAACACGTTATCGTATTATAACAAGTTAAATAATAATATTTATAAAACTAGGACAGTTGAAAATAGTATGGAAAAAGTAATAATAGTAAAAAAATTATGACTTTATTTTCAATATTGGAGTAACTGGAATTTCGCGTTTTTGTAAACTTTCTTTGGGTCTGCGTTATTATCCTTCACGTTGTTTTCAACTACATTTTTTGATATGACATACTCTGCTTCTCTTTTCATCTAGTTTTCCAGGTTTCGTAAGCAAAAGATGTAAGAAGTTTTGTTTTGATATTTTTTAAACCTTTTAATTTAAGCTTTTTGTAGCTTCATTTTGAGCTCAGTTATTATTCAAAACTAGTCCATTAGGAGCGATATTTACAGTATAGTGTCACTCCCCGAGGATAGCCGAGCGCAAAGCAAAGAATTTAATAATTTATCACCATATGCCATCCGGCGGAAAGAAGAGACTGTTTGAGACAGAAATAAATGAGCCACAAAAGTGAAAGAGAAACGCTCTTCCTTTGAAGGTAGTATTTTTGAAGCCCACGGCTACGGTATCTCTCCTGAGTGAAACAGGCGAATGTCTTTCGTGTAATCTAAACCGCCATCTAGTTCCCTTTCTCGCCATCTTCCACCCTGTGCTTTAGTGAACTCGCAAATATCTTCAGATAAACAATTAGAACATAGATGGGTCTCCGTAATAGAGTTAAATTAAGGAAATTTCGCAGTGAAAGAACTGTTCCCCCGCTTGCCGTAATTGGGAGATTCAATTCAGGGACTGCTCAAATGCAGCAAGCCCTGAAGGATATTGCAAACGACATTTTAATTTCAACCTTACGGAGTGATTATTCCAGTACCTTTACCTCCATAAATATTATTTTATAGTTACTAAATGTATATTTCATTCTCCCTTCAAAGCAAACCTGGGATATTTACGAGGAAATGAAAGACGAGGACATCGGGAAATTATTGTTGTGTAAAACAGAGCTAAGGGTAATCTTGTCCGAATTGTAAATTCTAGAATTACACCGATTTCAAATCATATTTATGGTAAAAATGTTACATTACAATTTTTAATCCCAAATGATAGTTTTAAGGAAGTTGGTATTGTGTTCATTTTTGAATAAATAAACCGGATAACATCCAGAGACAATTTAAAAAATAAGAAATATTTTACACTCTAAAATGTTGACGGTTTACTTATTTCTGGATTAAGTTTATGTCAGATAAATAAAACTAAAAATGTTATATTTGTTCTCCAAGTAATATTTTTGTCATAAACATTTGATATCCTGCAGCAAAAATCTCAGCCAACACTGACATGTTTTTGTCAGAAATGGACGGAGTATACTAAATAACGAGATAAATATACAAAAATTTATAAGTAGTTTCTTTTGAAAATATTTAAATGATGTAAGCCACTGAATACATTTTGCACCAGAAATTTTAATTTTAGTGACTCAAACCTATCCGAATCAGACGTTACTGTGGTTTAAAAATATTGTTTCAATTTCGTTATCCAACATCACTGCTTTGCGTTCGTAATCTGCTGAGAAAGGAAAGCATAAACCAAGAAAGGAGAAAGACAAGGAAGCAGTCTGTCGCCCAAACTGTTTAACTTACATATAGAACAGGTGATTAAGAAGGTTAAAACGGAATGTGGACAAGCTATCATACTGCAAGGAGAAGAAAAAACCCTACGCTTTGCCGATGATATTCTAGTATTGGAGCAGTCAGAAGAAGAGTTGGAAATCCTGGCATGAACGTGATAATGGAGAAAGAGTTCAATATGAGGATTAATAGCAGGAAATCCAAAGTAATGGAGTGTAGTTTGGGAAACAGTGGAATAACAAAGGGTGTTGGATTGGGAAGGGATATTTTGAAGGTAGTTAAGGTACTTGAACAGCGTAACAACTAGAGTAGGATAACACAGGAAAGGAAGGCTTTCGCAAAAAAGGGGAAATTACTTACGGGTAATATAAAGGATAATCATTTCTAAAAATATTCGTATGGAGTGTGCACGTTATATGGGTGCGAAACGTGGATATGGGAGTTGCAGACAGAAAAATAATATTAGCCTTAGAAATGTGGTGATATAGGAGAATGCTGAAAATTAGATGGGTGGATAGAGTAACTAACGAAGAATATTTTAACAGAATATGAAAAGAGCGAAAATATGGCAGACATTGACCAAGAGAAGGAATATATTAATAGGCAAATCTTTAAGACATGAGGATCTTGTAAAATTAGCATTAGAGGTAAGTGTGTGAAGTAAGAACTGAAGAGGGAGGCCAAGAATGGAATACGCTAAGAAGTTAGGGAGGATGTGGAATGTTGTAGTTCTGCGAAAATGAAAAGGCTGGCGCAAGATAGGTTCACGTGGTGGGTTGCATCAGGACTGAAACCACAACAACAATGTTTAAATTATTATGTTTCTTAAAATTGTAGATTACTATTTGATATGACGAAAGCTGCTCAAATAAATTGATAAAATGACAGTCAAAATTAAAATATAATTTTGGTTTTATGTAGTTGTGTGACCAAGGGTTTTTAAGTCATTATCACTTAAGCTTAATTGTATAAATTAACCATTTTTATGACTAATGTATATATATAAGTAAAATTTGAGTCCTAGTCTATTGTTTTTGCTCCTCATTAAGAGGAAATTTCAAATTATTGCTCAGAAGATAATACATATACTTAGTTTTACCAACTGTTTGAACATTATAATTGGCATATTGCAAAAAAATTGGCAATTAAACTTGTGTGGACTAACAAAAAACTGGTTGTTATTTTATTAATAAAAATGCTTACTTTAACTTCTGCCTGTCAGAAACTGGAATCATGGAAGCAACCCGTAAATAAAGGAGAACTTCCTCGAAATGATTTAAAAAAAACGTCAGAAGGAAACTTGTTTACTCGTTTGATTGTAGATTTGTGGAGTCTTGGAAGCGAGTAAACGCTTCTCTTTATCTAACAAAGACTGGAGGCAAAAGTTTACGGCAGGAGTTAGCGCTTGGCCGGAAGACGCGGTCGCTATCTGCGCTTCCGCCGCTCGAACCCTGGCGATGCCTTAATTTCCTGGTAGGGAACCTTGCTCGCAGCCCTTGTTCAAATTACCTTAACATGCGATCCATTCACGCGCTCGTAAATGAGATAAAATACATGCACTCGAGGGGCAGTGTAAAACCGCGACGCAGATAATTTGTACAGATAACCAAATAATTGGCTGGCTCATTTGTGTTTGTTTAATGTAGAGAGGTGGCGCACCTGCTGGCGTGAAGGTAAACATGTAATTGAAAACCAAAGCGAAATTTATCGCTCCGACAAACGAATGAGTTATGATCTAGAGCCGCCTAATGAGGTTGCCTAAAGTAATTACAAAAGTGCGCCGCCATCAAATATTAAATTAGAAAATGTGCAATTAAACTGATTCCTGGAAATAAAATCTATGGCAATCGAATATGAAATTACTCATATACTTGTCGATAGTGTTAAATTCTATTATATGTTCACGCGCTTTAATTTAAAATCAGACGTATCATTAAATTTTCTCGGAATCCAACACGGAATAATTATACTCTGAAACAAGTCTATACTAGAGTAAAATTCTTGATAATATTTTACAATTTTTATATAGCTTCTGAAAAGCTATAAACCCACCTAATAAGTGGCGAATTCATATAAATGAATCCAAATCAATCCATGTAACATTTACAACTGGAAGAGGAAATTGCCCTGCTGTAACGGCAAACCAATACCGCAGGAAGAAACCGTATAGTACCTGCTTACAAACAAACAAACGTAAACAATGAAGTCTAAATTTCCAGAAATATTATTGACTCATGGGATGGAATTAACAACTTCCTCTGGAAAGTAAAATACTGCTATATAAAACTACTATCCGGCCAATACGGCTATACGGGAAACAACTTTGGGGAACAGCTAGTAGATCAAACATAGACATTATCAAGCGATTCCAAGTACTGCGATCTTTGGTAAACGCCCCATGATTCGTTCCGAACGTGGTCACCCGAAAAGATTTGGGTATTTCAACCCTTACTGAAGAAATTCTAAACAACAGAACAGATTAAAAATACACCCAAACTAGTGAAGCGACTCTTGAACTCTAGTGACGAGGAGTCTCGGCTCTATAATAGTTTATATTTAAGGTACTGTAATAATTTTTATATCTCACATATATAGTTTACGTCCGGTTCCATACGATTATAAACAAAACGCCGATGACGTCATAATAGGTCACGTATCTTAAATAAAAGTTCTAATATTTTTCTCAGGATTAATACGAGATTTTACTTGCAGCCAAATAAACTACTGTTACCAAATGTATGATTTTATACAAATATATTAAAAAAGTTTGAAAGAACAAACACAAATCGTCACACTGCAGAAATAAAACGTTTTTACTCTTCAAGAAAATTATTTTTATTTAATAATCATTGTTATAGGCTTCCCAAGCATAGTATCATCCGGAAAGATTTGGGTATTTCAACCCTTACTGAAGAAATTCAAAACAACAGTGTGCGTTACCACAACAGATTAAAAATACACCCAGAAAAACTAGTGAAGCGAACTCTAGTGACGAGGAGCCTTGGCTCAAGAGATTCAAACCTTTGGACTTAAGAAAACAAGATTCAAGTAAAGTGAAGAAACAAATTCCGCAGTGTAAACTTTTAAACTTTAAGTTTACTTTGAAAAGCTTTAGATGGAATGATTTTCACCATGTCATGCGTTCTGAAAGTCATATAAATGACAATGTCGCTTTATAACAGATAGTAAGTCATAAATAAATAAAAATTCTGTGATTTTTTGGAGGAATGTTGCTTAAGTAATGAGATATATTACTAAAATGTTCCCGAACAACGATTGAATCCGTTTAAGAGTTTATATGGCTCCCTCAGTCTAAACATGTCATTTCCTTGACAATATCTATGAAATTTAGGAAAAAAGCTCAGACAAAAACAATAATCAAACCGACATCAATAAAAAAACTTTAAAATCTCCCTAAGACATATTGTTTCGTGCTTATTCTCGGAACAATATTTTATGGAGGTTTGATCGTTGTTTTGTCTGAAGTTTTTCGTAAATTTCATTTTTTTGCGTAACAGGACGACATAAATAAAAAAACTAAGTGACCGAATTTTATGTGAGCAGTATTTTGATATTTGATAAAGTGGCTTGATGTTAAATAAATACTTTCAATTTGTGTAGCAGTTACCGAATATGCGACAAAGGAGGTTCGTTATCGTCTTTATTCAAATTTTATGTTCCTACGCTCGACGAGTAGTCGTGAATGTATGTCCTCTAATAAGGGGAGAACATTTAAAAATAATTTTCCCTATTTTTAGGTGAAGTAAAGCGGCCTCTCACCTCACAGCAGTATAAAATATCTGGATGTGGGCATTTATATTTCCATTCTACGGAGAACTTCCTCTCACCGATATGAAATATGGATTGCATTAGTCAGGCGGCCTTCCATTACAAGGATGGTCAGGTGTGTAAGGATGGAGATCGCTCCCAATTTTTTTCGCAAAGTGATGCAATAGCCATCACTTCAGCGCCTACAGAAATTCCCGTCAATATATCTGAGCTCTTAGATCTTTGAATTAAGTGTTTTTTGACTGAATTCAACTGTTATTATTGTTTTAAGTTAGATTAGATTTATTCTGTTTCTCCTCAAATAGGTTACTTTATAATTACATACATTCAATTATTAGAAATATTGAATTATTTAAAAAATACACAAATAAAATACACAGATTGGGTGGAATTGAATGTAATTATAGATACACGAACTTAAAGTCCAGGTTTTATATTATTTACAGTAAGAATTATATTAAATAAAAACACAATTATGCAAACACACAGTTTCACTACCTCCATTCAAACAAGTCATATTAATGACACATTTAAAACAGGAAATATCAAAGAACAGACATTTAATAACCGTTCTACGCCGTTTTCCAATTTTCCAAGCGAAATCATTTAAGGACAGTAACGGGCAACAGATAGAATGAAAGGAATTTAACCTATTGAATTTGGATTCATAAATACAGCTTTTTAACCAACTTATACAATGTATTAATCTTTGTTTGAAGAACGAAAAATATACAATTGTAATTTTGTGTAATTATTTTTTATAAACTTAAAACTCTTCCTGTCTTGTGCCCTGACTCATTCAAAAATAAATTTCTATTTTAGATACCTGATAAGAGCAGACAGATGTGCGGAATCGTCGAGTGATAATTATTAATTCACCTGTATGTTTATAGACTAATTTATAAAATTTAAAACGAATACAGATATTTTTTCAATATTGAATGTGTTAGGAATTACTAACCTTAAGAATCAGTCTTGTTGATTTACGTCTCATCTTATGTCCAGAATGTCAATGATATGTTTGCTTCATCATACATAAGTGAACAGAGGTTTTCTACAATGAAACGTCGAAAGAGTTGTCCTAGAAACAGACTGACAGATGAACTTCTCTTCTAAGAATAAGTGCATCCAAGTTCGAATAAAATTATGAGAAACTTTAAGAAATTCAGTCACAGTTTCATTCATAACATTTACCTTCATAATCTTTCCGTCATTAATAGGGATTAGAATCACAAAAAAATACAAGAATTTTGTAAAATATATCATCTATATTTATAGTAAATAATTAAACTTAATGTTTCATTCAATATAAGAAACATAAGAAAACACATTTATAAATTACTCAACGGACACAGTCATTAACGACAATACTAAGGAGTATTTTTGAATAAATTGCAATGATTGATAATGAATAAATGAATTTTCATAGCGCTGTTTTCCTGGTATTTATATTTCTCTGTTGTTAAATAAAATAAACCAATCAATCAAAAAATAAGTATAATTAGTGTTTTATTCTATTAATGTAAAGAATTACAACTCATTAAAATTAAAAAGCGGAGTAATTCGTTTCGTCTCATATATGTCACCTATCAGATGATAGTAAAAATAGACACCCAACATTTGATCTCAAACATTGTACTCGGTTTGTTTTTACTGTAATGAAATCTTATTCTTTAATTTTATTGTATTAAATTTAAATTATTCTTTCTTTGTTGGCTGATTAATTCATTTTATATTACTACATTTATTTCTGGTGGTAAGCAGTTTATCTGATCCAGGGATAAGCAACTATGTTGTAGAATGTGCTAAGTAAACATTTAAATATTTACGCGAGCTGCATTTTAGAAGTATATATTGAAATAAGAATAGTCATAGAAGATGAAATATTTACTAAGAGAATGAACCAATGAATGACAGACCAGAAAGAAAAATAAATATTGAAGCAAATACTATAGACAGAGCAGCAAAAAATAGTTACTATGGGAAAAATTTTAATCATATATTAATGAGCAGTTTGGCATTACTTTTTTCAGATATTTTGTAATATCTCACACCTCACTATATTGGTCCACCGAAAGTTTAACTTTCCTTAGGCCCTCTCTTTAAAACGTTTGCCCATCACTGAGACCCAGACAATAAAATTAATTAATATTCGCTTTAACATTCACTGAAAATTACATTTAGGCTTTTTCTCATGAAATTAGTATGACAAGAATCTCTAGCTGTAAATATAAAAGCGTCGCACAGGAAAGTCTAGATCGCAGGGGTTTGTTATTACGTTACGAAGTAAAAGTCGTGACTGTCTTTTCCCCTTTTCAACGAGTTTATTTGATTTCGTCGCTGTTCTCGCTGGTGTTTCGTTACCTTTATTTAAAAAAAACATATCTGACCCTTAACTAGATTTATGCAATACGAAGCAGAAATTTACAGAAGAGACTATTGGAAGTCGAATAATTTTATTTCAATTTTGGGATACTGTCTGCATGTTTGTAAGAGATATTTTTGGTATCACTAGCCTAGAATCAGTCATGCTAAACTATTAACAGCATTTCCTGTAACGTTATATTCCTCGCTATAAACTTTGTGAAGTGAGGCCATCTAAGCACACTACCGCCAGACACGTATTTTTATTTTATTTTATTTCAATGCTGACATTTGGATTCGATGATTACTTTATGAGGCGTTTCCGCCAATATGAGGCGGCAATGCGTGGCATGTTTATTCCCTCCGCGGGCAGTACTGCAAATTGAGCAGAGTTTCCGAGTGGCCAGTTCCGGAACTCGCAGAACAATGGCAGAACACAGTCGCCGACATGGAGCCTACAGATCGGATTTATACTCGGTCGGCGAGCAAGCAACAAATCATCTTCTCCGGGCCGGCGGCGATAAATCCTCTTCGAAATAATTGAGCGTCATTGTATCTGTATTCAAAAGAACCCCCGCGTCGGCGAGGGTAAAATAAAGTGGCGGGGAGTCCGCAAGAGTGCCCCGTGTGGTCGCAGTGAACAACCAAGGATGGTGAGCGTTCGCTGTTTAAAAACAAATATCGTCGTAAGATCGAGAATGTCCCCCCTTTAAAACAACTCATTCCCGAGAATTTCGGAAACTTAATGTGGCACCATAAATATAAACAACAGTCTAATAATTAATAGCACAATTCAAAAATCAGATATATTTAACGACCAACTTTTTTAACTATCCATATTTTTTTCAATTATAAGCATTTTTTATTTAATAGTTCGATACATATATATTGAGATGAAAAGGGTGTATATTTTATAAAGAATGAACTTCCATTATAATAAAAAAATAATTTACTTTATACTTAGTAACATTACATAAATTTTACAATGTGCCCATTTTAACATTATCAGCCGGCAATTATTTATAATAAAACACGAGATATGTTTACATAAAAATGATACAAATAAATTTCTTATGACTATGAATTCTAAATTTCTACACTCATAGAGTGGACATAATTCACACAAAATCTACTCCAATCTGGCAGTATAGGAAATCAGCAAAAAGGTAACAAAGGTAATTACACTATCAGCATAACGGACCTACATGCGCCTTCCTCGTTGCAATTTCCTCCTATCAGGCCTGGTTCAGGACAATTTCCAAGTCTATCCTCGTCTCCTCCGACTACCAGTCCAATAACGTGATAATCTTGCGCTGAAATCTCACAATCTGCTATTAATATCCTCTGATTAACCGTCCTAGCCCCCCCCCCATCTCCGCTTTCTTCACGTCTGCAAGGGCTTTTAATGCCTCTTCACCATTTCTTTAATTCATATCCAAAAGGAGGCAGAAATGGATATTAACCTATCATATTTATCGTTACTCTTCTCTGGGAAAAATAGTTTGCCCCTCTTGCCCAAGGTGCTTGGGGAAATCCAAGCTTATTCCCAGCCTCTGTCTCTACATTCCAACTGTCGCGGAACAATCCCCGTTGGCGTTATAATGCCTGGGGTTTATTACGTCAATCAGTGTCCCTTTTCTTTTGACTCCTAAACCGCCGAAGTCCGAGTAGATGTGTTTTACCGTCAAAATATACGGACCAGTGATCACCATTGCGTCACATGTTTTTTTAGTAATTTTCCTAACTTTTTCATGACTTAAGAATAGAAATTTCTCTCTAATTTATATCTCTAATTTTCAGTATATACCCTCTATTTTCAAATTTTCTTTCTAAAAAGATACATTTTTTAAAAAATTCCTGAAAATAAGAGATAGAAATTCAATTATTAGAGAGAAATTTATATTCTTAAGTCATTAAAAATGTTAGGAAAAATTTCTAAAAAACATGTGAGGCAGTGGTGATCACTGGTCCGCTAAGTAAAATAAAATACGTGGTGCTGTTTGTTTGTTAAACAATTTTTTTTTCGTGATTAAGAACGAAGTCATCGGCTCGCGGTTGTAAATTTATCTAAACTAAGGGAAATTGATCCTGAAAACCGTTTTCAAAAATAGAAACAAAAGTAAATTCTTGATTTATTCTGCCACGACTGACAACACATTTCGGCACTGAGTGGGAATTTTATGGACATATGTGACGTCATTGTGACGTAATCTACAACTGTGGCTAGGCCCTGGAACCCAGAAAGCTTAAAGTTTATATTACCGTCCAAAAAGTAGGGTTAATTAATTAAATATTACAAATTGACGCAAGCAGTGAGGCATAATTATTATATACTGTTACAAAATTGGTACGCCCGAGCGTGGGATCAATTTAAAAATTAAAAAATTACGTCCTGCTTACGGACGAAGAAGTTTTAAATATTACATTTTGAAATCATGTGAATAAAGGCTACAATAAATTTTGGCTCTTGTTGGAAAATAGAAATCAAAAAGTTTTGAAATTCAGCTTAAGTTTTCAGAGAATAGAATTCTGTCATTATAGTACGTTTTAAATCACGGGATCCAGTTTAAAATCAGTACAAATTATTTCCATTCCCGGAAAACTTTGCTCTCCAGCAGAACTTGTTCACAAATTCTTGAATAAAAGTAAAGCCTGTATCTGCAATGAAATTGCCTTAAACGTTTAATCAAATAAACAGAAGGAAGGCGAAGACTTGCAAATACTCTCAGAGATTGCAGTCGCATGTCAGACAACTAGAAGGGAAAACTCAGGGAAGAGAGGGATATTATGAATGGAGGAAAAGCTCCTGGAAAAGAAGAACAAGAAGCGCGCACCCCGATGCTGAAAAGAAAATTGAAGTATCTAATGATGCAGAAAATTGAAGGAAATCTCTTTTCGTGAATCCATTTGCCGGAAGAGAGGTTCCCGAGAATTAAAACTGGCGCCACGGTTGCAGCCGGTGTGAGAATGGTAATGAGGCTGGCAGGCGCTACCAAAAATCCTATAACAGATTCGTTTTCGATGTATACCTCATCAATTACCTTCCACGATACATCATTCAAATCGACTCACAACACACGCAACTCAGCACTCAATTAGCCAAATATTCCTTCATAATATAAATTAATGTTTCCGTTTGTGAAAACTTAAACAACGACACAAATAAGTCTAACTTTTATCTCAAACGTCCAGCAAAAAAACCGTCGCTCCTAAAATACTCTTTAGCAACTTTTCTTTTCACATTATTTGAAGATGTTTTGTTTGATCGTAGCTATGAAAAACGAAATTACTAAAGGCTAAAAATATAAAGAAATTTGAAACAGTAAAATAATTACACTCACTTCCAAGAATTAAGACAGGAATAAGTTCGCCATTATGAGTGTTGCTACGCATGGATGTATAAGCAATAAGTTCAGAAATTTTTATATATTTTTATCTCGATCACAAATTATAAATAAGTACATCAAAATTTATTATTAAAATTTATTTTTAACAATTAGTTCTTAAAAATAAATTGTAAGTGAATATAGATGCTTCTACAAATTGTTTCAAAAGACATAAATTCATGCTGTTGTGGTATTCTGTCTTAAGACTGGTCGGACGCAATGTATCATGCACAAGCTTGTTCATTTCCGAATAACTACCACATCCTCCATAAACTGCGTAGCATACTTGTCAGTCATCTTTTGTACTTACCCACAAATTTCCCTCTAAGGCTAATTTTACAAGACTCTCATGTCTCAAAACGTGGTTTATTAATTTATCCCTTTACTTGGCCAACGACCTCCAAACTGTTTTTCTGCTAAAACATTTCTTGCCGTTGCTGTCTTAATGTAGTTATTATGATGCCCAACTAGCAGATTCCTTAACTTCCTCCGAAACATTCCT
Organism: Eucriotettix oculatus; assembly: GCA_034510155.1. Taxonomy (NCBI): domain Eukaryota; kingdom Metazoa; phylum Arthropoda; class Insecta; order Orthoptera; family Tetrigidae; genus Eucriotettix; species Eucriotettix oculatus. Next base: position 86,312,751 of record CM067378.1, on the reverse strand, counting down.
TCCTAATCTAACATCCTTTGTTATTCCACTGTTATTCCCATACTACACTTCATTACCTTGTTTATCCCTATATTAATCCTTATTTTGAACTCTTTCTTCAGGACCACGTTCAAGCAATTTATTATTGTTTCCAAGTCTTCTTCTGACTCCCCTAATACTGAAATGTCGTCGGAAAACCGCAGGGTTTTTATTTCTTCTCCTTGAAGTGTGATTCCTTTTCCATTTTCCGTTTTACTTTCTTCATTGCCTGTTCTTTATGTACGTTAAACAGCATGGGCGACCAGCTGCATCCTTGTCTTCGTCCTTTCTTTATTTTTGCTTTCCATTATTGATCTTTAATTTTAATTACTGCTGACTGCCTTCTGTTCATATTCAAGAATTATTGATCGATGGAAATAAAATCATATAAACCGCTAAAGGAATTAATTTGTTATTTTAATAGACAGTAAGGATCTGTTGTTCAAGGAAGGAATGCTGAGGTTGGAAACCACTCACTAAGAGGTAAATGACGAGGTAATCCCAATTGGCGACCGTGAAACGTTTACATTAAGTCTGGTCCAAATGTAGTGTGAAGATACAAAACAATGACACACATTGTCCCAGTCATAAAAGCATGACAGATAATTTAACGGGCATGAATGTCATTAACTTTGCTCCCCCATTGTTGTTTTCGGCAACAGTGTGTGTAGATACCGTTTCAGTTAGCTGAACGTGGGAGACAATGGCTTTACTCGTTCACGCACGGTATTTCCCGCGAACAGAAACGCATCGGCAAGCCTACACCAATTGTGAATTCTCAGAGTAACGTGCAGTCTCCCTTTGTCTAATGATTAAGTTTCTGTGCCATTGTGTCGGTGATCAAACACGGGTGGCTGCAAGTAACGTCAACGTTTGATCTCCGAGACGAACGCGCTCCATATATCAACATTAAAGACACACAGACCATTCAGAAATTTTTACTATATTACATTATTTATAAATATTTCTTACGTACAAGGTCACTTTTATATAACTCTTATAAATAAAGATTAATAATCGTAATTATTCTTAATTGCATTCTAATGTTAAAATGTAATGGAAAATTATAATACAGTATATCATTACAGTTTTTAGATTTAGATTTATTGTTGTTTCCATTAATCCTCGATTGAGGAAGTAGGATACGTCATACATTAAAAATTAAAAATGAACAAAATAAAGTACATAATTAAAGACAAATAAACTTAAAATAAATAAGTAAAAGAAAGTGTATATAGACAAAAGTCAATATAAACACAACACGGACACACACTGGGAAACACAAACAAGCACACACTGAGGAACACGCAATGGAGTTTTAACTACTTGGAGCTCTGCGACCAGGAAACTGTCCTTCCCTCTGTCGTAGCTCCAGGCAATACATGAAACAAACAAACAAAAGAGCAGAAAAAACTGAATAGAAATTTTAAGAAATGTGCTATTTTATAAGGCAGCTCATTCAACACTTGCAGCAGGAACCTTGATTTAAATACTAGAAGGACGATTAAGAAAATCCTGTACCGAGTAAAACGCGCCATTTAAAAGAATAGTTTTACTCTGCTTCACGAAGCTTTTGTAGGTACTATTTTTAACCCCTGGCGGAAGGCTGTTGTATAAAATTATCCCGGTATTGTGAATACTTTTCTGGTGTAGAGCAAGGCGATGCTTGTCCGACCTTAGAGCTGAACGATTTCTAGTCGCGTATTCATGAAACTCGCCATTTGTTTGAAACAAATTAGTGTTGCGTTTAACAAACTTTAATATTTCATAAATATATACGCTTGGTAAAGTAAGTATTTGCAAACTTTTGAAGAAAGGTTTGCAACTCGATCTAGAATTCGTGCTAGAAAGTATTCTAATTACACGCTTTTTCAACTTAAATATTTCATTACTCCTGGAGCCATTTCCCCAATTAGAGATGCCATAGCTCATAATTGAATGAAAATATATGAGGCTGACGAAACTGTTTTAGAAAGTTAGTAATTATCAAGCTTAGGCTCGTCACTAACATTAACCAGAACAACTGTAACTAAGAGCTGCTGACACACTAATGTTAAATTACGCGTGATGCAGTGTGCAATCTCACAGCCAATATAACTACAAATACGTCTGTTGGTGGCGTGGTAATGTACCGTACAGTGGCTCCATGTTGTCCCTTTAACACTGGATACAAATGAGTTGCATTCGCTTAAATTTTATTAGACGAAACTTACAAATTTCCCGTTATGCCCAACCCCACGGGGCAGAACGTGACAGGTTGTTTTCTATTTACAATTAGTGTAATAAAATTAAATTTAATTAAAGAAAAAAAATTAATATCTTTTGAGTTTTGTTTCTTATGCTTATTTAGCGTACGGTTGATCGCTTTATCGACTTCTCCTTTCGCAAAGAGGTTTCTTGCAACTGTACAGTATTTGCTAACAATTTTCCGCTCCTTTCTTAATCTATTGTTTTAGGGTACATAAAGCTGTAGCTCATTCTTAAATGTTGAGTCGGCCAGTTTTTCCCTTTTTTTTTCCTGAGGAACACTTTACCACCCTTATACCACCCCGCACGCTAATCATAGTTTAAGGTTATCGAGCCTCAATGCAAGTAAATTTAGACTTTATACGAAACTAATATGCAGCTAAAAACACCTAGTCTACGAATATATACCATTAAAGTGATAAAAGAGAACAGTTTTGTAGATTACCTTCTGTCAAAATGCTGCAAAAATGATAAAGTTACAGATGAAAGACGCCAAAACAAGAGTTCATTCAGAAGGCACCGTCAGAAGTTGGTCAAGTCTGGACCAGTTCCACCCCTATTTAATAACCTCCTGCACTATCGATAAAAAAACTAGGGTATCCCGTACCCCTAGTACTCCTAGTAAATAACATTTAAGAATGTTCCACCCCGAGTTTCCCCGGGCATGTATTATAGTTAGATTTAGTTTATTTTTATTTCCTTTGGACGTGAGAAGAAAAATTTGGTGGACGATAAATATAAACCACTATGGGGTTGGACTGCTGTACATTTGGACATTTCAAATAGCACCTTATCACATCATACAAAATTCCATTATCAAGCTTAGGAATTGTTAAAATTTGGTGGGCAGATCTTTGGTTGCGGACACGTCCAGAGCGGATGATGGTCGATTATTAAGCCATCATTTTAATAAATTAAGTCTAACAACTTCAGACAAGGAAAAGTGGGCTTATAAAAAACCTCTAAACGTTTAAGAACCCCTAATCTTTTTCTTAGGGTCAATTTTTGTTATGAAAAGTACATTTTTTTGAGTTTATAAATAATACCGACAACTATCCTGCAAAAGGTTGAAGCACAGATTTCGGATCTACTTTACTTAATACGACATCGTAGTCAAAATTTGAATGAGGATTGCACATTAATTTCTTCCATGTTAAATTTATTTGCAATAATCCTAAAAGTATCGACACAATACTGATGTTTTATTCTTGAATGCTACCGTACGAATAAGCTTTAACTGATTAATGTCTACAAGATCAGTGGCGATTTTATAAATTTACAAATGTTGCAATCGGTTTGTTAATTAACTCAGATTATGCTGTTGCGTGTTCTCATTTTTTTGGGTTAACAGGCTACATGGGGGTTATCCTGAAACAGGCAACTCCCCTTTAATAGCATAGGAAGGGAATTGAAAAGGGGGGATGAGGAAGGTGGAGCAAGGTAGCCAAGGGTAGACTAGGGCCCCCGGGCTATAGTATAAGGATCCTACCCCGTGTTTCAGCTAAAGAGATGCAGGGAATATCACACTTATTTATTAATAGTTCATGCAGTGTTAATTCGGGTATGAGATGAACCTGTAAACAGGGACTGTATTTCTCAATCGCTATTTAGCAGACAGAACTTGTGTATTTTTCACTCTAAACCTCGTTCTATCCTTTGGAACAGACAGTCTGCCAACTGTTCGAGGAGGAAGGGGAAGGGGAAAAACCTTTATATAGATTTACAGGATCTGATAGAATATTCGAGACGCGGTGCCCGCTGGAATTGCTTCTATAAAGTTGCCGCTGGGTTGCAGTGCACGTAGGTCTGGGATAGCAAATAAACACTAGGAGAGAATGCACGACTGCGATCACAGTCATATCACTCTAGACGCAAAAAGATGCGAAAGGAATTCATATTAAGCCTGCTACGACGAAACCAAGTCTAGACGACTCAATTACAACATATGGAGATAGAGAATATTATGTTGCCAAGACGTTCTATATAACTGAATGGTATTTATTAATATTTCTAATTCATGATTGGACGTAGGTTTGTAAAAATGAGTGTCATTTTTTATTGAGGGAAACTGTTTGATGATGGTTAATATTACAACTATGCTAACTGTACTCTGTTTTTCAAAGCGGAGAAACTGATTTGTAAAGTCCTCTCGCGTATACTTTTATATACAGGGTGAGTCAAATGTCGTGGTACACCTTGCTATTCCGAAAACTCTGCTATATTTGGGAAACCTGAATATTCCAGTTAGGTATGGGTGAGGTTGTTTATATTTTACCTGGAATTCCAAACAAAATGAGTTGTAACTTTTGAACCATAACTGCTATTTTAAATCTGTTTATAGGAATGTACTTGGCAAAAAATTATGACGTTATTTGATACATCACGTGGCCCCCTTTACATTAAAAAAAATTGACTTAGGTTCAAGATGGTCAACTTCAAGATGGCGCCCACGTTTGGTACATACCATGAAAGAAAGACCACCTCACCCATACCTAATTGGCATATTCAGGTTTCGCAATTTCTGCAGAGTTTTTGATATAACAGGTGTACTGTGCCTTTTGACTCACCCTGTATACAAGTTACATATTTGCCAATATTGAAAATTAAACTTCAAAACAGCTATATGCATATAATATAGCGTGCTGAAATTATAAAACGCAACGTTGATTGTCGAAAATGAGCATGGAGTTATTTAAGCTCGGTAACCACATATCAAACAAAATTATTTCTCTTCACAAAAAAAAGATAATTTTTAACAGTAACGGAAACAGCTCATGTTAATGTAACAAAAAATTGTAAGCAAGCGTGCAATGTGTAACGGGGTCGTCAGATAACTTAAGCAAGATTAATAGGAAAAATTAAGGGAAGACAGATTCGTGGCAAACTTTGTACCCCCTCCCCCCTTCCCCAATTTCTGCAAGATTTCCAGGCTTTAATGGGTGCAACACAGAGGCCTCTTATCGAAGGCATTCATCTCTTTCATTGTGCGCCGTTATAATGGGACCGGATAATGCATTCTTATTATCTGAGTAATACCAGTCTCTTTCCTCTCCTCCTCTTCAGGCTTTTACACAACTTTTTTTCTTATTACGGCTTCGTGAGATATCTAAGGCGGAGAAACTTGTTTGTGCATTGGTATATAATTTAAACTGGGCGTAGATGACTGTAAATAAATCAGTTGTTGGTAGTTGGTAGATTTCGGGATATATATTGCTGATGTATAAATTATAAATATTGTTTCTAGATATAAGTATATATTCACTAAAAACAATTAAGATGAATCATTACATAAATAAAATGCTTTTTACGCTTAATAACTATATAATCATAAGTAATGATACTTATAATAACTTATAAATGTGAAAAATGTTGTATAAATCGCAGTAAAGAGTGATTATTTTAAAACATGGGGCCGCACAAACTAATTTTTATTTATTTTTTGATGTATCTATACATAAGTTTTGAGTTTTGACCTTCCTCGCTTTCAAGCCAAACGAGTCCTACCCCGAAGACGTACAGAACGTTACAACAGGATTATATCACGTAGCCTGCCAAGAGAGAGAGAGAGAGAGAGAGAGAGATGCTTAACCGTGCGTTCGTGTGGCAGCGGTGACGACGTTCGCGAAATAAAATGTATCATTACTTAAATATGATGCTAGTTATATTTATGCATAATTTTACGGGCATCGCCGGGTACCCAGCAAGTGTACAATAAACGGATATACTTAATATCATATTAGTTATTTTGATGACATAAAATGATTTATTACCCAGTGATATTCTCTATACAAATTTGAAACTTAAATTATTTTTATCAATTAAAACTAAATTATAAAAACAAATACATTCACTGAATAAAACTGCCTCAATATATTTACAATTTCTTCACAATAAATCAATTTTTAAAATCTGTTAAAATAATGAACTACTTCTGTCGGGGCTATAGGTAAACAAATCTCAAAACACTGGGATGCAAATATAAAATACGTAAAAGCTAGGATTTGAAAAAAGTCGATTTTCCAATTTGTATTTTATCATCCACGTAAACCATTCAATGGGATGAATTCTGCGTGTTGAGTTGTCTTCATAATGTCGAGATACTTTTTATTCTCTGAATCAATCTAATAACCCTTTAGTAATGCTCTTTCAACGCTGTACTGATTTTGTCGATCCTCTTAGAACTGATTACTATTCTCTCTTGTTTCCTATTTTATCGGCGTGCTCCCCTTTTTATAATTGTTTACTGAACTATTCCAAACACCGTATTTATTCAGCCATCTTCTGAGTCGATAACTTTTGCACGTTTGTATAATATGATGAGAATTCCCTGAGTCACTTTCTTACAAAAATTTCAATCTAATATTTGCTGTTATCTCCAATCTATCACGAAATGTTTACATTGATTAGCATGTGCTCCATCTTGTTCCGGCGCCTGTTCATATATATTTGCATCTAGTTGTAATACATGTGTATTTCCGAGAACGTTGGCGTCACAACCATCACGTAGAAAAAGTAACTCTGCAGCTTGTAACAATTGTATCCCAAATTCAAAATTACGTTAACTTTAAATGTGTCACGCTCGTTGTTATGAGAAACAAAACGTAGGTTCTCAGGGTTCTAAATTGTGGTTTCATTTGAAATCAAATAATAAGTGAATCTACAAATGAATATGGTTTACATACATTGAAAAAATATATCTTGAACAAGGTTGAACGAACCAATATACTCGATACACTGTATGAAACGTTTTTCCTCTTAGAGTAATTGTTATTTAATATCCACTGTTATAGGATTCCCAACCAAAGTATTTCAATCAATTTGTCATTTAAAAACTAGTCTCCCTTCATATATTTTTTCTCAAATCAGGTAAAAGTTGGTATAATATTCGCCAAATGATCTCCAGAGACGACACAACTCTCCACCAAAGGAGATATTTTTTCTTCTTCGTCTGTGGGCAAAGATGTGCATATTTTTATCTTTGTACTCATACTACAAGATGTACCTCATTTTGAATCTACGGGCGAAATTAACATTTTATTTCGACTCCCGTCCATATTATTGTCTTTCCTGTCATTTGTTTTCTCGCTTAAATTCTTTGATGTATAATTAATCAATTTGTGAAGGTGAGTACCGTTTGGTAGTTTGGAATGGTGACATTGAATATCACTAAGTTTTGTCCATAACCTCAATTCTCTCAAGACTATGTTATATAAAAGAAACCTATAGAAACCTGAATCAGATAGGTACTTGTAAGAAACGCTGCCTCGGACCTCACTCTGGTATAAAGAAATTGGCGTTTATAACATTTTTATGTTTTTAATAATTGGATGTAACAAAAAATTGATTGTAAGGAGGTAAACCGGAAGAAGGTGCGAATATACGCTGAAACGTTGTTTGAAAAAATAATAACTGTCTGGAAAAAACGGTAGGAAATTATTTTATTTTAGAAACAAATAACTTACTTTCTCTACGTGTTATTTCGTAATTATAATTTGAGTTGCATTGTGTTAATTTGGTGCCGCGCCCAGACATATGAGACGAATCGCAGTTCCTGAGTGCGAGCACATAAGAGACAGGAGGGTAGAGAGAGAGAGAGAGAAAGAGAGGGAGAGAGAGAGTGAAGGGTGCGAATAACCCGAGGTCTGAGCGCATCTTCTTACGCCGGTCTCTAATTGCTCAGCCGTAGCCTTTCCAGACGGTACCTCCTAATGAGAAACAGCGGCGCAAGAAACAAGGAGGCTGGCGGACAAGAACTCCTAATTTACGTCTGCTAATCAGACGAGAGAGCTCCTTAATGAGGTGGCCACTGCAGGATTCGTCACTCCCTTTTATCTTTATAGCTACTGCTTACTTGTCTGTTATAATAAAACTTTGTAAATGTAGCAGAAGGTGGCACAGTGGTCATGCAATTACACGAGAGCGAAAAACTTCTGCAACGACAATAGCTGAAATTTCAGACGCGCTGGATAATTAAAGAGAATAAATTCTTAAAGAAAATTGCATCTTAAACCTCAAACAACCGATTCTCTCCATTCATATAATTCTAAATCATCCCAACTTCATTTGGACTGAAATAATTTGTGTGGACCGCGAAATTACAAGTAGCCTGTGTTAGAGTGGATACTGCCAAAATAACAAATTGTTGCTGTTAGAACTAGCACTTAAAACATTTTAAAACGGTTCTCATCCTAGTACAAATAGTTGAAATAATGAAAAATAAAATGACAGAAACCGATATTAAAATATTAAAAATACAATGAAGCAAAATACATATTCACGAATCTACTCAGTATGTAAGTATGTTAAAACTCTAGCATAATTCTGCTACTTAAAGGAATATTACCAAAGGAACTTGTTTAAAATATTTAAATTTAAAAGAAAAATGATATCATTTACTGTAATTTATAAATTACGGGTATAATTATAAATGTTAAAATGTTATCTCACTTTATGTAATAAAATTTTATTTATATTAAATTAAATGATAAAAGAGTCTCCTCTTCTTAGACTCAATGTAGTATGATCACAGAACATTCAAAGAAATATTAACATGAACATTTTGTTCATGCCAATGATATTGTACTGTTAATAAATGGCGTAAACGTGGTCCTGGAGAAAGGTAAGGATTATTAGAGGAAAAACGAAGGTAATGGAGTGAAGTATAGGAAACAGTGGAATATCAAAGGGCGATAGATTGGGAATGAATATTCTGAAGGAAGTTAGGGAATTCCACTACTTGGGCAGTATAATAACTAGAGATGGTAGAAGTATAGTAGATACAAAGAGTAGAATAGTACAGGAAAGGAAGTCTTTCGCAAAAAAAAGAGGAATTTACTTACGGGTAAGTAATATTAGGAAATCATTACTAAAAATGTTGGTATGGAGTGTGACGTTATATGGGTGCGAAACATGAGCGGTAGGAGTTGCAGAAAGGAAACGAATAGAAGCTTTTGAGATATTGTGCTATAGGAGAATGCTTATAATCAGATGGGCGGATAGAGTAACTAACCAGGAAGTTTTAAGCAGAATAGGGGAAGAGAGAAGAAAATAGAGGACTTTGACTAGGAGAAAGAATAGACTAATAGGCCACGTTTTGAGACCTGAGTAAAATTAGGATTAGAGAGAAGTGTGTTCGGTAAGAACAGAAGAGGGAGGCAGATTGAGGAGGATGTGAGATATGGTAGTTATGTGGAAATGAAAAGTTTGCGCAAGAATAGTTAGCATGGAGAGTTGTACCACATCAATAACGTATTTGCATAGTACGACGAAGAGTGTTTACCATCTTTGGCGGCAGAGAGTGAAGAGAGTTATCGCTGGAGAACTGTCCGATTTGTTTTTGGTATTGGAAAGATGACTATTATTGGCTAAAATTGAATTGGAGTAAATTGAAATGGATGTTAATGTTTTCAGGATCTCTCCTGAAGAAAGAATTAATTTGATTGGAGATGATTCTATAGCAATACAGCTTACTATTGATTTCATGTATTGGCAAAGAACTTTGATCTGTGGATTTGTGAATTATGTTGTAAAAAGGTTTAATATATTCTTCTTAATATGCTGTGTTTAAGGTATGTGAACCTTTTTCATTTGTAGATTTAGTAAATTATTTAATTGTAGGCCACACTTTTCGACTCTTAATTATAGGAATATAAATATTGTTTCGAATATGTAAAGTAGTAACGTTTGTTTTAGAATAGCATCGCGCCGGGCATAAGTATAAAACGTGTAAACAGTAATATAGTACAAGATATATAGAAAGGTACTGCACGAACTACATAAAATAAGCTTTAAAAGCTGAAATTGTGCCTGGATTTAATGTAATATGGAAAATTTTACATTAAAAAATACCGAAAAGAAAAATAGCCATAAAATAAGCTAAGGGAAACCAGTAACTTGTTACAGCTTCTAAAAACGGATAATTTATTAAAATAAGCTGGGTTCTGAGTATTTCCACTTTTAATACTAAATACTTATTCTCGTCACACTTTCTTTTTTATTTTCTGAAATATATCGTGATATTTTTTATTAAAATACTGGTTCCAAGAGTATACTTTGTTAAGAATTTTGTGTATTTAATATATTATGATCGTATTGCCTGTCATCGAAGTTTCTAGAAACTGCTCCTTATGTGACTTAAATGACGTCCAAAAGCGAGATCTGTAATCTCCTTGCCGGTCCAGATTGTGCCGCCCTGTTTACATCGGAGATTAGGCAATCCTGAAAAGTAACATCTGAGAACAAAACCGTGGTAAGCAAGGATTAAAAACTTTTGCGGCGCGTCTTTAATCCTGCAGTCCTGGTTGCCAGCTTACGGCTTCAGAAGCGGCGAAGAGCTGATCTCAAGTGTCAACAATGCCTTCCAGATTCGGCTCATCTCAAAGAGCTTCTCGCCTGCTCGCTCCGGGAGAGTTATATTTCATGTCAACTTGAAATGTTTCGACAATTTCAATGCTGCTCTTGCACGATCGGGAGCCTCTTTTAAACCAACTACGAATACGCCATTGAAATTTAATCACATTATGCGACATCAAGTCAACGAAGAAATTTCATAATGAATAGAGATTACTACCCCGAAAAATTATCGTTTTGTTCTTATTTATATTTATTAAACGTATATGGTAACAAAGGTGTAAAATATATACATATTCATTAATCAGTTTGGGTTTTTAATTATTTTGTCTTTTTAAAAATACAATGTGTGGCCGGAAAGTAAATACAGTTTCATTCTACTGCCACCGCAACGCTAGTGTCGCAGTTACACGCATGCACACATCTGTCTCTGATTCATTACCTTTCCACTGACGCCAGTACAGCCGGTTTGTGTTTGTTTATAGTTTTTAGTAATCGTTGAAAAAATGTTGAAGACAATTTCTGATCCCGCCGATCGTTTTGAGAGCAAAAAATGTTAAACCAGCTCAACGTGTATAGATTTATTGTGAAAATGTGGTGATAAATGGTGAGGCAGTAGCTTAGACAATTCAACCAGTTTTCATTAAAAAGAAAACAGGGAGTGAGCGGCTTATTGTTGTTAATGATGGTTTGGTTGAAAAATGAATGAAAAAATTCGTAAAAGGAGACGGTTCACTATTAGAATGCTCTGTGACGAGTTTCCACTAATTCCAAAAGCCTTTTTTGCTTGAAATCGGTTAAAATTTCTGGAAATGTGCTCAGTAGTGCGTCTTCTCTGGCGCCATATTTCTATGAAAAAGTCGTGCCGAATTTGGTTTCCCGCTGTGACAATATCTTAAGAATATAGAACATTGTAGAAAAATAGTAGAAGAAAAAACCTTTTTATGAAAAACTAAATTTTGTGTTGAAGAAAATGTTTTTATGAATTTATTCAAAAACGGTATTTACTTTCATATAATTATACATACCTTTTGCCAACAACTTTCGCTTTATAGAAGTTCTAAATTTACTAGATTATCATCTGAATAAAGGAACCATTCTTAAAGATTTATTTCACTTAAACTCTATAGATTCGTTTCATTTTTAATTGAAATAAATCGTCTCCTAATTATAATTTGATGAGGAAATTAGCAAAGATGAAAGAGTGTTTGTCGGAAATTATTTAATTTAGTAAACGAATTGAGTAGACTCTTTCTTCATCTCTGTATTTATGCTGAGTAAAAAGAAAAACGTTCCCAGATACAACTTCGACGCGTTAACTTAATTGAAGATATCTGAGTCAACGATCTTCCTCTCGAGGATATTCGATTGAGAGAATTTTTTGAGAACAAGATAACGTTTGTGAGGAGTAATATTATTTCCTGCGATACAACTCTTTGAAGAAATTTATTAATACTAGCCATCAAAGCGCCGCGCTCTGTATCGTTCCTGTAATTCAAATGTCGTTGTATTTAGTGGTTTTTAATGAAATCAGATTCATTATGTAATCATTTTTAAATCTCGCAGCTATATTACTAGTTTACTTACTGTTTCCTTATGACTGGCTAGATGTAGCCTGTTAACCAGAAAAGCGATTATAAAAAAACACCGATGACGTTATAATACGTCACGTATCCGAAATAATATTTCTAATATTTTTCTCAGGGTTAATGCATGGTTTCACATGCAACAAAATGCTACAAAATGAATGAATTTCACTCAAATTTTCACAAATTATATTAACTAACTTTATATTGTCCAACACAGTTGACAAAATTTAGGAAAAAAAGTTTTTACTCGTGAAATGATATTAACCCAGTTTTCATTGTTACATGCTTCAAAATCAATTTCCATGAATATATTTTACGTTTACTAATCGTCTCTCTCCTTATATTATTAATTAAAAATCAGAAAACTTGGTTTTTATAACCTCCACCAGATGTCCAGAGACGAAACGCCTTCACACCAAAGGTGACAATCTTTCTTCGTCGTACATGGGCAAATATATTTATTTATTTTTTCTTTATTGTCATACTATAATCATCAGTGAATTAATCTATTTGTATGCAATATATATTAATCTTTAATTAAATTCAACGTAAACGTGATACGTGTCTTAAATGAAACTTAACTGTTCATATCGGTTACCTTTATATTTCGTCGTAAGGGGTTACAAAACATTATTTGAATACTAATTACATAAAGAAATAACCAATTACAGACAAAGTTAAGTGACAGAATGAACACCATACACCATTTCCTTGTTGTTTTAGTCTCATCTTTGCGACTTTTGTGTTTTTTAATAAACTGTCGATAGCAATAAGTAATACAAGATCTTTGTGTTTTATTTGCTTTATCCCTTACTTTGTCTGTAATTGGCTACTTCTTTGTAGGTTTGGCATGCTTTATTTTATATTTTCCTATAAACATTCGTTGGATTTAATTTACATCATCAATATTTACAAAGAAAATGTGAAATTCTTGTGTAGGACTAGTTGGGGAATAAAATTAAAATACCCTCCCTAGACGTCAAGGACGGGAAACCCGACAGCGTGTGTGTGTGACAGTAGCATGGCGCCGCCTGTCCGCCAGCTTCTCTGTAGGGCGTCATCTTCAGCGTCGCAAGTTGCCCTCCATATACGTCCGGGACCTAGAGTAGGTTTCCTTCCGTCTGCTACAAGTTCTATAAGCCGAATGATAAACAGCTTCAGTGTCGTATGGTAAAGCCTCGAAATCGATCTTTAGTAATAAATTTTTCTTTAAACCATGAAACCCCATTGGTTGAGGTAACTACGTAGTATTTAAAATTTCGTTGTCTTCGTGGGTCCCCGATACCCACGCAAGCTGTTTGCAGAAATTCCGCAGGTCACAGTTCGTACGTGCCCAATAGCCATTCCAGGGGATTATTGGCAACACCAAGCCCGACTTTCTGACGCCAACTCCAGCTTTCCAATCCTTGATAACTTTAAATTAAAAATAATCAAATATCCACTATCGCACTATACTTGGAAAAGAGAGATTCATTATAACAACGCAGAAGTGTCGGTTAGACACTTAAAAAAATATTTTCTTAATCACTAAGAGGACACCTTTGAAAATTTATTTTCTAATCCATTTCGATTTACATCAAGCTGAAATATTACGTCAATAGACTTTATCAACTAAAGGTTTAACGCCAAAGGATAAAATTAACTAAGAGAATTTAACATACCATCAGATAATTTATTTAGTTGTAAAGTAAGAAATATATTATATGATGGTTTGCTAAATTCTCCCAGTTAATTTTGTCTTATGGTTACGCTCTTTGTGTTATATCTTCAGTTGTTTTAGCTTATTGACAAGGACCACAACTTTTGGTGGAAACGTCTAATTTTTGTTCAAATGTTTCCAAAATTTAATCTATAAGTCAGTTATGTGGGTCGTTAATTCTTCTTATGTATTCACAGAGGTGAACTGTTACTATACTGAAATGGAGGCAAGTAATTGTTATCTACAGGCTTTTGTTAATTTAATAAGGTTATTCGATATTGGAATTTGTAATCATGTTACAAAAACGAGGGTAATTTTCTGACAGATATTTGAATTCTTTGAACGTAGAGACTTTACAGCGTTATGGAAAGTGTAAGATGGGAGGGAACCCTGTGTTTTCGCGGAAATAGCGTTACGCGGCACAGGGGGAGGAAAAAAAGCTCATAAAGTGGGGTGTTTAAGAGGGAATAAACAAATGACAGAAGCATTTCTTGGAGAACGAGGATGTAGTTCGTTTGTGAGGAAGATTCTCTGTAACGTATGAGTTTCCTAAAGCATCGGTTGTATGATTTTAGTTCACTTTTCTCTGATTTTGCTGAAAATTCATTAAGGGCGGAATAAATAAATTTGGTTATGTTTGATTTCTCGTTAAACCCCTAACTGAAGTTTCCAACATTTATGAGGAATTTTTGAATAACGTTGTAATCAAGTGGCAGTGCATATGTTTTGTAATGATCGTAAATGAAATAAGGCAAGGATGGTCCCGAGTTTACTGTTCCAATAACAGGAATTTGTCTGTGAAAATAGGACCTCTTCCGAGGCCGAGGTGAAAGTGAAATGTCTTCCGTGAGCAATCGTATCTGATCGGCGATGCTTCCCGTGACGGTAGGTGCGACTCTCGCCGTGACAGATGGCGCCATTACGGCTGATGGCAATGCGAGAATTCCAGGAATGGCGGTCCACGAGGTATGTAAGCTAGGTTTCTGCTCCAGTCTCAACAATTCACCTCAATATTTCTAACTGGCTCACTATATTTCTCTGATGAATAGCGCACTTAATTACTTTTCGTCTATTTCGTAATTAAAAACGCGTCAAAAATATCGTCCTTACGACGTTATTAATGATTGTAATTACTGTTAATATCGACTGAGTAAATAATAATCACCCCCTACTGTAAAATATGTACATTCTTAAGCTGACAAATTTGTAACATCTCCAAGCATTTGAACGAGTAGCATAATATTAAATAAGAAGAAACAGCGGTGATAATTTAAGTTAGAAGGCAAAGAGAAAACATTTTGAACTAAATAAAAATACAACAACTACCCAAAATTTTAAAAAAATTAATTTTTACTTAATACAATTACAAAGTTTCGTCCATGTCCGTGGACTTCAACAGGTTAATTTTTAAACGGATAAAACTATCACACAAACATTAAAAAATTTAGTCGATGTTGTCCACAAATATAGACGGCATAATTGTATTAACTAAAATATTAATTAAATTTTTTCTGCTGACAAGTTGAATTTATTTTATTACTTATTTATACTTTATTGTAAAATTATTGATTTAGTGAACATTTTGAACTATTAAAATATTGATGCAATATTTTCTAACCTTGTAGGACAATTCAGGAAACATTTAGAAATCGGGACGGAAAGGGACCCTTATTCTTTAACAATTTCTGTAGAATTATAAAAAAACACAAATGACCTCGTAAAATATAGATCATTAGTTTATTACGTTACTTACTTAATCTAATATTAATATACCTTAAAACAACGAATTTATATTTTTGAGGAATTTAAAAAATGTAGCTTACAAATTTCCCGTTCTGCTACCGGTAGAATGTTTTCTATTAAGAATAAGTGCAATAAAATTTCTTTTAGTTTACGAAAAATTTTAAGACCTTTTGTGTTTCAATTGTTTTACTGATTTAGCGTACGGTTAATCGCTTTATCGATTTTTCTTTCCCAAATAGAGTTTTTTTGCAACCATACAGTCTTTGCCAATGTTTTCCCCTTTCCGTTCCCTTTCTTTCTTAATCAATTTTTGAGTACATATTCCTATAACTTATTATCCTGAGGTGAGTCTACCTGTTTTTCCTTTTTCTCTTGGGAACAATCAAGATTTTGTCTAACACAATAGTTTTCGCCTCGCACGCTAGTCGCAGTTAAAATTTTTAGCCCAGCCTTAATACAAGTAGATTTAGACCTTATACGAATATATATCATTAAAGATTTAGACCTTATACGAATATATATCATTAAAGAGTTAATAGCGAGGAGTTTTGTGAATTACTTTCCGTCGAAATGAAGCAAAAATTATAAAGTCCTAGATGTAAGACGCCAAAGAAAGAGTTAATTGACAAGATGGAGTCACAAGATGTACCAGTTGGCTGCCAGGACTTCTTACGTGACCAATTACATCTATTCATCCCTATTTAATAACTTCCAGCTCTATCTAGTAAGGAAAATAGGTCTACCCCGATATCCTGTTCCGTCTCGACTTCCCTTATTTTCACAAATAATTACATTTATGTTATAATTGCTAAAACCAGCCTCATAAACCAAAAATTTAAAAGTTTATAAGATTTCGGCGCCTTTTGTATTTCAAATTTGTAAAATGACAAAAGATGCCGAAACTGCAACCGTTAAAATTGGTTTTAACTATTGTAAAATATAGTCTTTTTAAATAATTGTGAGTCAATATTTAAATGAAATAAAAAAATCTGTGTGACAATTTTCTGATTTTATTTAAAACGCCTATCTATGCCCTTTCAAATCCCAAAAGAATTTTGTTTTATTCCATTTCAACAATTCAGCATCGACACACCCTTATTGAGAAACCCTTTATTAATTTATCGTAGTCTAGTTAATGTGTGCCATTGGATTTATATTTCCAAAATATCGCAGCGACTGTTCGTTATGAGTTTTAAACCTACCAAATCACTGATCGAATCTAATCTTTGCAATGTAGGATTGATTACCTTAAAAAAATGAATGGCCTACATGTATGCGTTCTATATTCATATTTAGTATTAAACTTGCTGAATACACAATTAATTACCTGATCTACTGTCTGTGTAAACCTTTACAGTATGTCAAATGTCACAACTTCATAATGAATTCTATAATTACTTATGACCTATTCGAAAGCGTACTTGAGTATTATAACATCCCGCCCACGTGTCCCAGAAGCGACTGTCACCGTGTTAAAGTAGTTGTAATTGAATTTGTCGTATAAGACCTGTGGATTATTTCATTGTTTCGCCCTGAAAGCACACGTGGAGAGTCTCTGTTCCTCTCTCACCCTCAAAAACTCTCGAATAAGCACTTTGTTATTCGTATGGAAAATTATTTCCTGGGATAAAAGATCCAGTAACTTTGGTGACAGAATAAAACAAACGTCACTGGAAGATAAGTTGGAAACAAAAATACCGCTTATATAACTAATGTAAATAACTTGGAAATTATCGGTAATTCGTTCAGACAATATTAATATTCATGAAGTTATAAAATGAACTAATTTAGTCGGGAAGGTGAACGTAACTGTCACGATACGCAATCAAATATACAAAAGAGTGGTAAAGTATTATATCTTAAAATTTAATGATCACAAAATAAATGTCAGTAAGTTATAAATAATTTATTAAGTTATTTATATTTTTATACTACTGAATAAATTACGATTTATAGGAACAGTTAACGGCGGTGAATAAAATACATATGAATAAATACCGTGAAATAATGTGCATAGAAACATATAGGAAAGTATTATTGAGTGTGTGCGGCCCTGGTCTTTATATAAACAACCTGAACTTTGACTCATAAAAGTTTCTTATTATCTGGAGTAAGATAATCTTTAATTTAAGTAATGATACACTTAACTCTTTTCACTGGATAAGGGACTTTAGTTACAGAAAATTCCGTCTCAGGCGCCAGAGTTATAAATAATTTGCGTTGCGGTTCACGTTACTTTGAATGATTATTAGCTAATTAGTAAGTGTCATTACTTAAATAATGTGTTCGTTAAATTTTTGTATTATTTACGCTTGACAGCGTCGACTGAGAGACTACTTGAAGTCATAGTTTATCCATTTGCAAGTTCTTTATGTCTTTAGTGTAGTAATTTTGGACTGAAAGAGGGATAAAAGGAACCTGAACCTTCAAAAGATCGAGAGAAAACTTCTTCGGTGTGATGAGCGCCAAAGAAGAAAAAAATTCACTGCTGTTTGGTGAACGGTGCAGAAACGCTCGAGGGCTGACTTGCAGTGTGTTTGATTAGTCCCGGTAAATAATTTGAGGCGCGACATGTTTACGTTGCCATTTATTTAAATAGAAGATATCTGTTTGCTTCTCAACAGTCTGGACGCCGGTCATAAGCGAATCACAACATTTTTGTGCAATATATTCTGCAGTTAAATTGATCGAACTTTCGTGTTGATTTTATTTTATAATCAATATGATAATATTTTCATGATTATAAGAATTTGAAAACTACCAACTCTAATTTCGTATTTATAAGAATGGTATTGTAAAAATAGTTATAGATTTATGCAACCATAAAACGAGTTATGACATCGATGTTAAACTATTTTTCATAATGGATGAATCCTAAATAATGTTTTTCTTACTGTACAGGTATTTAAAACTTGTCTGATAAATGGAAGCTGCTGCGGACGACAAGCGTTGTTTCCAGAGATGAACACTCACGGTCCCAACCTTACTAAATTAGTAACACCACAGCTAAATATGCCACCGCAATTTGCTAATGGCTTCGGGGGCAGATTCACTCCGGAGGGGATGCGTACACCTGGGCAAGATGATACATCTCACAATGGAACAGCTCAAGAAATATCTAGCTCAACGCAGGTTTAAAGACAATATTTGTAGCAAACAATTGGTCGATAATTAAATGCTTATAATTTCATTTTGTGCTGCATAAAATGTTAAGGATTTTGTATTTTCTTTGTATTCTTTGATTTCATTAATTATCTACTGGAAAAAGGGGACATGTTGAAGTAGTTACAGAATCGATAACATACAAGACAAACAAAAGTACAAAATTAGAAAAATAAATATACGAGAAAAAATATGTATGAGAAAAATACACAAATATCGAAGAAAAAAAATACATAAAATAGACTATTTAGAGCAAGAAATATTACTACTCGAAGAATTTTTTCTCACACTTCGGGATTCAGATTATACCTCTAATGAAGCTTACATTACTTTTGTTACTTCTTTCGAAAAAGGTATTATTCTGAGATGGTTATATTATATACCTTTTTTCAACTTCGTTGATCTATTTGTTATAAACATCCTCTTTTGATGTTTCCTGCGTACTGCAATTTCAACAACCTACTGTGATCCAAGATGTCGCTTTCTACACTCGCGCCCCTTTTTCGTCGTGAACGTTCCAGTTTTTTTTTTAACAACAATAATTTCCAACTCATCTTGTGTTATAGAATACAATGGCTTCTTTTTCCAGTTCTCCGTTACAATGTCTGAACTGAATTTGAAACAACGCGCTTTATTTCCCTAAATTCAGGACCTTTTCAAAGCGAGTGATATACTTTGATTTGCCATTGTTCAGCATCACAGGAGTTGAATCGTCATAAGTGTAAGGTCTACATATGTGAGAACTCTCCACTTTCTCCGTATCAGTGTTCATTACTGTACCACTTCCTTTATAATTATTTTTCTATTAGAATGTTGACATTAATTACCCCAGGTCTCGGGTAATAATTTTATTATTAATGTTTTCTCTTTGCAGAACTATTTACTCTATTGTCAATACTTTGAAGGCCTTGTAATAATTTCTATATCTCGCAGCTATATTACTACCTCATGCCCGACTCGATGCGATTAAAAAAAACTACTAGGGTACGAAATGAATAAATTTACATGAACAGTTTGAATGAAGGAGACACAAAAAATTATAAACAAACACTGAGAAGCACAAACACACCTATAAACAACTGAAATGTCACTTCTTGGATCCGCACGACGACGAATCTGATCTTTCGTAGTAGCTTCAGGAAATACACGAAAGAAACAAGAAAAAACTAGTAGAAAACTATACAGAAAGTTTTAAAGTTATATAATGGAAAATTTTTACAAATAAACAGATTCAACACGTTAGCATAAATTTTACTTTTAACTATTAGATGAACGATAATGGGACTCCTGTACAGAGTAAGAAGCTGCATTAATAGGATATTTTTACACTGATTCAGGGGTTAGGGGTAGATGGAAACCTGATAAATAATTATAATAGGTAAGCAACCGAGATTGGTGTTGAATCCGGGGGAAAACTTAGGGTATTGTATTTCCCCATCTAATAGCGCATCGGCTTATATTTAGGGTACTGTAATAATTTTTATGTTCCAAAACTATATTATTAATTTATTCCCATCTCGATGCGATTGTAAACAAAACGCCTATGACGATATAATACGTCACGCACCGGAAAAATATTTATAAACTTTTTACGTGATTAATACGTGATTTTAATTGCAACCAATTAAACTACTATGCTACCAAGTGCATAAAATTTACATAATTTTTCACAAAATATGTTAACCAGCTTTAAATTGTCCAACGCAGTTGACAAAATTGAGGAATTAAACGGTTTTACCTAGGGTAAAATGATTGTTATTTAATATTCACTGTTATAGTCTTCTCAACCAAAGTCATTCCATAAATTTCTGGTATTTAAGACTTGTTTGTCTCCTATATTATTGTTTGAGATGAGGTTATGCTTCGTTACAATATCCAATCTCCAGAGACGACGCACCTCCCAGCCAAAGATTATATACTTTCTTTCTCTTACGTGGGAAAAATATCTTTCCTTTTCAGTAATACAAAAGCCTCATACTCGCTCTCCATTTAAGAAGCTTATGTAACCCATAAATGACAGTAAAACGTATTTCACCGGAAACGGAGGAAATAGAAAGCAAATGTTTATCTGTTAACTATAATACCCACCATTGCTGTGCCACATTAAATTTATAGTGACGAATTTTGAATCGTTTATATTTTGTTGCATGAAGTGCTCAAACCGTTTTATGTATTTCAGTCCTCAAATAGGTTTTATCATGTAGAAAAGTTCACAAAAATTTCTTAAAAAATATGTTAGTCATAGTATAATATAAATATATAAATCATCATCCATTTCGTGTATTTATTAGAAATACTCACAAACAGACAATTTTAAGGTAGATGTAAATCTTGAAACATTTGAAATATTTATTTTAAACTGTGGTTCATATCCCTATCTGTAATATAGACTAAAATACTTCACTCTTATTAAAGGTATCGTATATTTGCGTGTTAGGAATAATGATTCGTGTTTAGAGTTCAATTAAGTTTGTATATTAGTCAGATAAGTGATTTATTGTGAATTCATGTTCAATTTTTTTATAACGATTATCATTTATTAAAAATTGACATTAATAAATACATCACATGTATAAGGAAGTGTAATATTTGCAAGTTTTTGAAATAATTTATTTAAGCTTCTTTGTGGTAGGTTGTTTACACGATGTTGTGTGTATGTTTTTCTCCTGCCCTCAGGATATATGCACACTGGCGTGTCACTTTCTACACATGGCACAAATCTTGTGACTAAACTGTCGAGAGCAGGTGCATATCTTCCAGGAGGAGAAACATTTCTCCGCAACTCTGCGCCAGGTGGCTCTGCGGTCGATGAGATGAATAATGCACGACTTCTTCGGAACAGGGGCGCGTTATGAATTACAACCCTCGTCTTCCACCCTAACAAACAAACCTGTCCAATTGTCTCCATTTTCCAGCAAACAGCCGGCGCTTGGGGAGATGGAATATCTGGGCAAACAATAAGATTGTTGTCTTTGATGATGTAATGAATTGTCTCAAGTTCTCCCTTCCTCCCCCGAGTCTGCCACGGAGACCTCAATATAAGGGGGATTCCGAGAACAAGACCTTAATGGAAAGACATAAATGTATTTGGACATTCTAATGTGGTGCTAATTGTTGTACCTGTGGTTTCAGTTTCAATTATAACTCGTAAGAGTTTTAATGAGTTTTTTGAAGGTGTTTATAATTGCCTTTACGCTTCAGAACAGTAATTAAATTTTGTAATAAACTATTAAACTAAAAATGAAAAAAAGCCTTAAATTATTGAATGAAGCCCATTAAACGTCTGTAAGACGGGTCTTAGCTACCAGTTAGCCATAAAATAATTTCATGCATCCAAACTGTTAAAGTTAACGATTTATTTGTTCATTTGTTTTCCAGGACACAGGTGTCGCAAAAATTATTCAACTTCTTGAAAGTGTAGGATAGCACACACATTAACATAGGGAAATTAGACCTTTTCACTATTTAGTCTCATATGTCATATTTGCCGTTAACACAACACTGAACTCGTTTATTTCCCTTTCATTGTCGTCCTCTGACGCATTGTCGTGCCACAAAAAAATAATAATAAGGGACATCAATTATCTACAAAAGAAATTTAAATAAATATAAATAATACAATAAAACATAATGAACTTATCTAAATGCCTCACCAGCAACTGTAGTTGTCTATACGTGACTAACCTCCTTGTTTAACATAAAATGATTAATTGTTGAATAAAAATGTGCAGAAATAGAGAACTTGGTCTCTCATAGGTATTATACTTTACTGTGATAATATATAAATGAAAAAAACATACCAAACAGGTTTAGACAGTTTTTCATTAGATTGACCGCGTTTAGTCACCACATTTGGGACTGCCTCAGGTATTATATTGAAAATTTTTCATGAAAATATGCCAAATGTGTACACATATTAATTTGTCAGTTTCAGCCAAAATGTATGAGATAGTAAGTATATTTTTGTACAATTTATAAAATAAGAGCAATGAGAAATCCGTGTGGATGGCATTTGATTTGAAGTTTCTCGTCAACGTTATCAAGACAAAATTTTAGTACAATATAATAGTGAAATATTAAATTAATCTTATGTCGTTACATTAAGGAAAAGTTTCATGGTAAGTAGTAATAGTGTCGATATTAAATTATTCTAGATTGGAAAGAGGATCAGTGATTATAAAATAATCTAAAAAACATTCATCACATTTAAAGTTGTTATCCCGCCTTTATGAGTGACATTCGATCAAATTTTAATAATCAATGATAAAAGTTTTTCAGTCTCGTTGCACTTAAAATAATGTTGGCAAAGAGGCATGTTATGTGAAGATAAAATAATATGGTGGAGTGTAACCAGGAAGAAGGATATATGTTTCGAGACATGAAGGTCTTGTGAAATTAGCACAAGAAGGAAGTGTGTGGGGTTAGAACGGAAGAGGAAGACCAAGAATAGAATACGCTGAACAGGTAGGGAGGATGTGGTGGTTTTGTGTAGATGGAAAGGCTTGCACAAAATAGGCTAGTTTGGAGAGTTGCTTCAGACCAGTGGAAGGACTGAATACCACAACAAAAACAAAATTCACAAGTAAAGAGAAGCAATACTAGGATTGATAAAGCATGGAATCTGCGACCTATTTGTAGTAGATGTGGGAACATACTAAGCATAAAGCACATGCTATATACCTGTCACCCTAACTCGGATAATGCAGCCCCAATTGTTCACCCGACCAGAGAGCGGGAACTCGCCCACTCGGAAAAACCCTTTAAAATAACAACTCTTCATAATTGTCCCTGAGTGCAAGGAAGTCCATAATGACTATAATTGTTAAAAAAATATTAATCAATCAAGGCATGCAATTGCTATCCAGAAAAATAACATAAATAGTAAACCGAATATTTATAAGGTAAATTTACATTTTTAATTTAAATAAGATGAACTTAATTATACAATTAAATATATGTTTCTGAAATTATGGAACTAGTATTTAGGGACGTTGAACTCATACGAATTCAACGAGAAAGAAATTACCAGATGTGAGTTACATTATTACCATTACGTATTATGGATCCTTGAAATGTTAATACGGTGCATAGGGGATTGAGCCCTCTTGCTCTTTGCTCTAATTCCGGTAGACGGTGCCCTATGTCTTCTTCCCGCTCGTGATTACTTAATGCTTTGTGGCTCTGCTTTAATTACATTATCTGGTGAGAATCTCGCGGGAGACGAATCTAGCAGTCGACGGCTGTATTCCCGCCTCTTCTCTCAGTTAAATTTTATAAACTGATTGATTCAGTTCCACAAGTAGGTTGAGCGGATTAAAGTGGAAGAGGGCTAAAGCCAATATCCATACGTGACTGCAAGGAACAATTTACTCAAGCTGAAAATGTTACTTTCTATCTACTTGTCACACACACAGAGGATATAATACATATAAACCATTTAGACGTTATTATTTGATTAAATAAAACCAATATATATAATTTATATAACACAGTGTTAATCAAGTTTTGTTTTCGGAGCTAAACTACAGTCCTTACAAAATTAATATACAAGTAATATAAGTGCGAATATTAGGAAATCATTACTAAAAATATTCGTATGGAGTAGGATAGCACAAGCAAGGAAGAGGAATTTGCTTTTGGTTAATATAAATATGAATATTAGGAAATAATTATTAAAACTGCTCGTATGGTCTGTAGCGTTATACGGGTGCAAAATGCGGACGGTAGGAATTGCAGAAAGAAAAGAATAGAAGCTTTCGAAATGTTGTGCTACAGAAGAAATCAAATTGGTTGATTAATTTCGTAGCCAGGAATTTGTAAGCAGAATAAGGGAAGAGAGTACAATTTTGACCAAGAGAAGGGATAGATTAATAGGACAAGTTTTGGGACATGAGAGTCTCGTAAAAAATTAGGGAGGATGCGGGATATGGTAGATATGTAAATATGATAAGGCTTGCGTAGGACAGGTTAGCATGGATGATTGCATCATACCTGTTAGGACTGAATGCCACAACAGCAACACCAACGAGGATTTTAGTTCTGCATATGTAACCTTGGTAAGATAGGGTTTTCCGACTCCTTTAAAACATACAGGAAGGCATAATAATGGTCTCAGAAATATTCTCATGAACTACGAAGATATATGATATTATTAATGACTGTTGGGAATTCATTTTCCAAACAGCGTAACGCTGCTATTTAAATGCCAGTGATCTCCATTGTTTGCGTACCTGTATGACAAAAGCCGCGTCTGGGTGCGTTTCAATCGCAACTCCCATTCCACACAACGGCTTATTATTTTATATTTTTTGCGTTGTTATGACACATGATCCCCTTTGCCGTGTTGAACGGGGACAGATTCGCGTCTCAATCCACTGGGATATTCCTGCAGGATACGTCACGCACCATTCACTGGGCGTTATTTTTATTGGCCAATATCTCCGGGGACGTTCAGGCGCAGCGACGACCGCCATATTTCAGGCTTTAGCGACGCCGAGTACTTTCCGGCGGGAGTCTGCAGCGGCCCGGCGCTTCCACCTAAAACCAGGTGTGGAAATATTCTCCAAGGTCAATGTAAAACGGCTTTCAAATCATTAATGCCGAACGTTTATCCTAGATAATGTGATAATGCTAGATAACTTTTTAACGTGTGCATAATTACTTGGTGCGATAAATTACAAACCCCAGTAGAGAGTATAAACACCCAATCAATGTTGAATAACCAATTTCAATCCATTCTCTCGACAACAATTTCCAGGTGAATCTAAGGATCGACAAACAGTATACGTGTATATGTGTTACACGCAATACCACGATCGATTTTACAACCTTTCCCTATCTTCAAACAAACATTCCTGTGTTACCGCATAAAAGATTTGCCTGGTTCTACTTTTAGATTTACTATTCTACACGAATCTTCCCTCTTCAGGCGTACAATCGTCGTGATAACCCAGACGTTTCTGTCTTTCTGTTATATTTTTATTTGTAATTCAAAATTATGGAATTACACTCAATGTTTTGAAAAAATAAGCGCGTCAATTAAAATATAAAAAGAAATATTTCCGGACTTCAAGTAAAACACGGCCAATAAGTCATAATATACTTTAACTACCACAACGTTTGATCCAACTTTTTGGACTTATTTAGGTAACTATAAATTATAAAATAAAAATTAATTTTGGCTCCATTAAAATTTGTTAAAATATGAAATGTAATATTCACCATAAAGTAAAATAAATGACCGACTTAAATTTTTTCCAAATTTCTCTCTTTTAAATAGTTCATTAATTATTAATGTAAGTCTGTCACTTATTTTACTTTATATTGAATATTATATTTCATACTGAAACAATTTTTATGTGTTCGAAATTAATATTGTTTTAATATTTTTTCGGAGGTATAGTTACCTGAAGAATTCCACAAAGTTGTATGAAACGTTGTATTTGTACAAGAGCAAATTTCTAATTTCCACTGGAACGGAATACTTAAAAAGAATTTGATACAGCAAGAGAAGCGCCTTGAGTAGAGAGTCGGCAACTCGCAACACACACCTATTGTGGTTCATGTTAGCACATTATTAAAATTACGATTAATTAAATGACGTTAAGCTGTTAGTCTCTACATTTATAGTTTCATATTGATGTTCAAGCTATTGGAACGTTGTGTAGATTCCGAAGCGGCTGAGCAGAATTTGTGACAACATTCGCGAGATGGACCGCTTGATATTTGTGCAGTCAAAATTAGCAAATGTTTTTACAATTTATCGCAGCGTACTTTTCTATGTAGAAAATGTTTAATTCAACACTTTTACTAACGAGAGGTAGATTAGGAAAGAAGTATATGTTATCTAGCGACCAAAAATGTACTAATATATAGGAAAAAACTTAAAAATATAATTTAAGTTTGTAATCTTATTTTTCTATTTTTATTTACTTAATTTCGTGGGGTGAATTTTATTATAGAATAATTGTTTTTTACTTTTACTAGTGTTACAGGGATATGATTTTGGATGGCGCTACCTGTTGAGATATTAAAAGACTGCACGGAATTGCTGGTGACACCAATGTTAAGTGGTCCCTAACATTACTGTCCTAAGGGACGCGTTAGGTGATCACAGGACAGTATAATCGCATGCCATAACGACGCTGCGTAGGTTGAGCGCCGACAGGAAATGGTCTCTCCCTTATTAAGATATATTCTGGCTTCAACGACTAGTATAGTTATCATTGATTGGGAGCAATACTACTCATGGTGGAAAAGACATTAATCAGACAACTACGTCTGTAGCATATGGAAATTGTTAACATGTTTCTATTTTGTGGTAAAAGAAGGTTTTTATGCCAACATTATATTCCACGTTAAAGCAAAAAACACTGTATCTACTGTATTTTTGCTTTATTTTAATTTTAGAATGATTTAATGTCTTGTCATTAAATTTTAGTCGTAACTTGAGCATAAAAATATATATTTCAGATTTTGACTCTATTGAGACTGCGAAAATATTTGTAACGGCATATTGAAAATCACTGGTCGTCAGTCAGATTTTGTTGTCAGCCTTAAAGTTTTCGTCGAAACGTAAGAGGAAACGGAAACTTTGGGTCAAAATAATAACCATAATCTATGAAAATTGGAACAGATTCAAATAATGTTTGCAAGCAAAAAACTTTGTCTAATTGCAAGGATTATTATAAATTTTCATTACCGCTTACATTATAAATTAAATTATAAAACAATTTAAAGTTATACTTTTCAAATTCATCATATTGTCGACACTCATACAATCCCAGAGATCATATAAAATATTAACAATTCAAAGTATTCAGTATTTAACAATTTAATTTGAAATTATTAACCTGAGTTAACAATACTCTCAAAAAGTAACACAAACATTAAATTTTTAAAATATTTTGAACTCAATTTATCACATATTGTTTTTGTTATTTACTATAGTTATCATAGAGATGAATTTTCGCACGTTATATCGCATATTACACAGCAGTAATTTCAAATTATTTACTTAATTATGATCTAAGAATATAACATGCACTTATTATTTTTAAAAATTTTTATTGATAGTATTATCAATATTTTTACAAATACAAATTCACTTCAATAGCTACTTTGGTCAAAAATTAAAACTGAAACGTTCTAAAAATGGATTAATAAATTTAAAAAAATTATTTAATCAGTAGAAGTATATTTTCGTCAAAAATTAAAACTCGAACATACTACCCATTAAAAGTGTATATCATGCTCAGAATTAAATTAATTTGTATTTTGTTAATAATTTACCATTTGATATCAGTTATTCTAAGTTTATTTTTCAGAGTATTGCTCCCGCAAATCTTACAATCAGATATGTGTAATATTTTTAATATTCTTGATATAATCCGTTTATTAAATATTTTGTATTATGAAGAAAAGAAAGCCAGCCTCTGTGGTCTGGTGGCTAGCACCAAAGAGGTCCCAGATTCGATTCCTGGCCATGGCCTGGATGCTGCGTGTGTTTTCGAGTTACCATACAAAGATACCAACAAAAAATAAGGTCCTCGAATGACAAGCATGGTTAGCAAAATGTAAAGTTAAAATTGTATTTAGATAATTCAAAGTTAAAAATGTATAAGTAATTGTCAATTTAATATTATATAAGTCGCTAATGACCATATTGTTAAAATAAAATTAAATCTACTGGAATTCTGTGGATATTGGATTGCAATGATGCTACAAGAAATAGAAGGTATTATTATAATTATAGAAGCTTTCATAGTATGTTAAATTATTTAAGCTTTAATTATATAAGCATTTTGTGTCCCGAAATGTGATCAATAAATTAAATCTTGTGGGATGGCCACACACTGCAACACACGAAAATAGTGACTCTTTCGCTATGTAGTCTCACTCGCAGCCGCTGTTAACACTTGTCTCTCTCTCATTGTCGTCCTCTTGACGCATTGTCACTCCAACATCATTGTCGTCCTACGACGCGTTTCCACCCCAACAAAACCAAATAATTACAAGTGACAAATTATCTACAGTCTCAATTATTCACTCTTATTTTCATTGTTATTTGAATGAGAATAAAATTTGTTAGGTTTATGTTCTTGGCGGATATTGTTTCGAAGTCTAGAATAAGGCCAAAGATACTTTCTGTTATTAATTTTTCCCCTGATAATTGTTTTTTATGAGTTCCGAGATTTCTTCAAAGACGCTCCGGTTTATTCGGAACTCGTAACGTTGCTTTATTTAATAAGCCGAACTCTGGAGTGCCTGCTGGTCTGTAACATAGCGAGATAAAAGGCAAGTAACACGTCCAGAAAATAATTCGAGCGAGAGACTGTAAGAAATTTCTGCTCGTCTGCTCTATGAATACAGAATGTGCGGACTTCGAAACAAGCCTGATTTTTAATACGAGACAATTTTATTCTATGGAAATGCGACTGCTTCCTGGAATTGTTCCAAAGAAGTTAAAACAAGCACACGTATATTTTACGTTTTCCGATCCATTGCCTTTGTTGTGTTTCGTTGTTTTATTGACGCTATATTTCACGTCAGCGGAATATCAGCTCGGAAGTACTCAATAATATTTTCCTTCTTTTTTGTAATGCCTGGCGTTCATTTTTCGGGAGACGTAGAAAAGTTGAGGCCGTGCATGGAATAACTCACGTATAACTGACGAATTTATTGTTGTCTGGAAGCTAAATATGTTTGCAAGATGCGCCTTCTTTGTAATACAAATACTGGAATATCAAAGGAAAATTGAAAAACTAAACTGTGTTGCCAATGTGTGGTATTAATTAGTGAATTAATGATCATGTGGTTTACTTTATTAATTTATGTTATAAATTAATTAGTGTATTTAACTTTATAATAAAAATTAAGTGGGGACCGGCGTTGCCCGGGTATCTATTTACATTATTCGGGTACATTATTTAATTCTTGGTCAACACATGACTACAGCGGCATCAAAAACGTCACAAGTCAAATTTACTCTCAGTAACTTGACAGAGTCAAACATACCGGTATAATAACAGGAGTAAAAATGTTTTCAACACTAAAACAGAATAAAATTTATTTCTCACTTAAGGATAAATTCTTACTTAAATTGCATATTAAAGGTCATAATAAAACACAGCGACTCCTTTACACCGGTTTCAACACCAAAGTCGTTAATACGACTCATTTCCACCCCCACCCCTCACATATTGCAAGAGGTTGAAATTATACACAAAAAATGCTCGGGGAGTGGTTCTGAAGATATACGCCAAACGTTCATTGGTAATTATTAAATTTGACCGTCTGTTTTGTCGCCTCTTGCCTGAACCCGACGGTATGGGTTCTTCCGGAAACGTGATAGATCGCGCTTGAGAAATTACCATTCTGCTTGCCCCCAAACGCTGCTGCCTACTCTCTTCTTCAGTCTCATTGTCTCGAAGATTATGAACTCGACATTCGTTACACGTACCCCAACCGAAATTTTGCCGCCTGACTAGTGGCATTCTCTTATCACTATCAATAAGTAGCACGACGATGAAGCTCTAAACAGACATCATAACAAACTAAGTTATGTTGTTGCGAAAGAAGCGGTAATTGAATACGAATAAACGTCAATCTATCAAAATTATATTAACACGTCCGTCCAGTCCAGTGGTTGACAAAGAAGAGACAATAGATGGAGTGATATTGCTCGCCCTTTCCCCTATCTCTCATACTGCCAAGACTACGCTTTACACTTGGATTTATAAATATTTACATTAAGATCCTCCGACCTTTGTCAGATATCGAAATGAAACATACACGAAAATTTAAGATGAAATTCCTGTTTCAATCCCTGAAATTATCATTGAAATCCTTTGAACGTAAGCAAGGTCACCTACAATATTTTAATTCTAACTTTGCTCTTACCTGAGCTTCAATTGAAACATTTTGAACATATCTAATTTATTAATAAATATTTAAAATGATTTATAATAGTCACTGCAGATGATTTAGACTCTCCACATGAAGTTGCACTAGAGTGTCTTACGTTCATTTTTATTATTTTAGATTGTGATTAAAATGTGATAGAATGACACTACAGAAGGTAGATCGATAAGTGTATCGAGTACATATAAAGTCTTTCACAGTATCTATAAAACTGAAACTTGTTAGATAAATAAGGATCCGTCGTGGGAATTCGGAAAGAACTCTTATGTTACTGGAATTGAATTGAAGTGCAAGTCCATTCAATAGTTGCTGTTTGGACAGTCGGATTCATAATTAAAAGATTATACAGAACATTATTGAACGGCGGTGGAGAATTCTACAACACATAAGTTAACTTAGGAGGACTTGTGAAGTCAAAAACGAAAATATGATTTTGGGACTACGATTCAAACCCACGAGCAAAGATGGCAATTTGATGATGTTGACCATCGATATGAAACCAACCGAATGTAGAATAGAAAGGAAGAAATTAAATCAGGGATACAGTAGAATAGTAAAACGGTACGTAAATTTACATTCAGACTGGTATTAATTATTAAATTTCATTACCTATTTCGAATATGGTTCTTTACCAGCTAAATAAAGAAATATAAATAACGAATGAAAGTGAAAACCAGATCAAGGCAGCCTTCCTCAGTATTCGAGGTTAGTTTAATTACGTTAAGCAAACAATTCTCGAGTTTCAATCTGAAAACATCAATGTTTAGCGGGGGGTTTCCAGCATCGAGATTAGATATGTACGAATATAAAACTGTTGACCGGCCTACTACGGTCAGCGTCAATGCCTTGCATCCCGGGGGAAGTATGTGAGTCCAACCCATTTTAAGTCTACTGCAGACCTCCCTCTGCCACATTCGCACTGTAGAGTATTGCAACGGTTCCTTCGTCAACGTGAAGCCACCACCGACAAGAATTCTTCCCTTGAAGAGGAATAGATTCTCCGCACTTGTTGCGCAGAGCACTTAAAGAAATAAAACTGTTAATGAAGAAAGTGTTTAATATCCATTTGTTTAAGAATTTCCATAAAGGCTTCAAATGTTGTTGAATTCTCTCTTGGTGTCTCAATGTCAATTTTAATGGGAGGACATGAAAATCTGTAGATTATGATCACACTTAACTGTTCTGATATTGAACATAATTTTCTGTGGAACATTGATTTAAAAAATAATGTTTAGTAAAGTTAAAAATAAATATCGGAAGGGAATCAAGCTGAAAAGGGAAGAAATAAAAACCCTAATGCTTGTCGATGATATTTTGGATTAGGGGAGTCAGAAAAAGACTTGGAAAACATAATAAATGGAATGAACGTGATCATGGAGGAAGAGTACAACATGAAGATGAATAGAGGGAGAATCAAGGTGATGGAGTGTATGGGAAATACTGGAACAACAAAGGGCGTTAGATTGGGAAGGGATATTTAGGATATTTTGAAGGAAGTAAAGAAATCCTGCTACTTAGTCAGCATAATATAGGGATGGTAGTAGTATAGTAGAATAGTAGACATGAAGAGTAGGATAGCACAGGCAAGAAAGGCTTTTGAAAAAAGAGAAATTTACTTACGGGTAATATAAGTGTGAATATTAGAAAATCAAAGCTAGAAATGTTTGTATGGAGTGTGGTGTTATATGGGAGTGAAACGTGGACGATAGGAGTTCCAGAAAGGAAAGGAATAGCATCCTTATCATTGTGGTGCTATAGGACAATTCTGAAAATCAGATGGGTGGATAAGGTAACAACTAACCGGGACGTTCTAAGCATAATAGGGGAAAAGAGAACAATATGGAGGACGTTGACCAAACTAGCATTAAAGGAAAGCGTGTGGAGTAAGAACAGAAGAGGAGACCATGGGTGTAATACGCTAACCAGATCAGGGAGGATGTGTTGTAGTTATGTAGAAATTAAAAGGCTTGCGCAGCATAAGCAAGTCTGGGGAGTTGCATCAGACTAGTCTAAGGACTAAATACAACAACAAAAAGTAAATACATATTTTAGCTCTTAGAGACAATTCACTTCGTTCAGATCTTCTGAATATTTCTCCTTTATTCCGTTTCATAATGAAGGTTGGTTTCATTAGTGTAAACTCATAAGTATGAAATAATAAAGTCTTTATGTGACACGCCATTATTAACATACTATATTCTGCTTTATGAGTATATTAAATTAGAAGAGACGCATTTATAGCGAATGCATCACAAACATGACATGAATACAAAACATTAGGTAGATCCCCAGTGAGCTGCGGACTCCACTCCTTTTAATGCGTTCGGATGTGTTACGAGTACAAAATACAGTAGCAGTAAAAACACCATTAACAAAGAGCATTTTCCTCTGATATGAATCATATTAAATTCATTTGCCTGCCAGTTTATGCGTCTCTCAAATGAAATCTGTTATTACACTCCTTCTATATCATTAACCTTGACAACAATAAAATTTTAAACCCATATGTACCTTTTTAATATGATAATGAATAGTTAAAAACTGCAATCAGTAAAAAAGAAATTTAAAGAGATATATGAAAACTTAAACAAAAGCTTAATGAGAAAGTTTTATGGTTTATTGAACGTGGATTCAATATGGATTATTGCTTTTGAAATATTTGGTTTTAATGAAACTCATGAAAAATGTTTTAGAATTTAAGAGTAATAGTAAATCGTCTGACATGGTGAATAAATTAGAAAATTAAAGCTTTTCATAGTTTATAAGAAATTAAGCCCTGACAAGTTTTTAAATTGATGTCGTAGTATGTCCACTGTTCCATTATCTTTGACGTAAATGAAATGTTGTTGGAAAATAATCAGTATATAATAAAATCAAGATCCAAACCTCACTTTTCAATCAATGAAATTTTAAAAATGTCTTAAGAAATATTAAACTTAAAAAACCCTTTATAAATGTTTCTTATATCTTTATAATTTTTGTAAAAAGAAATTTACAATGGATTTCACTAGATAATATGTTATGAACCTTTTTTTTAAATACAAAACATTGCTTACTATTTAACATGTTTCCCAATGTAATCCATTGTTAGTTTCTTTTGAGTCAAACGAGAGACGAAACGTGTTGATTAATTTTTAAATTAAATTGAAAACTAACAAAGAGGCTGATTTAACTCATTTGTTGTATATTCAATTGCCAGATAAATTATTTAATTTATAATTTTTTACTTTTAGTTTCAAGAATAAATTTTTAGTTACAAAAATTTGCAAGAAAATTTACAATGACATTTTTTAAGTGTCATGAATACACTAGATTTATTGAAAATAGCTATTTTGCATTTATATTGGAGATTTATTAAGTAAAATACAATTCTGAAGCTTACATGTCTTGCGTAACTAATTTGTAATGAAGATCAAATCATTGGGATTAACCTTCTCTATTACTAAGTGATGCGTAGCAAATATTCAACCTTTTTCCCTACAATTTTTTAAAAACTCTGCTACTTAGGAAACTATTTCCTTAAAATAAATTTCCACCACCCGAGACACCTTATCACGGTTCCAATATTGGTTAATGAATATCGGTATAAATTAAAGGCTAGGGTAATGCTTGAGCTTTGATTTAGCACGTTCCGTCTCACGTCAGCATTTTTCATGAATTTTCAAATATTCCAATGAACTCATCACATTGTTCTACAAAACTTCCATAATCACTTAACAATGGATGCAGCGGTAATTTTGATCTTCAATTCATACTATTTAAAAAAATAGTAAAAACGAAGGACGTGCTCAAATATTTCCTCTAAAATCTGTAGCCACAAACATGACCTGAGATCCATTACAAGCGTTTGTTATTTTCTCCTATTAATTTATTGCTATGTTTGTATTAATACGTTTCGTGTGGCAATATTAAAAATTATGTGAAATAGTGTAATTGTATAGAAGTGAAATGAGTTATAGTTCTCTATTAATATTACGAAAAATATATTATTTTGCAACGAGGAATTACTCCGTTACAAGGACTTTTATTGTACTGGTGGCTCGTCCTTCTACAATTGTCTCCAGGTGGCTCACGTCCATCCATTTAGTCCATTCCGTCTTCTTAATGTCCCTGTCCATTCTATGAGATGGCCTCCCCCGGCCGTTTACGATCTCGTGGTTTTCACTTGAAAACTAACTTTGTCCATCTGCAAGCCACTCTTCTCGCTTGGCGAGTTTCCATTTTATACTTCGTTTTGGAGCTACTTTTCATTCGTCCATATTCTATGCGTAATATATCCGTAGAATTCTCGTTTACTAATTTCATTGTGTTATTACTCGTGAACATTTTATTTATTTATGTTAAATTGGCAGAGTTGTATTCATTACGGAGACATATTGAGCCTTTGGTTGGATTGATTTCTTCAGCTGCAATTGGATTAGATCCTCCCTAAGTTGGGTATTTAATGCGTGCCCTACCTGCTTGGTCTCGCCCATCGCTTCTCAGAGGGATTACGGCGATCAGATCTACGACTTTATTTCTCTCCCTGGCTCTTCTATTAAATTTATCGTTGCTGCCCTGCTGATGGAAGCGGCGGCTCATTACGAGCCCCCAGGGACCCGACAAGGAGAAGGGGAGCCAGATATAACAGGAAGGGTCCCGCGAGACCGGAGAGGAAGCAGAGAGATCTCTGTCATTACAGGGATCAGTCTGTTGTCGTAGCTGAGGTCCAATTACACAGATGGCGGCTAATCGTACCGCAAGGTTCGTTATGACATTTTTGGAGACATCTGTACTTCAGTTTAGTTTTTCGCTAAAAAAAGCTTCTACCTCTTGCGAATTGCAGAAATAATTCACGAATAAATTTCTTCGCTTATATTCCACCAAAATACAGTAGGAGAATGAATATGAAAATGACCTGATAAGTCAAAATAAAACCAGTTATATAAAAATTGTTAAAAAATTAGAATTACATGACCAAAAAATTACACTTTAAATGGTCCCTTTGAGCATGATATATAATAATCACTAAAACAACTCTCCAGCTGAGAAGAGATGACTAGAATAGATGCTATAAAGCATGGGACTCTCAAAATAGGACGATTAACCTGACTCACTGAGAATACAAATCAGGAAATCCAATGGCAGAAGAAAATTTTGCAAAGCAAAACGACCATGAAACCGTTTATATTGTCTATAGAACAGAACCGTTATAAAACAAATCATTCTGTACATCAAAGAATTATTTTAAAATATTCCGTAACCATTCACAGAGCTCAGTTTCCTTTCTCTATATAAATAAAACTAACTGAACTTCAGGCAGAAATCTGATAAAAAATAATATGGAAAGTTCTCCCTTTTCTTTAACTTCTGTCTTAAGTTAAGAATCAGTATGAGGGCGATCCTTTAATAGCCTTTTAATAGCATAGGAAGGGAACTGAAAAGAGCAAATTTGGATGGTAATTAACCTGAAAGAGGATAACCCTAGAAAACCTGCACCAGGTAGCTTGGTACTTGTCTCACGCCATTGTGAATGATGAAAGAGGAATTTCCTGTGGTGTCGCAGCATTCCTCTCCCTGTGTCTTCTCTTGTTTTAAGAGCCAACTGGTCGACTAATCCGATGGAATCAACGGACAACTCTTTCCGTCCGCCCATGGCCTGCGAAAAGGGATTAGATGACTCGACATGTGAGAACTTCATATAAACCAGAGAGAGAACGAGGCATTCACGAAGTTAAGCCCCTTCATCACTCGAGAGAGAAATACCTCACGAGAGAAAGCACCCTCAGGTTACCTTTTCATCAGAGTATACCCCTCCAAATGAGTCTTTTCTTTTAGAATCAGGGAACATAAGGGTGATACTGAAGGGTAATCTTGAAGGGTGATCATGAAACAGGTAACGCCCGTTTAATAGCATAGGAAAAAAATTGAAAAGAAGGATGAAGAAGGTAAAACAAGGTAGCCAAGGGTTGACTAGGGCTCCGTTTTAAGGATCCTACCCGGTGATTGATCTAAAAGAGATGCAGGAAAACACCTGCGTAAAGTAGGTTGGCCTTTTGAGTACTATTTTCACGCCATGCCGTATTCCCTTCTCCGTGTCTGCATCAGTTTTAGGACGAAGCTTACCGGCTCATCCAATGAGAGCAGCGGATTACACTATACTTACATTTATAGTTCTGAATAACACTATTTTTAAAAGTAAATTGCTGAGAGAGCAAGAGATTTCGTTATTTATTTGGTATGAAAATGACACTTCTTACTTAAAAACCGGACTGACTAAATTTCTGCCAGAAACTACACTATAAGTAAATATAAATAAATATTAGGCGTATAGTTGGAAAAAGATAGGAAACCATAACAAATGGCATGAACGGGGTCCTGGAGAAAGAGTTCAGTATGAAGATTAATAGAGGGAAAACAAAGGTGATGGAGTATAGTATGGGAAACTGTGGAATAACATATGGTGTAAGATAGGAAAGGGATAATTTGACGTAAGTTAAGGAAATTTGCTTCTTGGGAAGCGTAATAACTAGGGATGGTAGAAGTATAGTCGACCTAAAGAGTAGGATAGCACAGGCAAGGAAGGCTTTCGCGAAAAAGAGGAATTTACTTACGGGTAGTAAGAAAATTATGAATGTTAGGAAATCGTTGCTAAAAATGTTCGTATGGAGTGAGCCGTTATAAGGGTGTGAAATGTGAACGATAGAAATTGCGGAAAGGAAAAGAAT
Organism: Eucriotettix oculatus; assembly: GCA_034510155.1. Classification (NCBI taxonomy): domain Eukaryota; kingdom Metazoa; phylum Arthropoda; class Insecta; order Orthoptera; family Tetrigidae; genus Eucriotettix; species Eucriotettix oculatus. The sequence goes on along the minus strand of CM067378.1, from coordinate 86,275,315 downwards.
ATAAGTCTTTGAAAAGTGGTGCTATAGACGAATGCTGATTATCAGATAGGTGGTTAGAGTAAGTAACGACGAAGTTCTAAACAGAATAGGGGAAGAGCGAATAATATAGAGGAAGTTGACCATGAGAAGGGATAGATTAATAAGTCACGTTTTATGACATGAGGGACTTGTAAAATTAGCATTAGAGGGACGTGTGTGGGTTAAGTACAGGAGGGGGAGGCCAAGGATGGATACGCTAAGCAGATGTGCTAGTTCTGAGGAAATGAAAAGGCTTGCGCAAGATAGGTTAGCATGTAGGGTTGCATAAGATCAGTCTTAGGACTGCATACCACACAAAACAACAGAGTATAAATAATTTTACCTCTGGTAATAAAAAATTTAAAATGAAACGGTGTTTAAAAACAAACACACGTGCAAGTTTTATAAAATAAAATAAGGCTTCTAGTTAACGTAAAAAGTTAATGGAACGTAAAATACTCGTAGTGAATCCAAATCCTCCACCTGTTTGTCGGAAACGCGCTCCAGATTTGCATCTCCGCTCGACGGAGCTCAAAGATGGCAGCACAAAGCCTGCAGCCGATTAAGGGCGCGGTGTTTTTTTTTATCCGATAGGAAAACGAGGGGATAATCATGCGACAATGGAATCCAGGCCTCAATTTAGTCCCGCATTACACCGGTATTATAAAAACATGGTCACAAGGAGACAAATGTTGAAACCCCAGAACCGCGTCGGATGTACTTTGGCGAAAACTGTTTGTGCTGGAAGTCCCACGGGAGCACGTAGCGGAACAATAGGCTTAGTAAAGCCGCAAACTGCTGACATGAAAAATGTACAGGCTCCCCCGTCCGTCGGCCGCGTATGTCGTTACAGCTCAGAGGGTTGGTTGGCATCGAGGATGCGCGAGCCAATGTCAGGGTTCAAGTAGCTCCGTCACTTCATTCATGCAAGTGGGTCAGTTCACGCTCTGCGTAATATTACTTCGCGGCCGTCCTGTGACGGCCATGACAAACCGAAGCATTCTTACTATTACGTTATTACACAGAAAGCACCAGTCACAAACTGAAGAGAACATCCGTCTGATTGCCAATGTTTGTGGAATGATGAAACGCCTTGATCAGCGAAACACTGACAAATGAGTGGTGATACCGAAATTTAGACAATACTCAAGACATTTCAGAATGCGACATGAGAATTTGCCTAGCACGGTCTATGGGCATGAGTGACCACAGTACAATGGACGGAAGATTTCCTAATAACTGAATCCGGACGCCCATTGTTGGAGTATAAAATCTGTTGCAATGATACTTTTTGAAACAAAAGCTCGTATAATTACTTATATTATCTGACTGTTTGATATAAAAAATAGTAAATCAGCAAATAAGTCATAAAGAATTTAATGTAAGCGAAAAACTACAGCCAAAATTGGTCAGAATTAAAACTATTTATTTATAAAATTATAACCCGATGTTTCGTACCCTTGTTTGGAACCTCCTCAGGTGTGAAAACATCTACAAAAAATTACAATTGAAGTAAATGAAATAAATTAATTAAATATGCTTATAAAGCCTAGAAGACAGTTCGTTCTTCAAGTACAAATTTGTCAATAAATATTTGTGCAATCTGTTATTATAACAACTTTTTGGATTATTTTTCTGTAAGTGCATCTTATGTATTTTATATATAACCATATTTAATTAATTAATTTAATTTCATTGATTCAATTATAATTATTTTTGTAGATTGTTTTAACACTTGAGGAGGTTGCAAACAAAGGAACGAAACGTATTATAATTAAATAAATAAATAATTTTAATTCTGACCAATTTTGGCCGTAATTTTTCGCCTACATTATTCGAGGTACAGTACGAACAATTTTAAATTTGTTAATAAAAAATTTAATTTGAACTTTATTAATATTAGTTATTACACGTTGTTTCGTTCATCTGGCGAATTTAAACTATAAAAATACAAAATAAATATTTGTAATCTGTCTATGTAATTCTTCTCTTCAAAAACGCCCCGACTGATTTTGATGAGTTTTTTAATGTTTATGCATGGTTCTTAGCTATAATTTAACTCGGCATGTGGTCGAGATCTATATTTTTAAAATTTTTCGGTCCCAAGTTTTTTTCTGACATAAATTTTCACCTTGTCCGTTTGAATAATTGTAGTATTTGACTTACGAATCAATACGTGTGCAAGTTCACAGCGTCGTAGCTTGGCATTGTTTTGACATTTCAATTTCGGATTCCTGATTTCTTATTTTACTGTGCATTGTAATCGTGTGCATGCGTTTAATTAATCGGTTAATTCGACATTGACAAATGAAATGTGAAAGGTGCACTGTTTGAATTATGATTTATACACATGTTAATTCAGGGGCATTATATCTAATATAAAGAAAACATTTAATTTTCAGTCGTAATTCGAGCGATTTTGAAGATTGAGGAGTGTGAAAAGGTGAACTTTAAAAAATGCATTGATGTAGCTGAGGGTGTAAAAACATGTTTGCAAATAGATTACTGTCGAACCTAATACCACATGGGGCTAATAAAAATTAATTACCGAGCAATGCCGGACACCCAGGTAGAATAATTGGTTCAGTAGAACTTTCTTATGAAATGAAAATTTATTTAGAAAGGTAAAAATTTAGATGTGTATGTCGTACAAGCGAAGAGGTTAAAATGAGAGTTGAAACCAAAAGATCATAAGCGTATTGTAAGTGTTAAGAATAAAAATTGAAAATTTAACAAATAGTGAAACTGAAAGTCGAGGTCCAGAGCTCTGCAACCTTCTTAAAGACCGTTACGTAGGTGGGCATATATTTCATGCAACTCCTTGCTTTCGGAGCTACTAACAACAGATTATCCAGAAAAAATGTTAATTGTAATTGATAGGCTGGCCTCAACCCTACCCATTACATTATTCTCGAATACGCTATTTCAGAGATATTCTTTACCCTTTAAGATATGCTTATTTTCGTATCTGTTATCAGATACTGTTCATCTTTAACCTGATGAATTATACCAAAAAGTGTATTTTATTAAGTACGGTCACTAATTAGTTACCTAACTTCTGATTTATCACATGTAATGAATATTATGAGACAGAAATATATTTCCAGTTATACTTGCAAATAATGAAAGCTGATCCAATAGTACGTATTTAATGTTAGGATTAGTATTTAAAGGAATATAAAATTTAATGAATTAAAAATAATAAATACGTTTTGTGAGTCTGGATGGAATACTTGTTTTTGTGCTCTCTTTGGTATTGGCGAAACCTTATGGACATTTATTTTACATTAATCCGTCAGTCGAGATGAACGTTACGACAATAATTGTATATAAAATAGTGTACAATCTTTGAAATATTTATAATTTTACAATTATCTGTCCGATGTTGGTATAAAATTTCAATTAAGATAGTCGTGTTAGCTGCAAGAGTTAGTAACTACTAATTTATTTATTTTGGAGGTAAGTTACTCGACCTGCCATGGAAAAGGCGAATGGAAGTCCTGATGGAACACACCCCACGCAGCAGAAGGCGCAGATAATTACCACAAAACTTCCTCCTTGCTCTGTTCCTTCTCTTCCCGTCTCTATCCACTTCGTCGTCTTTCTCAGTTACACGGTGGAGGTTTATCTTTTATACTTGAATTCTGTTCTCATTTAAGTTTCACCAGTTTAATTTAGTTTACGGATTAATAAATCACTCAAGACACACTGTTTAAGCCTTAACAAAGCTAGACATCAGACGGGAATGCTTCTTGCTTTTATTAATCACCACTGGGTTTGTGAAAGGAGATATATTCCTGTCACACATTCGATAAGCCGTCGCTCTATTTAATATTGTGTGGTGAACAAATGGCTTAGATTATTATCCGGTAGTCCCATAACCGCAGTTAAAAATGTATTCTCTTAATTTCAGAAAAATACAATATGGCTGGAATACGTAATTCATTTACGGTCATACTTTATTTCAAATATATAAACAGTCTTGATAAGTTATTAATTATACATATACCCTAGCTTGTTGTTCGTTTAATCACATAAAATTATTACAACGTTGTATTAAAAGACGTGGCGAAAAAATAAACAGCGTATATTATTACAAATGAAAAAATTGAATTAATATGACTTGATATTGAAAAAAATTAATCTGCAATGGTGACAATACAATGAAATAAGTAATGCCTTAAAACGTGAGTAGGGTAATTTTTCAATGATGATTCCATAGAAATTCAATTGTGTGTTATGTTTGACTATTTTCTGTCTCGCTTCTCCTAAATAAAACCTGTAGGCCACGATCTTCTAAGTCTTCTCTGTGTTTCAGGAGGGCATATTATTCCGGTTATTAGTCTATTTTGGTATCCTTCCATTCTGTCAAAGTAGTGTGTCATTAGACCTTTGATTTCCTCACTGGGTGAATGGAATGCTGTGTAATGTGGAATTGGAAACAAACCATGGCGCGTTAGTGATTATGCAGAGTATTTTTGAGTGTATTCTCTGAATATTTGATTAGATTGCTTTGTGTATCCCCACAATTATATGCCGTAAGTCCATATGGGTACAATGATTCTTTTGTATAATAAAATTTTATTGTCTTAAGATAGTTTAGATTTTCGTCCCATTAACCAAGACATTTCCCTTAAGTTTACATTTATTTTCTGTCATTTTTACAAAGAAAAAAGTGAAAAATCATTATGTGTGCAGTGTTTCGTGTCCCATACCCACATCGAGATCTCACGAAGTGAATGTGGGTTGTCTATTTCATCATCTACAACACTATAATATTTTTTAATAATAGTATCAACATTTCGCATTGTAATTCACCTTGGCAGAAATAATAAATCTTTTTAAACTGTCCATACAATGTATACTTAAATTAGTTTTATTTTTCACTCAAGGTAAATTTTAATATTTAGTATTTCCTTATTTGTAAAAGCAAATAAAATATTATGAATTTGATAGTGACATTCATCACAGGTAAAAGTATTAAATTAAATTATCTTTAAGAACAATAATACCGTATGTATGTGAAAGTAGTGAAAATGTCAACAAACTTCCATTTTTTCCAATTTTTTAAGATGCCTTTTCGGTCTCAGCTTGAAAAAATAAGGGTTTATTCTTTGTCTCTCCGAGACCTATCAGTAGATACCTTTATTTCCAAGAAGGATCAACCCTCGTCCCCCCTCAGCTACAGCACAGCGAGAAAGTCAGTTTTGGAACCCCTCCAATTTTAGACCACCGTAGCTCGAAAACTGAGGATTTTAGAAAAATTCTGAGAAAACGCTGTCGACTGGTAATTCGATTCTCTATAATTTTGGTGACGATCGTTTCTTCTCAGACTACAGAAAATGGATCAAAATGAGCCTTCTCTGTAAACTACTATTTTGACGATTTAAATAACCATTTAAATAACCTAGTATAAAATAGGTTGGACTGGACAACAGAGGTACATTTATGCCGAGTGTTTACACGCCCCTCTAGCTAAAGGTGATCCCTCTGGAGCAGAGCTATGAATGTAGTGTATAGTCAAGCACTGTAAGAAACTTATTTCTAATTACGTTTCTGATATGATTTATGTGAACACGAGCAATGCCGGGTACGTCAGATAGTTATAATTCAAAATTATGAGTATAAACAAAGGAATTTTAATAAATTCAAAAATTATAAATATTGTTCATTAGTAGTTTTTAAATTAAGAGAATAGTTTTCACGCCTTAAATTTAGCAATTCAGTTACCAGGATCGATTGGAAAATTATTCCCAATGCACAAACATGTTTGCAATATGAAGGGTGTTAAGTGAGTTAAAAAATTTTAATGGTGAAGTTTGAAGGTTCTGTGGGAGTTGGCGTCCATACATTATGCCTCGAGGTAGGTGCGATACGGTTGAATCTACGGGAAGAAAAATTTAGCTTGAGAAATGTTCCAGGAGTTAAATAACAAAGTACACACAAAAAGAGCGAGAACTTGTCCTCGGTTCGGATGAATGAAATTACCGCAACGAAACGGAGAGATAAATCTCCGGAGGACCAAGGTTGTGAAGATTTATACCGCTAAACCGCGCCGCGACTACAATGGAATGTGGCACGCCCCCTATCTGTTGTCGTTAATATTCATATCTGGAGAACAGCAATTAAAGTTTGTAGGACGAGGGTCTATAAACTGCGACGAGCCGACGGGAATTTTAAAATGAAGCGAGCCTCTAACCCACTCAGCGGAACACGCAGTTGGCCTGTAATTGCGCCCCGGCAATGGTTTTATCGGCGAGAGGGTTTTTAAATATCTCGAGTAGAGCGTGAATTCTTTTCGCACTGGAATTGTTATAAGCTTTGTCCTCGAATAAAAGGCTAGTGGTGAAGCTCACTTGGAAAAGGTAAAGTCCCTCGCCTCTTAAAAGAATCACAGGAGCGAAGTTTTAAGTACTTTTCTTGTCTTGTGTGAAGATGTTACTTTTACCTGGGAACTTCAGAGATCTTTTATAGTAACACTTTCCCGCCCGGGCACATTTCTTAGGATGAGGCTGACGTGACTCCAGAAGGATTTTTGAGGATAACTGTCTCGCAACAACTATAAGTCTGACTGTAAGTAATAATAAAAGGTTAGTACAGAAAGTTACTTCAAAGCCATCATCAGCTTTGAATGATGCAGTAGAATCAAATAAAATTGGAGAAACTCTTGCTGTGTTAGTAATATGCTTATGCGTTTTGTAGCAGACCAATATAATTCAGGGAACTCAATTCATTTATAGTCTATGACGATTTATATTAAAAATTTAAAATCAATTTTTTATAGCCAAATACATGTGGTAATAGTATTAAATCCCACAGATAAACAGAACGTCACGGATGTACAGCGAGTTAGAGATAGTACATAAATTGTTATGATTGTTTTATTACTATTAACTCTATGTTACTATTTAGATTCTATGAATACAATAAGATACGCTTCAGTACTGCAGAGAAGACAAGATACATAATTTGTACCTGACGCATAATATTGATAAATGTTGCTAATATCTTATACTAGTGTTACAAGAATGTGCTGTTGTTGTTGTGGTATTCAGTCCTTAGACTGTTCTGATGCAGCCCATCATGCATTCCACGCTCCGATTCGTAGAACCTCACTGTTTATATTTCTGATGACATCCTCTCGAGTAGTCCCGGTCGTAAATCCGAATGGGTGACTATTTTACCTCCGGAATATTTTACCCTAGAGGCTGCCATCATGTTGTTATGCATTAAGTGTTGCATATCTACGGAAAATTAAAGATACAGCAGTATGTATGGTAAGGTCTATTCACTTCTCGTTGAAATTCCCCTTGTAACATAATTTAGACACCCTCATACACAGAAAAAAAGGCTCCTAAGAGATCCACAAGAAACGTACTGCGTGTGACGTATGATCCTCTAGCCGCTTGGAGTCGCTCTACTTTGTCTGTCATATAAAATTGCATTTTATGGAATATTAAAATTTTGTCCTTTATTTTACATAACTATTCCAAAACGTTGAATAGGATGTATTTCATGTATTGTATGAAATATATCAACGTTAATTCAACGTGTTACTTTTAATTTGATAGACTTAATAACAAACGCAATTCTGTTTTATAGGATAATAAAGGTAAAATTATGAAGCATATTCGTCTAGCAAAAAAATTGATTGATTTTCCAAGTAGTTTAATTTGTCGGAATTAATTAAATATTCGCATCAAAGCTTGCTTTATTTAGAGACTAAACTAAGGTCCATTATACAGCTCCTATTGATCGGAAATATAAAACTCATCTATAGACCGAAATTACGCCCATGAAAGTCGTTACAGAAACAAATGTAATTCGACTGTTCACTGTCTCTCTCTTTTTTTGAAGTAATTAAACTCAGAAACAAGGTAATGGAATAAAATAGCGAGGAATACAAAATGTTGTTTGGAACTGAAACATTAACGGACGTTGATTATTGGAATGCGGAATTTAAATGTAAAATGGAGTAATGAGATAAATAAATAGCGCATCCAATCAAAATGTTTGCGTATGATTGTTAAGTCAACGGTTTCGCGGGATTTATTCGAGATAAAAACCAACGCAGAATAAATTAGTTTTAATAAGGTAAATTAAGTTATCATAGAATTCAGCGCAGTGTAGTACAGTAGCTTAATTTTATCTATTGGTAATTACATATAAAATTTCTTTTTGACCAAAAAGAGCATTCTGTAAGACCAGCTTGATTAAATTACTTATTGTGTTACGTCACGAGATAACCATTTACTATAAAAAATTCGGATGTCCTAAACAACTTGACCGATTTTGATTAATTTTGTGTTGATATTCATGGGGCCAATTTTATGGTTCTTATCCACGGTCTGTTGTCGATATCCAAATTTGTTTTTAATTTTCAAAAACAAATTATTTTTATTCCTAATATATTCCTCGGATCTCAACGTATCGCTTCTCCAGCAGTCTTAATCCTAGTCTCCGTGATCGTGATGGCACAAAAATCGAAGCCCATCACAGGATTCGAACCCCGAACTTGTGTTGTGAGGCTGTTACGCAAGCCAGTGGACCACAGGAAACGTCTCACATATAATTCTAATTTATCAACCTGACCGTTTGAATAATCTGTGACACATGACGTACGCATCATTACATGCGCAAGTTCATTGCGTCGAAGCTTTGCATTGTTTTGATATCTCGATTTCGGATTGCCGATTTATAATATAATCCGTGTATTGTAATTGCGTGCATATTGTGTGTATTATTCATCGATTAAGTCGACACTGAACAAATAAATGTGCAAATATGAAAAGTGAGTTGTTTGAATTTCGTTATTTACACATTCCAACTAACCTGTGGAATAAAACATTTTAATTTCAGCGATCATTTGAGCAATTTTAGATGATAGGGAGCGTGAAAAAGCAAATCTAAAAAAATGCGATGAGGGTTGACACAGAGATTGAAATACTGCAGTGGGTTAATATAAATGAATCACCGGGAAACGTTGGGCATCCAGATAGTGTACTCTAAAATACTAGTGAAAGAAAATCGTTGGAGAATAATCTAAGTGACGTATTCCGTTTAGAAGTGGAGTAACTTGAAAAAAGAGATTGCAAAAGGTCAGATGATATTAATTAATATTTCGTTCATTTTAGATTTCTCTTGTACTCGTTGGGTTAAAATATCCAGCGAATGAAAAAAAAATAGGTGAATAATGAAATAAACTTTTACTGAGCGGTAATTTTTTTACCTTCACTGCGTGATTATCAAGCAGAGAACGCTATTCAAACATTGAAGAGAGAGAAAGTTTCTGAGGTGAATCTAAAACCACACTCAACGACGTAACGAATTAACGTTCGAAGAAGCCAAAACAAAAAATTGTTATGAAGGTATAAATGAGTGAAAATATTTTCAGCTCGTGCATGTAGTTTAAAGTTTGTGATTACTTGTAAATAATTATGTAGTTGCAGTGAATACAGAAAAGTCAGAGTCATGACAGTATTTATGTGTTTCAAAGTGTTTTAGAGTTTGGAATTAAAGGAACAGACGGACAGTCTTAGAAAAAATTCACATTTTTCACGTCAATATATAAATTTGTTGTTCGAGTGATACAAAGTTATTACGAGAAATAAAAGTGCCCTTGCAGATTTGTTGATAACATTTTTATTGGGTTTTAGTCTGATTGCGCAGAGTAAAGGTGTTATTTGTTTTGAAAATTTAATAAGATACGTGTAAAAAATAGAACACTGATAGAATTACTTTTTGCCGGTGTCAAATTGGGAAATTTGTCACTTTAATTTCAAGGTTCTAAATCTTGCAGGGCAGCGGAGAAGCCGTAAATAAAATACAAGCTCACGCCACTGAATGAAAAACACGTAGTCGCATATTTTTAATCAAGAAGAGATCTCCGGCTTATTACTTTAATTCCCAAGTCAACATTCATCACTCCCCTCCGCCATTTCCCCTGCACTCTAATGTGTCCTAGAACGACAGGCTTCGCGGAAGCTCCTCAACAAAACAGCAAGACAAATTTATTCATACACGATTCCAAATTTGTTTCGGAACTGCGACGCAGTTACTTGGCTGTGTTTTTCCTGCCGTGTATCTCAATGAAGGGCGGCTCGCCGTGTTATCAGTTTTATTAATAGTCCTGACAAGAGAGTCCGAATTAGTTGGCAGTCGTTCCTGACTGCCGCCGCGCTGCTGTTTCCATCTCACATCCTTCCGCCAGGGCCATAACGAGCCTCCAGACAAAACTACCATCTGGTTTTTTACGCGTCACGTTTTATTTCCTGATAGGAACAGACGACTTCCATCTCGAGCGGCCGAAAATTGCGTAGTTTTTTCATCTGATAGGAATTTAAGTATTAGTCTGTTATATTTACTTCTGAAATTTAATTTACAATGGTAGCAGTCATGGAGAATATGTAAACTAAATTTGATATTTATTATTCGTTCATCGTACAGCTTCATTACTAGTTTACTTATTGTATCCTTATGCCCGATTTGATGCGATTATAACACTGACGCCGATGACGTCATAATACGTCACGCGTCAGAAATAAAATTTCTAATCCTCTTCTCGTCGTTAATACGCAGTTTATCTTACAGTAAAATAAACTACTATGCTACAAAATTAATAAAGTTTAGATGAATTTTCACAAATATATTTGTACTGATTAGCATGTGCTCCATTTTATTCAGGCGCCTTGTCATAAATATTTGCATCTAGTTGTAATGTATTTGTAGTACAGAGAACGTTGACGTCACAGCCTAACATGGCTTCCCAACTTCAAAAATACCTCTGCAGCTTGTAATAATCCTATCCCAAATTCAAAATTACATTAACTTTAAATATATCCGACTCGTTGTTATGAGAAACAGAACGTTGATGACGTCATCATGCGTCATAAAGAGCCATGTAAATAAAATTTCTACTCTTTATCTCACGTTTCAAAATCGTGGTTTTCCTTGCAATCAAATAATTTAGTAAATCTAAAAATGAATAAATTTTACATACCTTGAAGTAATATAGTTGGTACAAGTTTGAATGAACTAATACAATCGAACTAATACTGTACAAATCAAACGGTTTTACCCTAAGTGAAGTGATTGTTATTTAATGTCCACAGCTATGGGCTTCCCAATAAAAGTATTTCCATCAACCTCTGTCGTTTAAGACTCGTCTCTCTCCATATACTTTTTTTTTAAAGCCAGGTAAGCTTCGTTACAATGTCCGCCATCTGATCTCCAGAGATGACACTCCTCCCCTTGCAAAGGTGATGATATACTTTCTTCCTCCGTCTTATGCAAAGATATCATTCCTTTATAGTCATACTACACCAAATTTTCCACTTATAAGTGCTATTGAGCGTAATACTAAAACACATCTCCTTACACGTCATTTTCAAAAGCCATTTTAAACAATTCTGAAACATACTTTTGATTACAAAATAATACTACAATCATTGCAAATTTATGAGACAATAATAATACAACCTTACTACTCATTCGTTTCCAATCAAAATAATTCTCTTTTCATATCTCTCCTTAATCAATAGTTTCTTTCACAATGTTTTCCATGCAGAGTGTATAAAATTCTTATCTCCAGATAACAGGACATATCAAGAGATGTAACCTTCCTCTCAAAGATGTTCTTTCTTCACGTACTATGGAAATGTTATATTTTTAAAGTAAAAGTGCAACATATTTCTGAAAATAAAGCTATGTAACACAATCAATGTTTAGATCTATTGCGATTCTTTAAGTAAAACAAACGATCTTTGACTTAGTAATTAATTCTGGTTTACAAATACGCGGGCGTTGGGTTAAAGTTATTCAATTTTATTCACTTGATAAGGTGGATCTAACGTCGTGAGTGTAATAATACTTTCGTATGTTTCTTTGGCCATTTAACGTAAGCTAAAATTCTTTCCCTGTTGAATAGAAAATTAGATCAAGCATTTTGTTGTTTTAGTGTTCCACGGGTTGCATAGTTGACATGAACTGTGCCCCTCGCCGTTACACCTTTTCAGCTATATTATTCAGGTCTAATTGAATTGAACAGTTATAATATTTGACTTTATCTTTTTATAGGTAACGATTGATAGTTTTATAGGTAACGATTGATAGCTTCTTGATGGACATAGATGGAAAAGAGAATTTCGTCGTTGGGAATAACTTAAATGTTTAGTAATGTTAAACTTAGTATCGGAGGTAAAACGCACGTCAACGGAAGTTCCCTGTTAGGTGATATTTGGGGCATCCACGTGTTTCCCAGCAGTAAATAGACTTGTGCGTTTGTTTTAACGACGTAGTAACGCCAGTGCCACCACCAACAGCTTTGGAAATTGTTTCTCCGTGGTACGTGGTTCCCTGCTTGGATAATCCAGATACGAAGAGGGAACTCCCCCAAATGGCTCCCACTCTCCTCCTTGGAAGGTGTCTCCGAAGAGCAACTCAGATGTCGCATATCATTACCCTCCGTCCCACTTCGGGGAACCAGTGGAAACATCAAATCGAACAAGATGTGGACCAAATCTAATGCGTCGAGAGATCCTTTCCTTAAACATTACGTTTTATATGTAGGGGTGAATAATTGAATGAATGGATAATTAATTTCTAGAAATTAACCTTAAATGGTCTTTAAAATCACTAATGAACAAATTAAAGTAAGAAAATGACAGAAACATACTTAAATAGATGGCAAATAAAATTTATTAACTCTTAAAATAAACTGCAAAGGTATTTTTCTTGTAATAACTATTTTTTGAACATAGACATGAAAATTCCAACAGTATGGCAGACAGGAAATATAGAAAAAAAGTATCAAGAGATCAAATCTTATAACACTGACGTATAAGAATAGAACAGACACTGCACTCAGAAGTGGAGGGATGAGGGTTGCAAGGGGAAAGTGAGAGGCATGAGAAAGCCAGGAATTAAAGTACAGCCATCCCAAAATGCTGTAACGTCGGATAAGACTTTTTAATGCCGTGGCAGATGTAACTCAGTCGTTTAAACTGAAACTTCTGCCTCGAAACAGCCCCGCGTGTCCTAAAACTCTACAGAACGGTAACAAGTCTACATAAAAATATGTAACTCGGAATATAAAACCACTGAGGGGATAGTATGATTTCATTACGTTCTTGCGGAAGGTTGCTCATGATGAGTTAACTCGGAGATTCTCTAGTTTAAGTAAACTATTGAAATTGAATAACGTACAAGAAAATTATTTTTAATGAGATACGCTCAACTACCCATTTAACAGATATATTTTTTTATCAATCGAAATTTTTAATAATCATAAATATTTTACTCAACAGCGATTGAACGCGGAAACGCTTATAACATCAAGGAAACTCAATCGGATTACACCCTGAAGAGGATGAATATAAGTACCAAAACGTAGCCCTGTGAAATAAATTGTTTTACGGTTAACAATTCTTCTGACTTATAAAACGTTTCTTAAAATTTGTATTAAATATATCACAATTACAATCAATAATATTTGCTTTAATAAAAAAACACCTTGTTTGCTTTTATTTCGAATATTTGTGAAATTAATCGAAGAAATGAAGTTTGGATGAATAATTTGTTACATGAAGGAATTCAACACACAAGTAATCTATTTACAAAATTTATGTACGAGTTGACATTTCAGAATAACTTTCAATTAATTTAAATAGTGCATTTACAAACCGTCTTAAATGTTTATATTAAAAACATTAAACTATTAAATAATGAATTAAAATATCTAAAAGTTTTCCGAAAAATAACATTTTTCAAACTGAAGAATTAATTCCCAACTAAGCTTAGCCAATGGCCACGAAACTGAATATAGTTGATCAGAATGGAATGGACCAAAAATAATCTTTTTCTCATATTTGGTAGGTATATTTCTGTCTCCGATTTTTGTAAAATTTTACTTATTTATATAATAATATTTTTTTCATTGACATATTTTCCTACATATTATTCCTCCTGATATTTAATTTTTCTATTGTATATAAATTATTTTTGTTTTTAATACGCTTTTTATTATTTATGTATTTTTGAAACGTATTTTCTCGTCAATATTGTCATAAATCATATTTCATTCCGTATTTTAGACATTCAATCTGTAATTGTCTATTGAAATTGTGGAAATAGGGTAAAATTTTTACTTTCGTTGTAGGAAGATTTTATGTATTTGTTTGTTTTAGCGAACATATGTAAATATAATAAAAGTACATTAATTGTTGTCTTATCTAATAAAATAGTTATAATCCAAATTATTTACTAAATTAAATAATATATTTTTGGGATCAATATTAAACCCGAGATAGAATATATTGTGCATTTGACGGTAAATAAAAAAATTAATACACGAAAAAAGTCAAGAACTATTAAAATTTACATAATCAATTTATTGTATGAAATGAATTTACATGGTCAATAGTAAAATGAAATACAGATTTCTTCCGTCTCACATCAGGTTCACCCAAACAAACCTGTTCCACTCGACTTCAACAGTTGAACGAAAGCTCCTGTATTTTATTTTGCCAGTGACCATGTAAACTTTATTTCGTACAGCTAATTGATTATTTCAATTTTAATGATTTCATTCTTATTTTTCACATGGTGCATCACAGGAATTGGCGTAACAAATTAATATAAAGCATCACTAGACATTTGGCGCCCAATGTGAGGTTAGATATTTGTAATAATTTAAATGCATCATAATTTATATCATATTTTAGGTCAGTAAAAATGTTTCAACTACCTAAGAAAAAATGTAACCTATCTCCCAAAGTAAATAGCCACTTTCCTTACAGAATATATATTCCCGATATTTTTTGATCCTTATTAATTAGTAGAAAGTATTTTCCAATATATGAACTTGTCACCGTTTCTGTTTTTGTCATTGCTTGATTTCCCCTGTAGGGACTAACGTAACCCATAAATAGAGATATTTTATTTTATGCGTAATTAAATTATAACAATTTTTTAATATACTTCCTGAATATGGTAATGCATTGTATAAGGTAAGTAATATGTTCTGTGTCTCGTACGATGGAACGTATTCCAGCACTTAAGTGTTTTTCTTCTAAGAAATAAAACGGTCATTTTAAAAGTCTGTCAATAAATTAGTTGAGGAGGTAATACTGTTTGTTTTTTACTACTCCAGACGTTTTAAGAAAAGTGTAAAAAAATACCCGACTGAATTTTAATTCAAATTGTTTCGAGCCGAGGAGGAAATGGTGAGTATATTTTTACATGTAAATAAATATTTTGATAGATCTAAAAATAGTGACATTATTAGTAATAAGTGTGAGAATAGCAATAAACTGTATAAGAGATATGGATCATGCTGTCTGTCTGTAAGCGGAGAGTCCGATTTTTATAGGAATTATTTACGACAGGCTAATTTTGTGTCGGTGGCGTGAAGAGCGAGGACGGGAGAGGAGAGGAGAGGACAGGAGAGGAGAGCAAGCAAGCAAGCAAGCGCCCTAGACGCTAGCCTTGCAGTCGTAACTCATACTGCCCTGTCGAGGTCCCGCTCTTTACGACATCGAGGTTTAAGCCCCTCTTCCGCCTGGAACATAAACTCGAACGGGGTTTCTCTCCCACGGGAACACTGCTCGAGAAATTATGCGGCAACAAGCAATGCCTGTGGAACGCTTTGCTCTTGTGTTTGATTTTAACGGAAAGAAACGCACTTCAAAATACGAACAAAACGTCACATAATTCGTATGTATACTACTATTACGATCCAAAATATATCATTGTCTTAATAAAGAAATAAATACCATTGCAATCATATTATTTTATTCTAGTCTAAGGAAGTGGAAATGCTTCAAATGAAGCTCAGTAAAACATATAGCTAATTTAAAATTTTCGTCTCTCTTCTAATATTATTTATTAAAAATTCATTAATTTAAAATAGATTTGTCGATAAATAATTATCACCCTTAAAAATTCTCTCAAGTCACACTGTCTTTCTTGAACACTTTAAAAAAAATTTCATCCATTTACATATTATTATTGATCGCGTTACATATGTCAATTTAGTATATAAATAATTCATATATAGATATTAAAATTTTTTAAATGATTGAACAATTAAATATCTGAATTTTAAAATGAAACTACGAAATATGTGGTATCTAACTGAGGATATAAATTACTTTTTATTTTACAACTAACTTTTTTCTTTAATGAGCGTTTAGAGCCGCGTCAACCCTAGGGTCAGTGGTGACTGTAAAGTACTTAAAATATTATATCCAACCAAAATAAGTAAAAGCTATTGATTTATATAAAAATTCATTCTCTAAAATGGTAACAAAAACAACAGGTGAACAATAACATAGAAACACATAGTATATAAAATCATTTTACATTAAATTTTATCAAACTAATGTATTTTTCCCAGAAATAATAAAATACTCTATAGCTTCTGTTGAGGCGTAGAAATATATTTATTTAGAAAGTCTAAATACTCCCTCTTTTTATTCAACTGGACTAAACATTCGAATAGACATCTGCTTTACAATATATAAAATTACATTACGCCTGTGTTCGTAATTGACCGATTTTGATTATTTTATTTATTTATGGTGTTTTAGCTATACTTGTACACGGTAGGTGGTTCTGTTATTGAGATCCAGGAAAAAATTTTCTTAACTTTTCGACCAAATTATTTTTTTTGTGGGTGATTTCGTATATAACAAAATATATAATCCGAATTTTTCATCCTGACCGTTTGAATAATCTGTAGCAATTGACTTAAGCATCAATACATGCTTAAGTTCATTGCGACGTACCTTGGCATTGTTTTGACAATTTCATTTCCGAATTCTCTGTTCTTATATATCTGGTGTATTTTAATAGTTTGCAAACCAAGTGTATTATTTATTGATTATTGGCCATAGAACAAATGGAATATCTTCGAAATTATATTTGAAGCACATGTGAAAGGTGCATAATTTGAATAATGAATTTTACACGTGTTTATTCGGTTCAACTCCATCAAACCTCTTAAATATAACATTTTATTTTAAGCTTTCATTTGTGTGATTTTGGTGACAGGGGGCGTGAAAAGGTAAATTTTCCAAAATTTGACAACTTATCTGATGGTTTAATGACGTGTTGACAAACGGATTACTTTCAAATTAAATAACATACGGACACTCATATAGTTATATTATAAAAACACAAATAAAAAGACCGTTTTATAGACATTTTAAAATATTTTATTTGAGTGAACGACGTTACAGTATATATTCGTAAGTTCATCAGATTGTTGCCATAAGAAAGATTTTATTTTAAGCATTATTATCTGTTTGATATTAAAGTTACCAGAAATAGAATGTTGCCAATATGACATCCATTATCTCCTAATTATTCTGAATTCGTTAAGACAGTTTTTATAACTCAGTATTTGATTAAATTAAAAAGTGTACCAATATAATGAAATAGATTTGTAATAAGATCTATTTTGAGTTATAAACAAGAATAAAATTTATAATATCACTTAAATTTTTAATAGATTCCAACTTATATTTACTAATGAATTAGAAAATAATGATACAATTAGATGGTTTAATAGGTCTTAGTAATGACAATGGTATTGTTAAAAGTAATGGATTTGGGAAAAGAAAGGATTTTTTATATTATTTTATTTCACATCAACCAAAGGCTTATCAGCGAACATACAATTACATTATTTACATAGTAATTTACATCAAATCCTAAAGAACATTTTGAAAAAATGCCAGGGTACAAAAACAGTTACTTCTTATTAAATTTAAAATTGAGATTCAGTATTTAATGTAGACACAACCTAATGAGATACGGAAATATACTGAAACAAGATAGAGATACGCAAAATACTTAAAAATATCTGTAGTAATGTCACTTAATTTGTTGTTTTTTTATCACAGAAAATAAATTAATTCCCTTAAATACGCATTTCATTTTTTAAGTATTCTATGATATTACCGTTGATGAATGAAATAAGTGGTGATATTAATGGAACCGTTTTTACATTCACCGAAATTCCATTTTCCTATACGTGGAAACCAGTAGCATCCAAAATATTATAGCAAACGTGCCTTTGAAAGGCAAAAATTATTTTACTTGAGCTATTTGACTTAATTCTTGGTCTAGGCGTCAACATGTTACTGCGTCCGTCTTCACCACGTAATTAACCAAAAGGATCGTTGAAATTTCAATTTTTAACACGTCTTTGGTTATATTGCATATTTGGCAAAAGATCTGTTGTGTGTTTCATTAAGCATTGTTTCTATATTTCAAATAAAATGCGCATCTTTAGGTTTTCAGCAATGATTTCAATTTGAATGAATATAATTAATGGTGTTACTAACTTAAGAGGTTGGGATGAGAAGAGAAGAACCCAAAAATATCACATACTTTATAATTTTTCCAACTTGAAATTTAAAGTATGACTTGTGGCTATTGAAAATCTTCACAAAGTGCTTTTTAAATTTATAAACCACGCTCCACTTTTATTCTAGAAATGAACAAATAATCTTTAAAAAATTAATCGCTTCACTGGCAGATTATTTTTTAAATTATTGATAACACATTCAGAATTCCGATAATATTCGTATTAGGATTCTTTTCACATTTTCCCCTTTTACGGAACGCATTTGTAACAATTTTCCTTATCTGCGAGTGGCTACCCCGAACTTGGATTTTTACGATATTTTTCGAATTAAAACAAATTGTAATCTCGTTCATTTGCATTATTTTACTTTTTTAACGACGTAATTTTTCCAGCCTCCGCGGACGCGGGCCGTAATGGAAACTGTGGCCGTTTCATTAAAAACAGCGTTGTGTCCAGGGGTATTTTCGCAAGCGCCGTCCGTGTAGTGGCTGGCGGAGGAATTGGGCGGAAATTAAAGCCCAGCTGGCCGATTGTCGGCTGCGTACATCATCGACTGTCGCAGAGGGTCGTCACCAAGCCTCCGATCGGCTCCAGGAAATTTACAAACCTCTCCGTCATCCATTCCAGCCACCAAAAAAAAAGAAAGATAAAAAGAATTGGACGACTCATCTATGTCTCGTCGTACCCTCAAAAGCGTATTGCGGTGATTCGATATTCACTATATTGGGTTTTTAATGTAGAGCACGCCTTTAAAATGTTTGGAAGGAATGCATGTGGCTTAATTACATAATTAACAATCTGTTGAGATATTTAATGGTAAATTTTTAAAATTATTTCCCTCACATACCATCGAGTAGAAAAGTTGCTGAGACTGAGTCACAAGCAGTAGCAGCTGTAACGAATTTTCATAATAAATGAACAATTTTGACAAATAAACAACTGAACACGATTGACACATATAATCTTAAACAAAATAAACTAAACTTTGAGCGGCCCAACGCGTCGTATTAATATGGCACAGCGTCTGCGCCGTACTCGAGAGATAAACATTTTTGTATATTTTTTAAGTACTTAAAATATATTGTTACTTAAAAAAAGTTCATTAAATTTACAAGTTATTTCGCGCTAATCAGACCGAATTGACGGATGAACTACCTTATTCTTATAAATGAAATTCATTGTTTATGTTGTAAATGAATGGGGGATATTAATTACTTAATTTAAGTTTTGAATGTTTTATATGTACATTTATTAAAAGAAAACACAATGATTTTAAATGGGTCCCGCCAGAAGATAACAGGTACAAATATAAAGAATTAAAGGGGGACAGTTGCAAAATTGTCAGGGGTAATTATTGTTTGGGTCGCCACGTGCAAGCAGATATTCCGTTCGCTGAAGAACTGTTTTGTATTCATGTGCATCCCGATGCAGATGCAATTGGAACTTCGTTCTAGTTGAACATGAAGTGGCCAGTAGATAATAGCATAAAGTCGTGCTGCCGGAATTGAGGAAACTCAGCTATTTCCTTTTTCTTCCCTCGTTGTTAACACCTTTCATCGCTGCTTCCTCGACTGATCAAAACATGTTATACTTCTCCGCTACTTCTTCGAATGATCAGTCCATAATTTATACTGTATTCCTCCACTTGTCAATGTCTAACCTCATACTGACCATTTCTCCGCCCTTCACCTTCCTAGGTCACCTCGTATCTCTGTCCCCTCCAAGGGATAAAACTCTCTCACGAGACGTTTGTCTGCCAATCATCGTGAGTTCTCCGTCACGCGCGGGAGATTTTTGATGACGATACGGGTATGTGGCCCTCGGAAAACCCGACAGGTGAACGACCTCTTAACGAAACGAAAAAAAAAGCTTATCGTTAACTCCGCCCTCAAGTACATTTATCCAGCCGCCAATTCGGCGCCCGGAAAAACCCATTCTTCCTGGCCAGCGACATGTACTTGCCGAAATTTTTATACCATTTTTATTCCATAAATAGGAATAAAAATTGGGTCGGGTTCTACTGTGCTAAAATGTGTTTTAAAAAAACTCAAATTTTGTACTATTGTTTGTATGTTTGTACTTATGTTCCGCATAAAAATCTAAATGCATGGAACAATTTCAACCAAAATTTCATATATGTTCTTCGCGACTTGAAAATCAGTACTGTCGGAATAAGACACGGCTACCACCCATACGGGCAGAGGTGGACGGGGTGGAAAGTTTTAAATATCAAAGACTAACTAAGTTCCCGGAAACCGGAAATAGTTCGATACTAATCTTGTAGTCAACATTAATGAACTTGAGTTACGTCCATAAGAACGTAAACATATTGTCACCATATTGGGCTCCATTAAACATGGCGGCATTTAAAACTCTTTATAGCTTCGAAAACTCTGTCCTGAGCTCGCAGAATATATTTAATTCAGCTTCAAATATTTATTAAGCAAAATTCCTTCCAACTTTTGCTAGGAGTGTCTTACCCTCCCAGTATTTACTGTCGGTCTCCCTTTTTTTTGGGTACGTGTACCAATTTGTCTACAAATGTTTAAATTTTTATGAATAGTATTTAAACGTAATCCTTTTTATGATATAGATAAACAGCTGTCGTTACTCTAAACCGTTAGTGATTGCATAAAGTGCAAATAAAATTGTATGAGGGATGATATATTCATCACATGAAGAAGTGTATGTTGAATCTATCTACGCTAACATACCAAATATTAATTAATTTCAATCAGGAAGCTTGAGTGGGCTTGACCTACATAGATGAAACTACGGCGAAGGATTGATTGGTAATTAAGAGCGATCTATGTAAGCTCATAATTAGATTGGATGATTATGACCTCGATAAGTATTTAATTTTACATCGAAAATAAAGTGCAGGATTATGATTGAAAAATTATTTAAATTAAACGATAAATTTTTTCAATTTTATTTTAGTTCAGTGTCCATATATATATATTATTTATTATATATTCATTATATTATATTTATATTTATACGGTATTTATGGCACATTATATTTGATATTACTGAAGATTTTTTCCTTTAGTATGAAATTAGACAGTTGTTATTATGTCTTAAAAAGATGGGTAAGACTCAATATAGCCTGAGAAGCATCTGAAAAAACACAATTGGCTAGTTACATAAAGCCACTTTATTAAAAAGTAAGATAAAAAGGTGGTGAACAATAGAAATGTTCCAAATTAAGCAATATAAATTCAAATCGAAAGCAGGAACTTCATATTGCCCAATACTGTGACTCGAAACTATTAAAATTAAAAAGTAAAGTCAACAGGTGTTGTGAAAACAGAAGCCATTATCACAGGGTTATAGCCACATATATTCAGATAAATACATTTTATGCATCCTCTGCTTAAACATAACTCGTTAATGGACCCAGTTCCAGAGGTATATTTTAATTTGGTTAATTAGCAATATATTTACGGCTGTCAGGATTTGAAATACATAATTAATTTTGTAAGTGGGTTCGTAAAAAAAAAAAGAAATTTGGAGCCACAGTGGTTGTTCAAACGTTAATGCAATGTTCATAAACAAATAATTCAATTTGTCACCATAAATTAATTTCACAACTGGCAAATTAGATGGCCTTCATTTAATGTGCTCTCATGCAATTACTTATTAATATGCATCTGCAATCGAGCCGAAGGGCCCGAGTACTCTGTGGACAAAATGTGTTTAATATGCCTGGCTAAATTTCACATAATGTCGAATTTTGTAATAGGTTTTCATTAAAGTTTCGTACAGCCAATTACAAATGAGTCTCTTCAATATTTAATTTATTCTCATTAAATGTCATTTACGAAGTAATGGTTATTATGATCGTGCATCAGCGACACAATTTAAGTTAAAGAAGAAAAAACAGTTTTCCATGCCTTGTGGCATTTTATTTTATATCCTAATTTGATACTACTAACAATAAATGGCGTCACAAGATATTGTGAGACATTTAATGACAGGGCTGCATTCTACGGACCATAGATCTAACTGTAATTAAGAAGAATTGACACTATGTGGTAGAGGAATGACAGTGGTTGTAATGTCATGGTAAATTATTTTTCTACAAACGCATTCAAATAAAAATATAAAGTTGGCTAATGTGATGATTGAAGCTCTAAAAATAACTGATAATAAGTATGCAACGTACGGGGCCGATTTTGTTTCGAAAGTTTTATTATATTTTAAGTAAAGAACTGAGGAGGTCTCGAAAGTTAGGGGAAAATTAGACGAAACGTTTTAAATTCAAAAGAATTATTCCATTTCTGACTTTTGGCCATTCTTTGTATTTAATGTATACCAATAAATAAAATTGAAGTGTTTTTCTGTCTGACTGTCTGGAGGTCTTTCCCGGCGAATGACATGTATAAATTCCTCTCGGGTTTCCAACCGGGTATTTGAGGAATTTATACTTACCATACTTTGTTTTTAGTGCAAAATAAAAAGAAATATTTCCACGCGAAGTCGCGAGAATAACTAGTTTATAATAAAATTTATAGTTTATTATCTAAATTGTTTGAATTAATTGTTATATTATAATAATATTTGACTTTTCAATACAGCCTGTTTAAAACGTAACAGTAGAAATCACCATGAGGTGCAGAAACGTTTATTTAAATAGAAATACTGCTAATTAGCTTATTTAAATTTTACTTTTAACCTTCTACATTATCTCATATGCATTGTCTGTGAAGTTTGTGAAGCTGTTAACAAATATTTTTGATCTTTGGATAGCGTCTCCTCAATAGATTCTTAAATGTCATATTTGAAAATGATTAATTAAAAAAAATCAGTAATTCGGAATAATAAATGTAGCTATGGGATTAACATTGCGATAATTATTTTTATACCTTAACTACCTGAAGGTTATAATGAATTGAATTTTTGATTGTTTTTTTCAAAATATTTGTAATGTTCATTTACTATGATGTGCATTCACAACCACTGGAAACTAAATTCTTTTACTTGTTTAACTTTTTAAAGCCTTTATTGTTCATTGAATGGACATTCATGAATCGAGGAGCTGAATAGCATTTAATTCTTATTAAACAGAATTTTTAACGATACAATTCTTGTATTTACTTGGCCAGAGGATTTCTTTAACAAGAGTTTACAAATAACGAGTCCAGTATAAATGTTTCAAGGAGAATAAACTGTGCTGGAACTTGAAGTATTTTTCAACACAAAAGAAACAACCGTGGAAGGAATAATGGCAAGTCTCTGGATACTGAACAATGGATATCCATATTTGAACAGTTCTCTAAGTTTCATACCACTGAATTGGCATTGTGAGTACTCTGAGCATCTCAAGTTAATGACCATGGCAGAAGGAGAATTTGCGCTCTTAAAACATGCTACCCTTATTACTGAATCTATAGACGAGTACAGTGACATTTATAAAAGGCGAATGGAAATTGAGCAATCAAAAGTGAATATACCTAATCTTGTATTCGTAACAGTTATTAAATTATAATCTAACTTAAACAATAATTTAATAAATCACTGTTGTTACTTCGAATTTTTCATTCACATTAAGAGAGTATGTGACCATGAGCTGCCATTAAAGGGGGAGCTATGAAATAAGGGAGAAGGTTATGAAAGTGTAAATTTTATGACCGCGTTGATGTTCCACCCCTCTTCGCTGCCCCCAACGTTCCTCTCTCTCGGGAAAATATATCTATAAAACCAAAGAACGACGGTCCATTGTCACAGGGGTTCGTAAATGATTAACAGAAGACGCGGGGCTGTAAAAATGAAAACTTTAAATTCAGATAGACCAAAGTTTCTAAAAGTCAGACATAGGTCTATTTATTCGTAGGTTATCATTTCACTGTCTCTGTGCGAATAAAAACATTATAATTTTAAGTTTATTGTAACATATCATTTCGATTCTTATTTTAGCGTATGTGTTTAGTATCCTTGTTTAGGCTGCTAATATGGAAGAATGAATGATATAAATAAATATATGTAATAATGTTATGCCCATTTAATCTGCAGAGCAAATCAATGTTCCACCGCCATGTGGAGCAAAACTATTTTAACAGTTCTATTTCAGGTGATGCATTTTTTGGATGTACAAATATGAAATGTTGTCTACAGTTTCACGTAGAAACTAGCAAAGTGATATTTTATTTTAACAGAAGTCCTTGAAACAATTTTTGAGCAGAAAATAATCCTACGTGGAGAGCCATTTAATTGATTTTTTAATGGCGTATAAAATCATAAAAATGTGTCCTTCTCTCGTTACTTGTATTCTATAATTAATAGATTGACATGAACTCTTCAAATAATTCGTAAGTAATGACATAAATTGTTCTCATATGTCGTCTTTACTTGGGGTTTCAAAAAATAAATGCTTCCTATCGTCATATTATTTACATAAAAGGTTTATGTATTTCATTAATCAAAACAATTCAATTCAAATCATTACATTTATTTATATGCCTAGTGTCTCTTCGTTTCAATAGTTTGCACTAAAACATAAAGGTTTTAGTTTCATTATCTTATCAGAGATAATCGGAAAGTCAAAGCTTTACGTAAATTTTAGACACTCCTGGTTCTTTGCGACTAGTTCCTCCTACCAAAATTATTTTAATCAGCTAAGTTATTGCTATATTTTAATCGACACGGGAGATCGCGGTCTAATGTTAAGTTGCAACGCACGCACGTGAGATTATTTCGTAGTTATCGAACTTCCCGGCTATCGTATAAAATACGACAGAGTCGCTCGTTTCGTCATTTGACTGCGATAACTCGAAGTCTTAATTCGTATTTGATTTCAGATACAAAAAGTAGATCATTATGCAATTTAAGCAGACGTTTTTATCATCCGGTTTCGTTGATGGACCTCATTGAATGACATTTTTTATTTTGTTCATTTTGTCGTAGTATATATATATATATATTTATAAATATAAATATATATATATATATCACGACCCGTTACTCTCGTTGCACACTTGATTTCTTGTAATTTTATTGTAATGTTTCTCCCACCCACTTCATATTTTGATCGACCTCTTACGTTACGTAAGTCGATCGTCTCCCGTCATTCGGAAGGGCGTGAGAATAGTACCCTACCTGATTCAGGTTTTCTACGGTTTCCCCTGCATCTCTTTAGCTGAAACTCCGGCTAGGATCCTTAAATCACAGCCCGCGGGCCATAGTCAGCCCTTGGCTACCTTTGTCTAACTTCTGCATCCCCCCTTATCAATCCCTTCGTATGATATTAAAGGGGAGTTACTTGTTTCAGGATCACCCTCACGTAGCCTATTAACCCAAAACAAAAATTGTTGGTGATGAGCTGTGGTATCTGTTTTCTATGCTGAAAATAAGTCGTGTTAAAAAAATAAAATTAATAACACTTATTTCAATAATATTGGTTCGTTATCACAAAAATATTATTTATGCTATTTAAAAAGTATTTATTCGATAAAATTAGTTGAAGTAGTATTAAAGGTTTTGTTTTTAATAGCAAATAATACTAATCGCAGAAGTTTTTCATGCTTTGAAAAAAAATGAATAACGGGTTTAGATTTGATAAGGAAATTCATGATTGGACGTAGCGAGACAATGGAGGGGCAATATCCCTGTTTATTTCGTTATACCAATCAAAGACTTAGTAACCGGACGTAGGGATAGCCACTTCCACAGTTTCACAGGAGGTGTAGTTTAATGCAAAATTGTTTTATGTTGAAGTGTGCAGTTAAAGGAATACGTGAGAAAGTATTAAAATTTCTGTCGTTAAATGACTTGTCAAGAATATTGTTATCAGGAGGTTTCCGGGTTTAGAAGCTTCCCTTTGAAACTGATGCAGCCGCAGTTTGAGCAGACTGGAAAAATGACCTTTAGAGAGGAGATTTATACAGAGAAAGAGAGAGGGAGAGAGACACCCACCAGATTCTCCCAAAATAGAACTCCCGTCACCTGGACGTGATGAGCTGATAAAGGGCTCAAGGAACTGACATGTAAGTTGAGTATTCACAACAACACAACGTGTAACTCCATGTTTAAAAATCGTGTTAACAAAAGAATATGTATGTTTATACTATTAAAAGTCTATTTTAAATTGACATAGCGATGAACAAGTGTATGGATAAACAGGTTCTAGAAGGTAGACAGAAATAATTAATTTCAATACAAGTTAGACAAGTAGTCCAATAATTTCATCATGTAAAATAAACTTTCTTTTAGATCAAACCCAAGGTTATTGTAATGTAAGGACGAATTTTTAAACAATAGTTTCCTTAAAACAACAAGAACTCGAGAGACAGTGACGACAGGAGGCAAACCAGTTTCCTTAAGCATGAATATTAGACACCGTTTATTAGTTTACTACTTATATTTTATCGGTAAGTATATAATGTATGGTTTTGTAATGAATTAAGGTGGCAATTGCCATTTTATTCCGTCTGCGGCGATACTCAACACACAATGGTTGAAAAAAATCCCCTGTAGCAACATTTAGGCGGGAATAACACCCAAGCCAGACCGTAAGACGCCAGTAAGGCAGAAAATCAGCGAACCGGGTGCGAGAAATTCTCAGTTTCGGTGATTAAAGGGTTTTAGCTATGCAGGTCTTTCAACCCTCGGGAATTTCGTCGTCAGCTTCTCTCCCCACGAAATCTGCCAAGTCCGATATTTGATTGTGGCCGGGGATCGTGTGATCCACTATCCACCCCTATGGTGGGGGCATGAGCATAAGCAGAGTCGACCTGGACCTATTTTATTTTTTAGAAAACATTGTCAACGGAATTAGTAACAGAATCTGCAGTGGAAGACACACAAATCAGACAAGTTGTTTGGATTGCAGCAGCTTGTGTCATTAAGAAGCAGAGTCCGATGATAACAAGGATGAGTAACGCGGTCTACAGAATTGTATGATTAAATAAAGACTCAGAGGAAACTCGTTTTAATTCCTCGTCTCATCTGACATATCCCCGTTTTGTGAGCATAAATGGGATTTATTGTCATGTCAGTGAGATTCAGAATTACGGGAAACAACAATAGGCGGTGAGTAGAGAGTGTGCACAATACAGTGAACGGTATCTCCGTCGACAATCCCAGTATATCTGGCTTCCACTCCGACGAGCGCCGGGCCGTGGCGCGACAGCTATACTGACGTTATCGGGCCTCAGATCCCCCTTTAGCGGGGATCTTCTGGATGTTTACCCTCCGGACAAGAGGGGGAGTGGCTGTTCTCTCGAGTGGATGCTGCGCTACTTGCTCAGGGATTTATCGTAATCAATTGTGATCCGTCGTAACATTTTAACATGCTCACGGTTACAGTCATTCCGAACTGCGCTTGAGAAAATTAGAGTTGGACGCCGAGGCTAATTCCTTTCCCTTGAATTTTAATCTCAACGAGTCATCTATTCATTGTTTAAGGGAAGATGAATTACACGTAAGAATTTTTCACAGAAGGATAAATCAATGTTGGATATTTACTGTCGCTTATACCATAAGCTGATGAACTTATTTCTTGATAGCAATCAAGTGTTAAAAAATAAAAAATTTTACATTACCATACCAAGCATATTCTTAACTTCAACTCCTGCTATATACTCTTCTTATTGTCCCTTTTACAACTATTCGTTCACTTCAGTTTCTATTCCCGTGCCGATTCTCTATAATTTGTCTTATTGAATGTCCTTAACACAGGACTAATGAAACCAATAAATCTAACGAAAAATAATGAAACAGCCGGTATATTTTAAAGTCCATCCTAAATCTTCAGAACAGAATCTATCATGTCTTTGACTGAATGGATTTATTGTATACTAGCTGGGTGCCCTGTATTGCCCTGTAATTCATTTATATTAGCACGCTCCCGAAATTGTAATTTCTTTGTCAACACGTGATTAAACCCTCAGATAGATGGTAACATTTATGAAAATTAACCTTTTGAGGCCCCTATCATCGAAGTCACACAATTGAACCCTAAAATAATATGTTTTATTTGGGAGGTTATATGGAATGACGCTGTACAAAAATGTATAAATCCTCATTCAAAAAATGCATCTTTCACATTTTCACACATTCTTTGTTCTATGTAGAATTAATGCACTCAGTATTCACGCAATTACAACACACAGAATATATCACAACTCATAAATCCGAAGCCGAAATGGCTAAACAATGCCAAGCTACGACGAAATAAACGTGCGCATGTATTGATGCGTAAGCCAAATGCCACAAATAATTCAGGTGGACAGGCTGAAAATTTGGAGCTATATGTTTTAACGCGAAAAAAAATTAGAAAAACATTTTGTTCGGGAAAACAAAATTTGGACCTCGATAAACGCACCACCTACCAGGTCCAACTTTATCTGACAAGCAACCAGGTAACCCGAGTTGTAATAATTCAGTAATAAAGTATTCAATGTTTGGTAAAAGACAAATTATGTCATGATATCATACCGCAAAATGATGGAAACAATTTTTATTTAAGTGGTTACGTTTAAAATTTAACAGGAGACACGGTCAACATTTATAAATGATTGTAGCGAATTAATTAGTAAAAATTTAATCTAATAGAATTACAAACTGATGCAAAAGTTCAAACTTTCTTTAAAAAATTATAAAACTATTTTTAACAAGGAAAGGTATTAGAAACTACCTTTCTAAAAGTGAAGTTATGTAATGAATATAATTAAATAAAAGAAAATTTTAACAGAGGATTATGACTTATTAAGAATTTTACAGGTATAAAAGATGAGAGAAAATTAATGCTAATTATATGAAAATAAATTTGACAAGTTTTTAACAGGACTTCTGACTACATTGAAAACACACTGTAATTTTACAGCCCCACAGAACTACTTCTGAAATTAGTTACAGATATTTACCACAGAGTATTTAAATAAGCTGGATTAACTTTTAATTGATTCCATTTTTAACGATTTGGAAACAGATACATGGACGCATATTGTGTAATTGTTTTGTATAAGATATAAGTACTCGTAGACATATGTCCATAATGGGCCATTTGTTTTTGTTAAAATAATTTTGTTAGACTGGAGCTCGGTCTTAATTCTCAAGTAAATCATTTGTTTATCCATTTGTTTCCTGTCTGAAGTGAAACGAATGACCGAGTGCTTCCCTCCGTCGAGAAATTCAAATTAGGCCCATGGAGCCTCCTTTCGCAAAGAATAAGCCATAAATAACGGACTTGTTCATATTTGCAGCAATTTGGCGCGTGTAGTAAATTTCAATTAGGCGAGCAATTGCATCTGCAGCAGTGCTACCGCAGACCAACCAAGCCTCCAAAACACACTGTGAATATCACACACACACAAGCTTATGATGGCAAGATCGTTAAGTGTCCCGACCATTTCTCAACATCTATTTGAGGAGAAGACTTTTATTAGTTAAATAAATATATACAAAGATTTTTTCTAGGTAACTAATGTTTGAAGCATTCATTACCATTATTTCTGTCATGATGACAGACTCGTGACAAAGTACTTGTCAATTAAACATAAGACAGGTGTTTTTTTTTGGACAGTGTGCTGCAACCAAGAGTTGCAGAGCAGTTCGTCGCGATGCAAATTCGAATCCCGGTGAACGTTTGACAGCATAGCACTAATTAAACAATATTGTGTGTCTTAAAAAAAACGGTATATATGTGAATATATAAAAGTGGCATTTGTAGATTTAGAAAAAGCCTTTCATAATGTGGAACATACTATTAAGGATTTTGAAGAGGATAGGAACAAAATATCCAGGAAAATAAACACTACAGGACGCAATAAGCAGTAATTAGAATTGAAGGACAAGAAAAGAAAGCAGAAATCGAGAAAGAAGTAACACAAGGATGCAGTATGTCGCCCATGCTGTTTAACTTATATATAGAACAGGCGACGAAGAAAATTAAAACAAGTCATGGCAAAAGGATTCATACTGCAAGGAGAAGAAATATAAACCCTACTGTTTGCTGATGATTTTGAGGTATTAGGGTAGTCGGAAGAAGACTTCGAAACTGCAATAAATGGCATGAACGTGAATCTGGAGGAAGAGTACAACATGATGATTAATAGAGGGAAAACCTAGGTAATGGAGTGTAGTATGGGAAGCAGTGGAATGAAAAATGATGTTACATTGGGAAGTAATATTTTGAAGGGCGTTAAGAAATTATAGGGATGGTAGAAGTATAGTAGAGTAGGATAGCAGAGGAAGTCTTTCACAAAAAATGGAATTTACATAGGGTGAATATCAGGAAATCATTGCCAAATATGTTCGCATGGAGTCTGGCGTTATATAGGTACGAAATGTGAACGATAGGAGTTGCAGAAAGGAAAAGAATAAAAGTCTTTGAAATGTGGTGCTATAGGAGAATGATGAAAATAAGATGGGAGGGTAGGGATAACTAACCTGAAAGTTCTAAGCAGAATAGGGAAAGAGCGAACAATATGGAGGACGTTGACCAAGAGAAGGGATAGATTAATAAGCCACGTTTTAAGACACGAGGGTCTTGTAAAATTAGCATTAGAGGGACGTGTGTGGGGTAAATACAGAAGGGGGAGGCCGAGAATGTGAAAAGGCTTGCGCAAGATTGGTTAGCTGGAGGGTTGCATCAGACCAGTCTTAGGACTGAATATTACAACAATAAAAGTGAAGATTAAATAATTGTAAAATCAGAAATAAATTTTGCAAAAATATATATGATAGTTAATGAATGCTGCAGGTGTTCGGGGTAAAGGTTTTTATTATGTTAAAAATATCTATAGAAGTAGAGAAGTACAGGATATTTACGAAAAGTATAAACATGTTATGAAAGTAATATTTCATTTATTTATACATATTAAACGAGGTTTTAATAGATACAATCTTGTCAGTTATAAAATTTAATAAGGGATAAAATATAAAAGTGAAGAAAAGAATGACAGTAAATGGGAATTTCTATACTTTTTTTAATAAACAGGTAAAACATACCTCTATTAGTTTATCAGGCTAATTGCGGTTAAAATTCTAGAACGAAACAGAAACGGATTAATGTGAAGCAAGGCTCGGAGAGACATGATTGTGGTAGACTATTGTTATCAGTTGCCGTTATCTTACATTGAAATAATGCATAGAACGCTAAATGTAGCTTGAATAATATTTCCTCCGCGATAGATAACATATTTTCATTTATAATTTACTGCATCTGAGATTAATCTTTCCCATGTTCACAAGTCTTTTATATCTTACGTAATATTCCTCATTTCCCGCTTCCTCTATTAACATCCACCAAAGAAATATTCCAAACGTTAAGATAAGACTCCCCCTCACTGAAATGTCGCTTGCAGTTCCTTATCATTTTATATGAACTGCCTCCACTTGTCTCGTACTTCGTCAGAACAGTAAATGGATTTATCACTGAGACGAAGACGTCTGCATCACATCTGCAAATGAAAACTTTTGCTACGCATTGTCAATATTAAAAAATATCCTATTCTATTCAAGCATAACGCTAATTTTTGTTTGAGTAAATTACGATTCACAGGTAAACATAAATAAATCTATTATATTTAAAGATTAATAGTGAATTTCTAAGATTTTCTTTACGTGAAAATAAATTTAATAAAATAAATCCGCTACACTCAGAAGTATAAAGAAACGAAGTTTTATCTTTAATCTTCTGAAAATATGATTTATATTAACCGAAATATAATATAAACATGATAAAGTCAAAAATTAAGAAGGGAAACGTTGTGTATCTGTATTTTCTTCAGTTGCTTAGTCAAATTCTTTTCACTTGTTGCCAATTAATTTATTGGTTGTGAAATTGATTATGTCAGATTACTTGTGATAGCAATAAGTTAGTTATAATTTTGTTAGAAACACTATAGGCCCCTAAAAAATATAAAAGAACCATGTATAGTTTACTTTAGACGGGTACAATTCCATAAATTAACACAATTATTATCAAAATAATGCAATGATAGAAGCAGTAGCTTGTGATACGTGTATTGAGATATATACTATTTTTTGCAAGAATTATTTATATATTCACTTGTTTTCACATAAAATTTTTCAAAAAGGGGTCTATTATCAACAATACGTTTGAATTTAATTTTACGACGCCTAAATAGTCAAATTACAAACAAACTAAAAACGTGGATTATGCCACTGTTCCTCTTATTTTGGAGAGTTTCATTCAAATTACGTTAATAAACTCCTCTGCCAGGAGGACGTGAGACAAGCACCCAATAGGCCGACCTAGGGTTTCCTAGAGTTTTCCGCACATCTCTTTGAGGTGAATCACTGGATAGGAACCTTAAACTATAGCCTCGGCTACCTTGCTATAGATTCCACATCCCCTCTTTTAAATTCCCTTCCTATTCCATTAAACGGGAATTGCCTGTTTCAGGATCACCCTCATGTAGTCGGGTAAAAAAAAAGTAACCCGATACACTCGGAGAATTCAGAGAAGTTCTGGAAAGACCGCCAGAGCTGACTTCCGCTTACTGAGTTTCCCCTCCTTTTTCAATTAAGTCTTTAGGAAGCTGAGACGAACTTTAGCAGTTTGAGGGGTGCGTGCATGGGGATAAGAGGCCGTCGGCATACGGTGAGAGTTGTTCAATGAACCCATTGGACCAGTCGGCCAGTTGCCTCTCAAATTGTATCGAGGCATGGAGTCAGGTTTGTTGGCTTCCCACAAAAAAATCCAGTCTACTATCATCAGAATGGCGTGGGAGTAGTACCAAATGCCCGAAACACGTCATGCAGGCTTCCCAGGATTTTTTCTGCATCTATTTTAAGCTAATCACTGGAAAGCATCTTTAAACTAGTCAACCCATGGGCACATCCCCCATTTCAAGTCCCTTCCTATGCTATTAAACGGGAGTTGACTGATACATGATCACCCTCTTCCCTCCAAGAAACTAGTCAACCCTTGACTGCCTTCTTCTTCGTTCCGCATCGCCTTTTTCAATATCGCTTCTCTAATAAAAAACCAGGTACGTCATAGAAAATTGTATTTCATCAACTTCACGAGAAACGAATGATTAATAGTTGCCATAATAATTATCTCTTAACATAAAAACAGAAAAAATAGAGGTTTTAGTGTTTATAAATATTCAAGTTTGTAAACTAATCAGAACAGCAGTATTGAATTTGTGGGTTCCATTTTAAGCTAAACAGTGGATAGATTTTTTGTTAACATATATACATGTAGGATATTAATTTTAATTAAAACTGAAAACATTTGTAAAGTATAATGTTTTTGGAAATAACAATAATTTTACAAACGTGATAGGAGAATGTAGACTTGCGTTGACTGTTTTCCTTGGGAATATTTATGTTTGTAACAAGGGTATTCTCCTCGTTAATGTAGCAAAGAATGCTGGAAACGAATACAGCCGCTTCTAAAGCCTCGGGGGCATACGTCTCTGTTGCCTGTTTGCGTATTCAAAGTGGGTTTGGATTAGATACTTAATACCGCGGCCAAATTATCATTTCTGCCGCAAATTGAAATTTACGCACCGTAACGAAGATTATATTGCGGCAGAGCAACAAGAAACAGTTGCAGCTCGCTTGATATGGAGGAATGTGGCGGCCTCGGGCGCCGTGTGTTTCCATTAGCGACGCTGCGAGAATTGCGACTCGTAACTTGGTTACGACGTCGACCAATCGCGCCTAAACTCGCCGATAAACTCGCAGCCGCGCTCCTCATTAGCGCATTTAACACTCACAAAAAGAGAGCGGCGATATGTGCGGAAAAACTGAAATAACTGCTCCTGATTTACGTCGGCTTAGGTTCCGTCACAAAAGTTTCCCAGGAATGGCACGAAGCTTTGAATTGGAGGTAACAATCAAGCGGATGGCTGCTAAAAAGTTCAGTGAAAGGTTAGTTACTGCCCGACGAGTGCACAGCGAAGCGTCATACTTAAAATCTCCAGGTGGAGACTAGTTCAAATATTTAATCTATTCCAGGGAAAAATATTCAGCATGATTCAAATCCATAATTTATCCACTTAATAGAATTATCGTTTGGTTTTAGTAGTCAACGTTCACGAATTTTCATTTAAATCCGACGAAAAAATATTTTAATGTGTGTTAAAAGAAATTTTTCCATTGACCATACACCATCATAGTTTCCATGAAATTATATGTCAAATAATTCTTACATGAGTATTTATATTTTAAAATTAGTTACAACTACAAAATTAAATTTACTTCATTAGTTTACAGTAATTAAAATATATACAAATATTTTTGAATGATGCACTCAAAATTTGGAGAAAGAAATGCAACACCTAGGGAATACCCACAAAAGGGATACTTTGAATTTTTCTGGTGATCAGGTTATATTCGCCGAAGATGAATATGATGCATACTATATAATAAGAAAATTAACTGTGGTGTAGTGGCTAGCGTTCCCGGGTTCGAATTCTGGCATGGGCTTGGATGTTTATGTTGTCATGGTCACGGAATCTGGGGTTAAGATTGATGGAAAGTCGATACGCTGACTACGTATCACTCCATATTCGGAATGTGCCATGTATGACAGTTCGCAGTCGTCCTGGTAGGCAAATGTCCGATGCGGGCTAAAATGCCATAGAAAGAAAGATATGTGAAATGGAGTTTACAAATAAATTTTGATAAAACGGAGTATATGCTAGGCGGAGACACAGGGTGAGATTTAAAAATGGAAGACGGAAGTGTAGTAAAGTGCTGCAACACCTGAGAATAGCGAAGCGCAAAGTTGCAACAAGACAGATACACTGAATTATATGGTATAAAAATATAACAGGAAAGGTGAAAAGAAAAATCTATAAAACGAGTGGAGATTATTGTACTAAATGGTCATGAGGTTTGAGAAATAAATGAAAATGAAGGTTGATGGAGATGGATTTCTGGAGACGCAGCTGTTGATTGCCGAATACAAAAAGGATAAGAAATGAATACATTCGTGAAGAAGAAATGGGGGTTACATCAGTAAATGTCTCATATACAATAGAAAGCAGGTGGTTGAATTGGTTTGGACATTTGAGACGAATGCCAGAGGAACGGTGGCCATTAAAAATATTCCACTGGCAAAATCCAAAATGAAAGAAAAAAGGATGACATAAACTCACGTGGAATTAAGGAGTGATGCAAGCAATGCGGATTAGATATATATGCAAGATGAAGATTGGCAAGGTAAAAGGAGGTGGAAGCTTGGATACGACAGACGCTGCATATTTGTATATATATATATATATATATATATATATATATATATATATTTATATGACAAGCAAAATGTAGGGTTTGAAGTTATAAATTTTCGGAGGCGCCACCCCCTTCATCAGAATGTTAAGGAGACATTTCCAGTGATCGACTAGCTGACGAGATATTCATTATAGCTATTTAATGGTTTTTGACGAGTCTCATGAAGCCGCTGACTAGACATAGGACTAGACAAATTTCAAGAAAATGTCACAATTAAGGGAAATAAGTGAATTTCTGGAGATGTTTATCAATTATTTTTTAGTAATGGATTCTGCAGTTACTGATGTTTTCTGTTATTTGAAAGGAAATAATAAAAAAATAAACTGTTAGAAAGGCAACCATTTGCAGGTTAATTAGGCCAAAAATTTTGTTGAACCAGAATGTAAGAATATGAATGTTTGCTAGTTTCATGATTGGTCAAAAAATGTTTAATTATTTAATTCTATAGTAATCTCTTCACGACATTAAATAATCGGATAGGTCATCACATTTTTGAAAATTTACCCCATAATAGAAATCGCACAAATGGACGCTTAAAATAAAATGTATTATTTAGGTGAGGTGGAATTCCGTCGATTGAACGCGTGTGAAAGTCTTAATAAAAAAAGCGCCTTTAACATTTGTACATTTCATTTGTTCAATGTCGAATTAATCGATAAATAATAAACTCAGTATACAAGCAATTACAATACATAGAACATACCAGAACTCAGCAGTTCGAAATGGAAATGTCGAAACAATTTCAAGCTACGACGCCATAAAATTCCGCATGTAAGTCAAATGCCAGAGATTATTCAAACGGTCAGGCTGAAAATTTGGTAATATATGTGAGAAATCCAAATAAAAAAATTAAGGAACTCGGGTCAGAAACTGTGGATATTGACAACAATTGGGTCCAACTATAGCTACAAACCATTCAGTTGTTCAATAAATACAACAAAAAATTCTTTAAAATCGATTAAACCGTAAAGGAAGAGAAAAATTACGAACACACACACACCGTAGTTTTATATGAAGATGTCTGGAACAGAATTTTTCGTAAGAGAAATTGGAAACATCTGTAATGGACGACGAAGTTCAAAAGTTTAAGGCCAATAACAACAACTAGTTTGAGAACAATCGTATTTTGTAATTAAATATTATTGCTGAAATGAACGTGGTTTGGGAATTGAATTCGTTTAATTTAAGGCGGTTTATTTTGTATACAATTTTTGTGATATTGAGAACTAAATAACAGGCCCCTAAATTGGTCTGCAACTGTTATTAACAAAATAAATATCTGTCAGGTTAAATATGAGCTCGATGCTTACAAAACTTGTTTAATTGTGTGATGAAGGTTTCAGTTTTTAACTGAGGTATGTGTTTACTTATGCAATTCAAAATGTATTATATAGTAGTAATAAATGTGATGTTTACAGAGTAATTCAGCACATAGGGAATCTAAAATAAATTTTTATAAAAGTAAAATTAGTGTCAAATTTCATTCTTTGTTTTTTCGTGTGATGTAATAAGAAGCGCTCGCTCCGTTGACATATCGGAGTGTGTTGATACTTGAAGCAATGTGTGTGGGTGTGTATGTGGAGAAGGCGACACTGTAATGGAACTGATATCATTAGTGTTAATGAGGGAATTACGTATCAGAATTCGAAACATTATCTGTTGCACTACGAGTCTCGGCGACAATTACTATGATACGAGAGACACTTGCGTTAGGAGTGTGAGACAAGTAAAATTACATGCTCTTAAACAGGAAAGGAATTTCTTTTTTAAAATATGCTCCTCCTTTCAATCATGCGATTCATTAAAACAATAAATGTTTTCCGTGCAAAACTACAAACTATACGAAAGTGGTGTTATATATCTCAAATTATTTGTTGACTTAAATAATTTATTATCGTCAAGAATATACGTACTAATGAAAATGAAAAGGACAATTTGTAAATTGCCGAATCTGTTTCACCATCGTTGTTAACTGTTACAATTACAGATTTCCATTTATCACAGAAATTTATTAATCAAATTGTTTCTATACATCATTAGTGTTCTTAGATAAAGCTGAAACTGACCAGATTTAAAAATATTTTTGGATATGTGTCAGGGCTTTTCAGACTCTGAAATGGACCAGAATACTTCGGGTTTTAAATGCCTATAGAAATAAATTGGTAAGCTAATGAAGATTTTTTGACAAAATCCTCTTTTATAAATTTTTTTCATGGAGATTGACACCATTTAAATTTATATATCTAAAATCCATTGTCAGAGCGTCAGTTATAGGCTTCAGAACTACTGGTCCGAATTTGATCAAATTTGGCACACGTGTTCCTCGGGACCATATATACTGAAGTTACAAATTTTAAAAAAGTAAAAAATATTTTACTTAAAATTTTGATTTCTCAAAAAAACATGTGGGTTGCCTATATTCTTAACCTATGACACTGTAACTTTTTAAATTATAAACATTTAGCCTCCTAATTTACCTATCGTTGGCTGAGATCCAACTGCTTCATAAATTATAAACCTCTTTGGATCGTCGATACGATGTATACGTAGATAAGTTTAATTTTTCACGTCAAGTAATTTTTAATATTTACTTGCTCCTTTGTAAAAACAAATAAAATAATATGCATTTGATATTGATATTCCTCGCTGGTAAAAGTATTTAATTAAATAAACTTAAATAACAACTGTACTGTATATATGTGAAAAAAGTGAAAATGTCAACAAACAAAAGGGTTTTCGACTTTTTTGGTGGGTTTTCTGCCTCTAGATAAGTTCGTACTCAACTCCAACTTTAGGCCCCTGCAGTTATAAAAATGATGATTTTAGAAAGAATCTGAGGACATTCGATTGGAACAATTTTGGTCATATGACTTTTTCTTGTCAGACCACCAGAAATGGATGAAAATTACACAACCCTGTAAAAAAATTCTTGAATATTTTTCGCCATTTACACAATCTAGAATTGAAAATAGGTTGAATTTGAAAGCATATATAGATTTAGGACCTTAAAAACGCTCCTATAAGTAACAGTGATCCCTCTGGAGTAAAACTGTGAATGTAGTGCTATAAACGTATCTTTAATTCCATTCCTTATTTATTATTTACGTCAACCTAAGCAACACCTGGTACTTCAACCAGTAAAAAACGTAGATGATATTAATTATTTTACGTTGATATTATTGTGGATTATTATAAAAAATAATTGAACTTTAAGAACTCTTAGATACTTTCTTGCCAGAGGAATGTTATAACAATTCTTGTTCCCTGTAATGTAAAAAGATATGTTTAATTTACGTGTAAGTAAGAATAAGAAATTATGTAATCGCTGATTGGCGGGGAGTGTGGAGAGTCTTCGGTTTCGTGGGATACCAAGAAGACAGAGAAATTATGAAATGTTATTTATAACTGTGTAGATCAAAGAATTGGTGAAAAGTAATGCGCCATACAACAAGGTTAGTTATTATTGCCTTGTTTATTTGATCATATGCTTTTAAGTAAAAGCACAGTTGAAGTTGAACACTGTCAATAGTAAACTTTCACGTTATGAGAGTAACGAATCTCTCGCTGTGTAAATGCTGAAAACTAAGTTTTGCATTTCATCTATGACAACATCAAATCGTCATAATTTAAACAAATAAATGAGATGAGTAACATCAGTATTTTAAAAATTAATAAAATATGAATTTAAATAAAAATGTTTTAAAACAATGTACAGCTACAATTTTAACTTTTTATTTATTTTCAAAATTGTTTTCCTCCACATTTATGTATAATATACGCATTTTTTCCCTCTTCATAACTTTGTTATAAATAGTGGATATTAGGTATTTAAAACAAATAAACGTTTGTACTAAATTCAGAATAGATGTTTATTTGGATATTAGAAAACGTCTTCCTCCATTTTATACGTTGTTAAAGGTTTGTGGTGTGCTAATTAAGAACGTCTGCAGTATTTTAGAATACAAGCAAATATATAATTATTACTTCGGGCTGAAAAATTATGTAATTCAAGTAAAGTATTTTAAGGACATCGGAAACGCCTAACCTGAAAAAGCATTGATAATAACGTCACGTAAAGTTGATACACGTATAGTTACTAATGGTAATAGCAGTAATCCAACTATCAAGACATCAATTGGATTGATTAACATCCGTAAAATAATTATTGGGAACGTTATAATAGTTATACAAATGCAATCTGCTCGTCCATCAACTCTTTTCAGTTGAAACCACAAAATTATTTACAATTCTTACCGAAATGTCAAAATTATTACCTTAATTAAAAGAAGGCGAGTGATGGAATTCCGCTGGTTTTGTATTTTAACATGATCATCAAAGCTAATTAGAGGACATGTTCAGCCTATTAATTACACACAATCACATATGGATGCGTAATTCCGCAATACTTTGATCAAATATGCACATACAAATGAGGTAGAAACCCGTTAGTAATTATGTATGGGATCTGAATACCATTGAACGTAAGATTTATTGGACCCGCATAAATTTAATTTGACAGAAAATAAATAATTAACAAGGTGCCAGACAGAACGTTTAAGTCGAATAACGAAAAACTTCTGCTGTCTGTCCTTCTCTTTCGTTAACTGCACGAATTTTGGGGGTTACACACATCAATTTTATTTTTTTCTCGTAGTCTGTCTCACTGATGTTAAGAAAAGTTATCACATGTTCGTATTAACATTTCGAACGTTTTGTTCGATGCATGGAATGATAATGAAATAGATTGAGGTTGCACGTAATTTTATGTAAAATCAATTAGGATTATCTTAAATTAACTGTTTTATCAGATGGTTGACAAATTCTAAACGTAGTTTAGTTTCCTCCGCATATTGTAATAAAAAGTATTTATTCATGAAATATGGCTCTATTTCCAACTAAAATCTTTTTCGAAGGATCGAAATTTTTGCATTAATTTATCAATTTCTAAGCTTCATTCGCCGTTAATTCCTTTTGTTGCTACACATTTCGTGGATTTTAAATTTGTTTCCCCCACCCCCTTCCCATGAAAGCGAAATGTAAAAAGTGACACAGTAAATGAAACCACAAATGGCGGTGTGTGTGTGTAACGAGCGAGCAGGGGACTCGTCCATCTTATCTACGACGTGTCGGAATGAGGCAGTTGTCGTTCCGTCCCATTGAATGCATAAGGCAATGCTTCAGCGGCGCGCAAACATTGCCTGTTCGTTTTGTCGATTGCCTCTGGCGGATAAACACGATTCATTTATTTGCGTATGGATCGAGCCTCACCGCCTCTAATATCTCCCG
Organism: Eucriotettix oculatus; assembly: GCA_034510155.1. Classification (NCBI taxonomy): domain Eukaryota; kingdom Metazoa; phylum Arthropoda; class Insecta; order Orthoptera; family Tetrigidae; genus Eucriotettix; species Eucriotettix oculatus. The sequence continues at coordinate 86,234,424 of CM067378.1, read as the reverse complement.
TCTCACATCTATTAATTTCACGAGCAGCGACAAAGATACACTCATGGACGGGTAAACTGCAAACACCTTTCAATCCCGTCGCAAACAAATAAAATCAATCATTTTATTAATCAAGAAGTAATCATCCCTGACACTGTAATCCTATTTGGTTTTATGATTCATTTATATTCCCACGGCCCGTACCTGATATACGCAACTTTCGGATTACCAGAAATACTAATTATTTTACAGTGCAGCTTTCGAAAAACACTCAAGAAAGTCAAAAAAGCAGCACACGGTTTTTTTAAAAAAGTTTTTAGGCCTTTTTAATTTAATTCCGGATAATATCCCTACCCGAGCTATGTAATTGGACCAATAAATCCTAAATCCAAATGACGACCTAAACTTCAACTTATTATTTTCCCCACATTTCAGTATCAGATATAATTATAATCATGATTCTCAATGTTTTTGAAGAATGAGATAGACAGGAAGTGAAAAGTAGCCAAATAGGCTTAGATCATAGAGAAATGCAAAGTGGTTGAAGACTTCACAGTGAAAGGGAAAATAGACACAGCTTACAGGACAATCAAAGACGACAGGAAAAATATTTTTGAAGAATGAGATAGACAGGAAGTGAAAAGTAGCCAAATAGGCTTAGATCATAGAGAAATGCAAAGTGGTTGAAGACTTCACAGTGAAAGGGAAAATAGACGCAGCTTACAGGACAATCAAAGAAATCTTTGACGACAGGAAAAATATTAGCAAGAACGTCAGAAGGGCGGCTGGAACACCAATTATGGATAAAGATGAAAACTCAAAATATTTGAAGGAATATTTAAAAGAGCTGCATGTTTCCTATCGATAAATATTACTATGTTTTGTTGTGGTATTCAGTCCTAATACAACTCTCCAGGCAAACCTATCTTGCGCAAGCCTTTTCATTTAAAAATAACTACCACATCCTCCCTAATGTGCGTAGCGTATTCCACCCTCTGTCTCACTCTTCTGTTCTTACCCCACACAGTTCCCCCAAATAACTTTACAAGACCCTCATGTCTCAAAACGTGGCCTATTAATCTATCCCTTCTCCTGGTCAACATCCTCCATATTGTTCGCTCTTCCCCTATTCTGATTAGAACTTCCTCCTTAGTGATTCTATCCATCCATCTAGTTTTCAGCATATCCTATAGAACCACATTTCAAAGGCTTCTATTCTTTTCCTTTCTGCTATCCTAGTCTTTGTGTCTACTATACTTCTACAATTCCTAGTTATTATGCTATCCAAGTTTCAGAATTCTTTAACTTATTTCACAATCTAACAACCTTTGTTATTCCACTGTTTCCCATTCTACGCTCCATAACCTTGGTTTCCCCTCTATTATTCCTCGTGTTGTACTCTTTCTTCAGTTCCACGTTCCCTGTCTGCTTCTGACTCTCCTAATACTACAATATCATCGCGTAAGTTGATTTTCTGCTTTCTTTAATTGCTCTTCAATAATAATTACAGCTGACTGTCATCTGAAGAGGTTATGATAATTTATTAAACAGAAACATTGTCGATCACTTGGTGTGATGTTTATGTTTAAATACGGATAACATTGAATGTTTGCTTAAATTATGTAATAGGTACGATAATTATAATAGTTGTAAAATTGTAAAGTATAAATTGTTGGAATGTTTTTCAACTAACAACATTAATTATTTTTCGTTACAGGTGATTATTTCCAAAAAATGGGTGAGAGCTCGGGTGTATATTTGTAAATGTACCTTTTATAATGACTGAATGCTTTGAGAACAGTATTTTAAAATTGACGGAAATGATTGACGATTTTAATTTTGGTGCCCCTGATTGATTATTGCATAAAAATGTCTCCTCTTTAAAAAACTTTTACAGAATATAAACATTAGGTTACTATAAGCCTTTCATATAAGCGATACACGAAGAAATTCATTTATATATTAAATAAAAACAAAAAAATGTAACTGGCCAACTTGTTCTGAAATTAAATAGTGTCAACAACAATGTTTATAATAATATAATATTTATTTACGTAATCTTTAATTGAGGCCAAAAAAGACAAAAAATAATAAAGCAATACATAATTTACTTTATTAAATTCTTTTTTATTTTAATAGTTTTGTATGTTTTGGCATCAATTAAACGTTATTCTATATTATTAATTAATTATGTTAAATAACGTTAGTTTTTACTGGTTTATATTTCGCTAATGGAATATTTTTTTATATATTTACAGGGGCTCAATCTTAGGGAGTGACTGTACACTACATGCTGATAGCATCTCGCCATCTCTGTTACTAATTATTAGGTAACAATTCACGTCTGAGTGTGCGTGGCTAATATTCATGCTTGTCGCAGCAAGGAGAGTCTGTAATTCAATGTCTCGCCCCACAATTAGGGAGACTCTCGCACAATGCACAGGGAACCTGCCTGCCTGCCTGCGGAAGGAAATGACCCGCTGGCTTTCTCAATGCAGCAAAGAGGCTACACGTCTACGTCCTTAACATTTATCTCAGAGATTACACAAATTTTTTATAGAGAAAACAGCCATTCATATAAACGTCAGTTATTATATTTACCGTTTTACCGTAATAGTTATCCGATTGTAAAATAATATACGAATAATTTATGGGGTAGATCACTAAAAAATATTAAAAATGTTTCTTTTTACAAGTGGAATATACTAATACTTTACTTTCCTAGTTCCAGATACTTTTTTAAATTTCTACATTCGATCAAGAGAAACATTTTGTGTAATTTTAGGGCTGTGATTAATCACTATCATAATAATGGAAATAGTCTTGAAGCTAACAAATCCGAATTTTAACACTTTAGTAATTCTCATATTCTTCCATAGACAGTGAATTGCATATTAATGCCGTATGTGGGTTATACTTTTTCTGATATGAATTATAATATATAACTAGGTATTCCGGCGACTTCGCGCTGAAAAAGGACAATATATCTTTTTATTTTGTCCTAAAAGACGAAACAACAGGTACTGAATTATGATAAAGTTGAATATATATATATATATATATATATATATGTATTTAACAATTTTTGTAGTTTATAGGTTTTTATGATTGTTCTGTTTACGCATTAAGAGTATAGACAACCCACATTCAAATTTCAAGAATTGTCACTGTAATTCCTTGGTCAGTCTTTGAAATTGACTACAAAACTATTGAATTATACGAATTAAAAAATGTTAACAACTTTAATTTTATCACCATTTGAAATTTCTTCATTTTCGTATTGCAAGATTTATTTGGGAAAAGTCTAATTACTGTACTTCCATGAGACATTTCAAGTAAGAAAACAGTTATAAATGATAAAACGCAAAATTAAGTTTTTAAAATTATAATTTGTATTTTTTAATTAACATCCGTCTATGTTTCGGTATTTTACAGGATATAAATGAATCTATACGAGAGTAGGGCACTACACAAATAGACGCCATATTGCGCGCAATTAAATATGGCGGATGTTTCCTGTATTCTCGGTGAATTCACACACGTGCGCATGTATACATATTCCTTTATTATATATATAATTCCTTACACTTTTGTAATAAATTCGGTATATTACCCCAGGCATTTGACAGTATGTGTACTTAATTTTTCTGAAATTTGTTTACGTGTTTAAATATGTATAAAAATATACAAACAATTATATATATATAATATTTAAAAGACAAGGAAAATTGTCTTCAGTCGAACCGAAATTATCGGATATTTCTTTCAACTATTCTATAACTAACATTTTGTTTTGCTATAAAAACTAGTACGTTATTTGTTTCTTTGTGTTCAGTAAACCTGTTATTACTTCCTGTTTTAAAGTCTTAAGTTTATATTTCAATCTAATGACACCATTAGTAATGCAAACCGTATTATTAATTTGTTACACATGAACAAAAAGATTGCTACACTTATTGTCTCTAATGTAGTACTATTAATATAAAAATAAACACTTATGAAACCTTAATTAGACCGGTCAATGCAGCGCGTGCACCTGACATTTTCTACAAATTTAGAAAACTAATATTCTCTTTCAGTGGAACAAGCAAATTGTATGAAAATTGAATTCATCGCCACTGTGCGCCATAAATTATGTAACAGAAATTGAGTTGCAGAGATGCGCACACTGACTCAACTGCTATATGAAATATTTGAGCGTGTTAAATTGGAACGATCGTATCCATTTAATCCGAAAGAATGTACAGTAAAAAATTAATCATTTCAAATATATCTGTCAGGTTATATAGATTAACAGGAAACGGAAATATATTTTATTTAGACCGCTCTATTTGATAATAGGCAATACTGTATCCCTTAAACATGCAGAAAACAAACGGTTGTACTCTGCATATCACGTAATTATCATTTAAATTGAATTCTAATAGCTTTCACAATACTCATTATTTTCTCTTTTTATTTGTAACTATCTATGTATCCGTCGTTGCTGTTGTGTTAATTTATATTAGTCCTTAAAAGGAATTAATTCGACATAAATCGTTGATGGGCACACACCGACCTATACCGGATTGGATTATCAGCTGTCAGATACCAAATTACATATTCACACTTAGCTTAATAAATTGGAATAGAAATAGAATATATAAATTTTTGGGTAGATCTGGTAACAATACAAATGTAAAAACAAACAAAATTTGAATACTTCAGGAAATTAAAAAAAAAATTAAAAGACTGATTTTTGATTTTGATGAAGTAACGAAAATCTTGGTTTTAAACAGCCATACAATTTAATAATACTATAATTTTAATATAATTTGGAGTGTAATGTTTATTAAATTTGTAGCGCAGTAGGACCTTTCACTAATTTTATTCATATTTTTAGATTTTAAATGCTTAGCGTATTTAATCTTTGGCCTCCCTCTTCTGTAATTACCCCATACACTTCCCTTTAAATAATTTACTTACTCTAGTTAATATGATTACCACGTAGAAGTATTCCTTAACTTCCTTCAAAAAATCCCTTCCTAATCTAACACCCTTTATTCTTCCACGGTTACCCATACTGAACTCCAATACAATGGCTAACCCTCTATTAATCCTCATGTTGTACGCTTCCTCTAGGACTAAGTTCATGACATTTATTATGTTTTCCAAGTCTTCTTCTGACTCCCCTAATACTACAATATCATCGGCAAACCACAGGGTTTTTATTTCGTATTCCTTTTCCATATTCCGTTTTAACTTTCTTCATCGCCTACTCTCTATATAAGTTAAAAAATATGGGTGACGATTGTATACTTGTCTTAATGCTGTCTTGATTTCTGATTTATTTTCTTGCCCTATAATTCTAATTACTGCAGGCTGCCTTCTGTAGAAGTTATTTATTCAGGATTACTATAAGTAGTCAAATATTTCTGTTAATAATATTAATAAAACGTAAAATTACTCATAATAACTTTTTTATCTGATCTCATTCATTCAGTTATTTCTTTTTTCTGATACCAAAATTTTCTGTGTACATTGAACTGTCTTTCATCTATTAGGGGTTTTTATATTCTCCCACTTGTGTTTAATGTATTCTGTAGTTTATTATTTGTGTCTTAATGGTGTTTTTACTTGTACTATTTTTTTCAGTGTAGGGGTAATTGCAATAAATATCAGACTTTAAATCGTACGTCTTCCTGTTCAATTTACCTGGTGTTTTAGAAAGAATAATTTCCTTGCTGTCAATAAGTTAATTATCTCGTTAATGAAACATCAATTTCAGCCCACACACAGAATTAAACATTTAAGGTTGAAGTCCTTATGTGCACATAAATATTTTTCTGTTTCCAATTTGTGTTTCGAATAACAATAGTTATTTGCTTGTCTGATCTGAAATAAATCACGGGCCTTTTACATTGATCGTGCGCCGAAATAATTTTTTCGATGAAAAATGAAGCAGCAATATTAAAAGAGAAAAAAATATTTCAGATGTTCTATTATCATTTGACCTTCCAATTTTATCGGACAGACGTCCAGGTGTCACTCACTCTGACGATACATTGATGGCTGCCTGTGGTCGATTACCATAACATCCACGTGTGTGTTCCATGAAACATTCATGCAGCAAATGCACACTGATGGGATTTTGCGTTTCTTTTATACTTTTCATTTACACCTGCCTCAAAGAATGTCTTCTCACGAAGGGAAGAGTATAATCAATAAATATTTTTGAAAGTAGAGCAGTTGAGCGTGAAATTGAAATATTCGAAACAGCAATAGTTAGATAAAAATCTAATTAATCTTAATTTTTTAAAACTAAAAATATTATACCTTCTAGATCTACAATTAAAAAATATTCATATTAACTCAACGAAATACATTACTAATTTGTCAATTAAGGATAAATAAATACAATATAAGGCCAATTTGTCATCAAACAAAAATAAGATTTATTTGATTTACGACGTTTCGTCCATGTATGTAGACTTCATCAGGCCGTAGCCGTTGCTCAACGCAGTCCATGTTGGTAAATTTTTCGCTCTTACATATATGTTATTCTTTTAAAATTTACTTGAGGAAGTCTGAAAATATGGGCGAAACGTCGTAAGTATATTAAATAAATGTTACTTTTGTTTGCTGACAATTGACTGTATTTTTATTTATTCACTAAATTAATGATAGTCATTACTGGTCTAAACACTTCTATAATCTGGTAGAGAGACAAGCGAATCATCTCATCAGTCGAATCACAGAAAATATCTTGACAAAACTGCTAGTATCCTTCTTCTAAATTCTTATCCGTCGCAATTGATTTACAAATATAATTAATATTATAGTGATTAGAATTAAGTACGAAATTAATAATTATAAGTCCTAGTAGCAAACTGATTTTGATAGGTTTGCTTTAAAACGTACAAAATAAACTATGTTATTCGTGTTATTTGAAATATTACAAAAACTAACTTGCTCAAAAATGTTAAAGACAATGTTGAAATTTTAGACAAACACGACACAACGTACAACACTAATTGTTTACATTGCAAAGCCTGCTTGTTGGGCCAAACAAAACGCTGTTTACAAAATCGGATTAGAAACACAAAAATAATTTAAAATTAAACATTATCAATAATTTAATATTGTCAAAACATATTTATCTAAATAAATATAATTATTATTGGCAAAATGTAAACAGTTTAGAGGGATAATGTGATGCTGATGAGAGAAATATTGTGCATTAAATTTAACAATTCGGCTAATGTGAAGTGGGATACTAATGATTATATAATGGTTATATTCATTAATTTTAATGCCATTGTAACTTTTTTACTATTGTTAATTTCAAACTTAAATAATACCTGAGATCAGTTGTGCGTATATAAGTCGTTATTATGCAATGTTTCAAAAAAAGTACAGAAATTCTTCTTTCTAATTTTTTCAAGTTAAGAAATAAATTGAAAAGTAACGCTCCATATGTTACCATATTTGTAAAGCCTGTTTCCTTTGGATCTTTTGGACTTAGATAAATGTTTAAATGTACGTGAAGAGGTTCCAAAGTAGGGACGATAAGTTGTGCTAGGTTTACTATGTTTGAAATTTTCTTTTCTGACTTTGTTTGTTATAACCATTTAAGTTGCACACGCTATTAATTATTCATCCAATTACTTCCCAGTGAACAGTGTATGGTTATGAACGACTTTAACACTCATCAATTTTGTTTCAGTGGAACGATATTAGTCGCGACATTACTTTGTATTATAATTCACTTACTACTACGTGTGCAAACGATAGTGAACTAACATTACAATTTATTTGTGTTTGTAGCGGAGACTAGCACAGTCTAACACGTAGTAAATTTGAAGCTAACTCCTATTTACCGCTTCGTTGAATTGTGATAAAGAGAAGGAAAGAAGTTTACAAATCGTACATTAAATTTATAACATAACATTAAATACATAACAGTGAAACTTTATCCCAATTGTCTATCGTAGCTGTTCAGGAACATTCTCCATAAATTAATAGACACGAACTTTGTTCATCCGTATTTATAAGGGTGTTAAATATAAAAATAATTTGTAACATTAAACTTATTTAAGGTGGATGGAGAAATTGGTATCCAAATGCCATAGAATCGAGTTTCCTCACAGCGTAACAGAACTGAGTTAACAATCGTAACAAGTCTTCCAGAAGAGGCATAAGATTGATTGCTTCTCCAGTCGAGGAACGAAAATATATCCTCTTAGTATTTCTATCTCCAAAAGCGTAAGTAAGATGTATGGCAGTTCGGAATCTTTTATTGAGTGCAAGGCTTCCTTCTGCGCCAAAACTTCTCGACTCCGCCCAATTTGGAACGTAAATTTTTTAACATTTCTTTCCTTTATAAATTTCTGTTAAAATAAAATACCTAAAACAGAATAGTCAGATGGAAAATTGTCGAAATTTACAGAATAGACCAGCGTACAGTATTATTTGTTCTTATAAACACAGTTGAAATATAGTAATGATTTTCGTCTGTATAGTTTAAATCAGTAATTACAAAAATTATAATTTAAAAGTTTCTGTTATAATGTGAACACCTATCGGATTTATTTATATAATTTTTAGGAGTTCTGCAACATAAGTTACGTATAAGGATTAAATAAAGCAAAATGCAACGTGTTCCTCAAGAAAAACAGAGAAAAATGGCAGACTCGTCGTTATAAGAATTATTTACAGGATGCTGTACCCTAAAATAATAGATTAAAAAAGAAACGAAACGGAAAAATGGGAAAATATAATCAAGTTGCAAAAAAACCTCTAAGCGAAAGGAAATATACATAAAGCGATCAAACATACGCTAAATATGCGTAATAAATAAAACACTAAAGATATTCAGATTTTTCTTAAATTAAATTTTATTGCACTAATTATAAATTAAAAACATCCCCCGGGAGGGGTTTGCGGGCTCAATGAACGAGGAAGTAAGATTTTATTAATTTTTAAGAAGAGATTCATCCAAAAAATTATAAGTGTTTATTGTTTTAAGTTATATTGATATTAGGTTAAGTAAGTAATAGAATAAAGTAATGTTTTATATTTTAAGGAAATGATTTGTCTTTTTAAATAATAAATGTCCCGTTCCACCCCCAATTTTCCTAAATAGCTATAATTCAATGTAAACAGTAGAATGCGTTATACGAAAATAACATACACTAAAAATACACATGTAAGAACATGAAGAAGTGAAAGAAAATATAGAGACATAAAAAGTACTGAAATTGAAAATAAGATAAATAATCAGATTAAAAGAGGTTTCAAGATGGAGCAAAATTATTTTTATGGTCAAAAATAATAAATTTAAAACTGAGATGTGTGATAATTATTGTATTACAATTTTATCTTTCCACATACGTAAATTTGATGTCGTTACGCAACTTATTGAGACGTTTCTCGCCGCTATGACGTCATTTTAAGACAACATGTGTAACCTATTTTGTATTTTACCTTCAAACTTTTTACAAAAAATTAAGCCGTCGTAATTATTACGTGTTTTATGTTAGTTTTATTCATTTGTTTCATAGCTACTTCGAATTTTTTAGCATTTTTATGGGGTTCATTGCATAAATATTATTCTAGCTTGTGTAATGCTTATGTTATATAATCGTTACAACATTTGATTACACCACTGATTTTTTGAAAATTAATACTAATAAAGGCAGAAGTTTTTTCAGCATATGTTTAAGAATTAATATATTCTTTATTGATCAAGCCTTTATTGTATGGCTGTATTTAATATTAATACATTAATAAAGACGTACTGTTGCATTACCTAAACAGATATTAAATAAATACTAAATACTTCCTTAATGTTGCATATGAAATTTAATTTCTATATATATAACCCAATTACGTCGCAGCTCAATGTATAATATTTTATAATTCAGATGTAGAATCTCGTATTTCGGTATGAACAAATAAAAAACAATTATCTGATTCATGTAATTACATATAACTTTCTATATTTCGCTTCGCAACGAAACATATTCATATTGTTAAAATTGATCCTTTCTATTGCAGGGTTTTAGCAAAATTAAGCTCCGGAACGATATCATCTCGTACAAGAGCTAATTGGATCGAAATGTAGCGGCTGTACTTGGAAACATTGGTTTGTAATCTCCGCAGTGTATCTCTGCATCGTCAGTTACCGCTTCAATTAGAGTGACGGCTGATGCCCACATTTGAATTGAGGCCAATAAATTACACGACAGATTTGAATTTCAAATGTAAAATAGATAAATCGTTTAAACAAACAATATCGGTCTAGTGGAGTTTATTGGCTTCAGGAAGTGAGGCCTTACTAATGACAAGCAAGAAAACATCCACGAGATCTGTTTAATCAAAAGTTCCGAACACAGAAACCAGTTTTACATTTGTCATTAAATTACTGATTAGCGGTAATGTTTACCTTATTTTTCATTTATGTATTAAAATTTTATTTTTGAATTTATAAGAATTTGTAGGAGAAACGACAGAATTGAAACGATTATTGTTTATTGTCAATTATTAATTTTATTCACGTCTTCCTGTTAAATAACGGTAACCAGTTTTTCCCAGCGTTAATTGTAGGGGGAAAATTATACATGGCAGCTATAATATTTATACCAGGCTAAACTGTTGTCAGTTCACAGCTTATTTCTTGACATATAGGGCGATTCGCTACCCGACAGACAGACTTGCAGTAGATGTAGGGGAATGCAGGGTTGCAAATGCAGCAGTTTCGAGCTACGGTGCAAAGAAGCAGAGAAAAAAAAAGAAACAGAAACGCATTAATGTAACAGAAAACATTTTATTGAAAGCTTTTACTAAAGTAGGTGTTTGTAATTACGACGGATCGCCAATGCCGATTTCCAACAGGATAGTTGTTCACGCGACCTTCCGTTCAGTGCCATCTACTTCAAGACCGCCGGGAGGAGTCCTTCAGAACGAAAGGAGTCCCATGCAGCGCCGCTGTCAGGCCTGCCTGGCGACTTCTGATCGTACATGCAATTTCTATGTGGACAGTATGAAATGAAAAGAAGGGAGCGAAGAAGTACTCAAAACTTAATAGTTGGGCCTAGGGAAAATGTATAGGCCAGAGATGAGACGTTGTTGACAAAAAGAGCGAATAGAGAAATTAGAGGAGTAAACGTCTACAGTGGTAACTGTGGTAACCGGAATGGAGAACGTTCTTCAGGGTTTACAACAGCGGATAATATATTTCTTAAGCCAAATACCTGTTTAGGCAGCCAACAGACATCTGCAGGACGACAACCCAATGTTTTCCGCAGCTATAGTACAAGCCAAGATGTAATTTATTTTCATCGTCGTAATTAAATTCAGACCTTTAGAGTTGCTGCGTGGGAGGAAGGGAAAAGTTAAACACAAAACCACAATACAAAAATTGACAAAAGCTTTTTCATGTGAATAAAATAAAGAAAAGAATATTTTAAAAGTTCATAGAAACAAGTATAAAGCTGATAAAATTTCAGACTCGCACCGCTGTTCCCTTCCGAGGGTAACCATGGACCCAGGGCTAGTCTCGAACGTCAAGATTGACGTCTAAATCGAGAAGAATCTCTGCTCGTAATCGTGCTCACGCCACAGGCTCTCTCCCCTCCACCTTTCCTCCACCGGGTACCTCGGCTTTCGGCCACCAGAGCAGTAGCCCCGTGTTATATCGTGACGACGGAGTAGAGGACCCGAGGTTCGTAGGAAGGTATAAAACGGTGAACAATAAAGACTAGGTGGATGTGTGACGCGAGTGTAACGATAAATAATACGTGTGTGTGTGCTTTTTAAGATATAATTTTCAACCAAAACCCTAAAAAATCCCCGTGAAAGATATATATATATATAATGCCAGTATATATAGATCTTGTACTGTCATTACTCATTCATTTGATGATATATCTCCATTATAGTTAAATAAATTAAGTTAAACTAAAATCCTTTCATCTCTTTTAAATAATTGAGTTTGATCAGGACAAACGCAACTCAAAATCGAGATGGAATGAAAAGCGTTCTTTTTTATTAATCGTGAAATTAAATTAGTATTTATTTTTAGGTTCAGTACCTTTCTAATTGTTTTCAGGTGAAGTGTTAGCCGTACGTCCTTTGTCGTCGATTTCACCAGTAGATTTGTCGCAGAAGTTAATCGCTCTTGGCCTGAACACGTGTTGAGCCTCTTCTGTTGTCCCTTTGCTTGGATACGTGAATATGCCAGGGATAGCGAGACAGGAAGCCGTCAATCGATAGGCCGTGCTCGCTCAAGCACCCTCAGCGCGGAAAACGAGATACTCTCTGCAAAAAGTAAACACGGCACACAGTTCAAAGATGCTAACTTTGCTCTCGACCAAACTGAAGCTTTGTAAAAACATCAGAAACACTCGTTTGCCGAGAACCTCTACACCGTTGTGTCTCTCAAGGCAACAACACCCAAAATTAAATTTTATCGCCTTTCTCTTTTTTTATGTTTTTCCATGCTATGGAGACGATGTGAAATGGCTTTTCTATTAGAGGAACTAAATTAGTGAGGGTTCGAATCCTGCATGTCTATTTGCCTGCACATTTGGTGTTAATTGGTAAGCAACGTGACGTAGTTTCTCCTTTAAGCTTGCGTATCCAAGGTTTGCTGTGCCAGTGCGGGTTCAGAAGGAATACCTCAGCAGCCAGTTCTCCGGCGTCTTCGCTTCCAGCTAGTTAACTCCTGTGTAATTAGTTAGCAAGTCCTTTGGTGCCTCTGATGAAGACGGGCAACGGTTATCACACCTTACCACAGATAAGGTCAATGTGTTAATTCTGGAAACTCGCTAATTACACGTGAAAGGGTTAATTGTAATTCGGTGCTCCCCTGTAGCTCAGAACAGTACTTCGCCAGTTTCTAATTAACATTGGGGAAACAACTACATTTATATAGCTCGCTCACATATAATATTTACACGTCTGAAAGCGAGTAGCGTATAAAAAATTAAAAATTTATTACATATACACTCACAAGTAACAGACCACTAATAAAGTTATGCCGGAGAACCTAAGTAAAGATCAATATAACGGTGCGCAGATTTATATAAAAAGTATATTAATTTTAATTAAATAAGAACTAAAGCGACAGTGATATTACACAGAAGCAAATATTAAATACTTTTTAATTATTATGACAAGACTGTAAAATAATTATATTTCAATATATGAAACTTTGACTCCAGATTTAACACACACAAAAAAGTTTTTGTTATTAGTTGTTAATAGATATTTCGGCTGCATTCTCCATTAGCATTCCTTTATATTATTGTTTAAAGGACTATGCAACTGCAATTTTAAAATCATTTCAGATTTTAAAATTATTGCTGAAGTACGTAAGACATTGTTATACTCTATAAAATATGTATAATGACCACATTTATTTGTATTTTTCATCGTGAGATTCCATAGAGGATTGTTGAAATATTTTCCCGGATTTACGTAACCTGTGACGATGATAATTTAATTACAATCAGCCCTTTAACCGATTTATTGTTATGAATATTATAATAGAGAAAGTAATTTTCGATTGGTAAAGCATTTTTGGGTTTCCATCCGGTTTAAATATTTATTAACACACAACGTTTCGACGGAGTTTTCTGCCATCGTCGACGGTTACTTGTATTTCTATTGTTTGGTGACATGAATTTCTTTTTCTTTTATTTTTTTAGAAATCACCGATCTACAGTTCGAGAGATTTCCGTCTGAACGCTGTATATTAATAAATATTAAACGCAGTTCGAAAACCGAGACTTCATTATTCATGATATTACTTACCTTCTGTAAAAAGTAATAGACGCATTTTTAACAGCAGGATTATTATTGGAATTATTATTAACCATACTATTTGCTCTAAATAACTGAACACAACGACGAATAAGTATACTTTATCATCAATAAAATGGTGTAGCGCGATAGTTGATATTTTGTTATTTTCTTAATATTAAGCTAGCGAGGATTTGAAACTTGGAATTGATGTCAGCATGTCGGGGCCTGGTGCCGTCTCTAATCCCCTGGGATGGCTTTTGACCATGTAGGAATACGACCTTGCAATTCCGTAAACACAGTCCTGTGGAAATAGTTCTGTTTAGATTTCTTGTTACTTTAAAATATCTGACGTGGCTAAGGAACGAAACGTTATGTAATGAAATTATGTCAATAAATGTGATAATTCTTCAATCTATTAAACGTTTTTACCTGTTATTACGCCACAGTCTACACAGTGCCCATACTTCACCCGATAATATTAATTAGGTTGTGAAGAATCTGATTAGAAAATTGTAGGTGAACCTAGCTTAGGTTACGGGAATGGAAGGACGACGAATCGGTTCTTCGGACGTTGACTCGGATGAACTAAGTGGTCATCTGCCCGGAAAGCGGGAAGTCCTGGGTCTGGTCGATATTTTCACTTTTTTTAAAAAAAACAGGAATAACTTAGAATGCTTCTACAACTTCCTGGATCGAAATGAATTTTGGCTGTTATACTTAAATTTTATTTAATGTAAGTCTGATTCAGCTCACTTATTATTAATTTTCATGTTATTTCTAGTAATACATAAGACTACTAACAGCTGCGAAGAGGTAAACAAAAAAAATTCAGTTGGTAAATATTGAAAGAATGAACGAAATCATCATATTAAAAAAATTATAAAGGTGAAGGATCGCTAAAATCTTAAAATAAAAACCACGCATAGTTTGAGCAGCGTATATTATGCCATAAGGTTGAGTGAATACATGACGTAATCGTATGCATAACACCATTGATTGAAACCTTAAACTGATTTATAAATTAATATCGTACCTCTCGGTATTAATGACATTAGCGACAAAGCTTTTTAGACAGTTCGTTTAACATTTTAAACAGACAGATAACATGACAAAAACAAAACCACATATCACTTCATCAAACAGAACAAATATGATATGTAATTAATTCAAGGAAATGTGCACAAAAGCCGATATTATTTTTACACGTCGAAATGTTGACAATTTTCGTCAAACCATAAGTGACATTATATTTTATAATAATAAACTTTCAACCATTTTATTATAGTCAAGATATTGAAATCTTATTTTTTTATATAATTGAAATTCGATATAATGTACGTATGATACGTATAAGAGCGAGGCGTAACAAATTATTTCTCTAGACGATACCCTTGAATCGAAGATTGTGTTAAGTGAAATGAGAAATAATAATACCGAAATATACCAGGGGGAATATTTGTATATGACAAACACTGAATTTAGCATTGAGTTATTTTTGTTATTTGATGTTCACCGTGGCAACACACTGTCGTGTCCTTAAAGCACCGCCTTGTGTGCTTTTGGCGACATCTTCGTAATTGTGTTCTGCACAAGCGTGGTCTGTGCGTGGGCGTACCTCCTACGCTCCCTTCATGCTTTTTCTGAATTGAGTTTAGCTTCCACATACATGAATTCATACCAAGCTGTACTTCGACAGGGAGGGAATAAAATATATTCACGCAGTAAAACCTAAGTAATTTTATTTCCTTAGATTTAAAATAGAAGTGAAGTATTTCAATTATAAAAAAATTATTTTAAATATGTACTATAATGATAACTGATTTAAAAACGAGACAAAAACAATTTTATATATTCAGGTGCAAGCGCCATATAGTAGTCCACTGTTACTTTTCATAACCACTGGAAAAAATGCACTATTATGGGGAAGATCAGAAGGAATGAGTGGAATAAAACTACTCTTTCATTCGTGTTAAGATAGATCCATTAATTGCATTATGCACCTTTTTCTTTACTCTCTAATCGTGAGTATTCGGGACTGTCACCATTAAGTTCACCGACCAAAAACTATTCATTTTACAAAATGTCTCCACCCCAATCTGCACCTGATGAACCTGGAATTAAGCGGTTTTGGTATATCTGTCGATTACGGTCTCTGAAAACCTCTAGTCCGCTGGAGAACCGCAATAGGCTTTTCTCTGATAACCAAATTATTCTTGAAAAAACACTCCAGTGCAACATTGATGAAAACTTATCTTTATCCTTATATATATATATATATATATATATATATATATACATTCTGTTTTATCTATTGGATCTGAATAACGACTATCCTTTTTATTGGCTAACGTTTTCTGCTAACTTCCATTTCAGTAAATTCATTCGTTTTACTCGTCGTCTCAATTTTTTGTTTGTAAGTTATGGATGATATTTCAGGACTGTTTCCAAATACAATTCAAACGTAATAAGAATAAGAAATCAAGAAAGGAGTAAGAAAAGGATGCAGTCTGTCACCCATGCTCTTTAACTTATAACTACGACAACAAACAACAACAATAAAATTAATTTAGTGGCAGACAAAGAAAGGTTTATTAATAACCAATTTAATTAAAGCGATTGGAACAATGAATGAGACCTAAATTATTATTCTAATCTAGAGTTTATTCAAATTTTTGATTGATTCATTTATAAGGTTTGTAGTGGTTAGAGTTCAAGATTTGTTTTGTATTACATAAAATATTTTTAATTAATTTTGAAAAGAATGGCTGTGTGCCCGCGCGTCTTGTAACAGAAAATGTTTCTCTGTGCATTATAATTCATTTGTTGTATTATTACACTCAGGTAAGTATTAATTTTGCAACAGGGACATAGAAATTACGGGAACTAAAAGAAAGACACACTATACTCCAGGTCCAGTGACTAATTTTAATTTAAACTTACATGACAACCGTTCTGGCTTTGAGCTAATGAGAGCAGACGTTTGCACATGTGACAAGGCAGTAATGTTGGGCCGTTGCACGGATAATAGAATGAGAGAGCGTCGCTTTAAGGTAAAAGTAGATCGCATTTGAAATGAACTATGACTATAATTAATAGGAGGGATTGGGCAGGGTTTATAAATTTAATAGCGTGCGAGTTGATTGGTTGAATTTGTGAGACGTGTACGTGAGAGTAGAAAAACTTTTTTCAAGTCGCAGAAGTGGGTGACAGATCAATATTGGGATGTTTATGTAACCAAGTGGCGCCCTTATCTCCATAATCCTCCAGTGGCCGCTGCGCTCAAGATGCTCTCAGCGAAACGCACATATGGCCGACGCGCTCAAAGCGAGAAATCAACCTACACGCCCCGCACTTCACTTCCTCTTATCCTCCTTGCATCAGATATACTATTTATGGCCCATCATAACATAAATTACTAGTTCTATTACAGTTTATAAATTTTAATAGTCAAAGGAATAATGAAAAAAATTTATTCTTATACAGGACTGAGATCACTGTCAGAAATTTGATGAAGTGCTTTCTTAATTCTAATTTTGATTGATTGAAAGAATTAAGTTTTGGACACCTTTATTCAAACTTTTTCTTTTGAATATCACATAACATTATACGCTGTTTTTTTAAGTCGCATCAAAATCTCAGTTCACTGACTATTTTTGGGGATCTAGGTTTCATTGTAAGGTATTAACTCAATTCGGGAACACACAAATACGTACACAAACGACCAAGCCCTTGCCAGGAATCGGACCCGAGACCTTTGTGGTATGAAGCAGTGACGTTAGCCACTAGACCACAGAGGCTAGTAAATGTGGACTTCTTCAAAGTTATCAAAAGTACAACTTGGAATACGGACTGGACCAGGACAAACCCTGACTGAGCCAATAACGGAATGACCTGTTTCATAATCAATTAAATTAAAACGGAATATAGAGAAGATATCATACTGCAAGGAGAATAAATAAAATACGTATGGCTTTTCGATGATATTGTAGTACTAGGGGAGGAGGAAGAAAACTTGAAAACTCTAAACAATGTCATGAACGTTGTCCTGGAGAAAGAGTTCAATATGAGGATTAATAGAGGGAAAACCAAAGTACATTTTGAAGATAGTCAAAGAATTATGGTATTTTGGCAGCATAATAACTAGGAATGGTATAAGTATAGTGGACATAAAGAGTGGGATATCACAGGCAAGGAAGGCTTTCGCAAAAAAAGAGGAATTTAATCACGGGTAATATAAGTGTGGTGTTATTTAGGTGCGAAAAGTGGGTGGTAGAAGTTACAGAAAGGAAAAGAATAGTAACTTTAAAAAGGTAGGTTAATTGGAGAATGCTGAAAATCAAATAGAGGGATAGGATAACAAACCAAGAAGTTGGAAGCAGAAAAGTGAAGAGAGGACACTGTGGAGGTCTTTGACGAAGAGAAGGAATAGATTAATAGGCTACATTTTCATACATGAGAGTCTGTAAAAAAATCTATTTTTTTCCTAAAATATATCCATCTGTCATTTTACATTAAATAAATTTTTTTCTGTTGGAAAATTCAGATCCCTTATGGAGCCCTATTATTTGTTTTTGTAATATTTCGGGAATGGCAAATCCTCCAAAAATTAATATTATTTTAAATATTAATATTTCCTGACTCAGTTTTAGTATTAGCTAACGGGACGACGAGAAATGCTAGTTTTTGGGGGAAAAATGGTGTATTCTTGAAAGTGGATGAATCTGGATGGTTGTGAGAATATTACACGAAGAAAAGTTCGGGTACTCTTGCTTTTATAACAACTCTGTTTATTTTAAATTGTTAGCTCCAGTCCGTTAGCGGAACATTTTATTGACGCGATATGGATTATGGAGAGAGTTTTCATAATGAAGACTGCGTAATCTGGTTGCTCTGACCCTCATTTAACCTGGCACCGTTAATTTAGCAAGGCCTGTTTTGAGAAGCGTATGTTCCGGAGTCGCAGACCTCGGCCCTACAGCAAAAGTTGTGCGTTACTCATTGAAACAGGCGTACACCTGCCCCAGAACCTGGTTGAGACATGTATTTGTACAGCAAACCCGGTTCCAGTCGTTATAACGACGTGAGACAAGTACCAAGAGCTGACTTACGTGGTGAAAGTTTCTCTAAGATTTTCCCTGCATCATATTTTGCTATAATAACTTCGTTCCAATTCTCTCAAAGTATCCTGAAAAGAGGGGTTTGTATACTAGAGGTAATACCTATATATTGAAGTTTTAAAATCACATAAAATTGGTGTCAAGTACAGAGAACAAGTGTTTCACCTGGTTTCCTTATTATCATCGCAGCTTCATCAATAGGTTTATTAATTTTTTTTGCGGTAATATTTTTATGCAGATATTGTAACGTAGATTCAATAAGACATTTCTCTTCCCCTGTCCCCTGTAATATGTTCGTACAATCTGTCATTGATGACAGCTATATTCGCCTGAGAATGGAGACTGAATAATGTACAGCAGAATTTCACTTCGAGAGCGAAGGAAATTTGGCCGTTACGGCCTTCCATAAATTGTTTCAATCAAAACGCTTATTGAAATGAACAGGATTTGTAAACTGAGAGCTGCGGACTCCAGAAGCGTAACTCTGCGGACGCCGCGACACGCGAATTGATTAATACTGTCGTTTACTCGGAAAATCGTTGTTTCTCGGAGATAAATACCCGAGCGGCACATTCAGGCCGCGATATTATATGACTAGCAGAAGGCAATTCATTATGCGCTCCGAAAAAAGTTGCGACGCAGATTCAGCTTGTTTGGAGTATTCACTGATTTCAGTCGGAATTAGGTATTGAGTAATTGAACAGTCTTGTGACATATAAATGGACGCATTGTTTGGCGAGCATTTCGCAAACCCTCAAACAGACACGTAATTCATTTACCAGAGATTGCTGGAAAAAGTTTCAATTGGCATTAATCACGCGCTCACAAGGAAAGCATTAAGCGTAACATATATCAATGTACTTCGTGTAAGGTTAATTGACACATTCAGTGCCAGATAATTATAGTTGCAATGAATTAAAAACAATTAAAATTACAGTAAAAAATATAGCTAATTTAAATAATTAGTTTAAATAGATCTGTAAATAATTTTCAGTTATAAGACTATGTATGAAATTTCTTTGGAAAAACATTTAGAAAAATGATTATATATATATATGAGTAGTGGAACACGGGGCGGAAAGGTTATCGGAGTAGAACATAACTCTTCTTTTGGCTTCTTTTATCTCTGAATTTATAATTTTTGCATACTTTCCTCAGAAGGTAATGAACAAAACTCCTCGATTTTATGTAATGGTATATATTCGTAAACTAGGTATCTTAAGCTGAATATAAGTAACTATGAGGTTTAAATTTGCTTCCATTAAGGCTCTTTGAAAAACAAAGACTAGCATTCTACTGTATAAGGCAAAATGTATGTATGTATTTAGTATTACTACAGGGTGATATTTGACTGGTGGTAGTGATAAAATTAAAGTACGGAGATAAATTGTTGATAAATTAAAAGATCAAAGATAAATTAAAGAAAAAAATTTAAAAATACAATTTTAAAATATTTCACGTCCCTTTTTTTTACGAAATAAGCACCTAACTTTTCAGTGTTTGTAACTTCTTTTTGAAAACATTTGTATCCTTAGGGAAAGCGTCTAGTACCCTTGCAGGCAAAGTGTTCCAGTCTCTTATCAGCCTGTTTACGAAGGAAAATCTGCCCACATCCGTTCTTTGGTCATTTTCCTTTATTTTGTAATTATGGTCATTTTCAGAGAAAAATTTAGGTATACTTAGCCGCTCCCTTATTCCTGACCAGGCCGGTTTGTCCATGTAAGCTTTGTAGAGTCTAGCCTTTCTCCTCTTATTACCGAGTGGTTCCCATTTAGTTTCAGTCCCTCACAAAACCCCAACCCGTTTCCGAATTTTATCCAGGGTATTGATGTGCCCCGTATTCTATCATAGGTCTAAGTAGAGACGTGTAAGCAGCTGACTTGGCCTGTCTTGTACTTTTCTTCAATTTCCCATGTTTCCCCTCGTAAAAAAGAAAAAACTCATTATAAATTCAAAACATCCTATTCTGTTCTGTTCTGTCCTGGGGGTTAGGGGGGAAATTTTAAAGGTTCTTTTTAAAAATTCATCAAAAATCTAAATTCGTTATTTTAAGTTATTAGATTAAGTAAATAATAAAATAAAATGAAGTGTTTTTTATTGTTCCATAATTAAATTAAAATTGTTAAACAATAAGTGTACGTTGCAGCTGAACTTCTTCTACAAGAATAATTTAGTCCTATCCTGAAAAAAATTAGATCTAATAAAGTTATTTTAGTTAAAATAATAATAGTTTCTCAGCGTTCCTTTGCTACCATTTTCAATTACGTTCCTATCCTATTAAAGGTGAGTTGCCTGTTTCAGGATCACGCTCATGCAGACATTTAGCCAAAAAAACTAAGCGTTCTTCGCTAAATTGAAAACGATAGTGTATAATAATTTGTTGTGATGTCGGAGGAAAAATATTTAAGATCCGTGATAGTTGTCCAGTGTTTAACATATTCCAAATAAAAATGAAGAAAGCACGTTTTCGTGACACATAAGAAACGCTGTCCATTTTAATCGCGTAGGTGGATGGTTCTCAATCAGCTTCTCCATTCCGGAGCGTCGCGAGGAGTTATATTATTATCACATGTGTTGCAAATTACTGAAGAACAACGGGCGTCTGCGAGACAGGCTTGGCGTAGACGGAGTTGGCTTAATTGAGACGAAGAGCGGGCGATTAAGCTGTGCTGCCACGCCTGGTGACAAAGCCTTTGAAGTATGGGCTCATTAAACGTCGCCATATTCCTCCAGCTAAGTAATCCTTCCTTGCCTCAAGTGGCAGTTTCGCTGTTGTCAATGCATTAAAGTGTTCTGCAGGTAGCGCCGGATAGATTTACAGCCTCTACGTCGCCTTCATGCCGGATGGGTCGTCAATGCTTATGGCCTCCTCGTCAAGATGCGTCTTTTTTGCAAAATATGCCCGCCTATGGCTTCATGGCGCTGCGTCCCTCTTATAACTTTTCAGCTCTGTGAAATGAGCTCTGTTAACATCTTAATTGCTGTGTAAAACTACGTCATTTCTTCGGAAATGGAGCTAGGTAACACCACCCTTACGACTTGAAGAAAATAAATCCTATGAATCACCTGACGAAAGAAACAAGGATTGGAGAAACTTTTGCTGGTACCAGATAATGATTTTCCCCTCATTAATCTACAGTTTTATCTCATACGTTGAGTTACGTATAATGGCGGAGCACACTTTGGGCTTAGTGGACATTTTGTGGACTTTCCTTGACTGAAAATGAACTTTTTTTTTGTATTTTGTGAATAATTTCATGAATTGTTTGATCAGGGTCAATACGGCTATGGTCCGTAAGTTCTTCTTTCGATTGAGACTGTCCATGATGGCACAAACATCCAAACCCACGCCAGGATTCGAACCCGGGACCTCTGTGTGTGAGACAGCTACAGTAGCCACTAGACCAGGGGAATCGGCCAAGTTTATATTTACGGTTGTCGACGGAATTCTATTTCAAAACTAGAAATATCTCTAAACTTGTATTATTTCCTTGACATCAACCAACATATATAACGGATTTTGTCATTACTTCTGTCGTAGTCACCTACAACCCACGATCTTCAATAACGGGGGCTTTGGACCTCCTTTAAGCTCATTAAATGGTTTCAAATAATGGGATGTATGCTTAATTAAATCCGATGACCTCAGTTTTGATTTCCTTGAGCGACTTTCCATTCAAAGTAAAGTGTTTAATTAGCGTAAGTAACTACATTTTTAAAGTTCAACAACAACTGTCAATTTATTATGAATTTTTTAATATTATTATTATTATTAACTGAACTGACCCAAATTTTATAGAAGTTGCACGAAATAACTTAAAATTTTATAAAACCGTCTACTTTGTCGAAGCAGCTTTTCTAAACAACTTTTTCACCCTTTCCAATCATTTTTCCGAACCCAATTTCTTTCCGACTGAAAATAAACACTTCAGTTTCCTCCCTTATATTCTGTACATTGTACGTGGCCCAGTTCCGTACCACGGTTACATTGACAGTTTTCCGTTTTTCCCGTGTGTCAAATAAAAGCTTTAATTTTAAATCTGATAAATTTTTGTGTATCACCGTCATACGATTTAGGTTTACAGCTTATATGTTCTCTTCAGGTTTACTGAAATTATATAAAAATATCGAATTTAATATTTCCATGTCATGGAGCACTAGATCGGCACCTGTGTCGAAGTCAGAGGACGTTGCGCACCGCAAACGTACATGTTAATAGCTTCTAAAAGCATGCATGTGACATCACGTGGCAGAAAGAGCCACCAGAATCGAGTAGTTAAATCGATCTGCCGATTTATGTGTCCGTTTCACATTACCATAAAAACTAACGCTTTGGTAACATTAAACCTGCTATCTGGTTGCGGCTCATACTCCAGTTGGAAAATCGCGGAATTTAAATGAAAATAATTTTTATTATTGAGAGACGTTATCATCAGTAGAAATATACATCTTTGTTGGAGAGAAAAGAATAATTCTGATTAATTGTTAGTGATTTCTCGTAACAAACATGGAATGAAGAAAGTTTGTAATGCTATTTTTATGCCACTCTAATATAATATAAAACAAATATTTAAAGATGATATTTTAATTTGAAGCGACTAGCAGTCAGGATAGAAAAGTTCCACCACCGATTCCATTTTATTTTAATTACTGAATACAGGCTAAGCAAAGAATTTGTTTGAAATTCACGCATTGCACAAAACAGAATTTTCTGCCAATTTGAAATTTTGATGTTTATTGCGCTGCATGTTATGAGAAATGTGGGCAGATTATTGCGACTGACAACCAAGTTATGGGTTCACGAAAAACTGTCTGTGTATGAACTTAGGCGGTGAATTTACTTTACAAGTGCGTGTAAGTTTTAAGTACATTTCCAAGCTTACTGTTCTGTTTTCTTCTCTTGTCATTAAGAATGGCGTGAGAACAGTACTCAATATCCCGACCTACCAGATGCAGGTTTTTTAAGGTTTTTCTCACATCACTTTAACAGACAGGTTAGGATCCTTAAACTAGTCAACCCTTGGCTACCTTTCTATACCTTCCACATCCCTTAATTTTAATTCCTTCCCACACTATTAAAGGGAACTTGCTCCTTTCAGAATCAACCATCGTGTAACCTGTTATTCAAAGGAAACCCTAGTCAACCCTTGGCTACCTTCTTATCCTTTACGCACCTCACATTTTCAGTATCTTTCCTATGTTATTAAAGAGGAGCTATCACTTTCTGGTTCGCCTAGCAAAAAAACTAATCTGATATGACTTCTTTTGGAATTTATGTCTACATGAACTATACAAATTTCAGGAAAGCCAGATATTTTCAATTTCAAAATTAATGAATAATTGAATCTTTAATTAACACCATTGGGGTAAAGAAATAGACATAATAAATAAATAAAAGAGAGTTCTTATAATCTTTTCAATATCTTGTAGAAACCGTATTCATTTATTTCCATTGGTGTATATTTTATTATTTCTTTCTCATTTCTGATTTGTTTATGTAGTCAATATTATTTAGGGTTCTGATATTTTATCTTATTTCTATATAGTTTTTAATGTTTTTTTATTCTCATTAATGTCTGATGAAAGTTATGTTTAGGCCTATGAAATTTTGTTACTTCAAATTTTCAATTTCGGTCTACTGAAAAGATTAATCAAAACTGAGATTATTTCTCTAACTTGTACTCAGAACAAACTGACCTGAATTTCTAAACATGAGTTTGTAATCTCCAAATCTATAACCTCCCTAATCAAAAGCGCCCTCAACCACCCAAACCCCAAAATCCAGCAATTCCATGACAATCCTCCTCCACCTCCACACTTCCGTTGGCTCAAAAGAAAACCACCCAATCGATTTCATCCTTCCCCCTGAACATTCAGGAACACCTTAACCCACCTTACCATCATGCCACATCTTCAAGTATCCTCCAATAATATGTTCACTGCCTGTCAACCCTAAACACCCACGTCGTACGCCTCTCAGGTACACACACAGAAAAAAACGGAGCTACTAAAGTAGGTTAATTAAATGGAATGTCATCATGTAAATTGTATACTATATTTCAATTTTTTATTCTTTATCTTAATATACTATATACTGAATCGCCCACCTCGTGTGGTGTAGTGACTAGCATTGCTGCCTCACAACCCAGAGGTCCCAGTTCGAATCCTGGCATGGGCTTGGATGTTTGTGTCGTCATTGCCGCGAAGACGGGGATTAAGACTGTTGAAGGATCGAAACGCTGACCACGTGTCACTCCAAACTCGAAATGTGTCATGTTAGATGACAGTCCGTAGTCGACTCGGTAGGCCAAGGCCCTCAATGGGCTGTAGTGCCATGGAGAAAGAAAAATATATATACTGAATCATTTATTGTACAAACTGATAATCTTTACGATGAAAGTTTTTATATGAATTGAAAATAACAAAAAAATTAGTTTTTAAATATTATTCTATTTTTATTTGTCTCTATTAGAAATTTATGTAAACGTGTCTTACTGATTTATGTTATTACTATCATGATGCTTCGACGTGGACTACTTCCGCAGTAAATTATTCTATGTACAGGTTTTTATGAAATGGCTTATTTTCTTCAAATCCACGGGATGTAGCAGCCTCGCTGTTGACTGGAACTAAACACGGCCCTTTACAGCCGTGTGACGTGGAGCACCGAGTTGAGATTGCAGAAGCACGGTTCACACGCAATTCAACTGGAAATTGCGCTATATTGGCAGAATTATGTCACGATATTAATTATTAGGCGCTGAGTTAATTAAAGGGCGTGTCGTTGACGGATTTGTGGTTGAGGCGCCGAGATGAGCGCGCCTGTCGTCTTGTGCGATGCGTGAACAACTCAAATTATTTGCGAGCTTGCAATTGTCTCCTTGTCGAGAATAATTACTGGAGGCACGGAGAAGAAGGGCTCCAGCCCTCCCCTACAGGGGGAACTAACTGCTTAGTGTTTGATTTTAGGGAGCTGCATATTTAATCACCTGAGGGGACACGCTCACAATTGTACACCTAATTGCATGAAATAATTATGCAGTTGTAACATCCTAATCAGTTTCAGATACACATCGTACTAATTGCCATCAAGCGACTTTTTAATAACTATCTGTAAATGCCGTAACTCAACCTACATCAAAGGTCAACAACTATTCATAATGAGCTAACTATTCATTCATTTTAAATACCTACCCGTAAATGCCGTAACTCAACCTACATCAAAGGTCAACAACTGTTCAAGTGAACTAACTATTCATTCATTTTACTTTGAATTATTAAACTTATGCTTAGGTCTATGCCAGAATTTAATTCTAACAAATTCACGAACTGAATTGTAAATAGTGTAATAGAAGAAAATAAAATATTTATCCAGTATGTGAAAATTTATTAAATTATATCAAGACGTTTCGCTCCTTTGTTTGCAACCTCCTCAGGTGTGAAAACAATACCAAAAATAATCCAGAAAGTTGTTATAATCACAAATAGCACAAAGTATTTAAACAAATTTGTCCGTGCTGCATGAACTGTCTCCGATGCTTGTTATCGGACTACTAATGTTCAATTCTCACCAATTTTGGTCGTAAGTTTTCGCCTATATTGAAATATTACAACCAAAAAATTATATAACTAACCTGGATGAACTACAGACGTCTCAAAAGTTTGAGGACGAAACGTATTTTATTTTAAACTAGCTATGCCCACGACTTCTTTCGCATTATAAGCGAAAGTACGGTATCATTTATTTTTTATCGCTTCACGGTAAACATTATTACTCGCAGTTTGTCCCGCTTGCACACGTTTGCTACAATAGTAGGAGTGAAAATGCTCTACTTCCCTCTCTCTCACTCTCTCTTATGCTGCCAAAATTACGCTTATAATAACACAGTAAGTGGGATGAATGTATAGGAACGCCTAATAGAACTTTTAACTTGCAGTTGGTTTTCACACAGCCCTTGGCCCGGCAATTCAATGGATTTAAAAATATTTACATTAATGTCTCATGAAATCTTCAACATATGGAACAAATTTCTGTTTAGATCCCTGAAATTTCCATTGAAATCCGTTAAGCCGTTTCGGGACATAGATCTTTTTGGAGAGTTGTATGCACGTAAACCAAGAAACTATCTCGTAGAATTTATATTTATATTATATTTGTATCATTAGCGAAATGAAATATGTACGAACATTTAACTTAACTTAAATTTACTACTTTCAAACCCTCAATTTTTCATTCAAATCCGTTGAGCCGTTTCTGAGCTTATTCGAGCCAAACAGACAGACATTTCAATTTTATTTATTGATATGGATAAAAAAATTTCTAGAATCAATTTTTTTTTATTAAATTAGGTAAATGAATTAATAAAAATCGGCCTAATATGTCGTCAAACAAATTTAATTACACTGTTATGTCCAAACACATTTAACTTAAGTAACATACATATCAGGTGCAACTTTACGCACTCAATGTAAAAAAATTATACAAAGTTATTTACATAATATATATATATATATATATATATGTGTGTGTGTGTGTAATGTTATAATATTTTAATCTTGGTATAGATTCATTTTTCGTTACCAATATTTAAAAGCGTAAGACAGTCCAAATTACTCACAATGTAATTAACTTAACCAAATAAAAATTTACTTTATTGAAAATTATACTTCATAATTTAACAAATTATTTATGTATTCAAATTTAATATTGATGTTATAATTTTTGTGTGTCGTTACATGAAGTTCACAAATTTGGATGAAACGCCCTATTAATATTATTTAAATTTATTTTCTGACATATTTGACCTATTTTTATCATTAAAATTGACTTTTAGCCGTACATTGCACGCTATTTAAAATAAAAAATAGTCAATAATGAGGAAGTAATATGGTGAATTTTTAAATAAGGAATGAATAGGAAAATACATACGTAAATGGTAAGCAAATGTTTGATCAGCGAAATGTTGCACCACATATTTAACAATAGGGCTATTAATGAGAAAAAATAGACTTATAATTTAAATATATTTTAAGATAATTATTTATCATTTTATGTAAAAAATTCCTAGTTAATTTTAATTATCTAGTATCCCACAATAATTTTATGACCACAAAGAATAGACAAATTATTAACAGAACCCAGGACATTTCCTCCACCAATTGACTGTTCACTTGATAAGGTCCACCAATATGTGAAGGAAACGTCGTGAGTTTTCTTACTATTTTATTTTCTGTTTTTTTTGCCCATACAATTATTGTAATGTTATAAATTTAACAGAGAATAATTATTGTATATAAAATACCCTCAACAGTATTCTGTATGTAAGGTTGTATTGTATAGGTAAGTTTTATACACAAAATTTTAATTATTTATTAATATTTCAATAAATGAATTAAAAGTTACGTTACATAAATTATCATACAATTGTATTATAAATATCACTTTCATACTCACA
This sequence comes from Eucriotettix oculatus, assembly GCA_034510155.1. Classification (NCBI taxonomy): domain Eukaryota; kingdom Metazoa; phylum Arthropoda; class Insecta; order Orthoptera; family Tetrigidae; genus Eucriotettix; species Eucriotettix oculatus. The sequence goes on along the minus strand of CM067378.1, from coordinate 86,206,085 downwards.
TCAAATCTTTTTCTGCTATCCAGACCTGTAAAATTTTTTATATTTGCAGTAACGATACAACGTTGTAGCAACAGATTCTGGTGTAGTTTCAATTACTGCCACACAGACATTACGTTCGTTAAAGAAAAATTCTGCTGTGTGACTAACATCTCAGAGTTTTCCCTAGCAACGAAATGTTTTATGTAGTCGCATGATATGACGCCATACGATATAATTGTCATTAAATAGTTATAGTGGAAATTTATTTATTTAATATTAGTAGTTATAACGTGTCTATTAGGTATTTAATTAATTGTGTTCTATTTTTAATTTAATCATTTGGCTGGTATATTGATTTATAAGTAAAAGTAATTTCAAAAAGACTTTCATTAAAACTTTAAAAATATTCAGATCGCTGTTTGAGGAAAACTAGTTGTGATTATTTCTCGTGTAATCAATTTTATATTATAATTATTATTGCTCAGCGTTTATGAGTGTTTCGTTTAAATTATGCAGAGTAGCCATCGTTGGAAACAATATGTGGTCGTCGTAGTTAAAATTTCGTCCACTTTCGCAACTATTGCTTTTGAAGGCGCAGCAATTAGTGCTTGATCGTCGGTGATTAGTGGAGACACACACAACTCCCCCCCACACACACTCACACGCACACGTGTCCTGTCCTCGACATGGCGTCTCGCACAGAGGCGAACCGCTGCCTAACAGCAGTTGTTTACGCGGAGCGCCTCTTCAAAGCAATTAACTTTCAATTAGGCGAGGCTTTGATCTGGTCTGAAGGCCCGCACCTGCTGCCGCCAAAACACGCAACTGACAATTTCTAAAAACTGCCAGGCGCCATACACACCATTAACACTCCCAGAAGCCCGTTGTTTACATTCACAAAAATATAGGAAAAGCTCCGAGCTTTGTTTGAAATAAAAGTTTGGTGGCCTAATGTCGTGAAATTCTGCAAAGAGGTGTTTAAATTAGAAAGAATTTCTCTCGGTTCGATTTGTGCGATAAACCAAACAACAATGACCCCCTCACAGTCTAAAAACGTCGTAGTGGTTGCCGAGTGGAAGCTTTTTCCTAGAAGTGACTTGTAAAGCTTCTCGATGAATTGCCCCTTTCTTCATACATTACGGCTTCCTCGAAGCAATAATAAAGAGTTCTGGAAAACGACAAATGCGTCTCTGCTGATTTTCCTCCTCTAGTATTGTGACCCATCGGCTAAATTTATAATTAAATTAGTTCTGTTTACTTTGATCAGACGCCCTCGCTCCTTACAATTATTTTCACGGCCGATTAGTATTTCTCAGTAACTTCCATTTAATTCATTATGGAATCCATATCTCTGCTTGTAGGCGTTTCTGTCCATCATATAATTTTCTAAATTTGAAACAATGATATAATTTTAGTTAATATTGATTCCGTATTCCGTTGTCTAAGAGAAGAATAAAAATCACCAAGAACCAAAGGAACAGTTAAGATAGAAAAGGTAAACGGCAATGACACAGCACAGGAATATAAATGCTGGCAAGTAGCTTAGACCAGACTGATTAGGATGTTTCGAGTGAAAATAAAAGACACAGGTATGAAAGGCAAAGACGAAAAATGAGAAAATCGTGTAGTGTAAATTGAAAGCGGAGATAACTGGAACATTTCGAAAAGCAAGAAGACATTCGCTTCGGAGAAAATGGAATATTTAGAGCTACGTTTGAGAGACTGAACACTCGTAAATACCTAACTTTTAGTATATAAATACTTTCTAATTTTTTAAAGAGGTTATTTTTTATTTTAAATTAAATAAACATTTGTTAAACTAAATTTTACGAGCGGCGTAACTCGTGCATTCGTTGTTCCTTTCAGGTAAACGGCCCGAAGGTCAGGCCTCACAAAATCAAAGCATCTATAGAATAAGTTCTTTGAGGCATTAAGAAACCACTTCACAGCATGTAATCTGCGGACCCAATGATTTCTCACTTCTCAGAGTTTCCCCCAGAAGGTTCAGAAACCACTGGGGCGTGTCATTTCCGTCTTTTTCGTATACATGTGAACCCCGGATCTGCGACTCGAAAATTGTAAGACTGTTTCCTATTGTCAAAAATTTGAATCGGGATAGGAAATCACAGGTTTCGTGGTTGAGAAGAGATTAGTTGCGGAGTTGTAGAGATGGAGGGATGAAGAGTTGTTGAGTGGTCGTGGAGGAGAGCGAGAGCAGTTTAGATTTGTTGAGAAGCTTGAGGAGGTGTTCAACAAGCGGTAACAGCCAATTACAGAAGCTGCCACATCAATGATTCCTTAGGTTACGGTCAGATGTACCTACGAGTTCCGGTCCCAGTAACGTGTAAGAATCCAACCATAAATTCATTAATGCCGTCTATTTAAAGAAACAGAATCCATCGCCACGATCAATTAGTGTTTGACCAGGTATTTAAGCATTACCATCGCCTGAGGGATAGAATAAATTTGTATCATATTTAATTTGTAATGTAAATTCATTTTAAAAGAGCAGGGATAAGTTTTTATTTTATTTCATTAGTTGTTTTCATATTTCAAATATAATTTTCAAATTATAAACTTTATCATTTATTCTACCTGCTCACATAACTTAAAGTAATTGAACCCTCTTTGAATGTTACAAGCTATACAGCCATTTTTCATTGGGATTAAAAATCTCTAGAAGAAGAACAGAGGTTTTTACACTTCATTACTTCCTTTCCGTCACTTTCGCTCAAAGAAATCAAATTCGTCTCCTTTCTTTTGGAATATTTTTATGGTTTTTCATTTCACTGTTGTCTATTTCTCTGCTATTCCATTTACCTTATGAATCCTTGATCTTCCTTTCATTCCTTCCTCGTCACTCAGGCAGTGGAATACCCGATGAATTAAATTTTCCTTCATTATGGACTAAAATATATAGTTTTAGATATCTAAACTACAAACCTAATTGAATAAGAAAACGTGGTTTGTTTAAATAGGCCGTTTGAAATTGAAAAACATCTATTTTAATAGTTAAATTTATCAGACTTCAGCGTAATAATTGATTTTTGCAATCAAGGTTGTTTCTTATTGGTAAAATTTAAGATATAATTATTATTATAATTGGACCCAATATATAAAATAGTTGTTAAATAAATCAGGTGGCCAATTTAATCGGAATTAAATTGTTATTAAAATAATAAAGTTTTAATATGTAATGGAATCTCTTCAAGTGCAATTTTCTTTATGAATCTAAAAATTCCAAAGGTAACAGGATTTTACTAAATAATATTAATAATAAAAATGTGTGAAAATACGTGGATCATTTCTTACAGTATATATGATGAAAGTAATGTATGCGAAAATATTGTTACGTTCTTTATATTTCAGAGCAGAAGTTGTTACATCGGCCTAACAAATTGCTCTTTAATAACTCGTATAAGTGAATATTAAAACAAAGTATAATTTAACGTTAATAATTTTTCAGTCGTGTCACAAGATATTTATTGAGGCTTCCATATTTTTATTAACAAAATGTAAAAGTTATAGTTTAGGAATCTAGAAATTGACGGATATTAATGTGAAGACTGATGCCAATAATTTAAATTGAATATATGAAGTTTTTATTAACTAGATGAGTTCCCGACTCTTCCCGGGTACTTATTTATATTAGCTCTGAAAATATATAATTATTGTAATTTAATGCGGTTAATCCAGAATAGATTTCGTCTGTTTTGGAACACTTAGGTTATAAAGCCTACCTAGCCCATGGTTCTAAGCACTATTTAAGAAAATATTTTTCACTGCTTACTCTCATTAACGGCGATACATGCAATTGAACTTTGTAAATCTGTGTTATCAACACAAAATTATTTTTTTTGTCATTACTCGTGATAATAATAACACGTACAAAAAATATTTTTTTAAATTCATAATGGTAATTACGGGAGGTATCTTCATATAAAGTTTGTCACTGTGAAGTCATCAGTCGCCGTTTATCTGATGTGTGATCTCAAACCCAGTAAACCCTTAACTTAAAATTCAGTATATTACCATTTCAATATGCTGAATAAATGCCTTCGGTTAAATTAATTAGAATTAGTGATGTTAGTAACAAATAATGTTACGGTCTGGCCTATTACCCGTAATATGAAAAATATTAATTTAAAGCAAAAACTATCTCGTATTCATTTATGAAATTTACTATTCATGGAAAGTGATTCTCAGAACTTAATAATATTTATATAAAATATGTGTGTGGGCAGAACCACAATATTTTAAAAATGTTCTCATTAGACGAGTATTTTTGTGGTACGATTCAGTATTTCAGCTTATTATGAAATACAAGTGTTGCGATATCACAGTAATTTTTAATTGTCAAGGGGGAAATGCAATAGTAATTTACATAATTTGTAAAACTGCGTGCGGTTTATTCGAGTTCTAGAACAACGATGCGCGGAAGCAGTGTATTTGGTATCGACGCAACTCGTTTAGTGTTGTAGGTCATAATGATATATGAATGCAATTTTGTTGGCGTACACTCGCGCGTCAAAAGACAAACCATCGGTGGAAAGTGAGGGTGTTGAGTGGAGGGGGGGAAGGGTGGTGCGAAATCCAGTTTTCTGACAATAAAGCAGAGCTTTGGTGGGCAGTGCATGACAAGCGCCAGAGCGTGTCAGAGGATAAGAAACCACGCCGCTCTTTCTGGATGAAAAGAAACTGGCGCAGCGAAATCGTCATCTTGCGAAGAAGGAGAAGTAAAAAAAAAGCCCTTCTCCACCGGCAAGGAAAATATAAATCGGATTATTCCAAAAGTTTGCTAACGTCTCCCGTTCCAGCTTCCCTCGGAACCCTGGCACCCTGACACGTAGCTCTGGCATCTTAAGGCTCGTAAATCTCGGCGTTAACTGCACCGAGGGTTTGGGAATACCATATTGCCATGTTTATGGATATAAACTGCACGCCATCTCAACGGAGAAGAAGAATGGCTAATTTGACCGAACTCTTGCCGAGTTAGCGAACCCATACGAGTGACTTCACTCTGCTATAAATTTCTTGCTGCAGAGGGAAGTTTGCGTCCACGAGTTACATAATTGAAAAATTCTCCAAAGTATGTTTGCAAACATAAAGTACACGCTCTCATTTATTAATAGCAATTCGGTTGCTGAGGACGATAAACTGCTTTATAAGATCTCAAAAATCGATCCTTATAAATGGCGTAACATTTACTAGGTCTGATTAATTTTAAACTTCAGATGACTACATTAAATCCCGTTAATTCAAATAATAACAACGAAGGGAATAATACTTATTATTTTTGTAGTTAGATCTCAATTAATTTAAAATTCATATTGAAACAATGTCTTACCTACATTAAGTCCAAAATGGCCAGAAGTGTATAAAAAAATATTAAAGCTGCTATAGAGCATCATATGAATGTTTAAAAACCTTGAATAGCGAAATTTCTTTGCTTTGAAGTTTGTCACACATTATTTTTAATGAACTGTTTGATATATTTGGTGCAGAAAATGTGTGTCGCTGGTGATTGCTTAAAAAGAGGAGATCTTTGGCTTGTTGGAGAAATGAATTGTTAATCGATTGTGAGACACGTATTTTAAAAAGACTCAGTTGGAATTAGCGGAGGAAAGACCCACGATATACCGTTGTAATTAATTATTCAGTTGCAGAACTTTCAAAACCTTTATTACCCCGCGGTATTAAAATACATTTGTTTGGATGGCCCGGAAGGTATGTGTATAACTATTGTTAAATAAATGTTTACAAATGTAGTACACGTAATACAGGAGTTAAAATTACATGTGACGTTTCTCATTATTTAGAGACTGCAGTTATTTGTGAAATATTTTGAGAAACATATAAAATAAATAAAATATCTTTCCAATATTAAAATAGTGATTTTAGGTACATTTTTCTTGGAAACTGTTATAAGAACAACACTGAAAATTTCACTACCTATTTCTGAACTTATGAAATATGTGTGAAAGTCTGTACATATAACGTGACGTAATTTTTACTATTATTATTTTTTTAAATTTATTAAAGAATTTAAAATATATATTTTAATGGGTGTGCGCTAATAAATCACAACTTTGACATTTTAAACAGTTATATTATTAACAAATGTAACAAATTCAACAAATTACAATATTTAGAAATTAATTAGTTTTATTGAATATTATTTACCCATATAAGTCCTAAGATATAACATAGCAAGAGACTTAAGTAAATTTAATCTACTATACTTAGGGTTGTATGACGTGTTTATACGTATAGCAGAGCAAGAATTATATCATTTTGTTTCTTACTTTGCATTCACTCTCTCCTATATTCCCGGGTTATTGGCAATCCTAGACTCAACTCAAATACAACTTCCGGGTGGTACGTTAAGTGGCAGTCTCTGGTGGGATTCAGGAAACGTATCTCCACTTTAGTTTCCTGATGATACTTTGAACTGGATCGCCTCTTATATCTGACTCCTTGAAGCCAGCCAGTACAACTTTCCGTTTCGCTAGCTCCTCTCTGACCTCTTACTTCCGACTATTTTTCCCGAATCTCTTTCCGAGGTCCTTCCCATCTCGAACTATCCTCTCCTAAAACCTTATTGGTCTTCCCCAGGTCATCCAATGGCGTCGACGTACCAACATTCGTCTTCAAAACGTCAAAATTTGGGAGGGGCGTCCTACAGCCACTCTTTTTGTCAGCGATCTTGCTGACCTGGGGTTTTTGCCGAGTTGCAAAACCCTTTCAAACAATGGAGTGAGACTCCTCAAGTCAGGCTTCAAATTTATAACTGTGTTTGTTTGCCGGGTTTACAACAAAAAGGTGCCTTGCAAACATCTCAGGATCTGTTCTCAAAAGAAACGTTGTACAGAATGCTTAATATTGTAAATTAACAAGCCACAATATATTTAATTATTAATTTAAATACGTAGATTCTGTTTGTTATGCCAAATTTTAGATGATGTTTTATAAATTAGTAAACATAATTCCCAATGATTTCAATAACACTGGTCAGATCGGGACTTCCTACACCCCATAAAGAAAAAAAAATTATTTATGTTCCAAATTTTAAAATATTAACAAAAAAGTGCTTAAGGGGGGAAATTCTACATGGGAAAAATAAGAACAAGTAAAGTCAATAAATTGATCTAGCTGAAGTTTTAACACACAATAATTTAATTTAATTTAAAATGTATGTATCATTTTTATATAAATTGAATTTATATTGACTCACCAAATCTGGATAATAATAAACTTCATCTAAGACCGTTACGATAGTCAAATCTGCTTTAGTATACATGTTTTATCTGAAGAGGAACATTAGCAAAGGGGCATAACGTTACAGCAGTACAAACTAAACAAAAGTGAAACATTTTTAGACTACTACACAGCGACCGCATTTGCACTACGTTTAAATGTCGATGCGTTTGCCATTGCGTGTTATTATTTTATTATTACGATTAATTTAACTTTTATATTTGTTCTATGGTATCGTTTATCACGGGGCTGGCGGGTTCCGAGTAATTGGATATGGGGTAGACCGATATTAAATTTTTGTGTCATATAAAATACTTTTTTAAATAACAAAAACACTTTCCGTATAAATTGTTAATTCACGAAATTTTATGAAACCAAAATCAGTAAATTATTACTTTTATTCGTATATTTAAAAATTTCTGTGAATGACAGTAATCCGATGCGAAACTGTTGTGAACCTACCTGAACCCACATTTCATCTACAGACTTTATTTGGAAAAAATATTTAATATATGATCTACGGATTTACGCAATTGATGTGTTTGTTTGCAAGAGTTATTTGTTAAGTATAGGCATAATGGTGTAGGTTATTTCATTTTAGAAACATTTTTGGTCTACCTGAACTTTTCATTTAATCTTTTACTAGTCTTGTTGTAATTAGAAGCTCTATAACAATAAATAATTCAATTTATTTTGAGGATTCAGATCTATTTATCTATACCTTCCTTAAAACGTAATAAAATATTCTTATACGTACTGAAAAGTTCTTAAACATGTTTAACAATATTTTTAATACGTATGAGAATTCTAACTAATAATTTGGGAATATATGGATAGAATTGTGAATTTTAAGACTGAAAATTCTAAATAAAGAATAAATAATAAAACTTGTGACTGTCATTGCATTATTTATCCACAAATTGTCACATTACCCTATATGTAATTAAATTATTTTGTATTATTGTAAATTATTTATAGTAATTTGAAGAGATCCTTACGCGTAGCAACAATATCAATTTTACAAATTATTGAACTTCTTGCAAAAGGAAGGACTATACCATGTTTCTCGTTAGTTACAGTTACAACACTATTATTTTATAAAATTTAATACCTATACTATGTATACTTATTTCTTATTTTTAAATAAATACTACTTATATCAATTTTGTTTTGTCCGGAGCCCACTATACATCTATTACAATAGGTTTCCCAACTCTGATTTAGAAAATTCGGGTGTGTAAATTAAAAATGTCAGTTCAGTTGCTATTCAGTATTCAGAAAAAGAGTGAAGATTAACATTCCTGTTTGAGATGCGGATAAATAACAAATAATTTATATGGGGCGGTGGAGGGAGACACGAATTTGAAACCAATATAACGCATGCTCTATTCTTTTATAATAATCTGATTAAACACGAATCGCTTCTATTTTAAGTTTGGCTCATGATGGATCCGCTGACAATTATTTAATTATGGAAGCGATTAATTTTTTATTATTTCTGGTAGTGACTATTAAAGCATTTAATAATTTTTTCATCCAAATTTATTTTATTTTGTTTAAAGTTTCGTGTATTAAAAATAGTTATTCGTAATATATAAAATCTCTGGTGAGCTAAAATAGAGAGAATGTCTCATTACCATTCAATCTTGGGTGGAAAGAAAATACGTAACAAGGCCGACAAATGAGAGAGACTTTATCTCGTGTTATCCCCGCTAGACATGGCCTAAAGCAGAACACTAGATGCATTGAGCTATTGCATTTCAAAGGACCCAAGCAAACGACCATTCAGGAGTTCTACGCGGTACGCTTGTTTCTTGTAACATGCTAAATGCAAGTGGCCTTTGGTCTGCCTGTGTCCCGACAGTGACCTCTTGTGGACGCTGCCAATTAGGGGTGTTTAGTTTGCGTTTGTGTGCGAAAGCAGGACACAGACCACGCCATAATGGCTCAAACGGACCCTGGTCAACTAATATCCTAAGTCATCACGTGTGAGAACAATTATTACATTTGCACCAGTGCACAGGAATCGTTTCAACATAGTATGAATACAGCATTATTGCCATTCAATTTTTTAAATGAAAATTATTAGTCAATTTAATTATTTTAATTAAAATCCAAAAAAATGATAAACCTGTAAAAGCCTGTTCAATTTTAAATCAGTGACACATTTTCATATTATCAGATGAACAAATTAACCGTTTCTCAATGATAAATATAATACTGAAACGAAGTACATTTCATGTAATTTAATTATGAAAATTCATTGAAAAACTTATTTTAGAATCCCTTGATGATAATTTTTATATTTAATTCGTTTACTCATTTAAAAAAAGCTACTGATACGACACGATAAAATCAAATGCTAATTATTCTACAGAATCTTGAAATTTTCAAAATGATGAAATACTTATTCCTGTTTTTGATATTTAAACATTTAGAAGGATACCGTTGTTTGTATGACAACTATTTTGAAGATCGTTATAAAACAAACCAATTTTTTTTCTTATTAGCTCCTGGCTTCATCTTTGACTTAAGCAACTGATAGTTCCAAAATTTTATAATTCTATTTCGTATAAGCAATTCTGAACTAAAGTGTCCCCTTCAACACCTGTCTGGTCACCACATAATTTATTTTTTAATCTCAACTCCAACAGGAATGTTCGCCTTCATTGGAATCTAAATAAGTAACGAGAACTCAAGTGAATTAAAACCTAGACTCTCAAAATATCTGAAGTCATACACTACTATTAATTCGCCTAAAATTATAAATTATGTACTTACTTGCCACTAATGTGATGTTTGAGTACAATATTTAATTATTTATATAATCCACTTGAAAATTGAACAACTTAATATTTCCGGGTTCCATTGATTTATCGCTGAAACGTTGTTTTGCTATAAAAATAAATAAGTCAATAACCATAGAATTATTTATTATTCTTTTTCGCCATAATTTTTAAATGGCGTCGTACGTGAATTTATATAGACTAATAATATCTTATCATACATACAGTTCAGGATAATATTAATTTATTTTAAGAAATCTAAAAACGTGGCAATGAAAACACGTAAAATTTGTACAATTAAAACTTAAATTTAAATATAATTTCTAAAGTGTTACAGGTTTTTTATTGACAATGAAAGCAAGAAGATGTGACAACAATTCAACAGGTGAATCGCTCGTGCCTACAATCCAACCTCTCCAAAACCCACCATAAAAATCAACCCGACATACCTCTACATCTCTCTTCTGTTGGCTCGAGAGGGCGATGTGAGATCGCCAGAGTAAAGATTTTTGTGGGGTTGGGTTGGGGTTAGTATTATTTTGGGGGTGATATGCAGCTGACGAGACGAAAGCCCGTAAACTCAAGCACACCACACGCAACTACACTCATAGCATCAATATCACTAAACAGCACATCTACCACTAACGCGAGTAATTCTTCTCATCGCGCAAACTCGGAAGATAGTAACTATGCACTAAAACATCTATCTCCCAGAGTAGCATCTCCAAACTATAAGTTCACTGCAGAGAAGATGAGAAGACACATCCTATATGAGTGTGTATGAGTGTGAGTAGTGAGAGACTTAGGAATGAGCTTATAACTACACACACACACTGGTTATATATAGATGTGATACCGTAGAGAAGCCGAGCGAACCTAATCATAATCTCACACACTAATTACGATAATAACACACACCTACTGTTTTTGGGTGTTCTAAACCACATTGATACACACACCGTACTTAAAAAAGTCATCGTTATTAATTTAAGGTTAGTTGTAGGATGTTTGTGTTTGAAGTTATTTTTTTTGTTATTGAGTATTTTTGTTTTGTATAGGGGGAAGAAGGATGTTGGGGTTTTTTATATGTTTGTTAAGTAGGAATGTTTATATGAGTGGAGTAATAGAAATATGTGATTTTGTGGTTTTTGAATGTTGGTGTTGTGGTTTTGGGTATAATAGGGGGGGTTTTAGTATTATTGATTTTTGGTTTTATTATTATTGTGGGGGTTTGGATTAGTAGTTGATGAGTTTGTTTTTTATGATATTTATTTGGTTGGTTTTGTTAAGGATATGTTTTTATTTATTTTATTGATGTGGGTTAATTTGTTGAAATTTAAGATTGGAATAATTTATTTTTTTAGTTATTAGGGTGTAAGTGTGAGTAAGTTGGATTTCGATATATTGGAGTATTAGGATTTATAGTGATAAGGAGAGTGGGAAAAGGGTTAGTGTTTGTGTTTGTATTATTTGTTTGTTTGATTTGTTATTTAGTATGGTGTATATTATTGTTTTGAATTGTAGGGAATAAATTATTTAATTTAAATTATTAATAAGTGATTTGATATAAAATGATTTTGTAATTGAATTTTATTTTTGTTATTAAAATTTTTGGGTTGGATAAATGTATAAACATTAAGCGACGTAATGAACCTATAGTTGAGAAATAATAAACCTCTTTTGTTTGTCGAAACGATGTATGCGTAATTTAGTTTTATTTATCCCGTCGGGTAAATTTTAATATTTAGTAAATGCTCATTTATAAATGCAGATAAAATATTATGCATCTGACAGTGACGTTAATCACAGGTAAAAGAACTAAAGTAAATCAAATCAATTTTAAGAACAACAATACTGTATATATTTGAAAATGTTACCAAACCTCCGTTTTTGCCATTTTTTTGAAGATTTTTCGCCTCTAGCAAAGTCCGTACTTAACTTTAAGAAAGGAGTAAGGGCTTATTTTCTTTGTCGCTCCGGGACGTATCAGTACATATCTTTATTTCTAAGGTTGTAGAACCAACCCTTCATCCAACTTTTAGGCCATTGTAAATCAAAAACTGAGGATTTTAGAAAACTTATGAGGACACAGGCGATTGTAAATTTTATTCTCTACAATTTTGGTCATATTAAATCAGACGGGAGGGAGAACAATATGGAGGACATCGACCAAGAGAAGCGATAGATTAACACGCCAAGTTTTAAGACATGACGGTTTCGTAAAATTAGCATTAGAGGGAAGTATCTGGGGTAAGATCAGGAGATGTAGGGCATGGATGTAATACGGTAAGCAGATCACGGAGGATTTGGTAGTTATGCGGATATGAAAAGATTTTCGCAATATAGGTTAGCATGGAGGGTTGCATCAGACCAGTCTTAGGACTGAATACCACAACAACAACAAAAACCTTTACTTTCAGACCACCACAAATGGGCCAAATTCTCTCTTTATAAAACTTACATTTTGACGGTTTTTTGCCATATACACAACCTAGTTATAAATTTAAGCTGTTGAAAAACATAGAAAACGAGAGATAACACGCCCCTATAAGTAAGTGTTGTTTCTGGAGTAGAACTACGAATGTAGTTTACCCTCAAGTACTGTAATAAAATTATCTTTAATTACATTCGTGCTTTATTATTTACATAATCCCGAGCGTCGCCTGGTACTCCAGATAGTAAAAATACGCTTGTATATTAACTGCCACGTATATTTTAGTGATGTGAAATTTAAAATGCAATAGTAATAGCTCAACAAGGACTGTAAATAGAGTATTTAATCTATCCAATGACCAAAAGATAATAAATCTTAATTCGAGACTATTTTCTGTATTGCTAAAAATGATATTAAAGTCGAGGTCAAGTCTTGATTATTGAGCGCAGTGAAGGAAGACTCTTTCAGGTTTTGTTAAAAATTCGATGAAACATGGTCCCTAACGAACGCATTGAATTATACGTGAGCTTTGTTCTGGTACGTTAGTAAGGTATTAGCTGACGTGCAAAGCTTACCCTTGAGATAATTGGCCGGCCGCTCTCTGTGCGTCGGGAAACAAGTGTCTCTGTATCGTGACAGCTCGCCTCTTCTCTTCCAAGGCACTCACTCCTCCCCCCACAACATTCAGGCCTTCTTCTGCACAAAAGCACAAAGCAGACTAGACTAGCACACGTCCCTGCCTTCAACACTGACTAACATTCACTCACAATTTACATTTCACCACACTCAATTAAAGCGCGATATGTAAAATCTGTTTGCACATTCAACTTAATTGTCTCATTATTGGAGTTCGGATTCTCGAAGACCTTGGGACGAAATATACGTGTCCGTATGACATCACTGCTTTTAAAAACAATATTATTATGATTATTATTTATTGCATCTTAAATCCTGTCCTCTTTTCAAAACAACAAACACATTCTAATTCATACAATTATCATCATCAATTACAAAAAACAGGGAATTTTCTTCATTCGGATTGTTTTTTAAAAGAAAGAATGGATAAGATGTTATAAATAATAAAAACCAATACTAGTTACTAAAATACACTGAACACATTTAAAATACTCGCATTTAAATTTTTAAATTTCTTTATGTTTTTTTTAAATTCATATTATTATTCATATTACTTCAGTATATTATGTACGCATTATTTTTTGACTCGCGACTGGGTTTAATATGCTTCTTAATACTTTGAGAGTTTCACGTTATCCGGTACCGATTCTTTCTTGATTTTGAATTGTTTCCTTCGGTTTCATGGTTTCGTATTTTTGAAAATACGCTGCAGAAAGTGAACGGTGAAGGAACAAGGTCTGATTTATGTGATAATTAAATAAAATTTCGTGACCTACTTCAGGCTTTATTTTTAATACAGTATAACGTATTTCTACCATTTGTACCATCCTCAGGATTTAACCCTGTGGATAAATATTGAATTTTTAAACATGTTTTACGACTACGACGACAACCATCAATATTTATTCACGGAATAAAAAGTCGAAGAAGGTAGAAATACCTACAACAACATTGCTACTTCTAAAATGGTTTACGAAACTAAGTCTGAAATATTTCATGTTCATATTCGTTTTCATTTCTATATAACTACATCATCCAACTTACTACCTATTCTGCTTATCGCATTCCATCCTTACTTCTCTCTCTGTTCCTACCCTACATAATTCCCTCCAATGCTAATTTTACAAGACCCTCATGTCTCAAAACGTGGCCAATTAATCCATTCTCTTAGTCAAAGTCCTTCATACTGTTCTCTCTTCTCTTATTCTGCTTAGAGCTTCTCGGTTAGTCGCTCTTTGCACCCATCTGATTTTCAGCCTTTTACTACAGCTCCACATTTCAAAGGCTTCTATTCTTTTCCTTTCTGCAACTCCTACCGTACACGTTTCTCGCTCATACAACGCCACACTCCATACGAACAGTAAATTCTTCTTTTAGCGAATGACTTATTTCCATGTGTTATCTTACTCTACTATACTTCCACCATTTCTAGTTTTTATAATAACCAAGTAGCAGAATTCCTTAACAATCCTCCAAATAACTCTTCTCAATCTGACACCAAATTTTATTCCATTATTTTCCATACTACACTTCTTTAACTTCGTTTTTCCTCTGTTAATTTTCATGTTGAAATTTTTTTCCAAGATCACGTTCATGCCATTTATTATGTTTTTCAAATCTCCTTCTGACTTCCCGAATAAAATTTCACCTTGCAGTATAATTCATTTTTCATATTCCTTTTTGAAGTTTCTTCATTGTCTCTTCTATATATAAAGTTCAATATCATGGGCGACGGATTGCATCCCTGTCTTACTACTTTCCTGATTTCTGTCTGATTTTCTTGACCTTCATTTCTAATTACTGCTGACTGCCTTCTGCAGAGGTTATGGGTAACTCTTCTTTCTCTGAAAAATCTTTAATAATGTGAATTTCAAAAGGAGTTCGAATGATAAAATGATAAAAGTCTGAATTTATTTTCAATGGCCTTACTACTAAATCTCAAAAGGTTTCTAATTTCACTCCATATGCCCATATTATATTCTCTTGGCCTTAGCATTTGACAATAAGTTATCTCCTCTTACGGTGGGAATACAATCTGGAAATTCGTATGTCTTTGAGAATTTGAGTGTCGAAAAGTAGATCGGAAGATGCAGGAGTAGAAGTTTTCCTGGATTTTTCTCTATACTATCTGACGCAAGTAAATTCACCTCTCTCTTTGCAAACGAATGTGAAAGCTGGAGTTTTAATTTTTTTTAGTTGTGAAATGTCCATAAACAACTAAATCTGTTCCCAGGTCTAAAGCCACTGAAATTTCTTGCATTCTCCCTGCTCGCCTGATCTATGGCGGGCTCCCAGAAGCACTTTCCCCTTACCGTCCCCTCGGAGCTAAAATTTAATAAAACGCCGAAAGCCTTTTCGTCCTTAACCACCATTCCTGACTCTGGGAAGTCAGAAATCAGCATAACTCAGAGTTACCCCCAGTCGGTTTCCACTAATTGATATCAGTGACGGGCAAAAGTGTTCGCCGAGGGCGCTGTTTATCCTTGGGGGCTGAAGGGTTGCGACATGTAATGGCTGAAAGGCGTAATGGCCTTCCTCCATACTTCATTTAACCTTTCGCATTCGTCGCGCCGCTCCTAATTGTTTGTAAAATTATCGCCCCGTTGTCACGGTTATATTAATGTTTCCCTCGTCTGCTGTGCCAGTAATTTGTTCACCGTCGAGGTACAGTCTCCTTGTTGTTTAAATTGTGCCTCTCTCGGAACGCCACTCTTGTCATTAAATTGTCTTGAAGCCTTTAACGACGCTTAGGAGCCGCCGTGAACAATTCGCGCTCCGTTCGTTAACCATTTTGCGTCACCAAGACAACGCTGCTGCTGTTTACAGAATCACTCTGTTCGCCTAACACAGATTTTAAATGAAAACGATACTGTTTATTTTTAAAGGAACGATACACCTATATTAATTATTATATCATGTAAAATATTCAAAAAATATGTATTAATTGGTAACACACAAAAGTGGTTATGGACCACAGTTGATTCGTTTATTGGTTAAATTGAATTATTTGCATCAAGATTTTAAAAATTCATAGTGTTTGATGAGAGCGATTCAATGTCAACAAATCCCAAAGTGAAAGCGTCTGTTGCAAAAAAAACACGTAAATTCATAATATGCACTCATGACTGGTGAAAGTTTTAAAACATTTTGGTCCGTGTAGCGTTACCTGCATTTCTTCATGATTAAATGCGAAGTGTAAACGTGGACTACACGTATGCGTACATTTTTTAAAACGGAAATTTAACCAGGGGACAGAATGTTAATTTTTTGAAAAATGGTTTAGTGTATACAAAAAAGGTTAAACGAGAATGGCCAAAAAATTATGAGTAAAACGTTCCTTCTTCTACTGAAAAGTAGCTACTAATTTTAATTCAAGTTTACTATTTCTGAAATTGAAACTAAAGATAAGCCAAAATCAGGGATAATCTCTACTCCGTTAAATCTGCTCAACCTGAATGTGCACTGTAACGAAACAATGATGCAGTACCTCAAGATTTCCTATTGGAAAAATAAACAAAACGTATAAAGATGAAATAGTATTTCTTTGCGGTAATAATTCTATCCCAAATTTAAACATACTTTAATTTTAAACACTCCCGGCTCATTGTTATGAGAAACAAAACGTTCATGCGTCATAATGCAACTTTCTACGATCGCTTTAAGTCTAATCAATTCCTGTTCTTGACTAATAACTTAAATTTCAAGTGTTATTATTTTGGGTTTCTCAAGTTTTAGCCAGAAACAACATTTCAGTATAATTCAAAATACATCAAATATTCTATGCATCATTAATGAAATAAAAACTTAACAATAAACGTTTC
Source organism: Eucriotettix oculatus (assembly GCA_034510155.1). Taxonomy (NCBI): domain Eukaryota; kingdom Metazoa; phylum Arthropoda; class Insecta; order Orthoptera; family Tetrigidae; genus Eucriotettix; species Eucriotettix oculatus. The sequence goes on along the minus strand of CM067378.1, from coordinate 86,189,172 downwards.
TATCAACTAGAAATATACTACATTGCAACACAGTGGCTGGCCACGGAATATAAAGCGTCATTGTAACTCTTTGTGCATGACAGACAGGGCCAAGACACATTCAGACTTGTTTCAGTTAAAATCACAAGATAATATAAATCAATAAGCATAATGTCAGGTGATGGTAAAAAAATTTAAAATTTCTCTTTAATTTATTCGTATGGCATACCACACTCATATTCGTTATTCTATGATCACATCACAATAATTTTAGATAAAATATCGAAATTCCCTACGTAAGTTTCAATCATTGGAGTGTTATAAAAACTCTAATTCGGGACGCTGCCACGAAGTAAGTAGATAAAGAATGTTGTCACTGCAATGCAGTATCCACAGAGCTGATGTCTCGATACGTTTTTGTTGTTTCCCCCCACCGCCGAGTCGTGGCACAGATTACGGCGCAAATGCCTTGGCTACCGCCCAGTCAGTGTAAACCTGAGTGGGGACTCCCCAAGACCTGGACGAACTTCTGCTTGGCCACCGGCCAAACAATACCACCAACATATAACGAAATCTCATCTCCATGATAATACCAATCTGATGTGTGAAAAAAGGCAACTCGTTCAGTGTTGATGGTTGCGTTCGAGATGAAAACACGAGTGGTTTAAACTTGACAAGAGTCATTGATTAAAATTGACAATGAAATTCACATTTTCATTCTAATTTTACAAATAATAAGTAAAATAGTTGTTTACAATTGTAAAATGTTTTTAGTCTGGAATTTACATAAAAAAGTAGTAAGCTGTTTCAGGCCCCTTGAGAACTTAATTTTTTTATTGAGATTATAGTCGCATCAATAGGAGATGCTCTTGGCGACTTCAAAAAATATTTACAAAAGAAAACAAAAATTACATAGAAATTGCAGGAGGAGTGCCAAGAGACAGATCCTCATAGACCAGTGAAAACACGATCACATAGGCACAAATAGACTTCTCAGATATATTTCAGGACACCAATTTCATCAATGAAATTTAAAAGACTGTGATCCGCCACTGGAGAAGGCCACAGTTCACGTCTGGAATGGTTATCAATCGTGGAACTTCTTGTGATGTCATAACAGGGACAGTCAGGGCGGTGTTACGATCGTTGCAGAATGGCTGAGAAGAACTAGAAAAAAGAAAAGAATGCGTAAGGCGGTAATGGAAGGTTCTGAATTTGGAACATCGACATGCTGTCGTCTCGAGATATCATGTGGACAGGTCATCTCTTTGTAGGACTCCACTTCTTTATAATCTACGTTTTTCTCTCTTTTCTTCCAGTCAAGAGGTTGAGCAGGTATGAAGATACGAGCGGTTTATTTGCAATGAAACCTCCAGCCTAGCGGCTTTATTGACAATTTCGTTTCCGAAGATGCCCTCATGAGCCGGGATTCAACAGATGGTGATTTCATGGTTGTTTCTTTTAATCTTCCAAAGATGGTCTCTGCTTTCTTTGATAACGAACACTTCTACATAGGTTGTTGGAGAGTCCGTTGATCTCCGTAGTTCAAATTCAAAGTGAAATAGGATGGGTGGTCTTTGTAATATTGTAAAGCCATCAGTATTGTATATGATTCAGCCATTGAGGTGGAAGCAATATTGTTAATTATCATTGAATTTCTAATTCTGCTGAGATAACCGAGCATTCTTAGACTTTGAAGCATCGGTGAGAAACACTCTGGGGTGATCATATTTCTAAAGAAGATACTTAATCGTATCCTCCCAGAAGCCCATAAAACCATGATTGGTTAGGGATGTAAAAATAGGAAAAAGCGATAACTTCCAGGGAGGAACGTAGGAGAAAGTGTTTGGGCCAATGATTGTTTGGTTAATTCTTTCCTTCAAAAACAGAGATTTGAGAAGCGAATGGAATTGAAACGGGTCCGATGGGGTAAAACCGTCGAGGATGGTCCCTGATACTTTTATCGGGTGTGACACTGGTTCAAATGGATATGAGAGGACAGAGTTTCCTTGGAAGTCTTAGAGAGGCGTTATTTCCTTCAATTCTCTGGATGAATCGAAGGCGTGATGATTCTTAAGGCATCCAGAACTTAATTTCCAAACTCAAAATTTCAACTTCATGCAAATCAAAATTCCTTGACTCAGCCAGGTATTCATATAATCTGGAGCACGTTTACGTCTGAGATGTAACGTCAGGGAGCAATTTATTTTAGTGCCTCTAATATACATACCACTGAGCTTCCGTGTTTGTCCCAAATTAAGAGCCATTTTTGCGAAAACTCTGCGCCTACTTCTTCTTAGAATTACCTGGAGAACAAAATTCCTGCGTATCACAATTCCATTTAAATTGAAATGAGATGAAAAATTAATTCGTTTTAAGCTGATTTGTTTAGAATTAAAATTTAATCAAAATAAAAAATTCAAACACATCGTTCCTTTCTTTGAAATTCATCAAGTAAAAAAAGTAAAAGAAAAAATCCTTGTTTATATTCATGATATTAATGTTGGAATTCGATGAAAGCATAATGGAACATTTCTTTGACTTTCCCTTGTGAATTTGAACAAAATAAATCTTTAAGTGTGCTTACTGTAAGGCATGCAGTCAAAATGCCTTACTTAAGCGTATTGTTGAAGTATGAAATTAATAATGGAAAATTTATAAAATTGAATAATAACAATAATTATATTTTCTATTTAAATAAAGAATTAATTTCATTAATAGCCAAATCATTAGATCTACAGTGCAGTCTTGAATAATATTTAAATTCATCATTTAAACTTTTACATTTTGTCAATAGAAATAATTGATCTTTAAATAAATATGTTGAGAAACGATTGAATAATTTTGAACGTATAATTTACTTTTTTTTCAGTAATACGAGTTTCTTTTTTCCTATGTAACAATCTTTGTTAATTTTGCATATAATATTATCTGCGCCCTAAATGTTAATTTTGACTTAAATAATTTCGAGATAGTTTGGAAGATGTAAGTATAACACGGATACCGTAATTATCAATCCAGTCATAATTATATAATATTCGTTTTCAAAGGAGAGTGAAATTATTAATATCAATTTACTATTATATTCTTTAACAGCTAAATTTTTAATATTCAATTTAATATTGCTATGTTTGGATGTAACATGTAACACATAAGAATGTTGTAGAAAGACATGAAGCATTAGACGCCAACATTACGTTTAGGATACGACTACTATATCATTTCACTGCCTTGTATACAAGACTTTAAACAATAGCTTTCTGGAAAGAAAAGGGGTTTTTAGAGAATTAAGAACTTTGCATAAATAAGTGGATATTTGAAACCAATTGGTAATTATCTTTTCTTTAGAAAATATAACTAACTCGTACACAGTATTAAGATAGTGAATCGTCTCAATTTCACAAGTAACGTTTAATGTAGCTATTTGTATGACTATCAAAAAATATTAAAATTTTTATTAAATAGGCTGCGTTAGCCATGCAGAATTCTTTAAATTTCCCACTGTTTGTTACAAGGTCTGAAAAACAATGAAATCAAGAAATCTCCACAAAAAATCCAACCCGCCGTCATGTACAATACAGCTTCAAATATATCCTATGTGGTTCTTAAATGCTGCAAAAACCATCATATAGACTAAAGTACAGTTGGGTATAAACTTTGAACCCATCTTAGTTTCCGATGAATACCAAAATGAGCTAATTTAATTTTGTAATTAAAGTATTATTGGGCAGAATTTAAGCGTAATGTTCGTCGAAACCTAACCCTAAAAGGAAAATGTTTTTTAAGATAAAAATTTACCCTTTACCATGTAATGTATGTTAATGATTAGAATACAATATATTATCTGGCTGACGGACCATGTATTAAATTATCCATTGGTTCTATGAACGACTTTCGAAAATTTTATTAACAGAGGGAGATATCTGTAATGGGACTATGTGAATCTTTTCTTATTTGCCTTTTGTAGATACTCACCATTATTCCAATACCAGGAATTTATAACTCGCTGTGACGTCACCACTTACTCCGCTACAATCTTAACCGAAAAGATAACCTATAACCTCAAAATAGTGTTTTAAACAACTTTGCAATTTTATTAGCATAAAATTGAAAAACATAAAATGTAAAATACATTCATAGCCCAATTTATTGAAGATTCCCACCTGTGAAATTGACAAAAATTCTATGAAATTATAATGATTAAAAATATTAGATATAAGTTTGTCTTAGGCAAATGTAGTTTTAAATGGGCCGTGATTACACGAAATGTGGAAAAGATTTTAAGGATTTATTATCATCATCATTCAATGCATTCGTATTTTGGTTTGAAATATTAAGTTTCGGTTCATTAAATAGGTTAAGAATCTATTGAAATAACACTGATATGTTTAATGGAACCAGAGGTTTGTACTTGATATTTATTTTGATGATAATATTACGTTTCAGTAAGTAAGAGATAGGTTAATTCATAGAAATACATAATTTAAAAAAGTAGAAGAAAAGCAGAGCAAATTGGAAAAGCCACGTTCTCAGAATGGATGACAATAGAATGCCAAAGCTTTTCCTTCAATACCATTCTATTGGAAAAAGGGATGTCGGTCGTCCTAGTAAGAGATGGAATGAAGATTGAGGTCGGAACAGGCAATAGCCTAATACATGAAGAGGAAGTAAGTAAGAAAGAAGCAAACGTTACTAACTACTTTGAACTAAAGTGTACCCTCTGTACCGTGGTTTCTTTGAGGTAGCTGAAGCCGAGCGTAACCGATGTTTTCCGAGACTTACTCAGGGCTATTTTTTATATTACATATATATAAGTATTGTAAATAGCAAATTCTCAATAATAGGCAAATAATTGACTCAGTGGTTAATAATGACCTGGGGTCGATGTGACGTTTAGAGTTAAACGGAAAGAAAATCCCATTTTTGTTATTTTATGATGACCGTTTAAACATAAATTTACTCTTTATTGTACCAACTAACAATAATTAGGATAAAAGTTTTTATATGAATAATAATAATAAAATAAATTTACTCTGTTGTTGTGGTATTCAGTCCTAAGACTAACAATCATTACGATAAAAAATTTTATGTGAATAATAATAATAATAAAATAAATTTACTCTGTTGTGGTATTCAGTCCTAAGACTGGTCTGATGCAACCTTCTACACACATATTTTCTGTGGAGTCTTTTCATTTCCACATAATTAGGACTTCACAAATGTCCCTAACCTGCTCAGCGTATTCCACCATTTTCTCCAACGCTAGTTTTACAAAACTCTCATGTCTCCAAACGTGGCCAATTAATGTATCCCTTAATTGTACTATTCCGCACACAGTGATACCGTTATTTTTTTAAATAATAATCGATTAATATAACAATATAAGTGTGTTAATGACGGATTGTACTTTTGTTTTTTTAATCAATTGTTTTTGTAGCATTATTACAAACAAAATGACGGATAGAATGTGAGTTCAGTTTAATTTTGTGTGTAATCATTTCTTACTATATTTGTGTAATAAATAATTGTCAGTGTGACTATTGGAGGTGTTTGTGGAAGAAAGCCCGGGCGTTGTGTGTACTGAGGACGAGCGTTATTACCTCCGGAAGAGGGAAGCCCACCTGTGCAGTTCATTCGAGCACGAAGCAATCAATGGAGGCGTGCTCCCGGCCCCCGACCGCAGAGTTGGCAATAACCTTCACGTGCGAGGGAGGCCGAGGTCTGAGGCCCGACGGGGGTCGTAATGCCCACGAATAAATCTAGCCGTCAACCTTAAGCCCTGCCCGGCCCTGCCCGGCCCAACCCGACACCTCCCTTCTCGTACGTCTCGCCCATGCGTCATCACCTCCGTCGTCCGTCATAGCGAAATCCACCCTCGCCCGCCTTCGCCAAGACTTCTTCCTTCTGTCACCAGCGAAATTAATGTCGAGGAACTCTAGTCACCGTGAATAGAGAACATGGCCCCCAAGTTCATCTGATTTTTCAATTTGGAATAACCTGTTGGGTCAATGCGAAGTCATAATGGCAAGTCCTTTAATAAGGCAAATTAATTATGTTGCGTTTCATAAAGAAAATTTTTAACGTAAGACAAAATTAATTTCCAAGAATCTCTAAAGGAAAAAAATAAAAAGCATTTCTCGTTCCTTTTTCTTGGAATCTCACTCAAATAAAATAAATTTTTAATATATTACTTCCTCACGTAAAAGCTTCTAAAATATTTTAATAAAACAAACTTATATATATGTAAAATATAACTAGCTCCGTGCCCTACGATATCCGCTCCAGTATTTAATTCGACATAATCTCTTTGTCAACACGTGGTAAAACATCAGCGAGAGCGTCGCATTTTTAAAATTTACTTTTTTACGCCCCCTTAATTTATGAAATCTTAATTTCATCATAACTACTATGATAACTTAGTATCCTAACCTCCTAGTCCCTTAAATAAGCACAATAACGTAAAAATAGCCTGAAATAATGTAGAATACCGAAAGAGACACTATCCTCCTAAAAACCGCGAAAAATACTTATCCACATTCCGTTTATTTGCGTTTTACATATACGTACTTTCCGCCCCCGCTCCCAGGGTTGTAACAGCCAATTATATATATAGAAATGATTACCGTGAAATAATGCGTATAGATTCAAATACACACAAACGAGAAAAAAAATAGTGTGCGCGAGGTCCCATTATTTATATACATAATCTGCACTGCGGCTTGTACAACATTTGCATTATTATTAGTTAATTAGAAACTATAAATAATTGAATCAAATGTTAGTAAAACTTAAGCATGTTTAACAGAAATTTAATTATACCAATTGGCAGGCTTGGAACGTGAGGGCACAATCTACCTGTTTGTCTTTATGATATGATCTTTTTCTGCCATAAAGAGGATAAGGAGTAAATAGATGAACCTAAAACTTCAAAATTTCGAGAGAAGGCTTCTCTGAGATGATCAGGGTTCAACACCAAAATTTGAAGGTAATCGGCTGAATTGTATAGGAACGCCTAATAAGCCTTATAACTCGCAGTTAGTTTTGAACAGGTCCGCAGTGGAAATTAAAATGATTTACAAATATGTATATGAATATCTTCTGAACCCTGCAATATATCTAAATGAAACATTCACTAAAATTAAAGTAACAATTCCTATTAAATTCCTAAAATTTTCATTGAAATTCGTGGATCTGTTTTGGAGCCTATTTGGGACAAACGTTCAGACAGACAGGCACTTCAATTTTATTACTGGCGTATTTACGGGAATAGAAAAAAAAGAAAATATAATTTATTTTTGAAAATTTCACTAACAATAAAATTTTGCAGTTTAAGTTCTACAATCAAGAGATTTTCACAAACAACGCAGCCTCTATATTTTGATTAAATATTTTTTCCATAAATTCAAGAGAATTAACCCCAGACGAAATGTTACATTGTATCTTTTTCCTAAGAAGTCCCAAAATTGTGGATGAAACGTATCTAATTTGTTAAATAATGAAAAAAAATTATTTCCTTATATTTATATTGGTATTCATACTTATTGAATTCAGCCATACCAATTTTGTTAAACTTGTGCAACTCAGAAGGATACCAAAAAAGCAACGAAATGTAATACTATATTTAATTTATGAAATTCTCTCTGACATGACGATCAGATTATTTATTGATTGATTCAATTAATTCCAGATAAATATATAACTGTAAAAAGTATTCGTGGTGAAAGATGTCTTTTTTTAAATAAATACGCAGGAAAATAGCTTGTGAAATTTATGTTTTCAAATAGTTTCCGTTTTCGAGTACGAGTCCATTTCACTATTACACGTATTACTATTATGAATGATCCTGATGTTTTCTGGTATTATAATACAATTTCTAGAATAAAAATCTATGCACAACAAATAAAGAATTCTGTAATCATTTGCACAGTGTTTCTAATAAAAGCGCCGAGTTTCATGGAAGCTCGAATTAAATATGAGAATTTAACTTTAATGAACTATAGTTGAATAAAAATTTTGATATCATATACGCTGCATATTGCGAGGTAACGATTAAATTTTATTTATAGCCGCAACCAGTTTTCATCTTTATCAGACTAATTAACAATTATGATTCCAAATAAGGGTAACAAAAATAGATTTTTTTATCGTTTACGTCAGTATATATTATTGGCAAAAGAAGATAAGAAACAATTTTAATGCAGCATTTTAATTTATTATTTACCGTAGGTATTGATTTAAATGTTGAGAGTTGCATTATTTTGAACAAAATGATGTATTTTGATTAAAGTAACTCCTTATCAGTGACATTTTTTATATATTTATTTTAAATTAAATGAATAAATTATTTTCAATTTTCTTTTATTTGCTTTCCTTTCATGTCTCTTACTTTTTTATACACTTTTAAAATTTTGATTTTATTTATATATAGATATACTATTAATTATTTTTCAATTTTAAATAGTTTATCTGACAATTAAATATAAAATAAATGAGTTACATCAGTCTATTTGACTTTTTTTTCTAATTTAAGTATTGAAACGTTTCGTCTCTCATTTGAGGTTTCTTCAGGTTAAAACGTAGTAATATTTATTAAAAAATCTTACAAAGAAGTGATTTAAAACATTTATTTATCAATTTTGTTGATTATTATTATAAAGATTTAAGTGTTCACGTATTTTACTTTAGAAACCCGGAAAAATTCTATGGAGTATAACCTAAGGAACATAAATACACGGTGCAGTTATTTTCCAGAAAAACTGAAGACAGGTCGAAGAAAATAAACTGGATAAAAACGTAAAAATGAAGTAATATTAAAATGAGGTAGAATGAAATATGTGGTCAAAATGCAAGTCAGTATTACATTTTGTGTATCAGTCATCACTCAATACACAAAATTATAAGGAAATTAACAGAATCAGAAATGAATAAATCAGTCAACTCGTCAGAAATATTTTTAAAAACATAAAATTTAGCTCATTTAAGTAAAATAAAGTTAATACGTGTCGTTTCTATGTTTCGGAACATCATCAGAAGTACAAATATAAAAAAATGATACCACAGATTTCGTTGAGCGTCAGTGGCTTTATAGGTTTCTATATTGTGAATAAGTTAATTTTCACGACAATATATTAACATTATTTTATTTCAACTAGCCTAAAGTCAACTACAACTTGTGTGCGGCACACGAAATTTAAATTATTTTTCGATATGAGAAGTAATAAATTAATATGACTTGTAAAAATGGTTTGTACACCCGAATACTGTTCCAAACATAGAAACGAAACGTGACATTTTTAATTTAATAAAATATTGCTTACAAGTATGCTGGTTTGTTAAATCGTTTACAATACTTTTAAAATTGTAACCTGATTTATTATTTAAAGATTTTCCTATATCAATAGATCAGAATATTTTTAAAAATTATTTTTCTTATTTTTCCATAAAAAGTAAATTTTTCCTTAGTTAATGTCGCAGTTTATCAGAACGAAATCTCTTCTGGGAGAGCTACGAGAAATCTGTTTACCTTCGTTCGGCCGTAAACATTGTGTTTTTGCAGACGAATTAAGTTTTCATTGCAGAGGAACATTAATGGAAGACTTGCACCGGCGGCGCTGGTTTGCGGACTCGACAGTTTTTCTTTATTAATACTAAAGACGCTGCAATTCCCACGACCCCTGTTCTTTAATGCGACAGGCGAGCATTCATACTGCAAGGACTCGCACCTGCGCCATCTTAATTAAAAGGGGCCTACGCAGAGATGGGAGACACGTTCCTCAGCAGGCTTTTCTTTAAGGTTTCCGTCGTTGTGTTTCACTTCTAATTTATGTTTACCTCATAAGGATCCTCGAAACCTCTCCCGAAAGTTTTTCGTAATGAAATCGTAACGCTAGGGATTTAAATTATCAGACATCTAAAAGTATTTCGGAAAAGAATCTCACCGTTATATTTATCCCTTATAAATATAACATTTATGACATAATACGATTAGTAGTACAAATTCACTAAAATTATAAATGCTATCCAGTTATTTACATATCTAAAATAGTTTATCAGAACATGAGTATGTATGTCACAGGCATAGTTATCTAAATTACTGGTGCGAATTTGACTAAATTTGGCACACGTGTTCCTCGGGGCTCGACGCTTCCCATGATCTTTAACTTTTTGTAAAAAAAGTGAAAAAGTCAAAAAAGGTTTTGAGTACCATATAGGCATCGAGATCTCGTAAATATATATTCTTTTAAAATTATAAACATTCCCGTTTGAATTAACCTATCATGGTAAACAGATAACTCCCTGAGAAATAGTAAATTTCTTTGTGTCGTCGATGCAGTTTTTACGTAAATTCATTTTATTTTATACGTCAGGTAAATTTTAATATCTAGTAATTGCTCATCATTTGTAATAGCAAATAAAATATGCATTTGATTGTGAGATTCACCAGGTAAATGTATTAAATTAAACAAACCTTAATAACAACAATCAACAATACTGTATATATGTGAAAAAAAGTGGAAATGTCAACAAACTTCTTTTTTCCACTTTTTGAAGGTGATTTTTCTGTTTTCCGCCTCTTGCAAAGTTCATACTCAAATCCAAAAACCGAATAAAGACTTATTCTCTTGAGTTAATATATAATTTAAAATGTGGATCTTCCTCTCCCCTTTCCAGCTACAACACAATAAAAAATTCAATTTTGGAACCCCTCTGGATTTAGTTCCCTGTAGTTCAAAAACTGAAGATTTTAGAAAAATTCTGAGGACACTTGGTCGATTGGGAATTCGATTCTCTACAATTTCGATCATATGACCGTTCCTTCGCGGACCACCGAATATGGGTCAAAATGACATCTCTCTGTAAAACAACTACCATTTGGAGGATTTTTTTTTGTCATTTACACAGTCTACGACTGAAAATAAATTTGACAACAGAAAGAGATTGTACTGTATTCTCAAGTACTGTAATAAACTTGTCATCCTGCTTTATTATTTACGTGAATCGGAGCAACGCCGGGCTTTAAAGCTACTACATTTGTCAAATTATTCCTAATTATTAAACATTGCTCTATATTTATAGATAATGACAATTAATTTCACCACAAATCGCAGAATAATCATGATAGGCAAGAAAAAAATTCAAACCACCTGAAATGGGGGGAATGAGGTGTAAACATCGAATAGACTATAAATTTTAATTCCTAATAATCTAGACAGTTCACTATTGAGCTGGTGAAATTATAAATATAAAATATGGATAAAAGACTATTTATGTCCAAAAGTTCTGTGGTATTTATGTATGCGAGGTTGATGTTGATTACAACAAAAACTTGTTCATACAATCGAGTATTCATGTAAATCAATTTTATTTTCATTCTATAATATAGTCCATTTATGATGAAATAAATATTTTTTCTTTCGCTTTTTTCGGGCTAATTGAAAACAAAGCGAGTCCCTGGGCCTTCCACTAAATGCAGTCTGAGACCAAAAGCGTACGGCTCACAATGTTCTGATAACAGAAACCCGGCTTAAAGTAATCAGTTGTTTTACACTCCATTGTGCTTACACGCAGTTTGCTCGGTACAATGATTAAATGGAATAGGTTTACCGGCGCTCTGTGCAGTCCGTCGCAATTGTCTCTCGGGGATTCGGAATTTGACGGTCCCGCTGTGTTAAGTCGGCTCTCATAAAAGACAGCTGGATTTGAAAACGAAACAAGGACCCCTAGGGATTAGTACCAAACATTATTTTTGTTTACTAGAAGGGGACAACAGCCGCTGAATCAAAATTTACTTTGGTTCCTGTAAAGCACAGGCCATCCATGCTTCACTGAAGTATATATTTGTAATTATCTCTATGAAATAATGTTTTTTTTGAACTGTGTACAGGCCCGGGTCGTTCTATAACGACTGCCAAAATATGAATTGGCATTTGCGAATTTAAAAGATGCGGTCAAATAGGTGATTCATTTCGGTTAATATTAAAGTCAGAGATTACTTCGGAAGTCTAGTGGTTATCGTCACTGCCTTCTATACAGAGAATCCGGGCAAGGGTTTGGGTGTGTCTTTTGTTTCCGAATCGAGTAACCCTTACAGTGTTGATAAGATCCCCAAAAATGGTAAATTAGTCGCTAACGACATTAGCTGTCAATGCGGCTTAAAATAATCTAAAATCTTCTGAAAACAAGAAATCACTAGAAACCAAGAACACATTATAACCATAAACTCCCATAATTTCAGACTAGTGATTTTCAACTTTCTCACTATTCCTGAAATTCGACATTTTGGAAAAGCAAATTCCGGCATCAATATGAATTAATTAACTTTCTAGGTTTATATATTTAAAAAACCGATTTTTTCTGACATACATTCAGGATTTTCATTCAGTAAAAAGAAATAAAAAATATTTACCATCCTAACCAAACAATCCTACTTGACTCGAAAATGTCATTATTTTAGTAGAGATGTTTACTAAAAACTTATTCTTCGTCACTAGACTATTTTCATTTCTGATGTGAGTTTTTAAATCACTATTGTTTGTCCTTTTAACAAGCATTGCAGACGTTAAAAGAAATTTTATATATTTTATTATGATTATCTAAATTAATGTTAAAATCTTTGCAGTTTTCTTATAAGAAAAGTTAATGAATTTAATGTTTTTTTAGAAGAGTAGCTGGGTGTCTGGAGATGACCGAGATATTAATGCTTAAATCTGTGATACTTAATCATTAATACTTTTTTATTTCTCGCGAACGTCGTCGTCGCCGTTGCCGCACGCATACACACACACGCCATTAGGTTATGACAGATACAAATAGTGTCTCGGGAAATACCGTAAAAGTAATTGTCACCGAAAAGTATTTATTCGGCGGGAATATCGGCCGATTCTGCATATTTAAAAATTTCCTCCCCCTCCATCCCCAGGCCTCTGGGTGATAGACGTGTGTTACCCCAACAGTGCTGAATTACGAGTCGCAAGGAACCGTGTGTGCAAAATTTGATTGGAATTTATCAAAACGTTTAGAATTATATGAGGAATATGCACACTGACAAATACTGGCACGAAATTTGAGTCGTTTTTACACATAAACAATGAATTTCATTTAAAAGAATAATGTAGTTGATCCATCTGTCTGGTCTGTTTTGCGCAAAATAACTTGTAAATTTAATGAGCCCTTTATTTAATTACAAATATATTTTAAGTATTTAAAAATATGCAAAAATGTTTATCTCTCCAGTGCGGCGCTCACGCTGCGCTATATAAACAAGACGCATTGGGGCGCTAATAGACTATTTTAATTTTTTTTACAATATCAATTAGTTTTATATTTATTTCTGTTTCCTTTAGTCTTCGATTGAGGAAATAGGATGCGTAATACATTACATCAAGTAGCAAATAATGATAAGACCAAACTAAAATATGATTAAATTAATTACTTGGTAATCGTTTATTATTTCGCGGCGTCTGCTAGCTTTGCGGAAAGGATGTGGCACTTACTGGCTGGACGTAGGTCCTCCAGTACGGACTCATTACATTTTAGACATGGTACACCGATTATAAAATGATCGACATGATGAACCTCAAACTCAATTCCTCTTAATTTTCCATTGTTATGATCAATTATCAGCACATGAACGGTTCACCCATCGGTAGTTTTTTATCTCCTTTTTTCGCTGATTTCATATATCTTTATTTTGTAGTTTTGCTAATGCCATATTTTTAATTATTTATAAGCGCTATTTGACCAGCTTAATAACGTTTTCAATAATTATATCTCAAAGCTACATTTCAGGCACTAAATTGAAAACAATTGCTCACTTAATTTTCTTACAGCCAATTGTTGGGTTTAAGTTTGGAAAATGTAATAATCAAGTAATTTTTCTTTGCTAATTACTTCCGATGTCAAAATGGCTTACATATTAGCAACAATTAAAACATGATGGGATTTAGGTAATTAATGTGAAGTTGATTATGTATAGGCGGAGAAGTGAAGTGCACTGTTGGATACAAGAGCAGGAAATTATCGTTGATGGTGGAAGATCTCAATATATTAGAGGCGCAATAAATAATTTAGTTTGTAAATGACTTAGAGGTGCGTCTGAACGTGTAAAATTCGCGGAATCGTTCTTCTGTGGTGTTTGATGGCGTCCGGAGGAAGACTAAGCTTCGTCTGATTGTAGTTATTGCGGGCTCGTTTTATTTTACGCCCGTAGGATGGTTGGGGAATCTGTGGAACTCCTGAGACTTCGACCAAGGGAGCGAAGGGCGAGAGAGAGAGAGAGAGAGAAGGATGGAGTTTCTCCCCTGAGCTCGCGTCGCTGCACCCCACGGCTAATGAAAGTGCAGCTGGCGATGTTACACGTGTTCCAATGTAATTGCGTTACAAGAGCCTTAGGAACTCAGTGAAGGAAAGCGGAGAATCGTGGCATTTCTGGCAACACCGTAACGGATGTAGCTTCAAGGAGCACGGCAAAATCAATAAGTAGTAACGGTATGCTCAGAGAGAAACTTTGATATATGGTTTAGGTTGACAAAAATAACGAGATTTAAGATTTAGTTTCCTCATCTGGTATGTTGAATTTCTGGCTAACCATCCCATCCTGTGTTCTAATACATTATGCCTTTAATGGATGCGAAACCTACGTACTACATACCTGCGACTATTCTACGGTCGTAAGACTTTTCTTTCGACAAAAACCCGAAAACAATTTTTGAACGTCTAAAAAAAGGTAACTTCATTTATCTACTACAAAACATGACTTTTAGTAAATTATTAACGTAATGATCGAATGGATTGTTACCAACGATGCTAATTTACTATCTGCTCTTCCGTTTAGGTAAACCTTCCTGACATAAAATAGAGGTTGTGTTCACTCATATTTTCCCATTATTAATTTTACTAACATAGCATAGCATAATAATATTCCGTGAATCTGTCTATAAAGCCATGCTTCCAAAGCATAGAATTTTTCAAAACGTTTTACAGAAGTCTCATTACATTATTAATATAATTGTGTTACGTTCTGTTATTGTACTGTGATCAATAAATGTAAATAAATTCGTTTTAACGTGCCGGAGAGGCTTGTTCAACGGGGTTTAACCCCTTATAGTAATTGACAGTTTATTTCTGTAATGTTACAATATATTTTTTTTCCAGTGTTTTGTTAAGAAATTGGATGTCGTTAGTTTGCTTGGGGAAGTGTTACAAGGACTGAAAATTGGTAGACGCTGAGTCTTTTGCTGAACACGAAGTCTCCTGTAATATGGTGACGGCCCGCAAGTTTCGGGTAGGTAACCTTTGGTACAATAAAAAATACAGAATTCTGAGACTACCAATTTTCAGCGGGAAAGAAATTATGCGACAGTTTGTCTGAGGAAAATTAAGTTAGTAGAAGTAGGGGTCTGTAGTGAAGGACTTTAAAACAGGAGAACTGTGATTGAATCAGTACACTACCCTGAGTATGACGCTATACAAAGAGATCTATATCCGGCCGGTTGATATGTACATGCGACTTCCTCGCCACCAAGCGAGCAGACGCCACGAAATGATAAACGTTTGCCAAATATCATACACTGTATATGTGACACACCAGAGACTTTGGGCATACATATAATGGTCTACCATTCCCTGCTTTTAAAGCTTCCTCGGGCGATGACGCAAGATTCGTAAATTATTGTAATTGTGCCGCAAATAAAACATAAAAAAATTTCCGTTGAATAAATTGATTTTTTTGTGCCTGTATCATTCATCCAATTTCCGTGGAATAATAATGTTCATATTAAAAAAGGTTTCTTTCGATATTTCTAATATTTAGTTTGTCATTTAACAATAAACATATAAAAAATTTAAATTTATAAAAATAGTTACATTAAAATATAAATCCAAGATACATCAATAATTTGCATAACTCAATATGATATATATATATATAATTAAGAGTTATTTTTAAGAAAAATTTCAAATCATCCAGATACTCAATAATATACATATTGTATAATGCATGCGAATTATTGCTTTATCAATTCTCTGACTAAACTAACTACAAAAGCAGACTTAGTTATCTAGTTTTCCATAAATAAATCACATTAATAGGAACAATATGATTTCACAGTTCCATAAGTAAACTCAACCGTTGTAACATTTTAAAGGTTATGATAACAATTCTTAGTTTAGGAACAGTCAATAATATTTAACCTCCTCACACTGTTCAGTTGCCAGACTACGAGGAATCAGAAAATAATTATCTGCAGGATTACCTACGGGACCAGATTCATTTGCACACGACGGTCACTTTGAAGAAAAAATAGCAATGTTACTCAAATCTCTTGCCAATATCAGTGAAAAACTTACACTGCATCTATCTGCGTCCGAGGATTGTGGAAATTAAAGTTGAATTAAAAAATATTCCGCGTGTATTTCGTCATCCCCAGGATATTAGATATAAATAAAGTTGCGGTCTCCAGCGCAATTATTATAGGACACTTCTGCCTTGCAGGTAATATAAGTTCCGCCCGCGATTCCAATATTTTGCTCAACGATAAGTTTTAAGATTTGAAATTGTATATGCACTCTATAATGTGTAATTGTAAATATAACTCCCAATGAATTTAATTCATTCTGCTTATCGTTACATATTTGTATGTATTCATAGCTCATTCATTACTAAAGAGAATTCTCTCCCGCCTAAATAATCCATGTTAAAAAAATTAAATAATTCTGAAATACCTTTTAAAAAATTGATAAAATCATTAAACACAGATGTTGTGGTTCTAATTACAGCCATTTGTTGATGTGGTATTCAGACCTAGGACTGGTCTAATACACCCCACCGAGCTAACCTATCTTGCGCAAGCCTCTTCATTTCCGCATAACTTCCACATCCCACATTCGCCCAATTATGTTTATCGTATTCCATCCTTTGCCTCATTCTTCTATTAATACCCCACACACTTCCCTCTAATGCTAATTTTACAAGACCCTCTTGTCTCGAAACGTGGCCTATTAATTTATCCCTTCTCTTTGTCAACGTTCTCCATATTGTTCACTCTTCCCCTATTAGTGATTCTATCCACCCATCTGATTATAAGAATTCTCCTATAGCACCACATTTAAAAGGCTTCTATTCCTTTCCTTTCTGCAACTCCTACTGTCCACGTTTCGCACACATATAACGCCACACTCCATTCGAACATTTTTATTAATGATTTCATGATGTTCACATTTATATTACCTGTAATTATAAACCTCTTTTTCGCGAAAACCTTCCTTGCCTGTGCTAACCTACACTTTATGTCTACTATACTTCTACCATTCCTAGTTATTACGCTGCCCAAGTAGAAGAATTCCCTAATTTACTTCAAAATATCCTTTCCCAATCTAATACCCTTTGTTATTACACTGTTTCCCATATTTCTCATCACGTTCATGATATTTATTATGGTTTCAAAGTCTTCATCTCGCTCCTCTAATATTACAGCATTACCTTTTCCTTGCCTTCGTCACTTTAAGGAGGAAGCTGGCCGAGTGATCCAGTTATCAGACGACCCTAGTCCACACACCCCCCAAGGTTCCTTGGAATGCGAGAATATTAACAAAAATCAAGAAAGACCGAGATGAATCTGATTATAAAGCTATGTAGGATTTAATATTCCGATTTAAAATTTATTCTTCACACAAAATATCTGGTAACACTAGATGGGTGACAAAATGTTTTAACAATTGAAAACAATATTGTTAATTAGTTTTCTTAATAATACTTATTTTCTGCTTCACTTTACTCCTAATCGAGGTCACCTGTGATTCACGTTGAGTTTGTCGTCCTGGAAACATATCACTGCGATTTTTTTTTCGCAGTCCATTCTTCTTCGTAATAACTGTACTGCACTGAGCTTCTCCCTTGTGTTCCGGCTGAAATGTACGGGGACGCCGTTTATAACGGAATGAAGCCAAACACTACGTCCCGGCCGGCGACAATATCGTGCACCGACACAAACAATTACGTGCGTAGGAGCAGCGCCACTGACTGGTAAATCGGACAAACCCTGCAAACTCTGCGTTATCTACTGTGGTGTCAAATTATCATTGCAGAAACGAATCCGAAAAAATCAACATAAGCATGCAGTTTCTTCTTACCTTATTTAAGTACGGATCAAGTTTTCGACGTTGAGTCGCAGAACCATTAGAATATTAGCGTAAGAAAATGCAAAATTAATTACAGGGCGTTTATTTGTTTCCCAGGAAACTTCTTGCTTTAAGACGTCACAATAATAGGTCAGTAAATGATGACGTACTAAATAGTCATACTTATTACTCCTTAGAAACACCATTAAATAATTTACGTTTTGACTATGACCTACTAATTCTTTATAAAATCTGAAAGAATAATATCTGTAAATATATTAAGAATGAAAAATATATATATATATATATATATATATATATATAATTTCGGTGTGCGTGCATTCTTAATTCTTCTCTTCCTAAACGACATGACCGATTTTAATCAATTTGTTTGTTGTACATATGGGTTCACATGGATGGTTCTTAGATAGTTAAAACCAGTAAATGACGCTGTTAGTATGCATATATATATATATATATATTTCTCATGTAAATAAATACAGTCCTTAATTTTGAGCCTGATTATTTCAATAATCTTTGGCATTTGACATGCGCAACTTCATTGCGTCGTAGCTTGGCATTTTTTTACACCTAAATTTCTGATTTATAACTTCTTCTATTGTCTATATATTTTAATTGCGTGCATACTTAGTGTATTATTTATTGACACTGAACAATTGAAGTCTACAGTAACATTGTGTAGTATCTGTTTTCATCATTTAATTTCGTCATTTTTATTATTTTTTTAAGTATCCAAACGTGTTTTATTTTAAAATTATTTCATTTGCAGCATTGTGTAATACGGAAGGTTTTTGTATTTTCAATAATTTGCCTTATTGTTTTCTCTATTTATGTTCTTGGCTGTTTTATTTATTTATGGTGGCAAGTATAAATCACAGAGAACGAAGTACTCAACTTAGCTGAATAAATTCAGTGAGTTAATAAATAAATAAAAATACGGTAAAATAAGTAATAAAATAAATTTGTATTTCTACTAAGTACATACACATTAAATTTATTTGCTTACTTATTTGACCGTGTTTTTATTTATTTATTATTAAACGTAGTCAGAAAAATGATGTTTAAACTTGTCGTGTTTTAGTTTCCCTTTCACCTATGAGTTATTTTTAACAAGACGTCTTTTAATAGTAAGTAATTTACTTTGTTTTACGGGTTTGTGTACTTCATCATTATTTTATTTAATTATTATATAAGTTACCTTTTATCAAATACAAATTATTTTATTTCTTGTTTTTAGTCATTTTACGAATACTTAAACTATTTTAATAGAGTATAATTATAGAAAAATAATAGGCAAAGCTTCTGTTTCAGCTATTATGAATATTTTGTTTGCACATAATCTTTAAAATATCTAAATGTATAAATAAATTAATTATGACAATATAAAAACTTTATATTCTTAGACTTATATTCAAATCCACGATGAAACGACAACATTAACTTTTCTAAGGGAAGAATGTGAAGCATCACATCGAACGCTTTTAAAAATAAATCAATTACAACAGTGACTACTATATTTCCCATGTCGACTGCGTCTGAGAGATTCTGACAAACAGTCACTAATTGAGTTTCACACGAATATCCCGATTGAAATAGACGGTGACCGTTATGAATCCCTTTCCTCGAATTTATTTTGCGATCATTTCAAAGCCACTGTTCTCAATGCGTATTCCACAGAAAATTGTGCCGCTAGAAAAATTCTGTATCTGTGTCCATCACTGTAAAAATAATATTATACTATCTGGTTCCGTAACTCTTAATGGAACAAAATAAATATTAAACTACAAAACAGTCAGTACAGAGACAGTAAATTTTACGTTTGCTTACTGTCTGTTGTGGAGTTAAATTATAATTTGGAGTATTATAAATAATAACTCATTTATATTATGTAGACCCGCTGCAGTATTTAATTCGACAGTTATTCCTTTGCCAACGGGTAATTCAAAAATCATAGAAATTGTAAAATTGAACACCGGATGTTGAATGAAAGTCGCCGAATTAAATTATGTATAAATCGTAATTCAAACAATGCACAATTCACATTTACACATTTCATTAGTTTAATGTCGAAAAAATCCATAAGTAATACACTCAGTAATCGTTCAATTACAATACACAATATATAAGAAGTCAGAAATGAGAAATCGAAATGTCAAAACAATGCCAAGCTACGACGCAATGAATTTGCGCATGTATTGACGTGTAAGTGAAATTTCATTGATTATTCAAACGGTAAGGCTGAAAATGTGAGAATCCAAAGAAATTAAGATGCATTTGGGTCTGAAAATTAAATAAAAAATCTTAATCTCAACAACAGAGCCACCTACAGGGTACACCTATAGCTAAGAACCATCTAGATGGCTCCCTGAAAACAGAGTCTCATATGATCATAAAACAAAATTGCTTTGGGATAAATGAGTGAATGATATAAACTCATTCTAGGTAAGTTTATAAATATCTATATATGCTATTGGAAGTCTTGCGTCTGGGCGATGAAAAATATTTATTAACATTTTGGAATTTTTTTTAAAATAGTAGAACTTGTGTTATTAGGGGATTCAGAAGAAGACTTCAAAGACATAATAAGTGTCATGAACGTAATCCTAGACGAATACTACAACATGAGGATTAATACAGGAAAACCAAGGAATTGGAGTGTAGTATGAGAAACAGTGGAATAACAGAGGGTGTTAGATCGGGAAGGAATATTTTGAAGGAATTTAAGGAATTCTGCAGCATAATAACTAGGATCGGTAGAAGTATAGTAGAGATAAAGAGTAGGATAGCACAGGCAAGGAAGGCTTTCGCGAAAAAGAAAAATCATTTCTAAAAAACATGTTCGCGAGGAGAGTGGCGTTATATGGGTGGGAAACGTGGACAATAGGAGTTCCGGAAGGGAAGAGAATGGAAGCTTTCGAAAACGCTGAAAATCAGACGGATGGATAGGGTAACTCACGAGTAAATTCTAAGCAGAATAGGGGAAGAGAGAACAATTTGGGGGAATTTTAATAAGTAAAGGGACAGATTAATAGGCCACGTTATGAGACATGAGGGTATTATAAAATTAGCATTAAAGGGTAGTGAAGAATAGGAGGGATGCTGGATTTACGTAGAAATTAAAAGTTTTGCGCAGGATATGTTAGCATGGAGGGTCTTTGAACTTGATCTCACAGAACAACAATGCTAATAATTAAAAATAAGTACAGAGATTTATTATCTTTCTAAGGCAAAAAATATATTTCAAGTATATCGTTGTACAGTTCAAAAGAAAATGATTTCACGTCTTGCGTAAGTTAAGACCGCGCCAGTTCCCGTGGACAGATTTTTCCCCCGATTCGTTGAGCATTTCTACAAGTTGTATTGGCCGTAGTAAGCGTGTGCTTGTGCTTGAGCAGGGCTCCCGCCCTCCTGAGCCCGGAGTATCGCGGGCAGTGCGCTTGGTGCTTCCAGGGCCAAGCTCGCCCAGGTCCCGTCCCGCGCATGCGCGCGCACCTCTAGATAAGGAGCCGTGAGTCCGCGGCCGCCGCCACTCGCGGCAGTGGTGTGTGCTAGGCTAGTGTCGTGTGCGTGTGGCTATCGCGATGGTGCGGTGCAGTGAGCGGCTACGGGCCAGAAGCCGCGGCTAGGACAGTCATGCTCATGCTGGCCGTCGTGGTGCTGCTGCTCCTCGCGGTGGCGGACACGTCCCGAGCCTGGCACGGTGAGATCTCACAAAAATCAAAGCCAGACATCTATTATCTCTCTCATTACACACATAACAACCTGCCCGTCAAATTAAATTAAATATCAATTTAAGAAATTAGACTGATATAAATACATAATTAACAATGCATTTTTTTCTAAAATGAAGCATGTCACTCAGATTCCAACTGCCGTTAAAATGTTTACGACATCAATAAGTTTTTCTTTTCAAAATGACTACTGCCCCTTAACGTTCCCTATTTGGTTTTATCGTGATAACATTTTACAACTTACCTTTACAGTTTACAGCATTTCAAATATCCCACCACCCTCACTTCTTGCATAACGATAATTATAACATTTTAATCTCAGTTCCAACGAAAATTCCTTCAGCTATGTCAACTTATTACGACGAGTTTTCTGTGGTCCGCACTATAAAACACAATACCGATTAATGGCAGCAAATAGAGGTCCTGGAAGCCATGAGGGCGTATGTCAATTGTCCACCTGCAGAACTGAACGTTCTGCAATTAAATCTCGGCACACATCCGAGTATCTGATTAATATTTTAAGTGAAGAAATTATTGACTACTTGTGCTTAATTTGTTTCTCAATTTCACTTTTACGTTTCAAAACAACGTAAACTTTTATTCAATTAATTTATTTTAATTAAAATCGGCTTCTGATTTTTTCATGTTTTGTCATCCTAATAAAGACTGATTTTCCTTAAGTCGCTAACAAAAGGCATAAAGCTGTTACTTTAAAATTTCCCATGAAGGAAATCAATTCAGTCAAGGATTCTTCCCAAACGAAGTAACCGGGCTGTTAAGTACTGAAAGATACCAGACCCCAAAATTACATTCAACATTGTTATGATTGTTTCCCATATAAATTAACCTGAAAAATTGAAGAAGGGAATACCTTATGTCCCAATTAATGAAAATGTTTTTGAGTTTAATTGCCGTGATTTTGCTTTCCAAACACCTCCTTTGCTGTTTTATGCCATTAACATAGTCTGGATGATTCCTTTGGTCAAATCATAGCTTTTCAGGAACGTTGTTTGGTATTTGTTTCATCACTTTATTTTGTCTGTTATTGGCTGCGCCTTTCTATAAGATCAAATATGGTTTATCTAATAAATTATTAATTATAATATATATATATATATATTAAAAATATTAGTTATACAATTACTTATTTTATTACTGCTTCATATATTAGGAATCCTTATCATTTACCATTTATAGATATTAACACGCCATTATCAAATTTTCTTCCTTGTTCCACCCTGCAATGGGCTTAGAACACAGATTTTCACGCAACCTCTTCGCATCTCTGTCGCCTATTTGGATAGACAATTCCTTAGGAAGCGCCAAAGTATTTTCCTAATCGCGGTTCATATCTACTTCGGTAAATAGGTTCACCTACGTCTATCGTTTCACTTGTCAACTGAATCCTTTGATGATATAATCACGCGCCTTCTGACGCAGTCCTCCCTTTACATTTGTATGTCACTGTCAACTAGTTTTGTCGTTTGGGATCGCACATTAATCATATCTTATTCATATCACGAGACACTAGATTTTCTACAGACAAGTCAAGAGAAAAATGGTTTTAAATTGATATATTGATCTGACTACATTAATTCGATAAACAAAATAAAATTTTAATATTACATATAGATAAATCAAATAACTGATTTTAAAGAGTATTTATAAGTTTTATTAAAATACGACGTTTTGTTTTCAAATTTTGGATTGTGTAAGATACAAAAGAAAATTAATTAAAGTACTACAGTAAAGAAAAATAGTATTGTGACAGTATTTCATTAAAAAATTATTTATTTAGGTTTGCATCATTGAATTAATTTTTTATACATACAAAACAAAAACTACATTTTTGAAAGTATGTAATTACATATAAATCATGATTTAAGTTTGAGGTTCAATTATAAAATGTTGTCGTCCATGAATTTGTAAACCAGCTGAAATATTCACTCCTTAAATTTTTTATACAAATTATTTTTAACCTGAAAGTGGAAACTTAAAAAAAATTATATATTTTCTGTACCTAATAAAGTTCCCGCAGCTCGGCCTCTTTTATGAAGTGTATGTTCCGGCGTCGCAGAGCTGGGGCGTACTGTAAGACATATCCACTGATCCTATTGAGTCACTCGGCAAACTGTTTCCTAAACACGTCGAGGCACGGAGAGGGCAATGCTGCGACCCCACAGCAAATTCCTCTCCCGTCATAAGGAAGGACGTGAGACAAGTATCCAATAGCCCGACGTAGCTGATGCAGGTTTTATTGAGTTTGCCTTGCATCTCTTTCAGGTGAATACAGGGTAGGTTCCTTAAACTATATCCCGGGACCCCTAGTCAACCCTTTGTTGTGCCTTCCTCTCCCTTTCGCATCCCTTCCTATGCTAGTAAAGGGAAGTTGCCAGGAAATGGGAGTTGCCTGCAACTGAAAACCTGTCACAAAAAAAAGATTAAGTTTCAAAATTTCGGAAGAAACGTCGTAGCTTAATGAAAATTCTTAATTGTTTATAGAAGTGGTCACTTAATTTATCCTCTGTAAGTTTTTAAAAAACAGACCGAAAGGAAATTATTACAAACAATAGCCAAACAGTCGAAAATTTAGCAGGGTGATTAATTCAGCAGTTAACTACTTTTAGAGCCTTATTTGAGACTTCAACGGGTGAATAATAAAATAGACAATAGCTTTATGATTGTTGTTATATAAACTAATCCAAAATTTATTTAACGATAGTAAGAATTATTATAAGTTTGATTGCGTGCAATGATAGTTTACAACGTTTATTATATAAAACCTTTTTAATAAAATGTAAAATTCTATCGCTACCGAAGAAATGGTTTTTCTTTACACTTAAACGTTTCTGACAGAGAGAATTGTTCTGCATGTATGTCATTTAAGCGTATATAGAAAAAATAGTAAAACGACAATTTTATTTAATAAAATATAATTCATCATTGCACTGAGTCGTTCTCTAATTATGTTAAAAATAAATATCATGTCCCATTTTTAAAACATTTTATATATTTCCAACCATACGGTAACGCCCTCTCGTTTATTTTCAGTATGAACAGTATGCACATATAAGTTGAGATTATTGAGCCTCTGAAAGCTAACGACATTGCACTTTACTGTCAAGAAAATTGTTGACTCAGGTATACTTCCCCTTGCGGTTTGGAAAATAAAGGAAATTGGAAACATAAACCAGTCTAAAATATATTAAAAGATAATAAACAATATTCTAGAGAAGGTAATAATGATTTATAATGTCACGTCCCAATATTTTATAGTTAGATTAATGTTTAAATGAGGGCAAAAACAAAAAGTAATGAAGCAAAACCAACAATAATTTAATACTACTACGTGTTTCGGTCCTGATCTGGACACTCTAGATTAAAACAAAACATTGAATTATTGTTGGTTTTTTATTAATTTTTGTGTGTTTTTTGCCTCATTTAATCATTAATTTAAATTTACAGACGTTAATAATTATTAACTAATATTAGACTTTCATTAATTATATTTGATAACTGTCTAAATTACTGAGTATTATCAAATACAATTAAATCTAAGTACTTATGATATTCGCATTTAAACTGTTATTAATTTAATATCAATGAGGGTAGCCATGTATTAAAATTTGTATTACTTCCAAACTCTGGACTTTAAAACTATGAAGGAGCCCATGTTTCACACAGAAAATTTTCAAACAAAAATATGGAAATTTAGGGAAATATTTTCAGCCGTTAAAAAAAACATGGCAGACTTTATATTTTCACAGAAAGATTACTGGCACTTAAATTCACTTTGTCGTTCTTCATAAATTATAATTTCTTTGTACTAAACGTAATCAAAATTGGCAAAATAAATCCAGAAAGTTTATGAAGTTTATGTAGCGTAATAGCGCTATTTCCATTTCTATGAAAGAAAAAAAGAGACTCACAATGTGTCATATAAAATACTCAATTCGTTTTAATTTGGCACATGTACGAAAATTCGAGTTAGGTTGGCAATCGGGTAAACTCAGTACGGGTGTCAGGTCTGAATGTTTTTTTTATTAAATGAGTTTGTTTTCCCATCACTTTAATACAGGTCTGTGAAATTGGTTAAAATGAGTAGTTACAGTCTTAAGAAACCAAGGGGCATAATCTCAAGCGCATGAAGGATCTTAGAAAGATAACGAAATACTAATTTTCACAATTGACAAAGTGTATTAAGAGCGTAGATAACAGTTAGTTTCACGGCATAAGCAGTTATTACTAAATTATACGCTTCTTATGCTAATAATCAAGATATTTTGACATGAAAGGTCGACAGAATCACAAGGCTTTAAGTGAAATTTTTGAGGTAAAAAATTACGGCGTGTTAAATTAAATCATTAGTGATGCTGATTTCCCAGTCATGACCTAACGTTCGGTTGGAATCCGTGACTGAACTCTAAATTAAAATTTTAAAAATCATTTCGCAATTGACGAATACGCATTTATTTCCCCATAGCACTGCCACAGAGCAAAAGTATTCCCTCCTGAATGAGAATGGCAGGATTAATAACTTTGTGCTCATATTACGCTCTACACCATGTTTCAGCTGAAACGTTATGCTATTTTGTATATTTGTGATATTTCGCTTACATAAATTCAGTAACCTCATCATCAAGAGCAAATAAATAAGGTCTTTGTTGTGCGCAATGTTGAAACAAAAGTAAAGCTGGCAAAGGTCGGAGGTTAAATGTGAACTGTATGCAGGCTTTTCGTTCCATAAATTAACTTATGTCACCAATACTCAGACTGTTAGTGCATCAGAACACTACTTATACATAAAGTAATTAATAGCGTTCTCTGCTAATTAAATCACAATATGTCAAAGGTAATGAAAAGCGAATATTTGCAATTATTTTTTAAAAATGACTGAAATGACGTTAAACCTTGATAGGAAGTATTATGTTGTAGTAATAAATGGACGAGAAACGAAGAGAAAATAAAATTATCTTGAAAACCGAAAATATTATTATCTCTGCCAACGCGCATTATTTATTATTACCTTATCGTAATTACTCATCACACTATGTGACAACTTAACATGGAAATAGGTATTGGTTTCATCTTAAAAATTTTTGGGCGTTTCTCTAGGTAAAAACCGAGCGCCCTCTACGGAAGGGTTAAATTTACATCGAAATTATTTCAGCGTCATATCCAGAACTTTATTTTCTCATGTAACGCAATCGATGTCTGCCTCCTAACTTAAGGATGGGGATAAAAATACGGAGCTGCGCCGCAAAGAATCTGTAGGGAAATACTTGTTACAAAATATGGAGATAATATTACTCCTAAATTGGCGTTATCTGCTGAACGTCTCTCTCCCTCTCTCTGCTGGATTACGTAATTCATACAAAATTGCTGGAGTGAAACTTCAGCTGTTTCCGTCTTCCCCGTCTAGACACTCAATTCAATCAGATGAAAAAATTCTCAGTGATGAATAATTGTCAATTTTTTATTTCCCTGTAATTGTTATTTGATTCTCCTCACTTTACCGAAGCCGTTTTATTCGATAAGTTACAACTGTAAGATACTTCAATTCTTACCGTTGCTAGGAATAAAGGAAGCTAAATTTTGCCAAATATCTTTCCTTCGCAGTTTAATATTTTTGGTATTTTGAAGTTCAGCTATTTCCGAAATACAGAAGAAAACATGTCACATTTCATAATAACATGTGCTTCTTACTAATGTGACGAAGTAATATTTCAAATAAATAACTCAATGGTACGTTGAATAATTTATTATATGTATATACGAAAAAAATTAATATAAGGTTTCTCAATAAATGTGGGTCGTTGTTGAAATGGAATGCAAACAGCTGTGAGTGAAGTATTAACGAAATTCTGTTTTCCTCGAAAGGGCATACATGGGCCTGTTAAATATAAAAATAATTTCAAAAACAAGAATGGAAAAAATGTTAATCGGAACTGGTCGACATTTTTCAATTTTTGTCCTTAAAATTTGGCATTATGCTTCTCATCTGAGCTTCAATGGAAGTATTTTTCTTTTACTTGAATTCCACTACCTTTGATCGATTTACGTTTAAGTTAAATTAATGGGGTGATGTAGAATCGGTCTTTGGGACGTGACTCGCACCATCTCAGTGGCAGAGTTCAAGTCCGGAAAATGGGAGACTTTGGACCTGGTCAACATTTTTCTAAATTTAGCATTACTCTTCTTATCTGAGCTTCAATCGAAGTCTTTCCCTTTGAAAATAATTTCCTGAATACTTCACAAATAGCTTGTTTTATTACATTTCAATACCGAGACGTTCTTATTGAAAAACCCTATATATAACTGACCACCATACGCTCAGAGAACATTTGACCTCCATCTCCTCAGGATTAACCGTGATTTAATTTGCTTGCAAACCAGCGCGTTATCCGTACAACACAGATTCGCCGCTTACCATTGTTGATCCTCCACGCCCACACTTGACGAGACCTCAGCAGCATTCGGACTCAGGTGTTGGATCCGCATTAATAATCAGTCTGAAGTCTCGAAGAGATAGTTCTCAGATCTTCCAAATCACTTATTGATCACGTTACTCGGCCTTTATCAATACTTTTATTCGTCCACCTGTTTTCAAGGCGCGTTACCCTCTAGACTGATATTACTGACTTTTCTTTCCCACTACATGACTTTTATTGTAGCATTTACGGAGTCTGGGTTTTACCCTGACTATACCTTGTCGCCTTTGTGGCGGCAAAAGCTTGAAAACCACGCTCCCATGTCTCTGGCTAAAAGCGCACCGGACTAAAAAGAATTTTTTTATATAATTAGCATTTTGTCAAGAGGTTTAAAATGTATTATGATACGTTGAAGAATCCACGATGTTGGTCATGACAACTTTAGAATGAAATTGTAACTTTCTGCAGGAGTAATCGACGGAAAATTTTAACAAACTCAACCGTTGATTTCAATTTGAAGAAATTTTGTTTGTCAAATAATTAATTTTCTATTAAAAAGAGACCTCTTAATCTACAATCAGCAAAGTTAATGGGTGGGTATCACAATCATCAACTGAATATCGTTTTGGCTCACCTTTGGAGCGCAATATAGTAGTGATTCGATGTGGCATGGACCTTGCTAGGTTTTCGGTGACTATGAGAAAGGGAAGTCATCCTAGGGTCCAAGATGTGTTCTACGGAGGCGAGGTCAGACGAAGTTTGTGGCCAAGACATCAGAATGTTCTACTGCCATCCTGCACGAATCTGGCGTCGAGACGCCGTCGCTGTAGGGAAAGACGTCCATCATGGACATTGTACTCCGAAACACTGGCGCGTGCACCGGAATTGTCACGTCGAAGCAAATCCTGATTTACAGAAAGAATAAACTTACAAACTCCATGATGAGGTGTGGAGTTCAAAACCTTGTCATACATAAAAGGAAAAGTCTAAATTTATTTGCGCTCAAGTCATTTGGCTGAAACTAAATTTTTGGCTAATAGGAGGCAAAAAAAGTTCATCACAGAGCTGGGTAAATAAATGATTTTTACATCATTTTACGATCTGTATTTTGATACAGCGAAAAAATTAGAATTAAATTTCACTAAACAATACGAGACAATATGCCACGGTACTGGGCCACAACCTGAGGGAGCTACTTAATATTTTAATTAATTTGGCGCAACACATTACCGAGATAAAAGTCTAATCAGAAATAATAAACCCTAGAGGACGCCAGTTTGTGTTTACAAATATGCAAACACCGGGATTACAGTAAGTCCGCTGCACTCACTAGAGATTAAAATGCCAATATTCAAAGTGACGTGGGAGCAACTTGGGGGATGGGGGATGATTTTTACAGCTAAAAGGTTTCATTTGTAATAACATCGAATGGGAATAATGGCCCTCTGCGACAGTCCGGGCAGGCACAAAGCACGTAAAAGAAGAGAGCAAAGCGCAGTTGGCAGCCACATGCCATGGGTGGTGAGGGGGGGGGGAGGAGGGGGCGGGGGTGTATCACAATCCAGAACAATGCTGCCTCCGCGTTCGGGTTCACTCAAAATACATGCATAATTTAACTCTCCTTCAAAGGGCTCTGATAGGTTTCCTACTGTCTTCATTCGCCGTGAATGGAGGATAAAGGAAATGTTACACTAAATATATGTTTCCGCGCTCCGTGTACAGTAGTTACCTGATATTTAGCCTCGCGGATTTGACATCAACGCGAGAAAAAGGACCAACTTTAATTATACTGATTGAGTGGCTAGTAAAAATTAATCGAACAGTCAGTGACGTTTGAACGCTTATAAAATACGTAGTCTGTGTGACGTTTGGTTGGCGGTCGGGTAAGCTCGGGGTCAGTACGCAAGCCATTATTTAGCCTTGAAGGTTTGCTCATAATAAATATGAAAAGTGGGACAGGAATAATTATAAACGTTCTAGAAGCCTCACAGGATCTGAGAAAGTTTCCTGAAATCACACAACACCCGTAGAGACCTGAATTGCCGTTATTTTTAAATCATTGTAAGGTACAGTACAAATCACAGTAATTAATAATATATACATGGTAGGAAACAGTTCTGTATCTGAATGATAAATACGGTAACGCGCTAAATGCAATGTCTTCTTCTTCGTTGACTCTGTAGCCGAATCAGGCCTTGGCCTACCGGGCCAACTGCGGACTGTCATCTTACATAACATAACATTTTGAATATGGAGTATCACGTGGTCAGCGTATCGATTCTCCGGTAGTCTTAATTCCATGACGACTCAAACATCTCAAACTTAACCGAAAATTAAGATAATTTGTAGTTCGAAGTTTTATGCCATTATAAATAAACTATTTAGATTAACCAACTTAATATTATAAAAAATAACGAATGGTCAAACGTAACAAATAGAAAATTTAATTTGAATTAAGACGTTTCGTCCCCAACTTTCGAGACCTATTCAGTTCATTAATTAAAAGGTAATTTTAATTTTATGTTAGAAGTAGAGGTATTTAATCGGACTTTGTGGTCTAGTGGCTAGAGTCACTGCCTCGGAGAACCAGAAATTATTCCTGGCAAAGGGCTCGGGTGTTTGTGAGCGTCTTTGTCCTTCCGAAATCGAGCAACCCTTACAAAGAAGATAAAATCCCATAAAAGGTAAAGTAAACGCTAATGGCCTTAGCTGTTGGCCCGTCTTAAAAATAAATAAAAAAGAATAATTTAATTTGAATCAATACGTTTTTTTTCAATTTTCGGCCCTGAATGTTGCAGTAGTAATATGAAATTCCATTTAAATTTTAATAAATAAACTGAAGAGGTCCCGAAAGTTGGGGACGAAATGTCTTAATTCAAATTAATTTTTCTATTTCTGACTTTTGGCCATATTTTGTATTTTATTTAATGCAGTTAGCTTATTGTGCAACATTCACCCTTACCGTATCGCAATGGCGCATCCATTTCTTGTTATAAATTAACGTGTACTTATTTCACACGCACGAAGATATATTTTCTGTGAATAGTCATAATACGGGATTTCCAAAAGAATGACCATGACGTCACCACATCTCTTCCCATTTATATGGCTCTCGACACTGAAATTGGTGTGGTTCACTGATCTGGAATCGTCGACTCCGCTTAATAATTGAATAATCAGTACATTCGCTACACAAATCACTTTGAAGCCTGTTACTTACACCTAAGTAAACCACATATTTGTCCTATTTTTCGTCGTCTCCTATTAAAGGATGTGGGACTTTCTAAATATTTCTTTCGACTAAACTAAGGCTGAATAATATTAATTTTCTTTGAATATAACTTTCAGCCGATGTCATAAGACATGCAACTATATTTCTTGTGTATAGTTCTGGTATGTGAATAGAAGATTTATAAAATATAGATATCAACCAATTTAAGAGCTACATTGTAATTTTTCACTACTAAAATTTTCCAATCACAATCCTACCAACTATCGACTAATAGAGATTATGGAAACTGTTCTTTATAATCAAAACTAAATCTTTTAACTATTCACTTATTAAAAGTTGACAGTTAATAAATATTACAAACTCTTACAGCTTTAAATATTTGCTTACAAATTGATGTTTATACCTATTCAGGAAAGGTATTATGTGTTTAAAAATGCTTCGGATCTAAAATTATAATTTAGTTTTGTGCTAGTTGGGATTACTTGGCGTTTATCCTAAAATTAGTCAATTCCACCTCTCTATTCGTGTTTAAATAATTAATGCTTGTAAATAAAATATGTAAATTATTCTGACTTAATATAATACAAATAATGGCCAAAAGTCAGATATAGAAGGATTAAATTTCAATTAAAACGTTTCGTCCCCTAGTTTCAGGACCTATTCAGCTCATTAAGTAAAATTTTATAATTAATTCGGTTTTATAATGCAACATCCAGGGACAAGTTAGAGCGGCGTTTTATTTCTAATTAAATTCTTTTATTTCTTACTTTTGGCCATTATTTTTATTTTATTTTTAAAATCCTAATGTTACTAAAAGATTAATTTGTCTCTCTTGCAGAAATATATTTTATGGTCACGAAAATGATAAAAAATAACTCTAGGCTACCTTTGCCTCTCTTCCTCTTTCTTCTTTTAAATTCCCTTCCTATGCTATTAAAAGGGAAATGCCATAAAAGAATCACATATATCCTGTAACCATAAAAATAATTTCGTCCTATTTAATGCCACCAAATTCGACGAGTATTTATTGGGATTACTGTATAGTTAATTCATTTTACGAGCTAATTTAACTAAATATCCCGGTAAAGCCGTGAGCCTTGTTAAATATATTACATAATAGTTATTAACGTCTGTAACTTTAAATTAATGTTTAACTGGGGCTAAAAACTGCCAAATATTAACCAAATAAAACCGAATATAATTTAATATAATTACACGTTTCGTCCCATATAGTTGATTCTTTTTTTATTAATTTTTTATTTTTTTTTGAGTCAGTTAAACTTTAAATATATTGTGCTGTAAAATTAAGACAAGGAGTTAGAAAAGAATAACAAGATAAGAAGTCAAAAAATATTTATCGGTAGGTAATCTCTTTTTATTTCTAATGTTTATCTACTTCCTTGACTGTCGCCTCTTATTCTTTATAACATATTGTAAAAATATAGACCTTGATAACAAAACTAAAATTTGATAATTTTACGGTTTGTCTGTCGGTTATTTTCTAACACTAGTTGAAGACAAAGTAAAACGACAGATAACAAATGATCGCTGCTGGAAATGAATTTTGTAGCCACAGATGTTATATTTAATAGTACACCTGATTAAGTCAAAGGATTGTGGAAGGAATGGCGTGAAAAATAATTTAGTTGGAATTATTTTTTCCTTCTTTATCTAATTTCTAGGCCATCCCCACTATAATATAATTCTTATGGCTATGGACAGACAACTTCTTTGCTTCCCAAAACTAAAATCAGAAACAGAAAGAATGGTTGATTCGTAATGTTTTTATGTAACCTCACGTTCATCAGTTTGTAATAATTCTATCCCAAATTCAAGATTACTTTAACTTTAAATATGCCCGACTCTTTGGTATGAGAAACAAAAAAGTTCATGACGTCATAAAGTGTCACGTAAACAATTTTCTACTTGCAAATAAAATAAATTAGTAAATGAATAAAGTCTACATACCTTGAAACAATATTTTGGAAAAAATTACACTTTTCCATGCAGCAATAAACAAGTTTACGAATCAACCTTCTCTTACCAATTTATGAATAAATAATAATACAATTTAATTACTCATTCGTCTCCAATCAAAATAATTCTCTTTGCATATCTCTCCTTAACTAATAGTTTCCTTAATAATATTTTCCATTCATCAGGCAAAAACGTCTCACCTCCAGCTAACAGGACACATCCAGAGATAAAACCTCTCTCCTTCCTCTCAAAGATGTTCTTTCTTCACGTACTATTCAAATGTGATTTGTGTATTTTCTTTGTAGCTATACTACAACTTGAAAAGAGAAAACCTGTTCAGAGATTTTCATTGCTGTAAATTTTGGTTAAGTTCACGCAGTCGTAGAACTCTATTTAAATATATTATGTTTCGCCGGTTCTTTTATATGCGTTAGAGAAACATCCTGAGGCTCCAATCACTGAGTAGCGTAAAATACTTGCCTCTCTTGTTTTTTTTAAAAAAAAGTATAAATATTTTAGGTCAAACGCCTCTAGACATTCATAGAATATGCAGCAGCTTCCTCATCTATGAAGTGTAGTTGTAATTTTTAAAAAAACGTAATTGTGCAAAATACTTTGTAATTATTTTCAGTTCCATTCGACTGCCTTTATTTGGCTATTAAAACCGTGGAAAATCCTCAGGATTAAGTCCTTCTGGCGAAAACGATTTTTTCATTTGATAATCAACTATTAACTTCTAAAAAAAAGTAATGAGTAACCAGTAATTATGTAGCCAATTAGCGTGTGATTTATTTCTTTTTCGGCCTTTTTCTAAATTAATCAGAGTTTTGGAAAGGTAATTACCATTAATACATGTTTCGATTTTCGTATAATGAATTACCTGAAGCAAACGAAATTATTATTTGTAATACTACTTGGCTTAATATTCAACACAGAGTAATTCCATATTTAACGATTAATTCGACGAACGTGGTTGCCCCAGTAATTAAGCGATGTCATACGTGCAGAATCCCATCAAGATGTCGACTACGGGAATTACAGCCGTTGTTAAGTTGTAATTGCTGTTTGCAGAGGCCTCATCCAGGTCCACTCACTTGCAGTTGCATGCAATAATTACCCACACGCAACCTTGGTAGTTGCTGAACTTTAGCCTTCACAACCACCAAAATTTGATACGCCTAAACTTTCGAAGAAATTCCATGCAGTCACGCGTAATTCAGTCCAAACTTATAAGGCGCACATGCAAGTGAACAAATAATTTGTTTATAGAATATCTACCAGTACTTTCTTTGTCCTTCATATTTTACCAACTTTAATAACTACGGGTTATATATAAAGATGTGGCTCGTTCCTTCTTACTCCCACATTACGTATATTTAATAAAACAATTAAACTTAATTGTTTTCATTCATATAAGTTATTTAACTTAATACATTGCGGTACTGTTGCCGTGGTTCATGTTAAGCTATACCCGCAACTTCATCCCCTCGGAAATACCTCTTATTATTCTGCCCCAAAATCGAAACAACAGGTACAGAATTTTGATATAGTTTAATTCATTGAATATATAAAAAGTACGGTCCACTTCAGGGCAAACCTTATAACTCGCAGTTGGTTTTGAACAGGTCCCGCTTTCACACGTTTCGGAGCCAATTCAATACTAACTTCCAGGCAGACCGAAACTTCAATTATATTTACTGAGATAAAATATGTTTGTTTTCGTTTCTTTTAAAAATGAACAATTACTAAATATTAAAATTTACCTGACACGACAAATAAAACCAATTTACGTATGCATAATATCAACGATCCAAAGTTGTTTATTATTTCTTAGGGAGTTATCTCTCTGCCAACAATAGATCCTGCTGCGACAACAGATGGGGTAAGAATGCTCGCCTCTCTCTCTCTCATGTTGTCAAAATTACGCTTATAATAACTAGTTAAACCAAAACGTGAACCAAGAATTCCTGATGTCGTCGCTTACAGGCCAGGGATGGGAAAGTTCGTAGAAGACATTTTTGAAATATAATTGGTGAATAAAAATAGCAACCTAGAAAATTTTGGAGAGGTCAGAATTTCATTCGAGTTATATCAATGGAGTGATGTTAGATGTTTAGTTAAAAAATTCTAGCCTTAGCGAGAGAGAACAAGTGAGTTGTGATGTAGTTAAATAGTTACTTTCCAAAAGAGTTGCTTAGTTGGAGCCGTTTAGAGTGCTGATTAAGTTTACCTGTTGGATCAGTTCTAATTGTCACGTTACAATAACCATCAGTAGCGTAAAACTGCGGGAACGATAACCAGGTGCAGAGCCCAGAAGAATCGAGAACGGACTCGAGGTAAAGATTCCTCCAAGTGGGAGGCTGCGTTGCCAGAAAACAGATAGGAAATTTTCACACGACGTCTGCCCAACCGCCAGCAATTACATCGCTGCTGGAAATGAAGGGCGCAGCACTGAAGGAAAACAAAGTAAGTGCCGACCAAAAATATGCATCTACTACGTGGCTGCTAAATTAACGCCCTGTTGAAGAACTTTGCCCTGCCGATCTGGTTGAGTTACCTCTTTTAAATCTTCTCAAGTAAACATTAATATATTACCTTATAAAGACGTTATTTTATTTTTTACACAAACCTAAAGAAGGCATTTGCTATTAATTAAATTTGAAAAACAAAAATTTGTAAAAGGTCATAATTGTTTTATTATATATAACAGACGTTAAAAAGTAATCAATATATTCGAATTGTAAACTTGAATATTAAATAAATTTAAAAAATACTTATTATAATATTTCAAACACAATTCACCTGTTTCCTTGTAAATCCCAACTTTAAAGAAACTTAAAAAAATTATTAATAATAATTAAAAACCCTACAGTGTTTAATATTTCTCACGAGAGAGTAGAGTTTCTAAACTACTGCACAGTTTTTATAGTCAAGTCTTAATTTTTCGTTACAGCAATGAACAAAGAAGAACTTGGTAAAATGTAAAACGATGATATGAGAAAAAAGCTGCATTGATAAAATTCCCACAAAACAAAAGATCGATCTATATTAATAAAAATATATTCTTATTTGTTATGAAAATTAGCAACCAGTTCAGCTTTGAAGTGTAAACCACAATCCAAATTTCACGAGACTCTGGAAAACAATGCAAAAAGGAAACAATTTGAACCCAAAATTTAAACCACTGAATCTTATATTAAGGAAATTGTAAATCTAACATTTAATATTTTATGCTTGCTTCTAGTTGAGTGAAGCCTGTTGTTAAGTAGACAATACAATGAACTGATAGCTTTGTTTTGTTTCTTTTAAACGTTTGAGTAGCCCTGAATAGGATGAAATATAGCCGTCGCCTTTAGTTACCAGACTATGAGGGAGTTAGTGTCTCCCAGGAACGAAGCTCTGGGCGAGCGTTTACCTGGGAAAGCCGCCATTATCTATTTACGGGGTCGTGCATTTTAAAGGTGTTGTGATGTGAGGAACGCCCTTTTAATACGAGTTCTATTATGCACGGCAACGGATGTAGGCAAGACCCATGGCTCGGCTGCATTCTTGCGGCTACGCTCCTCAAACCAACTTGATTACCTTCTACTCGAGAATAATAACATCAGTACCTCATTGTTAATAGTGATCCACGTTCTGACTGCCCATTTGGGCGTAATCAGCACCTTACAAGATATGTATAAGAAGCTTGCCTTTGAAATACTGCCTGTTGCTGGTATTTCTCCCCAAATATATTGCAGGGCTTACCTTTGAGGATGCCTCGTACACTCTCTGGTTTTTTCAGTTGTCTCACATGCCAAAACACCTTATCTATTTTAGGAGATGTATGTACTGGGGTTGCAAACCTTGGGGCAACGGCAAGAGTTGTTCGCTGCTCTCATTGGTTAAGTCGGCCAGTTGTCTCCTAAAAGTGGTGGAGACACGGAGAAGGGAATGCTTACACCCACTGAAAACTCCTCTCTCGTCATTCGGAATGACGTGAGAATAATACCAAATGGACCAACCTATCTGATGCGGGTTTTATAGGGATTTCCCTGCTTCTCTTTTAGGTGAAACACCGGTTAGGATCCTTAAACTATAGCCTGGGGGCCATAGTCTTATCTTGGCTACCTTCTATAGCCCTCTATTCTATTAAAGGGGAGTTGCCTGCTTTACCCTCATTGAATCTGTTTCTTTAAAAAAAACTACAAAAGGAGGCTAAAAAAGTGAGAAAATTAAAGTAAGCATATTTCGTTGAAAAATGAATTATTCATAATTCAAGTTTCTTAAATAATGGCATTAAAATATTAATAATACTAATGATTTTGAAGTCTACAACTAAATCGTTATCTTGAATAATTAATCCAGGTTCGAAATATAATTTCTTTTGCAGTCAAAACCTGAAGTAATTTATTATTTACCTGATGATGTTCCCCACAGCAAATTAGTAGCCCAGAGTGACTGCGGGGCTCACCTGATCATGTCGGGAATGCCTCCTGCACTCTCTCTCTGGGTATTTTTTATCAAAGTTCTCATATGCCGAGACAACTTCACCTATTTTAGGAGGTATATACTGGGATCGAAGACCTTGGGCATAAGGCAAGAGTATTCCGCTGATCCCATTGGATCAGTCGGCCAACTGCCTCCTGAAACTGGTGGAGACACGGAGAAGGGAATGCTGCGACCCCACAGCAGACTCGTCTCCCGTCATTCGGAAGGGCGTGAGAATAGTACCCAATAGCCCGACCTACCTGATGCGGGTTTTATAGGGATTTCCCTGCATCTCTTTTAGGTGAAAAAGCAGGTAGGATCCTTAAGCAATATCC
This sequence comes from Eucriotettix oculatus, assembly GCA_034510155.1. Taxonomy (NCBI): domain Eukaryota; kingdom Metazoa; phylum Arthropoda; class Insecta; order Orthoptera; family Tetrigidae; genus Eucriotettix; species Eucriotettix oculatus. Next base: position 86,150,879 of record CM067378.1, on the reverse strand, counting down.
CGGGGGCCCTAGTCAAACCTTGCCTACCTTGGTCTACCTTCCGCATTCCCTCTTTTCAATTCCCTTCCTATACTATTAAAGGGGAGCTGCCTGTTTCAGGATCACCCACTCATGTAACCTGTTAACCCAAAAAAAACATGAGAGGCGAAACTTTGTTGCACTTGAACAAAACTTTATTCATTATTAAGAAAAATAAACAATAATTTAAATTTCGTTATCTGATATTAATTTATAAATGATTATCTACATATTTTAAACGTGCTCTTCAGAAAAGCTTGAATAATAGTGTTAATCCTTAATTCTTACTAATTAATTAACTTAAGATATTTTAATAATGGGAAATTGTTATTGAATCTATTCTGAATATAACAGGCAATTTTTCGACAAAATTCTGTTGCTTTGTTTCATTAAGTTCAATTCAAAGTTAACTGAAAAATACGAACATTTGCTTTTAAATATCTTGTACTTTTAAAACAAATAATTTATATATCGCCGGAACAACGTGAGACCATAACCAAGAGCCCAAACTACCTGATACATATTTCTCTAGGATTCTATTAGGACGTATAATCTACGTTTGATTAGTGAAAAATAGAACATCCATTATATATTAATTGCAATGTTTGGTATTTCTACAGGATAATCGTTTCAGTAACTTATTGAACTCGTTTTCCTTCTAATATATATTCGTTTAGTTATTTATTTTGTATTGTAATATTTATCACGTGTCTTGGACCTTCGTAAAAGTATATTATTCATACCACTCCATTTATTCTCTCTTGCTATTAAATACTGAACTGGTGAGAAAGATTATTCGGTTGCGGCAAAGATGGGGAAAATTAGGGAATTACGAATGATTTGTTGTTTCCTGTGCAACAGATTATAAAACCCTCCATATACAGCAGATTTTTTTGCAGCCTAAATTTTGGCTTAGTCTCAAGAGTTAATGTGTCTTCAGTGCATTTGTGTTGCGAGAAAAATATTCTGTTGCTCTTCTAAAACTGACTCACACGAATGAGAATTTCGTGCTCTGTCACTATTAAATAGTCTAAAATTTTCCGTTGTTAGTCTTGCGCCAATTCATGCCCAACCATTTAGTAGAAATATCTCAACAGATAAAGACCGTAAATCAATTCTGGCTCTCGGAGAACCATTATTTCTGGATTGCACTTAAATCTCCTATGAATAAATGCTGAACATTTTTTGTATTATAATGAAGGTAAACAAATATTTATAAACAGATGGATACAAAAATCAGAATAATAAAATATTGGTGTAACTATCAAACTTCATTTTTTAATTTCAATTGGCAATAATGTTACTTGTAAATATATATTACTAGTTGGAGACCCGGCGTTGCCCGGGTCTTTATTTATATTATCCCGGTACATTATTTAATTGTTGGTCAACACATGACAAAACCGGCATAGAAAACGTCACAATATGAACCCCAGTATCTCGACAGACTCAAACATACTCCCGGTACAATGGCAGTTCTAAAAAAAAATTCAGTACTCCAACAGAATAAAATTTCTTCCCCCCGTAAGGGATGAAGTTCTACTTAAATCGCATATTAAAGGTCATAATGTGACACCGCGACTATTTTACACCTGTTTCGACACTTAATTTGATAATTTCCTTGTTATATTCATATAACCCCTACCCTTCACATGCTGCAAGGGGTTGAAATTATATAAAAATACTGTCGCGGAAAACACTATAAAGTAATTGACCTCAAGAATTATTTTTCGACTCAAATATTAGCCTTTATTACATATAAAACTTCCACAAATTTCACCCCATCCCCCAAGGGGTTGGTAGCCGTGTCTTATCCCCAAAGTGTTTGGCTTTGGATCGTGAACAAATGCATTACGCAGAAGTGTGTTTTATCCCGTCCCATCCCCCTGTTAGGGGATGAACAGCAATTTAATTCGCGTTCTAAATGTCAGAATCAAACTCAAAGGCCGATTTCGATGCCAAAATTGACTTTTTTATTTTTATTTTCATTTGAGTTCTTGCAACTGGCGGTAAAGACATGAAGTAACTTGTCATGTGTCGCCACTACTGTTGATGAACAACGGACGTCAATCTATCAATGTTTTGTTAATATTTTGAAGGTCTCCCACTTTGTCTTCTGTATCACTTACTCAGTGTTCATGTTATGAGATTTTAAAAACTTTTTCGTACAATCTTTTAAAAACTTTATTCCATAAAAACATTTTCCTGACAATAACGAACACAACAAAAAAATAATTATCCAATTTGTTTCAGTCGTTCGGAAGTTATGCGCGTACATGCATTTCGGTGATTCATTTTTATGTATATAGATTTATAATGACAACTAATTATTACTATTTATCTTAATTATTATTTATGAACCTGAAAATGCGTCCATAATGTATTCATTTATATATGTGTGTCAAACGCATATGAAAAAAAAATTAGGAAACTGATGAATTCTGTGACGTAATATTGCCCATTTGAATTTAATTAAAATTTCAGCCATCTCGGTTGTAAGAACAATGATTCGGTGTGATTAGAACATAATTTTCATGATTAAACTACACTTTTACCGCAGCAAGATTTTAATTGTACTGTCATACAGTGTTTCGTTTGAGCGTTACAGTAATGAATATTTTTAGTTTTTCGCCTGTTGTACGCCTTATAGGCGATCATTACAAAGTATTGTTGATAATTGAAATTGAATGGTCGCTCAGGTGATTCCTTGTTGAATGTTGTATGCGGAGTTTTGAAACTAATACGGTAATGCAAATGGAGAGTTGGAGAGAATTGAAGAGGAATGAGAGGACTTCCGACGGTAAGAACAGTTGAGTCTGTTCAGGTACGAAACAGGTCTGAGGACCAAGAGTCCGAACAAGTATGGAGTAACTAACTTTGGTTTATCGCAGAGAGTTCCGTGTCCTTGCTTCCGTCCTGAAATTTGTGGGGGTTGGATGTGGACTAGAGAGGCGGTGGCAAACAGTTTCATGCAGTTTACTTAGTCTCAGTCATTAATAACGGAGAAGGGAAATTTTTATTCAAATGAAATTTTACGTCATACTAATATTTATATTAATACGAAAACTTTATCAAAGGTTCTGTTTCAGAAGTTGTTAAACATAAATAGGTTTGTCACCAAATTTTCCACAGCTTAATAGTCCATGAGTAAGTTACGAAACAGTTCCCATATTTGCAAACAATATTAATTGTACGAGTGGAAGCAACCACGACACTGCAACTTCGTGCAAATACAAGAAGAAGCAAAATACGCAATTCAGCGACCTTGGTCGTAGAATATACATCAATGTTCCCAAGAAGGTTAAGCAAACAGATGAAACAGATAAAATCTTTATTGTTTGAAATGCTAAAAGCATACTTTGATCGGTTATCCAGTTTGCCGGTCGATGTGCCAAACCTACTTCTATTACATTACGAATTGATCCACAAGAAGAAATCCGCCGTCCACCCTAACAATTCGAAACGAATCCTGTTATAATTACATGCGTACCAATTTCCTTAAAAATATCTTGATGACTAAAATAATGTTAGTATCGTTATTTTTTATATACAAAAACTTTTATTTTGCGTTTATTAGTTTCTTAAAATAGTTCTTACAGTAATAATAAAATTAAAATAATGTATATAATCCACATGTAAACATGAAGGTAGGTTAGTCTATTCATTAGCCTACAGATGGGTTAGGTCTTTTTTTGCGTGTATTAGAGGGGCATACGATGTGGATGTATTTATTATTGCAAGATATATGAGTATGTGGTCTGCAGGTGTGATTGTACGATGGTTTAGGATCTGCCTAAATGTTCTGGAGGAAGAATAAGGTTGATTGAGAGTTTTCTTATGAGCCGACGGAAGTGAGCGGTGGGGGAGTATTGTTGTGGAGTTGTTGGATCGTGTGGTTGTGAAGCATTATAGAAAGTTCATTGAATCGATGGAATAATTGAAAAATATGTTTGCCGTAACCTGAAACAAAATGTAGTATATTGACTAAGCTCACTTACATAGTATCGTTTTATATTTAAATAAATTAATCAGTAAAATTTAGTGCTTTCTAGAAAAAACAGTGGTATTAAATCTAGAAATAAAGGATGTGAAAAATGTGATTGCATATCAGCTTGGATTAGTTCAGTGATAGTGCGCCAGCCCGGAAAACTAGAGGTCCGGGTTCGAGTCCCTGGTCTGATCTACACTTTCCATTCTTGTCTTTTTTTCTAAGTAAATGCCATTAAAACTTTACTATTCCTTTTTCTCAAACACCGGAGATTATTTCTACGTATAATTACGAAGGAAAAAAACCTTCAATGTTTGGTATATGATTCAATAATTTTTCATATTTTATGGCTTTCAATGCCCCACACCTCCCCATTCCCTCCATCGAATAACCCTATAAAATTTTGAATATCTATTGAAAACTCAGAAATATTTTACATTCACACATTTTTATCAAACTCCACTATTCTTTCCAGTATTATACTACTTTAAACTATAGAGAAGCAAGATTAGCTTCCATCGACATCAAACGTAAATGAATTCATTTCCTCCATTGTTTGAGAATATACGTAAACCAGTATAATTCGCTTCTCGGAAGCTAAAATAGGGATTGCGAGAGCATTGATCCTCGTGAGGCAGCGTGATAATTAACCATTTGATGCAGGATCGTGCATGGGATTTGGACTGGGAATCTTCTACCTCGCGGATTAGGTATTAATTGTGAGTTATACGTAATGGTACGTAATCATCATACAACTACTAGATTTAATTTTAAATGATTGAAAAGTGCATATCACCACGACTACCAAAAAATTGCGAATAAATGTATTAAAATTAAGAGGCAACAGAACCTATAAACATGGTATGGTATTATCGTTGATAATATTTGTAGAAAAAAAACTTTCACATCTGATAGAATAATACTTAAAACTTTAAAATCAGTTATGAGTATTGTCATATAGACTAAGATATAATCCTACATTACTAAACGATGTAATTAAAATTGTAGTGTACACCTACTTAGTAAATTACTGAAGGGGTTATTTTAGGTCATTTTTATGAAATAATATTAAACTAAATTTTATGAGCGGTGGACCTTGAAAATTCAGGTATCAGGAAAGCCATGCTGGCATCAAATAATCTATGGAACTGGTCCTTTGAAGGATCAAGAAGCCGCTGGCCTTAGAGTCATAAATATTTCTGTTGTAATGAAGATTCGGTCTTTCTGCAATTTCTGCAATGGTTCCAAAGTCTCCGACCTACGACGTACGTCGATGGTGAAGTATAAATGAACAATAAATCCATCAATGCTGTCTACTGAGAGCCACAGTAGCAATTGACCTCATCAAGTAGTGTTTCGAACATAAAAACGAGGTATTTAAGCCCACCATCCCCTGAGAAACCGAATCAGTTTCCTTCCAATTTTGATTATAAAGTCAATTAATTTATATGTATTTATATTGTTTTCTTTTTAAATGTAATTTTAAAATTGTAAACTTTCTTATTATTTTTTCTACCTTCTCTCTTAATTTTAAGTAAATCAAAACATTTTAGAAACGTTACGAAATATTGTAGACTTTATTTCACAAAATAATGAGGAACAAATAATTAAATTTCTTTATCTGTTTAAATTGGTTATTTTGTGTATTAACATTAATACAACAGTCTATATTGTGACTCCCGTTAGAAAAATTAATCAGCTGAAACACTAAATGAAATATAATTTTTTTAAAACTAAAACTCTGACAAATATATTAATGAATTAAAAACACATAGAAAATTTTATTAACCCCGAATTTTATTGAAAAATTATAACTTACCGGTAAGAGAAATATTTTTAACGAACAGAAATAATTTTATTTTTATTTTGAAACCGAAAATACAAATAATATAAACAATTAGTTTACCTGACATTTAAATAAATATTATATGAATTATAAAAGCCTCTATGTAAGTTTATTATTTTATTTGAATATATTTAGACTTATTTCGGCCGAAGGAGTCATGAAGTGAAGCCAATCAACAGATAAATTTTTATACCTGAAGAAGTCTCAAATGAGAGACGAAACGTAGTAAAGTTCATTATTTATTAATAATTAATCTGAGAAAGAGGCTGTTACAAGAATATTGTTTAAATACAATTATTCCTTTATTAAATTTCAGATTATATATAATTAAACGCAACTTTTATGTATATGATACTTTTTAATAATTGTCAAATTTTCTGTAATGAAATTTTTATGACAGGTCAAATTTAAAGTTTGTAGAGAACATGTGTATATTTTATGTTATACTGTGGTAGTTATTAATCTTTTTAATTTATCGTCTCTTTATATAGGTCTGAAATCTTAATAGTTCCCTCGCAAAATCAAAAAAAATCTTCATGTTTTATAATATTTTGAATGCAATTTTCCATTTATGTTGTAACAATCAATGGATGCAGCCCGCCATTTAAAATTTTATAATTTTTTCAAGGAATTTATTTTATTAATTATTTGTTTTAAGACTGATATTTAAATTTATAATGATGATAATTTTCACCTTGTTTTTATCAGTCACACAATAAAAACTTTTAATTTTGATATCCGAATTTTATTCGGAGCTTTCGGCAATTGCCATAATCATCTATAAAAATTTTGAAACATTACAATTTTTTAAAAATTTAAAATACATTAATATAAAACGTTGTTTAGTTGATTTTATTGTACATACCTTCCTATAATTTGAAGCAAAATTTCTTCATGGAAATGTATGAGATTCCAGGCTATGCTGGCTTACACAGAGCATTTTTTTGAACTTCAGTGTTCTATAAGTTCTTGCTCATGTGCTCACCGAGCACAACCGGCAACATACTTCCATGAATTGTCGAAAATTACATTGAAAAACTTTCAATGAGTCTTTTAAGCAACGTCCAAATAATTTGTCGAAAGTCAATCGTAATCGTAGTTTTTAAATCGACTTATCGAATCTTGTAAACACCATTTAGGGTTATATTATAGCTATATATTAGTAACTTGTTAAGTATTTACCAGCGTTCAATGGGCTCAGGACGTAGCATAATATTTGTTACAAGTGATTAATACTTCATAAAAGTCTACTTACCTGTTTATGTGATTTCCGTTTATAAATAAAAAATATTTATAGTGAGATAAAGGAGGTATAGTGTGTTTCGCAGTGAGCTGGTCATAGTTGAGCGATAGAGAAATGTCGTCTTGTCAGGCGAGGGTCTGGGCTTCGACTGCGATGTAGTCGCTGCCTTCTATTATCGCGGCGACACAATGAGAACAATGTGCCGAGACTAGGCGCTAAACACACACGAAACAGCGCCCTGTGTAAATGACAAATATAGGCCAGAGGCCTGGAGGGGCGCTGTGCATTGTGTATGGCTCCCAATTACTCCAATGCATATTCACTTTCCAGCCGCGCTAACAATGCGGCCGAGCGTGTACGTTGTTATGATATCACCATTCACGAGTAACCGCATCTCTTCATACAATTGCCAAATATAACACCATCGAGAAAATTAATCCGGTTTCTTTAGAACTGTCAGGGGTTTCAAGCTCCCGACACTGAAACGCAGCATTTGTATAATAGAGACATACACAGTGACATTCCCCGTTTCGTTACGAATACAAATAGTACATCTGCTAATAAAACACTCACATAAAATAACATTTACCTTTTTTGTTTTTATGAACAGCTCATAGTTCACAATTAATGAATTTCTAATTATCAATACGTTGTGAAAAATAATATTCAAATGTATCATTTCCCGTTAAAGTTAACTGGAATATTAATTTTAATATTTGTTCAGTATACAGTGAATAGCACTATTGTTTAAATTTCAACTGAAAACATACAAACTGGAAAAGTTACTAAATATTACGTCAAATGGTTATTTGCCTGCAAAGCAGAACATAAACTTATTTCCATAATAAAGAAAAATTAAATTAATGTTTTGCAGACAGTTAAGAAAGTTTTATACAATGACGGTTCGTTCACAATTTTGGTTCTTCTTCAGGTAAGAAGAGTCACAAAGAATTTTATTCAACTTTTAAAATTTTGAATGCAATCTAAGTTCAGTCTCTGATGTCTGAGTCTCTTTTCACAGTTTACCGTGTGACTCTGTGTTCTTTTGTCATTTATTTGTCTGAGTTATGACTCTGAGGTTATAACCTGACATCTGAGTTTGACGATTATCAATTATTATATTATCGTTATTTTTTAATTGGTTCTTATAATTTAATATATATTTTTTATTGCCAGGGTCTTTGGTTTATTTTAACGAGTTTTCCTTTATTTTTTTATTGTTCTTGTTTAGCTGCAACTAATCTAACTCCTTTTGATTTTTCTGAGGGCGAATCGGAATTAGTGTTGAATATGGAGGCGTTGGGTTTTCCCTTATTTATTATCTCAGTATTCTATGATTATTTTTATGAGTTTATAAATTTAGTTTATTTTCTGTGGGGGAGGGGGTAATTTTAGTTCATTATTTTTTATTAGTTGGTTACTGTTTCATTTTCCTTTTTATGGGTTCGAGGGACATTGCGACATTTTCGTTATGATAAGTTAATTTATATTGCTTGGAAGACATTTTGAGTTATATATTTTTACGGGGTTTAAATTATTAAATTTAATTTTTAAATAAAATTATAAATTATTAACTTAGTATTTTGATTTAATACATAATAGAGATTTTCAGTTAATATAAATTTAGGTTTAATTAGTTGACTTATAATTTTCTGTCTAATTCCTAAACCTGAGCTGTGAGTCTGAGTTCTGTGATCTGAGTCTAAGTTTTATTTATTTATTTGTTGACTAATTGGCTGCATTGTTTGTTTAATTAATCTTAAATGTCAGATTATTTAGTGATTTAATTTACGGAAAAATTATTTAAGACTCCCGTACACCTTATAATGTCCCACATTACAGTTCGAAACGTTCTTGCAGATAAATAAATTTTTTAAATTGTACTTAAAACTGACATTAAACACAGTAAATTATTATTTACATAATTTTTAATCTACAGGTTTCACCCTTTTCAAATATTAAAACAAAAATATTTGTAGTTGTTTTTTATTTATTTCTCTTTGTCACAATGTCTCTTTTCTTTCTATCACCTACTTCATTTAATTAGTAGTTCCGGACTATTTCCTTCTATACTGTAGCTCTGCCACCTGTAAATGTTTCGCGGGTGTTTTGAGGAAGAGTTATCTAAAAATTAAAATTAAGTTGTTACTTCAGATGTTAATATTATAATTATTTACTTTGGATACGGAATAATACTTCTTGAAAATGTCCTCTACTTAGTCCTTCAAGTAAAACAGTATTATTAACATATCTTCAACGTACAGCCATATTCATGTAAAATAAAAATTTATTTTTCAAAGCCAAATTATTAGTCCTAAAAACGACAATAAAGAACACAATTGCCAGTCAGTTACATTTATTAGATCATGCTTAGGCAATATTCATCTGTAAGGACAAGAAAAATCAGTTGTATTATATTCATTTCACTTCTTGATGATTTTCTTCTACTTATAGATGAATATGGCCTAAGCAGGCAGAAAGATCATATGTAATAGATATAACTGACTGTAAATTGTGTTGTTAATTGTCTTTTTGAGGACTAATAGTCGGGCACTGAACCTAAATTTAGTATTTACGACCAAATAATTGAATCTTATAATCTAATATAAAATTATAAAGTATCTTTCAACATAAATAATACTATCCATGTGCCTGCCGTAAAAATTAGCCTTTAAAGACTAACCAATCTGAATTTGAAACAAAAATAACATGGAAAGGTTATATTTTCTGATTTATGTAATTATAAGTAAAAATTTTGACAAATTCAGATTTTATTTAAACATTATTCAAAAAGGAAAAAAACATTTCTGTGCTTATTTGTACTTTCTTCTGGTTATTATTCGAATTTTGACCATCAAGCTTCAAGTTTCAGTTGTGCAACTGAGAAAGTAGTAAATATGTGGTGTAGCCTCAGGGAGACTTTTTAAAAATATTGTGAATTTGTGTTACTTTATAAATATAGTGTATTTGAAATTGAAACTTGATAGTTACAATTAGGACAATAGCTTGAAGAAGGTACAAATAAGTACCGAAATGTCCTGTTCTTCCTTTTTGGAAATCGTCCTTTTAAAAATAAGGGCTTAAAGTGGTCAAAAATTTATGAAATAATAACATGAATGTGCTTACACCTTGAAAGCTTCTGTGTAGCTTTGTTTTAATATGCATATTGGATCATATCATCTGCATAATTTAATTTAATTGGAAGACTAACTAAAATTCTTTTTAAATTTTTATAATTTAGGCTCTGTAGATATATCAATGAAATGATACACCATGTGAGAATGTCTTTCACTCCTCAACAGGGATATTTTTTTCTATAGAATTTTCAGTCGCTTACGTACGTTACATTGAATATCATGGCTTTTAATATAACAATTTTAGGAAGTTACACAAACGAAGTACCCATTAAAAGATAGCTATGAAAAACGTTGCACGTTTATTGTCGTCAAGAGCCATACATAAGAAAGAAAGACATCATCGAAGTATTAATATTCATAATCAATAATTGCATTAAGACCCAACAAAATTGGGGGAGAGAAATGAATTTTTATTTATATTTTTTAATTTGATTTACTGTCGGTTAACTTCTGCGGTCGTTAGCTACCGAGTATTTTAAAATGATCAATGACGTAAACAACGGTATATAAAATTTAGTTATTTTTCCCTTGGAATTCCAATGTACATGCGTAATATTTTATTTTAATTTTTAATAAAATTATATTATTTTCATAAATTGTATTATTTCATCTTTTAACCGTGGGGCATTAACTATTCCGTCGGTTCTTTTTCCTCCCCGTGCCTTTCTTTTACGCTGTTCGTACTTTGTGAAATCCAAGAGTATATGTTTCACAGATTGCCGTACTTTTTTTTCTATTAGATGAAGATCCCTTAAGAAAAACACAGCCAACCCACACAAAAGTTATTTCTGTTCTTCTTCAACAGCGATCCTCGCCCAGCTCAAGTTTATTACCAATACAAGACTGGACAAGGATATCTGACACCAGAAATAACCCAGCAACCATGGACAATGAGATACTAAAAAAGTTATATAGGGGTAGTCGGAGCGGAACAGGACACTTATTGTTTAAAAAAAAAATTGAAAAATTTTCTAAAACGGAAAATCGTTTCATAGGTGTATAAAACATTAGAATATTCTATTATTTACTTAATCTAATATCAATATAGCTCTAATAATTATATTTTTGACAAATTTTTACACAAATGCTTACAAATTTCCCGTTCTACGCCGTGAGGATAGGATATTTTGTAATTAAAATTTATAAAATAAAATTAAATTTAAAAAATCTTCATACCTGTTTTTTTTCTTATATTCTTTTCAAAGTACGGTTGATCGCTTTATCCATTTTTCCTGTCATAAAGAATTTTGTTTGCAACTGCACATTTTTCCTTATCCTTTTCTTGCTTTATGTACTATTTTTCGTCACACCATCGACAGTTTTTCCCTTTTTTCTTGACAAACTCATTACGTTTTACCTTATACAGTAGTATCCCGTTCCGCCCCTCACGCGAGTCTCAAAGGTTTTTCACAGAGCCTTAATACAAGCAGATTTAACGTAACGTAACTGAGATTCAGTTAAATACATCTATTTTACGAATATATACCATTAAAGAATTAAAAGCGAGGAGTTTTGTAGCTTACCTTCCGTGGAAATCCTGCAAAAATTATAAATTCACAGATGTAAGAAGCCAAAACACGAGAACATGGTCAAGTCGGCTGACTGTATTTCTTCCTTGACCAGTTACAATGTTCCACCCCTATTTACTTATCTTCACCACTATCAAGTAAAAATATTGGGTATCCCGTTTTACCCCTTTATCCCGTTCCGCCCCGACTTCCTCTTTTTTTCCTTCTTCATGGCTCTACAGCCTACTGAGGGCCTGGGCCTACCGAGTCGACTGCGGACTGTCATCTTGCATGACACATTCCGAATTTAGAGTGACACGTGGTCAGCGTATCGATCCACGTCTAATTTCAGAGTCGACTGCGGACTGTCATCTTGCATGACACATTCCGAATTTAGAGTGACACGTGGTCAGCGTATCGATCCTCCAACAGTCGCGTATCGATCCTCCAACAGTCTTAATCCCGGTCTTTTCGACCATGACAACACAAACATCCAAGCCTATGCCAGGATTCGAACCCGGGACCTCTGGGTTGTGAGGCAGCAACTAGAGGCTAGCCACTACACCACAGCAGGTCCGATTTCCCCCTGACTTACCAAATTTAAATTCATTGATTGCATATATGTTCAGAACATTGCCAAATGTTTTTAAAAAACCGTCTATATTGTACTTATATTTAGATTTGCAGAATTTTCCGTGTTAATAAATATGTTTATGTCAATTACGGCAGTTGGCATTCATGTCATCAAGGTCGGCTGCCGGATCTTCTTTCTCCACCACTTACAATGTTCCAACCCTTGATCACTATCCATTAAAAAACGTGTATCCCATTCTACTCCGCTATTCCGTTCTACCCCGTGTTCCCCTATTTGTATTACTTATTGATTATATTTTTAGTTGCCAAGAACAGTACATCTTGACGCGATTTTTAAACAGCCCAATAATAATAATAATAAATACGCCTTAGTTTGGTGTGGACAGTCGAAGGACTTTAGATGAATATTTTCTCTCTGGAATTTGGTTTCAGATTTGTAGCTATTGCGTAAGAATTTGTTAAGGATATGATCGATGAATACTACTGTTTCCCACGTTTTCGTTACATGGTTTTTCCAATTTCTCTTTATTTAGGTTCCAGATTACTTGTAAAGTGTTTGCCAATAGTGGAGGACTGATTGAGTGTCGTGAAGAGGCTGATTGGGATACATACATTTTTGGCGGTGGTTAATTTCGACATAGACTATTATTTGGAATTTTATTCGTCAGCAATGTGAAATGTTCCAGTAATTCTGTAGCTATTACCATAGAAAATAGTTTCCATTCGTGTGAAGGCAGTGCAGTAGAAACTAAACGTGTTAAACAATTAGGTAATTTATGTAAGGTTGATTATCGTGTCCGTACGTCTCCCGCAGGCCGCAGACGTGGTTTGGGTTGCCTATCAGCTCGGCGAAGCACGTAGCTAATTGAAAACACCGTAGCGGCTGGCCTTCGGGAGAACGTGTTCGGGGTTTAGTGCCATCCGTCCACGGACATTTCCTGCCCCCGCTCGTCTTCGATCACCTTCTTCCCTTCAGCATTCATATCCAGGAAGCAAATAACGTAAACAAACACAGCAGTGACATTGTCCTTTAAGAAAATGTCTTAACATAACAATTTATTTGCAGTTAATAAAAATGCATTCATAGGGGTTTAATTTGTTTTTAAAAATTCCTGCCCTAAGATTCTCACAGGTAAAACTCTTTTGTTACGTTAAAATGGGAATATTTCCTCTCGTTCTTAAATTTGTAGAGATGACGTCATAGTAACTGATAGAGGTTGTTTTCGAGATATTCCAAATATACTTACATGGGGTCGTTTTTGAGAAATTAACTTTCCAGTAATGTATAGAAATAAAAATTTATAATGTATATGTATAATGTATATAAAAATAATTCACATAAAATAAAAAACTTAAATGATTGTGACCGTCGGCGAGTTAAGAAAAAAAATACATACTTGTGCAAAGTTTTTAAAGGTGTGAGAGTAGAGTCTTTGGTTCTGTATAAGAGAAGGATCGCTGATTATTCTGTTACGGCGAAATTATGTATCGGATGATAATAAAACGCTTTATCTTTATAAAATAAACGTTATTTCTTCAAAGTTTATGAATTGAATGTGGATTTAATTTGGATAAATATGTATAATTTTCGAAGCCTGTTTAAAAGTTCAAAGATTGTAGTAGAAATAAATTACAATTTTGGACATGGCGAATAAAAATTATAGGCTTTAGTTAGGGAGAATTGTAAACCCTAATACATTCTCAATATAAAATGACTGTATGAATATAAATTAGCATACATAAAAAATAAAGTTTTACAGTCACTATTGCTGTATTCGTAATAAATATAATCTGTAGCTTTCTGACTACATACAGACCACAGAGAAATCATTTTGAACCATCCATACATTAAATTAACACAACTAAAATTAAAACGATCATAATTATAAAATAAATGAAAGGGACCAAACAATGGATATTGCAAATGTTCCTTCGTAAGCAGGGCGATAAGAGACAGGAACGTTTTGCATGTAAATATATTTTTTTTATAAAAAAGAGGTTAGCAACACTGAAACGCTAGGTGCTTTTTAGAAAAAAGAAATAGCGTGAAATATTTTTAAATAGCGTATTTAATTTTTCCTATAATTTACCTTTTGCCTGTAATTATTCTACGTAATTTTATTTTATTTTGTCAACAAATAAGCACAGACAAAGTATTTTGCAAAAAAAAAATAGGAATTCTCTTACGCGTAATATAGTGAACATTAGAAAATCATTGCTAAAATATTCGTATAGAATGTGGCGTTATATCGGTTAAAAACGTGGACTATAGGAGTTGCAGAAAGGAAAAGAATAGAAGCCCTTGAAATGTGGTGCTATAGGCGAATGCTGAAAATCATATGGGTGGATAGAATCACTAACGAGGCAGTTCTTAGCAAAATAGAGAAAGAGCGAACAATATGGAGGTCGTTGACTAAGAGAAGGGATAGATTAATAGGCTACGTTTTGAGTTATGAGGGTCTTGTAAAATTAACATTAGAGGGCAGTGTGTTGGGTAAAAACAGAAGTGGGAGGGCTAAGGATGGAATCCACTAAGCAGATTACGTAAGACGTGGGATGTGCTAGTTATGCAGAAATTAAAAGACTGGCGCAAGATAGGTTAGCATTGAGGGTTGCACCAGACCAGTCTTAGGACTGAATATCGCAATAACAACAAAGTTTTATATTGTTAATATTTAAGTGATACTTTATGGTGCTTGGGAGGCTACATGAGGGTGATCCAGTAAACTTCCCCTTTAATAGCACAGGAAGGGAATTTAAAATGGAGGTTGTGGAAGGGTGAGGAAGGCAGCCAATTTTTATGAGTGTTGCGGGACGATAATTTGTAATTTATTTGTGATGATATGGATCTCATTGAAGTCCCAGATCTGCAAAATTAGTGTGCAAGAGAACCAATCTAAAATTCGATTACCATATTCCATGTTGGTGTCAGCCACTCATATAGGTCTCAGATAAAACTGACAAAAAAATCTAAATTAACGAAAGTAGATAGAATATTGTCTAACTTTAATCAAATTTCCCTTATGCGTGTAGTAGTATCTGAACTAAACACTGACTACACTGTTTATTATCACTGATGATGATTTATTATTATGTCATAGCATGAAAAACATTATTTTACGAGCACATAACGTACAGTTTTTAACTTATTTATTTCTGTTTACAGCCTGCCATATTGCTAATAACGAATTGTGAAATTGTGAAAATGGCGTGTAACTCATAAATATTATTATGAAATCGGTTATCAAAATTTTTCTGTATTTATTGGTTAAGTTAATTCGTGGTATGATTTTTCATCCAATTATTTGTCGTTCATTAATTTAATTCTAATGATAAGCGTTTGAAGATAGTGAAGACTGCGGTGGATATAGGGGAACCTAATGCAGGCCAATTTGGTGGGGTTGTTTGGAGGCAATTTTGTGGCTGGTCCCATGTGTTCTCACTGCTTAGTTTTCTGGCACTGCTTCTCGTGGACTATACGGCCTTCCATCTCGGTAATTCAATCTCTCGCATAAATATTTACCGACTAATAACAAAGCTGAAACACTAGTTTAATCATTAAAATTGGTACAGGAATAACCCAGTGACAACGAACGTTTAATGGCCACACATAGACAATTTGTAATTATGTTCAAAATCCAGTCAGCAGTAATTAGAATTGAAGGTTAAGAAAAGAAAGCAGAAATCAAGAAAGAAGAAGGAGGACAAGTATGCAGTCTGTTGCCCACGCACTTTAACTTATATGTAGAACAGGCGACGAAGAAAGTAAAAGTTAAAATTTTGAAAGGGCAAAGTCTTAAGAGGCAGAAGCTTCTGGGGCATTTAAAACCTAAAGAAATGGCAAAAAAAGACATTCTAATGTTTACGTGTGAAATGGGCATTTTTATTTAAATTTAATTTACTCCATTTTTCTATTTCATACAAATGTTTAATTTATAAAATGTATTTTTATTTCCTTAAATACAATTTTAAATGTAATTATTTTTAATCAGAAGCAGCAGTTTTTGTACTCTTGCAAATTTCTAATTGTTTATTAAGTATTGATTGTAAATTACCATGTTAAAAATATAATTGGATGGTTACTAATAATACTCGGGTTGATGAGGCATAAAGCCTTATTAAAAAAGGCTTAAAATAATTATAGAAGATAATAATATTGAATATTGATGAGTTTAAATTTTTTATACCATTCATATTACTTTCCTCCATTTTCGTACACTAAAGGGTGAGACAAAAGTCGCAGTACACCCTGCAGGAATTAGGAAAGCTGAATATTCCAATAAGTTACAACCTCACCCACATCTAACTCGAAGATTCAGTATTCCCAATTTATGCAGAGGATTTCAAATAACAGGGTGTGCTGCAACGTTTGACTCACCCTTGATTTTTCGAAACGTTCTGATGATTATCGTTTCAAAAAATAATTTTTCCTTCAAAAGAATGTTTCACGATTAAACTGAAATCGTTGACAGGGCCAAAGTCAGTTTTCAAATGAATACAAAAAAAGAAATAGCTAACAATGTGATATAATTTAGTGATTGCAGTCCTCGGGGACTAGTCACATTACATTATGCAACAGGGGCATTTATAGCTCTGACAATCAATTATTAGCTTTTATTGGGAGAATTTTCCCTCGCGGAGATGGCATAGACAACATTATATTATTAATAATAATTTAGATAACTATTAACTTGTTAGTTTCCCCGAGAGCAATTAGTCCTGATATTAAATAGAAATAAACGACCATTTGAAATTTGTATAAAATGTACCCTGACGGCTAATTCACATTTTATGTATCAGTACGAATGGTTTGTAACGAGCGCATGGTTTGTGTTGCAAATGTAATTATTCTTGACGCTGTTTTATCAGCTTTGATACATAATAGTAGTGAAATGTCAGAGATGAGATACGCCGTTTGTAAATAACCAAGCAATCAACTCTCGCTACCGTTATCAAATTTACTTCCACAAATTGATGCCAGCTAATCAGGTCGCAGGCTCATCACTACTTAATACTTTACAATGCGTATCTACATGATTTTTTATGGCAAACGTCACAAATTAGCTTTATGTTTGATCGGGAAAAAAGAGGTCTAGTCCCTCCGATTGGAGAGAATATTTTTGGGGGAAAACAAGGATCGGATTTGTGAAGAAATACAATATTTCCCAGGTATAAGGAAACCTCAAAACTATTAATCCCTAAAGATATTACTCTCGTATTTAACAAACGTTTTGTTAGAACTCTTGCACATATATGCAATAAAAATGATAAATCATTTCAAATTTTTAAAATACTTCTGTTGAAACATCACACTCTTAGACATCGTGGAAAACTAAACCCATTTCTAAGTCATATTTTATTAAAAAATATTTTTTGTGTTTTTAAAAAATAGTCTGAAAGACAGAAAAAAAATAACGTGAAAAACGAACAGCTATTTTTATGTCTCAATTCAGCGTTAAACTCACTTATTATATGAACGCAGAATAATTAGTAACTATACCTAGATATTGCTGTTAATATTATATTATTTGCATTCATATATATACTGGTATACATTTCTCTAAGCATGAATCACATTGTATCCCTCGGATTATCGCAAAAATAAATGAATACTACTAATTAAAAAATTGTCAACATCGAATAGGTGTAATAAAAATATAAGTCTTCTCCGAATTAAATATAAATAGGAAATAGGATAACAAAAAACCCTGTTTTTTTAATAAATTTAAAATAAAAATTGGCTGAAAACTGTTTTTATTAAATAAGTAGTTTATCTGACATTTAAATACATATGAAATTAAAATAATTCAGTATCTTTGTCAATTTTAGAATTTAAAAGATGGAATATACTACGGTTCGTCTCTCAATTATGACTTCTTCAGGTATACTTCAGAAAGTCTACTTTAGTGTCACACGCTTTGGTGGCTATCTTCTATAATAGTATAGTAAGGGATGGAAAAGGGGGGATGTGTAATGCAGAGAAAGGAAGGCTACGACGTCTCGGGCTGTAATTTAAGGATCCTACCTGGTGATTCACCTAAACGTGATGCAACATCGTAGGTCGGGGATAACGGGAGGCAGACAGGAGACGCAACAAACACGACTCCATGCGTCAACCAGATTTGGAGGGCAGCTGGCCGACTGATCCAATGGCATCAGCGAACAACTCTTGCCTTATGACCAACGTCTGTGACCCTTTTCAACAAATTCGTCGCTTCGTGTAGGAGACTTAATTTAGAAGAATTTTGAAAAGCGTGGAGGGTGAACTGTTGGAGGAATTCATCCCTTACACCTTACGGACTACCCAGCACCCCTCTGGGGTTCCATATTCGACCCGCTCTTCAATACCACTTACTGTAAGGCTGATACTGCTCATAACACTGGTTATAATTAAATTAATATTCCGACAGTTCTGAAGAGTGACCTTCAATCACGCATTGACCAAGGGATTATTGTGGTGATAATACTGCACCTCTCTAGCATAATTAAATAACCGGGCGGGTCAGGCGCCAGGCTAGACGCAATCCTAATAACTATAGATAAAATATTAATTTTGACAGTATATAATTAAAATAAATTGTTTATTCATCCATTCTATACAATTAATATACTATATATTGTATTTCAGTCTTCAACAATCTCTTGAAAATGCCCAGTGAGATTTTTACAATTTTAGTAGTAAAAGCTATCGAAATACATTTAAACACTTGTAGCAGTTATACGCATTTTTAAATTCTAAGAATTTTCAAATTCCGTGAATTACATTCGTCCCCTGGGACACGTAAGCCTACACTTGAAAAAGCGTTGGCATTGTTTGTAAATTAAAATTAAACTCCCGGAGCTGCGGGAACAGTTTTATTAACTGGTCGCTTTTGGAGCATTCGAGGTAGAGAAACCAAGCAAAAGTCAGTCGCCGTAGGAAAAAGTACCATAGGAAAGTTATGTTTGGAACTTGTTTGTCAGACTTCGAGGAAATAGAACTGCACAGAGAATAAAATTTTGTGCCGGAAGGTATAAATAGCTCAAGGAACGGTGAACTCGAGGAGCTTCAGAAACTGTCTGTGCATATCGTACAATTGAGACCAAAGAGGCGTTTTTTGAAACTGGGAAAAATATTTTTAGTTTAATGTTTGTTCGGATCTGACAGACTGGGTTAATTAGTTGTATTACCACCCGATTGACCTCTATTAGTTATTTGGCAGAATGTTTACTAAAATATAAATGGAAAATTATAACATTATATAAGTAAGAATAAAGAGTTTAATAAACAAATTAATCTTCCAATATATTTGATGCTGGTCTCGTAATTATTTCTGTCTGCTTTCATGCTACCTCGTTGTTTGTATTAATCTTTATATGTTGCCTGATGGTCACAGAAAACGGAGATAAACGTTGCATGCCATATTAAATTATAATATTAAACCATCTGTCATATTAAGACTGAACGGTTTATTCGTTTAATGTTAATATGTCAGATAGTTTAATATTAAAATTTAATATGACATGCAGCGTTCCTCTCCATTTCTTTGAGAGTTCATCAGGAAACATTTGAGAAGTTAGGACTATAAAGTTTAATATAACTAATAAAGTTGTATGAAAGCATACAGCAACACTTACCAGCTGAAGATCCAGATTTTTTTAATTGGCCGACCAGATTTGTTTTACATATTGGCTTTTCCATTTCTCAGATAAAATATATATTCCCGAATTTTCAACCTTACCGTTTGAATATTCTGTGACATTTGACTAAGATTATCAATACATGCGCAAGTTCATTGCGCCGTAGCTTCGCATTGTTTTGACATTTCAATGTCTGACTGCTGAGGTCTTATATATTCTCTGTAAAGTAATTGCGTGCATGCTGAGTGAATTATTTATCGATTAATTCTATATTGAACAAATGGAGTGCGCAAATGTTAATGGTGCTTCGTTTGAATTACGATTTATACACATTCTCATTCGGCGGAATTCCGTCTAACCTCCTAAATAAAACATTTATTTTTCAGTGTTGTGAGATTCGGATAATAGGGGACGTAGAATGGTAAATTTTCAAAAATGTGACGATCCCTCTGATGGTTTAATCATGTGTTGACAAAGAGATTAGAGTAGAATGAAATACTGCAGCGGATTAATGTAAATCAATTACCGGGCAACGTTGGGCACCCAGATGGTGTGTTTATATATTGTTGTATATTTACAGATGTCAGGACGAAGCGAAAACGCCTGATACTTATTATTTGTATATACTGTATCATTACTGTAACCACCTGAAAATCAATTCGATAAAAGTTTTTATATAAAATATAATAATATTAACTTATTTTTTTTGGAACGTAATTAACATAAATTTTTTTTGGTGAACAAGACTGGAAATATGCGTTTTATGGAATGAATATAAGGTGTTAAATAATAAAATTTAACACTTTTACAGCGATGTATTGAATAAAATTTAGAAATATTTGATTTTGTTTGATATACCGATTCGCGATGTCTGTTGCTACTTTACCTGGGATAAATAGTGGAGAAGACCCAGCATTATGAAACTGGATGGGGTCGTGTACCCAATGATTTTTTTAAAAATTATTGAGGGAATTGTAAAAACCGATTTATTATTGTGCAGAAGTAAATGTTGAGCGTAGTGCATTGCAAAACTCAGGTGCAAGGTGGGAATTATTCGAGCAAAAGTTTGTTAATATCCCGGGTATGAGAAAATAAGCTTGACTGCATGTAATGGCGTGGAGTGTTGCGAACGACGCAAATGTTAATATGGTGTGGTCCTAATATCAGGCGCTCCATAACGTCGGCTAAGTTGGAAATAACGCAACACCGTTAACCCCGGCCGACAGCTTTCGCAGTTAACGGCCGCAGCAGTAAACTGCTATAGGCCCCGAGCGGGCGGCGATTCGCTGCTCTCTCTTTATTGAAAACATGGATGTTTTCGGTTGAGCCACTGTAACAGTCTCCTCGCATCGTTAAAACTCTCGGCGGAAATGTCCGCCGCGTCCGAGACATTCGCAGAACATGAAATGTGATGATGATATCGCGTACGGTGAGCCACCTGGACACAGTTCCTCCTTCCCTAAACTGCTTTGCCCAACCTCCAGCCTTTGTCGCAGCCCACTAATTAGAAACTGTCAAGGGATCGGAGTAAATACAACTAAAACAGATGTCGCATCGACAGTGTAACACCTTTGCCGTGACGTTAAGCACACGCTCAATATATTGATCAATTCAGGGTAACATTGATCAGTATATTGACCGTATGCGGACTTCATTGGTGTTGTTGTGATATTCAGTCCTTTTTTTATTATTCATATAAAACACTTTTTATCTTTACGATTATCACTGAGTACAAAAATTGTTCTAGTACAGACAATATTAAAATAATTAATTTACAAATTTAAAAATAAACGTGAAGGAATCCTACCTAAGTTCTAAGACTGGTCTCATTCAATCCACCATTCTAACCTACCTTGAGAAAGCCTTTTCATTCCAGCATAACTTCAACACCCCACATCGTCCCTAATCTACTTAGCGTATTCCATCTCTTCCCTCCCTCTTCTGTTCTTACCCCACTTATTTTCAATAAAACGCTTCATTCCTTGTTCGTTTTCAAAATTGCCCTTATCAATTTCGACAAAAGAAAAGCAAGTAAAATAAGATTTAAACGTAACAACGGCACTACATATATATTTTTTACTATATATATATGGTAAAATAATTTGATGCAAATGATCATTACGTTCTTTTTGTAATATTAAGAGGGTGCAAAATCAATCATTTTGGACTGATCTTAAACGCTTTTTGAGGGAAATTTGGGACTTTAATTTTCCAAATATTATTCTATTTTAGTCTTTTACCATTTGACGGGGGTAAATTTGACGTTTTATCCTCTCTTGCCTTTTCTGCAAAGAAGGCACCGATGACGTCATCAAGTGATGAACTGCGTGACATGAGACAGATGGAACGTAATTGTAATGACGTTATGATACCCAAAAGCTTTTAAGGTCAGTTCAAAATGATTTGATTTGCACCTTCTTAATATTATAGAATTAAACATACAGATCATTTGCGTCAAATTATTTTACCATTTTGTTGAATCTTGCTTACCTTGTGTGACTATATATATATATGTATATATATATATATATATATATACTGCCATTGTTACTTTAAATCTTATTTTACTTGCTTTACCTATGTCGAAATTGATGAGAGTAATTTTGAAAACGAACAAGGAATTAACCGTTTTATTGAATTATTACCTTATCCTGCTAGGATCCTCGTCTCGCATCTTATAAATGTATGAAAAGTAGAAGACGTAAAGAGGCAATGGTAGTATCAACGTTAGAAACCAGTAACAAACGTGAAAGTATGACGGTTAATTTTAGAAAGGAACCTAAGAAAGAGATTGCCTCTAAGCGGTCAGGGAGCAGCAGCCCAAATTGATTAAAATAACGGACATAAGTCACACGGAAGACAAGGAGATCAGAAACAATGGAAATCAGTAGAAATATTGACGAAATCATTGATGAATATAATGTGGCCGGATTACGCGTATTTAAAAACAAAAAAGCCAAAGAACAGACGATGTAAGGTCTTTCAAAGTAGAATCCATTTTTAGAGATTAACATATGATGTACGAAGGTTGAAAATTTTCCCACACTTGAGAGGAAAATGCAAATTTATAATTGCCAAATAAACGTGCTAGTCAATAACTATAAACTGGAAATGAAGTTATAAAATTTAGGTGAGTATAACGAGAACTGGATCTGGATCAATTTTAATTGATAGATAAACATGGCTGTGAGACAATTAATCAAAACGACCACTTTTTCACCTACAATGTTTTGATTCGTTTTCCATTACTCCTTTATAGGCTGTCAATTATTAAAGAAAGGAAAATATTCTTAATTAATTTTTACGATAGATTCATTCATGGTGACGAAAGATGAAAGAAAATAAGTGTCAGAAGCAAACAGATTCAGTGATAATTCAAGTGGAGAAGAAATGCTTTCAAATGAAACCCTGACTATGAACTTATGTGTCAATTCGTATTGGACTTTTAATCTTATATTAGATTATTGTGAAACTTTTTTATGTGACAAATATAGCAGGAATTAAAATTAGAGAAATAATAGCTGTTAAGTTGTACCATGAGGTATATTCGCAAATATGTACATCAAATCCAATTTTTCTTTAAAGTACAATGTCTTAGATCACAAGTTCTTCAAAACTATTCATAACATTAAACTTCTAGCGTGACCTACAACGCAAATTGTGTAATTTACGAAAGATCGTGCTCTAATTGAAATTGCTGCTATATTGGGCAAACAAACCGTTCAGTAAATACCAATATGAAACTCTCTATTGACAGACAATTTGTAGCGTACACGAGGCTCTTATCATATGAGCTACCCAGGTCGATTCCTCGTTAAGGACGAACCATTGATTTTTAAAATATGAAACTTGAAATTGAATAAAATCTCATTGAAGTTTGTTACGATTAATTGATATTTATTCTCAACTATTTAACAAAAAATTCTATGTTTTCGAAACAGATCATAGGAGTGTACTCAAAAAATAACTTAAGACTACATAAACAATTAATAGACTGATGTTCCGTTTGAAGGGGAGAAAATTATTAAAGACATAGTTATATAATAGCTATATATTTAGCGAAATTTCCGGTTAATAGTGGAGACTGTAGTAATGTCAAAACGTATAAATTATTTTTTGCAGAAAAAATCATTCGCATTTGGATTAATAAAATTAATTTTAGTAATGTCATTGGTAGCTGTTGAACCGTGAAAAATGTGTGTGGACAATAAGTATTAAATGAGAGTCAGATGAAAATTTACATGCAATTACAAATTGACGTCACGATCACCTAGCAAAGAGCTTAGCTTTCCTGCATATTTGTCTGGACCGTATCGCGGTAAACGAGAAAAAGTGTGACGCTTGCGTTGGGAGGGTTGCGTGGAAACCACCATGTGCGAAATTATATTCTCCTCTCGACCTTCCACAGTTATTTCCAATTTGCATACAGTTCGCCCATCAAGTAAAGTTGTTTGTTTTACTTTGCTAGAAGACCAAATTTTGTTTTATACTCAACGAAATTTTTATGTTATTCAAAGGGGTTTGCACCCATCCCAGACCGAAGCGTTTAATGATTCATACAAACATGTAATTAAACCTAAAACGTTACTAGCATAATTTTCTTATTGGAAACTAATTGATGCAAGTTTTATTTAAAACCTTTTGGGTATACTATTCAGAAACGTCAATAAAATTTCATTTTCACTTTAATAAATCGTGGCTTATGTGGTTCTATATTTGCTGTAATGGGTTTTTAACGGCTCACGCGAAAATTGAACTCAGTCATTGTAACTTTGTAGTACGACTGCATATCTTTGCCTATGTACAAGTAAAAAAGTATATCTATCACCTTTGGTGGGGAGTCGTGATGTCTCCGGACATCTGACGGAGGTTATAAACCGAAGTTTTCTGATCCTGAATTGATAATATAACGAGAAAGGTGATTGATAAATATAAGATATTCATGAATATTGATTGTGAAGCATATAGCAATGAATACTGGGTAAACATCACTTCACCACGAGTAAATACATTTTATTCCTAAATTTTGTCAACCGCGTTGGACAATTAAAGTTCGTTAATTTTGTGAAAATTTATGTAAACGTTATTCATGTGGTAGCATAGTAGTTTATTTGATTACATGTAAAACCACATATTAGCTCAGAGATAAAAAAAAATCGGATACGTGACGTATTATGACGTCATCAGCGGTTTGTTTACCGGGCATAAGGGTACAATAAGTAAGCCAGTAATATAGCCGCGAGATATAAAAATTATTACAAAATGAAAGGAGAAACCATTGACGAGTATGCATTGTCCTTCATTAATAGAAACCTACCATTGATGCGGCTCTAATCCGTATCGGATACATAAATTCGAATGTAAATGAGATAAATTTCAATTATGCTCCCAGATATAATCCGGAAACGCAACTGAAATTACAGAAATCGTGTATTTATTTACACGTTTCTTAGTCACATTAATAAATTTTATTTTAATTTGATTTATATTTACTGTTGTAAAAAAACTATGTCATAGCCTCACTGACCAAATCTTTTATTCCAAGTTATGCCAAATATATTAGGAATAATTGACTCAAGAAAGAATATTGTATTCAGTTCCTAAAAACACACCAGGATGTGATAAAAAGACGTTAGAATTTTCTTTTTATCTCGTTCGTAATGATATAAATAATCACTATTAAATTACTGACATTGTAATTAAAATTTAATACTGAGATATTTGACCTTAGTTGCCATAGAAAGTCATCAAAAATCACAAGAACGAAAATTTCTTTTATTCTTCTTTACACTTTACGTGATCGTTGAGAATTTATACTTTCAAAGCTCACATCAGGAGTAAACAACGACTAGTAATGGTTGACTGAGAAGAACATACATGGTAAGATTTAAGCTGTATAATGATATACGATTTATAATAAATGTGTAACTCACTCTGTACTGATTTATTTTTTATCTGATGACGGCTAGGTAGTAGAAAGCTTTAATTTAATTAATTATACGCAAGAAGAATAGCGTATTTCAGGTTAATTTCGATTAATTTTCGTGATAACTTACGTCAAACATCAGAATACAGGGTGTTAATAAATTAATATTTCTTGAGGGGTGGAAGTAGAAATCAAAACAAACAATTTTTTCTAGTACAAAATAGGTCGGAAACTAACCCGTACATTACAGCAGCCGAGAATCCTAAATTTAGCAATCATTACTCTCTCGAACTGGAATATCGATCAGAAACAATGAAAATAAGCAGAAATATTGACGAAAATAATTGTATATATATGTAAGTATTAACAGTAGATTGACATAAAATATTGATCGAATATATTGGCCGTGTGTGGCCTTATTTACGAGTATTTAAATAATAAACGATGTAAGGTCAATGGAAGAAGATTCTATTTGAAAGAAAGAGACTACCATATTGCTTTTAAGTGTGATAATAGCGTCATGATATCTTTCATCTAAGCAGGTTGTAAAGCTAAAACATAACTACATGTGGAATTTGGCGGTAAGAAATCAAAGGAAAGCTACGTGAGGGAAGTTGAAGGTTAAACAAAATAAACCCCGATAAATTCGCACGTCTTGGATTATTCGAAAGTCTTTGAGATTCGATGACATCGGGTTGTGAGGAGACATGGTGTTTCCCCCAAAACATCGGTGGAGTAGGGTGAACGGCTCCTCACAGAGACAATATATAAAAAAAATTGATTTGCTATTTTAAAACGGAGGAGTAAGAGTGAAAATTAAGAGTGGACAGTAAGAAATTGGAGATTGAACTGGCAATGGATAATGGGAGGAAGACGTGCACGAGTACGTGGCACCAGGGAAGAAAACTCAGTGAGGAAGGTGCTCATTATAGCAAAAAGGAAGTTTGGTGGGAGCCACGCGGTAGGACCGACTCCAGAGATAAGTTACTATTTGTAAATTTTGCCGATTTCGTAATCATTCCGATTCCGTGTAGTATTTGATTATGCATTCTGCTCCACGAGAGGGATGGCTGAGACGTCCCCTACAAAGGAACTTACGTCTGTGGTATATTATTATTTGTTTAAATATTATAAATATAAATATTTTTAATCGTTAAATAGCGGGCTTTGTGAAGTAACTTTTATTAAATAATTGTATATTTTAAATTCATAAATGTTGAGAAAAGGGATGTTTTACATAATAATTATTATAATTTCTAATATATTCATTTCAAGGTGTTTCACCCTGTCGACAATAATCTCTTCATTCTTCTCCCTTCTCCAACTGCACATTTCATACAACTTGTAATTTTTCACAAGCTATACTTTCCTTTAAATTATACTGGTTACGAATAGAGTGTACGCAGATGCTGTACTACGATTTATCAATGAAGCTAAAAAGTTCCATTAACAACAGTAATATTCATAAATTATTGTTAACCATTCTAACTTCCTACCCAGAAAATTTAAAGTTAGTGTCTTTTCTTGTCACCTGCGCAAAGTAAGTTATTAACAGTTTGGGAGCGCGGATAAGATGTGTTGGAGAAGTTTCGCCGGCCGCAGCGAGAAAGCCTCTCTGAACTAGTTTAGGCGCGGCATCTATCTCGGACACGTAACGAGTCGCAAGGGAGAGGAGAAATCTCCCGGAGGAGGACGCGCTCCCCGTCCCGGCGCCGGTGACAAATGACGGACTGCAGCGCGTTACACGACGCTGAGTCTGCAGCGCCGTGACCCCCGCGCCCAGGGGGCGTGCCCCTGCCCTCATCAGGGGCGAACGACGCTCCATCTACTCCATACAACACGTGGCAATGCTGCGATTCACAGATTAGCAACGTACATTAACTTACTTTTATTTGTTCCGCTTGGCAAATGAAGGACGAATTTTCTTTCTAAGTCGACAATTACGTTCGTACTTTAGTATGAATACAAAGAGAAAAATTAACATCTTTGTCCTGCGTACGACGATGAAATGATATCATCTTTGGCGGAGAGGTGTGTCGTCTCTGGAGATCAGGAGGCGGATATTATGACGAAGTTTACCTGGTTTGAGAAGTGTCTTAAACGGCAGAGATTGATGGAAATACTTTGGATAATATTGAACAATAGTTTTCTTTAACGGTAAAAACGTTTGATTTATTGTGTGTCGATTTTGTTGGATCATTCAAACTTGTTCAGTATATATAATTAAAAATGTATGTAATTCTTATTCATTTGTAGTTTTTAAATTATTTGATTGCAAGTAAAACCACGATTTTGAACCCTAATAGAAAGAGTAGAAAATTTGTTTACGCGACTCTTTGTGAGGTCATAAGCGTTTTTTTCTCATTACAACAAGCCAGATAGTAATTTATAGTAATTTTGAATTTGTGAGTATTTTTGAGGAGTATTACAGTATGTTATTAATAAATTATACTTCACGTCCCAAGATTAATTCAAGATACTCCATTATTTATTACATATAGGGAATAAATAATGGAGTATCTTGAATTAATCTTGGGACGTGAAGTATAATTTATTAATAACATACTGTAATACTCCTATATGTATGCGTTAAATATTCACATGTCATCATTGTGATTTTAACTTTATCGTCCCAAAAATATGTTATATAGTTAAATAAAAATTTTACGATCTGTATTTAGGTCAGTACTCTAAGTCATAAATTTAATAACATTTGTTTATTACACTACACGAAGTTATGTTCCTTAATTTGGAACCTAATTTCTCGATTCTTCGAAATTCACCAGATGAGGTTCTGACTTATTCGCTGTTTTACTATATATTTAATAATATATATTGTTTTCAAATAAAAACTGAAATGGAAATAAATATTCTGAAATTACCAACTATGAAATTCTCGTACTTGGTTAGTAGACAAATCGATCAAGAATAATTTCAGAATATTTCCTGAGAAAATTTTAAATATGTTTTTCAAATGCGTTCATTTGTCGTTTGATATTTTTTTGCGTTTATATGTATTATTTTCAAGTTAGTTAGATAAGAAATGAATTATATTATTTATTTATCGGGTGTTTGCGTTTATTTAATGACGTAAACGCTTTTTGATTGGATCTACGCTTGTTTCTATTCAACAACGGAGGGTTTGTGGGTTAAGTGTTTAGCTTGAATACAATTTTCTTTTTTTATAGCATATTCATATTTACAGAGCCGTTTTTCTGCTCCTAAAATGGAGTTTTACATTGTTTTGTTAGCAACCACCGTAGTGTTCTTTGTACTACTAAATTGAAAATACAAGCTCTGAGTTAAAACTATGTTCTCTACATTAACGAGTTTCTTTCTCCACTGTGGAAGGAACTTGCATACGAAATTAGACATGGACGCTTTGTATAAAATATCGTATAATGTGTGGTTAAGAGCGTTTGTGGACTGAGGGAAGTTATGGCTAAAGCACTTTTTTTTTACTGAACAATCAACAGTTTTTCATAATAGCAACATACTGTTATCCCCAGGGAAGTAAAATCGCACGGTTCGTATTTTCCCAGCAAGTATAATTTCTTTCTGTCTTGCGTCATCGTTACACGTTATTAAAGAGAAGCAAGGACGAGGACGAGGACGAGTCCTTACGGAGGAAGCAAAACATCGTTTCCCGTATCATACTCTACATGGCTTCATAAAGGGCGCTGAAATATTTGTATCATTGCTCATAATGTCGTCGAGATGAATGCTCATATCTTCGCCATGGCAACGGAGATGTTGTTTATTGCTTCATTTCCTGTGAAAAACCCCTTTTCTGGCCTAAATAAATTTTACTTTATCCTTCAGTTACACGAAATGCGTAAGCAGCGCATAACTGAACAAATATTTGTTTTCCTTTCGTATTAAGTTCTAAACGCAGCTAGAGATTCTAATTGTTTATGTATTTTTAAAATTCTCAGTCCGTTTATATAAACTGTACAAAGTTAAAATATAATTTTTTCGGCTTTATTGAACATGAGTACAGGGAATAGGAATAATAAGTGAAAAAAACATATTTAATTTTCTGCAGTACATTCTCTTTTGTGTTGTTGCAACCATGAATGAGATGAATAAATAATATTGTTGTTCTTTTCTATAGAAAAATATTATGAAATTCTTACAGAAAATGTTTCATTGGAAGGTTAAGTCATATAAATCGAGTCCTCGGGCGGCAACGCGTCACGATAGTACATTTACGTTGACGGTTGTAAGTAACCACATACATTAACTTTCAGTGCAATTTAAAGCACGTCATCCTTTAAATATTTACAGAGTCCTAGAATTCCATAACTTCTTAGTTTTAAGTTAATCCGAAACAATAAAATAAACTCATGCTCCATTTCTTCAGGCTTTAATTAAAATTATGTTATTGCATAACCACTGACGTATGTTGGGTGAAATGTGTTTTTAACAAATATTTATGCGAATCATGAATGTGACTTCTTAAAGTCGAAAGCTCGTGAAAGATTTTTATATGATTAAACTTTAAGACTGTAACTGGGCTTCTTTTACTTTTTATTTAAGTATCTGATTCTTTTTACCAAGTTTCATTTTTTCGAATATGTTTGAATAAGCCAACTGCTTTGACACATGTAATTCTTTAGAAAACTATTCTGGAATACTTAGTGTAGTCCCTATATGGTACTTAAGAAAGCTGACGCTTATGATTCATGAATGTTGTTTTATCCGTAGGCTATAATATTAAAACTGATGGACAAATTGATGACGAACCAGAGTTTCCAAACAAACTTCGATTAGCTTGTTTGTCTTAAGTGCGTCCGCTAATGGATTACCCCAGCGTGTTTCTGGGACGCCTTACAGCAATATCTGAATTTTTATCGTCAGGGAAAGATTCGGAAGGATGCTGAGAAATTTCTTCATCCTGTAAAGCAAACGAGCACTGACAGTTCAATTACACTAGATTTTGAAAGCTTATAAGAAAATGAAAATCGTGATATAATTCACAATTCAGAAGTAATCACAAAAGTTCCGTTTTAAAATCTATAACATAAGCATGCAGAATAATTTATCGAGAAGTTTTCTACGGTTATAAAACTGGGAAAAATGTATGAGCATAAATCTGTGAAAGATATTTACATAAATAGAACGTATATTATTGATAATATTTTTCAACGGAGTCATCACAAGAAATGAGCGCCCCCTTCCTGACTGCAGTTAGAAATCCGGCTTTGGCCCCGAAAGCACATTTTACTACTTTTATTAGTGTTTAGGAAGAGAAAATATTTTCTCCCGTCAAGTGATCGAAGACTAATGCACATCTCGCAAAGTTAGGAATAGCCATTTGCCTTTCTTGTCTATATTTTAAATATATGCTTAATAAATACCAGATAGGGGATAGAGTGAGACAGATATTTAATATAATTTCAAACCTGCACGATATCAAGGCCTAAGAAGGAACGTAAATTAAAATAACAAAATTTTTGATGCGAATTTATCCACACAGATTTGAGTAAAATATGCTCCTCGTTCCGTATTACTATTTCTTTACTAGTGGGAAGAAAAAAATTCCAATTTCTATGTTAATCATATTGGACTATGGCAGAGTTATTTATTAATTTTTCTTTAATGTTTTAATTCCATTTCGACTTCATTTATAAATTATAATTTATTCTAATACTATTTTTGATAGTATAATGCATTCTTGAGTTTCTGAATAAATTGTCCTGTGGTGTTCACATCCACCAAATCCCAGTCTACTTGGGTATGGGTATAATTATATTTTTACGAAAATCTTATTGTATTTTTCCTGTTTCGTAGATTTCGCAAACCATGACGTAGTAATATGTTTAGGATTTCCCAATATTAAAACAGTTAAACAAGCTGCTTTCTTAGGTCTCTGTCAATAGTTCTTTTTCAGTAAGGATCCAGCAGAAAGGAACATCAATTAAGGGACACAAGTTTGCGACTGAATGCGATCTCTGCTCACAATTTACGCGACTTGGTAGTTTGCTATCAAGCGACTGGCGCTAAAGTAAAAGGACTTTGTTGCCGGAACAAAGGAGGTTTTAAGACACGTGAAACCACTTAGTGCTGGCGGAGAAAGCGGTTTTTTCGTGTTATAGGAACGGCATCGGAAGTGCGAGGAAATAGGGTTACAATGGACTGGCGTGCTGAGGATTTAACACCGTGACACCGACAACATGGCCGTCTTACACACAGAGATTATCGCAACAATACTATCTCAAACTGGTGACTTACCTTCCAATCACCAGAAAATCTCAATGTTTTGAATTTTTCTGTAATGCGTCGGTTAATAAATATTAATATTCTTTATACTTTTAATCAAATAAAAATATATGAACGTGTGATATATACAAACAAACTTATTCATGATTGTACTTTACGCACACTGATCTTAATCGCATGGAGCAGTTTCAACAAATCTTTATTATTTACGGTCCGAGTATACTAGAATACTTTTCGTTATCGATAAGATTAGCAGTGTCGCTTTTGATGTAGTTAGTGACTAATTTCAACATGGTAGGAGAACACTGTTATGGCCACACTACAACATGGTCCATGCTGGGACATGGCAATGTTGTGCACGGGGGTTGACTTGTATTGGCCGATGTCAGTGAAGGTTGGAAGTGGAGTTGCCTAACTTTGGCTTTGGAAACGGTTCATACCACACACATAAAAGGATGCCAAAATCAGCAATCAAAGTGCGCAGTGTTAAACGGGAAGTGTACATAGTTGCCGGTGTATTGGTCTACTGTGTAGACAGGAACCAAGACAACAATATAAAGACCGGTCAGTTACCTGAAGACGATAGCGGGATAGCTAACGAAACGTATTTTACAAGTGATATAACTCGGGTGTAATCCTGAGAACTTTATATTCAATCTATACACCGGTAAAGCCTACATTCTTAAGACAACAATGATTGGTGGACCAGGTATTGGACTATAGTGAATAGGGGTCTTTTATTTGGGGGGGGGGAAGTATCTGGGATAAAAAAATTACAAAAACCACAGAGGAATCGTTAATTTTAAATCTGACATTATTAATGTTAGTTGAGTTGAAGTCGGGTATGGAAATGATTGAAGTCGAATCAACGTTTTCGGAGCACGTTGAGTTGAATACTGACATCCATCACACCTTTGAAGTTGAATTTAAACACTCCCCCCTAGCCATAGGTGGGATGGGTGAATGGATAAATGATCCATATTAATATCGCATCCATTGTTTTCGGTCTCGTTTCAATAAACAGCTTGTTGACTTCAAACATTAGTTTATAATTAATTCATTAACATTTCCCCTGTCAACAAAGGAGAAACAGATAGTACATAAATATTTAAGAAAGGCAATGGACTTCATTTATTGGTGAAAATATAAGATGCGTCTCGAAAAATACAAAACCAAAAATTAAAAATTATGAATTAAAGTAATATAGTCACATAGACGTAATTACTTCGAATAAAACTACAAATAAATGTATATATATATATACTACCCAGTGCCCAGCGTTACCCGGTAATTAATTGATCCTAGTCTGCTAAAGTATTTAATTTGACAGTTAACACGCGATTAAACCATCTGAGAGAGGGTTACAACTGTTGAAAATAATCTTTTCACGTTTCCTATCATCAATATCACACAAATGAACGCTGAAAATAGAATGTTTCATTTAGGTTGGATGGAATTCCGCAGAATGCGTATAAATCTTTATTCAAACTATGCACTTTCCCAATTGCACGCTTAATTTTTTCAATAACGAATTAATCGATAAATAAAACACTCAACAATCCGAAAACGAAATGTCAAAACAATGCCAAGCTACGACGCAATGAACTTGCACATGCGTACGTTAAATACCACAGATTTTTCTAACAGACTAAAATAGTCTTTTATGTGAAAAATCCCCCAAAAAAATTTGAACGCAAAATTTATAAAAACATTGTCTGGATCTGGATAACAAATGGTGCAACTATAGCTAAGAATCATAGTGGTAAACCCCATAAATACAAAAATAAAAAATTCGTCAAAATCGGTCAAGCCGTTTAGGAGGAGACGAATTACGAACACACACTCAAATAATATTATTCATGTCGTTTTATATATATAAAACGGTCATCAATATGTATTTAAACCATTATATTATGTAGGTTTCATTATTTACACTTATTTGTGAACAACATTCAAACTAATCGTATTAGGAAAATTGGAAATCCTCTTCGTGATCGTATTGTGTATCTTAGGTTGTCGGTCATGTTGGTGTTTTGAGGGACAATCGATCCTTAAGGAAGAATATGTAATACTGCAAGACCTGCTTCCACCGTAGGACAAATTTAGAAAGCAGGTATTATTTCAATTTGAGTTGAGTGAGGCAGTTGCTCGAGACCGCATGATTCAGGGGTTGGACTTTCCCTCCACTACAACTGCCAATTTATGGAATGGCATTTCGCGTTTGACACCGACTTTGCGTGATTCTTTTGTCGCCACGAATATGAAAATAGCTCGTGGCAAGCTTAATTTGAGTGCTCTTTATTGATGTTCTCCGTGAAAGTGAAACCGATACAACGCAACATTCAAAGCAATCGTTTTACGGACGGCAACAATTGTATTTTTCCTCTTGTCAAAAAAACCGAACTCATTGTCCTGCCTGATCGTCGTCACTGTTGCTGCTGCTGCTGTGTTGTTTTGTTTTTAACTGCCACAAAGTGATTGAGAAATGAAAAGCGTTTTCTAACTTGCAATGACAAATATTCAACACCAATACCACATCAGAAAATAATAATACGTTTTGTATTATTAACACTTCATAGAAATGGACGTATAATACCGGCAACACTGTATTAAATTCTTCAGTGACATTTTCAATGGTTCGAATAGTGAATATGTTCTGTCCTTTTAACGTCACATCCGACGCGTCATCTATGGAAAGATATGGCTAATTATGCAAAGGAATACTCATTTTCTACAATCATGAGATACTTAATGCATTCAAATAAAATAGTTGAACCGGATCCATTTGACTTAAAAAACGTTTTTAAAATATTTTTGTATGAAGTTAGTGATAATGAGAAATTTATACTACCTATTTCCTGTTATTTACATAAAATAGATTCATTTAACAGTACATAATAGACCAACTATTTGTTCTATAATTATATTA
Organism: Eucriotettix oculatus; assembly: GCA_034510155.1. Lineage (NCBI taxonomy): Eukaryota > Metazoa > Arthropoda > Insecta > Orthoptera > Tetrigidae > Eucriotettix > Eucriotettix oculatus. Next base: position 86,115,848 of record CM067378.1, on the reverse strand, counting down.
ATTCCAATTGTGGTCATTTAATGAAATATGGTTAGAAATACTTACTAGAAACTATGCTTTTTATTGAGAGTTTAGAGTCAGCAGGAAACTTTTGGAGATTACTAAATTAATTACAAGAGGACACACAAAGTTTCATAGCTGTTACAGTGATGAAGGAATGTGAAGAGACAACCACTCTTAGACCAGCCAAAAATTCGCAGAGGACCATTGACACTTCTTAATTTTTTCCAAGAATACCAACTTCTTATATGATCTCAGTAGAACATAATTCGTTTCTATAGTGATTTGCCAGCCAGAACCATCTGATGATGTCAAAAAGGATGTGATGCACCGTCAGAGCAGTGTTACACTCGGAGCAGAGAAGCTGAGGAGGCCTAGAAAAAAATTAACGAATGAGTAAATTGGGAGTGGAAGGACGACCTGCTTTCTTCTAGAGATGATTTTCTGATAAGTGATCTCTTTGTAGCACTCCACTTCTTCTATCCTGTGTCAGGCGGTTGATGCAACGGATCACTGCATCTTTTCTTGGAAAGGTGATCACAGGGGTAAAAAAATTCCAAATGGAGTGATACCTTTGTAACTGATAGATTAGTGATGTTGTTTGATTGATTTCTGGAATTGTGACGGCATTTATTTCTCTATAAATCTTATAAGATTGATTTTTTCTCCTACTTAATCAATTTAGGCTCTATTGAAGGATGATCATCGTGGTTTTGTACGCTAAGGTTGAGGAATATGGATCGGTTTTCTGATGGTGCTAATGACTCCAGCTCTCTTTACTTGTGTTAATAATCTCTATGAAATTTTTTGGGGAAGTGTGATGATCATTTACCACGTTCAGTGGAATTCAACTACGTTGATGATGCGACTTTTCGTTTTATGGAATGAAATATGGGGGTTGTTATGTTTGTGTTCAAATGTTGTCCGCTCTAGTTCCAACGCATCTTCAATAGATTCAAAGGTCGTGATTTAGTTTTATTGATCCGATTTTTCTAAACGTGTCGCCTTTCATGTTTTGGGAAACCATTTTGACCAGATTAGCCAATTTTTATCTAAAAACAAAGTGATGATGTGGACATTTTCTTGGACCATAGGAGTGAGCTATTGTGAGACAAATAAATATAGAATAAATGCACGGAATACGCTAAGTTTAGCCAATCGTTCAAGAAAGGATCCTTATTAACACTTCTTTTCACAAAAAGTGGACGAATTGGGTCACACTGATGTCCCAAAACTTGAGGCATTACGTCTAAACAATCCGATTAAGAAAACTAAAAATTACGACGTTCAACCAGGTTCAATTCCATGTACGTAGTTTTTATAGTAATTCGTGTTAAAACTACGATTTTATGTTAAGTGTAACGTAGAGTTTGAACAAATTACTTGACACGTTAAAATTATTCGTAAATTAAAGTAATAATTGTTTTCTCCAATACGTTGTTTGACATGTATCAAACCAATTAGAAACAATATTTTAAGAAAATTTGTAAAATGTACAAAATTTGATAAACTAAGTTTAATATTAAAAAATTCAGTCAAAATTTTAAGATCATTTTGATACGAAATAGCACAACGTTTCGTTCCTTTTAATCGACCCAAGTCACATGCAAAATTATAAAATAACAAGTTCGATATTATGTATTCTTCAAGTATGAAAACTAAAATTATTTTACTCAAATAATGTCAAAACATATCTAATATAAATTCCTTATCACTCCAAAAGGAAAATAATCAAATTGGTGAGAATTTTCTCTCAATATTTTTATTACTTCTTGGAATTACAGAATAGTCAGAAAATAAATTGTATATTTCTTTCTATTCACATGATTTTATTATGAGCTGTTATATGTATTTATCTCAAACATTGTATTTCTTAACTATGTTTTGCATTATGCAAATAAATAGAATATAACTCTTACTGAGGAGAATAATTTTGGAACTACACAAAGAAAAACGAAAACTGTTGGCTCGTTATTTTGCACAAGAGTATATTTTTAATAATTTTTTTCTTGTATTGGCCGGTTTATTTATTTATTGATTCAAATGATTTCATAGATATTAACTAGTATGTTGTGTATAATTTATTGGAAATAAATATCCTATATTATACCTGAATTGAAAATAGCTTCTCCGTATAACAAGAATAACTACTATGATGAATGTGTTGGAGTTTTTCAGAATATAATAAAGGTTAAATAGCTTAACGAAGTGTAAATGCGCAGATATAGTTGAGTTTCAGGGCAAGTGCGCACAGAGAAGAGACAATCAGTTACAAGAACTAGCGCAGTTCCGGCGAGGCCTTAGCATTTCAGCTGTGTCCCAGACCCCTTTATCTATGTAAATGGCGTTCGTTCGTCCTGGCCCATTGGTTGCACAAGTCACAGATGAAAGCAGCTTATCGGTGCTCACAGTTGAACGATCTTCCTTCCAAAAGAAGCGTGAAAAAAAATCACCGTTTAACAGTGGAAGACCCTCTAAGAAAATAACAAGAAAGACCTGTTGAACTCTTAATAATACCCAAGTTAGAAATCACTTAAAGCTGCAAAAGATCTAGCAAAAGTCAGGAAAGCCGGAGTCCGGAGTTCGATTCCCAAGTCCGGTTGAAATTTTTCCATCCTGATTTTCAAAATTTAATTTGAGCTTTTGGCTGAGCTACAATTAAAGCTATTTTCCTCTCTTTGAAAGGTAATTTTTTATTTATATTCAAATCAATGCATTATATTGCAGTATGACGACAAAAAATTATACATATATATACGTGAATAAAGATCATCTTTGAGAGGAACGAGAGAGGTATCATCTCTGGACATGTCCTGTTAGCTGGAGAAGAGAATTTAATGCATGCTGAATATGTTTAAGGAAACTATTGGTTAAGGAGAGATGTGCAGATGTGGTAGGATTGTTTAATTATTGTTTCATTGGCAAAACCTGTCAATTCGTAAACTTCTGTGATGTGACCCGGAAAAGTGTAATTTTGTTCAATATATTGTTTAAAGGTATGTAAACTTTATTCATTTGTATATTTACCAAATTATTAGGTTGCAAGTATAACCACTAATTAAAAACCTGAGAGAAAGAGTAGAAATTTTGTTTACGTGGCCCATTATGACGTCATCACCGTTTGTTTTCTCATACCAACAATCCGGAGATATAGTAATTTGGGATTGTATTAATACAAAATATTTTTGTTTGCTTTAACTATTCAGATATTTATACTTTTACAAATTGAAATGAATATAGGGGATATTATTTATTTTAATGATGAAATATTAATATATTAAGAATGAAATTCCATTTATAATTACAAAACAAATGCCATAATAAAAATAACTTTGTATAAAATTTTTAATTTTCCCATTTTAACATTATCGGCGACTATATTTTCCACAAAAAATGACAGTAATTTATTTCTTTATATCTAAATACATGAACTCTACTCTAATGTTCGTATTGTATGGAGTGGAAATATTTAACACAAAATCTACCGAAAATCGGTAAAAGTTTACAGAGGTATTTACCGTGTCAGTTTATTTGAACCTTTCAATTCCTTCCAGTTACCGCTTTCTCCTCTGCTCCGGTCTGGAACACGCCTTTCTGCCCTTGTTATTGTCCGTGGTCCGGACAATTTCCAGTGTTAGCCTCAGGTCATAACCTTCACTTTCTTCATACCCAACTCCTCATCTCCTTCCTCCACCTCCAGTTGTCTGGAATATAATGTCCGTCATATAATGTCCTCAATTCGCTTCCGCTGGGGATTTTAATAACTATTTCCCACTGCCTTACTTCGTATTCCGCTGGTGGCGGGGTTTGTTATTCACCAATCAACTTTATTTTCTCTCCTCTCTGGGGAGAGTTGTTTTGCCACCCCTCTCAACGACGAATTTGGGGAAAAACCACCCTCATTTCCAGCCTCGGTCGCAACATTCCAGAGGCTGTGGGACAAACCGCGCTACCTCCTAAATGTTTGACTACTATTAACATTGAAACATAGGAGATAAATCTTAACTCAAACTGTTATATTAAATTTTATAACATACATTGAATGTTTTCTGTGTATTTGGTGTGTGAAAAATAGAAAAAATAGTAGACGTTGACATAGTACGGTATTATGACACTATTCCCGTTATTCAACTTGGCCCAACACGCTAAATGACTCCAATATTTGAAGTTTCACTCCAAGGCTAAAAATAAAAATTCTTTACAAGACGTAAATTTTTATCTGTTACATTTAAAAAAAATACCGCATAAATAATTCCGTAGCGTATCAGTAATCAATGACATTGTGCAGGATTTTATATCTTGAAGTATAATAATTTCTGAGTCATTTAACAGACCCTAAAGTAAGGACCGTAAAAATCATCATGGTTTATCAAATTCGGAATTTTTCTTTAACATTTAAAACAAATTTCCCAATATGACTTTATTATTCCCTTGTTTCATACTTTTGTTGTTGGAATGACGAAAAAGCGTTACATTCGGAAAACAAATCACTCGAATATCCTATTGTCTTGCCAGTTTCACAGTGACAGTCATTTGAAGCTTATATTATTTTAAATTTTTGTTGTATAAATTTCGCACTGCGTCAGTTCTGATCAAAGCCGTTTCAGTTGAGAACTGTGGTGAATCAAAATGCTTTTATATCCACGGTGAAGCTCCCTGATCTTTTCGTTTCGTTCCGTAACCTCGATTGACCCTTTACATCGATGGCTTCTACACAATGAGTAGACATGCGACAAGTGTTCTAATCCGCCCCAAGTAGTACGGCTTCTCGTCTTCCCTCGCTGAGCTGCAAGAGCACCCACTCCGGAGTCTTGTCTGGAAATCACCGCGGAGGGCAGCCATACAAGCTAAGAAATGGGCTTACGAGAATGAAACCAACGCTAAGCCACCACAGTAACTTGCTGACAATGACACAACGGCGCCAGGCCATGTTAACATTACAGCGCTTTCAAAATTAACGGTAAAAAATATTTTAATTTTCGTATGTTGTTGATGTTGTAGTAATCAGTCCTTAGACTGGTCCATTGCTACCTTATTCTGCGCAAGCCTTTTCCTCTCTACATAAATACCACCTCCCTCTTCCATAATCTGCTTAGCTCATTTAATCATTGCCTCCCTCCTCCGTTCTTACCCCACACACTTCCCTCTAATGACAATTTTACAAACCTCTCATGTGAGAAAACTTGGCCCCTCAATATTGTTCTCTCTTCCCTTATTGTGCTTATAACTTCTTGGTTAGTAACTCTATCCATCAACCTGATTTTTATAATTCTTCTATAGCACCACTTGTCAGACAGCTTCTATTATTTTCCTTTCTGAAACTCCCACCGTCCACGTTTCGCACCCATATAACGCCACACTCAATAGAAACATTATTAGTAATAATTTTCTAATATTAATAATTATATTAGCCATAAGTAAATTCCTTTCCTGCCTGTGTTATCCTACTCTAATTATTATTTTTCCCAAGACGCAAAATTCCTTTTCTTCCTTCAATATATCCCTTAGCATTAATTTTCTCTTTGTTATTCCATTATTTCTCATTATACAGTCCATCACCTTGGTTTTCACTCCATTAATTGTCATGTTGTACTCGGTCTCGAAGACCACGTCATGTGATCTAATATGGTTTCAAAGCCTTCTTTTGATTCCCCTAATACTATAATATCATCGGCAAATAGAGGGGTTTTATTTCTTTTCATTGAAGTACATTCCTTTTCCATGTTCCTCTTTGACTTTCTTCTTCGCCAGATTGATATATATAAGTTAAAGTACATGGTGACAGACTGCATCCTTGTCTTACTCCTTTCTTTATTTCTGTTTCCTCTTCTCGCCCTTCAATTCTAATTACTGCTGACATCCTTCTGTAGAAGTAATGAATAAGTCCCGACATTTTATTCTTGTCCTCTTCAAAAGTCTTAGTAGTGTGTTCGCTTTACATTATCAAAGGTTTTTCCTAAATCTACAAATTTAATAAACTTAGACCTGTTATTTCCTATCCTGTCTTCCAAAATTGGATGTGGGGTCAATATTGCTTTTCTTGTCCCTACATTCTTCCGGAAACCAACCTTATTTTCGTTTAAGGACAGCTTTATTTTGAGGTGGGTCAGGGGAGTGCTACAGGCTATATGAGGGTGAAACATAGCGTAGGAATGCAATTCAAAATGGTGGTAATGTGGAAGGTAGAGCAAGGTAACTGAGGTTTTTCTAAGGTCCCCGGTCTATAGTTGAAGGATTCTACCTGGTAACTCACATAAAAGAGATCCAAGAAAATTCCTAGCATCAGCTAGGTCGTGTTATTAAAACATGAAAGATTATATATATAAATATATATATATATATATATATATATATAGAGAGAGAGAGAGAGAGAGAGAGAGAAAGAGAGAGAAAGTTCAAAGGACAGTCCATGTTTATTATTAGTCCGTCTGAAAATCTACTCCCTCTCTGCAAAAAAAAATTAAAATATACATAAACGTGGAACATTTTATAAGTATTTATACACTTGTTATTTTAGACGTTGGTTTATTGATTTCATTACTGATTAAGACTGCAGAGGTTTTAAGTGAAATATTAAAATTACATTTTTCTGCAGCGTTGGTAGACTTACATGAATTATTTTAATTAAAACCTTTTGATACTGATACGCACCCATGACATCAACATATGTATAATTTAACACTTTTGTTTACCTGACTTCAGACAATTGAATATATGCAACATCAAATTTGGTTATACTTCATGAAAATATTTTTTTACAAATATATTAAACGTAGCACAATTTAGCCTTTCTTTCTTTGGGACCTCTTAAATTGCAAAGAAAAACTCAGGGTAGTAATATTCCATATTACATAAAATCTGTTTTCTTTGGAGGTTTAAATTTATAAATCTGAAGGGGATCCAAATTTTTTATTATTATATTAAAAAAATTATTTGAAATAAAATCTAGTCAAAGATTTAGGTAGCTCGATATTTGGTTTAACCAATTCATTTTATTTAATTGTTCTTACCTAAAGGTTAGCTAATTTTTGAGTGTAAAAGAGTTTATACAAAACATATATTTTAAAAATAATTTGTATTTATTATTTTTATAACACATGGGTTTTAATATTTATATTATATTTAAGTAATAAGCAATATTTTCAATTTAAAATAATAGGAATATTTATTAAGCAATCAGAAAACGTTTTTCTCGTCACGCTCTGGAATTATCACAACACCAGAGGGTGTTTTGATCATAACCATCTACTCCGTGCACCTTGACGCATAATTCTTGATTTCTATTCAAGGAACGGCGCTGTTACTAATTTGACGGGACTTAAATTGCGAAACAATTATAGGCTATACTGCGTCACTTTGTCCGTAAATTGTTATTTCTTGACTTCTTTTCGGCAGACATGTTCTTAATTACAAAGAAAAATCGCGGAAACTTGTCTCTCTGCCAAACGCCGTGCAGCATTCCTTTCCTCCTGAATGCTGTGAATACTGACGCCTTGCAGCGGAACAAGCAAACGAATTAACAGGCTCTGTCTACCTCGGCTTCTCTTACCTGTTCTCGGAAAACACGGAACGAAACTTCACAGACCGTACATAACCTTACATCTTGAACCAGCTGGACTTAATTGCTCTACATATTCTCGGTGAATATTCAACACTAAAGTGGTCTTACAAAAATAAGTTCTCCGTATGTATTATAAATATTTATAGATGGCAAATATGAAATGCTAAATAACATTCTCATGTATTATTTCTTAGAAATTCAGTTTTCCTGCTGAGGCATTTTTATATGAAAAAGCAACATTTTTTAATCAAATTTATTTAAAAGTCAGTTGTACTGTAAATTAGAACCATCTAGAACATTCAGCCCACTGATACAGATCGTTTTACATATTCTAGATACTTACATTAGACGTGCTTAATTTATTTATTTATTAGAAGTACACTTACGGTATTTTCAGTAATTACTAGTTTCCGTTAATTGTTTTTTATCAAGTTTTATGAACATTTAATTAAGGTTAGTCACGATTTAGGATTTCATATGACTGCTACAACTGACCAATGATGTGTTTGTTGTGGTATTCATTACTAAGACTGGTCTGATAAAGCATAACTACCACATCCTACATCCTCCCTAACCTTCTTAGCGTATTCCATCCTTTGGCTTCCTCTTCTGTTCTTACCCCACACAATACTAATTTTACAAGCCCCTCATGCCGTAAAACATGGCCTATCAATATATCCCTTCTCTCTGGTCAACGTCCTCCATATTGTTCCCTCTTCCCCTATTCTGTTTAGAACTTCCTCGTTTGTGATTCTATCCACACATCTGATTTTCAGCAGTTTCCTATAACACCAGTTTTCAAGGATTCTATTATTTTCCTTTCTGAAACTCCTACCGTCCACGTTTCGCACCCATATTACGTCACGCTCCATACGATCATTTTTAGCAACTATTTCCTAATATTCACACTTATATTACCCGTAAGTAAATTCATTCACTTTTCCAACGCCTTCCTTTCCTGTGCCATCCTACTGATTATGTCTACTGAACTTCTACCAACCCTAGTTATTACGCTTCCCAAATAGCAGATTTCTTAACTTACATTAAAATATCCCTTCCCAATCTAACAGCTTTTGTTATTGCACTCCATTACCTTGGTTTTCCCTCGATTGATCCTCACTTTGAACTCTTTTTGCATGACCACGTTCTTGCCATTTATTATAACTAATAAATACCTTTAATTAGATATTATTTTTCAGATGAATGCTCAATTTTGTATTATAAGCAAAGGAGACTGTTATTTGGTTTTCTTATATTTTCATTTAATTAAATTAATTGAATAATATGTAAATTATGAACGAACAAATTTTCTTTACTACGGGTCACTCAATTCAAAATTCAGGAAACACGGAATTTTTATTTATAAAGATTACTATTTTTTATATATATTGATACTTTATCCGCTGTCCTACTTTATTATTTTTCATATTCAGTTAACTCGATAAATGAGAGATTTCTAATAGAGTATTAAAAATTTTAACCGATACGACTAGTATTACCAAGTCAAAGTCAATGAATTGTACCGATAAAAATTTCATAGTGAAGTCAATAACTTTGAGTCAGGAATTTTAATTTTAATCGTGTTTTACTGCATTTTTACATTGATTATCGAGCAAATATCACATTTCTATTATATATATATGTATATATATAAGAGAACGTGACAAGATATAATTCGCGTATTTTTAATTCACTTAAAGTGTATCATTAATATTTTGGAGGGAGTTTCCGTTTTATTTTTACAGGTAATTTAGCCTCAGTCAATTTACAGTATTATTATACAACTTTTTTTTTTCAATTTATGTTCCTGTTGAAACAAACAAAAAAAAGAAACAATTGTCATTCAGTGGAAAAATCAATCAAAACTGGTCGATATTCTCAGGCTAATGTGATGAACGTCCCTTTTCACGCTACATAAAACCTAATTTTGTTTCAAGTAATCACTCATACATAGTTATACGTCCGTGTCCGTAAATGTTGTCTAAAATAATGGGAATAGCGTCCGTGATACATTTGCATTGTACATCATCACTTTGTCCTCCCGTCAAATAGCAATGAAGATCAAGGGGGGAGGGGGTTGGAGGGGGGCAAAAAACTGGAATGCTTTCTGCTCTTTCATTGATCTTCCTCATTCGCGGCAACGTTTGATAACACGGCTACATTAATTAGTTGACAATTTGTGTTGCAAATTGAGGTATTCGCATTACAAAATTTTGCCGTATCTCCCTCCGCATTTCGCAAATCGTATGACACATCCGCGCCGTTAGGGGAGGGGGTGGAAGGGGGGTGGACCTACCCTGTGGAGTGGAATTATGTTCACATTAGAAAATAATGAATGAAAATGAGAGCGTGCTTGAACTTTCAGCAACAACTGGTTAAAATTCGTTTTATTCAGCGATGCGTGGTTTATGCAGCTCTGTGATATATTTATGCATCTTAATAATTAAATTGCATATTGTAAATAGGGAGAGTGACATGGAGCTGAAGGCTTTGCTCGTTTTCCCGTCGGCCAATAAGCGTATTACTTATAATTATCTGACATTTGTTAATAATTCAATACATAAATAAATACGTTATAAAAAATTAATAAATTGAAGAAAAATAATTAATGTATTAAAACGATTAGTCACGTCTTCAGCTGTACATCAATTGTTGAAAAAGGAGATATATAAGTAATATAAAGGTATGACTGAATTAAATGGAATACTACGAATCTAAAATTGTAGGAAATAAATTTTAACTCATGTATAAATTAAATTATAGAACTATTATTTTCTGAGATACATAAATTTAAAATTTCCCGCTTAAATAAATCAAAATCATTTACTAAAACATTTTCCTGCTTAATTAAAAATTAAATTTGATAATCGGTTGGTAATTTTCTCGTGTATTAGCCCATTCTGAGGTCTATATTAATTCAGCCTGTAGCAAAATGTATTTTACCACTTTGAAAATTCAAATTAATTTATTTTTGCAACTTACAGACACGATTTTAGTGTTATTTTACAGGAAAATATATCAAGTTTTGACTCACGTAGTACGCCAGTACAGAATCGTGCCAAATCAAGCTACGCCAGTAAGTTAAAACAATAACGTCTCAGACATGGGTAATAGAACGCGCGGATTATTAATTTAATTCCAATATATAGTCATAATAATTAATGTTTAACTGCGACAATAAATAAAACAAAATTATTTTAACACTCAATAAATTACAAGATACAACATGAAAGTATTTACACCTTTTTACTGTCGTTCCGCAGTTTTAAATAATATATTTGCTACTATAAATTATTTATTAATCCACTCCAAATTCTCGCAGAATAACATTAAGTCATGGTGGATATTAATTTGATTTTAAGTGCAGGACCCCGCAATTGCAGCGCTTAATGGCTGAGAATCGTGTTGTAGACTGGCAGCCTCCGGTTCTATCGCTACTTCGAGTACAAATTCAAATGAGGCGGACTACACGCATACGAACGGTGAAACATTTACAGACGCTAACGACGTCACGCAGAGCACGTGCTGCACTCACAGCCAAGACGTGACTTCCGAAAGCTCGGAGACGTTCATCCATGACGGACAGCGTTTAAGGACATTTTTTAAAAGTTTTTAGCACAACCTTCTCTTTAGAAGTTCATCCCCGATAGTGTCCGTACGTTTTACGAAGCTTTGAAAAGTTTCCATAGAAACTAGACTATCTGTAATGGAATATAATCTCTGCTCTTTCCTCCTCCCATCCCGTTCCCTAATGTACGTCTCATAAACGTTTGTTACACTTTATATCAGAATAAATTACAATTAGATAGAGAATTACAAGCTTATTTAATTTTGTATTTTAATTGCGTATATATTAAAATAATAAAAATAGTTAACATCGACTATTTATGTTTTTAAAGCTGGCTTACATTTGTTGAACTTAAATTCACTATTACGTGAAAGTTTTTTTCTTATTTCATCCATTTAATCTATTCTGTACCAATAAATAACACTGAAAAGTCTGTCAATCTATCTATCTGTCTCTCCGTATGTTTGTGTCGAATAAGCTCCGTAACGACTCAACGGATTTAAATGAAAATTTTAAGGTTTAAAAACACGAAACATAACTTTAATATTCATGCATAATTCACTACGATAATGATATTAATATAATATAAATATTAATTTTACGGAAAGGTTTCTTGGCAAACGTGCGTTTGAATTTCAAAAAAGAGAATGCGGTTTGCCTATAACCTCGATCTGTTTATGCTACAAAACGGATCAACGGATTCAAATGAAAATTTCAGGGATAGAAACAGGAATTTTAACTTATATTTTCATGTATGTTTTATTTCGATATGTTGTAGAGTTCAAGAGATATTAATATAAATCCATTGGATTGCCGCGCGAAATACGGCGTGAAAACCAATTAACATTTAAAAGTCCTATAGGGTGTTCCAATAATACCATTCATACCACTTAATGTGTAATTATAAGCGTAATTTTGGAAGGAGCGGGAGAGAGAGAGAGCAAGTGTTCTCACTCCATCTATTGTTGTAAACATATGAAAGCGGGACTTGTCAAAAAACAATTACGATCATAAATAAATGATACCATACTTTCGTTTTTAGGTCAAAATAAAAAGCGCTGTTTCCTGTCGACCAAAGTTTAATAACTTAGTGAAAGTAAGGAATCGATTTATAAGTCACTATCTCGTTTTCTGTGACGGAGACAAGCTTGTACTAATCTGTTAGAATAACTGGTATTTTACGGCTATAAATGTAAAAATCTTCTTTATCGCGATTAACGTTCGCGGAAACGTATAAGTGGCTATCTTCATCCCTGCATCATTAAACTCATCATTTTTGGTCTTACAGTTTTGAAGCTGTTTCTGGAACGTACGTGAAAGTTCCGATTCCTGAAAAACTTTTTCGTTCGACCTTTGAAGAGGATAAACAGTTTCCACATCAGAGAGCAAGCAGATTAACGTCCGCTTGCAAATGTTAGCTTGTAAGAGACACGTAATCCCTGTCCCGTGTACAGAGCATACTGGAATTTATTTCATTCATATATTATACAGACGGTATAGAATAATAAATTTTTTATTTTTAAAATGCTTGAAATAAACACGAATCCGGAAGTTTTATTCTGGCTATTTCGCTTAGCAACAATTATTATTGTCACTGTAAAAGCAAAGAATGATATAATGACAGTTATTTAAATCATAGTTGAGATATAAGCTCAGAAATGGCAGGCAACAACCTCAAAAGTAAAGATGATCAGAGATCAGTCTGGTCGTATTCAAATTAAGCTGCCGAACACCTAATTTGATCAACAGAACAGCTGAGTTTCTTTTCCAGAGTTTTTTCATTCCCTTAAAACATATTGTAATAATTCAATTTAATTCGGGTTTTGGAATATTTATTTTGTATCCGTGTTGCAAAGATTGGGTAGTCTAAAATCTGTGGAGAGTATTTTATCTTTGTTGGAAGTATCTGTGGAGATAGTGTGTATCGCTGATTTTTATGTAATATGTATGCTTTGGAAATCAATAAAATTATTTAAAGCTGTAATATGTCTGTACTTACATTTTGTCATTTGAAAGAGGAGTTTGATTTAATCCAAGGTTTATAGTCGTGTTATCAATTATAGAGGTTGAAGACAAGTGGATATTTATGTATACCATAATTAAAAATGCCGATCTCCTGTGATCTAGTGGTCCCGGTTTTGAATCCTGGCATGGACGTCTATTTTTCTGCCGGCATGGGTCACGGAGACTTGGAGTAAGACTGCTGGAGAATCGATACGCTGGCCACGTGTCACTTTAACTCAGAGTGTATCCTGTAAGATAAAAAACGATAGGCTGACGCACGGGAAGAAGCAGTAGAATAAACAAAAATAAAATTTGGATAAGAATGATTGAGGTACACTAATTGTGTAATAATGGTTATTGTATGATCCTATTGGAAGACACTGGATCTCGGGCGTGACGTAAAGAAGATTGTTGACACGATCAGGAATTCAATTAATCTGTGTGCATCAACGATTCATTGGCTGTAAAAGCTAGAAATAATACACTATAATTTTGGTACCCGCCAAAGGACCATCTCAATCCGATTGCTAGAATATATACGACTCCCTCAGTCAACTCATGCTTCTTCGTTTCTATCCAAACGACAGTTACAACTCTGATCTCCGTGAAAATCGGACTACAACTCGGTGAAAAGAATATTTATACTTATACAAATCCGTTAAATTATTTCTTTGTAACTGGTGGAGTTTTAGTTCCCGCGTAGTTACGTTGTCACCATTAAGGCCCGTCCCTAACTCGTGACTGGTCCCCGACTAGTGACGTCATAGACTGTTAGAAAATTCACACGTAAAAAAAATTAAAACGATGAAAATTACTTACATTTTCGGAGAAATAATGCTGTAAACGTCACCAAAAGACGTCTCTCAAAAAATAGTTGAATAAATCGTGACCCCACCGCATTTACGTGCCACAATTGAAAGCCTTTTTATAATGGCCCCGTGTGCCTCAGAAAAGGAAGAAATTTGTCATTATTTTATGAATGCACTATGAACTTGCACCTCATAATTGTCATCCTCAAAAAAGCGAACGTTTTTTGAAAATAAACATTTATGCAACACAAATACAAAAAAATAACATTAATTTATTTTCAAATTACATTATAAGGCCCCTTTTCCAAGATTTAAGCCATTTTCCCCGAAATGTAATTACAAAGATTTGAGTAATAGAATCTTAGAGATTAATGTCAAATTTCGATTTGGATGATAGAAAAACCTTTTCCTTAATTTGAAAAATTAAATTAAAAGCTGTATAAAATAATGGAAAACCTTTGACTAAATAATGATAAATATATGAATAATAAATTATTTAAATTGCTAAATTACAATTTTTTATAAATAAAGATTATGATAAAATAATCGGGGCAAATGGTGCTATTAATATTTACTACGTCATCGTCAGCAATGGGCGTGGCTTGTTCGGGATGGGGAGGACCGCGGGTAATGGCGTATAAGCTTGGGAATTACTAGTCCCCTTTAGCCATTTATTTTCTTTGTCTCCTTGGTTCCCGCTGACTAAGGAAAAAATTTTCACCACATATTATATATTTACTAGCCAAACTGAATATAAATAGAATTGATCTTTTTCTACGTTTTTAATAATTTTACCAATTTTAGACTTGGTAATGGAATGTTATCAATTACAATGAAGAACATAACAAAAGATTGAACATACGTGACGAGTCTTGCCGAATGTGTATTTCACCTACATGAAGGGGGGTAAAACGAATTCGCTGAATGCTTAAAAACATATTAGGTGAGCAATATGCTTAAAAATACAATTACGTAAGGGAGGAAACATCTACGCCAGAATTCTTTCACGGTTTCAAAGGAATTCTCTAATTCGGCCCGCATCTTTTCAAGTTCCCAACCCTGCGGCTCAGCTCCCGTAATCTAGCAATTACCATTTCAACACTTTCTATTCTCTTTTACTTGATTGGGTTTCTGTATCGAGAGCCTAATGCAAAGGAGGAGATAATGAAATTGAAACGAAACTACCCCCTACCCCCCTCCCTCTCAGCGTGAGACTGAATTAGGTCGAAACACAGTTACTTCACGTTAGACCAACGGTAATTAAAATCGTTTCTTGTTGAGTAAATCATGGTGTTTTCTTCTAATATACAATACTCTATTTAAGAAATTATAAATTATATGCGCAATATTTCTATACGTCACCTCATTTCCTTTCTAGGGTCTCTATACCCTGAGTGTAAAACTGTTATACTATGTTCAATATCTCAATCACAAAACATTATTGGCAAAATATTTTATTTTAGACTTTTTACTCATTTCGCCGAGTAAGATAAAAAATTGAATATAAAATGTTAAATCTTAATAATCTGAGCGTAACTAAAATTTCAATGTATGTATAATTCTGTTTTTTATTTTATCAATCATGATTTATTTAAACGGTTATTTCAGTTTTCAAAGTCGGCAGGAACAGATTTTTTGGTAAATTATGTCAGGTGTATCGTTTCATTTAATTTTTATTCGTTCATTTGTACCCTTATTTCTGTAGTTTTTTAAAATGTCTATTAATAAGCCTCAATTTTAATAGTGAACACTGAATTGAAAAATTCAGTCACACCAAATAAAGAAAGCTTGAAAAGTATTGTAAACCTCATCACACAATATTTTATGTCAGAAAATATTTAAGGTTTGATCGTAATTAAATCAACAAAAAATGTCGAGTGAAAAATGAAAAAAAAACCTTTATAAATAATTATACTTGGGAATATGTCAATATCCTACTGAGAATTTAATACTATTATTATTGAATGAGATTCAGTTGCCTACAATTCATTTTTCTCTTTGAAATTTTTATTCTTATGACGACATAGTTAAAGAATGCTTCAATAGATAACAGTTATGAATTAATCATGAAATAAAAGTAGTGCCTAATAAGACTGAAAAAAATAGAATAATATGCATTCGTTTCATTCAACTTTTTAGACTTAAGATAAATTTTTAAATAGATAACCTAGTTCTTTTTGAGTCAGTGATTATTTCCCGCGACGGTCACGGCTGAAGAAAAAATAATTAGTTTATCCAGTTAAAAAATTATCTGAAGAAGCCCACAACGTTTTACGAAAGGTTGTATTTGTATTAATTAAATACTAATACAGTTTTATTGCTGACTTATTTGCCCGTGTGAATGTTTATTTATTAGTAATGACACATAAATGATGTTTGCATAATTCATATGACAAGAATAAATATAATTATGAATTTTTATGAATAAATTTGACATTATTATTATTTATATTTTAATAAATTTATTTAACAGTTATTGTGAACAATAATCCTGAAAATTTCAATTTTAATTCCCTATTTTTTATTTATATAATTCAACAGAAATTAATGAGTGTGCCAGCTTAAAAAGGTCATTGTGAAATAACTTTCAAACCAGAAATCATTAGTAATGATTTATAGTTATATTTATTAGTACGTAATATGAACACTAATGTCTAGAACGAATTAATTAAAATTGATAAAATTTCAACTTATTTTTGCAACGTGACCGTTTGAATCTTGTGAGCCTCGTACATTGTTCCTTTGTGTAGTTTTTTCTTTCACTGGTCTTTCCTTTATACTGATACAAAGATATATTATTTTGACAGTGGGTAGCGACAAAGGAAAACTTTAGTATATTTTTATACTGTTCATATTCTCTTTATATATTGATGTATTATTGTTTACTGGACAGGATTAATAACATCGTGTTATATTTAGGACGCTTAAACTTATTTTTAAGCCATCTTGTTACATTATTCTTGTTACTCTTCTATTTGTAGAGAAGAAGCTAATTTTAGTACTTTTTATTGATGTTTCACTGTATTTTTGCAGTGTCTGAGCCATGGACGACTTCTAAGCTGGTGTCTGAGGATCCTGAGTTCGGAGCTCCGATAGCCAACTTGACAACTCCCGTAGGCAGAGAAGCTGTTTTGTCGTGCTCTGTTGATCGCCTCGGGAAATACAAGGTAATAATTCCTACATGGATTCCTATCTGTGATGACAGTTACGTCGACCTCCAGTGGTCTAGTGGCTAGCGTCGCTGCCTCACAAATCAGGGGGCCTCGGGTTCGAATCCTGGCATGGGCTTCACTGTTTGTTTGTGCCGTCATAGTCACGGAGACTAGGATCAAGACTGCTGGAGAAACGATACGCTGACCACTTGTCACTCCAAATTCGGAATGTATCATGTAAGATAACAGTCTTCAGTCGACCCGTTAAGCCAAGGCCCTGATTCGGCTGCAGAGCCAAGGAAAAATATAGAAGAAGGCACTCTTCTAAGCAATAGATATTCTGAATTTACTCCCACACTTGTATCACTTCCAGTAGAATATTGTTGTAAATTAACCTACTTTTTCGTTCAAACTGCAAATTGAGGCACCATACAGAATTCGCTTTATGACAGAGCGATGGGAAACATCTAGGTGGCTGCAATTTCAGACAGTAAATCTGCGCCATGCCACTGCAACAAATAGTTCCGTCGTGTTCGATGTAGAGACAGGGAGATCTAAATCCAGAGTTGGAGTCGCAATCTTGAAAATATACAGAATGAATCGCCACCTGACCGGCAGGGGGTGTAAGGAGTACAGAGACGATTCGGATAGGAATACGGGTCAGAAACGCTATAGTTGTGAGCTATCGTCCAAAAAAGCAGAGAAAAACAACAGAAACAGCAACACATTAATGGTACAGAAAACATAATATTGAAAGGTTGTACAACAATAGGTGTTTGTAGTTACAACCATAAGTCGTCAGGCAGGTCTGACAGCGGCGCTGCATGGAATTCCTTTCGATCTGGAAGATGCCTTCCGTCAGTCTTGAGGTACATGGCGCTGAAAGGAAGGTCGTGTTAACAGCAATCCTGGTGGAAGTCGTCACTTGCGATCCCTAATTACGAACACTTGTTTTAGTATAACCTTGCAATGAAATGTTTTGTGTCTCATTAGCCTTCCGTTAGTTGCGCCCACTAAAGTAACTTGGTTAGTCACGCTAGGTCCCGAAATATCTGATGCAGGTTTTCTAGGATTTCCGCTGCATATTACATTACTTGCCATTTTAGTGACGTCTTTTTTTAAATAGACTAAATACAAACTACTGTTGAACGATTACATGAGCAGAAGCCATTTATAAATAAATCAATTCGCCACTTTGCGACCCGTTTCTCGTGCGCAGTTCGTTTATGTGACGTCACGTATTTTTATTCTTCCCCATACAGTAAAGAAAATTTATTTCATGATTCCTACCTAAAAACTTTAGTATTTCTTTCATTTCATAACTAAATATTTCCTCGTTTGTATTTTAATTGTATCTGGACCTATGAATACTCCAAAACAACACTCTATATACTGTACAAAATATCTGGTTATTATTTTATAAATTTTCAACTAATGTTAATTCTTAGAAGTGGAAATTGTTATACTTATATCAAATAAAGTAATTATAATTGTTCTTGGATTACTTTCCAGCATACGAGCAGAATACTGTTTAGTTTTCTCATACTGTAAGGGAGAGTTTTAAAGATCAGAACAAAGAGAGATGTGAAATCATTATTCATCGTTTAGGTAAATAATTTTTAGTATTTTCAGATTAGTATATTAAATCTAAGATATTGCAATGCGTTCAAGTTATTCACGAGACTGATTAGATAATTGTACCGATGTAGTCTGATATATACGTTCGCACTCATTTTATGGAACGCAAGTAAAGTTCTTTTTTTTATCGCAGAGTGGTCCAGCCAGGCGCTCTATATTTTAAAAGGGCGCCTTTATTTATCATGTACGGTCGCAGATAAAATAAGTTTATGTAAGGAATTAAAGCATCGAATCGTGATTCTGTGTGCCGTTAGTGCGATACAAAGTGGTCATTTCCGTATATTGTTGTAAAGAGTTGTTTGAGTAAGAGAGAACTCTGTCTCCAGAGATTACAATCACGCACGAATGGAGCGGCGCTGGGGAGTATTTGTCAGCCATCACTGAACAAGCACACGCGAGAGATACGGAGAACTGATTGCCGTCTTCATTTCAAAGTCCCATCTTCTTCCTCAAATAACAACAACGATTTTTGGTTTTCAAGCGACTCGTCAATTTATCTTTCATTCGATCCTGAATACGTGACATTGCTCCCACTCTCACCCAATAATCATTCTTTTCTTCGTAAATGGTAAATACAAATATAATCATCGTACTGTAATGAGCGTAATTTTTCGTTCAGTAAATAAGAATTGGCGGGCAAGTAAGCGAGAGTTAGTAGAATTTTAGAGGACTGCATTCCACAGGTTCATACGTGATGTCTTACGCCTTAAGCGGATTAGTGAGTTGACCTGAGTCTGTAGGGGAAGGTCATCGACCTACGGAAGCTTCTAGAAACCCTGTAAATGGCGGCAAAAGTTCCGACGATAGCCAAATTCCATTGGATGTCACGAGCCCATGGCATACCAAAAGGAGGGCGCAAGAAGTGACGTCAGGGGAAATGGAGAGAACGAAAGGACAGTCTGCGATGATCTGAGATAGAGGAAAGACCTGTCTGGAACCTCATCTACGATCACTTCCCAATGTCCATACGCATAGGTGCGTATATACAACGAGGCGATTACTATTAACTATAATCTGCTAAACGGCCCGCAATTAAACCCTATAAAATAATTAGTCTCATTCTGTGTTAAAATCTTATCTTTATTAAAAAAAATCAAAGTTTATAAACCCAACTTGATTTATAAATTCAAGAAAACCGAAAACATTTTACAGTACACTGTGCTTCCAAATACAGCAAGAATTATGAACTTGGGAAAAGTGTCAAAAAAATAAAATTTGAAAAATTTGAAATTAGAAGGAATTATTCGGGAATCGAACCGAGGGAATTTACATAGTACTTAGTCGGTCGTCCATTAAGTCACCCTGATCAAATCACTGTTGTGCTCGAGTATCATCTGCATATACACCTGTATATGCACCTTCATTGCCTAATTCCAATGACACTGTAATGATGGCATCAGTGCACACTGCGTTATTATTTTACGAAGCTTTGTAAGTAAAATATTGTGACAAATGAAAATATATCCTAGAGCAGACATTATCTGACAATTATTTTAAAGTGTTAGGGATATGAGTGTCACGAAAGGAACGAAATGCCATGTCTGTAAGGTGGCATTAGGGGCTAAAAAGAAATGGCCAAGCACTAATAATAAATAACCATGAGAAAGGCATAAATCTTTTAACATACATTATTTATTCCTTTCTATCACAGATAAAGAAAGAGCTGGAGAATATATAAATACTAATAAAACTGTGCTTCTTAAAATTAACCTCGGTAGATTTTATCTTAATCTTCTCTTATTGAATGAAAATAAAATAGACTGCAAGCGGCCCAACGAGTCGCCTTTATATGGCGCAAAGTGTGCGACTCACTCGAGAGAAATATTTTTTTGTATATTTTCTAAGTATTTAAAAGATATTGTTACTTAAATAAAACTTTAATTACATTTACATGTTATTTAGCGCTAAACAGACCAAACAGATCGATCAGCTAAATAAATTCATTGTTTAACTATAAAAAGAGCTCAAATTTCGTACGTGTGTGTGATTGTGTGGATGTATGATCTCCATACAAATGTAAACACCTGGAGCAATTTCAACCAAATTTTGCACACGGAAATCAGCATTGTTGTGGTTAGACCAATAAGGACAGTGGTGGAAGTGGCGGAAATTTTTTAATATTCAAAATCGGACTACATTTCCTTAGAATCTATACATTTTGGAGTCAATTACATTTACCGTGTTTCCCGCGACACTATTTGTATCCGTCCTACCGTAATAACACATAACAGGGTACATTATGCCATTACGCATCCTGCGTGTATGCGTGCGGCGGCGGCGACGAGGTTCACGGGAAACAAAATGTATTATAACTTAAGTAAAATGTCTGTTATATTTCTGCCGGGCATCGCTGGGCACCCAGCTAGCGTATAAATAAAACACAATATTCTGCAGACCATCCTATATTTTTGATCAAATAATATTTAATGTCTCTATGTTTCCATTAATTTGAAATATTCAAAATTAATAAATATATAACTTTAATTTGTTAGCTAAGAGATCTTTCAGTTAAATTTGCCAGTATCATTCTTCTTGGTCTTGATAAAACTGTGAAGGTCGTATGTCTACAAATAAATTTAATGTCTTTTATAAACATTA
Source organism: Eucriotettix oculatus (assembly GCA_034510155.1). Taxonomy (NCBI): domain Eukaryota; kingdom Metazoa; phylum Arthropoda; class Insecta; order Orthoptera; family Tetrigidae; genus Eucriotettix; species Eucriotettix oculatus. Next base: position 86,094,518 of record CM067378.1, on the reverse strand, counting down.
TAATTATAAAATAAACACTCACATTTGAATTTTGTTGTTATTGTTGTTGTGGTATTCAGTCCTAAGGCTGGTCTGATGCAACCCTCCATGTTAACCTATCTTACGAAAGCCTTTTCATATCGAAATAACTACCACATCCCAAATGAAACCTAATCTGCTTAGCTGATTCCAACCTTAGTCTTCCTCATCTGTTCTTAGCCCACACACTTCCCTCTAATGTTAATTTTACAAGACCCTCATGATTCAAAAGTGGACTATTAATCTATCCCTTCTTTTGGTCAACGTACTCCATATTGTTCGCACTTCCCCTATTAACTTTATAAACCCCTTCGTTAGTGATTCTATCCACCCATCTGATTTTCGACATTCCCTATATAGCATCACATTTTCAAAAGCTTCTATTCTTTTCCTTTCTGCAACTGTTCCGTCCACGTTTTGCACCCATATAACACCACACTACATACGAAAAATTTTAGCAATTATTTCCTAATATTAACAATTATATTACCAGTAAGTAAATTCCTATTTTCCGCGAAAGCCTTCCTTACCTGTGCAATCCTACTCTTTATGTGTACTTTACTTCTACCAACCCTAGTTATTACGCTGCCCAAGCAGCATAATTCCTTAATTTCCGTCAAAATATCCCTTCTCTTTGTTATTTCATTGTTTCCATACCACACGTAATTTTCTCTCGATTGATACTGTTTGTAGAAGACCATTTTTATGCCATTTATTATGGTTTCCAAGTCTTCTTCTGACTCCCCTAATACTACAATATCATCAGAAAGGCGTAGGAATTTATTTATTTTCCTAGCAGTATGATTTGTTTCCCGTGTTCCGTTGTAACGTTCTTCACGGCCTGTTCTATATGTAAGTTAAACAGCATGGATGATAGACTGCATCCTTGTCTTACTCCTTTCTTGATTCCTGATTTCTTTTCTTGATCATCCATTATAATTACTGCTGACTGTCTTCTGCAGAGGCCATTCATAACTCTTCTTTTCGATATTTTATTCCTGTCCAGCTTCTAAATCCTTAACAGTGTGTTCCAAGATCACATTATCAAATGATTTTTCGAAATGAACAAATGCCATGAACGTAGGCCGGCTTTTTCTTATCCTGTTTTCCAAAATTAGACGCAAAGTCAAATATTACCTCTCTTGTCCCTACATTCTTCCAAAAACTAAACTTGTCTTCTGCAAACTCGCATCCTATTTGACGTATCAGTCTCAATTTCTTATACGACCAAATTGTGTAAATTCTGTCGCATGTCTGCCTTTGTTTATTTCTGTGAGAGTATTTTACTTAATTACCTCTGCGATAATTAGTTTTTAAATGAACTTATGTATAATAAACCGGCTTACGGTATCAGTTATATTAATGGCCTGAAGACTAACGAACAGAGCTTAATTTACCACGCAATTTACCACTTTGGAAATTCGACATTAGCGGAAAAACAAAAGAATTTACATTACGGTGTTACTTTCCGTAGAAAATAACAATAACTTGTTCTTCACTAGATTGATTAAGAGTTTATTTTCTAAGGCTGAGTTTAATGTATCGAAAATGGAAGTAATTTCGTTGATATAGAGTTGAATGTCGCTGGGATTTGCATTAAGAGTCGCGAGCGAGACGTGCGAATCCTCGTCGGCAACAATGGAGTCGGCCCCCACAAAGCATGGCTCCCCTTTGTCGACGTCCGGCGTCGCCTTGTTTACGGCGGCGGTCACTGCTCCATTGTGGCCGCGGAGCTGCTCTTATTAATGTGCGATGTTGTTGTATGTACGACGTAGGTGGCGGCTTGTTGTATGCTAATTGCCGGCCATACATTTAGCTAATGTTTCGCCGCGGGAGAGAATCGGGCGACAGCTAAACGGATGAACGGACGCTGAGCTGACGGAGGCGTCGCACGCTCCCCGAAGGCTCATCCTACTTGACATCTCTGCAAACTTAAATATCGTTAATAAGTGATCGAAGAAATTATTCTCATCTAACAACAAATAATGTAATTGCTTTAAATTGATTTAAATTTACCACGAGACTAGGAGAAATTTGTGAGGTAATTATTGGCCCCAAAACAGAGTAGTGTTATTTTTCGTAGCATCGCTCTTGAACCAGGAAAAAAATCCAGTTATGGATCAGCCCGAATAATGCAGGGCATGACGATGCTCATCAGCTGCCAGGTTCGATCCGAACATTATGGCTTTCCTTTCCAACAACCCATGAGCTCTGTTTACACATTAACTTATACCCACCAAAAGTGTCTAAAATCTCTTTCCAACTAAGAAAAAACTGTTCCAAAACTGACGTCTCTTGTTTTATTCCTGCTTGTTCTTCTTTCTCCTCCAATCACAGTTTAAAATTTGGAAGAAATGGGCCGTCTTCCAGCTTCTTAATGTCTGAGAAAATACAGTCACCAACTTCTCCGGTACTGTATTCTTCATGTAAGATGGCTCATGTTTTTGTTTGTACGCCTCATAATATGGATTTTATCATTTCTGTGATCACGGCCCGTTCTGTTCCGTCGGAATGGCGTCATAATTCGGCCCTGTGAATCCCTTTGTTGAACTGGGTTCTGTTACCAAGCTGCCTAAATGTTAAATTTAATGGCAAAAGGTTTTTTTTATTAGCGTAAAAATTCTCATGGTACTAAACTGCATTCATCGGTGTGGAATTTTCAATTTAAAAAAGGCAGGCAATAATGAATAAGTTAGTTAAATAATTATCAGCTGTCCAATGACTACACATTAAATAAATATGAAAAGCTGACCTATTTAACGAATTTTTCCGGCACCATTGTATTTTCCACCAGTGCAACAATCACAGTTGCCCGTAGCAATGGTGACGCTGCAGATTAATATGACATCAGAGTGGTACAATAATTGACGATGAAGGAAAATAATCCTGATCCTGAGGACAAAATAGTTCGAATTATTCACTAAATTTCTGATTCTATTGATTATTTGAACGAATTTGAGCAATAAACTGGCGTGGAATTGAGTAAGTGATAATATTATAACTTTTAAATTAAAAATCAGCATTAAAATACCAGTAATTCACACGTTTCGCACTTCTCATTCACGACGCATGAAATTGGAAATTAGAAAACACAACCAGGAAGTAATCCTCTGAAACAGACACAGGAGATTACGATTGACAAAAGTAAATGGCAATATTTTCTTACTGAAAACAAGACGAGATAAATATTATAAATCGTATAAGAGGTCTAATAAAAAAAACGTAACTTACGAATGGTTTTCCGTATTTTGTTGCACCTTTTCTGTGTTTTAACCTTGGATTGTATCCTTCTGCGATTTCAAATTATAGTTTGATTGATCTACAATGGATGACCAGTTGAATGCAGTCGGGTGTTTTTATGCTTCGCCGGAAATTGTCGAGTACGTAAAAATAATGAGATCGTTAACATGATAAAATCAAGTTGAAGTTAAAAGGAGAGTGACTTTAAGACTGCCATATAAAGCCGCGTTTTGAACACCGGAAATACTTCACACGGCAGTATACTGAACCAATGGAAATTCTACTTGAACAATCGGTAGTTGAAAATAACAGGTAAATAATGAAAGATAGAAAAATCGTTATCGTTTAATCAACGAATATTTTTCGTAAAATATTAGACTTTTAACGTAAAATCATGACAGAACGAAGTATAAGATATTATGATTCAGAGTGAAAAAATCAAAATAAAGTCTCTAGTAATATTATTTTGTTGACATTTATGTAAATCGTATGTAGGATGGTTACACACACTAGCGACCCTTCCGTTATTTATTCTCATACGGTATACATGCACTGATAGTGGCCGCTCTCACTCACTGTCGTTGTTACATTGTCGTCTTCTTACTCATTGTCACCCCATCATCTTTGTTTTCCTCTGACACGTAGCCACCACAAAACAAAATTGTCTACACTAATAAAATATCTTCTGGTCTTTTTACCTTCAAGAAGAACTTTATAAGAAAAACATAAAATACGAGTGGTAATTAGCAACACTCACACACACACACATTTTAAATTTTTTACATCAAACTTAAATTATTACATTGTTTATACGGATATATTTTCTTCGAATATAAAGTTGGCAAAATTGTGACTGTTACCGTCGATTATATACGGTTCTCTTAAATTCAAGAGAATCTATTAATTTTTTCTATGTAATTTTTTATTATATTCAGTAAGTTTAACATAAAATATATTCTGTTTGAATTGTAGACTGGTTCACGCTATTTTGTTAAAAAATATAAAAAATTGGTCCCTTTGATTGTCCTACAATTGTGGTCTTATTTAATAGAGTTAATACCAGATAAACATTTCTCTTGAATATTTATATCATTTTGTCTATTGTTCTAAATTATTTGTAATTAAATTTTGTTCTCGCTAAACCAGCGTCTTAATTTATAATGTTACATAATCCTCGCTAATTAATACAAGTTTATTGAAATTTTCACTCTGTTAGTTCACCGTAGACTACTGTGTTTTTAGGCAGTTTTAATAAGTTGAATTGAAGAAAAACATTATCCCTATCCAGAATAATAAAAGGATAAGGGACGTCGACAAGTATTTCTGAAAATATTTCGTACAAAAGGGCTGATAAGGGTCTTGATACAGCCTGAGCCTTTGTGGATGAAGACGCACGGCTGGGCTTATCAGTGACTAAGGCTGGTTAGCTGAAGACGCAACTCTAATGCTGCCGGTCTTGACGTGAGGAAGTTCATTAATAACTCCGACATCGATTAGCCTGCCGTCTGCGCGCAGACGATCTCTATCTAATGGTGTCTGTGCGTGTCCTGGTATCTGTCTCCGTGAAGCGACCAACTCGCGTCGTTATATACCGGCTTGGCAGCTCCTCAAATGTCCTACACATTAGCGTCAGTAAATAAAATTCTAAGGAGAAAATGTGTACCGATACTCATCGGCAAAGTTTCTCAACATAACAGTTGTCATAAAAATTATTTCTTCTTCGTGGGAATCCGCTATCCATCCATTTGACGACGTTTTGTTTTCCATTACCAGTCTCGTGAACGTTAATCCAACGTTTCTACATTTTACTTAAATATGATACTGAAAGTAGTGTAGTTTGTATATGAGATGTAACATCCTTCAATACTCTGAATTCACACCTGCACGATTACATTGTTCCAACTTTTCACGAAAGATTGCATAAAAATATCTACCAGAAGGTTGTCGCGTCCGGCGTCTTGCAGTCTAAATACTGACTAGCCTCAACGCCATTACTCAAAAAGGAATCACCACCAAAGAGTGTAGACCAAACATGACGAATACTGGGTTTTTACTGACTAATGGTCTCGGTTGAATGTAAAGATGGAGTAATCGTCTTTATCTTTTGTGGATTCACTCGTAATTTATACGAAGAAACAAACGATAAATACGGATAATTATGTCGTTATTAGAACACTCCAGCAGAAAAAGAAGAGCAAGCGTCCAAATTTATCAAGGAGACGGTTGATTACCGTCAAGATAATTTTAGAATTACAGTCTACTGATTTGGTGATCTTCTGTATCTCGTAACCTGCGTTAAATTGATAGCCGTAATTAAATATCGATTTACGATCATCAGGACAGTCTTTGGTGATATGAGTTGTCCATCTCTTGAGCCGTAACTGCGAGCATAAAATTGACCAGGCCACATTAGGCGCTTGTTTTGAAGAAATTCCGTAACTGATGAATAAGCGTTTACTTAAGAAAAATATAATCCCCACAAAAATATGCTCTTTTTAATATTTTGTAATTTCTTATTGGCCTATCGTCGTGCAAAAAAATATGGATTTTCCAATCGGTAAACTGATTTGTATTAATTGTATACCTGTTCGCTGTATCAAAGAGTTGGTAGCGAGATGATCTGTCTGTTGCAGGTTGGCTGGCTTCGCGCTGAGGACCAGACGGTCCTGACGCTGCATGACAAAGTCGTCACCCACAACTCAAGGGTCAGCGTGTCGCACGACAACCAGCGCACTTGGCACCTGCACATCCGCCAGGTGAAGGAGTCGGACCGCGGATGCTACATGTGCCAGATCAACACCAGCGTCATGAAGAAGCAACTCGGCTGCGTTGATGTGCACGGTCAGTGGCGTTGATCCAAAAACGCTTAAAGCTTGTGTTTGGAAATTCATTATACAATAATTTTGCTTGAACAGTTTTCCAACACATGATTTGGCTACTTGGTTCACAGAAATACAATCTTTCAGTTCGGCTCTCGCATTTTATAAAGAGTTACAAGATAAGTATATTTTTTGGAAATTATCTAAGTCTGCTGTGATCATAATATATTTTTACTAATGATGATTCATATCAGTAGTGTTAATATGCTGCCTGCTCTTTGAGCTGAAATAAAAGAATTTCTCATTTCCGCTTAACTTTTTCCACAATCCAAAGTCTTTTCATTGGCAATTAAAATGTATCGGTTCCGTTCTGCTAGGGTTGTCAGGTCTGCAGCTCAGCGGCGTTCACATAACTTGCCCATCACTGCAGGAGGACTCACCTGTTCCCTGATAATTTTTTCATGTGATGAACCCATATACAATAATTATTGTATTACCGGAAGTATCAATTTTCGTAATTCGTCAGATTGCAATAAAAATTGAGCAATATCCTGGAAAACAGATGACTTCTAGACCAAGTTAATTTTGTTTAAGTCTACTATAATGGCAGCATAAATCAGTACGACTGCATTGGCCACTTAAGTCATCGTTTGGTATTTTACCAAAAAGCCTGTAGTTTATGACCGGAAACTAACACTTTTGGCGTAATACTCGACTACCATCCCTAAAGGCGCGGATTAAAGGGGCAGAAATTTTTAAATAAGTAAAAATGGCCATTATATCCATCATATAACTACATTTCTGGGTCTATTAATATGATATTGTGTCCTCTAATACTCTTACCGTATAATTTCAACCCAATTCATAAATAGAAGAGTATTCTTAGGGTCATCATATATAAAAACCAGAAAACAATCTCATAGGGGATGAAAGGGGGTAAAATGAACTTCCGTATACTATCTTTATTGGATACAACAGTTTTGGCTAAATTTTGAACACGTGTTCTTGGCAAACTAAAAATCAACACTGTTCGGGTAAAACACGACTATCACCACCACTTGGGGCCGGGAATGGAAAGAGTGTAAATTTGTAAATATTCATAAACAATATTTATTTTTCAGGGTCAATTAATATTATAGTGTTGTCGCTGAATTTGTTCGTGTATAATTACAACCCCATCCAGAGTCGAAGGATAATATTATTAGGGGTGGCGGCGGAAATGAGGCTTGTGAAAATATCAGGGAAACAATCGAGACTGGTGTCAAAAATAGTTGAGTTTCAATATGATTTTCAACATGCAACGTAAGTTGTATTTCAGTACCTACTGGGGGAGAGAGGGGAAAAACAAGCTTCCGCTTGTTTCATACTATTCGATCGCATTTTGAACGCATGATCCTCAATACAATACTGTGGACCCGTAAGGGTGGGGTTGAAGGAAGCGACATGGAGGGGGTAAATTTTTAAATATGCACAAATGGCCGTAGTTAAAGATTACTAACGATTTAAGTAATTTAGAGGGCATCACATGGTACTCAGTCAGTTTATTAAATTACGCACACAATCGTGATCTGAAGTAAAGTTTTGGTGATATTGAAATTTTCAGTCGATTTCTACAATCTGATCATGCATTTATCTCCCCAGTCTTCTGTTCGTTGATTCTATGTCGTTGTAATGTTCTTATTTCGTTTCGTTGCAGTTCCGCCGGACATTCTGAACGACGAGACGAGTGCAGATCTGGCGGTGCAGGAGGGTGAGAACGCGACCCTGGTGTGCCGCGCCACTGGTCACCCGCCGCCCCGGATCACCTGGAGACGCGAGGATGGTGACCCTATCCTCATGCGCAAAGGACCCAGGGACAGCATCCGCGGTGAGCTCTTTCATCATTTTAGCACAGAATTGGCTGGCGACTCTTGCGACGTTAATTCTTGAAACACAATTACACTACAAATTCGTCGTACCCTAATATAGTCACCAGTTTTTCCACCAAAATTAGCTTACGGAATTTTAACATATACGCTTTCCTATACAGTATACTAAAATCATTAATGAAACTCTTTATACTTACTATTTATATAGCCGTAGTCCTTAAACGTCATGATATATTTTTTTTGTATCGGGCAGACTCCTGCTGTTTGTATAGGCCAGACAAAACTTTCACTAAAGACTAGGATCAAAGAGCACATACGTAGCTATAAATTTTCCGCTGATAAACATACTGTTATTTATAATGACATACTCTAAAACAAACACAACCGTATCCTTGACGTGGAAGCCAATTATTACCAAAGAACAATTTCAAAAATGATTCACATCAAAATATTCAAAGTGATACCGATGCTTGTAAATTATACTGTTTCTTTTTTTTTGCAAACGTGATATCATATCTTTGAGCATATATAAACACCAGTGTACGTTGGCTTTCCTTGTTATTTTTACTTGAGAAGGTCCAAAAAATTGTGGAAGAAACGTCATAATTGTAAAAATACTTAGATTCCTGTGAGGTCTGTTGTTTGACTACATATGTTATTATTGATAGGTTTAACTGAACTGTGAAAAAGTTTCACTAATTTAAACGACAAAAGTCTAGTAAAATTATCACATCAAATAGATACAGAAAAAAATAAATGCTTTAAGTGGGAGGGATGACTAGATTTTCGAGATTTGGATTCAATTTAGTTAAGTTTAATCTTAAACGTCCCAATCGATGGTTTAGAATGTGTTTCTTTTTTAGTTAAATTTAATATAATAAAGTGCAGTAAATAAACTCTTCTTCTTCTTCGTCCTACGGTGTCGACTGCGAACTATCATCTTGCACGACACATTCCGAATTTGGAGTGATACATGGCCAGCGTATCGATAAAATAAACTATTAGTTGAGATTGAAATTTATAATAATTCTTAAACATTTTTGTATGTAAGACTTATGTTTAAAACAATTATAACAATAATTTGGTAAGTTAAACGAAATAGGTTGGTTGGATAAAATATTCTGATAATTAGCATTAATTATAACTCAAAGCAATTAACTTGTTTGGAGAGGGAACCAATCATCGATCTGGAATTTACCTGTGCTTGAAGCACGGATTCATTAAGTTCAAAACTTCATTATAATTTGTAGACAGATTTTAATTACAAATTTCCTTCATCGATGATTCAAACAACTATTATACGAAAGTTTTCTGTACGTATTTTACATTACATTTACGAAAATTAAAATTGCTGTCAAAACCCGCTTAAAATTTTTGTCTTTGCTTTCTGTTCGGAGTCGACTCCTAGGGGTCGATATACAGCACTTTGAGTAACATTGTTCTTGAGTCACGAAATGTAGCTCTTTACATGTTTATTATCAGCAGTAACAGGATGTATCGGCTGTATTCCCCAATAACATCCTGAAGACTATTAAATTATGATTACAAAGCGTTATAAAATTTATTTCACATTGTTGGTTGAGATATATTGCAATTTATTACACAACGTTTTGACCATATGTTATTTTTGTCGTAGCGACCAATCAACAGAAATTATAGGTTGTTATTTTACTGTACGAATATGGTTTGTTTTACGATGAATGTGCAAATAATTAATTTACATTTTCTCTGTGATATTAAATTAAAATTACAATTGCTTTAAACTTGCGATTGATTTCAATGTTTGTATGAATTTGTCCAATATCTACATGTAAAACTTATATGTAATTTATATTTTTCTCGACAAAAAATATTATTAAAAATTTAACAATGATTTACATATATTTATAGTTACATGTAAGCATAAAGACGACTACAGCGGCAGGATAATGTTAAGAAGTATACATTGTAGTTGTAATTTTGTTTTTATGGCTAAATTAAGAATAAAAATACAATTCTTAAAATCAGTATACTACAAATAAAACAATTTTTAATTTTTTAGGTAAAATAAATTAATTTAAAATAAAAATGTTTACTTTCAAACTTTAATAAGGGGAACTGATTTTTTATTATTTACAAATATATTGTATTAGTATTACTATAGTGAAACTTCCGTTTTTGTAATCTAGTTAAGGGTTCAGTTACACGTAACCAAAGTAAAGTAAAGACAATGTATAAGATGGTTGATTATTAAAAATTTGTGTTTATGCAAAGAAGCTTTGCTATTGGTTAATCAGATTTATTTTAATTTGAGTGACGATCGGAAAAATGTTTACTCGTGTATTTTTTTATTTCTTCAATAAACTAAACCGTAGAACCTTAAAATATCATTTTCTTTTAGCCTCATTAAAAACGATAAAATTTTCCCTTGTGGCATTAACTCTCTTTGAGTATACAAGAAAACCTTCCCCATTACCTTATCACAGCTGCTCCAGTCAGCTTCCGTGTCACGTAATCTTCTTACAACTAATCACTGAAAATTAACAAGCGGTCTTACGTATATATGCTTCTATTTTCCCCCTCTAATTATTTCTAAAAGCACATCAGCTTAAACTGTCCTTTGCGTCACATTGAAGCCAAAAGAGCAGTTAACGTCCACTTAAACATTTCTTTAATAATAGATGTTGGTCGTATCTCTTTTTGAATACGTCACAACCCTTTGTACGGAAATTGACATTCAAGATTCTGCCTGATTACGAACTCCATTAGTAAATAAATATAAATAGGAAAGCCACTTCAGTTGAGAGAAGCTACAATACATTTATACTCAAATTTCCCAAAACTTCGGTGGCTCATAAAATCAGCAACAAATATAAAAATTATCAACTGACGAAAATTAATGCCTGCCAGTAGAAACACCAAAAAATTTCAGATCCAGTAACGTAAATAAAATACAACAGAAAATAGGTTCTATAAACGACTCTAATAAGAGTTGAAATTATTTCTAACCTTATTTTGATGTTTTAAAAAATTAGATATTATTAGAGCAATTAATATCTGTGAATAACGTATATTATCAGTCGGCTACTAAACATTGAATAATTTTAAACATAAATTATAGATTTTGTGATTGTTGTCAATATTTTAAATCAAGTGGCGACATAAAATAAATATTTTACAGTCAAAGAATAGCCGAAAGGTAAAATTGTCAAAGACAATTTAACAATCGAACATATACTTCTTTAATTGTGAAGTATAATGTTTTACATTAACAGTAAATTTTGTGCTTTTAATATACAGCATTTCATAAATTAATCTTTTCTTGAAAAAATTAAATATTACTCATTCTTAAACGTATATTAAAATACTCTCACAATGTATTAAGCTTATTTTACTTTTTCTATGAGCAATATTCCATTGATAACAAGTAATAAAATATAGTAATTTTCTTCTACCAGTTATTTTGAAACTACTAAATATTCAGGATACAATTTTATATATTTTGAGGTCCATAACATTTTTATTGCTTTTATATAGATAAATTTATTATGTTTATTTCATTCGCTTATATTAACTAACTGCTTTGAAAAAACCTCTAGTAGCGTTAGATTTCTATATCAACTGTACGCTACGAATTTATAAAATAAGTAAACATACTGAAATTTATCAACCTTTTCCTCACTTTGCATACATTTAATTATTATTTTATTTAATGTTATTTCCTATAATAAGGACGTTTTTAGTGATGCAGGCTAACTGTTCCAACTTCCCACTGTTCTACTTACAAATGAAAATTAAGCAATATGTGATCTTTGTTCCCTGGCAAGTATTGTTTTTGTAACGTGGCCAGTTCTTCCACTGTTGATTAGTCCAAGCCCAAATATCACGCACATTCTCTCTCCGGGATTCTAATTAATTTTTTATTAGCTTTTTCCACAAACTTTGCAACAGAAAATCATTTATTCTACGTACGAATTGTCTGAAAAACTTAGATTAGTTTAGTTGAAATTTTATGAATTTGTGTCGTCCCTTCAACCATAAGCACTGAAGAAACTATTGATCGCTCTGGTCAGGATTCATTTATTTAAGGTATAACGTTTCTATACAAAAGAATTGTTGACAAAGGAAAGGGGTTTATCTCGATTTAATTACATGAAGTTTGTTGGTGTAGAATTTAAACGTTGTTAATGTTTCCAGAACTCTATTTGTAATGGTCGACGGCGTCGGGCAATAAAATACAGTCGAGGTACATTTATTTCCTACGCCGCATCAAAGGTTAATGCTTATTTCAGTTCACCGGGCACAGGATAACGACGGAATTGAACGGATTTCTAACGAATAAAAGTGATATAGTGGTACACAATTGTAATATGTTGTTGTATTTCCATTTCCCATAGCAAAATAAACCTTAACGAGGTGAACAAATAAATGAACGGCGCTAAATTAACACAAATTTATGTGAATGGGTTCCAATTAAATGCTGGATGGAATTAGCGTTGTAGTCCCGACTAGTCTCTCGTTAATAATTTCCAATGAATTGCATCTTGGGAAAACGTGATTATGGTTTTAATGGCTCTACAAAGGCCGAGGTGATCAGATTGTGAATTACTGAGATTCATTCTTAAATTTCTATGGCGTAACGAATGTATTTTATGCATTTTACTACAATTTAGTGTCTCCTCATTGCGACGAAGACGCTGTACCAATTAAAAATTTTATTTGCGAATTATTAAATAATTAAACGAAAGTTTGTCTTCATTTAAACAAATTTTCTAGTTTTACTTCTTCAATTTAAATCGATATTCAATGTCAGCCAAATTTCTTAAAAATCGCGTGGTTCGAATCGAAGGAACTGGTTGGTACCTTCGGTCACCAAAGATATTACCTTCAAATAATGAAGTACATAGTTATTAACAAAAAGTGTTGATTGACATACATTCATATTTCATAATTTTTTTAGAAATTTGTATCGGGAAAAAACATTTAAAAATATTCAGTTTTTAATAATGTATCTTCTTTCCTAAAACACAGTATGCACACATAAAGAAAAAGTACATTCAGAAATGTTTGTTATTTCTTCGCCGACTCTATTGCAATACAGCTTTTGTTGACTGTAATCAAGAAATTGTTGATTTTTTCCTTACATACGTATAGTAACAATATCCATGTATTAAATAATCTTAATTTCCAAATTATAAGAAATTACTTGTTTTCAATTTCAAAAAGTTCTACTTTTCATTTTTAATTACTCTGAAAAAATGAAGTGATTAAAATTGTGTAAAAACTTAAAGTGTACACCGTAATTACTTACTTAGAGGATTTTTGGGAATAATTCGCCGTCTAAAAATATCTGCCACAGTTTATATTTATTATTCACCTGCATTTTTACGATTTTAATATCCTACTAGAAAAATATAATGAGAAGTTTGAAATCACTGAGACAGTAGATACTGGGAAAATTATTTATGACGGACCACTGTTACTGAATTTAAATGAAATTACACTATTTTACATTGTTTTCCCATAGAAATTCAGTAATAAGTCATCGCAAATTATTATTTGCCTTGGGTTTTTCTCTTCTTTTTCCCCGAGTTTACTATTTTTAATAAAACTTTGAATAATTATAATATGTTTCATACAAGTTTATTTGCCCTATTCAAGATGGAAATTATTACGCCTGTATTCGGATATAAACAATTTAATTTATTTGAACAGACAAGTGACGTGGCCCACTATTTTATTTTTGAAATTATATAAAAAACAATGTTGATGAAAATTATTTAAGTATTTCCACAAATATTAACGTTCAACCTGGCCGAAGGACCTCGTTTGCTTCCCAGTTAAGTTTCACCCTAATAGTCTTCCCTTCCTTTCCCACTTCTTAAGGTGTTGACTGTAATTATATACATATTCAAAACTACACATCTGTGTCTAAACTGAAAAAAAAACTTCCGATTGTTACCTGATGAGACTTAGGCGTAGCTACACCCGCACTTTCAATCTTTCCTGACCTTTCTTGCCTCTTTACAACCCTTCGAGATGATCCTCATATCCCATTTCCCTTCTATGTTCCGATTCAAGAGTCAAAGCCAGATTTTGCAACATCGAGAAGCTGCAGAATGTCTCTTCATTTCTTGTTAACGGCTCGTGAGATCACGCAACAAGGAAAATATTTCTGATTCATAATTAATTTTTTTATATAAAGTTATGGTTTTACGTTATATGTATTATTTTAGAATTATTTATAGCATTATGACTTAAAATGGCTCTTACATGGAGTGGTTACAGAAATTCATTGGATAACTTAAATATGGAGAAAAAAATTGCTTGGTATGAAGGCCAAAGTACGACTTTGAGACAATAGTTTGTTTTACCCACGTCGTTTATTCGTGGAAGCTATAAAATTGTTACATTTCTTGTGTGGTTTTCTTGAAAAGACTTGTTTGCACCGGCACGGTGGCTTTGTGAAACCTCAGCCCTGCAGAACTCGCTTTTTTCCTCCCCTCTGCCTCACTTGGTAGCTGCGCGACTGCAGAATTCTTTCTCGTGAAAATATAACAGCGCACAATAAATTGAGAAGTTATGCAGTGCGCCATCGTATTTCAGAAGCGGCGCGCCGGTGTAATGCGGTGTTCTGCTAAGCCCCACCACCGGGCGTCGCGGCGTGGCAAATTTACCAGAGCACATTGGCGGCCAAGCTCTAAAAGTGTCTATGAGAAAGAATGCGGGACTCGTTATGCGTTTTATTCCCCCCAGGTAAAAGCTATTTACCCGTGTGAAGCAGAGGAACAAATTCGTGCTTGTGGTGGAGGGCGGCAGGCATATGTTTCAGGTGTTCGCCGGACCGTGGCGTCTCTCTGGAAACCGACCGCAATAAATACGGCTAGGAATTTCCGTTTACTGAACATTGTGCCTATACTTAAAATTTATGCCGCCTATAAAACAATTACAACAGTTTTATGGAACCATTACCATTATTTAGAAATTACTCCTCCGTGCATCAGGGACACGACAGTCTTACGATTTTCCTCCCCCAGCCTATTATAATAAATAAAAACTAACATATTAGTAAGGGCACGTTGCGAAATATTAACGTATCTTTGCAATTTATAAGAAACATATACAGACTTATTTTAAAATTTATCGTCAGTTAACTTGCAGGTTTTCTTGAAAGCTTCATATTTTAGTATTTCATACTCTTATATATAAATATAGAATTATAACAGAAGATTAAAAAAACAGGGTGTAACACAAATAAGTGTCGAAATTTAAATGCGGAATAAAGGTCAATACAATTTCTTTAGTTGGACAAAAACGAAGCGTCCCTGATAAAAATGCGAAGAGCTAAAAATATTTGTCTTGACCCCTATAGTCTCCATTTAAACTTTTTCATTTACTACTGTTATATTTGTAAAGTGGTTGAGTTCCCGACGTAGTCTGCTAATTCATTAATATTAATACTCTTCGTCACTTAATCATCAGATAAATTGGCACATTGTTTAAAATTTACTTCTTCACGCCCCCTACATTCGCAATCCAACCAATAGACTCTTAGAATGATCGTTTTTCACTTAATAAGTTCGATGGAATGCCGCAAAACTGATCGTGTGTATAAATCATAATTCAACCAAAACAATCTTTCACATTTACACATAATATTATTCCAAATACACTTCATCTGTTTAGTGTTCAATTCAACGATAAATAATTTACTCGGAAGGTAAACAATTACGATATACGAATATATCATAACTCAGTAATTCGAAATCGAAAACTCAAAACAATGTCAAGCTACGACGCAATGTAGTTTATGTATAATTCGAATGCTACAGATTCTTCAAACGGTCACGATGAAAATTTGGAATTGCTTTCTTATGTGAGAAATCCAATTTTTAATTGAACTTAAAAATTAAAATCCAAATTTATGAATCCCTTCAACAGCTTTACCTATCGGGTCCAACTATAGTTAAGAATCATTTCCATAAATACAACAAAAAAATTCATTAAAATCGGTCAAGCAGTTTGGGAGAAAATACACCGAAATTTTATATGTACTCTAAAAATATACATGTTAAAAATATCTAATACTTTTCCTTCTTCAGGATATTTTTAAATTATTACGTTAATATTTGTATTATTTTTATATTGTTACCAATTTTTTCCATCAGTCAATGCTTCATAAAAAAATATTTTTCTTGGAAATTATTAAATTTTTTATTTTGTTTGGAGCTTTCGGCAATAATAAAACATATTTTATTGCAGACGTTTCGTTGTTGTAATAGAATAATATGGAAAATTACTGAAAGATAAAATTTAACAACAGTTTTCCTTTTCATCACCTGACGTCTGATTAAAACCGTTTGGGGTAAATATTTAAACATAATAACTGATATAACGAATGAACACTTTGCTTTGTGGCTAAGGTCGTTCATGCCTTACAATTTTAAAGACTGTTTGGCTCACGCTGATTTGGGCTTAAGAGTCAACAATTTAATTTTAAGAAATAAGATATAGTAAAAAAATAATATTTTCTGTTGTACGTAAAATAAACTGATAAAATTATATTAATTTCCTTGATACCGAAGTGAATTCTTTATATTTATATATATATATATATATATATATATATATATATATATAGTCAAGGAAATTTCGCCTCTATTGAATTTAATCTCAATATAATTTTTATATATTTAAAGAATAAAGTACAATATACCTAATTGTAATGCATTGCATATTCATTATCCCTGAAATATCTGCATGTATTGAAATCCCGTAATCTGTAATACAAATGTACATTTTCAGGATTGAAATTGATATGTTTAAATAATTTACTGAATATGAAAGCGTAAAATAGTGGTTTAAGCTATGTAAGTCAGAAACAAAAAAAAGCGTTAATTCATCATAGCCCATTGAAATCCATCCCTCACGTTTTTTTTCCAATCCCCTCCTATGTTGTAAAAAGGACAAAAGCCACCATGTGGATACCGTCATTTAGCCAGTTAACGCCCCCTCCCTTTCCAAAACAAAAGCTTTGTTTTTCTTGCACATTTATCTGTTTGTGTGTTGAAAAGACATGTGGGTGCAGAATTATTATTGTAGTTATAAATATTGTAATAAAACCATTTTTATAATTAAACAGTTGTTATATCTTCAGATTTTTCAGATATAACGTCATAAACACTTGTTGAAATATTTGCTAAGCTTATTTTTCTTTGTCCGTCTCGCTTCACATTATTTATTATTGATATGACTTTTTGTTTCACCGCTCACTCGTGTATCACGTGAATTATCTTTATCTTTCGTATTCGAATACCTACTTCACTACAAGTTGCTCCGGTTCTGTTGGTTTATGTTCGACCGATATGATGCATGCCATGCGGGAAGGTATAATCTAGTAAAACATAGGGCGGGTCCATGTTGCAAGGTTAAAATGGAATAAACCAAGCGATGAGTAAGATATTGACGAAATAAAGTTTATTTTTTCGCCCCATGTATGCCCTTGAAATCATAAATATCTCAAATATAACTTGTTTTATTCCATTCCAACATCGACCCGCCTTTAATGAAAAACCCTGCAGTTAAGAGTTGCTGAAGATCCATTATTTAGTTAAAATAATTTATTAATATTCGACTAAAATTGCATATTATTAACTCAGAACAAATCCTATTAAATACAGTATTTAACATCAATAAATATTTTACATGTTTACAGAATATAGTACAATATACCTCATTGTAATGCATTACATATTTATTTTCTCTGCAATATCGGAATGTATTGAAATCTCATAAACTGTAATACAAATGTACATTTTCAGGATTGAAATTAATATGTTTAAATAATTTATAGAATATGTAATTGTAAAATAGTGGTTTAAGTTATGTATGCCGGAAAGATATAATTGGCTCATTGGCTATGTTGCAAGGTTAAAACAACCAAGCTGTATGTGAGGTATTAACGAAATTAATTTTATGTTTGGTCCATTTATGCCCATTGAAATAAAAATACCTCAAATATAACTTGTTTTATTCCATTTCAACATCGACCGCCTTTATTGGAAACCCCTATAGGTGGGAGTTGTTGAAGATCCAATTTTTAGCTAAAATAATTTATTACTTTTCAACTAAAACTGCATGTTATTAACTCAGGAAAAATCCTATTTAATACGGTATTTAAAATGAGTAAAATATAAATTAATATTACTATTATCATATTATAAATTACAATTGGTCGTGGTGATTAACTAATTTTTCTGGGCTATCCTTCTCTTAGGCCAATTAATCTTCCTCTTTCCGTCGGTTTCAGTGGACACGTACAACGGAAGCGTACTGCACTTTTGGCGTTTGGACCGACGCCAGATGGGCGCCTTCCTGTGCATCGCGTCCAACGACGTTCCTCCTGCAGTCAGCAAAAGAGTTATCCTCAACGTCAACTGTGAGTAACTCCCACACGAAACGACCCAGTTAGGTGCTGGAACACTCTAATAAATGAAGCCATGAACGAAATGCAGGGGGGTGTGAAGTAGCGATCCTCCCGACGAATGACTGTAACAAAGGGCGCAAAATAAAAATAAAACGGTTCTTCAAGGCGGAAAGCATGACGCCATTCAACGAACGGTTTCCTAAAGAATCTCTACTAGACATACTGACAGTTTGTGATTCAAATTCTACGGTGATTATTTATGTTAAGATACTGTAATAATTTTTATATCTCGCAGCTATATTACTAGTTTATACCCGACTCGACTCGATTATAAATAAAACTCCGATTACGTCATATACGTCACATTTCCAAAATAAAATTTCTAATCTTTTCTCTGGGTTAATAGGTGGTTTCACTTGCAACCAGAAAAACTACTATGCTACCAGATGAATCAAATTTACATGAATTTTCAAAAATATACTGAACAAGTTTCAATGAACCAACACAATCGACACACTGCACAAATCAAACACTTCTATCCTTATTGAAATGATTATTATAGTATTCCCAACCAAAGTATTTCCATCAACCTCTGCCGTTTAAGACTCGCCTCTCTCCATATATTTTATTTCAAATCAGGTAAGCTTCGTTAACAATATTCGCCATCTCATCTCCAGAGACCACACACATCTCCACCAAAGGTGATACTTTCTCTTTCTCGTTTTAGGCAAAGATATGTTTCCTTTGGAGTTATACTACAATTCGGACATGAAATATACTTTCACGCTAGACTATAATCACATCTAAGGTCCTCAGGTGCACGATCTCCCTGATATAAATGTATTTATGGACCACAATCATATTACATTTGACGCAATACCGGACATTTGTTACACAATTTTATATAAAAAAGATAAGGAAAAATTTTACGTACTGTGAAACAGAAAAAAGTGAAAAAGTATACCATACCCATTTCTCCTGAAATTTAATGTTTCTTCCTTAACGTGAAAATCATACATACGAAACAAGTAAATTCTTTCTACACGAAGTTTCTCGAACAACAATACAGTTAAGTCGCTTATAAAAGAGCCAAAATAATATTTCAATACAAAGTTATTAATCCAAAGACAATGTAATTATCGGTAATTTAAAAATCAAATATGTTTGGCGTGGCATGTGAAATGGTTGGAGTAAATATAAGATTCTTTTTCCTATTAAATTTATATAAGACTTAATTATTAAAGTCTTGTATTTCTAATTATAGTGAATTATGAATAAACTCGTCTTCTTATAGTTTCAAACCATCAATAATGGTGCGTATTAGTATTATAATTGATTATTATTTGCTCAATGAAAATTGATACTTTATATATATATACCGGAAATTTGTAACACAATTTCATATAAAAAAGGTAAGGAAAAATTTTATGTACTGTGAAATAGAAAAAAGTGAAAAGGTATACCATACCCATTTCTCCTGAAATTTAATGTTTCTTCCTTAACGTGAAAATCATACATGTGAAACAAGTAAATTCTTTCTACAAAAAGTTTCTCGAACAACAATACAGCTAAGCCGTTTATAGAAGAGCCAAAATAATATTTTAATACAAAGTTATTAATCCAAAGACAATGTAATTATCGGTAATTTAAAAATCAAATATGTTTTGACGTGGCATGTGAAATGGTTGGAGTAAATATAAGATTCTTTTTCCTATTAAATTTATATAATACTTAATTATTAAAGACTTGTATTTATAATTATAGTGAATTATGAATAAACTCATGTCTTAGCGGTTTTTGATTGGTGCCTGCTCGGACTGTTGAGCTATGATTTATCAACAAGGAATCTAGCGACGTTTTAGTTTTTAGACTTTCGTCTAAACCGCCCACTCTGAAAAGGGTAATCGAAAATATTCAATCTATAGTGCCCATGTCGTAATTTCAAAATTCAAACAAATGTCATTACAAATTTCAACACGGTACACAGTATCATAGTGTAACAAGCCTCCTCCATTACGACGTACTAAAATTACGTATACATTCCCGGCCTAGTTATTGACATGGCGGAGAATTACTAAACTCGTCTTCTTATAGACGAGTTTCAAACCATCAATAATGGTGCGTATTCGTATTATAATTGATTATTATTTGCTCAATGAAAATTTATACTTTATATATATAAACATTTCACTTACTGCTTAACATCTCACGATTCTTACAGCGTTTCCAAAACTTAATACAGACAAATCATTTACACAGACTGCCAGGTACCTCCTCGCTTCACTCTCTTCGCTACCAAAGATACACACCAACAACTCCTCTGATTCTTATTACGCAAATACACACGTTTCTAGGGACAGCTTCTAAAGTGCTGTTACAATAGGTTACTTACAAAATAAATTGGTTTATTTTGCCTTCCAATACGTTAATGCCTCTGAGCAATACGCATTAAATGCACTCGAAAGTTTTCTAAAGTAATAGAATGTAATGTTTGCATTTCATTAATTCCAAAGCGTTACAATTTAATCACGCCATTCCACGCGCATATTCCTGTCACGTCGTTGATTTATATCAACAGAATCGATAGCCTGTCAAATCTGTCTGCGAATAAAAGGCAAAAAGTGTACGCACGAACTCATTGTCTGGAGCAATATTTATGACTTAGTATTAAAGTTAAAAATTTTTATAACAGTGATTAAATCAAACGAAAGGTATACGTTTTCATTAAAACAAAACATGTAACAGTAACTGCTTTTCAGTACGTCCGGTACGCATAAGAAATTTGGTAAGAATACAAATTTAATGGAATATAATTTAATTTTGAAACTATTAAAACATTAACCTCTGAAATTTAAGAGAAAGTAAATGACGGATTCATAATTTCACTAAGCTCCAAAAAATCAAATATGAAATGAGTAGTTTAAAATGTAACGAAACAAATCTTGGCGATGTGCATAAATAAATGTTTCACTAAGTATAATAATTTATTCATTATTTTCACATACAAAATGTACTTGTATTTATAAGAAATTTTGTTTTCAAATACTAGCTAACCTTTTTTTCCTGTGAATGACTTTTATTCGCGAAACCTAACATGTGCTCTCTCTTTCCTAAGTTTAACGGCTTTTGTCTAATTCAAATTTTGTGTCCGATTCTCATAACCAAAGTTACATACCAACTTCAAATTTTTTTGTACTGCATGCTGATGATGGATGCGCCACGGTGGAGACAAGTCAGGGCAATAACCAAGGAATGGTACTTGCTTTAACAGGAATGACGTCACTCGGTGACGTTACGAGTCAGGACCAACGCGACTCCAATTACATGTATAAATAGCTTAGACCGCTTATTAAATTACTACTATCCATCGCTGCTATGTTTTGTAATTATTTTTATTCGCATTTAAAAACAAAGTAATCAGAAATTAAATGAAGGAGTACGATTCTTTTTAAACCAATAAATACAGAAACATTAAATAATCGACCATATCTCAATATAATTGTTTGAACAACCTATGGCAACACAATTGATTGCTTTTATTAATTTCCAATACTTGTTATTGTTAAATAAATGTTTCTCAATGACTTAAATTTATACATTCTGTAATGTTATTAAATAACGAATTTCCAACTTAATTGTTCTTTATATAGTCAAAATTCAGTGTTTTTAAATTATCCGTTGAATTTATTCTAATGATGATATGATAATTGGAAGGATTGGCATGATGGCAATGTTGCTATACACTTTGCTCGTAGGGATTCTCTCCGAGGTTCATGGCAACGCATAAACACCATGCTATGTTTCCTGCCAGGTAAGGATAATGGTAAACAATGTGCCCATGCTTTCCACAATATTACGTTTCATAGTGATAGTCTCGTATGAAATATCGATCTGCGTTGTATGCGATAAAGTCTGATTGTTATAAAGTAAATATATATTTCTCAGCCAAATTAGCTAATGTTAAGGGTGGAACATCTTTATTTTATTCTTTGTCATAAATTGTTGTATGTAATATTAACTTTGAAACTTTCTAGCAGCTGCTAAGTTGCAAAACGTTTTGTGACACTTAGAAACCAGAGATTTTGATAATGGGTTGATTTATCTGCATGGTCTGATATAAAAATTCGTATAAGTATATGAAAAGAACACTTAATCGTCTATAATACAATGCGTGTTTCACCTGAACTTGAGTATTTGCTTGTATTCGGTTTGTCAGTCGGGTAAGCTCGGGTAAATCACAGAACATACGAAACCTTCATTGTTTATTTTACAAAAATATCAGGCCTTTGCAATGTCACATGTAGTCACAGAGTTTAGAGTCCACGAGATATAGCTCAATCTCTTTCCGAATCTTTAAAAGGATATGTAGTAACAAATTCATTGACTTTAACTTCCTCACTAAAGGTTTTCTGCTGTTGCAGACCCTTAGTGTTTTATCGGCCACCGACTTCCCGACTTCTCTTGACTCCTTAATAGCCATCCCCTTCCAGAAAATCGATCGTTTTTATTCTCCTTCCTCTCTTAGGATGTCCCTCGTCTATTCCTTCCAGTATGTCCCTCATGGAACAACTCATTCTCAAATCATATCCAATTCGTGATTTTTCTCTACTATCCATCTTTAAAACCTCCAATTTTCTCACCTTATAAGACCTCTTGATGATCAGCATCCGCCTCCAGGCCTACATCTCAAAAACATTTCTTAATCTCTTTTTCACATTGTTAAGCAACCATATAAAAGCACACGACAAGCAAAATATGTCATCAATATTTTCCTTAAATATATATAAAATTTATCTGACAATTAAATATATAATAAGTGTGTTAAATAGTCCTCTTTGTCAGTTTTTATTTTGATTTAAATATTAATCAATACTACGCTTTGTCTCACAGGTATAAAAGCTATTTAATCTAATCTATTTATCAGTTTTTATTTTAATTGGAATAACAATAAATGAGTTAAATCAGCCTCTTTGTCAGTTTTTATAATTTCAAATAATACTTCGTTTCGTCTCTTATTTGAGAGTTCTTCAGGTAAAAAATTTCGGCCGAAGGAGTCACGGAGTGAGGATCCGCGTACGGCTAAATGTTTATACCTGAAGAAGTCTCAAATGAGGGACAAAACATAGTATTTTTTAATATTTAAATTAAAATAAAAACTGACAAAGAGACCGAATTAACTAATTTATTATGTACATTTTGCTTGTTACAATATTTTATGTTAGAAGTAGACAACTGCATACAAATGTCTTTTAAAAATTTCTAACATTTTATGGTACTATTTGAATTAGGTAAATAAATATGCTAATCCATTCTAACTGAAAATATTGCCTATAAAAATGACTTCTGAGAGCTCTAATCCCGCGACTTTCAGATTATAGAAAGGAAGTGTAAATAATGTAATACCGATGAGTAAGACGAGGTTTCTGAGAAGGCAAGACGTAATGAGAATATTTACGCAACTATATAATGTTGAGTGACGTCAGCTATCTTCTCTTCATTATCGATAACGTAGACAAATTTATTCATTGTTAAGTATAGTGATGTTTGTGGGTTTCTCAGTTTTTTTATTATATCTTGCTATTAATAAACATTGCGATATTTTTAAGTTTTCAATTTTATTAAATGAGGCACGCTCAGTCTTTTGACTTAAAATTGGTCACTGTTAATACTCAGCGGCAGGAATATATAACACCAAGTTTAATTTAAAGTGAAACTGTTCAGGTTCAATAAAAAGCAAAATCACAGTCATCAAAATTTAATTAATCAGAAGCTATTTCGCCATGATCATCTGAAAAAAGGAAGCCAAGAGCTTCTGACTGTGTTTTGGTTTAAATTATTTTGTTTTATATAATAACAAGTTTACGGACTTGGTTAACGGGAAGTGAAGGAGGTGCACAATCTGACAACACCGCTGATTTCATTTTCTATTGGCCCTTGGGTAGCAAGGACTACAGTAACGTTAATTTGTACGTGCCTTCTTAATGTTTCTTCTTCAATATCCTAGAATGTTACGATTTATTGTATCTTCCAACCACTTAGTGTTTATTAAGCAGACAAATAGTATAATTAACGTACCTTTCTAAGTTTAGTTCTTCTTCCTCTTTGCTATTCTTGAAGAATTATGCCCTTAATTTTTGTACAAACTTTCCTCTGAAGTATTTCAAAATTGCAAAGGAAATTATCCTGTGGATACAGCATTTTACCGCTTCACATTCAAACGTAAACTTAATTTAGTTTATCTACGATCTTCGCGTGACCGGTTTTCGTATTTTTTCTTCAGTCAGTTGTACAGTAATTCCTATAAAAAGAATAATTAGAGAAACATGTTCGAAAAATACGAGTAGACCACGCAAATATTTGTATTCATTCATAGTTCTTATACAGTACACGCGGATGAGTTGTCTGATTCTTAGTTTTGTGCCAGCATGTTTCCACTTCATGTATTAAAAAAAAATTCTCCCCTTGGCAGAACTGATTTAAAATTAATCTTATCAGTCGATCTGAACTTGATGCACAGACGAGCGTGGGAAAATTCTGATAGCGTATCGATTATGGTATATACTATAATCTACAAATGGCAGTCGTGATTTGTTGCTGTACACAGATTAATAACTCGTTAAACAATAAAACTTATTCCCTTGGGAGGTTACGCTGCGAGTTGGAGCACAATGAAATCGTGAACAATACTGGAAATTCAATGGACACTGTCACAAAAAAAAAATATACACCCCTAAAGTTTAACTCACCACAGCTTGTTCTATTATCAACGGGAAGTTTAAAATTGATAAAAATCGTTTCTGCACGTACATGTTTGTGAAATTTGGAGTTTAGAATATCAGTGTGAAACTGGATATTTACAGAACAGCTTTATGGAATCGCGAAACTTTATGTGATGCTGAAAACAATAAATATTTTGTGAAATTATTTAAGTCTTATTTACAAAAGCGTGCCTTTTGTGAGTGGGAAAAAAGGGATTTGTTTATATGTTCCAGTAACCGTCTATTGAGGAAATTGAACAAGGGAAAATTAACATTATGTATATTAACATACAACTAATCAACGGAAAAAGAAGCATAATGAGATGTTTTACAAAATTACAACCCACAAACTTTAGAAAATGGAAAAAGAATACAGAAAGTGATATTATGAAAAACAAACAACTAAAGAAATTAAATAAAACGTTAAGCTGTCAGAGTGGGTGCATGTGTCTTTTTAACTCCACGGAAACTCTTTTTTTGTGCTTTTGCGTTATACTCAGTGAATAAGTAAAATCCTTGTAGGTAACATTTCGCCTATTGCTTTACTTATCAATACGACTTTCTTTCCTTCTTTTGTAATTTTCGGAATTGTCAAGCAATTTGTACCTTCCGGGTCATTTTCATCCTCCCCGCCACTCCTCGCGTCAGGGTTTGAGCATCAACATTGCTCACCTCACGCAGAGTTCTCTTCAATTAACTCCAGGATTTAGTGGCTATATATACTAACTACGACATAGAGAAAACAGCAGTAACAATAACGAATGTTAACTGATGGTGTCTTATTTTAGGAGACTGAAGACATTTTGAGAGACAAGGACAGCGAATCAGAAGATAATTTATCGCAAAAAGGCGACGAATCTTCGACTTTAAACTGATTTTTGCTACGATTCTGTTGGTGATGGATCTTATTAGTGATTGCAGGACAAATCAAGAAAGACATAAATCGTCAAATTGGACTCTCATAGACTTCATACGCCGAATGGAACAAATTAATTACAAAGCCCGGTTGAATTAATTGTAAAATATACATACAATCACGTAAAAACATTGCTGCAAACTCACATTTTGCATTTGAAAATACCTCAAATCAGGAATCATAATTTAAAATACTTTCAGATTTTATAACATAGCTTCTGAAATACGTTCACTTTAATTATTAATATACAAATGTTCAAAATTATTCTTTATAAAAATATTTGTGCTTATATGGGACCAACCTATAATGATGAATATAAATTGACAAAAACATTGTCTTTCTTGAATGAAAAATTAGTATACCATTATGCAGATATTTGTTCAAGGTTGGTAAAGTATAAATTTCAGCAAGTGTTAACAGTACAATACCTGTCAGTATCAAACATTTAGACTCCTTCATCCAATCGCCTGTGTCATATATAATGAAACTGTTTGTATTGTACACTTTACTATAGCCTATTTCAAAATGGGAGCCGATATGGCGTTCAGCGAATGAGAACAGAGAAGTTAATTGATAAATAAAAATACGGCCAAATATGTCAGCTAAAATTTTAATTAACATTTAATTAATATAAATGAACGTTTCATCCAACTTAAATTTTGCATATGTCAGGTGCAACCCTTATACACTTGATGTAAAAAATTAACAATACAAGCAATTTACATTAAATAACTGATTTTCTATTGTTATAATAGTTAAATTTTTGTATAGATTCATTTGCCATTATCAAGTTTTAACGGCGTAAAGCAATCACTCATTATTATACATAGTTTCTACCGTAACAGTCATGGGAGACTCCAAATTACTCACAATATAATTAGTTTATCCATTTCAAAATGCAAGCCTGATTTTTATTTTATTTGATATAAATTTATATTTTATATTTTAACAACACTTTTATGAATTCAAAATTAATATTTATTTTATAAGAAGAAGACTATAAAGCTTGATTAAACGTTTTATTCGTTGTTGTATTCAGTCCTTACTCTACGCAAGTTTAAATTCCCTTATCTACCAGCACGTTTTAAACTTCCACGCTCCGACTCGTAGAACGTCACTGTTTGTTTAATGGCATCCACCCGAGTAGTCCCCGCCCGCAGATCCCAATGGGAGACTATTTTACTTCCGGAATATTTTACCCGAGAGGCTGCCATCATATTGTTATGCATTTAGCGTTGCATGGCCGCGGGAAATTAAACACACGGCTGTGGTTTCCACTTGCTTTCAGCAGTGAAACAGTGACATGTATTTATATTAATAAAATGATAATTAAGTTTTGTTTGCTTACATATTTAACCGTATTTATATTTCTTAAACCCTTATTTTATCTGCGTGGACAAAATATGTGCCAAGAATTTGATTTTTTCCACAATGGCAATTCATTTTAGCAGTTAAAATTATTATACTGGGGTTCGTGTGTTGTGACAATAATTAACGCAATAATTATGCATTTTGAGACAAATTATATCAATTTCAAACAGCATTAGGTTCAGACAGAATTCAGCGGCTGAATATTAAGCTCCAATAGTGAGAAAAGTTTTACAGTTCCTTAAAAATAGATTGTGAAGAAACTGAACTAGGTTAATTTCCTGAAGGGTAAATTTTTATTTCACATCCAATGTTTCCTTATTATTAAATTTAATTCTAAATGCATGTGGCTAGTATCATTTATCTCAACAAACATGAATCGGATTCCGATGTGCAATAGATCAATTCACGTTAAACATTTAATTTTCTAAGGAAAAACAGAATTAAATTAACTTTCTGCCTTTTAGGGCTAATTCCTCGTAAAGCAGTTTTCACTAATTTTAAATTCTTCTAATATGCCAATTATTTTTTTTTGTCTTTTAAGACACGTCCTTGTTACATTTGTACCGAAATAAGTATCTTTGATCTCTGTAAACAGTTGCTCCAGCGGTGAAGGTCCCCAACCAATTACTGGGAGCTCCTTTGGGCACGGATGTACAGCTCGAATGCTTCGTGGAAGCCTTCCCAAACACAATAAACTACTGGGTCAAAAACAGAGGAGAAATGCTCTTAGATGGGTAAGTATACGTATTTCATTACTTTTATCCGGTAGTACATAGGACGCTCTTAAGTATTGATAAAAAAGATTGACGACTTCGACGTTACCAATCTTGAAAGCACTTATTGACTCAACTTGTACATATATACTCATATTTATATAAATTAAAAGTAGTTTCGTCACGACCTATACTTAAGCAATTTATTTTTATCTAAAAAAGGCTACATACATTTATCTTAAAGATTAGTATTTCTCCGCGATACATTTTCATTTATCTTTCAATCATTAAATATAATTTTTAAAGTAAACGACCCTTCTTGGAAATATGACAATCCGCTTCTCCGCATTTAGTGGCTGGAAAGTAGACTAGAAGCTATTCAAAGAAAAATAATTAAATATAAAACTCAGAAATTAACATAGTTTGAAAATAAAAATATAAAGTAGGACATTATATGCAGATAATCTATATAATTTGAAACAATTACAAAGAATTATTTTTCTTTAACTACGCGTCTTTTCCTTTAAAGTGTGATTCCTTTTTTCATTATTAAAACGTTCAGTATTTTTAAAATTTCTTTGTAATTGCCTCTCAATTTATAGTTGTCTGCATGAAAGGTCCTACATTATAATTTTTGTTAACAAAATATGCTGTTAAAAAACGCTAGAGACTGTTGCCCTCTGTAGAAAACCAACCAGTTACTACTTTCATAGCACATAAATTATTTATATTATTTTTAATTCGTTGTAAAGGTTTAAAATAAAACCTGTTCTTAATAAAATTGAGTAATTTCTAACGTGAATATGTTTTTGTCCTGGCGTTAATCCGGAAAGAATCGGTTGAAGAAATTTTTAGATTGCCGACGTGGCACGTCTTGAGATGTGGAAAAACTTGTATCTCTGTCAGAGAAGATTTATTAATTTTTTTTAATTTTCTTAACACACTGTATTACCAATGTCTCAACTTTTAGGTTTATACAAATCGTTTCCTTAAATAAATATAAAAACCTCTTTAAATTCATTCGACAAGGTATAAATCCGTCTTCAATTTTATATATAGAGATATTTATTTTACAGTCTTTCTAATTTTTAGAAAATTTCTCTATCTTTGTAAGAATCGCGTACTTCTATCAACGCTGACATTATGATAAGGATGCAGTAGGTCATTTCAGTAATATAACTCAGCTACGTGTCACATGTTGTATGATAGCGGTGCAGAAGACATTTCCACAGAGGTTCCTAATTTCACAGGGACACGAAGTAATCGTTGCAATCGGTACATTAGCCAGTCGCACGATAATTTACTCTCCGACGACAGGGAAGCTTTAAGTTTCTACTTCCTGACAAGAGTCTTAACTAGTACGCAGCTTTAGCTCCGCCATTTCTTACTCTTGCCTACGAACTACAGTGTCTGGGAAATACACGGTGTCGTCAGTTAGTCAAGAAGTTGAATATTCACTCACTTCGATGACTATTATTTGTTACAAGACGACTCACACAAAATATAAATTTAATTTAAAGAGGAATTTTGTTATATTTTGTATTAATTTAAATTCATATCGTCCTTTTAAAATGGATTTTCTTTGGAAATACACTTAAGATAGCAGGAAAAACAATTAAGGATCTTAATTAATTCGAATTAAATATCTATAATTTTAATTTAGCTACTTTTACCTAACTTTGGTGAAATAAATAAAAAAACAACCAAATAGAATTGAAAGTGAAATTTAAACCCTCTTCAGGTATGATTTACATAATACTGAAAACATATTTTACAAACATAACATTAGCAATGCAATTGTATGAAAACAAATAGAAATTTTACTTATAATTTAACTCATGAATTTTGAAAAAGAAGAAAGCATAAATTAGAAGCGTGCTCATTGACGCTTTTGAGGTAATTGTTGAAGTTTGAAATTGACAATGGAAACTTCTCAAACATAAATTTCTGACTTTAAGTTTATATAAATAAAAAACTACCAATAAGTCAGCAATTAATTTAATTATTTCGTAATTAACCCTGCTTGATGAAGTCTTAAAAGGGAGAAGAAACGTTGTATTTGGATTAATCAAATAGTAATAAAATTAATTCATGACGTTTAATCCGTCTTCTTATTTATTTATTTATTTATATTGGGAACTTTTTATAAATGTTTGAAAACAATAAATTTAATTATGTGTAATCATGATGTTTATTTAAATTTTTAATATCATTCTTTTCACTAACAGCCGTATTATTAAATCTCATTATCGACATTTTGCTCCTCAATCAGAAGGAATTAGTATAATCTTCACTAATTCCTAAATTGCGTCTTTTCCATTAGGCATGATTTGACACGAATCAATAATTTTTTGAGTGTTAAATTTGAAATTACTTGTACGTTCATTAAAACGTGTTTCAAAGAGTGTCTCGTTTGACCGATGTAACACGCCTTTTAATCTAAGAAACTCGTTTCATAAATGACATTATATTTGTTTAAATTATTAATATTGTTTATTAGCTTTAAATTTTTGGAAATAAATTGTATGTAATTCAAAACATGTTACATCGGCCAAATGAAGCGCTCGTTAAAACATCGTGAGAATAATTTGAAATTAAATGTTCTGAATTATTCAGTCGTATCAAACCATACCTAATAGTATGATATACTATTAGAGCGAATTATGCACGTGTAATCAATTAATATTATGTTTTATCATATATTATTTATTATTATGTGCGTAATTTCTGTACACTGAATGTGTATCAGTAATTCATCTAAATTTTACGAGTTATTGTGTATAAGAACTAATAAATAAATAAATAGAAATGGGCTTGTGAAAATAAAAATCAAAATTAAATAATACGAATGTAAATCTGTCTAAACATGGAAGATAAACTGTGTCATTTATTTTTTTACGTGTGGTTTTAAGCTCAATTCGATGTCATTTTTAATATAAACAGTTAAATTCTTTGATTTTTCTGATGAAAAAATTCTCACTGAAGTCTCACTCAGAATGATCGGTAGCTGATTATTAAACTTCTTTAGATGAATAAATTTTTACTAGCTAAGGAAACGGTCAAGAAGTCATGAACAATTTATTAAAACTTTCTTAGAGTGTAATATTTCAAGTAAAAAGTAACTAATTTCTTATTGATGAAAACAATTTATTTCCTGTAATAATAACGCTTGGAAACAAATTGCTACAAAAATCTATTTTATTTTCAATTTGATTAGAAGAATTGTTAATATCAAGCTTTATGGTTATTCATCCCGTATGTAATATTTTCGTTTATGTATAATGTTTCAGCGTTTGCGAAGGCCTAAAATAAAAGGGAAAAAGCTACATGTCAGGAGTTAGGGAAATATCATTATAAGTCCATAACTTACAAATCTCGCATGAGAATTGGCTCCGCCTTCTGGAAGACGGATTAAACTCTACTAGAGCTCACTGTCGCCGAAGTGAAGGAGCTGCAATTGATATGGGGAGTGCGACGCATTGTTGTGCGAGAGCTGGACAAACTTGGAGCGGGCCTTTTTGTTTCTGAAAATTAAGGAGGGGGAGGCAGAGGCAGAGATTCTGGATGGCACGCCATCGCGTGGACCTCCTGCGGGGACACTCCACAATACGCCGGGATTAATTAATTCCAGTAATTAAGCCCACTCTGCTTTGTCCGATTCGTCAGTCCAGATTTCCTGCCGCGAGATACTTTGGAAATTAAAGATTTCTAGCAAATACGGAATAGACGCAGAGGACCACTTGGCATTTATA
Source organism: Eucriotettix oculatus (assembly GCA_034510155.1). Classification (NCBI taxonomy): domain Eukaryota; kingdom Metazoa; phylum Arthropoda; class Insecta; order Orthoptera; family Tetrigidae; genus Eucriotettix; species Eucriotettix oculatus. The sequence continues at coordinate 86,062,658 of CM067378.1, read as the reverse complement.
TTAATTACTAATGTGACAAGAAAATTATTTTTGTTACAGTGCAAATACAAAATTAAAGTAAAAACTAATTAATTGGACACAAATTAAATGTTCATTTAATATTTATCTAAAATAAACCATTTTTATTAATACTAACGTATAACTTTTTTTTAGTAAGGGGTTAGCAGGCTACATGAGGGTGATCCTGAAACAGGCAACTCCCCTTTTATCTAAAATGAACCATTTTTATTAATACTAACTTATAACATATCTATATTTAGCGTCTGTCAATTAAATTGAAAAAACTTTGAAAGAAATCGAAAACGGTTTTAACTTGTTGCAGTATTTGTGTAACTTTTATGGAAATTTTACATAAGTATTTTAAATTCTCATCTTTTTAATAGCCTGCAACACTAGTAGAAACAAAAAAATCTTCAATTAAAACTAACTCACTCCTCAATTTATTTATTTGCAAGTATCATTAAAGTACCTTTCATCATTTATGCCATAATCATCTGTAAATAAAACGAAAATACTAGGGGTAGATTAATACATCAAGTTTTTAAATCAAAAAATCTTATCCTTATTATTTTATAAATTACATTTTTCATAAATGAATTTGAAAAAAATATTTACCTGTTGTACTTGTACAAAATAAACCCCTAAATCACATGAACGTTAACCACAGTAGAATGTTTTCAGTAAATTGATTAAATATTTTGTCTAGACTGTATGAGAATTTAAAATCTATCAATTTATTTAGATTAAGGAAGGTGTTGATCAAATAATTAAAGTTAATCTACATTATTTGATAATTTATAAACTTTAAATGCTCTTTTTTGATGTAAGACTCCAGAGTTTTATTGTGCTATGTTTATTCCACAATTATTTGCAATGGAAAAAAATCTACTTTCATTACAATGAGTGTAACTTACGCACAGTTTTTTCGTCCCGCTTTGTTCTTGCATACATTTTAAATTATTTTTTTCTAAATAATGTCTTCTGTAACAAAGTGTCAATTTGCCAGACTCTCCGTAGACTACTTGGTGAACTTCAAATATTTTGTCAATGAAATCATTTTTAAAATAGTTCTACCTGTTAAGGAAGCCTAAAGGAAGCCAAATTTTTTTCAATTAATTTTTACTGATGAAATAGTAACCTAAATTTCTATATTCAATATTAATAAATTTTCATTAACATTAAAAAATATACATAAACGCTTTAAAAATAATAATAAACTTTTATATAAAATGATTTCACTTAGAAAAAGCTTCGTCCTTGAACATTTTTTTTACAAAATTTAGTTAAAGAATTATGTGGTCCCTTAAGTTGGAGAACAAAACGTTTTCTAATTATATCATTAGATCTATATCTCAGTTTAAATATTTTATATTATTTGAGGTTTACTATGTAAATTTTTTTTATTAATTTGCACCGTCGGCAATAGTATTTTTAGTCAACCGGACGTTAAATTTAATAAATAAAAGTCTTTATGATCTTCATAAAAATTTTAATTCAAATATCATCAACATAACTTTTAATCTGAAGGCAATAGATTAAATTGTTTGAAATAAATAATAGTGTTAGGGAAATAAGTTTTGTGTTATAAAACAGTATAAAGGTACTCTGTATTGTATTTTGTGTTGTTTTTTTAAATTGAATGTAATGAAGACAATTGATTAGTGGTTAACGAACATTAAAATGGACATTACCAGTATCTTATTTTGGAAATTCATAATTGTAAGTAATATGTAAATGAATAATTGCAAAATAATATGTAAATAATTGTCATTGTTGTCGTTAATGACCAGGCAGTCGATTGCGACATTTATAAATGAAGAGAAGAAATATATACTCGTCACGCCTCTCTGAGTAATATTTGACTGCTTTTCTTACAATAATGTTTATCATATTCTGCCTTAATCATAGAGTGCTAAAGGTTTTATTTAATCATCCAATAAATCAGAAAAAAGTATGGTATTTTAATCTTTTTGACAAATCTTTACTCTTATCTGATATTTATTACCGTTCAAAGAATCTTAAATATGTATTCCAAATTTTTTCCTGCAGGTTTTATTTATAAATTTAGTATACTAAGAATTAATAGTATTCTTAATGATTCTAATAACTGTGATCCAAAGTATATGCCCAATAATTATATTGTTTTGTCCTTTTTTGATCATTCGCCCACCAGATTAAAAAATACTTAAGTATAATATTTCGCCAACAAACAAATCTGTCTTTGTTTTAAAAAAATATTTACTTAGTACTTTTTATAAAATTTCTATAATAACGGTTCATTTGATAAATTGGTCAAACTGAGATATCTCTTTCAATTAGAACTGAGGAACATGAAGACAATTTAAAAGTTCCTTTATTTAAACACTCTCCTATTCCTATACATTGTTTGGAACTAAGTCATTCTTTTAATTTTGATAATGCTATTGTTTTAGATAAGAAAGTGAATTTTAAGAAAAGATTAATTTTAAAAATGTTGTATATTAAAAGAAACTAATTTACTGACAATATAAGGGATGATACTTTATATAAACACTCTCGTATTACTAAACATTGTTTGGAACTAAATCATTCTTTTAATTATGATAATACTATTGTTTCAGATAAGGAAGTGAATTTTAAGAAAAAATATATATTAAAAGAAACAAATTTACTGTCAATATAAGGGATGATACTTTACAGCTAAATAAATTATATGACGGTTTATTAAATTGCATTGGTTAATTTTATCGTTTGGCTATACTTTTTGTGTTTATATCTTTAGTTGATTTAGTTTATTGACAAGGACCATAATGGATGGTCGAAACGTCTACTTTATGTAAAAATAATTTCAAAATTTTGTGTATGTCTGTTATACAGGTCCATAACCAACTTTCCCTTTGCGAGTAAGACACGCTCCTGAAGAAAATAAAAGCGATTGTTTGTTACATTTTCAGGTCTAAGTACGCCATCAGAGAGTCGAGGGCCTCGTACAAGTCCTACATGTGGCTTGTGATTCGAAGCTTCAGCCGCACTGACATCGGGACGTACAACTGCGTGGCCACCAACTCTCTCGGCCGAGCTGAAGGAACTCTGCGACTCTATGGTGAGCTTCTTTCAAATAAAAACCACTACAGCTAAGGGAGCTAGCAGAAAGTTCTACGATTTTTATACGACCCCAGAATTGTGAAACTCGTAAAAAAAGTTCTTATTGGATCTATTTCACGTCATAAATTTTAAAATAAAGAAAAATGACCTCTGTTTAAGTTAAATTGGAATAATCTATTATGTACTGTTGCAGAGATTAAAATGTACCCGGGCATTACGCATGGATCTTCAGGGAACCACGTGTCAGTGGTCGGAGGTTAGTCAGTGGACCTTTGTCTAAGGTTTATGGTGCTTGAAAGCGACTGTGACTAAGCTGGTGTATGATTGGCAGGTCTGGCGGAGGCGGCTCGTGACAAGGACTCTGCGAGGGGCGGCAGCTCGAGCGTCGCGGCGGCTTCCTGCGCCTCCGCTGTCCTCCTCGCCCTCCTGGTCCTCAGATGACCAACTGGGCCCGGGATCTGATCAGACCACAGTGCGGCTGTGCGTGTGTTCGTGAACTTACTATTGGGTGTTTTGTGGGAACTCAGTCCGTAATTTAAGATGTTCGTTTATAATTTGTTGCCAAATGAATATTGGGTTCAGTGCTGAATACTTTTGTGAAAGATTGATATTCGTGATTTTGTAATAAAAAAAATAATCTGACAAATATAAAATTAATTAAAATAAAGAATGTCTGAGATGTTGTACGAGAGTCGTAATTAATAGCCAGGAAATTTGTCTACTTTCACGTATCACACCCTCACCTCACCACCATTCGATAACTTTCAAACAAAAGTGTTTAAATAATTTTAAAAAAAATTAATTTTAATGCATATTTTACAATCATATTCCCTATCCTTGAATTTGTTTTTACAGTTACTCACGCTTTGTTTCCCGAAATTAAATATGGTAGGTTTCCCTATATCCTCACTCTCTCATCGCATTCTGACACATTCATACGTTTCCTAACTGCGCTAGAAGATTATAACCATCCCTAATAGTGTTACTTTACTGGTTTTTAAAAAATTGTACACGTAAGTTTTGTTTAAATTTGATCACACATTTAAATTTTTACAAAGAATATACAAACTTCGCCAGAAGATGACGACAGAGCACGTGGTCGTCAAAACGGCACATCTTAATCGAGTGGAAACTCAAGAACTATTTCTGTAATATACAAAAAAAACATACATCCTTCATTTTCATAAGGACATAAAATTTATTATCCCATTTCACTTCGTTTAATTTCTTTTTATAACAGTGAATAAAGAATATTGAAAAAATGACGGACTACTTTGAAAAAAAAATTCATTACAGACATGCCAGCAAAATTTTTATCCCACCTAGTTAAAAATCAACTAGTTGCTATTAAAATTAATGGATAACTTTTTATTGAGTGCTCTATTACACGGTGTTTGAAATGTAACAAAAGTAAAGTAACTAATACAATACTAATAATTCCACTGTCCGTTTAAATTTGAAACGTCATAGGCACCGACGAATTTCAGTTCAACATTCTAGTGCCAACTAGCAGAATCTATTCCAACCATATAGAATCCATTGCTTAATAAGAGAAATAACATTCTCTCACAGCACGAGCGAAAAAATAAGTAACAAAAAAATTTAGAAACAATTTTTTTATTCAGTATATCGAAGGAAAATTAGGAAAAACATTGCAGGTTACCATTGGTTCTTATTTTAGAGGTTATAAAAATAATTCACAAAAAAATAAAGGAGATGGAAATTAATTATAATATTTTTCATTGGTTGATTTTTACTAATTAACTATTATATATCTACAACACATAATGTAAATAATTAAAAATTATTCATATAAAATAAAATATATGATTCTTTAAGCAATTTATTTAAATCTGTGAGAAGGTTTCAACATTATTTTCACCTTATTGTTCGAAAAAAACTGGGTGGAAAGTCGTAGTAGTGCACTATTATCTATTCAAAATATTTTTATAATCTAATCAGATATAATAATTTAAATATACAATACAGCTTTCGCCTAAATAGTCGTAAATATATTATCGTTACCCGCGGATGATCACGCAAGATTCAGACTTCAATACAAGATATTAGTTTAAAAAAATATTGTAAAACTTATTAAGACCAGAAAATGAATTTGATAAACTTAGTATTTTTTTGTAGACATGGATAACTGGATTTCATCAACTAATAGACAAAATAACATTTTTAAAGTATATTTTTCATAAGTGATACGTTTCTATTGACCAAGTTTTTTAAATTAAAAAAATTATTAGGCACTTTTTTATATTTAGTAGCACTAAATTTTGATTTTTTCTTTGTACCGTCTTCAAGTTGTGATCGCACTGACAATTTTGTCTTTATGTCGTAAACGTCAGTTTGTCTGTAGTCTGAAGAGGATATAAAAGAAGTTTCAAAACGTTGTTTCGTCAAACAAAATATTTTTAATGAATACTCACTTTTTTAATTATTCAAATTAGTGTTAATGGATCGTTTAATGTGTTAATAACGTGAAGAACAATGAAACAAAAAGTATTTTGTTAATAAATTTTTATTTAATCCCATTTATGAAACAATCTGTCTACATCGGGCAAGTTTACATTTAGAAAATTGACGTGGTTATAGCACAGGTGCTTTTATATCATTTCCGAGAGTACGTGCGGAATGTTCTTCCTACATACGTATACATCTGAACGTCCATCAGAAATAAATATCTGCCATATCCATCGTAATCTATTTGTACAATTATTTGAGCACTTTACTAAATTGTGATCAGCCCACAGCCACCTAGACAGGTTCTATGTGAACATCAACACGTTTCTGGTAAAGAACGGGGACAAATTGTAAATATCGGTCATTAATAAAATTGTGCCGCGCCGTTGTAATCATTAAGTGTGAAGTTTATGTACAGGGGTGGTTAAATGAATTACAGCACCCGTAATTAGCTAGAAAACGCCCAACAGCGTAATGGATTTAGCAACAGAAGTAGCAGATTCGTTTATCTCTACTCAATCGGTTCGACTGTGTTGCTGACAACACAAACAGCGCTTTTAACTATGCTAAACAAATACAAACGATTATAGCTGACTGGAAACGTTTCTTTCACACACTGGTTCGGTTCCAATTACATACAGCTCGCTGCGTCGGATTAGGTTCTAATCAAAGCAGTAATTATCGACGCATCTAAATTTATCTATATTGTACTCTTGCTCGTTACACAAATGAAAATATTAATGGCGGCTTGATAACCGTTAACGCGTGCTTGTTTTAACCGTTTGCAATGCACAAACTTTAATAAAACTATTTTAATATTCGTATTTCTATTTTCTCAAACGACCTAGTGAAGGCTGAGGAGACTCAAAAACTCAAATTAATGATTCTTTACAGTCAACTGCATTTTTTTGAATGAATAACTCATCCCATTTTAAAATTATTTGTAATTATCCAATTAGTTCGACCGCGAGTGGACAACCTCTTGCATACCAAGTGCCAATTTTTTGACAGATCAGTTCAGATGCGCCATATAACTCGTGCACATTTTATAGCGTCATAGGTTCATGGTTAGGGGTTGGTAAATAGATATGAGGATGGACTCAATATCGCTTAGGGGACGAAAAGGAACAACTTTGACGCAGTTAAATTAATTAATTTACTCCAGTTTAGTAAAGCACCAACCTAAAAAATTCAAGAATGATGTATCAATACGAGAGGGTGATTCGCGATTGCTGAAGATAACTCTGGACTACAGTTGTTGGCACTGAGAGCGAGATCTACTTGGAACTTGGAATTGTCTGTTCTGTCTGTTTGCCAGAAGAACTGTTATTAAATTCTTCTATTTCTGGCATTCATTGTATTTATTTATAATGCAGTACAATGCTTTCTAACAATGTAATACTAAAGTAATTCTTCAATACTACTTCATCGTACTTGAAAAAAGCACAGATTGTGAAATAATAACTGAGCAACATAGGTAAATGTATTGACTATTTTATAAATTTTACTTCGACTCCCAGATCGTTGCAGACAACGTTTCTTGTTTTTACTTATTTTTGGAGTTATTTGGTCCTGCGAAATAATTTTACATTTCTGTTCTTGCAGATCCTCAGGCGCCAAAAGCGGATTAAATTGTTATAATAATTTAAATAAAACCTTCTTTCCTGAAAATATACTTAAAATAGGAGTGAATGAGAAGAGAGAAGTGGAGGAACGTTATCTCTTCATCTCACTTCCAACAACTAACCCTTACTGCAGCGCAGCTGCGTGGATAATAATATCGAAACATCCCACGAATTTTGGTTTCTCGGCACAAGGAATCTACTGTCCTCCCTAACGGCAGGCCCAAGTGAGGAACACTCCCCTTTCAAGGAAAATTATTGCCAGGGGTGGCTTCCCGATGCCCTCTAGAGGATTAGAACCCATGTTACAAATGGTTCTCTGTGTTGTGAGACACATACCACGGGGCTTCTGCAGCATTCAATAAGACGAGCTATGTTTTTAATTGGTAGGAAGTATTTTTATTAATATATTGCCGATGCAAAATGCACATTATTTTTATTCACTTTCGTCGTACAACTGGTTGAAATAGTTTAACTGCCTTGTAGCATTCTTATGTCCTCATTCTTAAAATATGACTAATGTTTAGCTGTCGACTACCATTGTTTACAATACTACAACAATTGATTTTTCCTCAATCTTTGCTACTAGTTAAAGTTTAGAAAGTCATTGTTAAATATGACACCTGAATCGTGATTTCAGTTCAAAACTGAACAATTCTGTTTGTACAAACATAGTCTCTTGCTGATTAGCGTTGTTCGCTGTAATAACAGCATTTGGCCTTGCATGTTCCGCGTAACTTGGAAAGCTTGCAGAGAATTTTACATTTTTGACAATCATTTGCAAGGATATAAATTATGAATGTGGATGATGGACAAAGAGAATTTCTAACCGGATGCTGCACTGTGATAGGTGACAATGAATGCAGCCATGTTATATACCAGATACAGCAGTAACGGGGTAAAAAGAAGGCAGTTTAAATACTGAACGAGTGTAATTTGGAGGGTTAAAACTCGGTAAAATGGAATGGAATAATTCATAACTATACACAAGTTGACGTGCGTGCTCGTTTGTTTGATCCAATTTATTTTTGACGTTAGAAAGTATACGAAACGAAATCAGTTGTAAATTACAAATTCAGAAACGTATTATGAGAGTGTTTACCTTCAGTCAGACCGAGATGAAAAAGCCACGAAAATAGTGCTGTAAAATTTAATTGAATCACTGGCGGCCGCTGCTTGAGAATTAAAGCAGGTGAGGTAAAGTGCAATGGCTTCCTCATTCGTCCTTTGCAGCGATGGCCGCGGTTTCAATCAGCAGCTGGGTCGCGTAGTTTATGCAGGAGAAGCTTCACACACAGAATAGAAGACAGGCAGAAGCCTCGCACAAGGCTCATGCGGGCGATAAGCATGAGGGTTCTCTGAAGACTCGGCTTCTGCCCCTATTAGCTCATATCAAAAAGCCTCATTTTTCCTCAGCCCCGCCGTTTGTAATGCTTGCTTGTGTCGAGCATGTTCATGCCAGACAGGCACAACGACGGAACTTTACCTCGTTATTGTGACTCAAATAAAATGAACGTCACGATTCTTTTCCTAATTTCAGCTTGTGATAAATTTTCAGAGAGAAATTGTCATCGAGCTATGAAATTTAAACGTTACTAAGTGCTTATGAAACTTCTGGGATGAACGGTTTAGGGATCGACAATTGTAGGAAAAAATGTAATAATTATAAATACTGTTAAAATGTTTTAGTCTAATATTCTATGTGCGTAAAGAAACGTACTGTTCTATTTCACCTTTATTTTCAAGTTTCATCAGGTGGAAATGTAGATAACTATTTTGTTTCTGACAGTTCCCTCCAAAGCATTGCTACTTAAACTTTATCTAAGTAACGATAAAATATACTCTGGGTTGGTAAAGTAAGGCCTCCGTGAGTCTCACGTGCGGCCTTCACCAAAGCAAATTCAGTAAATCCTCGGCTTTCGTCGATAATCCATGGGTATGGAAAGAACTGGCGTGGTTGATATTTACTGATACTTCAGAGAAGTATACCATTGATTACAATAAAATGCAAGTGATTTAGTCGGTGGTTGCACCGATGGTAAATCTTCCAATAAATATAAAAAATACGGCTTCTGCGGAACTAAAGATGCGGCTATTTTACGAAAAGAAAGATTGTATATTAAATCCCTTTTAGACGTTAAAAAGGATCATATTGAAATCTTGAAAGATGCTGTTTGAAAGTACGTACTGCTGGGCGTCTCTCATTACAAAAATTAAGAACGCAAATTTTAGATGCTCATTTACAGGATAAAAAAGGTTCCCAACCTCTGATATATGAAATTAAAGAACAGCCAAGAGGATTTGAATAGTACTACTACAATGAAAATTTAAAGTATTATGTTATTTCCCCCTTTAGTTTAGCTGTACTAAATTAGTATTGAGTGAACTCAGAAATAAAATTATTTACGTAATAAGTTTTAACTATTTAACAGATACGTTTATATAATGATAAATTAAAACGACAAATTTACAGACAAAAAAGAAATTTGAATATATTTCGCAACAGTTTGTTGGTTTGTTCAGGGAACTAGAAAGTGTCTTGGCCAACGATGACTACAGCTCTAAAGAAATAAAGTCACTTCTCGCAATGGCCAAGGAAACCTTCCTTATAAAATAAATTCAGAAGTCTTCCAACAATATGTTCATAATCATTTGAAAAAATATATAAACAAAATTAAATTTATTTGAGGAAATCAATTATATTTTCTATTAATAGTGTACTATAACAGTACTATTATAATAAAATATGTATTAGTAATGCAATATACACTTTTCATGTCTGTTGTTTATATTATTCACCCTAAAATTGTTTATCTTACTCCTTCTTACGACTTTTTTTTCTACCAACCTCTGGTCAGAGATTCCACAACTACATTAATGTCCTCTTCTACGGCTCAAGTGTTTTAATTGTTTTTAATAAAAATATATTTATATATTTTTTCGGATGGTTATGAACATATGGTTCTAAAGCCTCTGACTTGATTAGATAGGGCAGAATTTTGATAAATAGTGGACTGATTATTTGGTTTATATATACATATATAGTAAGATCAAACTACAGGCTTGTGTAAGTTAAAGATTTACACGTTTTTTATAATTGTGATCTTAAGTATTGTTATTAGATTTCCAGTTAATAATTGTTAGGAATTACAACATTCGTCAAAGGATGTGTAAAAGAATAATGCGTTGTATAAACTTATTATTGTACTCCCGGTTTTTATGTACAGTTATTTGATTATGTAGAATGGTCCGAGTGATTAGCACTCCTAATAAAGCCCCCTTTTTGTGGCCGATGCTAATGCAGAGCCTTGGGCCTCGCTATTATTTGTAGTTCTCGAGTTTCCCTCTTGCCATCAGTGCAGGAATGCCAACATTCATTACGGCAGCGCCACGCCATGCGACAAACTCCATTAGGCCGTGCGCATTACCTCAGCTGCCTCGGCTAATGAGCCAATCACATCGCAGCTACACGCGTCACTTGACTCGGTTCAAAACTCGCCACGGACGCGCTCAAAAGCTCACCACGCGCTCCCAAACTACTCTCATAAGCTAATTTAGAGCTGTACTTGGCTCGTCACGCGACATCAAAAATGATTCAGGCTTCGGGCGAGAAGAACCCTGGTGTCAGGTAACAGTATTAAATATTGTGTGATAAATTAGAATGGCAGTATAAGCATAAATAATATATTTGAGTAGTTTTCGATACAGACAGAATATAAATCAAAAAGCAAGATCCTTGGATCCAGCTGTACATTACTAACAACATGCACATTTATAGCCTAGAAAATCAAATTTCTATATCATCATATTACATATATAATAGCAGAGTTGATCCGATGAAGTAAGTTCTGCAGGACGATATTACCGTTTTATATACAGGATAAAATGAAAGTGAACTACAGTAACTAAATCAAACATTTTTTTAACATAGAAAACGCTGTAAATTTAAAGCGAGGAGATTTGTGAATTACTTTCTGGTGAAATGCTGCAAAAGTTATATTGTCACAGTTGTCAGATAAAATTCAACTACCGTAATTGACCCAAAAATATTTTTTAAGATGCTGTAAATTTTAATATAAGTACAAAGGTGAAGTTTTTTTAAAAAAAGACTCGACAATACCCTGATCGTATTTACACTATTTAATTTAAATTGGGTAAGTTAGGGGAAGTAGGGATAGTGGGATATAACGGGATACCCAATTTTTTTCTACTGAATAATACTGGAGATAAGAAAATAGGGGTGAAAGACTGTAACTAGTCAATGAAGAGGTCCTGGCAGTCGACTTGACCACGTTCCGACTGAACCTTATGAATTAATTCTTCTTTGGCGTCTTACATCTGTGGCTTTAACATTTTTTCAGCCTTTCGACACAAAGTAATTCGTAAAACTCCTCGCTTTTAACGATTTAATGGTATATATTCGTAAAAAGGGTGTCTTTAGCTGCATATAAGTTACGTATTAAGTTTAAATCTACTTTTATTAAGACTCGGTGAAAAAACCGTGGCGGACGGAGCAGGATACTACTGTTTAAGGAAAAATGTTGTGTTCAAGAAAATAAGGAAAAACTCATAAGAATGCTGTACCCAAAAATAATACATTAAGAAATAAAAGAAACGGAAAAAAGACTGTACAGTTGCAAAAATAATCGTTTTGCGAAAGGAAAAATTGATATAGTGATCACCCGTACACTAAATAAGTATGAAAAAGAAAACATAAAAGTGTTACTATATTTATTAAATTTAATTTAACTTCATTGCAAAACATCCTCTCGTTCTGCCCCGGGGGAAAATTTGTAAGTTTGTCTTTAAAACGTCATCAATAATCTACATTCTTTTTTTAAAAGTTGTATTGATATTAGATTAAGTACGTAATAAAATAAACTAATGTTTTATTCTTTTAAGAATTCATTTTTATTTTTCCATAATTTTACAAAAATTTCTGAACCATAAGTGTCCCATTACTCCCCGATTTTCCTACAAAAACTATTATGAAAACAAAAGAATTACTTGCATAGCTTCCTTTCCAGAATGAAAGTAGTTCATTAAAAGGCCATTGCAATATAATACTCTAAAACTATACAACTGTAGCTAATACAGCATATTAAGTCTCACGATGTTTGGAATAGCGTGAACCAGCCTTTGACGTGTACCGCGGAACAGCCTAACCCGACTCTGCTTCATGCAGAGTTTAAAAACATCTAAAGTACTGTAAATTGTCTGTTGGTTCAAATTTTCAGCTCGTAAATGCAACAAATACGTTTTAAAATAACGATCAAAATTTTGTCTGCCACCTTTTAACTTTGAAATAGAAGACAATTAGAACAAGCGACACACATTTGGTAATGATGTCGCTAAAAGTACGAGATGTAATTAACACGACACAAAATTACTACAGCTATTGTTACATTCCTCTGGTTACATGAAAACGAAAGAATCGCAAGAAGAACTGTGGTATTTATTTTAACAGTTAATTCTGTCTGCAATTCGGGAAGGTCTTTGTCTAATTACTGCTGTTCTAGTACAGTCGTTGTATATTTTATAGTATAAATTTGTTCTCTGTATATTAATGAAGTTTTCTTTCTAGAAGCAAAACCTTTATTGCACCTGGAAATAACCCGTATCCAAATTTATTCAATAAAGTGAATAAATATTTTAAGATTATTTTGAAATTATATAGGATCTCTCAGTAAGAGCGGGGAGATGTATAAATGGAATTAAATAAGCTGTTATAGTGCGTTCTCTCAAATGTCCATTGTTTTAAACCTGAAATAATTTTTTTTAATAATTTAAAATTTCATAAACTACCTAGGATAAATAAATAAGCAATACAGCCAATTTGTCACCAAACAGTTTTATATTTATTTAATATCTATTAAGGGCGCGGTCGATATTTAAATGGAATAAAACAAGCTGTGTGTGAGGTATTAACTAAATTCCCACGTCTGCCCTTTCAAATTAGAAAAATACTAATTTCGTTAATATCTCACACACAGCTTGTATTATTCAGTTTCAACATTTCATCATTGACCCACCACTATTGAAAATTCCTATACATCTACAACGTTTCGTCCATATTTGTGGTTGTCATCATTTTACTAAACGATGTTTCTTTTCAAAAAACAATTATAAATTGGGAATCAGAAAATTTCGTTGAAATATAAAAAGGAGCGTTTTCAATTACTTAATAAATAACACATATTTACATTTTAATAGTGTCTAAGAGTGGATAGTTTTGCAAACTGACGGTTGTGGTCGAACTGAATTTTTAAGAATGAGTAAGCAATTCAAAACCATTAATTTTCAACAATGGAAAATGGAACAATACAAAAATTAAATAATTTCAGCAAGAGTGCGTCGTATATTTTGTTTTAAATTTCTTGTGTCACTATTCACATTCAATGTATTGTTACGCCTGTGCTATTACTGAATCCGGCAGATAGATAATTAATTGATAACATTTAACTTTGTGACATCTACAGGAATCTCCCCCGTGGTAACATATATTTTATTCTGAAGTTAATACATTACATCTTCCAGTTAATGGTCATTAACTGTTTTCAGCATATATTACTTCCCATTTTTGATACAGCGATAATGAGAATCATCTTTTAATTTATTTAATTATTCATTAAGAAATTTATGAAGTTTAATTAGGGTCTCGTAATTCTATTATAATATTTTCATTGACGTTTTTTTCGTTAAATTAGGTACTGGTTCAGTTAAGTAATCTTCCTGGCGTTCAATTAATTAATATTAAAGTTCACAAAACGAGGTAACACATTTTGTTGTCAGTATGGCACGGTCAAGTGAGTTCCATAGGATTCCATGCTGCCGCTAAAAATAAAGCCGCCACGGCGGAAGATTGACAAGCGGGAGCGTCACTTGCAGCCAGGCGTTACGCACGCCGCGCAGCGCCGCGCCGCGGTGCCAAGCGGCGGCAGGCGCCATTAGCCAACAGGCAACGCCGCACGCGACTACCTACGCTGCCCACATCATAGACATTGTCAATAGGACCTATAAACTTTGTCTTTCACTAAAAATCCATGTGTGTCTTTTACCTTAGCTCTCTTTGGGAAGAAGGAATTTCCAATTAATAGATTAGAATTTAATTTCTAAACCGTACTTAAGGGTTCTAGAATGATCATCTCTAATGAAAACTGATCTGATATCTGATATTTGCTGACCTACTGTCCCTGAGTCGATAAATCAAGTTGAATATTGTCACCTCGTAGTACAATTCAAAATTGAAGACGGTAACATGCGCAATACAACAATGAAATATTAGTATCACTTTATTTTTTCAATTTTTAATAACCTCATTGTACTCTACCTCAGTCTGCGAAATTACAGCACTATTTACAGATAAGAGAATTTTTTTAATCGGGACGTTTATGAGATAATACAGACGAAATTCTTTTAACTTCGAAACGGTATTAATCAATATTTACTGTCTGTTTACATGAACCAGAAATAACGAATATGGAATTAAATTAACTACCAATTCCCAAAAAAACTATTTATTTAATATTATTCAATAAACATTTCGCACAGAAATTTGGGAATTTTTCCGGTAAACGTTTTGCAACCAATTATAAATTTAAATTGAAAAATTACGTTACAGTATAATTTGTTCAGTTGTGAATTAAATTACTACCATATAAATAATACTAACTTACATTTTTAATAAATGCAAAACATTAGAGGTCCAAAAAGAGAAACTTTTCCTTCCTGGACTATAAAGCATTTAACAATGGGTTGGTAGTTTAAACCTTTAAAATTTCACAATATAAACTGAAAATAAATACAAAAAATCATTACAGCAAATGTTTAAAGAATCCAATATAACAGAATATCAGACAACGCCTTCTAATTTTAACAATAAATATTACCAATCGTAAAAATATAAATAAAAAATTGTTTAAATGTTTTCAATATAGAAAATAAAAGATAAAAAATGGTAACCCATAAATATTAATGAAATATTAAGGAATCCATATGAGAATCAAGAGATTTTTCCATCTCTTTTAATAAGTAGCAATTCAGATAAATTAAACATTGATATATTTAGCTGACTTCTGGAGAAATTCAGTTGCGTATGTCTTTACCCGAGGAAGCCACAAATTTGTGGACGAAGTGTGGATGAAATATAAAACTTGGTGTGTCAGTGAACCTTTCGTTAATTTCATTACTTTGAAAATCAGATGTTAAGTGATGTATTAGTTTAAAATGAATAAGTAATAAACCTTAAACGGATCGTCCATAAAAAAACTCACGTTGATAGAGCTGTAAACACTGAAAGGAAGTATCAGGAAGGTATTGAAGGCCAATTTGTTTAATATGAATCATATTATTATATTTTAAAGGACAGAATTTTAATTTTTAATCAAACTGTTGATCACAAAATTCAACGTTAAAACGGTGCCTTTCACAGTTTTCTGCGTAGGAATGTAATATGAATATAATAAATCCCGTGAAATAATTTCCAGTCCCATGAAACGTTCATTATTCTGAAAACATTAAATTTTGCAGCGGCGAAAACAATATTTGTAATCACATACCTTCCCCGTGTCGCGGTTTCCCATTATGAAATGCCGACAGCACAAAACAAAAAAGAGAAAAATTTATTCCTGTGATTTTTAAATATCATTCATAAAAACAATGTGTTTCAATAATCTGGGTCTCGCCGTTGAATGCAGTGAAATTGAATATTCTCACTTTAACACTTCCCAGCTTGGGTTCTGTGTTAATTTTGTTAACTTCACTTGACTGTGGACTGTGAAGTATGTAGTTTTAATCTTTTACAGATAGTTATTGGCTTCTAAAATATATTATACATTCCTTAAAGACCATAATGTCACGTTTCAGTAGGATCGTGAGGTACAGTCACATACACACGTACAGGTTATAGACGTTTATTTAAAAACGAAGTGCTGTACAAAGGCTCGTACTGCACAAGAGTGACTCCAATTCGGAATCCAGTACAATATATACAAACATTGAATATTCTCGAATCATTAAACACTAGAAATGTAAATGAAGTAAACAAATAAAAGTGTTTGCGTCGAACCCGAGTCTACTTTCCTGTAGTCCAGCTCTATACCTCTCAGATATCACTGCAGGTTCTGAGATGTGCCAATATAAAACTGGAAACAAATTTTTGAAAAATATTATCGTAAGTTTTTTCATACTGGATTATTAAAATATAGCCGGGTACCCAGCGATGCCCGGGATATTAATGCTTCGATATAACAAACATTTTACCTAATTTATTATAGATTTTGTTTCTCGCGAGCGTAAGGGCATAATATATCCTTCTCTATATGTCATTAGGGTTGTTAGAATACAAATAGTGTCGCGGGAAACACCGAAACAGTATTTATTCAACAGAAATATCAGCAAGTTTTTCTTATTTAAAAATTTCCGCCCCTATGGGTGGTAACCGTGATTTACCCCAACAGTGTTGATTTCCGACTCACTATGGACGTGTGTGCTATATTTGGTTTAATTTGCTACACGCGTTTAAATTTCTATACTGAACAAATATACGCACACACGTACGAAGTTTGAGCTCTTTCTAAACATAAAAAAATTAATTTAATTTATTAAATCAACGTAGTTTATCCATCTGTTTGGTCTTTTTACCGCTAAATAACTTGTAAATTTAATGAACGGTTTATTTTAGTGAAAATGGATTTTAAGTGCTTAGATAGTATACAAAAATGCTTATCTCTCTAGTGAGGCGCACACTGCGCCATATAAAAGAGACACTTTGGGCAGTTTACACTTCAGCAGGGTCGTAAAGAACCCGCAGGAGTTCTGGAATGTCCGTCAGGGCCGACTTCTTCCTTTCTGGTTTTCCTCTTTCCCTTCCCACCTTCCCACTTTGGCCTAATTTTAAGTATCTCACAACATACATGGGGGTCAAAGAACTTGGGCATACGGTAATATTTGTTTTCTGATCCCATGGGAGCAGTCGACCAACTGCTTCCCAAATTTGATCTAGGCATAGATTCGCGTTTGAATCCAGTCTCCCGTTATCAGTAGTGCGTGGGCGTAGTGCCAAATGTAAGATTTCTAGGGTTTCCCTGCAACACCGGGTAGATCCTTACAGTACCTTCGATGACCATAGTCAATCGTTGGCTACATTTCTTCACCTTCTACCTCCCTTTCCATTCCGCTCCTTTGTTATTGCAGTTGGCTGCTTCAGGATCACCCTCATGAAGCCTGTTAACCACCAAACCGTTCACAATCAATTTTATTGTGTTTAACATTACTCAAATAACACCATTAATGAAACAGAAAGTTAATTATTATTGAAAGAATTTGTAATGATTGTGAAAAGACAAGTGTAAGTGGCAAAGAATTCTTTATAACGTAATAAGTTGTTAAACACAATTTAAATTCACTCTAAAATTCCTACAGAAAGTTTCTTAATATATATTACATTGTAAAAAAATTATTGAATGGCGTTTCTATGTTTCAGGTTAAATGGAAAATACATGGCTGTTTCTGACGTAGTATTTTTATTTTAAATCTGAGTCTAACTTCAGTTTAATCAAATAATATAACCTAGAATTTCCCCACCGTAGTCCCATAGGAGAACAGTGTTCTTATAGGTTAAACTAGTGGGTATAATTCGGAGACACTAACGGATTAGTTCTCTGCTTCAACACGTATCCTCATGTGACGGCAATTTATCTCTCCCCGAGGACATTAGAAACGGCTGAGATGTGTTGTTTGAGGCCCGGGAGGATTCATTGCTGGCTATAAGGTTATTAGACGTGCCATTTTGCTTCTACCACTGATTAAAGTCTGAGTAAATCAAGAGCTTATGAAACAAATCATTGGAGCACTTTCGCAAACAATTTTCTCGGTGTCATAAAACTCAGACAAACAAAACTAGACAATATATTATTTAACTTTTATGTTAATACTTTTAATAAATATGTCCTTAAAATAACTACGACCAGTGTGGAAACGAGAGAACAAAAATATTTTTTATTTACCTAAATAGATCGAGACATACAATGAGTGTTTTAAAACTCGAAATGAATTTAATGATACGTATGAACGTAGAAGAAAATTTAATGAACACGCGCTCTTGGGTCATTCAAATCCATAAATATTCGAATTGAACATTTTTGTGTTTGCAGTAGAGCAGTAACTGTAGGAATGGTTTTTGGAACGCGACTTTCTTTACTGTACTATAAATGTTTATTTTAATATATGTTTTAATATATATATATATGCTTTACGTGCATATTATAGCCGGAATGAACTGATATATTATGAAATTACTTAATGAAATAGTTGGGTTCAATATTTATTATAGCAAACCAACCAATGCTTTTTTGGAAAAGTAATTAATTTCCCATATAAGAACATTACAGAATAAAATTGACTCCATCAACACCGAAACTATTTTACAGTCAAGAGTTTGCAAAAATAATTATGTATACAATGTAATAAAAATATAAATTCAAATAATGACCTGAAAATTATTCGAAATTTAATGTATTCGCAATTGAGAGGAATATTAGTCTCTAGTTGAATATTGCGTAAATTAAAAAACTTTTAGTTTGTTTTATTCAAAGAAAATTTTGTCTGCAGATGTGTGATTATTTGTTTGAGTCCAAATTATTCAGATAGTATAAGTTAGAATTTTTCTTAGTGGAATTACCAACTCGTTGTATGATTTATGTTTATATTATTTCGGGCGATGTAATTATGTCTGGGTCTAAACATTTTTTAATTTGAGGGTGATCCTGAAGCAGGAAACTGCCCTTTAATATCATAGGAAGGAATTTGAAAATGCGAAGTGTGGAAGGTAGAGCAAGGGTTGACTAGGACCCCCCTCCCCCCCTCCCGATGTTCCACCTAGTGAAAGCCCTAGAAAACCTGTATCATTGGGTACTTTAACAAAGACGAACCACAAATAGACTTATTCTTTATCTTAATGCATGCATTTTCATATCATTATAAGCACAACTGGACTTATATTTATATAAAGCTGCCGGATTCCCTTCCAGTAAACTACGCTAACGCTTTTGTAAATATTTAATTGAAGTGTGTCTGTAACTTTCGGCGGTGATTCCATTTGACTTTGTAACTGAGCAAAATTTCGGGGCTCGGAGAATAGCTTTCCCTTTTATTTATGACCCGCCTCAATTAATGAAGGTCGCTAACAAACGCAGGTCCATTTCTAAATAGATTACTCGCCTGTAACGCAGCCCTATTAAAGGAAGAGTCGGAGAATCTGTTTTCTCTTTGAGGGAGGAACGGTTCTTCCATTGCCCAGCACGTATTAACTTCAAGATGAAACGGAATACCAGAAACGCAGAAAAGTCAATTCTTGTGCATGGGAAATGCGTGTTTAAATGGACGCGTCGCAGCTCTGTTATTGGAACGCCACTCTTTGATCTCCCTTTTTTCCCCTCTCTTTCGTTCTCAGCTGTCTGGTCCTCTCACACTTTTGTTATCTAATTTCACAAGCGTTGGTCATTCGTTAGTAAGGCCGGCGGAAAAACAACATTGGGCTGATATTTCACCTACCGTTAGTTTATTCATCAGAAATAACAAGCCGCCACATGTATGAATTTGGAGTGTCTTCAACAATTGTTCATGGAAAACCAATATTGATCTAGCCACGTAGCAACGAGTCGCCAGCTATTGACTATGTAATTGGTTTATGTAAAACGGTTTGATCGAGCAAAGTACGCATAGATATCCAAACCCATTTACGTAGTTTAATGTTTGTATTTGAAATAAATTTGAATATGTATTCATAACTTAGTCCTCCACGTTGTTCCCTGGTATCTTGACAGCACAACTGATTCGACCATGTAGCATGAAATTTCATTTAGTCGAAAACGCGTCCGGTGGTGCCACAGTTAATTTCCTCGGCTCTGCTCATACTTCCATTACTTGTTTACTTGTACTGATTGAACGCCGGGTAATTTAAAAAAAAATCACCAAAAGCGTTTTATTTAAAAACAACTTTCCATTTATTGGAGCAATAAGATTGACAAAATCCCTCAGGGCTTGGTCATCCATATATTTTTAACATCTCTCCACCGCGCCTCGCCATGAAATTTCGAAGCTACAAATCACTAATCCGTGGTGAAGTCTCACTACCTTTATTCGGCTAGCGTGTTCGAGAACCGACACAGACACTTACGTTCCCGACTTCTCGAAAATCCCTTACATATTTACTCCATCATGGTTCGTCGACGACTATTTAATATATCCGTGCAATTACACTGTTCCGCGCTCGTAACGCGCCATCTCAACAATATAGTTTTCCTCTGTCAAACAAGTTGCCAACAAACGAGTCTCGAGCGGCTTGGCTGCTTTTTGGGACGTACATAATATTCGTTAAAATTAATGGCACGATTTATTGCAGTAGGGCATTATTCTTTTTTTATTCCATATTTACATTTTTTTAAACATATTTCCCCTGTTGTTGCATTTGTTTAGGGTTTTTGGAAAGAGCAGGAGAAAACTGACAAATTAATCGGTTATAGCGGTTGTTAGTGTGTAATCGTCACTTCAACAGTGGCACGCCGACTGTCAATTACCACTTGTGGCCTGACAATCGATCCTTCCACAGCATTCGGAATCATTTTCTAAGTGCCATTTCATCAGTTTTGCTTGTAAAATTTAAAAAAAATCACCGAGTAACGTAACGTTGAAAATGGGATTATTATACTTAACATTATTATTGAAAACTATAATTCAATTATAAACTAAACTGTCATTACGTTCTGTCATTTAATAAAGTTGTTAAACAGATTTTTCTGTTTTGTAACTCAGTTTCAATATTGTACTAAATTTTGTGTAACATTATTTTTATTATTTGACATAGTTAATTGATTCCTAAGTATCTGCATAATTTTTTGTACATTATCTATTTTGTGCTACGGTTACATTTAATAATTTTGACAGAGGTGTTGTGCTAAGACGCCAGTGTTTTCCGAAATGTAAGTAACGATAGAAGGTAGAAACAGAAGTATGTAAGCCACATACCAGCACATACTCTCTGAGCTTTAAATTGAAGACAATGGCGCTGCTTTAGTACCGGTGCAGAGGTCTTCAGGGAAATTTATCCGCGACGTCGTAAAAGCTACACTCTTGGCCCATTGCGCCCGAGATGAAGGGAAGTGCGGGGGCGGGGGCGGGGGAGGTGCCTGTTGCACTTTGCCTCTACCAGGTAGCCAGGCCCTCCCTCGGTAATGGAGGTTTCTCCGCCATCACTCCACGAGAAAATCTCTATAGCATTACACGCTACACGCCATCCTAAGCGCATATAATGTTTTCGTTATTCGCTTTCAGACGAAGAGGCAGTATACCTACTTGGACGAAACAACTTAAGCTTTGTCCTCTCGATACATTTATTACAGCCAACTAACTATTTATTTGAAAAAATGAATCCATGTGAAAACAGAAACAAATATTGGGGAATTAAGTGCTGAGATTTACTTTATTTTCTAGGAGCATCACGAAATCGAGTAGGTCTACAATTGCGTCATAAATGTCTCCAGACATCATCCTGAACGAAAGAGGTTTCCTTTATAGTGTTCCTTTGATGTTCTTACAAATCTTTTTTACATTGTCCCTATTCATACTGATTAGATTAATTTAAGTGAATTTTTTCTCTCTCTAATTTTTTTTTAAATAACTTTGGTAAAAGAAGACGACGATATTTTACCGAAAAATTTTTCTACCATATAAATTCTTGGAAGTATTATAACTTTTAATTTCTTGTGACTGATGTAAAAATGGGCAATTATAATTAATTGTATGATTATAAATACCAGTTTTAATAAATTGACAGTATTCTAATATCGCAGAAAATTGATAAACATAATACCTTTCGCCAAATGTGAATTTTCTCACATTCAGTGTTTCTGAAACTGGATATTTTACTTCTCATTATAGTGTACTTGAAGTTAATTTTCTTTGTTCAGTTAATTTAACAAATGCAATCATGTTTAATACTCATGGTAGTCTGACTAGTCAGTACAATTAACGCTATATTGTCTGTCGCAATATTGTTTTGGATGCGCGGAGGAGCAAGTTCGTCCCACCGCAATGATAATTTCTTCTTTATTTGTGAAGTTTTTCTATACTTTGACTAAAAATTAATACCTAATTGGAATAAGAAGTTCCGGAGGAGAAAAGAGACACTTATACGCTGGACATCGATGTGTGAAGGTCGCTGCAACAATCTGCTTTAAAATAAGACTGCTAATATTTAAAAAGTTAATTGCTTATGATACATACTGGTAATGTGAAAAATTACTCTATGTTATAGAAAAAAGGGATTGGAGACACTTTTCCTGGAAGACGTAAATTACAGAATCATCCTTGTTTCGGATACTGTAATCGCACCTCTGGCCTTTAAATGTCGGAGGCGACTTCCCCAGAAATCTGAGGCTAGGAATTCACGAGAGAGAGATTGTGAGATTTTTTATTTTGGAAAAAAACACTTAAATCCATATAAAAATACAGTATATAACTCCTGTGTAATGCAAGTAAATTTTTAATGCGTACAAACCCATCGATAAATCAAATTTTTAATCTACTGAGTTACCCCACAAAACATTGATAATTATTTCTTGCTTCTTACAATTAAACCCAATATTCTGTAAAACAATATATCCTCCCTTTTTCTCAAACGAATATTTATTTTACTTTTTTATGAATTTTTGTGTGTCTAAATTTATGGGTTTAATTTTAAATCAAATTTGTGCCAGTATTTTCCTGCTTTAAAGATAGCAACACCAATCAGCTGTTTCCTAAAAACATATGTTCTAACAGTCTTGCACCCAGATTACAGCGAGCTGTAATAAGCTGATCGACAAATAATATCATAATTTATTGATTACATAATTTGACTTCCAAGAAAGGAGCATTAATATTTATGCATAATGCAATTTATTCCTGCACTTATGTTTTATACTTCCCTAATGAGGTTTTATGTTGTTCTCCGTCGTAGATTGATACTTTTTTAAAATAAAAAACAGTTTATCTACGCGTATGACTTGCTACATACGAACGACACAGAAGAGATCATTTTTCGTTATGTTGAAAGAGAACATGGAAAACAAAAGTCAGCTGTAAAGTGCATATCGCTGTAAATCGATTTCTGTTCCCTACTGACTTTGAAAGACTGCCTTACTCTGCCGCTGCCATCGGGAATACGAATTCACTTGATCATAAGTTGAAAGATCATACATGGACAGTCATGTGACTTTCTCGTTAATAAATAATAAAGATTACACCGAATAAACTGTATTGCTTTTCTTTTGGAGTATACTTATTCAGTAAAAAATATGTGTAACAGTTTTTAATCCAAACATTTACGCCGATATTTTTATATCTCGGAACGTTCAATATTTTGAAGTAGGAAACATTTTTCTTTCTCCATGGCCCTGATTCCCAGTTATGACTTTTGGCCAACCGGGTGGGCAAACTGTCATCTTCAATGACACATAATGAATTTGCAGTGATATTAGTTCTTCTTCCATTAGAAGCCCAGGTTTCATGACGAACACAAACAACAACGCCGCGAATCGAACCCGGGAACTCCGTGATACGAGTTGGTGACGCTGCCCACTGGACCACAGCAGGTCGACTAACAAAAGTCAGATATTATCGACTGTTACTCTTCCAGCCTAAAATTATATCCACATTAAAGCTAAAATAAATAATTAATATAGAGTCTATATGCAAATTGAGCCGACAGAAATGCAGAAATTAGAAAAGTGAATAGAAATAGAAAGAAAAAGTTAATAATAAATTATCTGACATTAAGTATAATAATTGAAATACAACCAAATTGGTCAGGAAAACATTTAATAACGATTCAATCAGAATTAGGACATTACATTATGTGATTTTTTATTTAAAAATTTATCTGATGGACGAAAATCAATGAACGTCGTAATTGTAATTACATTAAATAAACAGCAATTAAAAATTTTGCTAACAAATTTCGGCTGTATTTCCATTATGAAAAATATAAATTATTTACTTTTGAGAATCTCAACTCCAATTAATTAAAAATAATCAGGAATCACCTCATTATAAATGCAACTTCAAACAACGTTTAAATTTAAAATTTCCCATTTCTCTACGAAAAATTGCTTGAAAAAATTTTAGTCTCACTTTTTTTTCGAGTGTGCGTAATTAAGGAGCTTTATGTCGCCAGGAAATTCAACGCAACCGAAACCACGAGACGGATATTGGGAACCTGGCCACCTGACGGGATTTATCGGCAACGTAAAATTAATATCAAAGATTTTTTCTATTTCTTAATTAACTTGCAAGGGTCTTTTTACCACGTCAGAAGGGCAGGAATTTTTTTTGCGTGATCGTAAAATAAATTAACTTTAACCAGACGCCCCATGCTTTTAATCATGCCATTTTAATTCGTAATACTTTGTTTCTGAAGCTGACGCGGCAATTGTATCTCACAATATCTCAGCTTGCAGTTCGTAGAAACGTAACAGAAAAATAGCCATTGAGAGGAAAGTTGGCTCAGGACACAGAAATGCTTATATTTACATAAAATACTTTATACGATATTCAATCACTGAGACGTTTTGTTGGGTTAATACCATAGTTGGAACAGTATTATTTGAAATGATAAGGAACCTTTAGGCACTTTTATAGGCATTTAGTGAAGGAAAATCGAAATGGAAAGAGGCGTTTTTCTTCGCGGAACTCAATCTACAGATGACATTAAACTACGTAGAAAAATAGCATACGTTAAATTAGTAGCAATATTGAAAATGTAAATATAATCATTTGTTTAAAGGTTATATTTTAATGTCTGATTTATATAATAATAATAAACATTTTTGACCACTTTTATACATTATTCTTAAAATAATTTCGAAAAAGAAGAAAAAACGTTTCGGTACTTATTTGTACCTTGATTAGGTTTTTATCCTGTGAAGAAATTTTGACAATCCTCGAGTTTACAAGAAAACAACATTTTACAAAATTTCTCGGTTCCCTTGCTTTCAATTTTCCGACGGAGCAACATTTGTGGTGGAGCCCCAGGGAAATCATTAAAATACTATAAATTTGCAATACGTTTTATAAATAAATTTTATCTAAAAATTAAACCTGATGGTTGCGTATCTTTTTGTTCAGTACTTCATTGCTACTCAGAAACGTTTTTTTGTTTTTGGAAATTGTTTTAAGAATAAAGTCTACAAGTAACGTATATAGCTTTTATCCGATCAAAAATTGACTACCCCTCACAAATATACCATTCGGCTAGTCCTTGCATCCTAAATAAATTGAATTCTCTGCAAAATGAAGCACTATGATCGCTATGGGATACGCCAATAGTAAGACTGCTTGCTGAATCCGGGGAGCCTCCACTATAGTCCACAAGGAACCTTTCAACACTCAGACATGTTATTAAAATATTAACTTCCTCAAATCAGCTGATCAGAAATGATATATCTTGTCACATAATATTGCATTGAGAATTATTTCGTAAAGTCTTAAAGCGCTATGCTTGATGACATTGCTTATCAGGTGTCTCCTACACGTGTCAGGAATGTTCCCAGTGGTATTGTGAGAACAGCGGAGTCAGAAAAACCTCTCAGTGGCGAGAATTTAAGGGGAAAGGTAGCCATCTCTGAATTACTGCCTTTTACATAGGTAACTGGTGAAGGTGTGGGAAAAACTCTCCTGGTCCACCTACACCAGACGCCAGTTTAGCTCGTCAGTCCAGGACAACAATTGCTCGCATGAACACCTTCCTTCAAAGACTCTAATTGCTAGTCTTCTTTTCCTTCCTATCCTTTATTTTGTGTGGACTGCCTTAGGCACGATAAATTAGTCTTCTGTACTTTGTGCATTTCTTCTTAACATCCACCAAGCCACCAATCCTTGACTGTCATCAAGGTGACACCGAATCCAACGCTACCGAACTGTCCTATTAACCTTTTCTCATCTCTTCCTTTTCCGGACATCACAAATACGGGATCTATCGCTTTGGGAAGCGATCGCCCTTCTAGAATTGTGATTATTCATTCCGTCGACCCTCTTCGTCGATATAAGAATCTCTTAACGTCTGGAACTTTTATTTTATTTCGTTCACATCGGCAACTTGGCAAAGTAGATAACAGTAATCATTACAATTAATTAATAATAAATCATAATGTCTAATTGTGAAAACTAGAAACAAATATTTGTAGTTGTTCTTCTCTTTTTTAGTTTTGTTTTCAAAGTGATCATATATAGAGAAATGAGATTATTAAATAGCAGAGATGATGAATAGCCTCTGACGTTCACGAATTGATTAATATGTGTTTTCTGATTATCCTTGTATATTCCAGTTTTAAAAATACAAATGAAGAGGAAATTATCTGCAAGTAAATGAATTGCCGACAGTGAAGTAATGAGTAAGTTAAATTGTGTAGCTTGTGGAGGGGCAAGGATAAACGATCACAATCCCTGATGAAATCCAGGCTCCTCACGTTCCCCACACAAAGTGGTGGCATTAGCAGCTGCAGACATACGACTCGTTCGTGACAAGGAAGGAGCCGCGGGATGCTGATCTAAATTAGGCTCTGTGAGAACGGCTGCTTCGCCTCACACAAATGCTCTCAAAAGAAGAAACCTTCACGTTAACAGTCAAACTTCCTCCTTAACATCGCATACACGGTTCTTAGAATTCTTACTCGTTGAAAGAAAGACTGAGTGAGGAGTGATGGAATAAAAGTCTTCATTATTTTTTAACTTAGATATACAGGCTACATACATTAAAATATTTATCTATAAATAATTGTTGAATTATTGAAGTAACTCTAAAGCTGAAGCTGCCATAAGCTAAAACCTTCCATTAGCGACCAACTTCGTGTTGCCTCGGTCTGGATAGAATCCCGGGATATTTTCTGAGACTCATTAAACGGTATACATTGGCAATAAATACGCAATCCGTCATGCAACAAACGTAGAACATAATAATGAATTAATAGAATTTCTTGACTCTGAATTCAAGATTGCTTGAGAAGGTAGAATAATATCGAAGGTTTGTTGAGTATCAGTGGAAAGAACTGAAAGATTAAAACAGTAAATCATAAAGTCTGTTTTTACAATAAATAAATTAAAGACCAGATACGAAGTTTTTCTTTAGTTGAATTGTCGTTTCGTCACCAAATTTTGAACTCCCTCTTCTGTTCTCACCCACACACTTCCCCCCCTAATGATAATTTTACAAAACCCTCATGTCTCAAAACGTCTCTTAGTCAAAGTCCTCTCTTTTCTTATTCTGCTTAGAACTTCCTGGTTAGTGATTCTATCCACCCATCTGATTCTCAGCATTCACCTATAGCACCACATTTCAAAGGCTTCTATTATTTTCCTTTCTGCAACTCCTACCGTCCACGTTTGGCATCCATATAACGCCACACTCCATACCAACAGTTTTAGACATGATTTCCTAATATTAAAACTTATATTACCCGTAAGTAAATTACTCGTTATCCCTAAAGCCTTCCTTGCCTGTGCTGTCCTACTCTAGTTATTATGCTTCCCAAGTAGCAGAATTCCTTAGCTTCCGTCAAAATATCGCTTCCCAATCTAACACCCTTTGTTACTCCACTATTTCCCATATTGCACTCCCGCTATTAATCCTCATATTGAACTCTTTCTCCAGGGTCATGTTCATGCCATCCAAGTCGTTTTCTGACTCCCGTAATACTACAATATCATCGGCAAAACGTTTCTTCTCGTTGCAGTATGATCTCTTTTCCATATTCCTTCATCGCTTGTTCTATATATAAATAAGTCAAACAACATAGAATGCATCCTTGCCTTACTCCTTCCTTTATTTCGGCTTTCTTTCCTTGCCCTTCAATTCTAATTACTGCTGACTGCCTTCTGTAGAAGTTATGTATCAACCTTCGTTCTCGATATTTTATTCTTGTCCCATTCAAAATTCTTAGTAGTTTGTTCCAGTTTTACATTATCAAAGGCTTTTGCTAAATCTGTTTTTAAGGTTCTGTAAAATAAGCATTTAGAGGGAGGTCTGTGGGATAAGAACAGAAGAGGGAGACCAAGGTTGGAATACGCTAAGAAAGTTAGGGAGGTGGTAGCTATGTTCAAATGAAAGGCTTGCGATTAATAGGTTATCTTCGAGGGTTGTATCCGACCAGACGAAGAACTGATTACTACAACAACATATATATATATATATATATATATATATATATCAAAGGTTACTAACTTGGGCTCTGTAAATTGATCTAGAAGATTCTCTTAGTTTAAAGCCAAATATATTTCAAATTAATTTTTTGGCAAATCAGCATCACAGCCCCAGATTTAAATTCCGTGATAAATTCTGCTACAATAGACCTTCACTCTCTCGTTTGTTTTATGCACAATAGAACCGCCATTAATTATATTTCTAAATATCTCAACAATAAATCTCAAACAGAATAGTTGTATATGAGGGCAGAGAAATAACGAGGGTCGAATCTAGTAATTCTGAAATCGATAATGTGTGTCACGATTAAGCGAGATGTAACCAAAAACGGCTTAACACACTTCAATTAATTCTCAAATTAATATTTCTACTTTTAGGTGAAGGTTAACAATTCAACTTGAAAGTTTTGCTAAACGTCGTAAGGTATTGGGGATCTGAACGAATAAAGGGTAACTATAAAGAATAGTCTCTTTTTCGAGGAAATGATATTTGACGAGTAAAATGTTGTTTTAATAATAGCTTAATGTGTATCGTAACATGAATAATTTAAGGAGGACGCAGTGAATCGATAACATCACAATGGGAAACTCTCCTTTCTTAGTTCCGATAAGCATCGGCTGTGTCGTTCCCGATTTCATTCTCCAGGAAAATAATATTTGCTAAATAGGAAAAAGGGTCGTTTTATGAACACAGTTAACTTACGGCATTAAAAAGTCTCCTGTGTGTTACAATTCACACGCGTGACGAGCGAGAGTTGTTTGAATGTTGTCAAAGAAAAACAAGTCAAAGTGGTATTTTAACACTAATGTTGTATTTCGGTGCAATAGGGAAACTTTTAAGTAATATATTATACGTATTATTAATTCCTGTGAATTTATATATACGTGTTATTATCGTTAATAGGTCGGAGTTTGAGAGCTTGTTCTAAAAACACACACGTTAAGTAGAAAAGCGTTTATTATATCATTGCTGGGCGCTTAATCCTATAACATAAATTGAAGTCTCCCTCGAACGTCCTCTCTCCACTGATATTTACAGTCCGGAATATCCCTGCGTTTCGAGTTTAATCCTCGCGGTATCGTTCCGAATACATAATCGTTAAATTTTAATATTCGCCAGCCCTAAAGTTGTGCGGGTTGCGAGCAGGGTCGTTGCAACGGCTCTGCTACCCTTCCTAGTCTCCAGGGGGCGGACGTCGGCCGAGGGGAAAGTCCAACGGACAGTTAGCTTAAGGAACTAACTTGATTTACTTTCAACTCTTTGATCTATATATAATTAATTGCCTATATTCGCTTTCACACATTAAAATAAAATATAATTAATTGCACTCCCTCCCCCACACTTTTTTTTCAAATAACAGTCATTTAAGTGAGAGTTCGTAAATTTAATACAATATCCATCGTCTAATGGTTCCCAAAATTTTACGATGTTATATCACGTCTTTACCACATGTTTTCCTCCAGTTACCTCCCTATTAAATTACATCTAACTTAACTTTGCACAAACACGCATATTAATATCGGAATATCAATTGCACAATTCAGTATAGCGTGCATATTTTAGAGCATGAGACTAAAATAAGGGAAAGAAAGTATGATAAATCCAAATACAGTGCATTTTTATGAAGAAAAAAATACTGTTCCACTTTCATATAAATTAGATTGGAATCAACGACCAGAATAACAGACAACAATTAAATTTTGGGCAAGAATTTCAACTTCATTAACACTTGTGATCCTTGTTAGTATTTGGTACACTCTAATGTAACGAGAACAAAGATAATTCAATCAAAGAATGACCATAAGATGAAACTAACAAAGAAATTTATCTATACCAATAAATAAAACTGAAATGTCTGCCTGTTTCTCCGTATTTTTGTCTCTAATAGGCTCCAAAAAGGCTCAACTAATTTCAATGAAAATTTGAAGCTTTTAATACAGGAAATTTAATTTAACTATTCGTGCATATTTCATTTCTATAATGATATTAATATAATATAAATACAAATTCTACGGGAAGGTTTCTTGGCATACGTGGATTGGAATCCCCAAAACGTGCTAGCGGGTTCCCTATAATCATGATCTGGTTATGTTTCGAAGCGTCTCAACAGACTTCAATAAAAAATTTCATGTATTGAAACAGGAATTTTTACTTAAATTTTCGTGTTTTACATTTCGATATGTTGTAGAGTTCAGAAGATATTAATGTAAATATTTATAAATCCATTGTACTTCCGTGTGAAATGCGGCGTGAAAACAACTGCGAGGTAAAAGTCTTGTCATCACAATTTCTGTGTTATTATAAGCGTAATTTTGGCAGCATGAGCGAGAGGGCGAGTAATATCACTACATCTATTGTTGCAAACGTGTGAAAGCGGAACCTGTTCAAAAACCAATTGGGAGTTGTAAGGTTTGCCGTGAAGCTATCGTAAATAAATGATACCGTATTTTCGTTTTTGGGGAAAAATTAAAAGCGTTGTTCACGCGCGAAGGAAGTCGCGGATATAGCCTGTATAATATATTTAATTGAGAAGTGTCATATTTTATGTTAACAGAAAAATTATAGGATTTGATATTTAATATTTCAGGAATTAACTTTCCTTAAAATTTATTTCCTTACCTAAAATTACAGTATTATCGAAATTAAACGAATAATTTTGTTCGAAACATATATTGTAACATACATATATAGACAATAAACTGATATTTTTTATAATATTAAATAACTTACTAGTCGTAATTTCTTTATTTCCAGCACGACACCGTTTCTGTGCATACTTGCTCCTTCTTCAAGCTGTGACTGACCTCTACTGATCTTGCAGGGACCTTCTTGAATTTTACTATACTTCTCTACTCCTATGTTTTTCTTCATAATTCCTCAAAGTCGACTTTCATACCAAGTAATAATTAAATTTTCAGTATTTACTTTATTTTACGGGCAGTTTCATATTTTATGCATTTTAGAATATTTTTATCCTAAAAACCGAATCACCACACTGAAGCTACAGATTTAAAATATTTATTCGTGACATACCGTGCATCGTTTGTTAGCCATAAAAATTTTAGTGTTCCTGAAGAACAGAAAAATACGTCTTTAATTTTTTATTACATATATAAATTAATAACTTTTTTAAAATGTGCGTGTATATTGTTTTCATGTAACTGTGTGTGTGATTTAATATTGTTGATATGCTCAAATCAAACACTAATTTGAAAACATAATTTTCTGATATTAAGTTTAATAATAAATAAAAAATACGGCCAAATAAGTAAGTAAATAAATTTAATTAATGTAAATGGAACGTTTCATCGGCCGTGTGCCTCGCAAAAGATTGTCTGCGACACCAAATTACTCATAAATTATATAAATCACCCATTTAAATATTTACATGAAGAATTACAAAGTTGTATGAAACGTTTTATTTATATATGATAATAGTGAATTGCCTATGGTTTACCAGTCACGCCAATTAATTAACCAAACCTATAGATTAATTTCGATTATAAATTTATTCAATTTTCCAGGAGCTTTCAGCACTGCCATAGTCATCTACAAATTTAAATACAAATTATTTGAAACATTACAAATCTTTTACAATATAAAAACCAATTTGGTGTTAACATGATTTCAATCTTAAAAATATTGTACATACCCTCTTTTATAATAAAATTTTGTATATATGTATAATTTATAAATTTCCTCCAGTCTGTTCTGGCCTACACGGAGCATTTATCCAGCTTCGGGGCTCTAGAAGTTCAATAAATTTTTCGCTCCTGGGCTAACCAAACACGCTCGGCAACATACATCCACGAGTCGTCTAAATGTACATTCAAAAAATAAATGTTGATATTAATCGTAAAATTCAAACCGACTTATCTAATTTTGCAGAACGAGATTTGATAAGTGAAGTTAAAAATAACGATTTTATTTTAACTACAAAATTTTGATCAACTCTAAACCTTTGACGTAATGTTTAGATATTGTAATTCATACCATTATCGGTTTTCAAAATATATATAGCTTCTGGAAGATCGTAGATTTCTCGTTGAATTTTTATATAGATTACATAGATTTATATAGATTCTAAAATCTTTCTTTTATTTACATTATTTTATGTATAATTTTTTTAACATTTCAAATAATATGTATTTAAATTTATAGATGACTATGTCAGTGCCGAAAGCTCCAGGAAAATTGAATAAATTTGTAATCAAAATGAATCTATAGTTTTGGTTAATCAATTGGCGTGACTGATAAAACATAGGGAATTCACTATTATCATAAAAAGTAAAAATCAGTATTTTAACAAATTAAAAAATTCATTGACTTTGTATTTATATTAGTTAAATACTAATTAATTTTATTTACTGAATTTTTTGCAGTATTTTTATTTATTTATTATTGAAAACTAATATCGTTTCACCGTTCCGCTGATGGAAGTGTAAATAAGAAGTGTTTCACGACGAGCGCGAGGCCTAATTTTGAATCATGTCCTGTAAACGCAAAACGAAAATTGTCTTCCTAATTGCCTCATCCTCGCATAAACTTTTCCACTGTCACGAGGGTAACATGAGAATGTTTTCGCATGACAAAAGCCCCTTAAGTTGCGCTTATCAACATAATCAAAAATACGCAATTACCCAAGTTTTTAAATTGACTGTACTAAATGCGTGCAGCAAGTCGTAATTGTAGTGCCTTCTGGCATGGAAGGAGGAATTTGTTTGTTGTCGTTTCCAAGTGCGTCTGTCTTCTTATCACGGCGTCATTACTAAACTAATTAATAGCGGCGCGATAAAAGGAATCATACTTTAATTCTAATTAATTTATAGGGAAAGAGATGCGATCTTCTCGGGGCGACTCCACAAACGCCCATTCCTTTAACTTGATGGGATAATGCATTATCTATTAATAAAAACATTTAATTCAGTTACTCATTAAATAACCCACAAAATGGAACACGACATGTTGATGCTCAGTCAGGATCGTACAGACATATACAAGGAAAATTACTTTGGCTTTGTGTTACGATTTCATAGTTAATTAATTTACTAATTGTAAGAACACGAAAGATAATCGGCGCTTCATTAACGGTAACACTGCAGCAGGTGATATAAACAATTAGGCAACGCCAATCAAAAATATCAATACTCGATTTCCGAGCTCTAACGAGAAAGTTCATTTATCAGGAACCGTTAACACCTTGACGCAAAGTTATAATCAAGTTA
The DNA here is from genome assembly GCA_034510155.1 of Eucriotettix oculatus. Lineage (NCBI taxonomy): Eukaryota > Metazoa > Arthropoda > Insecta > Orthoptera > Tetrigidae > Eucriotettix > Eucriotettix oculatus. The sequence goes on along the minus strand of CM067378.1, from coordinate 86,029,026 downwards.
CAAATTAGACTAGAGTTACATTCAAACAGTACCAACCAAACGAACAGAAAGTTAATTACGTAAAATAAAATACGAAGGGAAAGGATGCATGCATTTAATGTTTGAAGTGAGTTTCCCAAATGGATAACTAACCTGCTCTGTTTATCAACATTTTATTTCTTGGAAACAGCGTAAAATTTGTGTGGACTGACATAATAGTGGTTTTAAAAATCCAAACAATAGATTTTTTATTGCCTTAATTTATTTTTCTTGCGAGATAAATTTTGTTAATGTTTTTATAATTTTATTTAATTTTTTTTTCGTGTCGAATAAATGTTTACACTAAATTTTCCTTACATTCTTTAATAACATTACATAAATTCAGGGTTATTCACATAAATGTTAATAATTTAAAAATAATTGCATTTACTTAGTATTTATATTCCACATATACGACAGTTCCTACGATTTAACAATTTATCGTTTTGTTAGTGTGTTCCAGAATATTCGTCGATAAACTCCAAACTTTTCTGGTTTTTGTTACTTTGTCGTTCTAGTAATTCTTCAGTAAAACCTGATTTGCAAACCATTAAGTACACTTCCATCAAGCGCTCAAAAATTTTCCCCCTTTACACGTCCACTGTACTCTACACTTATCGAGACAAATTCGAATTCTAAATATACTTTTTGCTGGTAAATGTAGTACTCAATTATAGTGTTTAGGGAACAAAATACTTTTTGACGTTGCAGTCTAGATTGCCTAAGAGCTGCTTCTTGGGAAAGCTCCCGTCTTCCTCCGTACATAAGGGCTTTTTGCCTCGACTCAGATATAATCTATGGATGTGCGTTAGCCTGAACAGCAGCTCGCAATATGTCGGAATTTGTGAAGGCCCTTCCTGTCGAATACATATCGCGCCATTGTCACAAGTTGGGAATGCGCCAACAGCTGAATCTATCGTAATTGCTATTGTTCGTGTCGTTCACACTGGCGGCTTTCACTGGCTTTGTTGATCTCTACATAAAATTAAACCAATTCATCTGCGAGTCTTCCGACTCGAATGTGATCTGTCTTTAGAAAATTAGGACCGTGTTTCTGCCACTGTAAACTCATATCTCAATAAATACAAAAAATAACAATTATAAACAACTGAATATAATTTATATATATATAACACCTAAATTTATACACATTAAGTTAGTTCAGAATAAACGTATATTATATACAGCGCCTTTTTATGTAAAGCAATGAAAACAAACTAAATTTTCAGATTCCTGTCAAGTAATTCCAATATTATTATATTATGTTAAAGTCATTAGGGATTTTCATACAATTACCTTGCACTCAAGGACATTTAAAAAGAGTAGCTAATACACTATAGTTGTAGTTCGAAGAAAATATTAGCCATTTATATCTTTACTAATATATTTTAAAAGCAATATACAGCAATTCAAACATTATCCCACACTTGAACCTTCCTCTTTAAAAACTACCAACTTATTTCCATCAATTATTTTATATTTGACTTGTTACAACCAGATAGTCCCAGTATTCTTATACTTCCATCCTTAAAATTAAACTATTAAAAACATCAGGGTTCCGTTCCCAACAAAATGTTGTTTTCTCCAGAAGCCGTTTCTTGAGTCATTTTGTTCTATTTCTTACAAATATGGTTTGCCTGTTTTGCATTTTATTGCAATATTTTGTTAAAATTTATAATCTCTAATATTACTGTTCACACGACGCAATTAATTAAATTTTCCCTAACAAATTTAAAATTGAAGTAGCCACTTCTTCTATTCTGTAAGGTAATTTCTAGAACTATGTATTCATTCATGTAAAACTGCATATAAGATTATCCTAATAATAATATAATAAATTTATGTAAAAACTTTTTGACTCATTCCATATACTCAAAATATTACTTCACTGCAGTACCCACGGAATATGACTATAATATTATGATAAAGTCATTAGGGAATTCCATACAATCACCTTGCACTCAGAGACATTGAAAAAGAGTAGCTCATAAGCTATAGTTGTAGTTCAAATAAACTATTAACCATTTATATGCCTACTAATATATTTTAATGAGCCAGGTACGTCAAAAAATTTAATGGCTCTTTACGAGCGGGCGAGTTCCCCCTCTCTGATCTGGTGAGTTTCTGCTGGTGACAGGTAGTTCTTTCTATTCATTCTTCATCCTTAAAATAGTACTTTAACTAAAGGGTATTTGTCTGACCAAAGAAAATAATTATCTGTAATATACAAAAAAGGACATAAACTCCTATCTCATGTGAGGCAACACATTTTTCTGTTTATGAAACTCATCAAATATTTTTCAGGTTTAATTTCGATAATGAAACATTTTATTTAATAGCATTCATTAGTTTCCTAATTGTTCTAAATTAGGTTCTTTACCCATGCCCCCAAAAAGAGCTTAAGAGGTTGCTGTGATAGAGAATAACGGCGGGACTGTGTTTACGAAGCAGTTATCTGAGTGTTTACCGTATTAACGATATTCTCAAATGCGTTTCCGCGTTTCGAAATAGGATATGTTGTTGTGGCTATCGCGTTGCTCCATACGTGGCGTGATATTTGCGAAGCGAGAGCATTGTGTACATTCAATATCTGTCTCGCTGCCGATATTCTGTCTCGAAAGCACTCCAACAAACGTCCCCTGACACTTTGCATTATGAATCACTCAATGCACCCCCTCCAATTCTGAGCCTATTGAGGGCAAATGTGTGTGCTTCTATATGTGTTAGGGGAGGGAACCGATCAAGGGACAAACAAATATTGAATGTATTTCCCAGGAATAAACATTTTTACTACAAGCAACCACAAAAGTAGTATTCCACTAATCAACAATAAGTAGAATAAAACAGGAAGTTACGTATTGGTCTTATACCTGCGGATAAGCAAAATTTCACCTGTATTCACTATCATCATAATTTCGAAACGATCGCATACCTCAATGTAGCATGAAATGATTTCACCCCTGAGAACCTTTTAACTACAGCTATATATATATTATATATATAATATATATATATATATAATTCTTGTAGTGCTTCTCTTTTTTCTTTCAGGGCTACAGGAATTTTAAAGGACTGTGATTATTTTCTTTAGACTAGGAGCATTTATGTTTAAGAAATTTCATTTTGTATCTGTCAGCGGGCTTGCGCCCAACTGTAGACTAACAATAAATACAAATACAATATGAGAACTCTGTAGAATTGTAATAATTGCGCCCCCAAACCGGAAATGAACAAGTCACAAGCACGGCGTTTCCATGGCAATCGCTGCTATCGTTATCAAGGGAAGTTTACTTCATCTATTGGCTTGTCCGTGCATTGCAAGAAGAAATATTTTGGCGGATTCAAACAATGCTTTCTGAACTTACAAATTGAATTTGAATATTCACGTTGATATGCTTTTATGAAAATTTAAAATCAGCTTTAGTTTTCTGTTATAAAAATATTACAATTCAGTGCTTCAATCATTGAAAAGTAGTTTCCTACCCACATTTTTACTCTTCATGCTAATTATTCACAACATGAATAAATAAAAATACGGCCAATAAGTCAGCATATAAATTTATAACTATTTAATTAACATAAATAAGTCGTTTCGTCTCCCTTTTGAGACTTCCTCAGGCATAATATTTAGCAATTCATGTCATTTACTTCTTAAGTCTTTCAGCTGAAAAGATTATTAAATGAATTGAAATATTTACAAGTCAAGAATTTGGAGTCGCGGACCGTTTCTTGCGGCGGTTACGGCCGAAATATATGAGGAAAATTAGTGCAATAAAATTGAGAAATAATAACCTTAAGTAAGTCACTTGAAATTATGTAAATTTTATCTAAAGTAAAATTATTAATCTGTTTATAATTAATGATACAAACGATTTAAATTTTGTTATTTAGCCCCAGAAAAATATTAACGATTTATTATTTAAATTAAAAGATATGGTAAATATTAAAATATAAGACCGATGGAGTTCATTCTGACAATACAAAGATTCCGTCACATCGCCACTCCCGAATTCGGGTGGAGATTTAGGGGTAGCTACTTTTATTTATGTTTTCTTTCTTAACCTCGCTCCTTTTCCATCCCTACAAAACAGTCTTCTCGGAGTTACCCAACTGTCAAGAAATGACACGTGAATCGCGCTCTGGCAGATGGAAACCAATGTAACCCTTGTCTTGCTTTGTAAATTGGGGAGGGTGAGACCATGACGAGAGAGGAATCAGGTATTTGGGTTTTGACGAGAGACAGGACGGTTCGACTAATTCTGACGGTCTCACAGTCACGTGGGTTGGCCAAACGTCAGCGCACCATACCCCTTTGTGGTAGAAAATCGATCATAAAGATAAAATAAGTTGTTTCTTTTTGTGAAATTCAGTTGAACCTGAAAACAGCTACCCCAAGTCGTCTGACAAACTGAAGGGATTATTCCAAACTCCACAACATAATTCAGCGTGCCTTTAAAATAGTGACTTGGTTATGCAACTATGAACAATAACAAAATTAGTATAAAACCTAAAGCTCACGTGAATAACCCTTAACAGAACATGTTAAAAATATAATAATGAATTTTATTGCGAGAATGATACAGTATTACATAAAATTAAACTAAAAATCATTGAAGCCTTATATACCAATGTAGGTAAGTATAATACTATAGACCTAAAGAACATTGACGGAATGGCAGATTAATAAAAATTATAATTTAATAAATTATAGTTATATGGCCCAGATACTGATGTATTATTTATTTGGGCACGGTTCTTGTGTTTTAGATGATTAACTCTCGAGGAAGTCGAAATATTTTAAGAAACATACAAATTAGTGACTCCATTGTTGTTATAATTGTATTATTTTTTAGAACTCATCATTCATTTAACACCCTTGAAATTGAGCTTCAATATATGACATAGAATAGAAACTAATATTAATCCGCCTGATGATAATATTTTAGAGACTTCATGGAAGTAAATGCACTGTTTAACGTTGGTTGAAACGTTTGTCATTGCAATAAGTGGCTAGTGTTCACACTGAGTACAATAAATAATTACTGATTTAGGGCATATTCATTCGTTTAAGTTGGAACGCTCTCGATGAGTTACGCGGAAGCCTAAAGTGCCTTTTGGGAACAAAACGTTTATACCACAGAGCCTAATGACCCATGTAATTGGTTTAAACACGAGCAATTTTAAACTGAATTGTAGCAAATGACAGCACGTGCCTGGTATGCAAACGGATCACATTAACCATTCGCGGCTGTAATTGCTGGCTCTTTGTGCAGCGCCGACGTAGCTACTTCGCATGATACAACGAGCACTTATCGATCCACGCCAATGATTAGAAAAGAGACGCGAATTGTTTCCAGTCAGGAGAAACTTCAAGGAAGTCTGCTGTCATTATCCAAGGTAACTGACAGTTCAATACCCTCCTCGTCACGTACCGTTCCTCCTTAAAGTGGTCGGTTAACGTTTCCAGATGTGGAGCTTGTTGAGGAGTTTGTCTACGATTCTCCAGGCGGCCCTATAATACATTAGCCGCCACGCGTAAAATTGTTCCTTTAGCTCCTCGTACATTGGCCGAAAATCATTGTCTACACCTTGGCCAATATGTACACGTCCCATTGGCACTGTGCACTTTGCTTGCGCATATTGATTAGTGGAGAAAACCGCTTCGAAATCTAACATCAACCAACCCCATTTCCAACTTTACCAACATCGGCCAACGGAAGCTAACCCCCGTAATAATATAAACCATAATAAACTTGGATGTTTTGTGTAATAAAATGTGTATAGAATATAGATTTAAATTCGATGTGATCAGCTGGTATCAGCGCCTGAACACATCTCAGAGGTTCGACAAAACAGTTCAGCTAGTATCAAGTATATAGGTTAATAGCCTCAACGTTCTCACAACTACTCCCTCAACTCAAATTTACAGCAATTCTTTCATGATGACGTATATAAACCCCACCCCCATCCCAATCTGTCATCCAATTACGAGACAATGTTGTGGTAAAGATTTGATTTCTGTTCCTTTTGACACTAAAAGCAGCTGCTGTATCTAGAACACTCTTAATCTATGCCAAGCAGCACTTAAACAACTGGAAATTAATTCCTCCTTGAACATAAACCTGTCGTCAGGTGAAATGTAGCTTTCTCAACGGCCACGCACCGAAATCCTTGCCGTTTATTTTCCTTTTCCGTTCGTCACCATTCTCTACTGACTGCATGAAATACTTACAGCAGTTTAAAACGTCTATACACACAACCATTGCCTCATAAAAACTTTTGTCTTGTAATTGTTACAAAATTAAAATAATGTATATAATTCACATGTAAAAATGAAAGTAGGTTAGTCTATTGATTAGTCTAATTTAGCAGATTGGTTTGGTTTTTTCAGCGTGTACTTGAGGGGCAAATGATGTGTGCTGACAGGTGGTATATTGATTATTGAAGAATATATGACGACGTGGTGTGCGGATGTGATGTTAAGGTGGGTTAGGATGTCCCTTAATGTTATGGGGAACGAATGAAGTCGATTGAGAATTTACTTTTCAGCAAAGTGGAGGATTGTTGTGGAGTTGTTGGTTCGTGTGGTTGAGGGTGCTTTTAATTAGGGAGGTTACGGATTTTGTGATTACGGAGTTTGCTTTTGGAAGTTTAATGTTATGATGCATGACGGAATTTCTGAGGTACCAGAGAAAGTTTGTAATGGTGCACAGGATTTTGGCTCTTGTTTCCCATGTAGACGAGGCATAGGACCAGGTGGGTTGTAATATTCCTCAGGTGCACCTTCAGAAATTTAGTTGTTTTTTTACGAAAATAATTAAAGCGGTATAAAGATAAACAAAATTTTTACAAACATTTGAAAATATTTTATTCAAGTCGACGACGTTCCAATACGTTTTTCTACTTTCAGCGGGTTGATTGTTGTTTCTATGGTAATAAAATTGAGTCTATTACAAAATTATCTTTCGTAAAACTCATCTTTATTATAAATATTAATTTAAAAATGAACTATATACAAAAAATAATGAACATATTTTCTCATGTGTTGTGTAAACTTAGTATTTCAATATGAAAACTTAGGTTCTTAATTATTTTTTATTATTAAATTGTAAGAACGTTGAAAACGTTTGACTATTTTAAAGGTTACACTTTAATAGTCATTACAACTTTGGGATGAGATAATACTGTTGTTTTCCTATTATAAAATTTATAAAAAAAATATAAGTATTATATATTTTTTATATTTGGAATTATATATTATTTTGTTTCTTCTTCATACCACTTAAAACAAAATGTTGTTTTTGATTTGGATACATTTTATTTTTAAAATAAATTTTATTTATAGTAAGTTAAATAAATTACGTAAATGAGTTTTATGAAGGTAGAATTTATAAAAGACTAAATTCTCTTGCCGTGGAAACAATATGAACAACTTGATGAAAGTACGAAAATGTACTGAAACATCGTTGAGTTGAATAAAATATTTTAAAAATTCTGTAAAATTGTTATTTAATTTATCTTTATATAATATACGGAAACAGACGTAATAACGTAATATTAAGGAAAGTATTCAGTCCATCATTCTTTAACCATTAATGAAATATCTGCTAGTGTTTAAGTCCATAAATTTGTTAAAAAAATAGTCTTTCTTGACTAACCTGAGCTAATTTGAATTGATTAAGTGTGTTTGGATGAGATAGCACATAAAATAGCTTATACGAGGATCTCGTAGGTAACGTGAGGGACTCGTTTATGAAATACACAACTTTACATTAATTCTACTTTATTTAGCAAAATCTTCACTGGTCCGCCATGTACAAAGCCAAAGATTTCTACTGAAGACCAAAGATCTATACACATGTTCCAAGATATTAACAGTTCTCTCCACAGTGATAATAGAACAGAGAATGAACTAACGCCTCTAATAATAAAATAAATTATTTTCAAATTAGGAAATCTGTTCATTTTTTCAATTAAAATTCTTCAATCCAATATTTTATTATCAAATTCCTTTCTTACACGTAGTTGTAAACTCCCAGACAAGAGAAACACATTAAAAATGCATATTTCCAGTCTTATTGAAACTTCACTCAATGTTGGATTAAGATAATCTTTACTTTGTCTAGTGATTTTATTACATAAATAAACTTCTCTGGAACCGTATTTCTTGAACCAAGACGTCAGTTCTAGTAAAATATTTATAGCACTTGATTCACCTCAGTAGTCTTTTCATTTATGTTTTCGAACGTTACGTCACTCCTGTTCAATAAATATGCTATATGATAATGATTAATGGTGCACAACGCCAAAAACGAAATAATTAAATCGCTTTTAATGCCCGGATTAATAATAAAACCCGGCAGAACGTCGTTTTTATGTGTACGTGAACAGATTAGAACCAAAATGTCGGATTAAACTGTTTTTAACAGAGTTATTTGAGTCTTGAACTATATTATGTTCTACGTTGAGGTTTTCAATTTCATTGCTTTCATGTCATTTAAACCTAAATTAAATTCAATTAAATTACCAATCTTCTTTCTGAGGTCTAAAATCATTGATAAATCGCTTGTTAATTACAGATTATTCTAATTAGTTAAAACATATCTTCCTTAAATAAGTCCCACAAATCAATGGTGCAGTTTAATTATGCATTCTGTTTTTTCGGTACAAAATAATGTAATAACAGTTTAAAGTAATGGAAATTAATTTTTCTGTTTTCTAGATTTCATTTGCTAACTTATTTCTTTGTTTAAATTTTAATTATTATTTATTTCCCTTTCAGATAAGGTTCATTTTCCATTGTTTTCTTTAAAACAATGTTTATTTATCTGACATTCCCCCCGCCCCAAGTGTATGTATACCTAATAAACAGCAACACGTCCACGTTCTCGTCATATATAAAGGTAAATAGGCGTTTCTGTGATTTTTAAAACCCACGTTCCTATGAATAACAGTAACAGGGATATGAATGAGGTATTTTTAGGCACGAAGGCTGAAATTTTGCTCTGACACGCATGCAGTACTGTTAGTATTAAAAATGGAACAGTTCTTCACATAAATTAGTATTTTATTATAGGTACACAAAGGGTAGTATTGTTTTTTTTAAATCACCCTTGTCAAGGAAAAGGACTAAAAGATATTTTTCTAAATTTTTTAAGGAGTTTGTATCAACTTAAATACTTTAAGGAGTTTTTAAAATGTTTATAAGGCTGATTTTTAATTTATATAATAATGATCAAATCCCTAGGTTTTATCAGTCACGCCATTTAATGAACCAGTACTATATATTAATTTTTATTTCAAATGTATTCAATTTTTCAGGAACTTTAAGGAAATGCCATAGTAGTGTACTAATATAAAAAACAAAAATTATGTGAAACATTACATTTTTATGGAATTTTTATAATACAGTTAGATACTTTAGATTTATGGTATTATTAATTTAAACATAAAACTGAATTAAATTTTTACAAATTTTAAACTGCGTCAATTGTAATGATCTTAAACATTACAAGAATCTTAATAATTAATTAAAAGCTTAAAATACATTTTAATTCACATGAGAACACATTTAAAATTAGCAGGGAATCGAACCCAGGACCTCGCTATATCCAGCTGCGGCTGGGTTCGATTCTCTGATGTGGTTGACATTTTTCCATTCTTGTCATTATTCTAAAAATAACTATATGCTCAATTGAGCATTCCCGCTAACTTTGTTTATTCATTTGTAGATTTACAAAAAATTTTGATTGCAAGAAAAACCCATGAGGGAAAGCGTAGGTAATTTATTACGGATACGGGAACGCATTATGACGTCATCGTTGTTTTGTTTGCGCTAACAGCAAGCCGGACATATTTAAAGTAATTTTTAATCTGGGATAGGATTATTACAGTATTTTTAATTAACTATGTTATGTTTTCCATATTGAAATGCCATAATCGTAGAAATTTTTATCTGAATTAATGTCACTCATAACTGTGCACAGAGATTTCCTTGTATGAGTAAGGTGGGTGAATGAAATATGTAGGAATATTCTAATAAATTAGCAGTGTTTTCCCGTAGATACTGCATTGTGTCTGAAACCTTGCAATTTGTTTAACATTGAATGTACGTAGTATGCAGAGTGCTTCAACCTCGTGGAGAAGAACAAGGCCGTGTCAGAGACGGGGTGGGTAATTTATCTTAATTAGCGCACTTTCTTCAGCCCTCTGCGCCGCCTTGGAAGACGTTAACGAACAGAAAACACGGCGAAAGTGCCACTGTTAATTACACGTTACTAATTAAAAGGCCCGCGGCTTGATTTGCGACTTTGATGCTGCGCATGTTCTCGTCAGCTAGCGAGAATAACACGGCGTGTTCTCACACGTTTACTCAGAGCAAGTACGGATCTCCTCTGTACGCCGCTTTGCAGTTTTACTTTAAAACTCGACTCCGCTCATATACTTATATCTAATTCCGTTTCCCCAGGAGACTTTGCTCTTTCATCACGTCTAGCTGCAAACGGAAATCCCTATGTTTTATTATTTAATAGCAGCATCGCCACAGATTTGGAAACTGCACTCGTCCTATTTGATTTCCTCATCAAATATTTGAAACGAGAATTATATATCATACCTTACTGAAACAGGAAAAGGTTAATTATCTATGTAATTCGTAAATATTAATTACGGTCACGTCCCATCAATGTTGAAACTATAACACTCGTACTTACAATACACTCAAAAAATAGGTTTTTGTTTTCAAGGTTCTGACATGCTGAGGATCCTTCACCTATTTTAGGAGGTGTATGTACTGGGGTTGAAGACCTTGAGCTTTCGGTAAGAGTTGCCTGGATCAGTCGGCCAGCTGCCTCTCTAAACTCGTCAAGGCACAGAGAAGGGAATGCCGCGACCCTACAGCAAACTCATCTCCTATCATTCGGAAGGGAATGATAATGGTACCCAATAGCCCGACTTTCCTGATGCAGATTTTCTAGGATTTTCCCTGCATATCCTTTAGGTGAATCACTAGGTAGGATTCTTCATCCATAAGCCTTGGTACTTTGCTCTACTTTCCACAACCCCCTTTTCAGTTCCCTTCCTACGCTATTCAAGGGGAGTTGCCTGTTTCAGGATCATCCTCAGGTAGACTGTTACCCCCAAAATAAATTTGTTAACGATGGTTGCCTCTTTCACCAAACCGAATCTCCCCTTTTCAATTCCCTTCCTTTTCTATTAAAGGAGAGTTGCCAGTTTCAAGACCACCCTCACGTAACCTGGTCTTCCCCCCCCCCCCTCGCCCCCAATCAACTTTTTAAATCACACGTTATCAATCTTTGGTTTCCTTATTTTGTAAAAATTTCTGTCTACTGTTTTCATGAAAATTCGTGTAGTCAAAACTATATTATGTGTCGACTTCTCTACACGTGGAAATTCTGGCCTAATACAAGATATTCAGATATTAACGGTAAATACATAAAATTGAATTAAAGTTTCAATTTCTGATTACTTACTTATCTGAGGCTGTTCCTAGAAATGATTTGATTTAAACATACCTTTTATTTAATATTTTCAATTTCATTTGATCGTGTTCACAGAGACTTGTATTACGACTGCTGAAGAATCCATGACATTGACCACGTATCACTCCAAATTCGATTTGTGCCATGAAAGGTGACAGTCTGCAGGCCCTGAAACATATTAATACTTTAGCGTCATTATAAATTCTTGTTCCATTAAATTTCTATTGTTAAGGAACAACGTTTTACTGAAACAGGAAATTAATAAATAATGTATTAAAAATAAAATAGAAACAATGACCACAAGTCAGAAACAGAATAATTTAATTTGAATACGTATCGTCCCCCAACTATCGCTACCACCTCAGTACATTAAATAAAACACCAAAGAATTACATGTTGCTACTGCCACATCGGGGACCGATAAAAAAGTAATATAAAAATAATTTATTAATCATAATGCACATTTTAGTTATTTTTTTATTAAATTTAAATTTAGATCAGTTACGTATTACGTAAATGTCATTAACAGTTATCAATCCTTAATTTTTATCTTCGACCACGATCGTAGCCGAGTGACTGCAAATATGTAATGACCTGAAAGTATTGACGGTGTATTTGTTGGCACACAAAGGCCAGCGCCGCTATTGTTGGCGCAACGTTGGACGTAAAGCCGTGTTAATGTTCTAGATAGATAATTAGACGTAAAAAGTTTGTAATAATACAATAACGTTCCTGAACAGACGAGAGAATGGTCACTTTTTGCAAAGTGGCGCTTATTGTATTTCGTCGATAGGAAGATTGGTAGGAGTGGATTGTGAGATTTCTTTCGGACTAAAATAATGTCAAAAGTCTACATTTTTGGTTTTTGACATCAGGCTCCTGCCTTCTTGCCCACATAATATCTTTTCGTGCTGTAGACATCCTGGATGTTAGTTTCTAACATCCAAGCCATCAAATTGGTAGAAACTTCATAAATTTTAAATGTTGGAAAAAATTCAGAATTATTAACTATTCACTTCTGGGCATGTTGTCCCTGGTAATTAGTAACCATTTTTATTTTTTGCCTCATTACGTCAAGCGTATGTATTGGATAAAGGTTTTTTTTATCAAATAAATTAAAACCACAACCTGTCACAATAAATCGTTTATTCAATTCGTCAAAACTTCAAGAGCTTTCGACTTGCGTCATATTCAACGGTAAAAACATTCATTCATTAACTCCATCTAATACAATATTTCATTTCATTAATTATCTGCATAAACTCTCTTAATTTATTTCGCTTACATTCACATCACATTTTCATACCGAATGGTACTCATCATACTATTCTGACCTAACTTCACTTCTCATATCACGTGAGTTTCTACTATGTCAAGTTTCATTCCTATCATGTTTAACATAATTTTTTTATTTGCGACGATTCTCAATCTTACCATTAGATGCATTTTATACTATGCATGTTCCTAATATTTCCTATTTTAGAGAAAATATCTCTCATTTCCATGACCCTCTCCGTCCGAATTATTAACAACCATTCCACATTTCAAATGAGTTCTAACATCCTCTTAGTAAGTTTTTATTTTATTTAATTAATGAACTATTCTATGTTTCGTCTCTCATTTGAAACTTCTTCAGGTGTATTGAAACGAAAATTATGATCCCGGTTTCGATTCCTGGCAACACTTGAAAGTGTTTTCAAGTACCCAGACTGAGTATACCCAACGAAGAAAAGGAAAATAAGGTACCTAAAAAGAGAAAGTCGCTAATGACCTCGTTGTTGGTAAAACAGAAATAAATAAAGATAAACAGACAAAATGTAATTAATGCATGATGAAGTCTAAATCTGGACATAACTTTATTATTTTCTAACCTACGTCAATTTATTTATTTATCAACAAATGATTCCGTGAGAAGAATGTTTATTTTTAGCGCACAAGATAACCTATTAAAGTTGTAAAAGACGACGAATGTAAGAAATCATGTATAATCTTTCATTTCAGTACTGTAAAGTTGACAGATTGGGATTATTAAGTGGCATTTATTTAATACATAATTTTTTAATTTATTAATCAGAAAATACGCGCCAGACACAGTCTTAAAAATTGCATTTACGTGTTTTGATTGTTTTATTTTTTAAAGATTATTTACTGAGGATGTTTCCCCAAACCCGAAAATCAGTAAAGAGAATCTCTTGTCTCGGCGTATATTTTTATAACTAAGGGATTTGTTTTCCTACAAGAGCTCAACTCGGTATAATAAAATGCAAATTTTTATTATTTTTAATTATTGTTGCTCAATGATAAAGGGAATATGAAATTTAACTTTACCCCAAGTTAAATGAAAGCCTCTCGGAGACGATATTAGAAATTCATACGAAACTGCGGAATATGGAAAAGGCTAACTGAAAGTAAGCCTCGAAATATGAACACGTGTGCTTTGCAGAATATGGTTAACTGAATAATTCACTCGGTAGGGAGTTTTTTGAGTCTCGATGTATTTTGCATGAGGCTGTGTGGCAATTTCACGTGCTTCGCGTGCTGCCGGCGCTTCAGTGGCTTACTTAAGTCTCCCTCGCGTCTGTCCGCGGTCCCACTTGTTGGGGAACGAAGTTAACTTCGCCGCAAATTGTGTTTTCACCTCCCTTCTCTGCCAGATTCTCCTCCGACGCACCACGCTCTCGAGTATGCGTGCCATAGATCACGAATTTTACGGGTGATTGCCCTCTGGCCCTCGGGTCACGGTGTCGCCTCCTTTTCAATAACTCCTCACATATTTCTTTCCTTGAAACTGTTTTGTGAAAAGAAAAATCATCACCGTTATTCCCTTCACTGTACATATAACAAATGCTACGGCGTCTGATTTCTCTTTTCAGTTTTATTGAAAATTGTGTAATAGTTTTTACCGCTTGTTTTTAATAATAAGATTTACTTCACATTTACAGATATTTCTAATTAAAAACAATACATTGCATAACTTTTTTCTTTTAACACAGCTACGTTTCGGGACTTATTTGCAGCCTCCTCAGGTTGTTGAAATGTTGTTCAAAGCTAACCTGAGAAAACAAAATTGAGGGCGATGCTCAAATTTGAAGTTTTAGCTTAGTAAAATATATTGTATTATGACTACATACAAATCATATCTTTGCCTGAGACGGAGGAAGAAAGTATATTACCTTTGGCGGAGTGGTATTTCGTCTCTGGAGATCAGTTGGCAGAAACTACAACGCTGCTTACCAGATCTGATTTCAAAAATATAAATAGAGAGAGAAGAGTCTTAAACGGCAGAAATTTGGGGAAGCCTATAACAGTGACTATTAAATAACAATTTTTTCTAAGAGTAAAAACGTTACAGTTGTGCAGAGTCTCGATTGTGTTGGTTCATTTAATCCTGTTCAGCATATATTGTTAAAAGAATATCTAAACTTTATTCATTTGGTAGTATAGTAGTTTATTTGGTTTGCAAGTCTAACCACATATTAACACTGAGAATAAGATTAGTAATTTTGATTACGTCACTCTTTATGAAGTCATCGCATCGAGCCGGGCGAAAAGTTGTAATATAGCTGCGAGATATAGAAATCATTACAAAATTATCAGTCTATTTGGGAGTTGGACTCAGGAAAGTGTCGTTGTCTTCTCTTATTCAGGGATCGAAGTAAGGATCGATGGAATGAACTATCACAATTCGAGAAGGGTGATCGCATTCCCAAGCGATCGATTCCGTATTTGTGATCTCCGTAAAAAAATGATGAGAAAGACAATGGGTGAATAAGAAAGTCGGTAATGTAGGATCGCTGTCACCTTGATGATATTCAAGGATGGGTGCCGATTGGAGGATGTTTATAAGAAATTCACAAGGTAAATAATTCTATTTTATCGAACCTAAGGCAGCCAACACAACAGTACAAAGAATAGGGACGGGAGGAAGACTAACAATTAGATAATTTTTCGGAGCCCTTGAGCGAAGGTGTTCTTTTGATCAAAGGTTGTCCTGGACTAACTATCGGATGGTGAAAGTTCACCATGGGGACGTTTTCCCCCACCTTCACCAGCCGCTAGTTACCTATGGAAGAGGCAGTCATTCAAAGATGGCTGCCCTTCACCTTAAATTATCGCTGAGGAAAAAATTATTCCACGAGCTGAGTCTATAATAGCCGAATGTATAGCGCTGAGACTTTATGAGGCAATCCTTATTCAATAATATATATGACAAGGAGAATTCAGGAATTAAAATCGGAAAGTTTCTCTACATGAGGTTCTTAACTTAAAGAAACACAAGACGCTAGAAAATGGTAATATTTAGTTTAATAAAGACGATTTCTTAGCTTTGGAAGTCCAGAAGCCTGATATGCAACAACGCCGAATCATTTTTTCTGACTCCTTTGTAGTTCTCCAAGGTTTTATCTACTTCACACCTCACTCGCTGTCCCCCGTCCTTCCTCTGTGCCAAAAAGGGTAAAAAACTTCATAATCCTATGTTCTGTTACGTTTTATTCATAGGTGCCCCTCAATTTCTGGGAAACCGGTGGTTTTCAGTGAAAGTTTTCACGAATCCAATCCCCAACTTGGACCATTCCAGTGTTTTTTTTACCCGCAACGTCCGGTGATTATACTTCACAAACCAGTGCTAAGCCTCTATACTTTAAATAAATGTTAATATCCAATTAATATACGAAAAATACACTGTGATCTGACTGAAAGTTTTGTCTTAATGTTAAAAATGTTTCCTCAATCTGGCTAAGAATATTCCTTGATCGATTTCTATGACACCGAAACGTCACTTTTCCTATATTTTTTAAATTAACGTTTAAGTTTACAGAAAATTATCTCTTCAATTTGATGCCTACTCATTTTTCATAACTACTACCGTATTAAAGTTCAGTGCAACCTACAAATCTATGAAGGATGTCTGAAGCCTCAAATTACACCATTTAATCAATTATTGGAATTAAAACGAAAATATTACAGTTATATATTTTATCTAAAAAAATAGAAGTGCTTATTAGAAATTTTTAACTTTTTATTACACTGTTCGCAGAGTTTGTCATCCAAGCATTATTTGTGTAAAATATTCGTCTGGCACGCGGAGAAGAAAATAAAAGTAGTTTTATGAATGCTGTACATGGAACGTGTGCGGCTGCTTTGTATTTTCTTCTCCTCATTCCTTATAATTTATTCGTCTGGCTGTGGATATGAGAGATCAAAGTTTGCGGCTCAGGAAGACTTATGGCTTTGAGTGAGCTCAGTCCCATCTTACCACTGTAGTGGAGACGCAAAAGCATAGCAGTTCTTTATCTAGCCGGAGGACCTGGAGACATCGCCTACATTATAGGATGAATTTAAATTTTGTGACATTAATAAAAAAAACGTCCTTACAGAAGTAATGATGTAGATTACCAATAATACAGCAAGTCAGAAATAGTCATTTCAGAATTAAATAAGTAATATCAACCGTCATCCATGGCTATATTAGTTTCCTTTATATTATAAGATATTAAGTTTGTATCTCATAAACGTATCCAGTTTCATGATTATTTTTTAATACGGTGACATTCCGAATAACGACTGTAATATATACTAGATTTGTCATCGATAAGCGGAAACTGTCACCGCCCTTGTCGTGATATGAGGGTGGGAATGGGTAATATGAAAATAACAAGGAAATTATTTACAGATTTGATGTAGAAACCGGTGTAAAGCGGGTCAGTGTGTTACATTATGACCTCTAATAAGCGATTTAAGTAAATATTCATCCCTTAAGTGGGAAAGAAATTTTATTCTGATATTTTATTCTGCTATTGTCCCTGGAGTATTTTTGAATCTGTCGAGATACTGGGAGCATATTTGAGGTTCATATTGTGTCGTTTTCGATGGCGGTTTAGTCATGTGTTGGCCAAGAATTAAATAATGTTCCGGGATAATATAAATTCGAGTAACGCCGGGTCCCCAGTTAGTAGATACTAAAAATTTCATAAAGAAATTGAAAAGTTTCAATGCACTTACCGTGTTTCACATTTCTGTACATAATCAAGGTTTACCTACAGCGAAATACCCAATAACCATGAAAACAAAAAACTCCCTTAATTCCCGCTCCTCACATAAGCAAAATCTCAACTGCGTGTTTCTGTGAAAAGTAGTTAAAATGTCGACGTTTTTTTGGCGACGCCTCCTCGTCTCCTCGGCTTGAATGTTTCAGTAGCTGGTCGAGGAAATTGCTGGTGCGAGTTCCAGAACAAATTAGCAGGGCCCTGGGTGGAGCTCTTACCGTCTGCAGATATTGCTCCCGCCTTTACCAGCCGACATTTGCAACACAAATCCTGGCTCGGGAATTGCGTAATGATGATCACCGCGGTTACAGTCCCTGCAATCCTCTGAATGGATCCTCTTCCCTCGGCAGGAAGCTGCGCCACACACGCTCTGCCCGAAATCGACGGTTAATAGTCCCACAATCTGCACTCAGGCCGTCATTTTGCAACAAAAGGGGATACTTTATACTATTCAATTATTTTCAAACTAATCCGTGGCCAAATACGGATTATTTCCGGACCTCCACGACGTGAGTAAAATAAATTTTTCTTCTTTACACGTCCACGAGATGATCAGAATTGATAATCATTTTGCCAAAGTTAAAAAATGAAAACATAAATAACAATAAACAGTCAAAGATTCTCTCTTCGTAAAGAAAGGAAAATAGATTTCAACACTTAAAAGCTGGTTGTAGATCTGTTCCATCTATGAAGTCGGTCGAAAACGGTGTTCAAATAACTCGTTCAGATTTATCGGATTCTTAAGCAAATTAGAGCAAAGTGAAAAATTGAGGTGAATTTTTTCTTGTAGAATCCATTAAATAAAAGTACCTCAAAGTAATATAATATGCTCGTCTTCATTACTAAACAGGAGTCATGATGACGCCAATGACAGTCGGAACATTTATTTAGAGATATTATTTATCATACATTCCTTCATAATTGAATGAATATATTATGTACGTACTTAACATTAGGGTTGACTTTTGTCGTTAAGCTTTTTAACGCGTTACTTACATCTCAGCCTTTTTTTATTGTCACATCAACTGATGTGGTTATTTATCAGTGACCACGTTCACTTTACATTTACTCCTATTTTTATAATAATAATTAGGGGATGGTAAAACAAAAACTAGTACAGATACTTTACATATTATTGAACATGTTACAGTCCTTTAAATAATTTATTATGGGGTTTATAGATCGTGGTTCTTTGAGGCATTCCTGTATGGACGTCCAGGATTCCTTATTCTCTTCTCTTTTTTTGCAGCAAGTACGCACATTAATGTATTAGGGACCGGGTAGTGTATGAATATGTACAGTTGTCGAAGATAATTGGCTTGGATTCTGTCATTAAATTTCCATGAGAGAGTCTAAAATGACTAATTCTTATAGACGAGTGAATTATGTTTGAACATGTCTGTTTAAATTGTATTGGTAGGGTTGAATTTCATAGAGACTTTTCCTTACTTCGGGGAATTTAACCTGTTCATTTATCTATTCATTGCACCAATTATCCTTTATATTAGCTTTTATAGTCTTTATTACGTTGGATAAACGAGATTATGCTGCCTCAGTCTTTTATTCTCCGTTTTTAATACTCTTTTTATTTACTTACCTTTCGATTAAACTGGTTATAATCGGCGCATATATGTATATATCCCTGTAGGGTGCAAGATAAATAGATAGATAAGGGAGATGACAGGTTGTACAGTCATTAAAGACTAAGGAATCAGTGGTATTAAGAAGAGCAGAAGTGAGAACATATCAAGCAGAGGTAGATGTTAAAAGTTAATATGACAACAAATAACGGCCTAGAATAATAATGAAATAACAAAAATTACCAGCAAACTATGTAATAAAAATATTTACTAGAAACACCAAGTTTCCATAACAATAACATCAAAATAGTTTCAGATATTTTGATGGTCTAATATATCAACCTTCCTATTATGTCAACTGCTCTCAAAAATTATTATTCCCTTGTGTAAATAATATGCGTTGTACAATAATTCAATTATTTAAATCGCTCACAATTAATATAATATAGCCAATCTTTTATTTAAGAAACTGAAAATGTTGCCTAAATAATTTGGATAATATTACGTAGTATATAAAAGGTAAATCTACAGTCAATTGATCAACGTTTCTAGGTGACGATCATTCACTGTTTTATTTCTAATAAATTTAAAGACTACTCAATATAACTTTCAAAAATGAGCCTATGAATAGTCCAAGTCACGTTTATTTCGGTATAAGCGTTTCAAAATTGAAGGTAATTATATTATTAATCACTGAAAATAGTATTTTGAAAATGATAAAAATAATAATATGGCCAAAAATATTAAGTAAAAGAATTTTGGCATCTAAACATTATTTATTACCGCTAGGTTTGATAATCATATAAATTATAGAAAAACTAGTATAATGGAGGAGGAATCTGTAAACGAAATTATGGGCGCCACAAGGCAGAACTACCACGAATTAAAATTTAAATTAAAATATAAATTTCTAAATTTACACAAAAAATAAAAACAGAATAAGAAATTAAATTCATGAGTCAATTCCTTCTCCACTGCTCCTGCATGAGAATCTATCCCAAGTTATTCGTGATACGGTATAGAAACTTGAAACCTCCAAAAATTTTAACATTAAAAAAATAACTTTAGCGTCACAAAGCTTCAGGATAGAAAACCTCCAACGGCTTACCAGCAAAGGACCTCTGCCACACAGTTTGAAGCAATGCCAATCTTTTGCGTCCCTCCTCGAGTCTCTCCAAGACCAACTGCTCTTCGTCAATTCCAACCAAAATGCTCCTCTCCCTCCCTCCGCCTTTCTAGCCTCACTGTCCTCCTCTATCTCATTTTTCGTACAGTTCACCTCTTCGTACCAACAGCCTAATCTGTTAAAAATTCCCTGATTGGCTAGTGGATGTGTTCTCCTAGCTCCGTTTGAGTACGTCGCTCACGAGAAATTGCTGAATATTTTAAACCGGGAAACTCTATCAGAAAAACCCCAACCTGGGACAGACAATCAGTTAACTTAGTGAAGCCACATTTAATGTAAAATAAAATAGAAAAACAACTGAATTCAATGAGAATAGTACGCTATAAAATTTTAATTAAATTAATTTCACGGTTATAAATTAAAGAAATATTCCAATAGGTATTCGGGTATTTTAGAAAGAAAGCATGTGCATTTAATAAAAATGTTTGCTTTCGGTAAAGGTCATTTCGAAATATGGCAGTATCTGTATCTAGTAGAGCAAAGTGCAAGCATAACTTGTCAGTTATTTCAGTTGGCGGAATCGATGAAAACATTGCAGATAAAGCCGCCAGCCGTTTGAAACCGAAACGCGCTTATGCGTCGGGAGTGGAATGCCGTGTATTGCAATCAAAAATAAACCTGGGAATAAATGTCTTGTCATCAAATAGATGTCGGAAAATTAATCAACTTCTGTTCGATTTAGTCTGGTTTGGGTCACCGTTTGTCGATATTCATTGCGCCGAACGCTGAGAGTTGTTAAATTCAAATGAGGTACTGTTGGAATTAGTGAAATGAGGACAGAACGTAAAGCATTTGTGTTGTAATAGCGTCACCATTTGAAAGTGCCTCTAATTACGAAGACAACGCAGCTCCATGAATCACAAGCACTTGAGTCTTTGATATGATGGCGGAGTAATTAGGTAACTTGGTAAATCAAATCTCCGTGGAAGCTTCGTAAATTATATTTGTGTTGAATGGTTATGCAAGAAAAAATAATAATCATTAAAAATAAAAATAATAAAATTCTCATTAAGGAAACGTATAAAATTGTGCTATAACAATTCAGAGCACACTTTTTGTTTACGTGGCGATTTATAAAACTGCTAAATAAACAAGCTATCGTTTAATTTTTCTGCCATCGTCTAATGGCTGTCAATTTCCAGGCCCATAGATTTTTATTTTAAATAAACACTGAGCAAGTTTTCATCCTCCAATGAGAGTTGTTTTTATTATTTAACTATCTTGTTTATTACAGCATATGCCTTTTTTATAGTTTAGTATTACTATTCTAGATAATTTTAACAATTGTTATTGCTTTCTTTTAAACTTAGATCTAAAGTAGCTAAAGACTATGATACCGAATTAATAGTTTAAAAGTATCATTCCCCATTCCTGTTTATATTTTTCAATCCAAATCTGTCAGAATTTATTAATATTTAATCAAAGTGGAAACTTTCTTAGTACTTTGGCTAAAATCTCTATTCAAAAAAATTTGGACTCAAACCAATATAATTTCTTCAAAGTTGGTATTTATTGTCTCAAGTAATAGGTTAATTAATGCATGAGGGAAATGCAACAATTAAAGAGACAAATTAATGTTAAAGAAAACGTGTAGTAGGAGTTTGGTACTTTCATGACTTTAAGTTAGCATCATGTGGGATGAGATGAGAAAACCTGACTGATAGAAATTATTTTGCAGCATAGTTATCTGACTTTAAAATTTACAATAAATAAAGAGACGGCCAATAAGTCAGCATATAAATTTATCACACTTTATCCAAAAACGACGTTTCGTCTACTTTATATTTACTCAGACGTACTACAAACATAATATTACAAGAAATTAAATATGAGTTTAATGTTGCAATTTTTTAATTTGTATATAAAAAACCATGGTTCAAAACTTAAAAATTTAGTAATTTATCATATTTACTCCTTGGCTGCTTCAACCGAAAATATTATTAATGTACATGCGAAGAATTATATGAATTATATGTTAATAATTTAGTGTCGCGGACCATTGACCGTTTTCCGTCATTTTAACTATAGAAATTATTTTATTCAACCTTAAAACTGCATTTTACTATATTCTGTTCACCTGGAATTAAGATATTACTCCAACAACGTTCAGTGATCCGGTTTTTGCTTTCTTAGAGTGAAAATCTGACTTAAATATTTTTGTAGTATGATATAACTTGTTTGAACCTGCATCAGTTTTTATAACGGGGTAGAAACGTTCTAAAAACGGCCGAACCCCAGTGGCTGACGAGCTATGACCTAGTCGGTCAGTTGAAATGTCAACTACTTCCGTAGAAAGGCATATAGTCGACTATATTTGTAAAGACTGAAGGATTATTGTAGAATATATAGGAAAAAGACTTGCAGTAAGTGTTGACACAATTCAGTATTTTATTAGTAACATTCTGAAGTACTACAAAATAAGGTGAGACCACCAGATAGACCCTCGAAAATATTGATACAACCTCATCCTCCCTACAGCCCAGATTTGGCTCCCTCCGATTCTCATTTGTTTGATCTACTCAAGAAGGTATTACGTGGGGAAAATATAAGGCTCAGCAACGACGAGTAGGTAAAAGAATTTGTGGGAAAATGGCTCAAACATGAAGACAAAGATATCTTTGGATCAGGTATGAAAAGAAAAGTTCATCGTTATGATAAGTGTATTAATTTTGTGTGTAATTTGTTAAAAAAATGGTAAAAAACTCGTTTTGTAAAATACAGTTTATTTTCTAGATCAATTTGTCCGTTTAATTATTGAATTTACTTCCCATATACACTACTAAGAAAGTTTCCAAGTGATTTTTGTCTAAAAAAAATGAAGGCTGCGACTACTAGCGTTGCCGTTCACCGCTAAATGTGAAATCAAGCTTCTGAGACCAACGAGAGTGAAGTATGCAAACGCCCGGCTTCCGCTTGCCGTTGTATGGTGAAGAAGAGCTGTTGAACATTTATTTTCTTGGTTTCTTTAAATACCAAATTATTTGGGCTATGTGTAATTTGTTTTCTCAAATCAAGACTTAAATTAGTTATTATAATAACCTGTTTAAACGTATTTATGTGTTATATTTATGGAAAACCACGGTAAGAAATATTGAGCGTAGAGAGAAGCATCCTACTTGAGCTTCAGTTGAAGCATTTCTACTTATTTGACTTATTTCATCATAGATTACCACAGACAAATATATTTTTGACATGTTTATTGTTGCTTTTACATTGATTCTGATATGTATTTTACATGTATTTGGTACCATTTTATTATCCTCTGAAGAACATGTACAGATCAATACCACGTATTTACCGTCACAAAGAGAGCCATGTGAGTAAATCCTTGTCTCTCTCGGAGGATTTAATTGTAAATTTCCAATAGAGTGTGAGAGATGGGGGGGAAAACAACGCCAAGGAATGTCTGACGGACACCAACGTAATTGTGAAGAGCGTAGTTGCCCGTAATTGCGAACTCGTCTCAGCGTTTACTGTATATGTGCAACGGTCCTCAGTGTATTTGTGCTCCGGAATAATACATTTGTCTTTAACGAACAAAACGCATTTGCATTTAAAGGGAAACCGGGACGTTGATGCGGCGTCCGATGTAACTGCATCGGCGATGAAATAGGTGAAAATGCAATTAAGTCTTTGTCCCCCTTTTCCAAATAGGTATCTGGAGTTACAAAGAAAATGAGATACGATTTCCAATTTTCTGCACTTATAAACCGAATGAAGTGTATTTTTGAAGTGATTGTGCTAAATTAAACATCAACTCATGTTTTGCAATAAGATGGTTTCTCGCTTTAGTCGTCGTAAGATGTTAAAAGATAAGTTAACTTTTCTAAAACATTACTCAATCACAAAATTACAGTATTAGCGAATAGACAAAGAATGCGGAACTCGAAAATAAAATGTCCGACTTTTGTATTGAGAGAGTGCTTGTTTTTCCTGTGATGGTGCCCAACGTTTTGAAGTGAAACGTCTTTTGGTGTAAGCTGGTAAATGTTCTACGAAATTTGTTGCGGTATTGAGAATGGATCCTGCAGAGGAGAAGCAGATATACGGACAGAGTTAAATGATACATGGGCCATTGAATAGTAAACCAGCGTGTCTGATTAACAACGGGCCACTCATATATATATATATATATATATATATATATATATATATATATATTCGTGATATATTAGGAAGTGATACACTTTTATATCCATCTATGAAATACAATTTACTTTTAAATTAGAATTTGTTTTTAAATCGCGCCTTATTTCACTTTGCCACTGTTCCACTCAATAAATAATTTTGCACCCGCGAAGTATTTACTTAAGGAACATTGAGAATAATCAAAACTCCGGGTCATTTATAAGTCCATTCATGCCTTTTGTTTTCATTTTCCACTCTCATTCTTGTCCTAATCATTATATTAATAATAATTCATTTCCATTTTATAGACAAGAAACAAAATGCACACATTATATATATGTATATTCAAAATGTAACATTTAAAATTACCGATCGTGTAACGATTTATGCTCATCCTCGCTGTACCAGGTGTACCTTCCTTTCTGGAATATTGTAAGTAATAAATATTTGGTTTTCTTTGTTGAGCAGACACCCTTTTGTTCGGAGTTTTGAATTAAGTTTCCTATAGTTCCCATTGTTCGAGACAAAACAGCAGTGGTTCGCTACGGCTTCTAAATAAATCATCTGCGCTGTTGGTGAAGAAGGGAAACTCTTATTTGTAGTTCCAATTATTTCTGTCGTGATGGACTTCAATAAATTCATTAACAAGTGTTTCAAATTTTCTGTTACAGAAAACAGACGAGTTGCTAATGTTATTTTAAGTTGAAACATAAAGGGGCTTTTAGCGAATTTTCTAATTCAATTTCAATTAGATGAAAGTCCTTTAAACTGGAAGTAGTAAGAAATACAAAGCTAAGGTGAAACATAAAAATCATTATAAAATAAAACCCACGGTAACACTTCTCTGGATAAACATGCTAAAAATTAAACGATAAATTTATTTTATTACTAATTTTCTCAAAGTTGACAAAATTAAATTTAATCTTGAAACAACAAAAGATTTATATTAACTTTTATAAAAGTAAATAATGGGAATAGTAGGATTTAAGGCAGTAAGTAGGGTAAAGATTATGCAGGAACTCTTGAAAAGTTGAAATGTTATTCTCATTAAAACCTTTGATTTAAGTTACAATATCTGTATTCAGTAATTGACTTGAGTAGTTTTTTCATCTGAACATAACGCCTCATTATACAGGTAACTGTTTAAAAATTGTACGCAGTGATTATTCGTACTCATACATCTGAAATTGACCCACCACAGGGACAAGTGGTGCGTATCGTCTCTGTTTGTACCCTAAGGGAGATCTATATTGAATTACGTGTACCAGTGTCCCCCACGTCACTACAAACAACTTCAAATAGTTACCGTCCTCACCTTGTATACGGACGATAGTAAATTTGCCCAGAAATTGTGTCCCTTAAAGTAACTCTTTGTTTCCTATGTATGGAAAATTCCAGTTATTCCGTAATACTTCATTTTTCAGTACATAAGACCATATAGGCCACCGACTTGTCTTAGTCTTTTCTCTTTTTTTACTATATAGGCATTTCCAAGTCAGTTTGGCATCTAAGTACGGTCCTAAATGTGTCAATATTTGTGTTTATTTAATTTTCCCATTGTTTATTATTACTTGAGGGGTTTAATATATTTCCGCATAAATTGAAGAGAATATGATAAACCAAAAATAGGGACAACCAGAAGAGAATTCGTACCTGCAGGAGGGAGGGGAAGGAACAGGCTGCATAAGTGTGATCCTGGATCAAGGAATTCCCTTTTAATATCATAGGAACGGAATTAAGAAGGAGGATGTGGATGACAGAGCAAGGTAACCAAGGGTTGACTAGTGCCTCCGGACAGTAGTTTACGAATCCTACCAGATGTCTCACCTAAAGGTAGGTTGTCAGAATGACGAGAGATGAGTTTGGTGCGTGGCGCAGAATTCTATTTTCCTCGTCTTCACCAATTTTAGGAGCCATTTGGCCGACTAATCCAATGGGATTAGCGGACAACTGTTACCGTATGTCCAAAGTCTTCGACCCCTGCACATACACCTCCTAAAACCCAGAGAGAGTACGAGACAGTCAGGTGTGAGATGTGCCCCGGAGTACGTCAACATATCTGGAAGACATTTGTTTTATATTAGGAGTTGCAAACTCATTTGCGTCATATCAGATTTAAATATCACTACCGTCTCCGAGGCCAACGAAGAAGCCGACTCATGCCAGCAGCTCTTGGGAAGTTGAGAGGTAACAACGTTATTTTGGGTTAAACCAGTGTGCTGAAACGCATTTCGGTCAATACCGGGGAAATATCTACGCATCAAAGCTATCGTCTGTTGAAACGGTTAATTAATCCTTGTGTATTGCAGGATGATGTGATGGAGGAGAGGATACGGGTACGGAAGTAACCTGTCAGGATGCAGAGGGCGGGTGTACGAGTAGATCTGCTCCTGGCAGCTTTTCATCTGCATCTGTCAGTCGAGTCTCTGCTGCAGGCGATCGACCTCGCGACACAAAGCGCGGTTCCCCTGCAAAAACCTGCCATTTATTATTTATCTTCTTTTGTATCTTGCTAGTTGAAGTGCTCGCGTTTTTAATAATTTTTATATTATCCTCCCTTTTTTTATTGTTTGAATGTGATTTTTGAGCTACAGACTATTGAATGTTTGGTCATCATGTTAGTTTAACGTTATCGAATATCAAATTGACTTTTTCAGCTAATACATTTTATGACAAAATGTTCTTTTGTGTCCGACAATCCGTTAACGTCAATTTCTCTCTCAAATTATCTTTCTTTGTGGTGTGTTTGGGGGTAATGAAAAGTTATTAACTTCATTGTGGGAAAGGAACAAGATGAGCTTTATAGAATTTTAACCGCTGGCCCCTAACTCAAACAGCAATCCGTTAATACCACTTTTAACTCATTTTATATTTCGTTCTACAAAGTAAAGAGCTTATAAATAAATTAAAATATTTTTATAAACCTTACATTCCCTTAAACTATCATACGACATAAAAAATTAGAAAGCCTGTGTAAGGCATCTATGCCTCTTTTTTTGGGGGGGGGGGGTAACAGACTACATGAGGGTGATCCTGAAACAGGCAACTCCCCTTTAATAGCATAGGAAGGGAATTGAAAAGGGGGGATGCGGAAGGTAGAGCACGTTACGGTGTTTCATAAAAGAAAACTATTTCACCCTTACGGCTACAAGTTTGGAAACCAATCCATAATTTATTCATTCAAAATTCTATTATATAAAATTAAATTATTTCTTGAACTAAATCATGAAAAATATGGGAAATGTACCTCACCGTATTCTATATCAATGAAGAGAATTATAGAATATATAATTAATCATTTTTAGGGTCCTCTTCCTTATAAATAACATTTTAAACCAAAGTTTGTCATAATTATTGTGCAAATCGTCAATTATGTATTCACCAGCAGATTTCGACAATTGATCTTCATAATCACCTGTCAACATTATTAATTCACAAGGTATAAAAGCATTATTATACACAAATATGGCCATTAACCATAAAACAATCAACAACGTTAATTCAGATAATTAAGACAATATTATATTATACAACAGGTAAACTAACAAGTCATTTGTCGAACGCTTCTGGTAAAGATTTTTAACGCTTTGCAATAAATGAAATAATGGCAATTGTTTTTTTAAATTGCCATTTATAAATTAACCATTACATACTTTGATTGATATAGAAATACTGAGACTCTTCTTCTTTTTACTGCTCACCTCACAAAGTAAGGAACAAAACGTAGTCATTTTTCAGAAATTACGTTTAATAATAAATAAATAAAAATACGGTCTAATTTTAACAATATTTTTATGTATTCAAAATTAATTTTTTAATAATTTTTTAGAATTACTTGAAAAAGTCCATATAGCTGGATGAAAAGTTTCATTTATATTAAATAAATACTAATTAAATTCATTTTCTGACGTACTTAGCCGTATTTTTACCTCAACTATTCACGAAGTTACCATACTGAGGTAGTATAATCAATTCTGTTATTATGTTATTTCTAAGTCTTAATTTGATATCTAAATTAAGTTTGTTTTAATCTCAATATTGTACAAAAACAATTATTCGTTTTTCTCGTTTATGTATTAATTTTTGTGTATTTTTCGCAAAATGTCAGCAACTATCATCTCTCACCATACTTGATGGTCACTGGTCAACCATTTTTCATTCAATATCATAATCATGTAACAATTAAAGGATTTA
Source organism: Eucriotettix oculatus (assembly GCA_034510155.1). Taxonomy (NCBI): domain Eukaryota; kingdom Metazoa; phylum Arthropoda; class Insecta; order Orthoptera; family Tetrigidae; genus Eucriotettix; species Eucriotettix oculatus. The sequence goes on along the minus strand of CM067378.1, from coordinate 86,000,372 downwards.
AGCTAATTTAAACATTCATACGTGTTTTTGTAATATGGAAAAAAAACTTATTTATCACAATTCTATGTTATATTCATATGCCCTAATGTAATTTATGTTCATATGTGCTAATGAAATTTATGTTGGTCGCTAATGACTATTGTTGACGCAACGTAAAATAAATTAATTAAAAAAACAATTATAATACATAAAATTAACAAACTTCCTTGTTTTCAATTTAAAAATGTATTTTGAATGCATTTTTTTAATTTTTTCATATATATTAATTTTGTATTTAATTGATGTATCGTACTTGTCGTCGTAAATCTTCAATAGCAAACAACCAAACCAAACAGTAAACCGAGTCATACAGCAAATAAAGTTAACGGTCTTTTTTCGTTAGTTATTTCAAGTTATAGAAATGTTAGTATAAAAAGCTCGTCTAATTGATCATAACTGTCAAGAGCTTTAGATATAAAATCGGGGCGGATTCTTTTTCCCTTTGACCGGAACGTTGTTGAATTGATTCTCTGTAAATCGAGTAGATTTAGACTTTTCAGGGCTTATACGGTTATTGAACACACGAAAGGCGAATAAGATCACAAATGACAGACAACTGGGATTACTGTGATTCAAGAAGAAAAATGGGAATCCATGTATAAAAAGGTAGGAATGAATTGAAATGCATAGATATAAGAAAACGTTCTTAAAAATGCAGACGTATTTTATACATTTTAAACTTTGAACTAGATTAGCAACGGCACATTGAAGTATAATTAATGTTATTAATATATTTCTTTGTTTTATTAATTTCTTTGGGGGGATGTAACAGGCTACGTTAGGGTGATCCTTTAGCAGGAAACTCACCTTTAATAGCATAGGAAGTAAATTGAAAAAGGGGGGGAGAGTTGCAAGGCAGAGCAAGGTGTGGTCATGAATTGAATGGACCAGAGCTGAATGCTCTTGAACGTGGCAGCGGATAAGAAGTATAAATGAGCAGTGTTCATTTTCCAACATGAAAGTTTAAAGGAATCGGCTGGGGACCGGTACGAGATCTGAGGACGCGCGGCGAGTTCCAGAGACGATAATTACTCTCTTTGAAACTTTTCTTCCGATTTCTATGTACTGCAGAGTAGGATTTTGTTATTAAATCTGGTGCTATGAGAAGATCCGAGAATATATCTCATTTTTCTAAATGTTTTCTAAATGATAGTGTATTTAATTTTTTTTAACATTGTCTAAAGAGTATATATTGTTAATCTTAAAAGAGGCTTATTACATAAAAAGAATTTTGTTAATACATTTATCATATCAATTAATAAATGTTAAGTTTATTGATTACCATGTTGTTTTTGTGGTATTCAGTCCTAAGACTGATCTGATGCAACTCTCCATGCAAGCCGTTTCTGTTTCTCACAACTAGCGCAATCCACATCCTAATCTACGAAGCGCATTCCATCCTTGGCGTCCCTCTTCTGTTCTTACTACGCAAACTTTCCTCTAATGCTAATTTTACAAGACTCTCGCGTCTTAAAACGTGGCCTATTAATCTATTCCTTCTCTTGGTCAATGCCATTCATATTGTTCGCTTTCCCCATATTCTTCTTAGAACTTCCTCGTTTATGATTCCATCTGATTTTCAGCATTCGCCTATAGCACCACGCCACGCTCCATACGAACATTTTTCAACGATTTCCTAATATTCACACTTATGTTACCCGTAAGTAACTTCCTATTATTCGCGAAAGCCTTCCTTGCTTGTTTTATCCTACTCTTTATGTCTGCTATACTTTTCCAAACCTAATTATTACGCTTCCTATGTAGCATAATTGCTTAATTCCGTCAAAATAACACTTTCCAATCTAACACCCTTCGTTATTCCTCTGTTTCTTTAACTACACTCCATTACCTTGGTTTTCCTTCTATTAATCCCCATATTAAACTCTTTCTCCAGGAGTCTGTTCATGCCATTTATTATGGTTTCCAAGTCTTCTCCTGACTCCCCTAATACTCTTTCTCCAGGAGTCTGTTCATGCCATTTATTATGGTTTCCAAGTCTTCTCCTGAATCCCCTAATACTACTATATCGTCGGCAAAGCGTAAGGTTTTTATTTATTCTCCTTGCAGCATGATTCCTTTTTCATATTCCGTTTAAACATTTTTCATCGCCTGTTCTATATATAAGTTAAACAGCATGGCATACTAAAATTACTCACTTTATCTTTATCAGTTGGTGATGTCATGATGAACCTAGCAACTATTTACCTCCAACACCAGATGCTCGTGTCCATAAAACAAATTATTGGTGGTTCAGAATTTTTTTTTAAATAACTTTACTAAATAAAAGTGTGCTTTAAAATGATTGCATGCCCATTATTATTTTTTCAAGGTTCAGTGAATGTTGAAAGCTACTGCAGTAGAAATTAGCCGTTTATAAGGTTGCCCTAGCGGGTGCAATGCTTAGAAACAGAATGTGAGCATTTGTTCGGTTAAGAGTTGTAGAAAACTATTCTTCTGACTCCCCTAATACTTCTATATAGTCGGCAAAGCGTAAGGTTTTTATTTCTTCTCCTTGCAGTATGATTCCTTTTTCATATTCCGTTTTAACATTCTTCATCGCCTGGTCAGTATATAAGTTAAACAGCATGGGCGACAGACAGCATCCTTGTCTTGATTACGGCTTTCTTCGTTTCATCTAGATATATAATATTCTTTATTTGGCCAATAATTAAACCTCACATATTCATCTCGTTCTGAATGTCAGTTATTTGAATTATTGAAATGCTGGAGTGGCTGAACGACACGTCTGAGAGTTATATTTGATTTGAGGCCTGTAATGACAGCCTATGTGTGTGGCAACTTGTTACGCCGGATGCGGAGTGCGCAGACTGCTGAGGCAAAGGTCTTCCTTCCCCTGGGAACTCCGGTCGAGGCAGGGCGTGCCTTCACATTCGCTGCCCAGTCACGTGGCTCTGCCGCAAAGCACTGCGTAAAACCTACCTCCAGTCCGAGGCTCGCAAAACTAGGCCAAACGTCTTCGCAGCTGTCTCACTATGAATCACAAAGCAATTGTCGCAATTTGCCCCGACTCAAAGAATCGCTCGTGAATGATTCAACACTTGCGATGCCCAGAGCTCGTGTGAACTGGTCTGCCGGTCCCCGATCGACCGTCTCCAGTTTCAGTTAAATTTTGTGTGAATCTTTAGAAATGTCGCCAATGAACATTGGTTAATTCCCTATTACAGAAATATAGTCATTTTTCATGACCTCGCACAGTAAACTTTTACCATACGACTCGGAAATTTCAGCAATTTTGAGATGTAATATCTCTGGCAATATTTTATTATAAGACATGAGAAGTGACTGTCTTGTACAACATTTTGTGCTCTTGGAACTCTAAAGGAATGAAGAAATTTGGCATGCATAATTTGAAGCAAAGTCGGTACAAAAAATAAGGGTGTGAAAAAAAAATTATAAGTTTGGCTTCTTATATCTCTGGAGGCAAAGGTATGATATTTATGAAATTTTGCACTTATCAACCTTACATCACATTGTGTTTTACTGTAAAATTTTATTTACCTGCCGCTGCCTAGTACTTTACAATTTGAGTCTAAAGTTGACGAATTTTGAAAAACAAACACCCAAATTAGGGCATTTTTAACCTACTTTTATTAAAAATAGTTTCTGTAAGACAATTTCTCATAAAAGTAGACTGTAAATACCTAATTTTTGGAGATTTTGCAAATATCGCCAACTTGACACTCAACAAAGCACTGGAGAGCAGCAGATAAATGAAATTTTACATACTAGTTTATAAAGCGCACACTTTTCGTACCTTTACTTCCAGAGATATAGAAAGCCAAACTATTTTTTTGTCACATTTCAAGTTTTCGGCAGACTTTGCTTCAATTTATCTAAGCAAAATTACTCATCAAAGTAGTTTTGATATTTACGTTTAAAAGTACACATAACGTTGTACTGGGTAGTCAAATTCCGTTTTTTAGAATAATATACTGCCAGAGATCTTACATCTCAAAGTTGCTGAAATTTCAGAGTCATAAAGTTAAACAAACTACAATATCTATACAAATATTAAATTTTAGAATGTGAAAATTTACCAATTTACTTTGGGGATATGTATGAATGCTCACACAAAATTTCATCAAAATCCATGATAATAAATTGGGGCACTTTCCAGAAATCAGACGACTTGACATGGAATGATCCTCATGTCATTTCACACACAGCTGCTTAATGTCGTTTGTTCCACTTGAATCGTTCCTCATTTCTAATCCAAAAAGACCGTAGGGAAAACATTCGCGACGATTTAGTGTTTCTCGTCCCGTCGAATATTGGGGCTGAAGCTGAACGTCGACGCTAGTGTCTCAATTTATATTTATTTTTCACTAGTTGGATGCCCAACGATGCCCGCGAATTCATTTATATTAACTACAGTATTAAATTCGACAGTAATCTCTTTGTCAACAAGTGATTAAATAATCAGCGAGAGCGTCATCCAGAGGAATTTCTAAAAGGGAGACGAAACGTGCCAAATTTTTAGTTGAAAATAGATATACTGGCAACAAGGGCTGTTCCAATTCATTTGATTGTTTAATTGTTAGTAAAACCATTAGTTGAAGTTTTTTAGGCAATTCTGTTATAATTACGTAGATTTGCAACTGTAATTCTTTTTGTGAATATTTTTGAGAGGGATAATTTATGTTCTTAAATTATATGTTTTTAAATAATTAATTGGCATTGATTATCTACAACATGTTACCGTTAAATCAAGGCCATGATATAAAAATATCTGTTCGCAGTGGAAATGGTTCAGTGCTCAATTTATATTCGCTTCTCAGAACTGCGTGCTTCAGTTGCCTTTGAAGCCGAGAAATTACCAATTCTCCTTTTCCTAATTAAGGAACACTATTTCTAACGATTCATCTGGTTAATTACAATCTCGATCGTTAGTTCAGGCATTAATAGACTTATAATTAACTGCAAATAAGGCGGCTGTACCTTTGGAGGAGCAGGGAGTGCAGCGTAGGCCGATGGGGAAGCAAGGCTTCAGGGACTCGACAGTCCCCAGGGACGAGGGCTTTGTTTCCTGGGGCAACTAGTTCGCCAGTGTACCTGTTATACGACTGCCTACTCCAAATTAACTGAGCTCGCCGCTCCAGCTATCGGCGACTGTAAGCCCCTGATTAACAGAGTTGTTGGCTTTGAGGAGGGAGGAAGGGAGACTTGCAGGATCTACTACAGGACTGCCATTGTCTTCAGCTCCGGCTGCCTCCTCCTGGTGACAATCGCAACTCCACGAGATACAAACTCTCACTCGCTAATTGAGTTTTGTATGTTTACTACAAAAATACAACGGTGTACTGGACCATATTACATAAATGCTATTAAGTTTCGTCCATCAAAAAATTAACATTGAAAAGTTAAAGTACCACGCGACATTAGAATCATTTAAAAATGTATCAAGTCCTTCCTCAAAAAATAAATAATGTATAGAAGACTTCCGAACGCATACTATTTTCGCTCCTTACGTATAAATACCAGAATGGATCTATAACACATAAAACATCAATAATAATAATAGACTAATTTATATAGTTCAACAGTAACATTATATCGAAAATCAATTATCTGACTTAAGCATAATAAATAAAACATACAGACAATCTGTCAACAAGAATTTAAATTAAATTTTTGATGAAGAAATTAATTTCTTCTCAAGAATGATGAGCGAAATACTCCATATAAGGCACGATAATTCATTTATTTTAGCCGTCTTAATCACGATATATACACATTTTCATTCGGCGGCATTCCATCTAAAGTTCTAAATAAAACCTTTTATCTGCAGCGTTCATTTACGCAATTTCCATGATTGGGGGCGTGAAATGGTTAATTTTAAAAAATGTGACTATGTGATGGTTTAATCACGTGTTGTCACAGTCGAATTAAGTACTGCAGGATGTCATATGGAATACCGAAGAAATGAGATCGATTGCTGCGGGACTTTTCTCGTAGGCGCTTCAGCCCAGAGTGACTGCGGGGCTCACCTGATCATGTCGGGAATGCCTCGCATCTCTCTCTGGGTATTTTTTTTATCAAAGTTCTCATATGCCGAGACACCTTCACCTATTTTAGGAGGTATATGTACTGGGGTCAAAGACCTTGGGGATATGGCAAGAGTTGTTCGCTGATCCCATTGGATCAGTCGGCAAATTGCCTCCTGAAACTGGTGGAGACACAGAGAAGGGAATGCTGCGTCCCCACAGCAAACTCGTCTCCCGTCATTCGGAAGGGCGTGAGAATAGTACCCAATGCCCGACCTACCTGATGCAGGTTTTCTAGGGTTTTCCCTGCATCTCTTTAGATGAAACACCGGGTAGGATCCTTAAACCATAGCCCGGGGGCCCTAGTCAACACTTGGCTACCTTCCGCATCCCCCCTTTTCAATTCCCTTCCTATGCTATTAAAGGGGAGTTGCCTGTTTCAGGATCACCCTCATATAGCCTGTTAACCAAAACAAAAATGAAAATGAGTATAAATCGTAATTAAGAAACCTTTTACATTTGCGCACTTCATTTGTTCAATATTAAATTAATCGATAAATAATTCATTCGGTATGCAAGAAATTACAAAACACGGGTTATATCAGAACTAAATGTTACAGGCCATGAAGCATGTTCAAGCTAAGACGCTCTTTTGTCGACGAAGAATGAACAATCACAATTCGAGAGGGGCGATCACTTCCGCAAACGATCGATCCCGTACGTAGGATGTATATAGTCGGTAGCGTAAGATAACTGTCAACTTGATGACAGTCAATTAATGGTGTCTTGGTAGATGTTTCGAAGAAATGCACAAAGTGAAGAGGACTATTTTATTGCGCCTAAGGCAGTCAACACAATAATATAAATAATAGAGAGGAAGGAAGACTAGCAATTAGGCAATTTCTAGGAGCCCTTGAGGGAAGATGTTAGGTTAGGTTAGTCGTGGACTAACTAGCCTGACTAGCGGAGCAAGGGAAGGTTTCCCTCACCTTCACCTATGGAAGAGGCAGTTATTCAAAGATGGCTGCCTTTCCCCTTAAATTCACGCCACCGAGAGTTTCACGCTGTAGCTGTACACAATCCTTACACGTGTAACGTGTCACCGGAGATGCAATGTCATCAAGTCCAGAGTCGCCGGATGTAAAGCGCTCTAAGTCTTGATAAAACAATCCTTATTCATTAACAACGCAATGAACTTGCGCATGCATTGATGCGAATGCAACATATTATTTGAACGGCTAGGCTGAAAATTTCAATGATATGTTTTTTTATGTGAGAAATCGAAAAAGTTCAAGTCTTATTAGTCCTATCCCAAACTCAAAATTACTTTAACTTTAAATATGTCCACCTGCTTGTTATGGGAAACTAAACGTTGATGACTCTTAAAGCGTCATAAGTAGTCACATAAACAAAAGTTCTACTCTTTCTGTCAGGGTTCAAAATCGTGGTTTTACTTGCAATAAAATAACTTATTAATCTACAAATGAATAAAGTTTACGTATCCTTTTAACGTATATATATTGAATAAGTTTTAATGAACCAAAAAAATCGACACAATGTACGAATCAAACGTTTTTACCCTTAGTGAAATTTTTATTTTATTTAATATCCATTCTTATAGGCTTTTCATCAAGGGTATTTCCTTCAATCTCTGCCGTTTAAGACTTGTCTCTCTTGATATTTTTTGTCTTAAATCAGGTAAATTTCGTTACACTATCCACCGTCTGATCTTCATAATAAATGTGATACCCTTTTTTCCTTGTATATGGGAAAAAAATTTCATCATTCTTTTTCCTTGTAGTCAGACTACAAACTAAAGATAAGAACCATCCAGGTGAAAATATTAATTAGAATCGGTCCAGCCGTTTAAGAGGAGAATTACTAACCCACCCCACCGGAGTTTTATACATACAAAGATTTTAGTGCTGACAAATGAAATTTATTGAGGAGGATGATCAAAGTAAGACTGTCGTTTCATGTGGAATGGTCAATGTTCTGCGTGCACTATTACGTCCCGTCCCGAAGGAACGGATTGTAAATAGGGCAGTGTATTTTAAGGGGGGGATGGGGGAGGGCTAGCTGAACATCAGGGGCAGTCGGCTTCGTTCTATCTGTGCTTCTGTTCCGGCTAATGGCCGAGTCGTCCACCAGAGTGCTCTGCAAACAACGGTGTCTGCTTCAGCCGCGCGGAGCCGACGGCTTTATTGCCTGTACGGACGGCCTCGTAGTAAGGCATACGTCACTAATAGACTACCCTCTCCACTCAAATCTCCGCTCATTTCTTTATTTCTTATTTACTACAAAAATTCATACCAATTCTCATCTCCATCATACAATATATATAAAATACGGAAAGAAATGCTACGAGATCAAGACAATAAATATTAATAGCCATAACTGGGTGGATAAAAATTTCAGGTTTCCATTGGTTTTAAAGTCATCCAATTTAAATTATTTCTAAAACTTAATCATGAAAAATATTTAAGATCAATGAAGAAAATTATAAAAATATTAATTTTTAGGGTTCTTCTTCTTATAAATAACATTTTAATCCAACGTTTGTCTCAATTTCAATTATTGTGCAAATCGTCAATTGTGTCTTCACCAGAAGATTTCGACAATTGATCGCCATAATCGCCTGTCGACATTAATTCACAAGGTATAAAAACATTATTATACATACATATGGCCATAAAACAATCAGCAACGTTAATTCAGATAAGTAAGATAATATTATATCATACGATATGTGAACAGGTCGAGTCATTTTTCGACCGCTTCTGGTAAATATTTTTAACGCTCTTCAATAAATGAAATAATGACAATTGTTTGTTTAAATGGTCATTTATAAACTAACTTTCATTAATATAGAAATACGGAGAATCTTCTTATTTTTACTGCTCACCTCACGAAGTAAGGGACAAAACGTGAAATGTATTATTTTATACAACCTTTTTTCTGGCATTACGTTTAATAATAAATAAATAAAAATACTGTCTTATTTAAACATTTTTATGTATTTCTTATTTACTCAAAAATTCATACTAATTCTTAGAAATAGTAATTTTGTTTCTAAAAATCCTTCCTATGTGCCTGAAACTTTATAAACAGAACTTCTTGTACATACACGAACTTGAATATAAACTACTATACTATACTATTACTCCATTTGTGCACGAGAGCGACGCCGGGGGCAGACTATGAGGTGACGTCATTGAGTTACATTCCCTTTCGGATAATATCTCGTTCCCTATTAACTTCGGCATACTCATTAGTATCATATTATTGTGTGATACATATACCCATATTCTGTATAGTTTACGCAAGGTTTTGACTTCAAGCAGGATATGTATTTCACCAACTGACTTGTTTAATGATATGGTAAATACAGACTAATCTGGTAACAGTTTACCCATAAAGAGAAAGGTAAGAGTATCTGAAAGCGGTGAGTCAGTTCTGGGAATTATTACGCCATTAAGTTTAGCAGTGCTTAGTACTCATTGTTGTTGTTTTAGAACTCTGAAATTATTAATTTCTACGTTTTTGATACATGTGATCTTCTTTTATATTTTTTTGGGGGGTTAACAGGCTTGAATCGCCGAAATGTATATACGTGCATAACTTCCGAACGACTGCACCAAATTGGAAAATTCCTTATTGATTGTGTTAGATATTGTCAGGACAAGATCTTTATAAAAGAAAAGTTTTAAAAAAGGAATAAAAATCCCATTTTTTTATTATCAGTCTGATATTACTTTACATACATGAATAGTTATGCAACCATGATTCTCAGCTGTATCATACTGTTAAATAATCACTATTCAGGGGGATGTTTATTTTTAAGCAGGATTCTAATTTTCGTGAGTTGCGGCAAGATTAATTTATAAAACAGTATTAAAAATGAATATCCGAAAAGTATGTACGCGCATAACTTCCGGAAGACTTCCCTAGGGGGAGGGGGTGGAATTGGTGTAATTTTTATATATAATAAAGGCTCATATTTGAGTCGAAAAAGAATTATTGAAGTTAGTTACTTTTATAGTGTTTTCCCCGACATTATTTGTGTATAATTCCAACCCTTGGAGTATGTGAGCGGTGGGGCTGGAAATGACTCATAGGAAAATAACAAGGAAATTATCGACTGTGGTGTCGAAACCGGTGTAAAGCGCTTCGTTGTGTGACATTATGACTTATAATATGCGATTTAAGTAAAAATTCATGGCTTAAGTGGTGAAGAAATTTTATTGTGTTGAAGTACTGAAAATATTTTTAGTCTTTTATCAAACCGGGAGTAGTTTTGCTCTGTTGAGATACTAGGAGCACATTTGAGGTTCATATTGTGACGTTTCGATGCCAGTTTAGTCATGTGTTGACTAAGAATTAAATAATGTACCCGGATAATATAAATAAATACCCGAGCAACGTCGGGTTCCCAGTTAGTTGTGATATAAATTTGATGTCAGATGTTACAAAAGTTCCATTTACCTCCAAGAATTTAAAACACACCTTTGAAAAATTATTTGAAATTTATACTAAAAATCCGGTTGTGGGAAATCAATACACTCTGATTTCACTGTCAAATGTACAAAACAGCGATTTATTATAAATAAACATTCTGGACTAAAATATGGAATGCGAATTAATCTGAGCTAATCTGGACTCTAATGGACAAATTCCCTGGAAACTCGTATTTTATAGCCTATGTTTCGGTTATTAATGTAATCCGAAGTCAGGTACTTTTCCAACGAGTGAAACTCAAAATGTACGCAGTTTCAGTAATTTTGGCTAGCGGGAGGCATTTGTCATATTATTCTACAGGAGAAATAGTTCAGTGAGATACAAAAAAAATTAAATCAACGCCCGAATCGCTAACTGTAAGGTTAGGGAGTACGAAACTCACAAAGTTAGATTCTTAAAAAACGGAACCAGTTTTGTGTGCGTTAAATATTCATGTTTGTCGTTGCAATATTTAGAATAATTGTATATTGCCAATTATCAACAGCACTGATTGCATAGATTTGATTAAATTTGCTAGGGATACACTGTAAGCCTTTGGATTAATGGAGCAATAAAAAGTTTTAAATATAAGATTATATCTTAAAATTACTAGATTTAAAATGGCTGTGAGAATAATAATTAATTTAATTGGAATAACAATTAATAATAATAGTTAAGAAAACAGAAATAATGAATAACTAATGTCGTCGTCAAAATAGTAGTGCCCTGAGTTTGATGAATCACATTCCAAATGGTCTGCGTTACTGAGAAAGGTTTTGTTTAAACGCAGAATTTAATTCCATTTTATGATATGCAAATGAAAAAATTCTAAAATAATTTTATAAATGCGTTTTGGTGAAAAAAACTGAAAACCGACAGGTTTTTTTGTCTTTCTTTCATATATCTCGACTTTGACAGCTCAAAGATTTCAAACGATTGCTTCAAATGGTCTGAACATTTAGCAGAAGACAGTGCAAACACTTCTAAAACTATCCTAAAAGTTTTAATTATCTGCGTTTCTTAATATTTTTGATATTTATTAATTAGAGGACCTCGACTATCTCTTGGACAGCGCATCACAGAAGAGTGGGACAAAGCTTTTCTTGTAGTGATTGAAAGTCATAAATATATAATATAAGCTTCATTGACGAATCAACGCGCTAACACTTTGTATGATTTTTTAAAAAGTGTAGGGAGAAAGGAAAGGTTTCCAATCCTTGAGGTCAGATATCGCCTGTCGAACTTCCAAATTTGTAAATATTTCCTGAATTAATGTTTTCTTAGTTAACTTTATTGGTAAATAAATTTCCCATTATCTTTTAATTAACCCTCGTTATACAGTACTACCTGAGAATATTAAAATTAATTAAACTCATTATTTATATACTTAACAACTACTTTTCATACAAAAACTATTGTTCTTTTTGAAAATTTTCTGAAAATCAAAAAAAAACATTAAAAATACAGATTGATCGTTTGCATGTTTCATTTTATTTTTACGAGTAACAGAGTAAGGATTATTCAGTTGAATGTTGCATACTGATAAATCGTAAAGTCTCAGCATCAATCAGTATTTATTTAAATTGAGAACTGTAATATTTAATTATTTTTATCATCAGTCTGCAATTTCAGTAAAATCGGTCATGTTAAATGAAAATTGACAACTACATTAATGGGACTTATTGAAGTTTCAAATATCAAAAATTGACAATTCTACATTTTTCATATAATTTTATTAATGGTTTTGAAGCTTTTTATGGATCAGTGTTTAATTCTCAGAGTAGTAATTAGGGTCATAAAATGACGTATCTCTCGAAGTTCAGTTTGAAATTTCTGAGATTCTGTATAATCTAATTTGAATATGTTAAGATATTTATTAATAAAAACTGGCGTCTGACAAGAAGCGCCTGTCTTGTGCGTTATGCAGCTGTCGCTGAAGAAATGGGAAATTGATCTCATTATGACTTGAGCGTAACTCAATTTTATAATTCGGAAGGCCTTTGCATTTTTATCGTTCCATCCAATTATGGATATATTTGAGTTCACGGCGTCGTCACATCAAATATGTTTGTTTTGTTTTATTTTGGTGCCACATTTTTGCAGTTCAGGATAATAATTCCTCAATTTCCACTACCAATTGAATTAGAAGTGTTTTGTCCTCGTTGAGACTTCTCTTTGGTCCCGTCTCTCAGGTAAGTTAGAAATGGTGTGGTGTGAGGAACGTTTCTTATAATTTTTCCCAAATGGCATTTTTATGAAGTGTCTTTAATTTATTTATGATCATTTTGAATCCACAGAAGTTGGTATATAAACCTTTGCTATTAATAAATAATAAAACATGCCTTTGTACAAAAATCAAATTATCGATTTAATCTATCTCTTATAAATTCTCAATTTACAAATCAGTTTCTTTTTTTGGGCCACTCTCCGTCCCCTTCATCAATTTTTCCTTTAGCAAAAAGATTTGTTTTAACGGCACAGCTTAGCTAACATTTTCCCATTTTTTCCGTCAAATTCTTTCTTAATCTATTATTTTTGGTACAGAATCCTGTAACTCATTCTTAAAAGTTGATTCTGTCAGTTTTACCTTTTTTTCTTGAGGATCATATACCATTTCTCCTTACACAGTCGTATCCCGTTCCGCGTCGCACACTAGTCTCAGTTTAAGGGACACGGGGACTGAAATTTTGGCCAAAATATGAAGAAAAAAATCGGTTTTCCAATTTTTTATATTCCTATAAACTCGGTAAATTGAAAAAATAATCTGCCAAACAAAAAGGAAGGTGTAACATATGCTACAGGACAATTTAAAGGAATATGTTTGATACTAATTTAATAAATTATTACTGTATTTCAGCTTCATGATTTCTGGTACCAAAAACTTCCTATGCGTCACAAATATTAAGATATTGTCTTCACTATTTTTGTACATAATCTAAGTGCTAATATCTTCAAATACAAGTATTAGGTTTTTAATTGTTTAAGTTTAAGTGAAAAAATTTTCAATGTAATGAAAAGTGATAATTTTTAAGCTCTTAGTAAAAAAAAATATTTTTCTCTCCACAGAATTATTCAATTTCAAAAATAATGCTGACAATTGGTAAAAATGGACAGCCCTACATATAAATGTAAAACTTTGAAAATTTTTCAAGTACGTAACACAAGGAACATTTTCAAATCTGTTAAATTTGAAAAAAAAATATTAGAAAGATCTCAATAAAAAACAAGTTTACAGAAACAAAATTTTGTATATTACTACACATGTGCGTTATTAACACACAATTAAAATTTCATATCAGTAGCAATTCATTCACACGAATTTCAAATTTCAGTCCCCGTGTCCCTTAAGGTTTTTCACTGACCTTCATACAGGTAGATTTGTATGCAGCAAGAAACACCTAGTTTAAGAATATACACTATTCAAAAGTTAATAGCGAGGAGTTTCGTAGATAACCTGCTGTCGAAATGCTGTAAAAATTATAAATTCACAGCTGTGGAAGGGCAAAACAAGAGTTCATTCACAAGGTGCAGTCAGAACTTGGTCAAGTCAGCTGGCAGGACTTCTTCCTTTACCAGTTACAATGTTCCACTCCAACAGTACCAACCTGTAAAAAAATCGTAGGATATCCTTTTCCACCCCGCTATCACGTACCGGCCCGACTTACCCTATTTAGATATGATTAGTTAGACGGCTCGTTACAACTTGTACCACCTCAGTGACCATCTCATATGGTACACGGGAAAAAATATGCAGAAAAGGTTCGGTTTGTCACGTTTCACAAAACAAGTAGAAATTTCTAACACAAGGCAAACGGACTGCAGAAATAAATGTGTGTATTTATTAAATCTACAAATGGGCAGATGCCCGGTGGCAGATACATAGAAATTAAACAATAATTAATAAACTGGTCGTAAGGACCACATTTAACCTATAGTTGAATGTATAATTATATTCAATATAAATAAATAAGTGTGGAATCATATTATTAGAAATGAATTATTAAAAATAAAAATAAAATAGTATTGTTTACCCTGAAAAAAAACTGGAAATATAATTCACTGTAGTATATTTTTAGAGATTTTGCAGCACTGATCACTTCACTAACTACACTACACTACACTAAACTTAGATTGAGTCGAAATTTTCTTTCTGTTAGAGGAAGTTCCCCAAACACTCCTGTAGGCAGATTGTTCCAGTCATTAATTGTCCTATTTAGGAATGAGTATTTTCCAACGTCTGTTTTTTGGTTCCTTCCTTGTAATTTAAACAGGTGATCACCCCTCCCACTCCCGTTCCGAGTCGATTCTTTCATTCTATCTCGGATTCCCTGCCAAGGTTTTTGACCTGCAAAAGCTCTGTAGGAAATGTGTAGCCTAGCTCTTTCTCTTCTTGTCTGTAGCGTTTCCCACCCTAGTCGCTTTACCTTTTCGTTCCCATGCCCAGGTCCTATTTGTACGAATTTTGCGGCCCTTCTTTGCACCCTTTCTAAGGATTCTATTTAACCTATCCTGTACGGATCCCAGCATGCTGCACCATATTCCATAAGCGGGCGTACAATGACAAATATGCCAACTCTATAGATTTCGCATTCCCCTTCTTGAGTGTTCTCATGACAAAGTGCAAGGTGTTCCACGCTTTCCTTGTAGCATAGTTTACCTGCCTCAACTTACTGTTGAAATAAATGCATAGGTATTTACAGTTTGTCTCCTCGATCACTGTTTCCCCATCTATTTTATATATCGAGGCATATTGAACGCGCATTTTAGTAAAACTAATCGCCTTACTTTTACTATTGTTGATTTTGATTTTATTCCGCTTAGCCCATGTACTTAGAGTATCTAAGTCAGTTTGGAGAGCAGCTGCGTCTTGTTCCCCATTTATTTCCCTGTAAATTACACAGTCATCTGCAAAAAGTCGGACCTTAGAGTTTATATTATTAGGCAAATCATTAATAAAAATGAGAAACAATAATGGGGCAATAACTGATCCTTGGGGGACTCCCGATGTTACAGATCCGAGTTCTGAAGTTTCTTTCACAACTTTGACTTTTTGTAGCCTATTTTTTAAGAATTATGGCACCCAGAGAACTACTCTTTTGTCAATACCTGTCCCATCTAACTTCTAAATGGAAATGGAAGGTAGGTATTATTATAACTTTAATTTATGAAAACTCTGAGAGGAAGGAAAACATGGCAATATTTAATTAGGAACAGCAGCGTTTGATAAACCTGATATATGAGTGTGATTAAAGGCTTAATCGAAGTACTTGTTGAAGAAAGGTTAACGTTACGTGCGCACGAGTGTTTGGAATGCCATTCGCGCGAACACTTTGAAGGGTAATTGAGTAATGTATCAGGGCAGATTGACAGTGGGACTTTAACGTTCACTTGAGCGTACCTCCCACACTTCCCGCTCCCGAAGGGAAACTTGGTAATTAACCTAAGGGTTAGTGGGCTCAGATGGCGCGTGCATAAACTTCGCGCCGACCGAACAACGAAGATTGGGATAGTTGCCGCAGTTAGTGTCTCTCGTCTCTCTGGAGAACCATCACACCAAGAACCCGGGAACCAACAGCTCGGAAGTTGGCAAAGCGCATTTTAGCCCGAGTGACATTCCATTTCACAGTCGACGGCGCCGGGAGCCACGGCTGTCTTGCACGCTGTGATCGGCGCCAGCGAAAAGAGGCGACATGTGTGACGTGCGTGGATAAAGCCGCCATATTCCAGACTCCATTATTCCCTAACGGACCTTGACTTGAGCGCATCATTTGATGCCGACAGCCATCCCTCACCACGCTACGAAATATGTCTGCCAGGACCACACGCTAAACGTGGAATTCCCCGGACTCCAACGCAATAAACCTGAAAGGTACTAAATAAAGAATCGGGCATTAGAGAGTACAACTTGGAAAATATTCAAAACGCTAGGGCTCAAAATAACAAACATTGTGCAGGAAGCAGAAACCCAACTTACCAAGCAGAAAATAAAATCTAAATCTTTGTATTAAACAATTCTCCTTACGCCAGTCAAAATCGGAAAAATTAAAAGTCAAACTCGCACTAATATTAATTATGGATCTAGTAAAAATATAAGAAAACAATTTAAATACATAATCTTAATATACCCGTCGTACATTTTTATAAAAACAAATCCATTTTATAAATCTGTGTTTAAATTGCGAAATATTTAATATTCATCACGTAGATTTATCACTTGACTATGGATATTAAACGTTCATTCAATATTCCTTACTATACCTTGCTTCGTTTCGGTTTAATACTACCTGGGTGCCCGGCGTTGTCCGTGAATTATATTAGCCCGCTGCAGTATTTAATTCCACTGTAATCGATTTCTCAACACGTGATTAAACCATCTGATAGATCCATTTACCTTTTCGCGTCGCATCTCATCGAAATCGCAAAACATCAACGCTGAAAACTAAATGTTTTATTTAGGTTAGACGGAATTTCGCTGAATGAACAAGTAATTCAAACAACGAACCTTTCGCATTTACACAGTTCGTTAATGTCAAATTAATCGATAAATAATACAATAACCGCAATCGCACAAAACAACGCTCAAAACTAAATGCTTTATTTAGGAGGTTAGACGGAATTTCGCTGAATTAACCAGTGTATAGATCGTAATTTAAACAATGCACCTTTCATATTTTCACAATTCATTTGTGTAGTGTCGAATTAATCGATAAATAATACACTCAGAATGTACGCAATTCCAACACACGCAAAATATATCAGAACTCAGCAATCCGAAATCGGAAAGCCAAATCAATGTCAAGCTACGACGCAATAAACTTTCGTATGTATTGATGGGTCAGTCAAATGCCACAGATTATTCAAACGGTCAGGCTGAAAGTTTAGGATAACATTTTTAAGTGGCAAATTAGGAAAAATAATAATTTGTTACGAAAGTTAAAAAGAAAACATCTGTTTCTAGAAACAGTGCCACATAAATACAAAAACATTCAAAAAATCCGTAAAACCGTTTAGGAGGAGAAGAACTATGAAAGCTCTTACTGTAATTTTATGTCTAAAGATAGATTTCATTTTATTGGATCAAAGTCCTGTGATAACGTTTAAAAATCCATAAATACAAGTGATATACAAAAAAGTAATAGATAACTAACAGAATAAGAAAAGAACTTACTATTCTATTACCCAAATGAAATTATATATACGTATATTAAAATTAATAACTATAATGCTGCCCTAATGTCTCTGAACCATTTCTCTTTCCTCTTAACTTCACTTCAATGACATACTATCAAATTCTTAACAATGTGACTCAATTTTCCAGTCAACTTCACTCAATTTTATTAATACTAGCCCTATTATTTTTATATTAATCCCTATTATAATTATTTAATATTATTTTGAACTTTTTTATCCCTTTGGGAAGGCGTGTAACTAAAACGTATGCATGTAGACCATTTGAATCTTGATTTATTTTATTTAGAAACGAAAATTTTCCACTGTTACTTTTGTCTAGTCTTTCACGAATGATACCTTTTAGAAAAGTAAGTAGGAGGTGAATGAAACCTGTTAACTATTTTCCAGGTCGGTTAGTTTTTCTTTTTCCCGAATAACTCTAGTCCGTTTCCTTCTATTTTACAAAGTCTCTAACTCATTTCCCCAAAGATAATTTCAATTTATTTTCCTTTTCTGTTTTTGAAAATTATTATCTAGAATTAACTTAACGACCTATTCACAGACAAAGTTTATATTTTATTCGTACAATGTTTCGTCATCATTTTTAGAAAGCATCAAGTAAAATGTCTTCAGGATATTAAATCTTGAAACACGTAGTTTTTGGTCAAAATAATTTTGTAACTACATAATTTAAAAATAAATATCTTGAATAATTTAACCTGATGATGTCATAAAGGTTAGGAGTAAACGTTGCATAAATAAAATAAAAAACATTGTTTGTCACTAATTTAATTCTATATTAACACGGTATTTCATTCAAGGAGAATATATTCTTGATATTATTTAACAAACAAATAGCATTTGACTTAATTTTACTCTCCTACAACTGTTACAAAATTACTTGCACTTTAAAATGTTTAATAGATAAAATAATATATGCTATATATTAAATTTTGTAATAATGTTCTAACAAATTAATATCTGACGTTCAATATATATATATATATATATATATATTTCTAAGACTGACATCGTAAAAGTTAATTTTGAAATAGCTGAATCTCATTAAAATGTAGAAATACGTGGCTTAATGTAATTAAATATTACACTTACAGTCTTTAAAATTTGTAAAGGCTATATCATTGTGAATTAATTGCTTAACTAGTTATCGTGCATAGCCATACTATAGAATGATGTCAACGCTCCAGAAAAAATGTTCTACAAGTTTATCATAAAGCACATCAAGTGAAAACTTTATTGATTATCGTTTTCATGTTTCTTACTCTATTTGCCAAGAATTCTTTGAAAGGAAGTTTAAAAAAATCCCCGAATGTAGCCATTTTATTCATACATAAATTAAGTTTTGCTATTGAGCCACTTGGTATAATTTGGCTTTTTAAAGAAATTTATTAAATAATAATTATTACAATTATTATTAAATAATTATTAAAACTAAAAAATATGTATGTAAAATATATTTGTAAGACTTATTGAATTGAACATTGATAGTATTGAAAAACGACAAAGGGCATGAATAACTTTCACTGTTAAAAGCAGTATGTTGTACACACATGAGGTAAAAAAGGGGGACATATATTGCATCAGTAAGTGACAGACTGGACCCAACATGGATCCCGCAATCAGGCTCAGATTTATGAGGGCCACGGAGTCATAAAATTTATTGTCATGTAACGCTAGTTACAAATTTTCGTCATCTGGATTCCTTCCGCTTGGGATATTTTTTATGATTCCTGTACGGCTCATTTATTCCTTTCTTTAAACGTGCAATTACTTGTATTCCTAAGATTCTTGAGTCTCGTCTTCTTGCTTAATGTTCCCTTACAAAAGTTTCTTCTTTTACCTCTTTATTAAGTGACACAATTAAATCTATGTATTATTTCTATTAAATTCGGTCGTGTGGAAATCGCACATCGGCTCACGGAAGGGAAATGAATGGTTTTGAAATCATCAGCTAAAGGTCCAATTTTTCATTAGAAATTATGAAATTTTGGTAAAAATAAAACAAATTAAATCATAAATTTGACTTTTACTTTTTATGTTTCATTGGTCATTAAATCGCCCCACAGAAATATTACCTTGCAAGCCCTTTATTCCAAAAATATTTAAGTATAACTTATACTACGCTTTATTTAAAAATTTTAATTATTATTAAATACATTTTTGATAAATTATTTAAAAATTTTAATTCCTGTTTAATACGTTTATGATAAATTAATTAAAGATAAGGAAATCAATTATTAGTATCAAGCTTTTGTCAGAGGAATTTACGATGGGCAGAGGGTGTATCGAGGTTTGAAATTTGGAAAATGTGTATCTTCGTCTGTAACATCATTTTGTGGTTGTTATTGGAAGTAAAGAAAGAAATAAAAAATCATCAGTAACTAATGGATATTTGTTTGTCTGAAATATTACAAAATAGTATTATACTGCGGCACTCTCAAAGAAGACCCTGGGGGTCGACAACACTGAGCTGCCGAGATATAAACTGTTGGACGTGAAAATAGGAATTAATGAATTAAAATAATTTGCACAGAATCAGTAACCAAGTTGATTTCTTGTTCGGTGCAAGATTTTTCCAATGTATAACCTGACCTTTCTTCGCTACCAAACATAGATGAAGATCTCATCTTAATTAAATTAAAAATAGTCTGTATTCCATTTTTGGGAAACTACAGCGTCTCATGTCAAAAATTGAAACAAAATTAATTTACTGCGAAATATGAAGCTCCCATAAAATTCAATGGTTTCTACTAAAGTTTTCAGAGTTACTCCTGAACGACATCACCAAAGTTATTTACGTGTAACATCATTAAATAGATTATAAAATAAAATATTTCCCGTTTTTTACCAGAAGTAACACAGACTCTACAAAGTTTTTGTATAAGAATTTAGTAGATAAACTGTAATGAGTGTGCAGAAATGTAACAGTTACATTTTTATTGCAATGACTTATTGAAGAGTTTGGATTTATGTATCGTAAAATAAAATGAAAATAAATTACTGAAATAAGAAATTTAAACAGAAGAAATTTTGTCGTGCACGAGAGTAGAGGCCAAAATAACAGATAAAACAAATAACTATATAACGTAGAATCAGAATTCAGAAAACAATCGAAAGTTAAACAATAAATGAAACAAGAACTCTATAAAAGAAGTGAATCGTAAATTTTATTCAAATTTCTTGTATAATTTTTAACATTGGTAGCCAAATTTTTTGATGTGGTGAAAAGTATCTCACTCATTAGTGTAGAAAAGAGATTTCGTAATACCCCTAAAATTTTTACATTTTTCCAATCAATATGATGGTTATTTTTTATAGGCTTTGTCAAAACTGAAATAATGCGTATATCTCATCAATGCGCGTAATTAGTGAGCATTTCATTTGATTAATGTAACAAGAATTGCAGTATAAACACTTAATTTGGTATACAGCATTAAGTTTATCGAAATTATTAATTTCATCTTTTATATTTTTAGCAAAATTTAAATTCCTTTCCTTCCTTCCTCCTTGGCTCTACAGCCCATTGAGGGTCTTGGCCTACCGAGTCGACTGCGGAATGTCATCTTGCATGACACATTCTGAATTTGGAGTGACACGTGGTAAGCGTATCAATCCTCCAACATGCCAGGATTCAAACCCGGGACCTCTGGGTTGTGAGGCAGCAACGCTAGCCACTACAACACAGGAGGTTGGCAAAATTTAAATTATATATGCAAAATTATAATATTAATATCAAATTATATAGATACATATTATATTGTAAACAATTTCCTTTGTCAGATGAGGTCGCAAACATAAGGACGAAACGTCGTCTAATGAACTGACTTAAAGGTCTTTTTTACCATTTTTTAATTCAAAACAGTCAGATAATTATTGTAAAATAATTAAAATTTAAACTGTTATTCGATTATGAATATGTTATTAAATGATTAGAGATGAAAGGTTTTTTACGATGCAAATATTATATAGTGAAAATGACGGCTGATGCGCCCATCGGCTGTAACCGCGTCATCATGTTTGAGAATTCAATTAGTTGTTAATTAATATGTCTGATTTCTCCAAGTGAAACAGCCAGCACTTGGCCCTGGAAGCTGCAGCGTGCACGTATTTGTCAGCTGAACCGGGCCTCGTTACCGGTAACCGCAGAACCAGACTGCGCACGGCTCAAATTGATGTAGCAGGTGATAAGCCATTAGTGCGTGCGTTTTGATGAATGGATGGCGGTGCGTAATGCGCAGTTTATCTGCGGCAGACCGCTGCACGACCGCGGGTACAGCCCGCTCCTCCCCAAACTACGCACAAACGGAATTGCCGAGCCCACACCTTGCCTTTCAACCGAAAATTTGCGGATTTGTCAACGTCAAGCTTCGTTTCGTTTCGTTCACCTACTTTCGTTTCACAGATACTGAAGATGGGGTGTGAAATAAAAGATAAAACCTTAATCCAAAGTAAGTTATGCTATTAATTATTCAAAACAAACATATATTAAAAATAGGATAAATACTAAGATACTGTTGTGGTATTAGGGACATAAGACATAGGACTAATATGAAACCCATTAATAATCTCACTGTGATCTAATGAGAACGGAAGCTCAATGGGCTTTGTAAATTCAGATTTAATACCATAAAATAATATAACAGCCAAAAGTAAACTAATAAATCACACTACGTTTCGTCAATGCTTTTTACTTTCCTCACATGTCATCTTTCTATATAAAATTCCGGTGTGTGTGATCGTAATCGTGTACCTCCTAAACGCCTTGACCCATTTCCATGAACCCTTTTTGTAATATTTATGGGTATGGTTCTTAGCTATACTTGGACCCGGTAAACGGCACTTCTGTCGCGATCCAGAATTTTTTCTAATTTTCCAACCGAACCTATTTACAATTTTTCTTTGGATTTCTTACGTAAAAAACATGCATCCCAAATTTTGAATAACCTATGGCATTTCACTTACGCATACTCAAGCCCATTGCGTCGTAGCTTGCCATTTGTTTGGACATTTCCAATTTCGGGTTGCTTATTTATGAATTATTCCGAGTGTTGTAATTGCATGCGTACTGAGTGAACTATTTATCGATCAATTCGACTTTTAACAAATTAAGTGTATTTGAAATTATGTATTGTGCAAATATCAAAGGTGTATTTTTGCATTACGATTTCTAGAGGTGTTAATTGGACGGCATTCCACCTAAACTCCTAAGGAAAACATTTTATTTATTTTTTATTCATTTATTTATAGTTTTATAAACAAAGAAATCATTATAGAAATTACAATATCCGTTACAATTTTGGACTTTAAATTAACAATTTTGTACTTTTTTACTTAACATTTATATTTTAGTGCTAACCTTAAAACCTAAAAGAATATATACTAAAATTTTACATTTTATGGTATAAATCGGGTTTTGAAATTAGTTTCTTGTAAACATATGATGGATGGTTGTTTAGCGTAAATCAGGACTTGAAAGGTTTGTAATCTTGTAAAGAAAACAATTGTGTTCCATTGTAAAATTTTCTATTTTGAGCTTTGATTCATGACGAGAAATTACTCTGATGTTCCCGATTCAGAGCTTACGTCGTTTTAGTTTGTTCTTGATTCTTGTAATTCTAGCTCTTATAGCTCTTTCTGAAATCGTTAACATGTCAATTAGTCCTTTCATGTCGTTTGTGTAGTCTTTTTCAACGTATGCTGGGTTGTTTCTTCCGAATGTGTTCAGTAAGAAGCTTTTAAATTGTGGAAAGTTAAGGATGAATTCGTTTTCATTCTCCTCTATGAAAACTTTGGAACGTTCCAATACTTCCTCTATATTTTTTCCTATCGATTGTTCTTGATATGTTTAAAAAAAATTAGTTTCACCGTTCTGATTGCTATTTCAATAAATAATTTTAATTTTAATTTTCACCGTTCATTTGTGTGGGGTCTTGTAATGATCCCCGTGATACCTAAACATTGCTTCAAAGTTTTATCATCATGAATCCTTACGCATTTCATACAGTTTTTTACTTTGGTGTATTTAAACCATCCATAAAACCAAATAACAGTATCTCAGTCGTATATTGAGAGTAAATAAAAGATTAACAATTAAGATTTTTTCATAATTTAAAATTGAAACAGAATATTTTAAATATACATTTAACGAATTAACAACCTTCGTGGCAAAATTACAGGATTCTTCCACAGCACTAAGTGGTATGACGTATCCGTACCAAACGTTTTTGCGGGTTATTGAAGTTGAAGTTAAGTCTTATAGAGAAAGGAAAAAATGGCTCACTGGTACACGATGCATAACTCGAAGGCTCTTGTGGCGGCCCAAGATGACTTCTCTGGACAATTACGGAATTTCGCATAATTACATTTGTGCGTACGCAATTACCACGGGGGAGAATGTACGAACTACAACGGCCTCAGGACAGCGATTAAAGCAATGAACGTAAGTAGAATAGAGTCTTGTTTATGTTTACGATACTAACAAAAACAACAGGGTTATAAATTTCGTATAATATCATTAACAAGCTTTGAATTTCTCTATCAAAAGCAAATTGTGGAGCCACACACAGTAAATTTGATGGCACGTGAAGAAATATAATTGAATTTTATTTACTTACAGAATAGAAAACATTTCTTACACTGCTTAAGTTGACATTTGGTAGTAGCTGCTACAGTAAAAAATATGTTAAATCAAGAATTGTAGTGATTCTAAACTCAGACAGATTTACGACCAAAAAAAATACAGAAATGAGGCATTGTTATCCATAGCTAATCTCGTCAGCTGTTACCTAATTTACTTTTATCGTTGTTTTGACAGTAAGCAAGGAACACGTTACTGACTGAGGGAGTCGCATATCTACTTTAATGAATCTAATTGTCGTTCGATGCTCAAGCATGGAACGTATTGTGACTGAAGGAGTTATTTAACGTATTTCACTTGGTTGCAGATAGAAATATAGCCTACATTGTTCGTGTTAATTTATTTTTATACTGACTTCCAGACTCACAACATGAGATACAATCCGTGTCTATTATGTATAAAATTAAAACCAAATAGTTTTATCCTTTAACTCATTAAATATTTTAATTTTAAATTTAATTTTGTCCAGTAATACAAACTAGTATAGTGTTTATTGTAGTGTAGTTGGCATTATACTGTATATGTTTTTTCAATAAGGGTAGTTCGATGTTGAAATTTAAAAATGGAATAACACAAACTGATTGTGATATATTAAGGAAATTCTTTGGTTTTATTTAAAATGGCCATGTATCCCCTTTCAAATAAAAGATGAATTCCGTTAATACTTTGTTAATAGCTTGTTTTCCACCATTTTAAAATTTAAACATCGGCCCAGGCTTATTGCAAAACCCTAATATAATAATAACAATATTAATATGTACCTAAAATACCACTTTTCTAGCGTGAATATGAAGGCATCTCTTAACACAACCACCGCCGAGGAAGATATTCCAATTCATTTACAATAAAAGATTCAAATAATTCACTATGCACCCTCATAAATTCTACTTTTCAAATCGCCTAGTCTTGAAAAATATTTATTTCATTTTCTCATTCTACACTTGCGTTTTTTCAAATTAGAACGTGGGAAAAAATACCCACAGTATTTGGTAGAAATGCGGTTACAGATTTTACCATTCTGGTGGTGAGAATATGGGAACCGATGGGAACCTAAATCTGAAAATTGAATTGTTACGTGGTTAATTTAAGCCATGAATTACACGCTTAGTTGATGACATGAAAATTTATGGTTTATCGATTCAGTGAATACAACCAATCCATTTCTTAGCGTAACTTAAGAAACACTTTAACTAGAACTTTCAAGTTTTGGAGTGAATCGGAACCAAAATGGCGCCAATTGCAGCAAGAGCAGTCCAGATTTCTGACATTATGTTCTGGAAAATACAGAAAGAAATTAGCACTTATTGTCTTCGTGCTTTATAAGATGATTTAGGTCACATATGTATGTGAAATATATATATATATATATGGGTATTTATTATTTACGTAGTTTATTGTCACTTGTGTGGAGATGCATCAACGAGAGTTACTATTTGCGTCGTGCTCCTTAAAATGTTTCAATTTTATGTTTTTATAAACAAGTGGTTCATATTGTTGAGAAATTTGGCCCTGAGATTTTTGTCATTTTAAATTATAATTTACGGTCCTACCTTTGTTGACCCGTAGCAAGAATAACTCTGTTCCAAAACCTCTTGTGCTGTATTGATATTTTACACCTCTGATAGGATTCGTGTCATCAGTTAATACCCCCACTAGTTTCCTGCTCAATCAGACAACAAAGGACAATCTATGCTAGGGACGTCAGCAGACGCACCATCGGACACACACAATCGACCAGCGCCAATGCAGAGATCAAAGCTTTTCGGTCTTCAACGATCAACAATTATTTCACAATACTCATTAACAAATATATATTGATTTCAAACAAGCGATTTTCAAGTTTAAATAAATAAAAACATTATGTTCTTGAAAAATAACTTAATTCTTCCTTCAATCTTGTTCCTTTAGAGTGTGATCCGTTAGTTTCGTGAGAATATTTAATTAATGGTTATTTAAACTAATTTGAATTAAATTGTAAAATTCTGATCAACGCTATCTTTAATTTTGTCCCGTTTTTTTAATATTCTGAGGTAGAACCGTTACACGGAGCAGAGTGAAAAGATCACTTGTAATTACTCAGCCTATGAATCATGGGATATGAGTTAAGTAACCATAGTCATTATTTTTCATTTAATAATTACATTTATAGGTAGCCTTTGCAATATTTAGTATCATTTCCAATATTTTTTTTGCATTTTTATTACCTCATCCAAAATAATGAATAAACAACCGCATTTTTAAGGAATACTGTGGTATTTTCAACAAACCTCTAATTTGAGTAGAAGGTATTTTTCCATGTATAACATTTCTTACCAATTATTCATTAACATACGTAAAATAGATTTCAGATGGAATGAGTTGTTATCGAAAATAATATAAATTTAAAAAGAAGAAAACTAATGAAAATAAACAAGACTTAAAGTAATTAAATAACTTATATTACCGTGTAATGGTACTAAAAAATAAATGCAATACAAATATTAACAAATGTTAAATTTATCATCATTTTTAAATTAGAATTCCTACTTAAAAATTATAAAAATATGTAAAGGCAAATTTTAAAAATGTAAAAACTTCAAAATGTTACATATATAAGTGCAGAAAATGTTATATAGGATAAAATATACGTACTCATTAAACGAAATTAATGGAACATAAAACATATGATAAAACTTTAAGTCAAAATGTTGTAACGATCCAATCTTGATTACGAATTTATTTTTTGAGTTAATTTTATTAAAACGCAATTTATTAGAGATATTACTTGTCCAATCAACTGAAAACACGCTTAAAATTAATTAATACTTATGCATTAATTTTTAACTTGTTATATATATTGTTTTATTTCCATGAGCATTTTAAGTAGGTGCATATATTTATTTTTTTAAATATAACATTATTTTCCAGATATTTTATTATCAATAATTACCTTCCACCTCACACTACTTCTCCAAATAGACTTCGCCGTTAATAAGGAATTTATCGTACTTATCTTTTGCATTCCTTCGTCAAAAAATACCGACTATGATGAAAACAAAGCCTGTGGTCCCTGTTTCACACCAATGTTTATCACCGAGAAATTTCTTCCAATGAAATCTAGTGTACCCTCGAGTTGTTCACAACCTAAAGAATACGATCAGATCTTGTGCCTGTCTGACAGTGTGTGACCGCGCGTTGTCATGAACCACAATGGTTCCACGCAAAAGGATTCCACGCCTTAAGTTTTTTATTGCAGAGACGCAAGTTTCATAGAGTCTAACAGTACAATTCCAGAAGAATATTTGCAGGCCGGGCATTCATTGCATGCAAGAAACGAACCAATGATCCTAATTCACACTGGACAGGACGTTCGATAGTGCCGAACGTTTCGATAATCACTATCAAAAGGAAAACACAAAGTGGCGGTGCATCCTAATGAATATAAGATGTATTGTCGCATGCTCAAAACCGCAACACCAGCGCTCGTAATTGTTTTTGTATCAATTTTAAATTGCGATATAAATTAAGTTATTATTATAATAAGAAAATATTATTTGTAATATGATATAAAGTTAACTTGTTTCATTTCCCGCTGCTTTTTCCTAATTTTTCTTCGGAAGTTATTCCTTTTCGTGATGTGGTTTATACCTTGTATTGGAGCAGATATATTAAAACATACCAGTGTTCCACTTAAAACGTTCCAACTACGACATTAAATTATTCACTACAAACACGGAGCATTCCCATTAAAATTTTAAATGCATAAGTATATTTGCTAAGCAAAACAGGATTGTTGAAACAACGTATACGGCAAAGCCGGCTGAGTTGTTTCGAGTCGTCTCACTTAAACGTCGTGACATATAACGAAAGCTCGAGGAGCTTTCAGAAGTGGAACTTAAGAAGGCGCGATTGTGTACATCGGAAATGGATCTGTGTCGTGGCATAGCTGCGAGTTGTGCTCTGTCGTCTTTCAGCAAGAACAAAGAGCCTTAGAAGCGAGCGCCTCTGGGAAGCGAACAGCTGAGCCACGCTTCGTACCTCCAAGAGGCGGCAACTCGTAGACACAATTAGTTACACTCGCGAGCAAACAGCTTTGTGCGTCTTACTAACTTCCTCCTAATTACCTGCTCTTCCGTTCTTAATTCCTATCCCCTGGCATCACGTTCTCCGCCAAACTGTATCACGCAGGGAGATTACGACGGGGGATCGCAATACGTCGCCAGCGACGTCGACGTGACAAGTATTACTCAACCATTTTCGCACTTCACGCTCCAGTTTGTAATCATCTGGTCCTGGTCTCGTATCCAGAAATTTCAAACATCTATTTTGACCTATATTTCAACAATTGATTCTAAACTGTCAATTTTATATAATTAAATTTTCAGGAAAAGATAAAAATTTCTCCTTTACTCCTGGCGAACACAATCCATTCCGTGACCACAAAAATTTTCTTTATTATGGAAAAATGTGATAGACATCTATATAATTTATAACCGTCAGATTCAAAAATTTAACATTAAACTAAAAAAATTAATTATATACGAAAAATTGAAAAGATAGACATAAATAAAACTGTCAAAATCACAGACTATGTTCATGAACAAACAGGCATTTCTTATTTGCTACTTCTTAAAAAATATTTTATTGTTGTTGTTGTTTATTGAGATTATAGTCGCTTCAACAGGAAACGTTCTTGGCGACTGAAAAAATTAATGACAATAGGAAATAAATCCATTAATTGAAAAAAACACTAAAGAAGATCTGAGAAGAGAGACAATCACTCTTAGACCAGTTAAAAATCCTTCACACAGCCACACAGATACTCCTTAAATTTCTTCTAGGACACCAATTTCTTCAATAAATTCCAGAAGACAACCGCCACTGGAGAAGAACGCATAGAGTGGTCTGCAATCGTGGTGTCATAGCGTTGGAAGTCACAAAGGATATGCCGCGCCGCCAGGGAGAAGCAGAAAAGTTGAGTGGAAGGCTGGAGTTACATGATCTAAGTCTTACAACAACGACCTGCTGTCTTCTCGAGATGTTATGTAGATAAGTTATCTCAATGTATAACTCCGTTTCTTTATAGAAGATTCGTACATTTTTACCTATTCTATCTCTATTTCAACTTTCAGTCAAAAGGTTGATGCACCCGATAATTATCTCTTCTCTTGAACTGGTAGGAACATCCGAGCGGTATAGTTGCAACAAGACCTCCTGCTTAACGAATTTGTCGACAAGTTGGTTTCCCAAGAAGCCCACGTGAGCCGGGATCTAG
Organism: Eucriotettix oculatus; assembly: GCA_034510155.1. Lineage (NCBI taxonomy): Eukaryota > Metazoa > Arthropoda > Insecta > Orthoptera > Tetrigidae > Eucriotettix > Eucriotettix oculatus. The sequence goes on along the minus strand of CM067378.1, from coordinate 85,970,749 downwards.
CAGATGGTGATTTCTTTGTTGTTTCCTCTTACTTTCCAAATAATTTCCCTTATATCGTTGATGCACTTCTAAATCGGTAATTGGAGTGTGAGTTGATCGCCATAAGAGGCTCGGTCAAAATTAAAGTGAAATTGATACCGAGCAATCACCTTATACGACAAATACAATGCAGAAATTTTTATATATTCCTAGGACAAAAAAAGTTTCTCTGACACCGCCGTTAATTATCAATGCTGATAAAATTTCAATTATACTATCACAAGAATTATTCACAATCTGCATTCCGTGCCTTCTAATTCTCGGAGATGAGGTGCCGCAATGGTTGACGAGCGAACGTCTGCGGAACCGAATACAATTGTTGTTTTTTATTAAAATTAGAAAATTACAAATTATGTATCAATTGTAATTAACTCTTCAAATTCGTAATCATTTTATTGTAGAATTATTTATCAATGAAATATAATGTATAATCTTAGAAAAGGAGAGCTCTACAAAAAGGTAAATTAAACCGAAAATCTAAGGTATAAAAAGATGTATTCGAGGAAGTTGTTAATGAAAATGAATAAAAACTCAGCGGAGGAGAAAAGCCTTCTCGTATAAGAAATAATGGACAATAGAAAATGTTTTCACAAAGATGAATGGACGGGGAAAGTAGAAAATAGTGAGAAATGAAGAAAGAAAAAGGAGGAACAAGAAAGAGAAAAATAAAAATGAGGAATAGTGAAAATGTAAACAGAGAGGAAGTATGAAACGTGAAAATCAGCTGATGATGTTAAAAATTTAATATGACCGATTTTGAAATTTGACAATTTATGAATTAATACCCTAAAAATTTTTAATCAGTCTATTTCAAACTTTCAATAATTTTTCGATATTTCAGCCATAGTCTACAAAGAAACAAATATTTTTTTAAAAACTCAGTAATTGAGCTTTAAATTTTTTTGAGTGTGATTAAATCTTTCGGGCTGAAATATATTAAAATTTTGATATCAATTTATACAAACATTTCTATCTACAACTTAATTTATTTATATAGTAAATCTGGCGAAGGTCTAGATCAGAATTGAAACATGTTGTTGAATTAAATAATAATTTTATTTCGCCTTATTACTAATATATAGTTCTAGAAACATAATTTTTTTAAACTTGCAAAGACTAAATATATAAACTTCCAATACTTCTATAAATAATTTTACATATTATAACGTAAGATGTGCTATTTAAATCAATTTTAAATTCTGAAAATATAATACCAAATGTACCGAATAATTAAAAAAATTAAATAGCCGCAAGAATAGTAATCGTTATAAAATCTCAAATATAATTTGTAAGAAAGATACAATACTTTGATATTTTATTGTACAATTTCAGTATTATAAAAGCAATTGTATAACTAATTATTTTCTACGTTGGCTCGTCGTTAGTCGTGTAATTGTGGGAGACTTTCTTTTGTAATTTTCCGAAGACAATCGAGGTAGCTGTTTAAGGGTTCGGCGGTCTACTCAGAAATGCCTTTCATTTTGAGAGATGGAAATGTGGCCAGTTGAAGTGTGAAAGGAGGGCGGGTTGTTGGAAGTGAGTTAATTTTAAAGCAGACGCTCCGATATTGGAGCTGCTCAGCTTCCCTCGGAACCGCACGGGTGCATGAAGCAAATACAAGGCCCGCCATTGTGTTTCCCCATTCATTGTGTAACTTTAAATTGATATTGCCGGTCGAGGGCCTTTGTGCCGTAAGAAATAGTGTTTCTCTGTGCAACATAAGTAAAATGAACCTTTGTTAAAGCTCTGCTGAAGAAAATGAAAGGGAAACAACTTATGGCTAAGTAATAAAAAGAAAGGAAATTTCCTTCTGTCCCGTGGATAACGGCAAAGCAGCGCACAGTTATCACATCAGCTCTACTTCATTATGAGGTACTAACAACCAAGATTAAAAAAGGCTCCCGCTAAAATTTATTGCACTGACAAAGAAACCTCTTTCTGAATGCAATTATATTATTAACATAAAATTCAGATGAACAAAAAAACTACTGGATATCCAGAAATTACTTCACCTATCTAAGTGATCGATATTTTGAAGAAAAAATCTATAAGTATTATTAATTTTATTTTACAAGCTCAAAGAAAACATCAACAACTAAAATATATTTTCTTATGGACACCAGCAAGATTCTATCACGAAGTTTACCACACTTTTTTTTCTCTAAATCCATCAAATTTTATTCTGTGTTGTCCGTAGGAATATTTTCGTTGAAATGAAAAAGTATTAATTAAGCTGGAGTATCACCATTAAATATTTTTTCCCTTTAAAAGCGTTAATGTAGAATTAAAGAAAAATATATTTAATTTTTCATTAAAATATGTTTTAATTATTAAAAAAGGCGAACAAATAGGTCAATAATTAATATAATTTTAGCATAACATAGGAGATGATACAAAGAGAAGTGCCTGAATTATTTGTTTTAAATTATAATGAAAATTTCAGGCGGTATTTTACTAATAACGTGAGGGCTGTGGGATAAAATCAATAGCATCAGATTGAAAAAACTCTCAGAAAAACGGAACGCAATTGACAGAGCTGGAGGAAATCTGGTTACAAACAACGTGGAACTAAGTGTTACACAAACTTAAGTAAATCAAACATGTCAGTTATTTAAATAAAGACAAACATTAAACCATTATCGTTACATGCACTACCAAACGATTTGAAAATAATTTTTTCTATTAACCGTTTGGTACCTTCCAAAGAAGGTCTACCAACTGATAATAAAAAGAAAAACGTTGTAGGGTTAACGTATTTTGATTTGTTTGTTATTGGCAATTTTATTTAAAATATTAATGAATTCCCTTTTAAACAATAAATAAATTGTATACCAGTCTAGAGGTGAAGTGACTGAATTACCTTCACCTTCTCCATAGCACGATTTGTAAATTATACACAGCTATGATAAATTACTATAAAATATAGGGAATTTAAAGAATTGTCCTGTATGTAATCATTATATACTCGTATAAAATTCCGGTATACGTCTGTTCGTAATTCTTCTCCTCCTTGACGGATTTTGATTAATTCTTTTCCGTTTTTATAGAATCACCTGGATGCTTCTATGCTATAGTTGAACCCGTTGTCGTGATCCAGCTTTCCGGGCGGCCACTCTACCACTAATCTACAAATTCAACGTGCGGGGTTCGAGTCCTGAGTCCGGTCGACATTTTTCCGTTCTTGACGTTCTTCTAATTAGCTTACATTATAATTAATTAAATATTGTAAAATTGACGTCCCACTGAGGGGCGAAATAAGATTTAAATATCACAGCAATTATAGATTTTACTTGCTTTTCAGTGGGGCAGCTTTTTTGGTGAATGATTTGTAAATACAGCAGTAATTATTAATTAATACTATTTATGTAAATAAAGCAATGGTAAAAGATCAACGTTGATAATGAATTGTAAAGCAATAAAATTGTATCGTGCTACATTGAGAGTGATGAAAACGTGAAGAAAAGGACGTGGCGTTCACTTGCAGGGATCGGTATGGCTTACTTCCTGTGACAAAGCGTAAATAAATGGTGGTAACTTGATCGGCCTCACTACAGTAAATTCATTAAAGGGCGGTGTTTGCGCGGAACAGTTGCAATCTGCTCCTTTTGTTGGCCGGGAGCCCTCGGTGTTTGTAGAACATATAACGATGGTGCGCTCGCTGTTTGTCAAGCCAAGACGTCATATTACAGAGTGATTTGTTTGAGCTGGCGCTGGCTACCTGCGCGCTCGCTCTCTGTTTATTAATGCCTCATGATCATACCAGCACGTTTACCCAGGCGGATCGGGTAAATATCAGATAACATAGGCGTGGTTAGGAATCTAGTCCATCGGAAGGAAGCACTCGATTAATTCTCTGCCGGCTATTGTATCCGAATAACCACAAAGCTATAATTACACTCAGCCATGGTGTATCCGCTTCATCAATGGCATAAAAATATTACTATTAAAAAACAAAATGTATAACACATTATACTAACTAGCTGTATGCCAGGCGATACCCGGGAATTCATTTATATTAGCCCGCTAAGGTATTTAATTCGACATTAAAGTAGGGACAAGACAAGACAAGCGACTTTGATAATGTGAACTGGAACACACTATAAATGATTTTGAAGAGGAAAGGAATAAGATATCGAGAAAGAAAGCTGATACTTAATCTCTACAGAAGGGAGTCAGCAGTAATTCGAATTACAAGAAAAGAAAATAGAAATCAAGAAAGGAGTGAGTCAAGGATGCAGTCTGTTGCCCACGCTCTTTAATTTATATATATAACAGGTGATGAAAAAAGTTATAACGGAATATGGAAAAGGAACCATACTGCAAGGAGACATAATAAAAAAACATACGCTTTGACGATGATATTTTAGTATTAGGGGAGTCAGAAGCTATAATGGAAACTATAATGAATGGCATGACCGTGGTCCTGGAGGAAAATCAAAGTTAATGGAGTGTAGTATGGGTAATAGTGGAATTAAAAAGGCTGTTAGATTGGGAAGGGATATTTTGAAGGAGATTAAGAGAAAGAATAGTAGACATAAAGAGTAGGATAGCACAGGCATGTAAGTCTTTTGCAAAAGAGAGAGAGAGAGAGAGAGAGAGAGAGAGAGAGAGAGAGAGAGAGAGTTATTTACTTAGGGGTAATATAAATGTGAATATTAGAAAATAATTGCTAAAAATGTTCCTATGGAGTGTGGCGTTATATGGGTGCGAAACTTGGACGGTAGGAGTTTTAGAAAGGAAAAGAATAGAAGCCTTTGAAATGTGGTGTTATAGGAGAATGCTGGAAATCAGATGGCTGGATGGAATCACTAACGAGGAACTTCTAAGAAAAATAGGGGAAGAGCGAGAAATTTGAAGGACTTTGACTAAGAGAAGAGATAGATTAATAGACACGTTTTAAAACTGAGTGTCCTGTAAAATTAGCATTAGAGGGAAGTGTGTAAGAAGAAGGAGGCCTTGGATGGAACACGCTAAGCAGATTTCAGTGGTTATGTTGAAATGAAATGGAGGCTTGCATCAGACGACAACAACACAATGTCTTTTTAACAACTCCTAATTAATCCATCAGCAATACGTTCATATTTTTGACAATTCGCCTTCTATATTAGACAGGAATTTTATCACTGCCAAACGCCATTACTCAGTATGTTAAAAAAAAGTTTTCATACCGAGAGAGACGCTACCAACAGCGAAAAACTATTTATTCTCATACAAATATCTGCCGTTTATGTTTTAAATTTCCGTACCCTTCCGGCGGATACAGACACAAAAATACACTAAAACAATTATATTTATAATGAGAAGATACATGATCCACCTCTTCGGTCTGAATACACTGAAATGGTACAAATATATATCAAGTAAAAGTAAAATTGATTGTGAGCGGCCTTGGTCTTTATATAATCAATCTACACTGCGACTTATAAAACATGTTTCATAGTTATTAACTTCGGTAATTAAAACGTTTCATCACAGACGAATCCGATAATTAAATTTTAGTTACAGAAATATCCGTTCCAGGCGCCAGAGTCGTATTCTACAAACATTTGCACTGCGACTCACAAAACTTTTTGCAATATTATTAACTAATTAAATGGTATCTTTACTTAAATAAATGTTACTTAAACATTATTTCACGATAAACAGCAACTTAACGATGTCGTTTGACAGGCTTGACAGATGATGTTTTAGTCTATCCATTTACAAGTTCCATATGACTTGTTTGAAAGAGAGGGGAAGTAAGAAACATAAGAATTCAAAATATCGACATAAACCTTCCCTAGGCAGACAGTATAATACGCCCAAATTTCATGGCAATGGGATGAATGGTATAACAAATCATAAGGTGGAAATAATTTCTTAGAGCACAAATTGACGTGGGACCGTTTTGGTCTGAAAGGGGAGAAAAAGACAGCCTAAACCTTCAAAAGAGCAACAAAACCTTCTTTACGTTGATCATCTGCAAATCAGAGAAAATTTCACGGAAATCGGATCAGTGGTATAGGAACGCCAAAGGAAAACCTTATAATTCGCATTGTGTTTGAATAGATTCGGTATATGAGAACTGAATCTCGTCGCATACATTACCTTTTATTTATATAGGCTAACTCATTCGCCTTATATTTTATTTCGCTTACGTCAAATTTTCTTAGTATTTTTCGTATACACCTGAGGCAAGCAACAAAACATTTCTTATACTTAATGAAGTTCTACTTTTCACACATCTCAGTCTGATTCTGTCTAATATGATTTAATTATATATATGTAATGCACTGGCATACCTGTAGGAAGGTCTCACAGAAAGAATTTTTAATCACCAACTCGAGTCTTCCAACACAGCAATATTTACTCGCAGAAACACATGGGGAGAAGTCCAAGGTGAATCTCTACTGCATGTGACGTTACCACAGCAGTTTACTTGAGCCATGACTTTTAAATGCCCAACCATTTCAAGGCTACTTCAAATGTGGTTCGCCTAAACACTGCGATAAAAGTTTCAGATGAAATCAAATCATTAGCTCAAACATTTTTAATGCTAACGTGGAGCAACTACTGTTTTCAGGATTCAACCAAATTTACGCGAGGCTCAATACTATTAACCTGTCGGGTTTAACAGCTGCCGCACAATGCTAATTGACACCTACGTAAATTATAGAATGCGGCTGACCTGTTGCAGCGCTGAAGGAACTCTTAACTTACTGCAATCCACGCTGCATTCCGTTTTACAAGTACAATAATTATGGGACAAACAATCTGTTTATACAAATAAATTACCACAAAATAATTATGCAACACATCGTCTTAAAAGTTCGTTTATCGGACCAATTATGAGATTCTACATATGTTTGGTTTCAATTTTTGAAACAAAAAATGGAAAATTTTAAAAACATTTCCATAAGCTTATTTCTTACTAAACTAAAGAATAGGAAAATTAGATATTTAAATTTATAATATTGTACATGTTCTTAAAAATTTCGTCATAATTCCTCTCATTAAATATTAAATAATTCTTTAAATTTTCCATCATTTCTTCAGTTTGTTTTGAATTGCGCTACAGTACTAAAAGGGAAAAAAACGTTGACTAAATATTTTAGTGATTTTTCATCACTCTGCTGCTTCGACTCCGTTTTTATCACGGATATATATGTAAGAAGGTTGTATTTTCCAAACCACCTATTAGTCTACAAATTGAGTGGAATGTATCAAGGTAAATACTCCAAAAGGTGATCCAGAAATTGACAACTTTCCTTTAATGGTATAGGAAGAGAATTGAAAGTAGGGATAAGGAAGGGAAACTAAGGCAGCCAAACGTTGACTAGGGTCGTTGGGCTATAACCGGTGTTCATCTGAAAAGGAAAACCCTAAATATCCTGCATCATTTAGGTCGAGCTATTGGGGTCCTTGTCTCACGCCCTTCCGAATGCCAAAAGAGGAGTTTTCTGTGGGGTCGTAGCATTCCCCTCTCCGTGTCTCGACCAGTTCAGGAGGCAGGTGGCTGACTGCTCCAAAAGGATCAGCATACAACTCTTACAGTCTGCGATCCCAGAACATGCACCCCCTAAATGATATCGACGTACCTTCAATTTGTGAGAACCTTTTACCACGTTCACTGCCACTGACGTATTATATAACGACTGCGAGTGCCATCTTACTCTGCTGCGTAGAACAGCAATGATCGGAAAACGCCTAAAAGCGTAAGTGGTACGGAAGCAAGTCTGAACATGTGACTTTTAAGTGTCATCGGCAGTGAACGTAGTAAAAATCATATAGAGAGAACGAGGCATCCCCGTCCCACTCTGGGGGTAAACACCTGCGAGAACCAAAATAAGCCCCCCAGAGGTTATTTGCTCCCATAAAATTGTATGATTATATTAACATAAATTGTAATATAATAATTTGCCGAGATACGGTTGCTGAAAAGAGCAAAATATTAATATTACTTGTAGAAGAAAAGGCATACCCTTCAAGATTGATCAGAGTGTAATGACATCTACCCAAACTTGTTGAATAATTCTACATAAAATATTAATCGATATTTATTTATGATTTATCGGTGGGTAATTGAATAAATTTATGACACTTTACGAGAGCTACGGACTAGTAAAGGAATCGTAATGATGGTACTGTATTTTTGAAATTTTTTTTTTCATTTAATGCAACCATTTTGGTCTCGCGTCCGAGCTGGTTTTTTATCATTTTACGGACCTGAAACAACCGCCGAGCAGCGACCCTCTTTTATGAGGATTAACGATGCTCGAGAAAATGCTCAGAAGGTATTAACATCTTATAAAACAAATCTCTTTTCCTAATATTTTAGCAAGTTTCCTAAATCTCCGGAACATGGCCATAGCATCAGCTGTGACGCTCCAAAGTAACGACAATATTTAGGTTTGTGGGGGGGAAACGGATTCTTTTCCAATGGCAAGTATCATCGGGAGTTCTAAATCTGGTCGGCGAAACACTGGCTCACTGATGTGTGGTGATGATCTGCAGAACGGAGAGAAGGACAAAAACGTAGTAGAAAGCAGAAAGAGAAGTTGAACAATACTGTGGAAGGAGTAAAAGAGTTCAGTGAATGTTGAGCTAGTGGAGACAGCGAAATGAAAACGACATTGAAGTAACACTTGACAGAGAAATTACTAGTACAACGACCCCCATTATTCAGGACCACGAGAATAAATTTAAAGTAGGTCCAGAAGCAATGCGGCGTCTTCCTCAAACGTGTTCACTGTCCATCCGACAAGAAAGTGCAGCGCTGCCGAGCTACCTGAGCAGCTGGATTACCTGACAGATCCCGGAAAGAATCCGTAAAGTATTGAGACAATATTTCCGTCAAATACAACATTTACAAATATTTATGAACACGGTTTACCGAGCCCGCAATCCCCGAAGAAAAAAAAATTTATAACTCGTAACTTCATGGCATAATTAAAATGTTATTTCTCATTAAATATAAATATATAACTACTGAATTATTTAATTTTATCCACCGTATTCATAAATTAAACAATTTTGATTTAATATTGTTGCTTCTGGTCCAAATGTAAAGTACAATTTTCCGAAACACATAAATTATTACTTTGTCTTTCCATTATTTTTGGATAATGATAATTTTTAAGCTTATATATTCGCTTCAATCACATTGTCATATTAATGTGTTCACATATAGTCTGTATGCGCTATTTGTCAAAACTAGACTTAAACTGAATCTGGAACGTCACTATTCAACATAGAAACCCCAATATTGTATTCGCCATAGAAAAAAATTGTAGTTTTGTGTTTCTTAATCGTTTCCTTGAGTTCTCCAAAGTATTTATCTTACGTTTTGGAGCAGTCTCATAGGGTAAAACGTTTCTACTGATCATAGTTAGAAATATATGTTATTTATTCATATATATATATATACCCAGAACCTATTTACTATTTCACCTGAAATTGAAATTAAAAATATTGGTTATATATTAATTTACAAATATATTAATATTGCATAAGACATTACTTTGCGATTTGTATAAATGTGATTATAGAAAATATTCTTCACAAACTGAATATTATATGCTTATACTTTTAAAAATCTTTAAGTGAAATTACTTCTGAAAATGATAAATACTCTTATACACCAACTATGTTTAAAAGTAATTTCTTAATCAACAAACAGTGTGAAATGTAATTAATGTTCTCTAAACAATTATTAGCGAATACGCGATTCCTGAAAGGGCTAATGCTAAACGACAAGAAAGTTTTTAACAAACTCCATTGATGATTGTTTATTTTCGGCGAGAAAACAATTTATAAAAGGTGATTGTTTAAATTTCATTATCGCTATGATAGACAATAGTAACATAAAAGGTGCCAATGGAGGCGAAACAACTAATTAGTAGGAACCAATTTAATTATAGGCCGACAGATATAGGAGATCATTGCTAATTAATACAGATGACATTTGATTGACGTCTGTAACTAAATACGATAATTCAAAACTGCAAATTGAATTTTGGAACGTTCCCATCTCGCCGTAGGCAGCTGACGTTACAAATGTAATCAATCCTATTACGCCTCTTTGATGTAATCCGACAATAACGCTTGCTTGAACAACGTTAATACTCCCCCTTTATGCAAACCAATTAGCATGGTCTGTAAGCCCTTGAGCAATGTACCTAATACAACAATCCATGCGCGCGCCTAGCTAGTCCGCCTCAAAGCTCCGCAGGTGCAACTTACAAGACCCGCACTCTTAGTTATTTCAATTAAATCTCGCTTAATGATGCAAATTCCTTCTGCTCTCGCCCGTCTCTTCATACGAGTCCAAACAATTGCGCTGTGCGAACTTCTACGCAACTGCAACGTCTGTCTGTATTCAACACATAAGCTCGATCCTGTTATTTATTTCTTCAACTACGATTCGCTGAGGAAACATGGAGCACACTGCCTTGCGTCGCAAAACGTAGGATATTTTAATACATATTACATAAATATTATTCAATTTAAAATTTTCTTAATTATTAACGATACTTAAATTTAAGATTTTTTATTTCGTACGAATAATACGATAAAAATACTTGATTGTATATAATAAATATGACCTCCTGTGATGTAGTGGCTAGTGTTGCTGCCTCACAACCCAGAGGTCCCGGGTTCGAACCCTGGCATGGGCTTGGATGTTTGCGTCGTGAAGACCGGGATTAAGACTGTTGGAGGATCGATACCCTGACCACGTGTCACTCTAAACTCGGAATGTGTCACGCAAGATGACAGTCCGTAGTCGACTCGGTAGGCCCAGGCCCTCATTGGGCTGTATAACCAAGGAGAAAGAAATATTATAAATTTAATTACGTTTTAAGATATACGAATTTGTTTAACTTCTTTATTAGTTCAAAATGGACAACATTCCATAATAAATAAACAAATAATTTTAATTAGTATAATGTATTCAATAGAAGTAGAAATGCTTCAATTGAAGCTCAGGTAATTAGCGTACAGCTATATTTAGAAGAAAGACATGAATGTAAAAATGGAAAAAGGACTCAAACCAGAACCTCCCACTTTCCAGGCAGTTACTCTACCTCTGCACTAGTCTCAGTAGACGTCCCGAGGACCAATTCAATCGGAGGTCCTGAACCATTTCCATTTCCTTCAACTTGATTTTATGCACCTTTCATCAATTTACACTATGTCCATTCTTCAACGAATTCCTAGAAATTACGATGTGAATATTGTGATTAGTAAATTATAGGTCAGCCTAGCTTAGGTTTACAGGAGTTGAGGGATGTTGAATCGGTCCTCGGGACGTCGACTCAGACTAGCTCAATTGTAGAGTCCCTGCCCGGAAAACGGGAGGTCCTATGTTCCTGTCCTGGTTCCATTTTTGTCTTTCTTAGAAATAGTATAATGTATAATATAGTATAATGTTCACATAAAATACGGAAAATAGTAGACATAATATAATAATATATGATAAATAAAAAGACGGCCAATAAGTTTGCATATAAATTTATCACTATTTATTCAAAAACGACGTTTCATTTCCTTTTTCAGATTTCCTCAATTCATCATATTTACTCCTTGGCTCCCTCAGCCGAAAAGATTATTGAATGTGCATGTGAAGAATTACATGAATTATCATTATGATGAATTGCTAAATTAGTAAGTTTTGAACCATGTTTTTTTATATATCAACTAAAATATTGTAACATAGAACCCATACCTAAATTCTCGTAACACTATGTTTGTAGTACGCCTGAGGAAGTTTCAAAAAGGAGACGAAACGTCATTTTTGAATAAATAGTGATAAATTTACATGCTGACTCATTGACCGTCTTTTTATTTATTGTAAATTTTAAAGTCAGAAATCTATATTATACGCTTCAAGTATTTCATTATATTCTGTGAAGCAGAATTCTATATCATTTTATTCATCCAAAGTAATCCATTTGAAAATTTAGTTTATTACTAAATAATTCAAAGTTTCTCCGCCGTCCCATTCTTAATGATGTGTCAGAAATTTAATCGAGGTGAATTTTTACAGACTCAATAAATTTTTCTATCTCCACTTCGTAAAAACACAATTTAAATTTAAAATCCTACATTTATTCAAAGAAAATAAAACAAAATGTTATACAAAAAATTAAATTAATTTATTCTCCCACTGCTCCAGCATGAGAAACTATTCCAAGGGTTTCGGAATATAACCCTCTAAGAATTTAAACATGAAAAATAATTTTAGCTTTGCAAAGCTTCAGGATAAGAAAACCCCATCTCTGTCACGTGTTCACTAATCTTCTCCTCCCTCCTCGCCGTGTTTCCAAGACCTGCCGTTGGGCGTCAATTCAAACCAAGTTCCCTTCTCGTTCCCTCTGCCTTTCTGGCCTCGCTCTACTCCCCTCTTTTTCGTACTGTTCACCTTATTCGTTCAAATTTGTCATAGCACCACCAGCCAAATCTGTTAATTTCCTGATTGGCTGGTGGATATGTTCTGCCCAATCCGGCAAAGTACTGGCTGCTTTCGGAAATTTGTCTGGCTGTGAACTATCTTTTGGCCAGGAAGATCAATCAGGTAATCCCCAACCTGTGCCTTTTGACACTTTGAACACATAAACAATTTAAAGTTGAGAAGCCACATTTAATGTAAAATTAAATTAAATAGCAATTAAATCAAACTAGAAAACTGCGCTATAGTTTCTAATATATGAAATAATTTATTGGTACAGTCTTAACTCAATTCAGGTAACAGGATAGCTAATTACATGTATTTTCAAACAATAAAAGAATATAATTGATACTATTCGTCAATCGTTTCAAGATTCGAATAACATAAGACATGTTAACTGGGATGGAACATAATATCTACCTGTAATTATGTATATAATGTTATAAATGTTAAAATATCTGTCATAAACGTCAATTAAAACAGACTGAACAAAAGACGCTCGCCACTTTTAGAAACAATAGCATTTATAAATTATATCTGTGCAGAACTGCATTTCACATCCTTAAGTACTTATAAAGGAAATAATTAGAAAAAAGCTGTTCTGATCCATAATAATTCCCAACATCATAAATGAGTATTAATCTCTTTCAAAATAATTAATTTAAATTGTTAAATTTCTTTCAAAAGATTAAATATGATTTATTTACATCTTCGTAAAGTATGTTTGGTATCACTGAAAATATAATTTGATCTGAAAGGAAGAGACGTTTTCTAAAATAACGATTCCAAGTTGTTTCGGGGTTGGCTGGAACACACATTCAATTTTAATAACTTTGTCATCACATAAAAAGTATTTGTGGAAGAATACTAAATATAAGGAAATTGCGTCAAATAAATAAATATGCACATTAATTATTTGTGGTATTAGAAATAAGTACCCAGCTTAGAGTGACTTAAACTTAGAACTTTACGTCCGTCATTTTCTATCAATTATCTCTATTAATAGCATATTATTTTTAAATTGGATTTCAGAATTGAACTGGCATCAAGTGGTATTTATTCCGAGTTGAATAGTATTTTCGCACCACATTTTCATGGTAACTTCAGTTCACAGTTTTTCATATAAAAATGTCATGTTCGCAATTATTAAATCATATATGTCATAGGATTATATTCCTTCAAGAATTACATTTCTAACTCATTTCCTACGACAAATTATACGAATGATCCCGTTACAGAAATTGATTCATTAATTTTCACTGAGCAGTGAAGTTAATCTTAGGTACTTTTACCCTAATCTTTCTTGTTCGCAGTCTTCTTTTGTGTGACCAAAACGAGGCTGCATCCCCTCCGTTGCCCAAAGGCTTTTCTCCCGCAGTAATCCCCGAGCTTAATAACCTCTTTCCCCTATGCTTTGCAAACCTTGACCCTCAAAAGAATACAACATTCTCAACACCCTCCACGACGGAAAATTTTCATGCTACAAGTAATAATGCAGCGGAGCGACGAGGTAAATTGCATCGTCAAAGAGGAACCAAGGATGAAATACTCTAATTGTTAAGGGCATACTTCCTCGATTAATAAGGCTGGTTAAAGGGAGAATTTTTGAAATGATATATATGAAAACTAATGAATTTACATTACTCTTCTCAAATAAATTGTATGATAGATTAGTGAATTATCTTTGGTAGTTTCATCTCTTCCTTATTATTCGAATTGCATTATCTTTGTTCCTATTAAAGCAGTATAAATATTGACAAGGACCACAAGTGTTGGTTGAATCACCTATTTAGTTTTAAATTCTTGTTGAAATTTTTTATAGTTGCCTTTTATACGGATCGTTAATGCTTATTTAATTTATTCTTACTTTGGTAGGTTTCCTTCTTTGTAATGCGCTGTAATCATTTTATTTGCGTAAATAGTATTGTCTATATTAGGAACAATACTTTCTCTATAATCCTATTAGGCGTTCCTATACCATTCATTCCACTTACCGTGTTATTACTTTTGGCAGCATGAGAGAGAGGGAGGGCGAGCATTATCACTCCATCTATTGTTACTAACGTGTGAAAGCGGAAACTGTTCAAAACCAACTGCGAGTTATAAGGTTTGCCGTGAATCAATCATAAATAAATGATACCGTACTTTCTTTTTTAGGGAAAAATAAAAAGAGCTTTAACTGTAAATAATTAATACTATTAGGACCCAGGAAGAAAAGTATAAACTACGGGATTAAGTTTTACTTTGCGAATTCACCAACTAATTGCATAATTACATTATTATTTTTGTCTATATAGGAATGTTATATAGGAAAACCTATATTTATAATCATAATGCTTTCCACCTATTCAATTCAATAATAAAATAATGTTACAAATAGTTAATAATTTCGCATTATACAATTAATTGTATTCCATAAACTAATTCCCTGTTTCCTGGTATATCATCTAACGCCAATAAATTATTTTCTGCCTCGTTTACTGACTTCTAAAAAGAAAATAAGTTTCACAACTAATGGAGACCTCTAACCTAAAATAATATTCTTAGATATAAACTGTTCATCTTTCTATTACGATGTCTCTACTTTGTTAAGACAATCTCTTACTTGTCATCAAAAATCCCGCGTCCATAGTTAAAGCTGTGCTGGAAGGAATAAGATTAGAAATATTGCCCTGTTTGGATATAATGCCAATTGTGTAGTGATCTAAATATTAGAAAACTTTATTTCTCACACTTCCATTCCTAACTGACGTAACAATTTTTAGGAGTTGTAAGAGAAATAATTCTTCATAATTCTCTTATTCTAAGACCGTGATTGGTCAATCTATTAAAAATTACCCTTCTTACTATTATATGTCTCTAAGTGTCTTCATATAGGTATAGCTTTGACACAGAAAAATCGAAGGGAAAATACATTGAATATCCAAGATGGGATTCGATTATAACGGTAATAATATATTTAATAAATTGCCGCACTACGTTGCCCGGTTTGTAGATAATGACAAACAAACGTGAAGAAGGCCAACCCAATTATTTTGCTTAGCCGCTCCGTCTATAATTATGAATTTAGATAATTAAATTTATTAATAAAAACATACCCTTCTTAAAATATTAGTTGGCCCCGGTAATAAATTAAAATAAAATTGTAAACTATACTTTATGAGAATTTTTTTTAAATTCTGTACAGTTAATTACGCATTCGACACACTTGGCGGGTTGAAAACAACATTCAGCAGCAATCGTAATGGAAAGTTGGAAAAACTAGTGAGTACCTCTCCTTATAAGGAGTCTTATGGTAACATATTATTAAGGTGTTTATAGTGTTGGAGTGATGGAAGGTCCGTGAAGAAATATCCAGGAAAGTTGAGAAGGAATTCTCTAATGATCGCCACCCCACCACATCGTTCTTTATTCCACCCTTAAGACAACAACCGCCGGCAATATACAACAGCCACCCCCAGGCCCAGCACGGCGCCCGGTTTCATTGCCGCTTGGCGAGGTTGGTTATTTTCATGGGCAATATATCGCACAAATGGAGCGTGTAGCACGGGCAGGTCTGCACACTGCAGACGTGCCGCGTTTTGTTTGGGAGCGTTGGCAGCATGCATGGCTGCGCATGCCGATATTTCGTTCTGTCCGCGCGCCAGTGCTGCTCGCCCGGTAATTAATATTCCAGACGCAGCGTGTGCGACCTCGGCCCCTCGATGACGGCTTTCACCAGTAATCCTGCAAGCATAATTAAACGAATAACAGTCCAGTCACTGGACACAATTTAAGTGGTCCCACAATGTAGGTCCTGAATATTCCATGCACTAAGGATTGCATTTTCAAATGTGTTGCATAATTCATACCTTTCGGAAACAAATAACTAAATTACCAAATTAAACTGGCCCTCGGGCGTGGTACGCTTAGGTGTCGTTGCAACGGGAATTGGAGGATGTACTCACGAAAAACAAACACCAGAATGTAAAACCTCTTCGTCTCACGAATCTTAAGAGTTTAATGTCACCGTATCATTAAACCATCAAAGTTACAGACATAGAGTAAGAGGTGAAGAAGAGGGGAGAGAATGAAGACTTTTACGGTGATTTAGTTGAATAAACAGTTCTCAGGTAACAACTCGAGTACTTGAAAAAGAATAGAAGCTTTATACAACTAATTTCTACTAATCCACTACCTTTATAGAAGGCAGTCAGCAATTTAAGGGCAAGGAAAGAAAGCAGAAATCAAGAGAGGTGTAAGACAAGTATGCAGTCTGTCGCGCATACTTTTTAACTTATATATAGAATAGGCGATGAAAAAAGTTAAAAAAGAAAATGTGAAGTGAATCATAGTACAAGGAGAAAAATAAAAACTCTAAGGTCAGCAGATATTGTGGTAAAGGAGTATAGTATGGGAAATAGTGGAATAACTAAGGGTGTTAGTTCACCTATGGATATTTTGAAGGGAGTTAAGGAATTCTGCTACTTGGGAAGCATAATAACTAGGGATTGTAGATGAAAGGTAGACATAAAGGGTAGGATAGCACAGGCAAGGAAAGCTTTTGTTAATATAAGCATTAATATTAGGAAATCATTACTGAAAATGTTAGTATGGAGTTTAGCGTTATATGAGTGCGAAACTTGGACGATAGGAGTTGCATAAAGGAAAAGAATAGAAGCTATATAAATGTGTTGCTATAGAAGAATACAGATAATCAGATAGGTGGATAGAGTAACTAACCGGAAAGTTATAGTATCTCCAAATCATGAAATACTAATGCACCAGATCTTATTCTCCACAACTTAACAGCCGGATACTTAAAAGGAGATGGTAATTATCTTGCAGACGTCTCAAGATCCAGAGCACATCCCCTGAAGTAGATTTCATACAAACTACAACAGAGAATTCAGCAAAAAAATTAATTATTATAAATGCGACGTTTCGTCCAGCTTTGTCGACTTCATCAGGTAAATTTTTTAAATGGACAAAACTAATACAGATGTGGATAATAATGTGTCGTAGACTGCATCCAACAACGATTACAGAACGAAATAATCCTGGAAAATTTTGTGTCCTTGACTGAGTCTAACGACGGTTACTATTAATTTTAAAAAATTATTTCATAAAGTCAACCAAGAAGATGGACGAAACGTTATAATTGTATTAAATAAATATTAATTAAATTTTTTTCTGTATTTTTTTATTCATATAATTAATGCCAGACAATTTTTATATTACTAGGAATGGATAAGATCTAGTCGGACATTTGTTATATATCTTACTTGACATTATAATTCATTAATATTTAATTATTTGGCTTTTAGAAACAGTTATCCAGGTAAATATTAAAATTAAATCATAAATCAACTTAAATTATTAATCTAATTTATTATAGTACATTTCATGTTTACATTGATGTAAAAAATATTTATAGTCTGAGAAATGCGCGATTTTAAATGATAAAAAGAGGATTTTAGGGCTATTAAATCACGAAACCAATTAACCGTAAGATTCCATTGAAAAGTAATTGATTTCTCACCGTCACCAAAATAAATTAAGTTATTATATTATTTCTAAAGGGGAGTTTCCAGTATCAGGATCACTCTCGTGTGCCTTAAAAAAAGGAGTTTCTCAGTCGGCACAATTGTTGAGGTACCGAAACATTGACGTAATAATTATAATTACAATAAGTTTCGGTATTCTTTTTTTTGCTTGAACGAGAACCCTATGTAAACAAAGGATAACTACAAAACTGCTTGAATGTAATAATTTATTCTGGGTATGTGACACATGAAAAAACATTAATTTTGATTAAACAATCAAAGAAGGTATCCACGTAGCCATTGCATGTCACATATCAGATTTGATAGTTAATTCAGGGTGACAGTGAGAATGTTTTCCTACGCTAGACCCAGTCCCATAAGCTGATAATTGTAAATCGAAGCTATTTCCTCTTACAGATTCTCCGTCATGATCCAAATTATTTCCGTAAACTGAAATTAGTATTTTTAGACAAATAAGGCTGTAAAATATATATTATATTCATTCATTAGTCTACTTTTAAAATTTTTCTAACATAAGTAATGGTATCTTAGTAAATTTACTTCATTTTCAGTCATGTATGCAATCCCTTAAATAACTACGTTAATTGAACAAATCTGTCGGATATGAAAGCTTTTGGAAGAGACCCTCTATAATGGCAACTCTTTTATTTCTGATACGTATGTGAAACATTTTGTGTACTAATTTGTAAGTTCGTATATTTATTATTTCAATGAGAACATGTCATGTTACTTTATCAAAAGCACTTTATTTTAGTATATTCAGGTTTAATACTTTTTTTTGACAAATTGTGAAAACGTATAAACACGGTCACCGTATTTCCCTCTCTCGTAAACTAAACAAAGAACTAAATTGGCAATAACAACATTTTATCAGTCCTCTGATGTAATGCTAAACATATCAACACATCCTTTGCAACGCGCCTCTCTTGGGTTAAATATTTTATGGCTTAATTAGGCGCGAGCAACAGGTTCGCAGGTGCACAAGGGGAATGCGGGAAAGCTCTCCGCTCACGACCTTCTCAGAGGATGAATAAACCAATTACATAAAACTATACTTTGAAAGATTGAAGCCGAGTTGTGACGTATTCACAAAATATAATCACATCAGCGACTGTAACAGGGTTTCGTGATATCAAAACACACACACACATGGATAAGCCAATCCAACTGCGAGTAAAAGAATTTACTGCGTTTATTTTATACATTCTAAAACAACTTTATGCATATCATTAAATTATTCTTTTAAATTTACTTATCTCTCGTTCATAAAAATGGAGGTTCGAAATGTTTACATTTTACCTCATTCTCGAAGCGAGTAATATTAAATAAACTCTAGACGCCGTAAACTGAAACTGATTGTCCAGCTTGGTGTAACAGAATAATCCATAAGATAAGATTTTTAAGTATAATTAAACTGTAACCCATATCGACCATTATGATTATTTTGTTGACATCAACTTTGAACGAATTTTATATATATATTGTAACGGAACACATACGTCACGCGACTCCCTGGCCTTCATTTCCTCATCCGCCGTGATGTTCCTGCCCTACGAATCTCTGACCGTCGTCGTCCATTTTAATATTTGCACGCAGAATATTTGACGTAGGATGAGAGGTGGAGGGGAGCCGGGGGTGGCGCTAGCTGGACAGCGAGCAACCAGGTCTTCTCGACTTGGTCACCGGTGGTGAAAGGTCGTCTTCAGCACTGCCTTGCAGAGCTGCTCTCTGATGAAAACTGTAGTCCGAGAATGGAGCTATTTTTAGATGGGATTGCTGGAAGATGTGGAGGAAGACTTAAGGACTGTTGGAGTCAGGAGGTCGCGTAGACGGGATGAGGACAGAGACGACTGGGGACATATAATTTTGGAGACCAAGGGCCTTAATGGACCGTAGAGCCATGGAGTAAGTAAGTAAGAAAGGGGGAATTAAGGGGGAAAAGGCCGCCGGATTGCGGTTTAAAGATCCTACACGGGTTTCATCTGAAAAAGATGCAGGAAACCCGTAGAAATTTAGCATCAGGTAGGTCTCACGCCCTTTGGAATTACGGGAGAGGAAATACCAATCCTCTCTCTGTGCCTCAGCCCGTTTAGGAGGGAGCTGTCCGACTGATCCAAGTGGCACACTTAATTTTATTACAGGAATTCGTTGATATATCTGCAATATAAATTGTTTCACAGTAAGTTTTCACTCCCCATCACAATAATATGTTCGCTCCTTCTATAACATGTTCCTGAAGATTTTCATATATTCTAATACGTAAAGAAAATTTTTAATTTTATGATTCTCACACTTCATGTGCAGTCTTATCTAAAATATTACATTTTAACTTCCAGAAACATGTTAAATACAGAACTATTGGTGAACAGTTGCATACAGGGTAAACTTTACCAATCCTCGACAGATGTGTACATAACATCCATGGAAGTATTTGCGATAATGAAAGTTAAATTTGACACCAAGCAAGGGTAAAAGGGAGTAATGTCCCACGAATTTACAAGTGGAGCCTTTTACATTGACAGCTGAGCTGGTACAGGGCGTGAAACAGCTAACTATTCACAGCAGAGAATTCATAGGCCGATGGCCACGTAATTGACGGCAAACCAGGCAGAATAAATAATCTATTTTAATTAGCTGAATGATCAACCGTATTAATCCCAGGACGCGAACTGTAATTCTTGACAGTAACTTTACACTAGATTCCAATTGAACCATCATTGCCGTTGTCAAGGGTCCAACAGTCATTTATAGCTGCATATTGGTAGATATAAATTATTGTCATTAATGTAATGTAGTTAATTTACTGAACTTGTGGTGGGGGAACATATGTGACTGTTGGTTGAAAATTAAACATTTAAAGGCTACACACCATATAATTTTTGGTTTAGGGTTCACTTTATGATAATATTGAAATCTAAATCAATTTTTATAAAATATATATTCCAAGTTTATAAAAAAAACTATTTACAATATATTCAAATAATTTATGATAATTTTTTTACTAAATAAAATAATAATAGGACAACTTTGCAAATTTTACTATACTCATTTGTTAACTTTCTCCGGCTACTGTTTACAGTTTGACTGTGGTGGTTAGGAAAATTACACCAATTACGTTTACCGCGAGTTTAATGTAACCCCTTAGAAATTATGCAAAGAAAAGAAATAATTTATGTACCCATAATTTAGAAATTATATAAAAAAAGGAAATAACCGCATCAACTTGAGAACATTTTGTAATTTAATTTGGCTAGGCTCTTACTATGGCTGAGCTGTTGACTGCTCCGATGTTCGAGTGTTGGAGGAAGACGATGAAGCCATGACACTCGGTGCTGTGTCATCGCTGATGGCCTCTGATCTCTCAGATCGCTGGACTTGGCCACTGATTGTCTCTTTACTGCTTCCACACCACGCAGTAGAGGTGACTGGGTTGCTTCCACCTCGCTTCTCCTGACGGCAAAGTTCTACCGCCAGGGAAAATAATTGCTGGCTCTGGACTTACTGTCTAAAACTTCTCCTCTTTGCCTGTTAGCTTGGACTGTCCGTTCTACTCTCGTTCTCCACAGAAACTGTGTTCTTTCCCCACCTTTTTCATCATACGTCATTTTCTCTTCCCATCTTCACCACCAATCATATTTTTAAGTTTGTGAAGTACACGCCTCCAATTGCCCACGAATTTAGTAAATCCGAGCCATTTTGACTCTTGACGGGGAGAAATAATTTATGCGGCGGCACGCGCACTAAGGTATACGCAGGGTTTCACACCTCTTTGTCCTGCAAAATATCAAACGTACCCCGCTAAAATCTCCAGATTAATATTCTCACTTTATTTCTCATCCCCCCCCTTTCTCACGAGGAACAAACGACGTTTATTCCATGCGGTCAGCTGGATACTAAAAAAGGATCTATCTATTTTAATAACTAATAATTTAACGTTTGGTACATATCTATCTAAATAACTACATAATAACTAATATCCACTACATGTGATTTACTACAAATTCAAGCTCAATGATAATACTCTACTGAAACATTTCATCATAATATTTTTAATGTTTCAATAATCTATGTATTTAATTTTCTTAAACAAATTGCATAGTTCATGGACGTTTATCTATATACAAGTGTAGGCAGCTGTTATCTTATAAACATTTTCGTTATACGTGTAACTGATTGCTTCCGGGAAGCCCTTTTACAGGTCGTTCGCTTGGATGTAGCTTGAAGATTTTCCGTTTTCCGGGGAATGTTTTCCGAAGACGTGTTTGTTTCACGGATGCGGAGGGATCGCTGAGAATTAGTGCGCCCCGAAGACCCGCTGAGAGGCTCTCCACTCCAAATGGTTATGTGACAGTTCCGCCGCAGCGCAAAAGACCGCCTCGGGATAATTTCGCGGGCGCAGCAACACAATTCCGCACACTAGACGGCGGGCGAGTTTGTTCAACGTTTTAATAAAGCGCAATTTTTCGGCGTAGATTGGCCACGTTTTAATCGCGCAGCATAACCAGGTCCGCGGCACATAATTATTTAACCGGAATCGTGACAGTCTGTGGAATCTTGTTTAAAGTTGGACTGCCAAATTGCAGACCCGACAGTTAACATTTTAACTTCAATTGCTTTTAATGAATTGACCGTGTTATTCTAATCGTGTGACACACAAAATAACTTGAAATAACATTGAACATCAAATTATAAGCTACAGTAAATGAATTGATTTATTTTCAGGAATAATTGAAGAGAAAAGTGCGTATCAAAATTCACTTTTTTGTATTAAAATATAACTTATAAAATAAAAATATTATTCCAAGTTCTGTATTCTTCCCCCATACAATTTAGAATTCCAATCACTCCATATTACCAGAGGATAATTTCATTTGTACGACATGAGGAAATAAACATTTTAATAATAACCAACCCCAAAAACTCCACAACATTTCACTAAATTACACAATTTTGACAAGTAATTTAACTAAACCTGCTCATAATTTTTCTTTACTTATCTTAGTACGTTTTTCAGGCAAATCGTTCCCTTCAGAAAACAGTATTTTATAACACCTGTGGGTTGTTCCATCTGCTTAGTTATAAATTTTTACTAAAAAAATCTTCGTTAGGCATGTAAGTTTCCGTATTTCACTCCAGGCTGGTTGACTACTATAAGCTTTACTAAAAAGTGGGTAAATCCTGAGACTCTTTGAACTAGTCTAAAAAAACAAAAAGAAGAATCAAATGAATTTGAATTCGATAAACAGTTCTTGACTCGAGTCAAATGAAGCTTAAGCCATGACGTTTCGATGGCGTACACTGTCATCGTTCTCAAGCTCTCACTTTCACTCGAGATAATATGAAATAAGATTTTTAAAAGGATATAAATTAGGGCTTTACGTACCTATTATACTTAAAACAATTCTACTTTATCAACATTATCAGTGAACGTACTTCGGAAAATTTCAAATGTTTGTGTAGTTCAACATATTGTCTGGTCAAACTGGCGGTAAAAGCAAGTTAAGACGTTACGCACTATCGATCAGTTGATCGATAGTGTAAGAATTACATGAATTAACACTTTTTAAGTATTATCGTATAACAAAATTATATATATATATATATTTGTAATAAATTATTCTGTAAATAATATTTACAATCATTTTATTCAAGGTATAATATTGACTTTAAGTTATTGATAGCTTCAATATAATGAGTAACAATTTCATTTCCTTCATTTCTGAAGTTTACTAGTTCTTTTCTATAATATTAATAAAAACCTGTTTCTATTGTCTAAAAAGCATTTGCATTCCTACACGTCGACAAGGGAATAAATAGTTATTTAAATTAAACAAAAGGTCTTCATATATAGCCTTCAATATTTTATTTGTAAATTGACAATCATCTACTTAAAATATTTTTAGAAATATAATCTTAATTGTCTCACAAATTTCCTGTTCCTTTGCACGAAGTTTAAGTTCGACCACCCTTTTAAGATCGAATCATAGTACTGAGGCGTCAAAAACTTCATTTTGTACTGAATATAAACATTTTTAACGCGAATCATCAATCAGACGCTAGTAGTTTGCGTATCCGACAGTTTCTCCGTAACACAAGGCTGTTACACAGGTGTTACACACATGACGCTATTAAACCAATTCTCATATATATTAGGGTTTCCAGACAACAAGCTGGTCATCTGTCATAAGAAAAATACTTCTAATTGAGTTAAACCCGCATTCAGGATTGTAATATTAGTGTAGTTTATAATTAATTAAGTTTTAAATTTGAATTATAATTTGAATTTATAAAGATTTATTTAAAATCGTTAGACTGTTAGCAAATGGCCGTTATTACTTTCATAGTAAAAATAGGAAAGGAGACTTTGTTAGTAATATATATGTATATATATATGTCTTAGAAAATAGTTTCAATTTTGTACTCTGTATTGTAGTTATTTATAGATAAATCTCCACAAACATTCTTCGTTTAAATTAATTTTACTCTCAAATACTGTTTAATGAATATCTATTCAAGTAGATCTTCGTGCCTGCATATTTCAATTACTGTTTTACTTTACGAACGCTGTGACGTTTCAAAGTACCCTGTCCTCTATTTCAATACATACAGAATTTCCTAGTACGTCTTGTGTAGTGTACGTAAGCCCTTTTATGTAATTTCAGAGAACGTGATCCCGAGCAAATTCTGATCCTCTCATTTCAACGCAGCTAAATTCCCATTTATCACGATTTCGAATATTGTCCACGGTTTAAACCTGACGTCCTTTGCTTAGTGGATTCTACACAACGACCTGAATCCTGGATTTCATAATCAGTTCTGAGAAGCAGTCTAGTCAAGTGGAAAATAATATCCAATACAAGAAGGACATTAACAGACAAAATGAAGTTAGGAATACTTGGTGTGATGTCATTGCGTAATTTAATTTGCCTGTAATTAGGCACTTCGTGACCTAACTAGCGGTTTTAATTATGCTATACTTTGATGTACGAAACAGTTTCATACAGATACAAAGATTTTAATACAATTTCATACATACATACGTATATACATACACATGTGACCGTCGTCGAGTTTGTAAATAAAGATATACACTTGTGCAAAGGGTTTGTAAGTGGTGAGAGCGTAGACTCTTTGGTTGCGGGAAGATCATAATGGCTGATTGAGTTTTACAACGAATGTTTGAATGTTCGTCTTTTTTTAGGGGGGGGGAGGTTAACAGGTTACATGAGGGTGAACAGGCAGCTCCCCTTTAATAGCATAGGAAGGGAATTAAAAAGGGGGGATGCGGATAAACTGACAAGCAATTTAAGAGATACTTTATTTTATTATTAACAGTGAGAATGTAATGTTCGCAAACGGACACTGGATGTTAAATAAGTAATTGATAATATAATGTTCAAAGAGATTTTTTCCAATAATGCAGTGTAAGTACGCTGATGATTAATAAGTATTCGAATATAAAGTCAAGTCGGCAATTTGGTGTTCATTAGAAAGTTAAATCACGAATTAATATGATTCATTTATTAAAGATTGTTGAGATTGAGAATCGGCGACTGCTGTTTAGGAAGCGATTGATGACGCAAGTGGTGGTACCAAACTCGTCTCAAACAACGCACACATAATAATCTTCTCAGAATTAGTGTTTTCAGCAGGAACGTCTATTACTATTCTGGTTACAAACACGCTTCTTGAATATGTTTTGTGCAGAAATATTCATTGTTGGCTCATTAAAAAGCAACGTTTACTGGTTTTTCATGTTAGATTAAATTTAAGTTGCACCTGGTAATGTCGGTGTAAAAACATGTCCTGAAAAGACGAATAATTCAAAACTTTTATTTCGGTGATAGTGTGCAATTTATTCCAAAATTATTTAATGTAGCGACTGTAAAGCCGTTTGATTGTAATTTATGAGACTGGATGTGCTGCTGATAGTTGGTCCGTGAAGGATTGTGGATTATTGATTGGTGAGAGGGATAAATGTTTATTGTTGTCTGGCAGTCACGACCGCCAAGAGCATTGTAACAGCTCGGCTGTTGCCCACTACGGACAATGCTGTTTGTTGTGTGGCTCACCACTGTATTTTGGAATCTACAACTGCGTGCGTGAGGCTGCAACTGCTGTGTGCAGGAAAGCTAAGCGTCACCACTACAGCCAACAAGCAGCCCAAATCCCAGGTCAACAATCGTCAATGTGTGGATTAGTTCTTACACTTTTTTTGTTAGACTCGCACAAAGACTTAATATCCATATAAATATTGATCATAACTATTTATTAACTTGCAGAATTAGACACTTGCCACGGAGAAACAATCTAAGTACTTAAATCATTAGCATAACAGAAAAAAATCTAGAAGCCTATTTATAAACGATATCTTATACAAAAAAGTTACTTATTCAACATGTTTATTCACAATGTTTTGACCACACGAGATTAAGAATCTAAATAAATTATTTTTGTTGTTATAATCAGTCCTTATACTCGTCTGTTGCAACCATCCATGTTAACCTGTTCTGAATTGTAATAGTTTTTTTTTTCAAAGAATGGTTTAATTCTCTAAATCTCTTGTCTAATATATTATTTGTTTAAATGTAACTTAGTCTGCGCCCAGCTCTGGACACTAATGTCGCTGTATGGGTTTTTATTATCGTTATACCTTTTGCATACTCATTAAAATATGATAACAAATTTTTTATGCATTTATATCAGTACTAGAGCTTGCAAATAGTGACGGCTAATGCAAATTTGCTCGTGTGCACATGAATAGCACATGAATTAATTTAATAATAATTTATTCTTAATTTCAAGAAACTTAACAGTAATAATATTATAAGAGTGTCGATTTTTGCTTGTTTTTCGAAGACTAAACTGCCCACCTTTCAATCCGCACCCTTCCGCAATACATTCTCTATAGTACAAGAATCGTGTCTGGAATGAAAAATGTGTAGCTTTTCGTTTCATTCCCCTGCCAGTCCAAGAACTAATAATTATGTTGATGTTGTATTCAGTCCTAATACTAGTCTGATCCAACCCTCCATGTTAACCTATCCTGAACAAGTTTTTTTATTTCTACATAGCTACCACAACTTCCCTTATGTGCTTAGTACTTCCATCCTTGACCTGCCTCTTCTATTCTTATCTCACAAACTTCCCTCTAATGCTAATTTTACAAGTCCCTCGTGTTTCAAAACGTAGATCAGAGTCCTCCAAATTGTTTTCTCTTCCCCAATTCTGCTTGCAACTTCCTGGTTAGTTTCCCTACCCACCCATCTTATTTTAATCATTCTCCTGTAGCACCACATTTAGAAAGCTTCTATTCTTTTCTCCTATCGTCCATGTTTCGCGACCATATAACTCAATTATATGAGTTACAAAAACACAGCGCCGGGCCGTTCGTGCTGCCACTAAGTCGACTTCATCAGGAAACATTTATTAATTTTTTGGAATTATTAATCAAATGTTGCTTTTTATTGATCCTTTATTGTTTATTTGAAATAATCGAAGTTCATGTGTCAGAGAAAACATTTAAGGAACAGCTAATCGAAGACTTTTATAACTCTAAGAGAATTACCGCACTATCCTGTATACAATATTGCCAGAATATGTGGTTCATTCCTAAAATTAACCTTCTTTATTTGAAATATGTACTGAGTAAAAATACTTTCCCGCTTAGAATTTTTAGGTAGTTTATTTTATACTTTTACACTTTTAAAAATTCATCTCTATTTCATGTTTTGTAGACGAAATTAGATATGTATTATATTATGGGTCGTGGAGTAGTATCAACCCTGTAGTTGCTGCATTATTAATATTAATTATTCTCAATAAAATTGTTCCTCGTCGCTATGTAGCACATACGTGTAAAAACTTTCGAGCCGCCACTGCTTTCTACTTCATAGAATCTGTAAATCACAACTAATTAATTTCTGTTGACATAAGTTTTATTCCATATCTTTTAATTTTAAATATGACGGCTCTATGTTACGAGTTATTAATTCTATCAATACGTTTGCCTGTTAAGCCATACAATACAAAATAATGGTACGTAGAAAGTGACAGATGAACACAATTACGTATCACCGTTTTAGGTTTTTTCCCTAAAGATATGCCTACTGTATATATATATATATACACTATAAATCTATTTGTGTTGCTACGTACGTAACCTACGATGGGTGAGTTTGTAGCAATGATTTTTTATGGTAAGAAAAACATTACATTCTATATAATATTGTGAATGTAAATACGAATAACGGTACAATGCCGCCGATTTAAATTAATATTTACAGTTGCACGGTTTTCTTTGTTATAAACAACGCATCAGAGCGAATTTATAGGTTTACGTGACGGTCGTCAAATTTACAGCTCGATTCTCTTTCAGCAAATTTAACATTTTGCCCCCCTGTTGTTGTTTTTTTGCACTGTAAGTATATAAATTCACATTGTTTGTTATAATATAAATATTTGTTAATGCGTAAAAATGAAAATGATAGGTGACACCCGACGTCACGTTGCATTGAATGAAGCCGCTGGAGTGTGCTTCATTGTTTTGTGAAATGCAACCGCTTAGATAAGCGATTTACCAATTCCTGTAGATAAAAAAAATCGCGCCTGCTTTTCACGTCAAACGGAGTGTAAATAGATAATGTTGTTCCCTTTTTAAAAAAATAAAAAAAAACGAGCATTATAACAATAAATTTTAATTACACACAGAGGCGTTGTCACGGCTATCAATAACGAAACCACACAGTTGCTGAATATGCGCTATTTCCTTGCTGCTAATTCGAGCATGACTTTTCAAAAAGTCCTCGTGCAGCAACGAACGGGAAGGTCGCTGAGCGAGGCTTCACCTCTGCCATCTATAGCTAACGTGCATGTCAAATTTGATTGTTTACTTTTTCATTCACTTGTGAACTGAATTTTCAGAAGCACTATTCAATAAT
Organism: Eucriotettix oculatus; assembly: GCA_034510155.1. Taxonomy (NCBI): domain Eukaryota; kingdom Metazoa; phylum Arthropoda; class Insecta; order Orthoptera; family Tetrigidae; genus Eucriotettix; species Eucriotettix oculatus. The sequence continues at coordinate 85,941,797 of CM067378.1, read as the reverse complement.
TTGAGTAGATTTACCAATATACCGGATTGCTTGTTTGTTACTCTAGACTTTTACTTTTCGCTACTTAACTTCCGATAAATTCAAAATTTAAACCGTGTGTAAAATATATTATTGTTTATTACAATGTAACACAATTTATTTATAATTCTCTGCCGAGTGGTGGGACACAGGAAGTAACATTATGAGTCAGCTAAGTTAGTCCTTTGCTGAACTCTCGTGTGCGGACCTTGGACTAAATCATCCTGAAGGAGCGTTCCTCAGATTATTATAAATGATAATAACTTCTCCCTTCACTCCAAACACTAACCCTCCTCCTTGATACATATATAGCATAGAAGCGTTCCCTACCGAGTCTAGATATAAAATTATTTTTATTGGCCATCCCTCCTCCTCAAAATTCCACTGTCCTGACATCCTATTGGTATAAAAGGTCCAAATTTTGTGAAATAAGTTAAGTCGTCGCCTCTATGCCACTCTGCGCTCTGATTTTCCTGTATTTGCCTTAGATTAGGCTCTAATACTAAGAAAAAATCTCTTCTTTAATTCTTTTTTAACTAATGTCTTTATCATTTAATCCACCGCCATCATTGTTGCTATTTTAGAGTGCAACCTACCTTGTTCTCCGAACCCTTCCGAAGTTTATTTACACCTTCTTACTTTGTGGAATACTTAAATACTGTATACGTCACAATCCAAATATTTCATGTTGAAATATTTCCGTTGGCATCGAAAAGTAAATTAAATTTCACGTACTCGGGGCTGTTATTAATTTACAATATCTTTGGATTCAGTATGCTCAAAAACTTCAATATAACCAATTAAATATACAAGAAATTGTTTAGTCATATTTTAAACTCATAGAATATTAAGCTACCGTTTCAATGTATTTTATTTCGCCTAATGTAGATGCAACCGCCAACGTAATTTATTCTGCACTATTTAGGAATAAATTCACCCCTTCGCATTATCAGATACATCGTCGATTTACCCAGTTAAAATAATTTTAAAATATAATATAAAGAAACAGTAGTAATGAGTGTAACTTGTAAAAATTCTATTAATATCATAGTTTGTCTGACATTTAAATAAATATTAAATTATTTATAAAAACGTCTGTCAGTTTTTATTTTCTTTAAACGGTGAAATCCTATTGGTATACGTTTCGTCTCTCATTCGAGACTTCTTCACGTATAAAAATTTATCTGTTCATGTACATGACTCCTTCCATGAAATATACTGCGTTGAGTCTCTTGCTTGAGTCTTCTTCGGATTTAAAAATGTAGCTGTTCATGAAAATCTAAATTTTTATACCTGAAGAAATCTCAAATGAGAGACGAAACGTGATATATTTAATCGTTTAAATGAAATAAAAAGTGACAAAGAAGCTCTTTTAAGCAATTTAATTTCTATGAATATTTCTGTTCTAGTAATTATTAATCAAAATTCTCCGCTTTCACTACATCCCCTTGAAGTTGCACAGTGACTTGTGGTCAACTAAACACCAGTTCTTTCTGTAGTTCAACGTGTAAGTTAATCGATAAGTTAACAAATCTACATTAAAGGACGATGTGTTTCGGTGTTTACCCTCATCCATAAATATCGACAATCGGGCCTATTGTATTGAGTTAAAAATACCAGCTCAATATTTCCAAATGCTCCGCGTCTCTTCTTTTCATCAAGTTTTAATCGTTAACGTGTGTGTTCCGTTAAGTAAAGTATTTTAATACTTTCCTAAATTAAAACAGAAGGATTGATACCAATTTAAGCTCAGCCCAATTCCATGAAATGTAATTCTATTCTGATCTTCTAAATACCTCCCTAATCAATAATGTGATTTATTCTTTTTACGTACATCGAAAAGGATACATTAAAATATATCACTGTACATTTTTGTTTTATATTTGTTGGTGTATGACCCAAAAATAATTTACTTCTTATACCATAAAAGATTACTTTTTGACATAATTTTTAGAATTCATAATTTTTGAGTTCCATAATAATGTCTTTTAAATAAAATTGCATTTTAAATTCTTCTGTGCATCAGAATTTAATTCATAACTCTGCTCGTTCACTGTAATTGCTCTAAAAATATTTCTTAAAGATGTCGGACTAGTGTCACGTGATTCGCCTGAGATTGTAATTCCACACAGATCTGTAAACAAGAAATGAATGGATCCTTTGCAGATTCTCGATGTTGCAGAATTGATGCTGGTCGGTAACGTAGAAAAGAAATTATATGTGAGGAATATCTCGAAAGGTTGTAAAGAGGCAAGTAAGTACAGATTTTTACCAGTTAAAACACAGATATGTAGTTTCAGATGTGTGTACAATTTACAGTCAATGAGAAGTTTTTCTGAAAGCTGGCAGGTTTATTTATTCATTTCGTATAATAAGTTATATTTTTGAAAAATTAAAAACTATTTCTTTGTATTCTAATTTTTAATTACGGTGTTTTGAATAATTAATAAGGGGTGTATTTATAAAGAAATTACCAACATATACTATTAATGTAAACAAGAAAACTACTAAAAAATATCTTTGGTGTTTACATCGGTTTCCTACCAAATCATGAAAGCTTTATGGCCTTCTAAATAAAAATATATTAAAGATCGAAATCTTTCCCGGTGAATTGAATGAAGAAATTCTTCTCGGGTTCCCATCCTGGTAATATCGAAGAGCAGCGACGTTTCGCGATATTACCCGGCATTTCTTAAAAAAAACAATATTGCTAAATATTATTATTTTTTAATTAGAAGAGTTATTGTGTAGTCTTTTATAAGATAAACTTCAAACAGATTGCTTTAATACAGGTGGAAAAATTAATAAATCAAGTGGCTAACATTTTGTTATATTGTATGCAAGAAAATATGTTAGAATTGGACAGGTCTTTCACGCAATCCTTTAACATTCAGAAACAATGAAGGCACTTTTCGCTCACAAGAATTAATTCCGCTAGTAGTAATAATACTGCTCGTTAAATAAAAAGTTGCGTCGTTAGTATAAAATAGTGCAATCTAAAGCATGACCTATTTACACGCTAACTGCACAGCGCCACGATTGTCACCTCTAATTTATTATTAAAATAATGTAAATGAAAATAAAAAGGATGAAAATAAAAATGATGAAAATTAAGATTTTTACCAGATATATTTGAATTCAATATACCCTGATGCCACCGAGTCGCTGCAGGAAAATATATTTTTGCTCTAAATCAGAAGAAACAGTGAAAGACTCTGCTGCGATAAATCTTTCAACACACCGCAGAGTTATCGAGTGGCGCGGTCACACGTAAAGAATACTTATGGCTGATCAACAGGTTTACCCGATCCACACACGGATTTTTCACATTCCACTTCTCAACCTCAGACGCTCCACTACTATTTTTTTTGAAGAAGAGAATTGTTTGGATTTTATAGTTACCCGTTCGCAACTCAAAATAAAAAAGAATCGTTTGCCTTTTGCCCCTAAAGTTTGTCAGTAGTTTTTCGTTTCTCCATGCCTTTTGACTAGTTAGTTCTCAATTCACGGTTACTAATCTCAGTCTTGCTACTCGTAAATATACTTTTAAAATTCCCGTTGGGTCCTAAAATAAAATGTATTCCCTTCTCAGCAGTTTTCATTTCTACAGGGCTATTTAGTTCCTATTAATATTTTGTAGTTTATGTCTGGTTTTTATTATATAAATAAAGTGTAATTTATGACCAATAAGGATTATTATTTTTTTTGTTTATAATAGTAATGTTTCTGTGCCTATGTACACTGTCCCGTTTCTGAGATGGTTGTGACATACAGTAACACGCTGCTTAATGCCGTTCAAAGGCTCGTACTGCTAAAGACTGCCTCCATTTCGAGGTCTAGTACAATTTATACACTCGAGAAATATTCCAGAAACAGAACATTATCGAAACAGGAAATACTATAAATGAAAGGAAACTAAGTAAATAAAGTTGAGTGGGACTCGAACCCGAATCCACATTTGTGCAGCGGAGCTCTGTACCCCTCAGCCATGACTGAGATGTGTCAATACGAACAAATGCCAAAAAGTTCTGGTATTTTAATTAACTAATTTTATTGTAAATATAAAAAATAACTTTTATTTAGGTTTTAATTTTAGATCTTGTTCCCAAAAAGTTTTATTTTCCTATATTAATTGTAATTGCAAAAAATGTGCTATCCAATTCTGCACCGTAAGTGAGGATGATCGATAAGCATGTAACGTTCTTTTTAAATATTTATCAAAAATTTAAATTAGTTGTTTTCAAGTTGTTATGATTTTCGATTGAGAAAATAAGTATTACTAATTTTAATGCGTTTCTCTATACCAATAAATAAAATTTAAGTGGTCTATATGTTTGTCTCGAATAGGTTCCGAAACGGCTCAACGGATTCAATGAAAATTTGAGGGTTTAAAAATAGGAATTTTTTCTTTAATATTCGTACATATTTCATTTCAATAATGATATTAATATGATATAGTATAATATAAATATTAATTCTACGGGAAGGTTTCTTGGCGAACGTGCGTTCGAATCTCCTAAAAGTGGATGTGTGTTTCATATAATATTGATGTATGCTTCGAAACGGGCAAACGGATTTCAGTGAAAATTTCAGGAATTTTAACTTAAATTTTCGATATATTGCAGAGTTCAGAAGATATTAATGTAAATATTTATAAATTCATTGAATTGCCGCGCTAAAAGGCGGCGTGAAAAAAAAATACTGCGAGTTAAAAGTCCTATTAGGCGTTCCTATTCCATTCATCCCATTTAATGTGTTATTATAAGCGTAATTGAGAAAGAGAGAAGAGGGGTTGGGCGAGCATTCTCAATTCATCTAGTGTTGTAAACGTGCAAAACAGTTATAAGGTTTGCCGTGAAGCGATCATAAATAAATAATACGGTACTTTCGTTTTAGGGCAATATAAAAATAACTTTTTCCGCGCGAACGAAGTCGCGGCCATAACTAGTTATATATATTTTTTTCTTTTTCCATAACTTTACATGAATTGTTAAACAATAATTGTTTCGTTCTACCTTGATTTCCCCATACTTACTAATTCAAGAGTTAAATAAAGGTTTTATTTAATGGTATCAATATCTTCTGATTAATAAATATAACGCCGTGATTTAAGCACAAGAATAGTATAGGGCCTGGAGGAAAGATATGAAGGAAATGAAAATAGCTGGGGAAATTATTAACTTTGCAAAATTCTTCCTAATTTACGAAAAACAATTGCAGACGCCACGATGACCGTTGCTTACCAACTTAACAACTTGTAGCAGTCAGCAACGTTATCGTGTAACGCTTTTGATTTTTCGATTTACAAATATTTCAAATCGTCGTCGTACCCTTATTATGCTATAAACATTGTGTCGTTACTTAATAATAAAAGCGTTCACCTGAGCAAGGTCAGAGCGAGTGAAAATTTGTTTGAGTATCATCAGGTAATGGGTTCATCAGCGCTCCGCCTGGGACCAATGTGGGAAGGCGCGTTAATACACTAAGCGCACATTATGAAGGGAATCTAACATGAGGGACTTTTCGATGATCAGTAATCCTGGCGGAGTGGTTAAAAGCCGCAGTCATTATTATGATGAGGGCGAAGAGAGCCGAACCAGGTGAAATATTAAGCGGGGTTCGAGCCTTTAATTCCTTAATGACGCTCGTAAAAGTTTAGCGGCGAGCTACGCGTGATATTTTGATCGTTTGTGTATGAAGTTTGCCTCCCGCGCTTTTAAAGCCTTTAACCCAGTAACAGAACATTGTTTTAAGCTCTCGTGAATATTAATAGTGATCATACTTTTATGCGTTTTTCCTGGTTATATTTCCATTAAGTCAAATGAAGCTACCGAACTAGATGGCTGAATTAGCAGCTGAATCAAGAATAGAACTTATTTATTTAGGAGAATTCTTTACATCACATCCTCATTAGAGTACAAACACTAAAACATTTACAGCTGATTAATAAATACTTTTATGAAAATATAAATTGATAAACAATAATTAATAAATTCAAAATATAATTTTTGTGTGGGACGAAATATAATCAACATCAAAAATTAGGAAAAGGACCTAAGTCATCAATCTCTTCAGTATTTCCTGTTTGATTGGTGTACAAATTAAAACGGAACTGGTGCAGTTTTAGTACCCTTGTAGTTATATCGTAACCACGAAGCCCGGCCCCTTACACGTGATTGGTGCACAACTAGTGACGTCATATATAAGTAATATTTATATATTATAGACCCAGATGATAAAAACAAAATTCACAATGTAGTTTATAAATTAAAATGTGTATACATAAGACAAACTAAACGAGCAATCAGCACCAGAATAAAGAATCACAGATCGAATATTAAGCTTTCACAAGAAAATTATCCGTTATTTCAAAACATATTTTAGATTCTAACCACACTATTGACTGGGATAATTTCCAAATTTTAGACAAAGACAGTAATTGCAAATCCCGGTTAGATTCAGAAATGCTACCCATTAAACAGATTAATACTCTGAATGTAAAAGAGGACACGGATTTACTCTGTAGTATATATAATGTCTTGATTCATGTATCAAATATATAATTATTATCTTTACTTTTTAAAAATTTGTCTTTTGGTACTTTAATTACTGTATTCTTTGGCTCTACTATAATATCTTTGGAATGTTATAATTTTTGTGCGTTGTTATTCAGTTCAACGTGAAGAGGGTCCAGATCAGAACCAAAACATGTAGTTGTTTTTAAATTATAGTTCGTTATGTTCCACTAATTTTTTGTCTACCTTTGGCGTTATTTAAATTTTAATTTAAAATTACCGATATTAATAACTAATTTTTACACGTAACTTGAAACCCGATACCTAATTTGTCTTACTAATATATACAATTGAGCATACTAATTACAGTATCTCCAATAATGCAATATTTATATTCATTTCGTATTATTCGCAAAATAAAAGGTTAGTAAATTAAAACTGGAATAAGATTTAGAGACAAAACTTTCTCTCTCTAGGTGATCATTTTAGAATTGCAAGGCTAAAATGATACATAGGCTGAACTATGCAGAGAGTAAACATAGTTCATGTAAATTGGAATATTAAGAACACTGGAGCGTATGCAACGATGGAGATGATTTCCCAATATCTTACATTTATTTGATATATATGTTCACAGTTATAAATCGCTGTTTCCTCAGAAATCCAAGCGTAATTTCAATATGGAATAAGTCATTTCCGACCACATGGGACGTTCATAATGTATATAATGGCGTTTTTAATCAATTCCAATGAACCTCTATTTCAGGGTTCCCTGCAAAAAAAATTGAAGTGGTAAAGTACAAAGTTTTTATATTAGATGTCAGGGCATATTGATGCCATCTTCCGAAACGAGTTAGCGGCAAAGTTTATTATTAACAACCTAATACTTGAGCTTCGTTGTCTAAATTTATCGCCATGATTAGGTTTTTCTTTATTCCGATACTTTTAGGAAATGGCGCTCATGCAACAGAGATAATATAAAACGTGGGGGTATAATATCGATAAGTGAGAAACACAGCTGTTTTAATATTTATTCCAGACATTCAACCTCCGGAACTGAATTGAAAATGTCCATATCTCACCGTGGGCATGAAAATTAAATTTTAAACAATATAAATTTTTGTCCAGAGTGTTATTTTTAATGTACGCTTTTTATTTTCGTATGTTTATGTTTCAAAGTTAACATATACAATTTTCTGAAGATTGTTGAGTAATTATATTGGTGAGTGCTAATGTAGGCAATGATATTTGACTGTAGCTGCTAGTAGTAATCAAGTCGCAATACCTCCTGTGACGGCCACGAGATAAATCAACCGACGTTTTGTCAATATGGCAGAGGCCCAGTGTCCCTGCAAATTCGTGATTGTTGTCAAGAGAAGACCACTAACCGATTATGGCCAACGATTTATTGCCATTAAGCAGAATCCGATGTCACCGTCACTCGTATAGGAATGGTAATTTACTTATTATAACCTCTGTTTATCAACTTATTATCGTTCATACTTTTATTCCAGCGTGGGGAATATCACAGAAATTAAATAATATTAAATTTCATTTTTTTTCTTTACCTCTCAAGTGCTTTCATGACCTCACTACGCGCAATAAAGTTCAAAATTGTTTCTTTCAAACAATTTATTTTCCATCCAATATCACCTGTATCCTAATACTAAAAACTCGAAATTTAATTTCATTTGCAGAATGGATTTCTTAAGCATTTCTGTTTCACATTTCCTTGGAGAAACATCCTTCATGTCCTATCGCTTTTATCTTCTTCCTTATAGTTTTAAACAGATCATTGCGTTCATTACTTAAGTCTTTTTGCATTTAAGGTACTACAGGGCTGACTTGAGATAGTTAAACAATGTTCTTCAAAAGGATCTCCTTTAACTGGTAGTTCTGGCAGGGTCTGCTCAGTATTTAGCAACATTTACGTTAATAAATTTTAAAACAGCCTGTAGTAATAAAACACAGTGTTTAAAAAGGACAAAGGCTGGTATAACAAAGAGCAACATCGGGTGTGCCTCAGGGATCAGTAATCGGGCCTTTAATATTCCTCATATATATTATGTTGTTTTGGTGGGACTTGTAACTAGGAAGTAATATGGAATTTATAATGAGTTATTAATAAACCCACAAACGCTGGAATGAACAAAATTCAGTATCCTACAGCCAATCCATATTTTTTTGTTCTCTTTTATTAAAAATTTTTGTATCACAAATTTGTTATATATTTAAAGCATATCAAATACTTATTATTTAGAGATCTACTAATGCACTTTCTCACAGACAGCTTGTTTTATTTTATTTTAACATCGACTCACCCTTATTCAAGAACCCTATATATTAATGGCCTACCAATTAAATCAATTATTAATTTTGGTGGTCATATGGGAATTTTATATAGAAGGGCTCGAATGAATGTGAACTGGAAATATACTTATTTCCGCTAAATTGCAGCACTGAGGCAAATACAATTAGCGAAAAATAAGTAAGTGAACAACGTTTAATAAATTTCGTGCAGATATACGATTGAGTTATATCATAAATGTGAAATAAATTTTGAGCCAAAGCTTAGGGTAGGAAGCAGAAGGACATTGATCGTCTTGAAAAGCGTGAAAATTCTTACATTTCGTGACGTGAATTTTAAAATATGATGACAGCGTCAAATCGTAGTAATGTACTTATAAGATATTCTAAAATTGTTAAAGTTTGTTGTTATCATTACAGAAAACACCTCGATAAACTTCAGATGTGAGCAGAAAAATTTGTAATAGGCTAAACTTAGGCACTGTTCTAGAAATTTTTGACAATTATAAATAAAAATGATAATCTGTGTGATCTATTTAAATCATACACGAGAAACTTATGGGGTTAAATTGGTAGAGGCCTTACAATAATAATGTACACTCTTAAACAGATCAATAAGCTATTGGAACAATTTACCTGCAATACTGTTTGAGGACAATCTTTCCGAATTTTTAAAAATAACTTTAATAAATTCGTGAATTGAATTGTTTTTATGTAAAAATAAATAATAAATATTAGTAGCGTGGATATTTTTTCCTTTCTGTTTTTCAGGACAATTTATAGGATACGTAGGACTGCTTTAGTATAGCATAATTGTTTATATTTTTTCTCAAGCTGCCACCAGTGTCGATCCCATTACAGCAATGTATTTGTACTGCATTGTACTACAATTTTAATACAGAAATATAGTTATAAAAATAGAAAAATTACTGAATTTGTTAAATAACGATTAAAAATGCCCTGTGAACAAGACTAACTCAATGGACGTTTCTTGCAACGTGCGATATCATATTACAAATGTTCTTTTTCTTTTTTTCTTTGTATTAACATGGTGGCAAAAACGGTAATGAGTAACAGAACCCAATAAAGCAGGATTAATTAAGTTTTATAAAGCAGAAGGGTGAGAATTTTCTATTTATATATCGCCTCCGTAGAGGATCTGACTTGCGGTCGGTTCTATGTAGCGTTATTAAGACGTATATTACGAAGGCCGTGTAAATATCCGCGCTTCTAATGAAACTCCGCAGCAGCAGTCAGTATATTTCACATATTCTCATAGTTATTAATAAAGCCGTGTTAACAACTTAAGGTGAGCTTCGTACGTCTGGGCTACTGGAACCTAAAACAAAATTGGAAAGAGTCACACGGCCACTTGCGTCATTGGGATAAAATTTATTTTACTGTTCTATTGGATTACGGCTTACAAATATATATATATATATATATATATAGTACAGGATTCAAATGAACACAATATGGAAAATATCAGTTTTACACAGCTGGTGAATCAACCGCCCGTTGCCCAATAATTCATTTATACTAACCCACTACAGCGTATAATCTTAATTTGTCAACACATGACTAAACGATCAGATAGATCGTCACATTTTTCGGTATTTACCTTTACACACCCCCTATCATCGAAATGGCTCATATGAACGCTGAAAATAAAATGCTTTATATAGGAGATTGATTGAATACCGCCGAATGAACGTGTATATAAATCGCAATTCAAATAGAGCACCTTTCACATTTGCACAGAATATTATTTCAAATACAGTTCATTTGTTCGATGTCAAATTAATCTGTAAATAATAAACGCAGTATGGACGTGCCACAATAACAACAACGAACCTCCAATCTACTAGTGAGTCGTCACGATATTACATGGGGGATAGCGCTCTGACGGCTGGAAAACGAGGTTCCTTGTGAGTTAGATGCAAGATAGAGGGGGGCGACCGAGAGCACGACCACGAGGACCATTTCTTCTGTATTTGGACGCTCTTGAGCAGAAATGGGTCCATTTTATATTGTGGTTTTGGTTTTATATTATCCCTGCCTGCCACGTGGCAACCCCAGAGGTCTGAACTAAATTACGACGGCGAAAAGGAGAGTTTAGTTACAAAATTGCTTTTAAAAATTATTTTCTAATTATATTTCTGTACGTACTTATGGCCACGCTTATGGACCTGTTTACTAATTTGAAGAGAACGTCGATATTATGCTTTCCGGATATCACCGCGGTTCTTCGCAACTGAGTTTCATTAAAAACATTATTTCTATGACAGTAGTGAAATAAAATTCTGTCATGTGAGAATGTGAAGTCCTGGCCTAGTCAGATGACGCCACACACCGTCACTGCCAAAATTCGGCGTACAGTCTCATTTTCTCAACAGCCTCAACACCGACAATTTTTATTATATATCACTGGGGTCCGCTCCTCCTCCTCCGCGCTTCTGAGAATTTTTCTTCCCAATTGTTTTGGAAAGTTTAACGTAATAACTGACTTTAGGAATTTTGAAACTATTTTTATTAATAGAACACGTGGTGATATCTATTGCCTTTCTTACATTAAACTGGTGAAGTAGCAGCCTCCCATGTTCAAGATGAAAAGAAAACTTGATACTACTTCCTTCAATTAAAGTTACTTCCTTTCTATTCCATACAATTATCAAGTAATGTGCACCAATTAAATAGATCGTGATAAATGAGTTAATGTCGGTCTCGCTGTGAGGTTCTTGTCTCTATTTAGGCGAGTTGCGAAAAACCCGCTGGTGCAAGCCAACACGAGCGAGGTAATATGACAATGACCTATGCGAATGAGCACACACGAGCCGCAACCCTACACGCCTACGTAATTTGGCCCTGCTATATGTCTCCCGGACAAAATACCGACAGATTGGTGCAGCTGTCTTGGCGCGCCATTACTCAATCGCTCTGTTGACGAATGGTACCAATAATGTGCGAGACGCGAGCGGTGAAATTCCAGGAGATAAATGTTCCTCCAAACACTGGAGCAGAGCTGCTGGGATTAGCCTGGAGATTTCCTCAGACAGCGCTAACTGCAATCGTGATCACTCCTCTCATATTTATCCGCAGCCACGTGAGGAAAAACTTTGATTCGTTCGACACGAATCGAACTTTCCCCAGAATTCCCATATGTTAACTTTAAAATTAAACGTCCCCATTAATCTCTTTCAAGAAAAAGCCAGCTCGAAGCATTATAGCATAAATGCAAATTTTTATATAAAAAAACGACGGTTGATATATCCTATATTCTGTTATGTTCAATTTAATAAATTAATGATTTGTTCAATATCACCTATACTTATCTCAAATCTGTTTAATATTTTGTAAAATGAAAAATGGTAATTTAATTATGTAAATATTAATAACACTTAATTGAGTTTTTAAAATTATTTATGTAATTATATTTGTAAACACAAATTCCTAGTTGGGTCCTGCACTATTTATATTACCAACAAATGTGGGGTTAAAGGGGCAATTAAATATTGAAATAACAACAGGTTAGCCGAGGAGTATTCTTTATAAATGATATTTGTCACCACTAATTATTGTGGGGCAACAAAGGGTAGCAGAGATCTCGCTTACTATGACGAACTTATTTTTATTATTCTTTGGCCTATTTTCACTCTTGTGCAAAGCGATTCCCTCCTTCCGGAAATTTCTCGTGGATGCAGGTAGACAGCCGGCTGTAGCGAACCTTTCCTCCCACAGGATGTTATTCGGCAGGCGGAAGAATAGAAGGGTTCACATCGTCAGGTGACGAAAGAAAATAAATTTTCCGTCTCGGAGAGGTCGTTCACGTCTCAGCATAGTTTTGACTGGAATATCGTAATTTCGTTATTCATATTTCGTGACTGCATTCTACAAATCATTGAAAGCGTTTTTCGCTGTTATTAAATACTTCTTCGTTAAAACTTCCGAGCAATACTTTTACTTCTCTCCTCTCTTGGCCTCCCATTCCTTCTCATCTCTCATACTTCCTCTTTCTTCTAACTTCAGAACCACACTCCTTGCATTTCTCCTCTCCCTCAGTCTTATTCCTTTCAACTTCTAACACACACCACCTTATCACCTCGCAGCCAATCTTTCTCTTCGTTCTCTATGGAAAAACGCCACCTCACATAACGTGTCTTCGACAAACATCATTAATTTGTCGTTCGGGATACGCACTTACGAAGGAAAGGGTAAATCATGAGAAAATTTCGTGGGTCAATGTCCAGTGGTAGGCAAATATCTTTAATCTCCTGAACCTAGCTAGCAAGCACGTTTCTTCACCACAGTCTGGCGTCTTTCTAATCATGAATTTTCCACATCTACTCTGCCTGTCTCTAAATATTCTTAATTTTATGTATTTAATTGGTCCTAAAGCAAGTATTAAAATTGGAAGAGTGCGCTACAGTTTTATCTGATTCTGTACAATTTGTTTCGTCATGTTAATCATTGTTCTCATTTCCTTTCTGTTAAAAAGTATATTTAGTACAATTGAATTGATTGACAAAGAACATTACATAAGTTTACAGTCCTTTATTCAAAAATTAATATTAATCATTATATTAGCTCAATAAAATTTTATTATAATCAACTGGAAGATTTTCTTGGAATGTTTCTGGCATATTAATGTAATAAGGAATTTTTGGAAATTTTCTCTTCACGTTCGCTTCATTACCCTTATTATTTATGTTTTTTTATTATTTTTAACTGTCACTTGAGGTAAACTGTGCCATTATCTCTACCGATTATATTTGCGCGTCCGAATATTTAACGTAATTTATAACATAGTTGTAAATGAGAAACAAGTCTCCAGATTTATCCAAAGGGACGTGAATTTCACGTCTTCCATAAACCAAACATTTTTCGTTTCTTCTTTTATTGTAAAGGAAGTAAATTCTCTCTTTAATGCAGTACTGTACTTTCATTGGAGGTGGTAAGGAAGAGCGCAGTCGGGATATTTTTCCGTTCGCCATGCATATAGATATCTCCCCCGCCCTCTACCTGGCGGGCATCGTTGGAGTTTATTTTCACGGGCAATAGATTTTGTAAATTGCTCGCGCCGGGCCGAAATAGATGGCACCAGCGTGCTGCCCTCCAGCCCAGCTTTGCCGCGCGATTCCAACCCACACAAAACGAAGACTTAATTAACGGCGTCCCATAATCGAACGAGTTGTCATTTCACCGACTTTTATGCACTCATATACGGTTGCGCGAAAAGAATTCAACGGGAGTCGATATTTTTAAGCGTTCTCTGCAATGGCGGCAATCTATCGTTCAACCGTAACGGACGTAGTTGTGTTGATTGCGACGTATTAAAAATGGCACAAACAAATCTTTGAAACAGGGACAGCGAGACATCGGTTTAATGTTGTCCATTTCTGATTCGTTGTATCAAAAATGTTGACGAATGTGTGTCCTACACAACACTGATCTAAACATGTTTCCCATCCTGTGATTAATTTGAAAAGTAGGTTTTCTACTTTTAAAGGAATAGAAAAAAGCATCATTTCTCATTCCAGAATCTTATTTAGTATTGTTTGAGCGTTACTTTCCATAGTCTTTAAAGGTAAAGGACTGTACTTTCAATCTAAAAAATTAAACAAACAGGATGTCGTTTGTTCTGTAATTGGCTTCAAAAGAGTGGCTGTAAAATATTTTTATTAAATTTATATTTAAAAATTAGAGGCAAAATTTTTCTGAAATATTACTTAATGATAGTGAGTGATATCACATATCACTGAACTGAAAATGGATAAATTCTCCTACGCATATGGGGATACTGCCAACGATTGTTTAAGGAAAACAGAAATTGATAGGAATAATCTTGTGTTAGTAAACCACCCAGACTTAAATTTGCGAAGTAGAGATATAAAATATGATAAACCTGGAAGTGATTCGAACCTGGCTAACAAATATAGATTAGATTTTAGTGGAAACCATTATTAGTCTAAAAACCTTTGTCAGTGTGGCAGTATGTATGGTCCAAACTACTGGTCCGAATTTGACCTAATTTGGCACACGTGTTACTCAGAGCCCGAAGCTGACCACGATCTTTAAATTTTTAAACGTGCCCAAGTTATGTGAGAAAAGTGAAAAACATTAGGTAAAAAAATGTTTCGTGTCCCATACACGCATCGAGGTATCCTAAAAAAACAGAGCAAAGCGTGATACTTCATTTGCTACAATTATATTCTATAATATCAATGTCGTCATTTGATTTTATAATTCATAATTTAATATTTCTGTTATCCACTCTGTTCTTTATTATTATATAAAACAGAATTTAGTTTACAGCTGCATTAAAATAATCATGCTTAAAAGTGCATAATTAATAATATTAAAAAAATTGGAGGGAAAGAAAACCGTGAATGTTTTCTCAATTGGTTATCGTCATTTTTATATTTGGCGTTTCTTTTAAAAAAATTCATTATCAGTAGAAGTTAAGGCTGAAATTTCAAAGCAGCAAAACAATTCTTTTTAATTAGAAATATTGCTTCCATTTTATTTCCAACTGAGATAAATTCTTTCAGAACTTAAATAGGTGGCTGTTTCTAAAATTTTATTATTAGTAAATATTATTGTTACATTTTCTATTGTTTTGATTGGTTTCAGCCTAAGAGGATTTTACGAATAGCCAATAAATAGGCCATTGACAAAAATAGATATATCAAGAAAACTTGGGAAAGCAATGTTTGGAATTTTTTTATTTCCTCTCGCTTTTCTTAAA
Source organism: Eucriotettix oculatus (assembly GCA_034510155.1). Lineage (NCBI taxonomy): Eukaryota > Metazoa > Arthropoda > Insecta > Orthoptera > Tetrigidae > Eucriotettix > Eucriotettix oculatus. The sequence continues at coordinate 85,926,212 of CM067378.1, read as the reverse complement.
CCCTCTTAACTTCGATCTCGTTAACAGAAACCCAACAACAGTATATTCTAATTTATTCTATACCATTGCCACAAAATTTTAGTTCCAATTTAAATTTGTACTATTACAAAATTCTACTTTTTGTTTCCTAAATTGTTAATTTATGTAAGTTCTCCGTAGAGTCAAATCTGATGAAGGCACGAATTTTCTTTTTAAAAGAAAGTTTATTTTATTCTGCATTTCCTATTATTTACCAATTCATATTTTAATTTTTATTTCTCATTGTTATTATGTTTCCAATCTACTAATGAAAATATTATAAAATGACTTCTTATGATCATTTATAAAAGCCTCTTTGTCAGTTTTTATTTTATTTAAATGATGAAATGTACTAAGTTTCGCCTCTAATTTGAGACCCCTTCAGGTATACTAAAATGAAAATTACAATGAATTACATTAGAAGAATTCTCAAATGAGAGACGGGACATAGTATATTTCATCTCTTAGGTAAAATAAAAAACTGACAAAGAGGCTGTTATTATTCATTTACTTATTTATTCAAATGTCAGATAAACGATTTATCATGGTATTATCGGTCTTGCAGACTCAACCTAAGGCAAAAAAGTAGTCTCAGGCAGATAATAAATGGTAATTTAGTAGACATAGGGCCTATGTATATTTTTTATCTGTACCTGCAAACTGACTGAATATAATTCAATAACGTAAAACGGTGAAACAATTAACTTCAATCGTAAATCAATTAACGTCTGATATTCAAATAATTAAATTAAATCATGAGTTTCACAGACTATTTTTGACTATATTGAATGACGTTTCGTCACCCCATTTGGGATTTCTTCAGGTGTTATTACGAAACGTCGTTCAGTCTAGTTAAAAACTGCCCGTAAAACTGGTGGTTAATTCATTACATTCAATTAAAATCATGTTATCTACCCATTTACTCCTGTTCCAAAATTTAATAAAGGTCATCGTTTTCACATTTCTGCTGACCTTCTTTTGATAATACTTTGGAAAGTGGAATAGAAACGCATTTATATACGAAACGTGTAGAAGAATAATTTCAGTTACAAACAGAAAGGATTGATTCAACAAGTTATTTATTTAAATTGTATGTCCTCATGTAAGTTTCAGGGAAAATAATTATATTTATATCATCGAGCCATCAAGATCAAAATTTAAAACAAATCAAATATTTTATATTGGTTGCGGCTTATAATTATTAACTTAAATCACATTATAACAGCGTATAATAAAATAAGTCAGCATATTAAATATTTTGGTCACGTGAAATAATTAAAATTAAATTTTTACACTATTTAATTAATATAATTATGATTATTTTCGCTCTGAGTTATTTTTAAAATAATAAAAGACTACTTATGGTTACTGCTGACTATTTTATGTAACAATACAATTCGTTTCGATAGTGAATTATCTTAATAAAACACCCACTATATAGTTAATGTTGGCCAGACTGTTCTGTACGAGTCTAACTCTAAATGTCAAGCGTCACATTCACCAGTCAAAGATAATTGTGAAAAGAGAATAATTTTATATCATTTCGAAGTTCGAATTTCAGATTCCACCGCTTGCAAGTATTCTCGTTTTTCGAACAGTCTGACATTTCATCATCCATCGGTGCACAAATTAAAATGTCCGACGTGTGGTTCGACCTCGCGTGATTCTCACAGCTGTGTAGGAACGCTGCAAACCTTACATTTGCGTCTCGTGGGACATGCATGCGTACATGCACAAAAGTGCATAAATTCTGCGAGCGAACTAAAACAACAGACTCCAAACAGAGAGCGACGGAAATATTTCTGCAAACTAACAAAGTTTGATTTTTTTCTGCCAATATAACAAACGATTGTCAGGTACTTTTGTTCTACAATAAATGAAAAGACGCCCAATAAGTCAGAATATAATTTTATTGCTATTCAATTCATATAAATGCTACGTTTCGTCTCCCTTTCTAGATTTTATCAGGCATTCATAACATTGCAAAAAATTAAATATGGGTTCTATGTTACAATTTTTTAAAAAAACACATACTTTAAAACTTACAAATGTAGTACTTTAAGTCCTTCTCTCCTTGACTCCCTCGTCCGAAAATTCTATTAATGTATAGAAGTATTTACTCGGACTACCTCCAGCGACGGTTACGGCCGAAATGATGTGGTAACAATGAGTGCTTTCGGCAGTTAAATTATAACTATGGAAATATAATTTTATAAAAAGGTTGTAAAATTTACAACCAATTTCAGATTTTATTTTTATCAAAAAACAACGTTTCGGTATTTATTTGTACCTTCTTCATGTTATTGTACTGTGGAGAAACATTGATAAACCAACATTTAACATGAAAACCCAAACAATTTACACATTTTTCAGTATTAATATATAAATAAACAAAAAAGAGGTACACAAATGAGAACACTCACCTAATGATCAACACATCAACTGTCACATTTTAAATACAACAATATTTATAAAATTGTCGTATAGCCTCGGGGAGACGTTTTCAAAATATTGTAAAAATTTGTGCTCACGTTCATAAATATTGTTGTATTTTCTATATTCCTGACGTTGGCGACACCTACCCTTCCACTCCATAAATTCAAATTTTGGGAGGATAGGAGGAGCTAACTAACCCTAGCCATCTTTTGGGTCAACAGACTTGCTGACCTTGGCTGACCTAGGTTTTTCCCCGAGTCGCGAAATCCTTCCAGACAATGGACTGAGACTGCTCAAGCGCTTGTGAAACTTCAAGTTTATAACTGTGCTTGTTTACTGGGTTTACCCCAGAAGGGTTCCTTGTGAACATATGAGGATCTATTCTCTATCAAAACTTCGTACAGAAAGCTTAATATAGTAAATTAATTAGGATAAATAAAATAAAACAAAAAAAGAAATTATGTTTCTCATTACGTGTTAAGTGATGTCTCTCTTCGGCAGTGCTTATTCTTTACTATCGATACTAATTTGGAAAGCTCCTTAAGCGTATAACCAACATTTACCAAATATTGAACTTCTTACCAAAGAATGACAATCCCAAGTTTCTCATTAGTTTTATTTTATTATATTGAATACCAACATTATGAATACTTATATATCTATCTTCTCTTTTTAAAATAAATACTGCTACTATCAATTGTTTTTGTTATAATTTCTTCAAGTAATTTATTACATTTTGTTAAAGGACTGATTTTTATTTAGTATGATAATAATTTTTACAAATTTTAATCAGTCACAATAACGAAAACTATAATTTAATTTTGATTTCAAATTTAATTAGCAGGATCTTTCGGCATTGCCATAGTCATCCTCATGTAATTTAGTATGCATATATATATATATATAATTTCTAACTTTCTTCATGGATTGTACGTGATTCCAGGCTGTGCTGGCTACACAGAACATTATCGAACTGCGGAGTTTCTGAAGTTGAATAATTATTTTCCTCATGTGCTAACCAAGCACAATCGGCTACATACAACCACCAACTGTCGAAAATTTGATTTCAATGAGTCCGGATCTTGTAATTTAGCGACGTCAAAATTTTAATGGCAATGCCGAAAGCTGCTGCTAAATAATTTTGAATTCAAACTTAAATTATAATTTTGGTTATTGTGACTGATCAACATTGGGAAAAATTCTTATTATTGTTTTGTTTTGGGCCGTGGACCACCATACATTTTTTATTCGTTGCCCACCCCGGATATAGACTAAAAATTGTAGGTAATATCCATGTAGTGAGATACTTTCATAGTTTCAATTCCTTGCCACAATTATCATAAAAGCAATTACCGAGTTTCTCCATTAACATATTTGTATAGTCCTGCATAATGTGCTCGACTGCAGCCAGTTATCAGCTTTTTAGCCCGGAACGCGGACGACGAGAACAAAGCTTGTAATCCGCAGGAGCGCGAGAGTAAATAATAATTACAGCTGCAGTTATACAGTATTTACTCTGGAAACAACTTGTCGACGCAAGCATTGGCGCTAAGGTACGAGCTGAAGCTAGGGGAAGTTACAAAACGATTAAACTAATCACGTAATTACATTCATCCAGTTCACACTACCAGAGACATCTCGTGGGCGACTGCACAACTTTTCTTTCCTACTCGGCTCCGGTAATCTTGTTATCAAAGTAAATAGTACCCCCCACCATTTTGAATGGAAAATTAGGTAATCGTGTTGTCACATCATTACTTAACTTCACTAAGTTGGTAGAAATTAAGTATGTTACAAGGTTCTTTATTAAAGTACAGTTAACTGCTTACCGGAATGTGATACAATATTTCACGGCGTGGCATCCAAAAAATTTATTTAAACTTATTGTTTACATCCAACTTTCTTATTCTTCCGTTAATCCTTTTTTATTATTATTCCCAGTTATTGTTTCTTATTTATTGCCATACTCATGCAAACCATAAATTTATACGCTATTTTCTATTCACTGTAAGTTATAAATATAATTTTACTTCTCTTTTAATGGCATATTTAGACTTAATCAACTTTAATCACTAAAGAGGTCATATTAAAGATATAAAAGGTTGAGAGTAAAAAGAATTTGTTTTTAATAAATATATATCAACAAATATATTATCTAATTTTTCTCTATATTCATCGAGAGAACATTTTGTCACGTCAGACGTTCCGTCGATTTTATTTGATAATGAAGTTTGAAATCTGTCTAAAATAAGAATTCCGATGCCCGTTAAGGTGCGGGAGGGGCGTGAGCTTGAATTATCCAATGAGAGTCCTCTAAATAAAAGGACTCTTCAGGCAACATTGCTGCGATTGGATGATGCACGGTCAACAGCCTTCGGACTTCTTATTTTAAGTAGACTACAGTAGCTTAGCATGCCGCGAGTTTATGGGAATATTTTATAAGCTAACTTTTATTCTTGCAAGGGTAATTTAATTATTTAATTTGTTCAAGCTTTATTTATTTATCTTAACCCATTCCAGAAATACTTATAATATATAGTTGTGTCTTCAAATGAGCCACAGTTCCTTAATTCCGTGATTTCCAGCGAGAAGAAACATTTTCCAAATTGGGCAGTGAGTCTTTAAGAAAAATTAGGCTGATTCGTCAGTGATGTATATAGTAAGGAGATGTCATTCATGTCAATCGCTGTAGTTCATCAAAGGAATATAGACTTTTGATAGGGCAGTTAATAGTTTCACTTTGGAGTTAAAGTTAGCTGACTACTAAGTGACTCAATGTGGACTCATCAGATACCAGATGAACACCAGGTGTGGCTGACGAAAGGGCACTGAAGTAGTTGAAATGTGACTAAGTGGCGTAAATTTCAAACCTCTATACGAATGAGTTACCAACTTGCCCTGGTATTTCTTGTCTTGCTCATATATTAAATGGTCTCTGATCATGAGATGTGTGCTGTGTTGTAATGCATAAATTTCCATCACACGCATCTCGACGCAACAGTAATTGACACACCTGATTGATGTTCCATTTGTAGGCAGCCTCAGCCTCATGTTGCCTGGTGCTTCCAGGAATTCACCTCTGTTGTTGTTTCTTCATTCCTTCAGTCCTTCCTGTCTGCAACGTTCTCGGGTACTTTTCACAGATATGGATCATGACTTTGAAAGCTGTTTACAAATATTTATCAACCTTCTGTAATGGTCAGCTAACAACTAAGAACTCATCCACCATTGACTATGTCTAGGTTCTCATGTACCACTGATCAAACACCTCCGGTCTAGTCAACGACTGACTTCTCTCCCTTCGTGTCTCGTCCACCACTCTCTGTCATTTCTCCTCGACACTCGCATCTCCCGCCGAATTTTCTTTCTCATCTCTACCATGGGGGTGTAATCCTCGTCAAATGACCTCTTCTACTACAATCAGATTCCAAATAATTCGCGATGGTCAGTCATTCAGCCGGAGAGAGAACTGTCGTTGTGACATTCCCCTTTGGGTCAACACCATATCCAAGTATCGCGAGAGATGTGGTTAATACCTCACGGCCAGGATTACACACGCGTCAGGTCTTTTTTTCCCCGTTTCGACGGCCCCGTATGGTCACAGAGTGGATCTTCCGTCTCACTGGACACGCTTCCATCAGCTAAACTTAAAATTATTCATTAGTGGGCAAAGCTCTAATTCAATACTTCTGTGCAAGAAGTCAACAGACCTGAGTATTAGCTGTATTAAACTCATAAAATTGCGGCTATAATAGTAAGTATTCACTCAAGTGTTCATCAACGTTGAACGAGGGATACAATTACCCAAAACAAGTTCATTTTAGGCGCATCTAAAAGCTCACCTTTTGAATTTTTTAAAAAGAAAAGAATGTATCTTGATGTGTAACGAGCTAAAAGGGATTAAGTTGAAGAAATAAAACAGATGAGCTTAAGTCATCTTTTGTTATTATATTTTTAATTCAAATCTGAAGTTCTTATATCTTATATACATTAGAGGAGGTTTAAACGTTTTAGAGGCCCTAAATCCAAGTAATTGTGCGGTGATGTAAAGAAACCTAGGCAAACCTCCGCGGTAAGAAGTTCAAGTTATTGTGACGACTAAACGACTTTTTTTTCCTTAAATTGTAAAAGCCCGCCTCCTTTGCATAGTTGTGAAGTGTTGCATGTAGTGAGTGTTATTGGCTGCGAGGTATTAAAGCGCCGCTATCCCCGTCCTTGGCAGTATTGCTCAGGCTGTAAGTCGCGATGATAAAACTGACACGCAGTGGTGGTAAAATAAAACGTTATGCGCTTGCGGTACTTCCCTCCAAAGCAATAAAAAAAATCCATTTCAGGGGATCTGGCTTATCTGACACACAAGGAGTGAACAATCGGATGGAAGCAAACAGCTCAGTTTGCTTTGAAGAGGTGTCAGCTTAATCTGCATTACGCAATGCTGAACTTTATAGGTAATCAACCGTCGTCCCGCCTTAACGACCTCGTGTGCATCAGAGGGAAACCCTCACTCTATTTTATAAACAGAAATTTTAAGGGATATTTCTGGAACGCAACAATAACCTCATCAGTCCGTGACATTTTGAAGTTATGCAACTAATCAGAAGTAATAGAAAACAAATAACTTCTATTTGAGAGTAAATATCAGTAAAAACTTTATTACCATAATAGATAAAAGGGGAAAAAATTAAAATATTTCTAAACAATTTGTGGCGCATATTATAATTCACAGTAACAGACGCTATACGAAAATTAAACACAACTCTATATGTGTTGTGTTGCTTCAAATAATTTATCCAATTTATTTAATAAAAATCCCTGTTAATCAGTCAATAAAAATCACATACAGATTTTCACCAGGTTTATCAGCATTAATGATTAAATATTCACTTTTCAATATAGTTTCCCTCATTTCGCACGGTTTTTCTTTATCTTTTAACAGGTGCTTATATTCCTGTGCGATAAAAAGAGCCTCCTCATCTTCAAAGTCATCTTCCCACGTTGAGCTTCCTTAAGTTCCCGAAGAGATGGAAGCCTGATGGTCCTAGGTCAGAGCTGTATGGTGGAAGAGGCAAGACTTCCCATCCAAATTTCACAATCAGTTAAGTCGTGAGACGATTGGTATGTGGTCAAGAATAGCCGCTATTGATTTTTCCGGGTGAACCCGCTGAAGTGGTGCATTAAGTTTTTTGAGGGTGCGGACGTATTGGACACAATTTATTGTGCATCCCTGCCCCAAAACGTCATCCAAAGTCTCCAGAATCCGGTCTACAGCTACGTTTATTATCAGCAAACGTCGTTTTCCCTTAAACTTCGTTACAGCGACGAATCCATCGCCGAACAGTCCTGATATCCACTGTTGTATCACCATACACATTCTTCAGCATTTCATGAATGCGAATGGGCGTTTCACCCTCTTCAATTAAGAGCCCAATCACAGAACTCTGTCTTATACGTGCGTCAATGTCAGCCATTTTGCAGAACTGCCACCTGTAGATTTAGGAAGTTGTCACTGCAGTGGAATGGAGAATAATGTTTGAGGAATCGCCGCCAAATTCAAAATTTTCACATAACTAACTTATTTAAAGGGAGATGAGTAGAAGGAATAGCTTATTAAATCACCCTCGTAATTATTACAGGTTAATTTTGACTTCTCATTTAATCTCATAATGCGTTATTATGTTATTAATACAGCGTGAACTTATCCAGTGAGGAACCTTCGTCTTTCCCTTAAACAATAAATATTGCTCATATGAGCTAGAATATTAATAATAGTTCTTTGAGAGCTAAATTTTTCAGATGGTATCCAATCATTGTGTTTTTCTCATTCCACAGGAAGCCATTGCCAAATCTGCAGTTTGTTTACAGTCAGAGGCTTGTCTAAAGATATGTGGTATTTCATTTCATCCATGATAATAATTTAAGGCATAATTTTTAACTTCATTGCACTACGTTTCTGTATTTTGTAATAATAAATTGTTTTTAGTATGCAATTTATTGTAATCCTGTTGTTCATTCACTAGATATTTTATAGTGTAATAATGTGCGTGGCTAAAACTTAGAGACAAAATAAGGTGTTAATACTATCCAATCTTTAGCTAGCTATGAAACTGATTAAGTTGTAGAGAAATCCAACACGGTCGCCACGAAGAGCGAAGGTGTTAAATACGAAAGATGGTATAGTATCGTCAATAGACTTGAAAAAATAGAACTGGCTAAAAAGGTTAAAGTTTAACACAATACTGGGATATGAGGAACTTCAGGTGACTTCACAAACTCGAAATTGCACAAAACTGACTTAAAGTGGCCATCACTCGAGCTTTCAGAAACCCCCACGTGCATCAGCGAGCCAATAACTGACTCCGAATCACTCACGTGACCGGTGTTGAGATTCCTTCCAAACTGTTAATATCAAGCAAGAACCAGGCAAGCATTGCAACCTGAAACGGGCCGAGAGATGTCGACTTGTTCGGCTATCCCATATGTTTATGTTTGTATAAAATGGCATCTATGAAATTAATCTCAATATGTAATAATTAATCAAATATTCGTACTTAAAATATTTAATAATTATAATATAAATATCGTTATGAAACCAAAGTTCCTTTAAATAAAATTTTGAAAAAAATATAATTGATTTATATTGACTGATCAACAGTGGTTTTTATAACGTAAACTGTATTGTATCTAAATCATTTCTATTCTAAATTTTAACAGATGGTTAGTAATTTTTCAATGCTCCTAACACCTGAGACCGAAATTTACTGTTTTAATAGTCCTGAAAATCTCAAGAAACTGTTGAGAATAATTGGATCATCGATTATTCGAGCTGGTTTCCCGATATATATTGGCTTTTATTACAGTTATACTTTTTTCATGAACTATCTTGTTTTGGCCCTAAGAAAAATATGATTCGCTCTTTGTCGCGTAGGTTGTAAGCAATATTATGTTCTGTCTCCAAGACCTTACTTCTAGGTTTTATCTTACCGCAATCATCCGCGTAGGTAGTCAAGATTTCATGACTTTCATTTGCCGATAAGTCCAATTAGTCCTTATCTTGGACACACTTGTTAAAGCTCAGTTCCAGTCTGACTGTTACGTGTTTCTTCTGAATATGAATTGTGAGGAACGTTGATATATCAAATGTTGATACTTTATTTCAATTATCTGACGTTGACGTGGAAATAAATCTGGACAATTAGGTAGAGTTCATATAACTTCAACGTGCTTTCACATTTAATATTTTAACACTGAAGAATCCGTTTTTAAATCCTTATTTTTAAATACGCGTAATCCATGTGACATTACTATAGTGCTGGACCTACTAAATCATCATGTAAGTAATCTAGTACGTACACTGCTTATTATGATTAGGTTAATCTCCCACTTGTTCAACTAACACGTCATATGGAATTTTTTTTGCTTATTACGTTACTTTGACTTGTCTACATCCAAAATTCGTACCTCCTGATATAATAGTGACCTTTATAGTGTTCAACAATCATCGGTGCCTCAATTCCCACTTCCACAAGTTCCAATTCATTACATTCATGTAAATCGAAGAAAAACCGAGACATATGAGCATCGTCATTCTCAAAATTCCGGAACGTGTTACGTAAAACGGACCATGTCTCTTTCTGTTTGTATAAATCAAACACGAGAGCGTTTCACGACTTGACTCAAGAAGGACGCTAAGTCCTTCATCTTCTTCCGTCTAATTAATATAGAACAATGAATCTCTTAAGGAAAGTTCCTCCTCCGCTGTTAAGTTCCTCTGAGAAAAAACCGGGAGTATATTTCAATTCCAGAAACTTAGAATTCACTCAATTATTAGTTCCACTCTCCCTTAAAAATTTTCATTGAAATCCGCTGAACCGTTCCGGAGCCCAATAAAGACAAAGTTTGTCATATAGACAGAATATTTATCGGTATTGATGAAGCTGATTAACCTTCCATATTTAACAGTTAATTATACTTGTTTTTCCATTATAACTAACTCGCCATGTCATTCCAGAGTCATTAATATCATTGTAACATAACCATCAGAAGCCATTTTTGAATCTAAGTTGCTAATTGGAAAATAACCAATTCTTGTAATCATAAAACAGATACAACTAGTCAACTCACCATCTAAGTAACTCATTTAATTACGACATATATCATGTGATACTTACTTTTTTTAAAAAAAAGTGAAACTCCCCAATTGCTGAGCATAATCCCGACTTTTTGTTAGTCACAAAGCTTTAAACAGTTATAATACAATTTACATTCACCCAATTGTTAATTTCCTAAAATTTTACTTGCAAATATATATCAAAATAAGCTTAATTAAAATTAAATATGAAATTAAGAATTTACCAGTCTATAGTGAAGCAATAAATTTATTTTTACAATTCTAGTTTCTTAAAAAAAAATTCTGTCCGACTTATTGAATTGCTTACTAATTGTGGTACTCTAATAATGGTATTCTACTAATTTTAACTTAGTCAAAAATATTAATGATAAAATTAACATTTCAGGCAAACTTAATACAAAATTAAATATTGTTACATCGACCAAACAAAGCACTCTTTAATGGTGGCAGTGAACAGAAAAATTGTTTGAAATTCCACGTTCACAGTTATTCTGTTGTGTCCATACAAATATATTTAAACAGTCAGAAATTTTATTAAAATATTAAATGAAGAATGTAATTATGATTCTAGATTCATGGGTGAAATGTTATAGGGGAAGCCAGGACGGAACGGGATAGGGGAGTGGAACGGGAAATCCCTATTTACTTTACTGGATAGTGCTGGATGTTCGTTAATAGGGATGTAACACTGTAACTGGTCAAGGAAGAAGTCCTGGCAACCGACTTGACCAAGTTCTCACTGCATCTTGTGAATGAACTCTTGTTTTGGAACCTTATATCACTGAATTTATCAGTTTTGCAGCATTTCTACAGAAGGTAATTTTCAAAGCTCTTCTCTTTTAACTCTTTCATGGATTTTATATTGGTAAACTATGTGTCTTTAACTGCATGAAAGTAACATAAAAAAACCTTAATCTGAGATTAGCGTGAGGGGCGGAACGGGATACTACTGTATAAGGCAAAATGTAATGTCTTCCTCAAGAAAAAAGGGACAAACTGGTAGAATCAACTTATAAGAATGAGTTACAGGATACTGTACCCAAAAAGAATATATTAAGAAAGAAAAGGAACGAAAAAAAGGGGAAAATGTTACCAAAGACTGTGCAGTTGAGAAAAAAATATCTTTGCGAAATGAAAACTTGATAAAGCGATCAGCCGTACGTTAAATAAGTATAATAAATAAAACACAAAGTGTCTTAATATTTTTCTTAAATTTAATTTAATTTTATTGCACTAATTGTAAATACAAAACATCCCCCTTGGGGTGGGGCAGAACGGGATATTTGTAAGTTTATTTTTAAAAATTCATCATATATCTAAATGCTTTGTTTTTAAGTTATATAAATATTATATTTAGTAAATAATAAAATAAACTAATGTTCTATACTTTTATGAAGTCCTTTTCCTTTTTCCATAATTTTACAAAAATTGTTAAACAATAAGTATCCCGTTCCACCCCGATTTCCCCTACATCAGATCAAATAATTTATTTTTCATTAATAAGAATTATTTTATGTCAATAAATTAAAGTATATTATGATTTTTATCATTCAGTGTAATAAATGTTCCTTTGTTATTTTTGAACATCAACAAAACACATAATACAATAATTACGGTCGCTATGTTTCTCCAATAAGCACATTAAAAAAATTATCACTCTAAATCTCATGAAATAAATTTTAAGTAATGTTCTATAAAAGTTAATATAATTAGACTATATATGTTTTTTTTAAATCTCGTTTTATTTGTATTTTTCGATTTATAATTGGGTCTGAATATTTTAAAAGATAATTCGTATTAAATTTCACTCATTTATTTTATTTCGGTTTAAATTGTCTGTTGTACTTATTTATTTTATATGAAGTCAGACTCTGGAGTTATTTATGATTGATTTATATTATTTTACTCTTTTGAATTAATATCACTTGCCAACTGATTGATTTACAGGATTTTAACTTCTCTTCAAAGAGAAGGGGTTTTGAATTTAGAAACAAAAAATACTATTAAATTTTATTAACATAAAAATTTTAACAAGTTATCTCTCAGAATATTATACACTAATTAATTTAGCCTTTAGTGTCAATTTATGATTTGTACTGTACATTAATTTACACTTAATTGGAAACAAAAATACGTTCAATATATACATCCTTACAATAATTAATGTAATATTCTACTGCCTTTTATTTTTAGTTTATGTGATGTTACATCTTTTTATTACTTTTACGTTATTAAAATTTTTATGATCATATTTTGCTTCTGATGTTAAATTTAACACGTCATTTTTCTGAAGACATGCCAATTTAAAAATTCCAGTTACGCAGTCAGTCTGTGGTCTTTGTGCCGTTTAATCATCATCCTGCAATAGAAAACTTACAATTAATTAATTACATATTTACAAGCTAGATTCTAACATTTACAATTCGTATTAGTTTTGAAACGAAAATCATCTAAGTCTAAAGACGGTTTAGTTAATTTTTTGGAATCCGGAGATATATAAATACAGTAAATTGTATGAAACAGAATACTCAGTATAATATTTAATGTTTCATGAACCATATAATGGTTTATTTAAGTTATGCTTTACTTAAGGGGAAGCTTCCTCCACCAGCTTCACCAGCTGCCAGCTTTGGAAGAGGCAGTCATTTAAAGATGGCTGCCCTTCCCCTTAAATTCTCGCCACTGTCCTTGTAGATAAGCTACTGCCATTTTTTTAAAAAAAATCATTACATTTATAAAATAGGGGATACACAGACAGAGCCAAGATCTGAAATTTTTTGGATTAGTTTTTTTTCGTACAACGTAGCTATCCTGAACTGAGCATTAAATATTCACTTTCTGAAATAATTCCTACACTACCAAGTTGATGTAAAAAAAGTTTCGTTATAAAGTGAGCTGCAGTCTATTCCCACTAAATTTACAGGATCATGGACCACAACGCATCATATTTGGGTACGACTAAATATTTCTCTCCAGCTAACTTAACGTCTTAGAGGTGTAAATCACCACCCTAGTGTCGTTGTCATTTTTTCTGGTAAACAATTCATTTTTTCTAAAACTACTAATTTCATCGGTCGCCTCTGAATAACGTATTTTCACTTTCAAGAAAGGGAGAACACGAAACCGAAAATGTATTGCACATGAAAACGCAGTCGGTATGACGTCGTTTGTTTGCATTTCAACTTCTCTCTATAAGAAGACGTAATTAACAATTCATTGTTTCAGCGGCAATCGGAAATTTTAGAAATCCTTCGTGTTTTTTAGGGTGTCAATCTACATGAGGCTGATCTAATTAATTAATCTTAGGTAGGGAATCTTTTTCATTCTTGACAAAGCAACACCTAGAATTGGTAGATTTGTAGATAATGCCAATGTTGAATTGGCGAAATAATTTAATAATAATCTTTTAATAGGAGAATGGCAGCCTCCAAGGCTATAGTTTAAGAATTTTTCCCAATATTCTCCTGAAACGGATCTAGAGCAAACCCCAGGTAGGTCAGGCTATTGAGTACTTGTCTCACGTCCTTCAGAATGACGGAACAAGAGTTTTCTATGTGGTGGCAGAATTCCCTTCTCCGTACACCGGCCAGTTTAAGATATAGCTAACCAATAGGATCAGCGAAAAGCTATTACAGTACACTCAAGGTCTGCGACCCCGGAACATACACCCCCACGGACAATAGCCTGTGCGACCTAAGGTCAGCTTCTTCAGGTTCTTTTATGGATGCCACAGACACTTATGCACCAGTCTCTATTTTTCTTTCTGCTAGTGATGTGTAATTTAATAAATGCAACCATTCCTGGTCAAAACAGACGGATAAATTCTCAAGAACTATCGGTGATCTCATAATTGGTTTATGTGAGAATTGGTCACCCTTATAGAAAGTCACTAGGTTTTTATAGGATAAATGCTAGCAACGATTGAGTCAGTATTAGACAAATGACAAAACAGATGGATGGTAGGATGCCAACTCAATAAAAACTCTGAGATGTGTGGTTATGGTACATTCTAAGTTTCTGGTGCTTTGATACGGCAATTATCTCTATGAAACTATTCTGAGAGATAATTCATAAATATGGTATGAAATGATAGTGTTGACAAATTCGTGTAGTGTTGAATTCTGTGATGTAATGAATTGCAAGCAGGTTTGGTGACAATCATCTCAAAGGTTGGTTGACTTTCATCTCAGGACAAGAAATTCATTATTCTGTAGTTCTCCTTCCTCTTACACATGTATGGGATTGTGTGGTCAGACGTTTCGACGATTCATATTACTCGAAGAATCTGAGGTAGGGGATGTTGATTCCTAAGCTAATTGTGAATCAAGGCAACGTGCCATCTTCTGATTTGATTTATGCTCTTGTCGTTTTACTATTATGTAGAGTGTTTACTCTTTGTGACGTACCAATCAATGTCCCGACGAGCTTAGAGCCGCCTTCCAAGACTTTTCCGGAGGCACTGCCCATCTTCTCAGCTACACTGCTCGCTACAGCTCCCAAATTCTTCATGCCAAAAGTGTCGGCTACATCCTCCGCAGTCTTGCCCACGATTTGGCCAGCTTTGCTCAATTTGTCTCGCGCCGCTTCACCGAAGGCATTCGCTCCCGCATTCACGGCACTTCCGGTGTCTTCGGGTCCGACAAGAGATCGTCCAATACCCATAATGGTATCCAGAAACATACGGTCCTCGACGGCGTCGTCACTTGCTTTTCCTGAAAACAAAATCCTGTACTTACAGATTAGAAAATTATTCACAAGATAAATTACAAAGTTTTACTTTTATGACTTATCAAAAATTTTCGCTCCAAATACCTGCAGAAAAATTGACAGCATAAGTTACGTCTCTACATTAATATTTACGAATGACATAAAATGACCTTAATCTTAACAGACAACTACCAATATTTATCTGACAAACACAACTTTTACCAATTGGTAGACCTAACAAGAAAGAAATTGATATGGTTACCTCAAACCCTTATATAACACAAAAAACGTAACTAAAAGATATCACTTTGGTAACAGAAGATCATTCTATACGCTGACCATGCGTCACTCCAAATTTGGAATGTGTCATGCAAGATGACTCAGTAGGCTCAAGCTATCAATAGGCTGTGGAGCCAAAAAGAAGAAGAATAACAACAAAAGATCATAGGTCTCACTTAAAGAGTCAAAATAGTTTTGAACCTTAATAGAACCCTTGTGAAACAATCTAATGTTGATCATTTCTGAAATAAGTCAACATTTATAGTTATTCTCAACGTCAAGTTACGATCATTAAAAAGAATCATGTTTTTCAACTGGTATCTTATAAGTCGCACTATGGTCCTTTAGTCTAGTCTTCAGCTGTCTGTGTAAACTTTATTATCATTGCAATCAATTCTGTATACAACGAAGTGGGTGGGTGTCTTCCTTAGGTAGGGGATCTTTTCCATTCTTGACAAAACAACACAAAGAATTGGTGGTTGTGCCAATGTTTAATTGGCGAAATTATTTATATATTTCATGATGTAGACCTTTAAAGAAAGGAAAAATAATTTAGATAATCGGTGTATTCTGTTTGGGAACGTTGGTTGATGGAAGTGAAAATTTCTTGAGCCTATTACGAATATTAGAGTTGATGAAGCAGATTGGATAAGAATTGGCTAAGAGAATGTCACTATCAATTGGTTGAGGAAACTTTCTATTTGTCAGTATTTGTCTGTTACGATTAAGGCCATTTTATATCACCAGCACAAAAACGTTGATTTAAATTACTACGTTTATAATAATTACAGATAGTTTTTTTTAATTTTTATAACAGATGAATATGGCAGGCGCCGAAAGGTTTCGGTGGAAATGTAAATAAAGTAATGAGTGAACAAGAAACCTGTTTCCTTTGATTTTGATGATGTCAGGTGAATTTAGTTCACTGAAGAGTCAATATTGAAAAATATTCCAGGTTTTAACTTCATGTAACTTTTGTAAGATAATTTTTCATCACATATCATCATCTTATAAATAGTCTCATAATAATCATTTGTACTAAATATGTCTGATGCAACCATCAAAAAATAACTAGCGCAAGCCTTTTCATATCCATATCCTCCCTAATCTGCTTAGCGTATTCCATCGTTGACCTCCCTCTTCTGTTCTTACCCCACACACTTTCCTCTATTGCTATTTTTACAAGACCCTCGTGTCTTAAAACGTGACCTATTAATTTATCCCTTCTCTTAGCGAAAGTCCTCCATATTGTTCGCATTTTCCCTATTCTGCTTAGAACTTCCTCCTTAGTGATTCTATCCATCTCATTTTCAGCATTCTCCTATAGCACCATATTTCAAAGGTTTATATTCTTTTCCTTTCTGCAAGTTTTATCTTACACGTTTCGATACAACGCTACACTCCATAGGAACATTTTTAGCAATGATTTCCTCATATTTACACTTATATTACCCTTAAATAAATTCCTCTTTTTCGTGAGAACCATCCTTGCCTGTGCTATCCTACTCTTTATGTCTACTATACTTCTACCATCCCTACTTATTACGCTTCCCAAGTAGAAGAATTCCTTAACTATCTTCAAAATAACCCTTCGCAATCTAACATCCTTAATTATTCCACTTTTCCCATACTAGACTCCATTACCTTGGCTTTCCCCTATTAATCCTCATATAGAACTTATTGTCCAGGACCACGTTCATGCCATTTATTATGGTTTCCAAGTCTTTTTCTGACTCTCCTAATACTACAACATCGTCAGAAAAGCATAGGGTTTTTATTTATTCTCCTTGCAGTATGATTCCTTTTCCATATTCCGTTAATAAAAGCGTGCTTTAAAATGATTGGATGCCCATTATTATTTTTTCCAAGGTTCAGTGAATGTCGAAAGCTACTGGAGTAGAAATTAGCCGTTTATAAGATTGCCCTAGCGGGTGCAATACTTAGAAACAGAATGTGAGCATTTGTTCGTTCGGTTAAGAGTTGTAGAAAACTCGACTATTTGACTTTCTGGAGCTGAAGTTGGAGTAAACTCCGCAGCAGACGTCGATATTTGGTTTTAAAACACAACAGCTACATTGAATTTTGCTCTTCAGTTTCGAGACTCGAGTGTGAACTGAACCAGGCAAAACAGTTTCCTTCTAAATTTAAGGTAGTATTTATAGTAACATTAATATATTTATATAGATATACAAATAATTTCATTTTTGTTGAAAAATATTAAGCAACGCACAGACGTTAGAAAAAACTCGTTTCTGAACAGAACGATAAGGGACGGGAACGATTTACCTGTAAAAGTACTAAGGCCTACACCAAACAATGGTAAAGGCTTGAAAAACAGCTCGGAAGGAAATAAGGATTGCATAAATATAATTGTTTAAAATGGGTGTAAGTATTAATTTAATTTTTAAAAATCTTGAACCAAAGATATGGTTGTAGTTGTCCTTATAAGCAGTCAAGATTGGATTTTTATTACACATTTGACATCATTTTCTTTTATCAAAATTTAAAAATTAAACGCCAAAAAAGTCCTGAAATGTGGTGACGAAACGTCGTTTAATCTAAGTAAGAACTGTGTCTTTAAAAAACTAATCGTTAATTTATTTCATTTGATCTATAACTGTATTTATTATTATTATAGCTGCCACCAAGTATATACATAATTTCAGACAATTCATTCAAATGATGATTAACATAATTATTTAAGCAAACTCCAATAATCTCTCAGTTTTGTTGCCGCGGCTTTTTTTCCCCTATACTTTACATAACATTTAATAAATTTGGGTTCTTGTAAAAAATTGTGTAATAAAACTTCGGTCACCTTCGTCAATCATCGGTCTACTTCGATTCCTTACTAAAATAGTTAATACTTTTAGTAGCTCAAAAATGACTTGAACGTCCAGAACAAAAAAAAATGTGTAGACAAAGTTATTACGTTAAATATTGAATTTCTCGTAATTTTCGCTTATTCTGTGAATGATTCTTTAAAAAAGTCCCTTGTAATATGACTATAACGTAATTAAATTATCAGTTGGTCACAAACAGAAAGAATGGCCAAAAGTCAGAAATAGAAGAATATAGTTTGAATAAAAACGTTTCGTTTCCAACTTTCGGGACCTCCTCAGTTCATTAACTAAAAATATAGAACATCGACGAAAGGCAAATAGAGGGAAAATATTCAACGAAAGTAAGAATAGTCCTTATAAATAAAATACAAAGAATGACCCAAAGTCAGATCGATCCCAGACATTTAGGCAACATAAAATGTTTATATTTATTTATTTAAAAAAATTATATTATAAAATTTTGTGGTTTTGCTGAAACGTCCGGAATCCATTTGACTTTTGGCTATTCTTTGTATTTTATTTAGGACTATTCTTAGATTCTTTGAAAATATTCTTCCTCTCCATTACGTCGATTTTTTATGTTTTCCTTTGATATTGCAACGATTTATACTGCATTATAAACAATTAATTTCAAATATCCATAGTGCATTCCTAGTGCATATTAGTTACTTTTATCATGCTGTATTTATATAATTTAATAAAAATATAAAAATCAAACGCTCTGATCTACCGTTAAACTTTAATAATCAATTAGTTACAATAGAATGAGAGTTTAAAGTAGTGTTGGTTCGCTAATAACCCTTAGGTTGATGCGAAATAAACCAAATAAGTAAAATGAGAGTGTTAATAAAAATCTGTAACATTAAAAATACTCACCATCAGGAAGAGGGTATGAAGACACAAGCTGAAAAATAAAAAATAAAGTAATGATTACAAACAAAATTCTACATAATATTTAGCTGAAAATTAATGAAAACGTCTCAAGTTGAGCTTTACGTAAGAATAGATTTTTAGTCTGGAATAATTAAAATAAACTAAAACAAATATGAAAATATGTAATGATTACTTGGCTTTAGCTATATAATGAAACAATTCAATTAATAATACCAATAAATTTATTTCAATAATGGTTTTAAAATTAAATTATTAACGGATAGTTATACACAATAATGAGTACATATCTGAAGTATTGACATTTTAATTATACAATTAAAAATATTATCATTGGGATAAAAAAAGTTCCCGACCGTCATTTTTAACAGTTTTTTTCTACGGGGTTTATGTAAGTGGTGAATTTTTATTTTATAGAAAACAATTTCAGCAATATCGTCTCCCGTTTTATGAAATGGCATGTCATAAACTCCCATATATATTTCATATCGTCTCTAACAGATCTCGTTTTTTAATTGGTTTTATCATCTTTCTGTCATTAAATCAATTATTTCACAGCACTCATTTTTACATTATTTTTCGTGGCATTTGAATTTTAATATAGTCCAGAGTTATCTGTAACACTTTCCACAGTTCTAATCTTGACTTTTGTAAGCTCACTAATCTAACCTTTCGTTAGTTGATATTATTTTAGGGTTTTCCATAATCTACATAGGTTTAAGAATAAACTGAAGATGAAAAGTAATTCTTAGTGAGGAGAACTAAATAGGTCAAAGACAAAAATATAACAAAAAAACAAGGCTTCTAACAGTAAAAAATAAACTCTGTTATTCTTTAATAGTATCAACTAAGTATCCCACAAAATTTCCATTTCAAAGCAAATAAAAATAAATGGCATTTCTCCTCATTTGTGTAATTAATTTAACTTTAAAATACATACTTTGACGCACAATTAAAATATGACGCACCATATCCTGTGCAAATATTGTACACGGCTATCAATTGAGTCCAAAATAATTTTAGAAGTAATTTTCCAGCTAACATTAGTTAAATATTCTCTCAATGGGTTTAAAAAATACCTCCCAAATGACAACGCACGTTGAATCTATAGTTCTCTAGTTTTACTCAAGTTATACATGCTTTGATTTTATATCCTTTTATATAAATGGTTTGACCGATTGTGATTAAATTTTTTGTTGAATTTATGAAGTCACCTGGTTGGTTCTTAGCTATAGTTGATCCCCATACGTGACGCTGTTATCGAGATGCAGAATTTTATTTTAATTTTCCGATGGAATTTTTATATTTATTTTTTTGCATTTCTCACATAAAGAAACGTGTAATCCCAAATTTTCAGCTAGACCGTTTAAATAATGTGTGGTATTTGAGTTACATGGACAAGTTCACTGCGTCGTAGCTTGGCATTGTTTTGACATTTCGGATTACAGAGTTCTTATATATTCCGTGTTTTGTAATGACGTGCATACTGAATGTATTATTTGTCGATTACTTCGACACTGAGCTGATGAAGCGTGCAAATGTGAAAGGTGCAGTGTTTGAATTATAAGTTATACACATGTTCATTCGGCAGCATTCCATTTAAGTTCCTTTAAAAAAATAAAACATTTTATTTCTATCGTTCATTTGTGCGATATCGATTATGAAAATAAATTTGCAAAAATGTGTCGATTTATCGGATGATTTAATCACGAGTTGACAATTACTGCAGCCGGCTAATAAAAACGAATTACCGGGAATCCAGCTTGTTTCATATATATATGTGCAGACGTCCTATCTTCTTAGGAATATGTTTCTACTCAAATACCGAAAAAGATTATTTCAGAATTTATATGGCATTATTATATAGGGGAAGTCGGGGCGGAACCGGACCCTTATTGTTAATCAATTTTTGTAAAATTATGGAAAAATAAAACTGACTTCATAAAAGTATAAAACATTAGTTCATTCTATTACCTACTTATTCTAATATCAATAAAACTTTAAACAGTGAATTTAGATTCTTATGAATTTTTAAAAATAAAATTACAAATTTCCCCGAGGTGTGGAGCAGAACGGGACAGGATGATTTTTAATTACAATTAACACAACAAAATTTAATTCAAAATATCTTAAGACCTTTTCTGTTTATTTTGCGTATGGTTGCTCGATTTATCCATTTTTCCTTTCGCAAAAAGATTGCTTTTGCATCTGCTCAACGTTTGCTAACATATTTCCCTTTCTTCCGTTCCTTTTCTTTTATAATCTATTCCTTTTGGATACAGCATCCTCTAACTCATTCTGATAACTTTTTCTTTCTTTTCTTGAGGAACAAATTACATTTTGCCGTATAGAGTAGTATCCTGTTCCGCCCCTGACGTTAGTCTCCGTTTAAGATTTTTCACCGAGCCTTAATACAAATAGATTTAATCCTTACACATAGCTTATATACAGATGAAGTCACCTACTTTAGGAATATATACCATTAAAGAGTTAAAAGCGAGGAGTTTTGTAGATTACCTTCTGTCGAAATGCTGCAAATGATGTAAGACGCCAAAACAAGAGTTCATTCACAAGGTACACTCAGAAATTGGTCAATATGGCTCCCAGGACTTCTTCCTTGACAAATTATAATGTTCCACCCCTATTTACTAACCTCCAGCACTATCTATTAAAATAAATAGTGTATCCCGTTCCACTCAGACTTCCCCCAAGTTTATAATAATACATAAAAAGAAATGTTGTAATTAATTTAACGTTTACATGAAAGCAAATTATATAGCCATGAATACGTACATTTAAAAAATATATATTTAAAGACATTTCTGTACATATTTATATTTTTAATAGGTTGTTTATTTTAATAACATAAACAGATGTACAGAAACGTTACTGAATTAAATACTGTTAAAATGTCTTTTATAATAAAATACTAAGCTGAGGTGAAATATTATTAAAACGTTGAATTAATTATTTTTTTAAATGTCACTTTTTAAAGTTCAATTTAATTTCCTAACCTTATAAAACGAGAAAGACATTTATACACTATCGCTTTGTAAGTCCGTAGTTCAATGTCAGAATTCAAGGGAGGGATTTCAGAGGGAAATTATAATAATGATATCGTTTCTTACATTGCTGAAATACTGAGATGCAAGATTAATTCTTTTATCTTCTAGTGCAAAGTGAGAACGTTATTCACAAGTACACACCCTATAGATCTAATTTATCAATCAGCTGACTCTCTGTATTCTCTAGTATTCACTAGCCCAACGTTTCCCTCTTTCGACGCTAAAGAGCGTGTATCATATCGTCCCTGCGTTGTTGGCACTTGCTTGTCATTAAAACTGAAAACGTAAAAAATAAAAATTGGCGTGACGCTCATTAGATGATGTTTTACCTGAACGAACAGCAGGCCTGCGGCGAGGTGGAGAAGCATGATGATCTCGAGACGTCGCTACTTTGGAACAGAAAAACTGCACTGCCTCGGAGCCATAAAATACCCCTGCAATTAATCTGTTTATGAGCCTTGCGCAATCGCTGAAAGTCCTCACGATTTCCAAAAGTTTGTCAACGAAGACCGAAGTTTCTTAACTCGTTAAACTGTCTCCCCAACAAATATATTTATTTAAAAGATTTATTTATATATATACGTACACAATCTTAATGTGAGCGCTGTTAGAGCACTTAAAAAAATAGACGCCTGGTTTAGTACTAATAAACTGCCTCTGGAATATGAAGTTAAGAACCTTTCAATAAAGGAAAAGTAATGCTGCAGCAGAAAATTTCTAGGAAACGTCGTATTTTCCCTATTTACTGCTCGGCGGCAAATTAAAGCGTATTTTATCATATAATTTCCCTATTTGTGGAAGTTTCTGTAACCGTTGTTTAGTGTTGTGGCTGTTAATCTACGCTGTACGTTACCTTACTTTCCATTTCCTCCGTAATCACTCCTTGCACTCATGTTATCTAAGTAATCATTTTTATTTTAAAAATTGTCAACTGTTGATAATGAAAGTTTGAGATTGTCCAACAGGTTAACAAAACCTAAGGAACCTTTTGGACCGTGCGGACCATAAAAAAGAGAAAAAAGGTTAAAATATGATTTTCATTTCCTCACTTGACGATAAATTACTTGAAACCTGAGAGACAAAGTCATAATGAATTAAACTTGTTTCAGAGAATTTATTCAGGGGACGTGCATAGCTTCAACGTCAGTTTAAAACTCATCTCAAGACAGAATGTAATCATTTCAAGTACGAAAAGTTCGCCTTGTTGGATTGAATCGCTGAGTTGAAACGGAAATTTTTTTGTTGTGTTCATGAGGTCGCCTGAATGGTTCTTAGCTTCACTTACACTCGATTATAACCTGCAGAAAACAACATTATTGAAAGATAATAATAAACAATACGAAATACTTTTTAACATACGTAAGTTTTATTTATAACCACCTTTTTACAGGACATTTCACGGAACCACAAAAGATTTAAAACTTAAATTTTGGTCAGTCATATCTTGCAAAAAGAACTTTCATTGTATATAAAAAATTAATAATCAGTAAGTCAAGGATTCAATTTCACTATATATATGTATTCACTACTAATAATAATTTATGTAAAAATGTTTGAGAATCTAAGGTTATGTGTGTTTTTAATAAATACAAATTGAAGTACATTTTGAAACATTAAAATTTAATATATTTCATTGACATATGAGAACAATTAGAGACTGTCTTAATTACATAAATTAGATAATAATTAATAACCCAAATAACAGTTGATTATTAAAATTTTGCACAAAATTAAAAGAATTAACAACACTATAATTTTTCTATTGAAAAGGCGCGCGCGTATCGTTATTTTTTTACTTTTGTTTTATAATTCACACTTTAATCTTCAAATCTTCTTTCACACGCAGGATTTTATATATGACGCAAATGAAACGCGATTTAAATAAATTGACGCTATTATAAATTTCGAGTTTTAAAAATATATTATCCTGGACAACTTGAATTAAATAGCATGGCATAGGTACTGGGAATATTTGTGACATCATTAATGTACGGGAAGAATTTTTTTTACTTCCTTAAGGTACACGGCTTATTCATCACCACTTAATTAGTGTACCGCGAGAATTTAAAATCCATTAAATACTCTTTTAGAGTAGCGTACTTATTTAATGTAATAAGAATTTATTGGCTCAATTAAAGTACTGTGGTTCATGATTCTGGTTGTGATGAAATAATCATTACGTCGGGAAGTATTAAAGTAAAAAAGACACGCTTGATGCTTGTTTAATCATGTATTGTCCAAGCGAATTGAATACTGTATTGGGCTAAAACAAATAAGTACAACGCCGGGCACCAAAATAGTTTTTTTGTCGGATCAACCGACGTGGTTATTAGTGACCACGATCACTTTACAATTAATCCTGTATTTATAATAATAATATATACAATATACAAGATATTTTTATATAAAAATTCCACCCTCTTATAAAGACTAAAAAAAGCTGAATTACGTTTCGCAGATGTATTTAACATAATCAGAATATTGATGGGAATAAAAAATTCTCTATCTCTAAACTAGATCCCAATTTCACTTTCATGCTGTAACCGATTTCCTTCATCAAGTGTTCGGGAAATGCGACTAATAATTAAAAAAAGGAAAAATTTCACTCTCATAAGATTTTTGTTGTTTATTTGTTTATGTCTGTGTCTATTAATTTGTACGTCTCAGACTTCCGCGTCATTCCCATATTTTTGTTAACTATAATTCCTTCCACTTTAGTACTAGGGGTTTTTCACACGCAACCCCATTCCTCCTCCCAGTGTTTTTCCTTGAGTTTTTAGGAATATGTTTACCACTTTTTTGTAGACATTTGTCCACGCGTTTAAAGAATTACAAAAATACAAAGAAACATACATACATCCGTTATTATTAATTATTGGATCATTTCAATTAATAAGAGAGAAATACATCGACCACAGGTCAGGAAAAATATCTATAAAATAACCACCACATTTAAATCAGAAAAACAAGAATTAAGTTGGACGAAAGTATTTTTGATTTATTCTTGGTTTGCTAATTCAAAGATGTTAGTTACTTTATTAATTTTGTTCTGACTTGTGAGTAGTTTAATTAATTAGTTATTTATAAAAACTTAACGGCAAAGGTTTGTTTCTTATTTTTTCGGTAAAGAGGTAGCATAGGAAGGGTATTGAAAAAAGGGGGGAGATGTGGAAGATAGAGAAAGGTAACGAAAAGTTGACGAGAGCCACAGGGTATAGTTTAAGGATCCTACCCTGTGTTTCGCCTAAAAAGATGTAGGAAAAATGCCTAGAATACCTGATAATATATGTTAGGTACTATTCTCACGTCGTTCCGAATGACCGGAGACGATATTGCTGTGGGGTCGCAGCATTCCCTTATCCGTGCCTCCAACAGTTTTAGGAGGCAGTTAGCTGACTGATCCAATAGACAACTCTTACCGTATACCTAGTTCATACACCTAAAATAGATTAAGGTGCCTCAGCATATGAGAACCTTGAAAAAAAAATCCCCAACATAGTCAGGTGAGCCCCGCAGTCAATCTGGAGAGAAATACTTGCGAGAGAATTCTCCCGCAGATTCGTTACTTCCTACAGAAATATGCTGTTGAATAAATAAAAATATGTAAATGTATGTAAATGGCAGTTAATTAAATCTTATTATTTATAACAGGTGGTAAAATAAAATATTATTTACTTGTTCATATAGAGATCAATTTCGTATAAAAATAGAGTATCTGTAAGCACACTCCACAATTCCAAGGTTTCTGTGTTTTTAATAAAGAGTTAAAGGATCAGGGTGGTTTTAGATGTCCATAGAGATAATCTTAAATTGTGCGATGCGTGATGCTTCTTGAATATTAATTTAAAACGATAATTCCTGTTCGTGAGAATCAAAAAATGTCAGATTGCTCTACCGTTAATTTCTCGGTTGCTGTAGTTCCACTGTCTCGATTCTTTATTAGTTTTCATTTTTTCCTATCGGATTGTGAAGGAGACAAATTCGAAAGTTCACTAGAGTTTTATGTTTCAGAAACTGTTAGGTTGCCCGGTTAGTTGAAAAAACAATTCGTTGAATGGCATTGAAATCCAATTATCTGCTCTATTTCGCTTCTGGAAACGCTCTCCGAACGACACCTTAAGTCCTTTTACGTGCGTTATTATTCCACTTTTTACTACTCCTAACAATTTCATATCGTTTTCAGATAAGTGTGGAGTGTTTCAATAACTCTAGTTGTTATTGATAAACGATTCCCAACTTCAATTTCTCGGTCATAACTTCGATTTTCTCCTACACAGTAAAGATAGCTAAGGACTGTTTGCATCTTCCAAACTTCAACTGAGTCCGGTTCAGTGGCGGCTCGTCGATTTCTTAGCGTATGTGCTACGTCACCCCGAGTTGATCATTATTAAGGCAGTCTTTGATTAAAGCTCTCCATAGAGAGCCTTTTCCTGTAAGTTACATGGCAAATTATTGCCAGCGGTGGTTTCCCGTTGTCTACCGTCGGTTGTTGATGGAAGCGATGGACATAGTGCAGTACTCTTTTTTTTGCGAGGGCAGGTGAAAACCTTCTAAAGACACTATCTCAGGGTCCGCACTGGATAGTAGTGTGGGATTCTACCCACTAAAAGCACCTCCCTTTCCAACGATGACTGTGTGTATCTTCCTGTGGGACCGTCGTTAGACATTACTTCACAGGAAGCAGTCGTAGCGTCAAGCTCTCTCTGTCTCCTTTAAACATTATTATTTCTCTCTTTTTCGTAATTTCTTAATCTTTGAATTACTGTAGAGGCATATGTGCTTACTTTATTCCAGGTATTAGATGAAAGCAGCATATTGGGTACCAAATTATCTGGTGTTATTGAAGTTCCAATATCGCTTTCTAATGCTCGTCTCCCATCTGAAAATCTCGAGCAACTGAAAAACACGTGTTCTGGTGTCTCATTAACTCCACATTCAGGTTAATTATCTATGGCAAACCTGTAGAAGTATGCCCTGAAGCAGCCGTGACCGGTCAAGAGTTGAGTAAGATAATAATTCACTTCTCCGTGTTTCCGATCAATCCAGTCTTTAATTGATCTTATTAACCTATGGGTCCATCGGCCTTTATTGGACTCATCCCAACGGCGTTGCCATAGTGCAGTACTCTACCGTCCGGCAAAGGGTTTAGTGGTTATGATGAAAATGAAATTGACACCCACTATCGTCCATGCCCTCGCCGGGATTCGAGCCCGTTACCTCTATGACGCTGACCACTATACTATTGCATGCTGACTCACACCAAGTACCATTAAGAATAACTATAAGGATAGTTATGTACAATCAAACTTGCCTCAATTTTATTTTATCAATAGTAGAAACATAAACGTTTATATGGCATAATAATTTAGTTAGCTGCTGCATTCGAAGTTTTAAAGAGTGTAGTAATTACATTATTTCTGGGTTTATCAAGTTGTCTCAACTTAATACCCACAATTGATTGTAGTTTTAATTGTGTAGACAAGTGTGATCGGTGCATTGCAGATGAAGCACCAAAACATGATAATTATAACAGTTTAACTGTCCTTTTAACCTTTTCCTTATCACACAACTCTCATCACTGTCGGTTGCAAAAATTTATAACTTCTCAGTCCTTTTTCCATAAACTGAAGTAAAATAAAAAGAAGCAATAATGTGGACATTTGTAAATTCGAGATGATGTTTTACGGTCCGTCGGTTCTACTTTTACTATCTTTCGTTTTCTTTCATTTCTTTTTACTATCTCCCAGCTGGGCTTTGTGCTCGCAGAATGAGTTAATAAATTTTCCAATTGTATTTTTGTTTGGTACGAAACTAATCATAAGTTATTGCGCTTTATTGACTTGATACAAATAGGATTTCCTATTAATTCACTGAAGTAATATATAATATCATATTCCATAGATCCTGTAGAGAAGCTTAGCTTCAAGGATGTGGAATGAATCAGGGTGTACATTTTTGCATGTTAATTATTAACAATCAATTGATTATGACCAATATTATTCTATAACATAATCTTGTGAATAGCTTGCTATGATAGTCATATAATAATAGTAATACATTATGCAACTACATACAAAGAGAAGGAATCATCAATAATTCATGCTGACTATCTACACTTAAACTTAATTGTAAATCTCAAATTCTTCTATGTCTTCCTTTACTGAATAGAAGGAGTGGCTAAGAAGAAATCAAGATAACCCAGCTTTAAACTGAATTTGGTTATTGTACAAATGTTTAATTCTTTGTGGCAGTCTGTTAAAAATGGAGATCCCCTGTATACTTTACATTACAAATACATTCTTTTTACTTGTAATATATTACTTAAAGCTTTCCCTTCTTTGATCTCAGAAGTGAATGAAACAGAAAATCTCTTAGTATTTAATGAAAGTAAACAATAAAATGATAAATTCATTCTGAAATATTTCAGGGACTTCAAAAATTATAATTGCAGAGTAACGGTGGTTCTTGTGTGTGTCTTCCTTAGGTGAAGTTCACCAGACGATGATAGCACTTTAACCAATGAATTGTTGTGGGACTGTGACAAGTTAACCTGGATGGAAGCCCAAGAAGAGTTTGCACTTCCAAAAAACTAGTTGACAACAATTCTCTGGAGCATTTGTGCTCCCAGTCTTAGGAACTGCTTGTTTACTTAGGCAATAATACAAAATAACAATGGCATGAAAACAGGAACAGGAAAGTGAGTTATATGCAATATTAATTATGTAACACTTTATTAAAAAATTAATCAGACTTTTACACTGTTGTGAACCAGAGTATTAAAAATAACCATTTATATCAGTTTGTGTACCAAAACACACAAGAGAATTTGAAAAATTATCTACATAAAATTCCTTTCCAAAGCTAAAAAACTTTTCATGTCTTAAATTTGTAAGGTTCACAGTTAAATTAATAATTCTAAAAAGAATCAACAATATATTTTGTCAAACATTGAAAATATTTCACAGAATTCAAATACTGTTTTATTCCAACAACAAAATAATTATTTACAAATAACTAACATCAAATTTAATTAAATCTTTTTATATTACAATATTTACAGCAGACAGTATCACTCAATAAACTGAAATGATATTAATCCAATTTAAAGTGATTTATTTCTTCCGAATTGCAAAAATGACAATGCATTTAAAAATAAGCACTAACATAGATGTTACAAACTATTACAAGTTTGTTGAGCTACCAGAGAATATGACTGGTATGGTTTCAATACAGCTCAATCAGAATTCCATCAACTTTCCCACCAAATCATGTTGATAGCTACTTGGGCAAATAGCTACTTCATATATCTTCCTTACACCCAAAAATGTGGAGACCATGTATAAAATAATTCACACGGTGGTTATTTGGCCTCAGCTCTGGCTTGTACTTCTATCGACTGGTCATCCTCTTCTTGTGTTACAGGCTTACCGCGTATGTATACTGGAGTGTTATTCCCATTAACAACTTCATCAGTTATATGGACACTGAGTACATCAGATCCTGGTATTTCGAACATTGGATCAAGAAGCAAAGTTTCCTGTGGCAAAAAACGAAACATTTATAACAAAACAATGGGTAAAACACAAATTTGGTCTTTTAAAAATGTGTTTGATAAAATTCCAACTCCATATTATAAATTAATTTTTTTACTCTAAAAAGCATGGAATCAATTATAGCTTCAGCAAACATAGGACCTAAGCAAAAATAAATATGTATTATGATTATGTTCAGAGAAAAAGCAAACAGATAAATAAAAAACTAACATAAGAAATTTGTATGCAGTTCTGTCCTAGTTTATACATCCTAGATGCACACAAACACACATTTACAGACAATTGATGTGAAGTAATAACAATGCATTGTTTTTCGTACAATACATTCAAAACATTCCTACATGTCATCATAACACCTAAAAATATTGATTGAAATTGCACCAAATACATCTGTTTTAGGATTGCAAAAGAACTATGTAAAATTGAACTTAAAAAAGTATAATGCAATAGTAAACAGCTATTACTCAATGTATTTCTTAAATATAACTTTAAAATTTGAGTAACATGAACTACGCTATTTCTGTAACCAAGGTAACATGAAAAATGTAAAATAGCCGAATATTGAATGACCTCAGTTGAAAATTACACCTTAATTATTATACTTAAAAATTAATTATTAAAATTAACATATAAGCACTTCATTCATACCATTATGGCTCTTAAGCCTCTGGCTCCAGTTTTGCGTTCCATAGCTAGCCTGGCTATTGAATTAAGAGCTTCAGGGGAAAAGGTGAGATCAACCTAAAACATATTGAATATGTAAGTAACATGATTGAAAAATATTTACTCCAAGAGTTGTATACGAAAATATCTGAACCAAATACTACAAACATTTTATGATTTCACTCATTTCATATAATCTGTAACTATATCTATGGTTACTAAAACACAAGAAAATAAGGTAGTAAAACTGCAAAACTAAGGTCTAACATTTATAAAACTTTTTGTGATTTTCTTGCTCTTTTTCTCTTACCTAAGTTCTACAGCATCTGACTGAGGAAATGATGGCCTGCTATTTTCATTCAGCAACATTACGCTTGTTCATTGTTT
Source organism: Eucriotettix oculatus (assembly GCA_034510155.1). NCBI lineage: Eukaryota > Metazoa > Arthropoda > Insecta > Orthoptera > Tetrigidae > Eucriotettix > Eucriotettix oculatus. The sequence continues at coordinate 85,895,242 of CM067378.1, read as the reverse complement.
GTGGAGACTAACTGACTAGCTTGTTTTACTGTTTATCACTATTTCAGAGGGAACTACAAAACACGGAACAAGTACTTTGCATGGTCATTAGATTACTTCATTACGCGGCAGGCTACTACAAAACAGACTGCTTTCAGGCCTCAAGCTAAACCCTGAAACCTTTTGGAATCGCTTAAACATGAAGTTGGCCAGAAAACTAGTGAGGTCTATCAAATTCTGTGCAACTGCAGATTGAAATACATAGGTGAAACAATCCATGTGGTTGAGGTAAGATTTTCTAAGCAAGAGGGATGTATCTGCTTAAAGCAGCATACCAAGTCTGCCATGGTGGAACACGTTTTCAACTGTGCACAAAATTGATTTCGCCAAGACAAAGAATTTGGAATAAACCACACGTTAGTGGAACAGCAGCATTGAGGAGTCTGTTCTAATTAGAACCTCTGAAAATTTAAGGAACCATGAGAGCGGGTTCCAATTCAGCAAGGCCTATTCTTACTGCAATTAAATTAAAGAAACAGCAAAATGCAATAAGAGGACCACAGGTTGTAGAAGTCTGAAGAACAGCCCTGTGGAGGGGAGCAAAGGACCAGATATAAATGGAGCAGGCATGGTCTTGGCATCAGTCTCCTGACAGTGATTCCAGTGATAGCAATCAAAATATGTTCCAAAAGTGATGTACCCTGGGTAGAAACCTAAGAATTCTATATTCAACTTAAAAATAAGAATCCCACCCCTTACAGAGAGAGAAAAAAGGATATGAAAAATACCCAATAGTACATTTACTTTGGCACATGAAAACTTTGTCCACGATGATAATTGTGAACAAATGGTCTAACAAAACCATGAATTTCTTAACATATTATGATAGTATTAATCAACATTATATTATCTGTATATCTCATTGTTTTATTTTTCATAAGACTCCAATATGGCAAACAAATACATAATGAGGCAAATTAGTATTTCTTTTAAACTGTTGATGATCAATAGACATTAATTTCATAGTTTGAATTATAAACTCAGGTTAACTTTCTATACCTATTGAAGAATCTATCACATTATCATATTCATTATCAAAGTTTAGAATTGTTGAAAGGCAGTTGGTACTAAGTGATAGAGAATTTTTCATGTTTAATAAGGGAGATTTATGTATAAGCAGTTTCAGGGAAAAGGGAATCTGACTACTCTTTCAATATTGATTAATAATACCATACCAACCAATACAACATAAATAATTGCATTTCTAAAACATAGTAACTTTTTACCTTGTCCATAGTAAATAACATCTGGTACTGCGGAACCATGGCATTTTTTGGCTCGGTAAGTATTCGAACTAATAGATCTTGGTTTAATGAATGGAAAGCTACCAACACCGGAAATCTTCCAACAAATTCCTGAAAAAAGAGACAATTATAGCTTCAAAAAGTTTGCACTGCCAGCAACTTTCACCTTAGGTCAGCTACAACATCTACATATTTTTTAACATACTTCCAAAGATCTAAGGTTTTCTGGTGAACTGAATGAACAAAAGCTTCTCTTGTTTCCACCCAGGTAATATTGTAGAACAGTGACATTTTGACAATGATACCGGGCGGAAACCCGAGAAGCTTTTCTTCAACACACTTCCAATTTTTATAAATACTGTACATAATATATTGTTAGTTCTACATTAACAGTAGTCACTCAAATTAATTATTGTCTGTTATTTAAGTACAGGGTAATTATTAAGTCCATGAAACATGTTACAGATCTTCATAGGTGAATGGCAAAACAAAATAACAAATAACACAGTACATGAAAGACAAACTCTCAATTTTTTTATTTGGAATGTGGTGCCAGCAAGTTACTTTGGAAGACCGTTGACAGGCATTACTGACCATACATAGTTGCTAAAAATTCTGCAATTGGACTTCCAATTAGTAGTGAAACATTTCATACAGATCAGTTAAAATGGCCAAGAAAGAATAACGTAAGTGACACTGTATGAAAAAGACATCATCACAAAGTATTTTTACAATGTTTCTAAATGGTCCACCCTTCAGCACATCTATTCAGTATTTAGATTCTGCCCATATTCAGTCCAGCAAAAGAAATACTGCTGCAATATGGTGTTTAAAGTCTTAAGAGGTTTTGTGGTAGATATGGAACATAAACTATTCTAAATGTAACAAGAAAAAAATCACAAAGTAAGTTACAATGGTGGCCACCAGGCCAACACCACATCAGCTCATAATTCAATCTAATATGTTATAGAATGTTCTATACTGTCACTCAAAATCATTCATTACAAAATATTTAAACAAATTAAAAAATATAAAAGCTCTAACAAATTAAATATATCAATATGTTTTACATACTGGTATCATTCCAAATTCAATTAGATCTCTTGCTTCCACCTGCCGCAAGAATGCATCCTTCTCTTTGTTATCTTCTTCAGCATTTGTCACTGCACATTGATTAGCCTGATCAGCAAGTGAAGCAGCACGACGGCCAGGAGACTCAGTAGATGGTGCTCCAAACCCAAGATACTGCAATAAAATATTTGCCATAATACACACAAATAAATAAATAAATTTGTTAAGAGATAGAGGTAATGAAGCAATTTACATTAGTGTATGTAGACGCACAGAATACAGAATTCAGATTTTCAGAGGTGATATCCTCCTCATAAACTCTGAGTTTTGTAGTTTTGTGTTTCACACTAAGATAATCTACATGAATATTCCTCTCCTTCCTATTCAAATCAATCATTTGACTTGTGGTACAACATCCTTAAAATTTTATACCCATAAATTTTGCAAAATTAGACTATAATTTAATAAAAAGTATTTGTTTATGAAAAAATTAAAATTTAGTGCATTTGCTAAAACATTTTAAACATGTGAAACATACATAGTCAAGTTTTTCATTTAAAAAAAAATGCATAGGTTTTTCCTCTAAATAAAATATTTTCAGTTTTCATAATCTACAGATGAATTTAAGTTAAAGGCATAATATTTCAAGTTATGTCAACTTTCATCTTTCAGTAAACTACTGCATCTAAGTAATTTCATTATACCTCACATTTTTAAATTTACAGAAAATATTCAAAAGGAAATATTTTTTCTCCAACCTTTTCATTTTTACGGCGACTTATTATTCTATCAAGACCATTGTAAGCACCAGAGGCAACAAAGAGAATATTTGTTGTGTCGACTTGTACAGTCTCTCCACGAAGTTTACGAGGAGAATTTCTTTCAGGAACATTTACAATTGTCCCTTCCAGCATCTGTAATAAAAGAAAAATTATCATATGAAGAACTCAACACAACTAAAGGTATTGTCTGAATTGTGCATGTTTCTACATACTTTCAACATTCCCTGTTGCACTCCTTCCCCTCCTACATCTCTTAACTGGTGTATTCCAGGAACTGCACCAATCTTATCAACTTCATCTAAGAAAACAATTCCTAAAAAAGACAATTATTAAGAATTTTTATTTCATTTCAAACAAATTATGAAGAGAGATAATCAAAAAGTGATTGTAGTTGATATTATGAAAATGTAGTTTTATTACCTCCTCAAACCCCTTCAAAATGTGTTGTACAAGTATATATGAAAGACAGAAATTTCCTTTACTTCATATTGTTACAATGTTATTTCATTAGGCACTTAATAAATTTAATTTCATTGCAGTATAGTGTATTAATAAAATCAATAATAATTATTATAAACTGTACATAATGACTTTTACCCATTTGAGCACGGTCTACACTGTAGTTAGCATCTTGTAGAAGTTTAGCAATAACACTTTCAATATCTTCTCCAACATAACCAGCCTGAGTTAACGTGGTACAATCACAAATTGCAAATGGAACATCCAAGCACTGTGCAATGGTTTGAGCCAACAAAGTTTTACCTGGAATAAAATTTAAAACCACTAAATGTCACATTTCTTAATATGGTAAACCTTGTTTTATTTGACAATTGGACTTACTTTCAATGTAAGCTAAAATATGTAACTTTAATTGAACTAATATAAACTGAAGTATGGATTTATTAAAATCACAGTAATCTGAATTAAAGTATAGAAGAAAATACCAATATCACAAGGTAAAAGTAATAATGAAATAAGAAAAACCTTTTGGCTTAATACATATTACCCATTTACTACTGAAACAAAATTCCAATTAAAATTTTTAAATGTGTAAACCAATATCATATATACATAATTGTACAATATCTTCTTATGAACTCAACATATATGTACCTGAACCTGTAGGACCAAGAAGCAAAATATTGCTCTTTTCCAGCTTCAGCTCATGGGAACTACAATCCAATATATCACTCCCTGGGCTTGCTGAACCACGCTTGTGTTCAGGTTCAGGTGATGGGGGTGGTTGTTGAAAACCAACACCAAAGGAAGATGTGTGCCCAATTCCAGGAATATGCATAAGGTCTGCAAAAGCATAAAAAATTTAATTTATATCATAAGAAATTTTGTATCATCTTAAATAACAAATTACACTTAATTTGTTAAGAAATAAAATTGTAAAGCATATTTTTATGGAATAATTTTAGTAAACTCTGGGACATATAACTGAAGACATTTCTTGTATAATTAAGTGATGTTAAGCTTTTGTTGCATCATATTAAAAAGATATCACAGATTGTGCAGACTAGAAAAATATTTCAATAAAATTATTTTGTACCTCTATGAGTGAAGTTATGAGCTGAATTTTGATCCATTACAGCAACATCTCGATGTACTTGAGGTTGGTTGGGGATATTATTGTATATTCTCTTATAATGATTGTAGACTGCCACTGATAACACTTTTTTGGCATGCTCTTGGCCTACCACATGCTTATTAAGATAGTCATATATCTAGAACAAAAGGTAAATTCAATTTTTAAAAATTGCAATTTGTTAAGACGTCCATACAATTATGAAACTATGCAACATGACATTACAGGAAAACATCTTCAAATATTTTAAATATCATATTAATGTTTAAATACAGGAAAATAACCACTTACACAGTCAGAACATATTTGTATGTTTTACTTAAACTTTTGGCAGAATTAGCCATCATTAACTTTGCTCACACCTTTAAAATACATTTACACGTGAAACAACGATTACCGATTTAGGCAAGACAAGGGTGACAGGATCAGTTTTAATTCATTGTTTATACCTTTTCACTACTGCCCATCACTACCAATATTGTTTTTCTAAAAAAAGAATGACTATCACAAATGTCAAAAGATTTCAGCTTGTTAACTATTAATTTGTGAGACTGTTTCAAGTGGTTGTTTTTTGTATATCGGATAAAATATAAAGTCTAATACTACAAAACAAAAAAATGCCATGTTCTGTGTAAAATATACATTGTAACAATAAGTAGCTACAAATAAACCATTCTTCTTCCTTGGCTCTACTGCCCACTCAGGGCCTTGGCCTACAGAGTCGACTGTAGACTGTCATCTTACATGACACATTCCAAATTTGGAGTGATACGTGGTCAGTGTATCAATTCTCCATCAGTCATAACCCCAGTCTCGGTGACCTTGATAACACAAAAACCCAAGACTGGGATCTCTGTGTTGTGAGGCAGCAAATGTAAACACTTAACCACAGGACATCAGCATTAATAAACAATACATCAGAAAAATAAAAATAATATGAAATCTAATATAAAATACCTCCAACATTACAAAGTAACAAAGTAGTTATTTAATTGCACATCACCTTTTTCGGTGGTGGGGGCGGTTTTCGATAGAACCCAGCTTTCTCATCTCTATTGTCTTTAATGCTTTTTTTGGAGTCTATTTCAGACAGGACAACAAAAAAATGATGGCATTTTTCACATTTAACGAATCTTGTCGAAGCTGTAATGATAAAAAAAATACACTATCATTTATAAGTCATAGACCATAAGCATTTCAAGAAAAATGTAATTAACTCAATCATTATTTTTAAGGGAAATTATTGAACTAGTACAATTATATGTCATTCCATTAAAAGAAAATCTAATAGATAAGCATAAATGTTTGCGAACTATACCTGACATAGTTCAGTATTGGTCAGCAATGCTTTGAGGTAAACTTGAGCGTTTATGAGCAGAAAACGAATTAAAAATAGTATGAATACAAAACAATTAACGCAGGAAAGTAAAATTGTAAAACTTCACTACAGGACCAGGAATGTATGGTCAATGGCACGAATGGCGTCATACATATGCGCTTACAGGTAACAATGGGTTAGTCTTGGGCGGTCGAATTCTTGGAAATCCCCGTAGCAGGTTCCGGGGGTTCACTCAATTTATAAAGTAGCAATGAGCATAATTGGACGGTTACACATTTATCCCAGGACCTTAGTTACCTTTTTTTTCTAGATATTATTATATTTCTAAAATTCTCATTGTGTTGACAATAAGTTAAATCTTAAATTACACGATTCCAGTCTACGTTATTGACCGAGATTTACTTAACGGGTTACACTTATAAAAAATGAATGATTCTTTCATCGATCGCTTTTTAATACATTCGTTCTCGTCACCTGAAGCATAATTGTCTTTCGTATCAAGTTTTTATCAACTTCGTATATATAAAATATGAAAAACAGTAAATTTCGCTGTCTTTTACTTTACAGCGAATCCGTGGAATAATCTAATGATTGATTAATCGCTCGCCTGTTAAAGCATTCATTAATTAGTCGCGTCACTCATATCCTAGTTCGATTCTCGCCATAAAATAATCTATATATGGAATAATTGATTAGTAGTTCGATTATGTTTATCATTAAGAATGAGAAGTCGACATGGACAAAGGATTTTGTGGTTTTAGAGGACGCAAGACCCGACAATTCTCGTATTGTGATACCTTCAGATTTCCACAGGCATCTCCGCAAAAGAAAAAGAAATCCTCTCTGCGCAGTGGCTTCGTCAGTGTTAGGTGGGAGCGCACATACGACGCATCACTCGTGGCACAGAGCATAAAAAGTCGGCAATTTCAATTGCACGTATCTTTAACAATTATGGAGAACGCTCAAAATTCTTATGTATTCGTTTGTATGTTTTATCAATACAGAAAAGCAGTTAACGCCCCCCATAAATTAATATTTATTTTATATATAATTAAAACTTCACTATGAAGAACATAACAGTAAATTTAATGATAAGAAGGAAGACAAATCTAACTGTACCATGCCAGTAAGAATGAAAGGGGTCTTCTCGCCCACTAAATTTAATTGGCCATATAACAAGGCCATGTAACCCATTGTTGCAAATATTCATATTAATACCATTGATTACATCCCCTATATACGCTCAATGCAATGTGGACAATTTGTTAAAACCTCTTGAGGAAAGTTATCCAACATAAATGAAATATGATATGGAATACTGTTTTAATTGTGTCAATTATTATTAACATAGTAGGTGGTGATGATGAGAGTGAGGTTAATCAAAATAAATATAACTCAATTAAGTGGAGTGTTTCATACACTCTCTGTTGAAGACCATCATATGACAAAAGACTTGTAGTGGCGATGTCATACAATACAATACTGACCACAAAAGCAGTGATCACTAAAACTGTTCCATTTTTATACTCACACAACAGTGAAACAACAGTTTTTTAATAAGATGAAGCTAAAGTATTCAACTAAATTAAAAAAACTGAAGTCAAGAGATAATAGGTATAAATGTTCTTCCAATGTTTGAAAATGGTAAATAAATCAGGAACAAATATCAAACACAAAAAATATATTATATAACACAAGAACCTAAGGATAGTTAGTAGGCCTGTGCTCTCTCTATGCAAATTAAATGATTCATTACTAGTGCAAAATGAATGCCTCATATACACACCATCACCTTGGAAATCTTATACACATTTAGAAGTACATAAATCTGAATTACAAACCTTCGTTTGAACTTATGCAGGCCAAAGGAGTGTTCACTGGAATGAAGTAAAAACAGAGCAAAATTATAGTGCTCTAAAGAATTGAACGAATTCAAATTTTGAGTGATTTTGAGTATAATGAGGTAAAGATACTACATTATTTCAGATAAACGGATATTCAAGGTTAGCATCTGACTGAATTTTTTTAAAATTACATTATGAAATTATCATCTATAATTACGCTTATCAGCTACAAAAAAAATTTTTGTATATAATTAAATATAGCAGTATTAAATGTGATGGAGGTCATCAGGTAAGTAAGTTTTATTATTAGCAAACACAGCATACCATCATAAACATAGCAATTTTATCTTATCCTGTAACATGATTTTATAAGTACATAAGCTTTATTTACTCACATACAAAAGTTTCAACTTGAGTGCATGGGTCCCCACACTTAGGACAAGTCAAATGTCCTCCATCTTTCCCTTTCCCAGTACCATGTCCTGTTGTACTGGTCGTCTGTGTCGGCCTCTTCCCACTTGGAGGTTCGGAAGCACTTGTTGATTTTAACCGATGAGAACCTTGAGTTAGCAACAGCTGAACATATGCAGGAGTAGTTTTCAGTTGATGAAGACCTTCATGCACAGTCACAGCCGGCACACTTAATCGATAGGTATGAGTTGATTTGTAACGAAAAGGGTTGTAATAGATGGTTACTGGAACAATTGTGTGCCTTTGTCCTTTCTGTCCTTTAAAACACCTCAATCCTTAAAACAAAATTATACTTAAATAAGTGAACAACCAAATCTGAATGTATTCATGTCATAATAAATCTAATTCTGTATTTCTAACCAGTATGCAAAATATTTATAAAACTTACATGCTTCATATATTACTTTTTAAGTCAATGGATGCCAAGTACATAAATAGAATTGTAATTAAAAATTGTTTCTAAAAAATATAGAATTAAAATTTCTTAAATTTTAATGCATATTAACATTTAATGGATACATATTATATGTCCTTAGAAAAATACCATCAAGTTTCAAATTGTAAAAGAAACTAAACAATGTAAGCCAAGCTTTTAATTAGAGTAGCATAACATTAGAAAGAACAAAGTGAAGCTTAAAGGTTCTGCTAATAAACTAGTACCAAATATAATTAACAATTCTATATTTTAATTTATACCTCTGAAGCAGTAAAATAATTATTTGCAAAGTTATTATTTTATGAATGTTGTAAGAACAAAATTATTCGTATAACCAATGACTATCCACAATTGTAAGTTTTTATTTTTGAAGTAAAGATATTACTGTCCTTGAGCATCTTCTTTACAAATTAACAAATTCTTACATATTGTGGTATTTTGGGGTTGATTGGCAAATACAAATTATGACACTTTTATTTTTCGATAAATTGCACTGGAAGCGTGACTCGCGCAAATTTTATTTTATTATGGATAATTGAAGTATTCTTTGAACTTGAATATACAAACTATAAATCTACATATTCAAATCTTTTCCCATTACAATCTGTTTCTAACCATTTTATATTGTTTACTGGAACCCTATATACAACCAACGTTACAGTAAAACGGCTTAAAAATTTAATAAATGAAGTTACGTCCCTGAAAGGGGGATGAGTATACGATTCATATTTGTAAGCGTAGTAAAATTTAAAGTTAAATGTTACATTACGTGAATGGTAAAAAATTATTTGCTGAATCCGAAGTAAGAAAAATAAATCATTAGGTAAAAATTTCCACTACAATAAGAAATGGACTAAAAAAAATATCAACCATTTTCGTTGTATTCCCTTATGAATTTTTCTGATATAATATTAGGGAAATTGCCAACATCGTACCACGCGCTCTGATTTGGCAAGGCCCTGTTATTTGCAATATCAACGACCTTGGTGCGGCGCGCTTACGAAACAAGATGACGAAGCGAGCCAATGAACTGTCGGGTAAATAGAAAATAAATGCTGTGGACTTAAAACTAAAAAATCCCGAGGACCTTCATTAATTAACTGTAATAAAATTAAAGCCACAGCGTTATTCAAATATAATCTTTTTAATTGTGCAGGCATAACTCTACACAATACCAACCAAGGAAACAAGTTGTACATCTTACAAGCATCTGGCTCCATCAGATGAACAGAAAGTGATCAACAATGAAACAAAGTGACATATCAACAATACTTCGGAAGTTACAGAATACTTCCGTATTTCAAAACTAGCATTAAAAAATCTTTCCATTTCGAATTTCATGTCCAATCATGAGGTGCTAAACTAATTTCAATAGCTCTAACTTATCACCTGAGGAAAACAAGATTTTCAGAATCATTCAATTGTATTTATTTTGTGTGTTCTTGTATTCTGGTGCAATCCTCTATTCTGCACAAGCCTTTTCATTTATACATAACTACCACATCCTCCCTAATCTGCTTAGCGTGTTCCATCCTTGTCCTCCCTCTTTTGCCCTTACCCTGCAATTTCCCTCTAATGTTAATTAATGTTAATTTTACAAGAGCTTATGTCTCAAAACGTGGCCTATAAATTTATCCCTTCTCTTGGTCAAAAGCCGCCATATTGTTCTCTTTTCTCTTATTATGCTTAGAACTTTCAGGTTGGTTACTACTTTTGCATTTACCCTATTCTAATTAACTGACACAAGCATTTATATAGATACACAAGACGTAACCACTGCCTTTAAAGCACGTTCAAATTTTCTCACCACCATTAGCGAATTTTCTTGTAATACCGAGTTTTCAGAAATAGCTACAACAATTAATTGGTTGATAGAATGTATCCTAATAACCATTATTCCAAAAAACTACACTTGTTTCCGGGTGATTCAATGTGACTATTAATGGTAAGAACGTAATAGAGAACTAACAGATTGAATCTGCGTGTTGTCCTTTAAGGTCCAAGTACGCAATCCAAGCAGGAGAGATGCCAGTTGTAGTGTACCTTGGCCTGCCATGCAAAAATGTAACCTCTATGCAGTAAACAAAGTAAAACTCTGTCTGATTTACGCGCGATGCCAACTCAAATTATCAGAAAAGTCTCTACATGTCATGAGCTTCAGCGCCTTCACCAATTGCAAGACGTGGATTTCGTGGTGAAGAAATCAATGCGAACAAAAGAAGTTACAGCCCGTCTCATTTATATTTTTTACTGAATTTTTTGAGCGTCCTACAGATTGTAGTAGCGTGAAAATTAAGTTGCGGTGCTTGTAATCAAAGGAGCGAAGATAGAATCCAATCCGCGTCTTGCAAACCTGAATTTCGGTTTCTCTCCAAGCTGTCGACTTACTCAATATGTTAGTACAGCTATTTGAATCCGACGTGCCATAAGCTTTACAACAACATATAGGACGCACAACGTGACGCGTAAACAGCATCGGGACGAGAACTCGATACTCTGGAAGCGGCGTAATTTTGCCAATAGTTCTACTGCGGCTTTTATTTGTCCAAATCTTCCATTACTGCAACGTTATTAGCGACTGTCCACGATTAGGGGCTTATATCCTTGCAGGAGTTTCTTAAACAACATAAATGCCCATGCCAGGATTCGACGCTAGCTTTTGGCTTTGTTCGGCCTGAATGTTCGGGTCTTCAATGTCGCCAATTGCAAAAGTAATAACTAGACCGTTTGTTGCTGTAAATGTAGCCTATCTTCACCCGAAAAAAATTAACTTCGTATGATATTAAACAAGAACAGCCACACTCTAAAAAAACACGTCTCAAGAGAGGAAATGGAAGCCGGTGGGAGCTGGTCTCACCTTTCTTGGGGAGAAACTGGGGATACCTTCTCTCTCTTTGGTTCAGACCTGAGGCTCCCACAGCAAACCCTACTCCTGTCATCGGAAGGGCGTGGGACTAGTACCCAAGTGCCTAACCGACCTGATACAGCCATCCTAGACGAATGCCAAGTAGGAACCTTAAGGAAAGTCGGAAGTATCTATCTTGCCATTGTGAATTGAATTTATTAATACTGCAATTGAGTAGCACTCGGTGGCAGTTACGAAAAATAAACTTAAAAATAAAATATGTTATAGATAATAATTACACTAATATAATATAAATTAAATTAAATTCTAACAAAAAAGATAAAAAAAGTACCCATTATTCATATATTGTTTCGTCGCACTACACTACACTTCACTACACTTGCACTTCACTACACTTCCTAATTCTTCCCTGAAACACGTTGCTATTGGCAGGGAATGTTTCGAAAACTTCTGCAGGTAAATTGTTCCAATCCCTTACAGTCCGATTTAAAAATGAAAATTTCCCAACGTCGGTTTTAAAGCTACACTGCCCAATTTTACAATGATGATCCCCTCTACTGAAATAATTTACTTCTAAAAACTTTGATGCAATATCTTTCCAGGATTGTTGGCCTGCGTACGCTTTAAAAAGAGCCCCGAGACGTAAATTTTGTCGTCGCTTTTCTAACATATCCCACCCTAATTGACGAACCTTCTCGTTTCCGTGACCAGGACACCGGTTAACAAATTTTGCCGCCCCCCTCTGTACCCTTTCCAGTGCCTCGACCTGATATTTTCGGAACGGATCCCAACAAATACAGCCGTATTCTAGTACTGGACGCACGAGAGATTTGTATGCAAGTTCCCGTGTTTCACAGTTTGCTTTTTTTAAAATCCGCATGACGAAATGAAGTGCTTTCCATGCTTTCCTAGTCACATGGTCTATTTGATATTCCCAACCCATATTACTGCTCAAGTATATACCCAAATACTTACAGTTACTTTCTTGTACTATTTCATTACCGCTGAGCTTATAATTAAGTACTATTTCTACGCGACGCCTACAAAAGCTTATTGCCTTGCTCTTGTTACAATTTATTTTCATTTTATTAACAAGTGCCCAATCTATTATTGTGTCTAAATCTTTTTGTAGAAGTTCTTCATCGATCACAGTTTTTATTTTCCGATATATTACGCAGTCGTCAGCAAAAAGACGCACCTGAGAATTAATGCCTGAAGCTAAGTCATTTACGTAGACTAGAAATAATAAGGGACCAATAACGGAACCCTGTGGCACACCCGATTTAGCTTTCGCAACTGAGGATAATTCGTTCCCTACTTTAACCATTTGCTGTCGGTCTCGTAAAAATTCTCTAATCCATAAAACTACTCGTCTATCAATCCCATTGTTGAAATACTGATTTTTTAAGTATCATATTCTCGGAAACCGTTATAGATACAACACTGAAATATTCACTGGTTATGTTTAACCTTATAGTACGTGAGTGGAAGCAAAATAGATAATTTTAATTATTAGTTGTGATTAATAAACTTCTAAATTCGAAGAGAGAAGAATCGTTTCCAATTGAAACGCAGCCAAAGGTCATGAAACTGAATTTAAGTCAGAATGGAAAAATCTCGACCGACTTCCTAGAATTTAATTGTGAAGTGAATGTAAAATGTATGTGGTACAGAAGGGTGAAGGCATCTCGCGTCGACTTGAACTCAGTCTCTAAGAGCAACCTTCAGGAAAGCGGCAGGTCCTGGCTTCGGTTCCCGGTCCGGTCGAGATTTTTCCATTCTGATCTACAATCTTTAAATTTTCCATAAACACAGATCCTGATAAATATAATAATAATTAAAATTCTAATTTCCGAGAAAAGGTAACTATTTTAACATTACTGAGTTAGAGCCCTTCAAACATGAAATCCCTTTCCTATGGTACTAGTCTGTATGGTAGCTTCCACAAAGTAGAATTCTCTAATGTAGCCTATCATTCTAAAAAAAAATACATCAAAAATCTATTTTTCTAAGTGAATTACTAATTTAGAAATGCTTGATAAATACATGTAAATAAATTTTCCTGATGTGTAGGCTACACTCTTGCACTGGTACAACAGTATGCGAAATTTGGTATTACAAAATTAAAGGCACGATGTTTGATAAAAGTTGAAGAACGTCACAGACAGGGTTTTAAAACCGTGGTGCTGTCCCCAAACCATCGGTGGAGTGGGGTGAATGGCTCTCCCTAAATACGAAAGATAAATATTTATGATTGGAGAGGATTTTGTCTCCGCCACCGAAGGAAATCAAAAGATGGAATGGAGAAAAATTAATTTTTAGGCATTAAGCAGTGGGTATTAAAGAGTAAGAAGTTGGAATGTAAGAGATTGTAGATTACAATTGTCTATGAGGAATTGGATAATGGTGACAGAGAGGGGTCTTGAATTGTTGATTTTGAGCGAAATGGTAAATGAGCAAGGCGTTCATGGTTCAACAATGGATTGGGTTGGACCGGTATCTCATATATGACCACACGACGAGTACCAGACTAAGCTAAAAACCGTGATTACTCTGTAACCTTTTGCCGATTTCCTCGAACTGCCAATTCCGCGTACGGTTTGTGTATGTCTCTGTTTCTACGAAGACGACCCCAATATAGATCTCATGTTTCTAGTTTGTAAGATATTTATTTAAATAGTGTATAACGTACTTGGTGTTAATCATAAAAAAAGTTCGGCTTTGTAAATTAAAATTGAGTCAATTATTGCATATTATAATAATTCTGTATTTTAAAAATTAAAACCCCCACTCATTCATTTCGATGGAGTGTCAAAATACGAGAGCAAACGACGAGCCCCTTGTGATACCAACAATGACAATCTCTTTTGCATTGATAATCCGTATATTTCTAGTTATTAGTGTTCGTCCTTCAAGCAATATCTTCTCTCCGTTTTCCTTTCCTCGTAAACAAAACAGATAGGATGTATTTAATAGAGACTGGAAGCTGAACAAGCTACTCAAGTTTCGCTTTCCTGATACTCAAACTTCGGCTTCTGAATGTTTGAGAATTTTCAGTGTTGTCTCCAGACAAATTGGTAGCTGGACCATCCCCAGCTTGATTAGACCATAAAAAAGTAGTTCATGCACCACACATCCCGATTTAAAGTAGTCTATTTCATCAGCATAAACATTTCTGGCACATTACTATGTTTGTCTTGGTCTCCAACGAAACAGCGCATCTACTTTGCGTTTGCTCCTCGTACCTTTACAAAATGCAAACAACAGCATTCATCAGTACTATTATTATTATTATTATTGGTAAGATACACACACGAACTGACCGTGATGACTCTTATTATAGTAACAAAGATTATTGTTATATGCGTGATTATACTTTCTCTCGAGTACATGATGTTATAATTAAAAATCTACGATGTCACTTTTAATGTCACAATTGAACCCATTCCTTGGGCAACACAACGCGGGAGGTCGCTTAGTTTATCAAGGCCACATGATAATGCCGGTTGTGAACTATTTCCCTTCAATTGCAAGCTTCTGAGTGGAAAAACAATATTTAGCAATATATTTTTCACATAACCTTCATTCTATCTTTATACATTTTTTGAGTCCTCACAAAGAATTAGCAAACACCAGGAATGAACTTTTAAGCGAATCGCTTGCAAAAACCGAGAATAATTCCCGTCAGAATAAAGAATTCCATAGGGAACAAATTTCAATTTCTAAGCTATCGGTTAACTTCACATGACTTACATGATGATAAACTCAAATATGTGGTTGTCCAATTAAAAGAAGAAAAAAAATCGATTTTTTACTTCATTTAATTTACTGGTTACCTAAAAATTATTTACATTCTTGTAGCTGACATTGAAAATAAATATATAGTGGCCAAGAAGTCAACTAATTATAAAAAAAAATACTTTCTAAAAAGAACAATCTGTGGATCTCATCAGGAGCTCATTATGAACAAACTATGCAAATGGGGAGACCAATGAGGATATTTCAGAATACAATCATTAATGTATGTCTCGCTTTTAACATTAATGGATGAACAATTTGATTAAATGTCTAATATTTCAGACAATTCATATATTTTACTTCAGTATCTAATACTGTAACATTATTATATTTTTAAAAAAAAGTTGTTGTAAACATTTTTGTGAACAAACCTATGTGAAAGTAAGTTTTGTTTATAATTAGGTCTCAACTAACTCGTTGACCATTATATATTATTAATTAAATGACTTAAATTTTGTTTTAACTTTGAGAATTAAATTTCTTATTATCAAACACTGATCATGTTATTGTTTTTTTTTGTTTTTTTTGCATTTCTCCTTCTATAAAGACATCAATGTCTCTAGGACTTTGTTGATTATAGTTACATACACCTTCTCCTGTGTTCGGACTCTGGTGCTGTAGCTCTAAATGACGAATAGTGTTTGTTTGCCGTTGTAATAATCTTTACTTTCACTCAACTTTGTTCTTCAGTTTTTCTTCTGGACGATTAGTATTTCGTCTCGGATTCCTTCCCTCAACAACAGATAATCTATCTGGTTGTTTGTTATGTCGTTATTTTTTTTCTGCTATCCCTCCTAGTTTCCCTCGTTCTAGCTCTCTTTCTTGGTTCATCATTCAATATCCGTAATAAAATCTTATATTTTTGGTACAGGAAAATATTTTAAGTAGTTGCAGTTCAAGTAAGTTAAATGACAGCTTCAAGATCACTTTAAAATGTCAAAGCAATTAACTTATTCTAAGAATATCTGACAAACTGAAAAAAAACCACACAACTGTGCCAACCGATAAACCCGTTTGCGAACCGGACCAACAATTATAAGAGACTGGAGGGAACTGGTAAAAAGTTATCATCTGTGTTTACTCATGTTGACAGCTCGAGTATACCAGTTGGAGGTTTCCAATTTCAACCTAAATTCTAGAAAGAACACTTTGGATATGTTATATAAAATTACAGGATAATTTCCTTCGCAATCAGACTACTGTAAAACGGTTACTGGAATCCGCAGACAGCGACACTAAATTCTTAAAAGTTAAAAATAAATCACTACTACACATTTAGGAAGAATGGTGGAGAGAGAATTATTTTAAAAAATGAATTTTGTTATATTTGGAAGTCTTCGCCTATGCAGTTCACGCGCCTGAAAATAATCCCCAGCAGAGACCCAACGACAAAAAAAAATCGTTTGACGAAGTTTGTGTCGCAACGATATTCCGGGTCATATTTGTAGGCCAAGGTAAAAAGAAAGGCACACTGCTCGGTACCCAGAATAATAAGATCTGAACGAAACGTTCACAAACAGCGAATGGTTTATTTTTCTGTTAATTTTCGATATAATAGTTAAAACATTAAAAATAGGGAACATAACATTCAAATGTCATCACGTTATATACGAGCGAAGTGGACAGTAGTTGTGGGTATTCCCTCATCGAGGATGAAGAAGAGTGAAATTCCGGAAAAATAGGGTAAAAAGAGTGCAACGTTGAAAAATAATGACACACTAAAAAATTCGTTCGACCTATTTGATTCAGCAGAGATCCTAAATGCACATCTATAATCGTTTTACCAACTGACCATTTACATTTTAACGACCCAAAGGGATGTGACAATTTGAGAGCCTCTCGTAACCGAAATTCCAACTAGAACGCAGTTGTCAATTTAGCATTGTTTTCTGGGGGGTTATCAGGCTACATGAGGGTGATCCTGAAACAGGCAACTCCCCTTTAATAGCATAGGAAGGGAAATGAAAAGGGGGGATGCGGAAGGTAGCCAAGGGTTCTCTAATTTCTATAGTTAGATCCCTTGATCATCGATTGCGAGAGAACCGAAAGATAACAGTTGCGAACTGTAATAAATAATCGACGCTTTGTATAACGTGCGGAACATCTTAAACGCGAAGTGTCTGATAAACGTGATTTATCTCCCTCTGTGATCAACCCAGTGACAGCTGGTGCTTAACCACTTACGTCGGCCTTGGCTCCAATTTAGGCTGACTAACTCCAACCTAGGCTGATCAGCAAAGGACACCCCGCGGCCATTCACGCACTTAACAGAGAGATTTTTATTTTTAACCGCTTTGTTTGTTGCGAATGACCTCAATTGGTTGCGTACAACTCTGTAGATCTGCTGAGTAAGCAAATCAATTTACAAAATTAAGATAATTTTCAAAACTGAACAGAAAAAAAATTAGATCTAAGAGAAGAAAAATCTCATACTTTTTAATTATCATTTGTGTGAGTGATATAGATGAAGGAAAAAAATAGGGGCGACAGCCGACTTGCTCTGATACTGGATGAAGTACGCTTATTTATTTCACACTGTTCAATTTCAGACAGAGTAACAACGCTAGGTTTGGTGCTCTTGGAGACTGGGCGTTTAAATAAATTACACGAAGGT
Source organism: Eucriotettix oculatus (assembly GCA_034510155.1). Taxonomy (NCBI): domain Eukaryota; kingdom Metazoa; phylum Arthropoda; class Insecta; order Orthoptera; family Tetrigidae; genus Eucriotettix; species Eucriotettix oculatus. Next base: position 85,877,147 of record CM067378.1, on the reverse strand, counting down.
GTTTAAAGTTGACAAATGCAGGTACTGAACCAAATCCAAATTTAGGTTATCTTCCTAAAGAGACTGAGACACGCATTCCAAAATTAATGCGCACATAGTGAGTTAATATTACTGGAACATGGTACATTTTAGTAGGATACGTTCAAATACCCCAGATTACTAGAAGAAGAAAAAAACGGAGTCTTTGAGGGTTCTGGAGCATTGACCGGACGAATTCCTAATATAATAACCACTCAACGACACGCAATTTATAAATCCTCACAACCTCGTCTATTTTCACGTGAACGTACCACCCAGGTCAAATATTGGCAGCCTCGGCCCACGTAACTAATAAGTAACGGCTTTATCGAATTTATCTTTATCAGAATGGAGAAGACTGGGCAAGCAATTACTTAATTATTGTCGCGGTAGTCAGTCATTCCACCCACAGGCTGCCTTGATTAAGCTCTCCGTGCTAATCTATCAAGCGATATTTTTTCATTTCTATAAAATCCACATGACTATTGCAGCCCACATCCAGCTTGATTTGCCAAACGTATTCTGGTCTTGGACTTCTTCAATTACCATCCCGCACACTTCCCTCTAATGTTCTCCCCTTACCAATTACATTCAAGATTTCCTGATTTGTGACTCGATCTACACATCTAACTTTCAGCACCAAATTTTAAATGTCTCTTTATAAATGAATAGAATGTTAAGAATGGCAACCAAATTCACTAATGAGTACATTTCTTGTCGTTAACATTTTTTATCGATTAACGCTTGACGATCTGTTCCGAGTGATACTTCGTTGAACGAATCCAATTTATGTCGTATTGTAGAATTATTTTAGTCCTGAAAAGGAATCACGCATAGAGGATACGCGTTTCTCTTCAGTTCCTATGTTTCAGCATCTAGCTGTAGATTAGAATTTTATAGCAACGTTAGTATTAAGAATTTTGAAGATAACAGGATTAAAATATGGAGAAAACAGAGTCGTCCATAACCTCCACAGAAGGCAGTCAGCAGTAATTAGTACTGAAGATGAAGAAAACAAAGCAAAAATCAAGAAAGGAGTAAGACAAGGATGCGGTTTGTCGCCCATGCTATTTAACTTATACAGGCGATGAAGAAATAAAAACCCTACACTTTGACGATGATATTGTAGTATTAAGGGAGTCAGAAGACTTAGAAACCATAATAAATGGCATGAACCTGGAGAAAGAGTTCAATAGGCGGATTAATACAGGGAAAACCAAGGTAATGGAGTGTAGTATGGGAAACAGTGGAATAACAAAGGGTGTTAGATTGGGAAGGGATATTTTTAAGGAAGTTAAGGAATTCTGCTACTTGGACAGCATAATAACTGGGTATAGTAGAAGTATAGTAGACATAAAAGAGTAGGACAGCAAAGGCAATGAAGACTTTCGTAAAAAAAAGAGGAATTTACTTACGGGTAATATAAGTGTGAATATTAGGAAATTATTGCTAAAAATGTTCGTATGGACATGTATGGGTGCGAAACGTGGACGGTAGGAGTTGCATAAAGGAAAAGAATAGAAGCCTTTGAAATCTGGTGCTACAGGAGAATTTAGAAAATCAGATGAGTGAATAGAATCACTAACCAGGAAGTTCTAAGAAGAATAGGGGGAGAGCGAACAATATGGAGGACGTTGAACGAGATAAGGAATATATTAATAGGCCACGAAGTAGATTATGGAGGATGTGGTAGATATGCGGAAATGAAAATGCTTGCGCTAGATAGGTTAGCATGAAGGGTTACTTCAGACCGGTCTAATGACTGAATACCACATCACAATTGTTAGATCTTGGATGAACAGGGAGGTAGGGTTGAAAAGCAAATACTGAGCGTGCGCATTTCTCATTCCAGAGAAGACTGGAGCAATAAAGAAGGTAGTCCAGACGTATGCGGGTGGGAACGCACTGGAAGAAGGGCAGTTTGAAATATTCGAAACAGAAATTCACGCTCTTTTACCATTGTTTTGAAGTTACTTAAAATTACGAAACAAATAATTCCTCCTAAATTAATTCGTGTACGGTAGCACATATGCACCAGCCGCCACTGTCCTGTGCTGTACTGAATGTTACAATGTCATGGGAGTTTTATGCATTATTTAAGTGTTCTCAATCCATTTTAATACCGAGTATTTTCCTTAAATTCTTTTGGCAATTTCAAACTTTCCCCTTTTCAATGGATTCTGCGTTGTCCTAGGATGTTGTCTCTTGCCTGGTTCTGGATTATGCAAGAGACCAGGGGCCACGTTCAAGGTCGTTGGCGCATGAAGAACCAGTTTCACCGGGCGATTTGAATAGATGCGTCAGGGTAGACTACCTCACAACACTACGCCTTACGGGAGATCTGCGATCACCTTTACATGCCACAGATGTAATTGGTGTTTAACAATGACCCGCAGGGAGATAAGAACCCCCTAACGCATTCGGTTACAACATCAACTCGAGTCACGTATGCTCAGATACGATCTCATATTTCACATACATTTGTTCTCACACTTACCATGATGAAACTTGTATCCCCTTGTAAATATGAACTTTCCAGTTGTCATTAATGCTGATCTCAAGCTGCTCATATTGTTTCTTTAGCAATTTATTGTATGAGAATCTGAAAGCAAAAAAAAGTTTTCACTCATACAAATTCCATTTTTGGTTCTCAAATCAAACATTTCACAATACATAATTTTAATCATCAAACATTAACCATTTGTATCTAAATATGTCACGTTCCTTTGTAAAATAACTACTCATACTGAATTATATCACGTCTCACGTGTTACATTAAAAGCTAATACATTTTTTAAATATATACACTGTTCAGACTAAGACGATATAACAGAAATAAAGCAAAACTACTCAATATGTAATCTGAAATACTCCATTAAGTTTCTTATGCTTGTATAAATAAAATATCACAGAAAATACACACAGTAGCAATTGTTGAATGTGGAAAAATAAGAGGATTGTTCAAAAACATTCTGGCCATTTCTCTGGCAGATAACCAATTACAATTGAACTTTAACAATGATTTTCTCTAACTAAAGGTGAACATGTAAATAATAACTTATATCTTGTGATTTACCTAGACCGTGCAGGAAAATACGCAAGATATTTGACAACATAAAAATGTTAAATCAAATGAGAAAAAATTGAAAGTTAAAATGCATAACACATAAAAATGAACTTTGTGGTCTGGCTTGCTCCTGGTAAGAAACTATATGAAGGTACGAGAAGTATTGAAGAAAGGAAAATGTAACAAGCAGCCAAGACTCGTGCAGCACTGGAGTAAATGTGAACATTTACACACGGTTATCAGTTACATATATCAACTAGATAAAAACCACATCAAATAAACTAGAGGCAACTAAGGAGAATATGATTGATAGAAATCATACAATGCTAAAAAAATACATTGGTAGTAAAGATATTTCAGAACATAACATCTACATTTTAATATAACAAATAACTATTCCTAAATGCCTGTAAATAATAATGAATCAGTGGCAAATCCCAAAAGAGTGCTTTGACATATTTTGGAACACAATATTAATTCACATATATATAATTTTTTTTAGGTAAAAGTTAACTACAATTAAAAGGAAAATCCTCGTTCAAATATATATTTCCGCAAAAAGTTAAGAATTAAATTTCATTACAAACAAATAGGGACGGTAATTACTTAGTGTACAGAACTTACCTTTACACTGTTAAACAATCCAATTACAAAGGATCGACGACTTGTATACAAATTATTAAATGAATGAATGATAAATAGAATGCATGTATTAATTTTTCGTGACTACCTGTTTTCAATAATGCTTTCTTCGCCTAAGATTATTAATTGAAATCTGTTTCACATACACAAACTATTTCGCGTTACGCAAATGAAAATACGGCACTGTAAGTTGCATACTGACAATAATACACTTTACTAGAAAGCGAACGTACATGCAATAGTCCAAACTTAACTAATCATCAAACAGACCTTACGAAGATCAAGGGTTATCCAAAGGTTATGACGTCATGGGAAAACTCATTGATTTTCAACGTAATTAGATCCATGGTACAATTTTCGTTGTTATTATCTTAAGTATTCAAATAAAGGAATGTGTAAATCCACAGTACATATTTCATCCCTTTGCTTTCAAACATATACTCTAAATTTAGGTCTGTCGCCAACCCATACCTGTGTTTACTTCAAGCTTATCCAAACTAATAACAGATGGCAGAGCCAAAACAAAACAGAGCGAACTCTCGATATCGATTTCACAATATCGACCATCTTTTTTGGAAAATGATTTCAAATATTTCTATTTAAGACTTGCCCTTCATCTAAATCATACTCAAAAAATTTCAGTAGATCCACTCATATTTTATTCAATAAGTGCCCATTATATTTTAATACAAAAAGGGAATTTTCATGGAGTCATAAACAAGAAATGGAAACAAAAAAATGTACCTACTCCCAGAAATAAAGTAGATTAAAAGCAAATTTACATTTCGGCCTTTCAGTTAATACAATTAAAATCGTTCATTTGAAATACGATTACTCATTATTATTGAATATATTAGTAGAAGGGTAAATTTTCGCAATCTATGGTGTGATTTGGTAATATACTTTGCTCATATATACTCCTTTGAATTATTTAGTCTAAAAATGCATAAATTGGTTTAACATACTAATAGTTTCGTCGTTATTCATATTATCTCTGCCTCTTTATCTGAATCAGTCACACCTTCAATCAATACACAATATTCCATCAAACTTCTGCACACAATTGGTATCAGAGATGACAGAGGAATTAAAGAGCAAATTACCATCATCTCCTCCTGCCCTTCAATTGTCTAGTCTAAAAAGGACCTTCTCACACATTGTAAATTACTAGTCTTTAATATTCTTCCCATAAGTTGCTTGTACCCCAACTATTTCAGTAAGGTGTTAGTGATTGATTCATACGCATTCTCCTAATTTCCCTGTCAATATTTCTTAGATATTTTCAGGAATATTCATGCCAATATGTCTTATAGCTCAGAAACATCCTATACTCAATTCTTTTATTGCAAACTCATTTCTGCAATTTACATTTTGTAAGAAAATCCAAATTATATGCATTAAATTTAATATTCATTCGCTGAGCAAAGAATAAAGAATCAATTGCAAAAATGACTAACTTGCAAATAAATGGCAAGCGTTATGAGGTAGACACTTGACTTAGACCCAAACTGAGGTGGAAGTTAGTGATTCAGGACATTAGAATTTTCAGTATGAGGTATTAGTGGAATCCCACCACAAATGGGAAGAAATGAGATTCTTAAGAAGGCCAATGCCCATACAAGGCTGTTGAGACCATTATATTTAAATTTACAAATCTATGTTAGCTATGAAAGTCTAAACACAGTATTGTGCAGTCCTGTTCCTTAGAAATGAATGGTGCTAAGCTCCTCAAAGTTAACACACACATCACTACTTAACTTGGTCACACATATCGTGTCAGCCACTCTGTATCCCTCTTTCATTTCCATGCCAATTAATTGAATTATTTTGAAATTGCATCCTTACTCACCTTTACCTCAACTGTCAGTTTTTTGACCAGACTTTTATATTGAAACCATGTTTGAATGGCTGCCCTAAGTATCTGCATTTGTAAATCAGTTAATTTCAAGAACAGTTACTATTAAAATGATGATTCAATGGCACCAAATCCACACATGGAAGAACAGAATGGCAAAAATTTATTTTTAAGTGTAACCAATTAAAAGAATAAACTATAGGAAATGAAATAATTAGCATCACAATTAACTTGTTTAAGGCAACATTATAATTCAGTTAAACAGGTCATAAGTAAAATCAGTATAAAAAATATACTTTATTTATACAGCACATTTAAGAAATTAAACTTAAAGCACTTTAATTATGAGAACATTATGTCCTTAAATATGGCTTAATAGCATAAACTTCTAACTAAATACAGACAAAATTGTCAATTTAGCTATTCTTCTGCGGAACTTTTGTGATTACAGTCTTTACTTCTGTGTATGCTTCCAAACCATATTCTCCCAATTCACGACCATTGCCTGACAATTTGAATCCACCAAATGGAGTTTGTGCTCCAAAGACATTGTAGCAATTAACCCTATAAAATAAAAAGATTTATAATTAATACTGAAAACAGAAAATCTACTGAATTAATATTAAAAGAAATCAATTTTCTACTAAAATAAACAAGATTTTGTTATTTTAGAATTAAATTATAATGAAAAACATTAAATGGCTTCACATAGAGCAAATTTATCAAGAAAAATTTTAAACTTTGGAGTATTATTTATGTACAAATATTAAACAAAGTAGGATATTCATATATTAAACCCTACAATCTGGCAAGAAATGCAATTCATACCACACAGTTCCAGCACGAACCCCTTGAAGTATGTAATTTGCCTTGTCAATATCTTTTGTAAATACAGCTGCCGCAAGGCCGTAGTCAGTCTTATTAGCCCTTTCAATTATTTCATCAAACTTTTTGAACCTGATAATTTGTTGAACTGGACCAAATATCTGCAGGAACAGAAATTATTAGCACACATTTCATATATCTATATTTCAATTAGTATTGTTTAATCAATACTTGCCTCTTCTTGAGCAATGGTCATGCTGTCATCAACTTCAGAGAAAACTGTTGGCTCTATAAAATAGCCTTTGTTTCCATGCCTGGCACCTCCTGCTACCAGCTTAGCTCCCTGTTTGTTTCCAGTTTTAATAAGTCCTAGTATTTTATTGAACTGCTCATTATCAACCTGCAAAATATATTTATAGGTTTATTAATATAAAATAAAAACCAGCATGATAAATTAAATGTAGATGGCAAGCAAGCATAAAAAAATATTTAACCTAAACTTATTGACATTTTCTTACATTATTTGGGATTACTAGAATTAATTGAATACCTGTGGTCCTTGTTCAATGTTTAGGTCGAATGGATTACCAACTGTACGTTTTTTAGCCCTTTCAGCACTTCTCTCAACAAATTCATCATAAATTGAATCTTCAACAAACGTTCGAGAACCGGCACAGCAACACTGGCCCTGAAATGATATCCTAATATGAAGTTTCTGATGCTACTGCCAAAATTATCTTTAATTTTTTATGTAGTTGGTGATTTGTTCTTTTTGATAATGTAATCTATTACAGTTTAATGCTTTCTTATATATGGCCTGCAAATAAATTTTTAATTTGAAGCTGGCCTCTTCTCAAAGAAGGTTGTTCACCTCTAGTGTAAAGTTTCAAAATCACTCAATTGACATTGTAAAAAAAGAAAATAATATAAATCAAAGTAATATGATATTGAAAACGTTTAAATAATTATTGACCTCTTGTACATCTCCTTTTTTTTTGTTTTCATGACCAATAAAAATCATGTATGAAACATACCATGTTGAAGAACAGAGCAAAATGTGCTTGTTCAACAGCATAATCAAGATCTGCATCAGATAAAACAATGTTTGGCGATTTTCCACCCAATTCCAAAGTTACACGCTTGAGATTTGATCGTCCAGCAGCCTGCTGAATAAGTTTTCCAACCTATAAAGTAAACAAATAAAAACAAGCACAATTAAGATGAAAACCAATTGAATTACAATACTTCAAAAGCACGAAATAGAACAAAAAAACCAACAATATTGGTTTACAGGTACAAAATCTAACCTCAGTGGATCCAGTAAATGCTACTTTATCAACATCTCTATGTTCTGAAATTAATGCACCAGTCTTTCCATCTCCAGGCACAATGTTGACAACTCCTGGAGGAAATCCTGCTTCTTTGATTAATTGGGCGACATACAAGGCAGTTAGGGGTGTCTGTTCAGCAGGTTTTAGGACAACAACATTTCCTACATAACAATGTGAAAATTGAATTTAATAAAGAATGTAATTATTTCTACAAGTACATAAAAATAAAATTAATGACACACAACCTATTTTTAATAGGAACTGGAACTCATGAAGAGAATTTTTTAAGCCAATACTTCAGATATAACCAATTGCAGGACACAATCAAAGTTGAGATAAAAATTTCAATTAAAAAACATTTATATTAAAAAATATTAACTTCTGGTTCTTTTTTCATCAGAAATGGTAGACAAAATTTTGGTTGAACCTACAAGTGAGTTTAAAAGTTTAATTTTTATTCATAAAAAAATTCAACCTGTACTTAATGCAGGTCCTAATTTCCAAGCAAGCATCAGAAGTGGAAAATTCCAAGGAATAATTTGACCACACACTCCAACTGGCTCATGCCTAGTGTAAGCAAAGTAGTTTCCATCAATAGGTATAGTTTTTCCATGGTTTTTATCAGCCCAGCCAGCATAGTAACGCAGTACTTTAATACTAGCAACAACATCTACTGCGTAAGAATAAGAGTATGGTTTTCCGTTGTCCAATGTCTCTAAACTCTGAAATAAATGTTTATCTATGTAATTGATTGAATGTTCTTAGCCAGCAAACTATTTCAAATTACAATCCAACTTAACAATAACAGCTTAGTAAATTATAATGTGAGATAACTTACAGCCAAGTACTGATGATCTCTTTCCAGTAAATTAGCTAATCGATTTAGTAGAACTCCCCGATCACTAGCATCCATACGCCTCCATGGGCTCCCAAAACTAAAGGCATCTCTGGCAGCCTTCACTGCTTTATCGACATCGGCCTATATCGACAAACTTTTATTACATTAATGAAAACTTTATTTTATATTGTGCATTATAAATTAAGACTATGATGGGATGGAGTAGAGAAAGATAGACTACAATAGGGCGTGGCTTGCAGTGAGAGTATGATTTAAGCAATTTACTAAATTCATCCTAAATCTAAATTAATTTCACTTACCTTTCCACCTTCTTGAACTTCAGCAATAACTTCTTCAGTTGTAGGATCTATTGTTTGAAAAGTTTTGGATGCTGTAGACTTATGCCACTCATTGTTTATGAACAACTGCCAACAAAAATCAGCATTGCTAAATGACAAATGTCGAGCTACATTTTTATAAAATAAAAAATAATTTGCAATACGTAATTGTATACAGGGTTCATTCAAACGGTTCCCTCATCGAAAATAATACAGCATTATGTTGCTACTAATGAAGGTTGTGTAAGACATTCTTTTTAAGAAAAGTATTATAACTGCATTATGTAGATGTTGTTATGAAGGAGGTTGTTAAATCAATAACATCTGTACCTTTCTGGAATGAATGCCACTTAAATTTATCCAGTATCCTGTGATTTTAACACCCGCAGCATTTTGATGCCAATAACAGGCTTCGTACACAATTGTCACTGGGACCCATCCATTGTGGATTCCTACAGTTTATCCTGCATATGCACACTAAATGATTCTGGCCATACAAAATCTACTGGTGCATAATGTAATGAAAAATGTGATATTTAATTAAAATGGGTCTTCAAATCAACCTCAATATTTACTTTCACACCAAAATAAGTTGATTGCTCTAAATGTTATTTGCAAGCACATTAATCATGATGTAATTTGGAAACCAATCTAATTTTCTAAATTTATTAGAATTTGTTAACTCTGTCAACGTTGAAGAATTCGTTCCCAAAACGGCATGTTTTTCAAAGCCAGTCCTTCAAGAAAAGAAAATTCAACTCCAAACCAATACAAATAAATATCTCTAATCTTGTTGACAGCCTTCAACAGATATCACAAATACATAAACTATTTCTAGTTGACCGGCAAAGTGACATCAAACAGTAGAAGTAAATAAAATATTTGCTCCTTTAAAAGCTACTTTTCGAAGTCATCACGGTTCTTCGAAATTAATAGATAATCTCATCTTTAAATGAAAAATAATACATTACCCCTGTATATAGTACTTCAGGTTTCGGATTTGGAGCTGGTATAGCTGCGGATGACATACACGCCTTTTGTAAATTTTGAAAGCCATTTTTAACAATTGTCCTCCACATTTCCGAACGATTGTTTCCAACAACTATACGCCAATTCAACTACCTCACGCTGAATTGACAACAAATGCTAAGATAAGCTCCCGCCAGACAAGTACAAATCAAGGTTACGTAACAGCGGAACACTGTTGCCACTGTTCCATGATTATTATATTCGAAAAATAATTATCGCGAAAGGAATTTATGAAAGATTGATGATAAAAAACATATGGAAAATCTACGAAACGAAATTCAATTAACTCATTAACATACTGTTCATAAAATATGTTTTTACGTCTGAGAGACCTGAGTTCGACATCCACTCGATCACATTTCAGGGCTCCTGTTAATTTTAAAAATATAATTCTAAGCCGAGGTCATCCCCAACTACACCAGCAGGTACGTAGTAGCTTTATTCTGTAATTTGTAATTATTTAGCAATGGTGCAGCAATGGCGGCTGGCGATATCTGCTAATGTGCTACAGTACATGGATTAATTTAGGAGGAATTATTTGTTTCGTAATTTTAAGAAACTTTAAAATAATAGTATTTTAAGAGTGTGAATTTCTGCTTCGTTTTCGAAGACTTTTAAATTGCCCGCCTCCCTTCTGCATATATCTGGGCTACATTACTTACAGCACGAGATTTGTCTGGAATGAGAACTGCGCATGCGCAATATTTCCTCTTCATTACCCTGCACGCCCACAAACAAAGAATTATACGAGTTTCAAAGAACAGAGCGCCGAGCTGGGCCGAACAGCTGCAGGCGGCCTCATCAGTCTACAGATTTAAATGTTTTTGACAAACTAATAAAAATATTACTGTTTGTGGGCTTGGGGTTTATTTGAATTAATTAAAGGTTATATAAAAGAAAAACCTTTTATCAGACGGCATTTCGAAGACATACATAATTCTGAGAAAATTACCTCGCGAACCTGCATACAATATTGCCATTATATGTGGCTTCTTCCTAAAATTAACTTAAACATGTAAGAAGGAAAAATAATTTTGTGTTAGGAATTTGCGCCAATTTGATTTTATAAATTCTCAATTTTTAAAAATTGTTTCTATTACATGTTATGAATACAAAAATAGGTACGTAGCTTATTACGGGTCGTGGAGCAGTATTATTGTCTTACGCAAGGCAAATTATCCTCATAAAAATGGTTCCTTGTAGTGAAGTAGCACATTACTTTAAATACCCACTGGTGCACTAACTTGAAAATGTTTGTTCTGCGAGTTTTCCGTTGTTTTTGTAACGGGTGGCAGATAATCCTGGATTAAGTGTGTGGTTTGGAAATGTTAAATGATGAATATCGTACTTTCCATCGTGATCATTTCGTGAAGATTACAGCTAAAGTTGTATTTCCGTAACAAAATATTACCGAAATTATAGAGTGACGGAATCGAGCACGAAATGTGATGGATACCATAAATAAATTTAAATCAAGTTTTATGTATTGTTGTTGTTTTTCAAAATATTTATATATGACTGATTTGAAAACGTGCAGACACATCAAGTTTTTATTAAGCTCCTACAACGTTTTGTCCTGACGTTTGGGACATCATCAGTTAAATTTCTTAAGATAAGAAAGATCCAAATACAAGCAAGGACAGTAACAACGGAAATTTCAGTGTGCGTGTGAATTGGTCGGCTTTTCATTTAATTTTATATGTTAATCTGGATCAGGTGGTACATACTATTAGATCATTTGTCGTGTATTACATTATTATCAAGTATAAGAATGGAAATCATACTTTAAGTGAAGAATATTCTTTGAGATAATTTTATAAATTAAATTCAAATTACGAGATATTAGTTTAAAGTAACATTTAGATTTTATGGAACATTATATCTATAAGAAAAACTCAGTATCATTTATGAAGAAACGATTTTTATGTAAATCCTTGCAGATTACAACCGTTATGAATAGTTACTAATAATTGCTTTAACAAGATTCAAAATTAAGTTTGGATAAATATAATGTATCGAAGTAATAAAGAATTTAACTTTTCTCTAATTACATTTTTATATATAGACTTTAAACTAACCTTCTGCAATAAGAACAAGCTGTTTTCAGCAATTTGTTACTTATAGTTTTCATTTTTTTAATGAAGTGAACTGTTTTGAAAATACTATGGCAATGACATTTTAAATTGCTTTGCAATCATGTTGTAATCTCTGTATAGTTTATGAGCTCTGTGAACTGCTTCCTGCGCGCGCATTATTTCCAACAAATTATTGTTATTTTGTTAATATTGGAATCTACAACTGTGTCAGTCTAATAAGTACTGTATTTGACCATCCAATGTGTAATAGTTTAAGCTGCAACACTGAAAGAGCGCGTCAATGAAAACTTCAGTTCAATAGTTCCGAAAGTGCAATCTTTGGTAAGCAGACTATATTTTCATCACAATATATTAGAAGTTTTGTTTTGAAACTGAAGTTCTAGTGTTTTTATTATTGAAAACGCGGCTTTAAATATGATGGAACTTTATAAAAAAAATTCGCTGATCCAGCAAACTACAATTTCTTCAAGGGAATCGTTTCAATCGATACCAAACTTGTCTCAGCCACCTCCAAATCAAAATGAGAAAGATCGGCACACTCATTTTGCAGAAAATACGCGCATTCGTGCTGGTAAATATCCTATGCTGCGCCAGACTTCATCGTTCATGCATATTCCTGCAATTGACCCGTGGGAGAAACAAGAACATTTGATGAACAAATATCGTTCAGAAATTCAAGGGATTCATCAAGAAATCGTTCGACAAACAAAATCAAAACTGAGTTGGCTGAGTGATCAAATGGATTGCCAAGAGGAGAAAATCGAGGAAGCTTTACGAAAATTCGAGAGTATCGAAGAATTGAAGAGAACGGACTTTTCGGACACGTGGGATCTAGTTAAGAGAGCGAGAGTCGATATGATTAATAATATTAATTATTTTTTCGAAGATTACATGAGTCAACAAAAAAATTACGTGACGCAGATGGAAAGAAGTATCAAATACTACGCCGGAGAAAACAGGCGAATGGAATCCCAGGTGCCGTTAGATATTTTTGAGAAGCAAATATTTGAAATTAATTTGAGTATCACGAGCAACACCAGGAGTGTTTCCGATCTCTGCCTGCACCTGAAACAGTTGCAGCATTCAAAATTGCTCGCTCTGAATAACACTCTAGCTCATAATCTGGAACGCTGGATACGAATGAGGCAGGAACAACTTATGGTTCAGTGTCGAAGCCGTTCAGCGGGGAAGCAGCATTCGGCTCATAAAATGACTGACGCGCGAAAGTTGGGCGAAAAGAAAATGAAACAAAACACCGTGTTTCCTACGATACTACTTGATAATCCGAAACTCATTGCGTTGTTAAAATCGATAATGGATGAAAATAGAGACGATTACAAGCAAGCCGATTGGGTAGGGAAAATTCAGCACACGGATAAAAAAACATATGAAAATATCAGTCAGTTAGTTACAGCTTACTGGACGATGGTAGATCACATTCACCAAATTGTTCCCCTGATCATAGAATCGGTAGATTGTATATGTACGCAAAACGAATCGATGTTCCGACAGTCCAGTCTCGACACTCTCCCGTCAAGCTCGATGCAGTTTCATCACGACGTTTCCAAAAGTACTCTGAGCGAAAACGTGCAAGTACAGGAGTTACTCGAGCAGTTTACCAGCATTCGTGAGTGCATTATGTTTATGTATGACAGCAAGGAACTGTGGGATACTTACGTCAACAACTTGGAGGATTTGAAACGTTTAGCAGCTGCTTGTCTCAATAAATTGTCCGAAAATCAGGACGAGAAAAGAAAAATTCGTGACATCAAATTGATCGAAACCGTCGCAGTGCTGCGCATGGAAAATAATAAAGACGGTTTAGACACGCAGTTGCACGAAATAATTCGCCAAACTGATATCTGCAAGGATATGATCAAAGAAGATTCCAACGAAGTACTCGATTTTACGAGAAAACTCTTCATTGTATCAATGGACGCAGGTCGAAACATTTCTCAAACGATTAACGATCTACTGGATTTCTATCCGAAGCCAGAAAAAATTTTATATTTAGAGGATAGTGCGGATAAGTTTGCCAGTTTACAAGTAGAGCTACCGAAGCCGTTGCTGATCTCTAAATACCACTTGAGTGCGTTAAGAAATTGGCTGTTCGCGTTTACGAAGGAGATGGACTCGTACAGTGTTAAATGTGATTCAGATATCAGAAACAGGCTGCAGTTGTGGCTTACGGAAAGTGGATACGGCCCAGCAGAGTCCGTGGACGAATTCATCAAACGCCTCGGGAGGCAAATCAACAGACTTGAAGAAGTGGTCTATAAAGTCAGGCTGTCCGAAATTAAACTACACAATTTATTATTAGAATCACACAAGGCAGCAGTTGAAAAAATAATCAACCAAATACAAGATGAGTTTAAAGATTTCAATCTTAGAATACAGGAGAATATGGCAGCAGTTAACGGTAAATACAGCAATCAGTTGGAAATATGTAAGGGTTTATCCAAGGCAGAGTTGCAGTTGACTGTACATTTAGTTAGTAAAGATATCACTAAAATTAACCCAACGATTGAGAACGCTTTCAGCAGCTTTGAGAAACACATACGCTCCACGTTTTCTTATATCACAGAATCGCAGAAATTGTTCTTGACAAAAATAAAGCTTTTTTCTGAAGGAGGTAATTTTAACGCCACCGAAATGCTAGCATTTGAGTCGGAGCTCTCCAACATCTCAAAATTAATTAACTCGAAACAATCGCTGCTTCTGAAAGATTTAGATAAAAACTCTAAAGCTCTTTTGAAGGAATACAAGAGCGTGCCATCAAAAATATTTACACCTCTAAATTATTTATTAAGAAAGGCTGAATTTGACGAAAAGATTACTGTGTTGATGGCTGAAACCAGAGAATTGGTGAGTAAATTGACTTCTTATGTTCTGAAGACGGATACGAGTCTGTTTAATCAGATTCGGAAAAACCTTTTGGAACTTCTGACAGAATACACTAGAACTCCTTCCAAGTTTTTAATAGCTTCTTTCGAGAGTATGTTGGTAAACATCAATGAAAGGATGGTTTACCTTAACACCCCCGTCGAAACAAGCAAATATTTAAAAGGTAATTGCGATTACAGGAAAGCTACGAACTTGGATTTCTTCAAGAACATCACAAAAGTCACCTCGGGTAAGTCTAAATTTACAGACTACAAAAAAATATTTGGAATTCCATCGAACAATAATGATTTGCAGTCCGACATCAGCTCAGAACTTTTAGAGAAACTTACTCAGATCCAAGAATTGGCAGTGGAACTTTATTATGAAAACGTCCCTCCTGCGTCCAAGAAAAATGATGATCACAAGGACTTTGACGAGTTTATGGAAAATACTTGTTGGACGTTTATAGATTATTACTCAAAATGTTTAAAAATTAATAAGACGGAGAGAATGCAATTGAAAAAGTGGATCTACAGGTTTACAAATGCAATTAATTTATATGCATTTAAAAAACTTATTCAATTTCAATATTCCAAATTACAAAAGTTGTCAGAGTTTTCGTTCAAGTTTAACTCGGAGAAGGAACTGATTTTATCACGGGACAGGAAACAAAGGGAGCAACTGTACAACAAGCTTAGAGCTGTGTATGGATTCCCCAGTAATAGTTCCCTGTTGGAGGAATGTGAGAAATCGGTGATAAACACCTGTCGCGCTTTGGAAGATAATGTGACCACTTTCGTACTGAGCAGCAAGGAAAACTTGAATTCAATCGCGAGTAAGTACGAACTTCAGATAAATTTCATCAGCTCCACTTTGAAGAATTTCGAAGACCAGTGCTTAAAAAGCGAATTTTACGAGTACATCAGGTGCGATTCGGAAATAGTCCTCGGAAACCTCAACGGCGAAAACTTCGGAGAACAGACCGACACCAGCATCAGCCAAGCGTCGGCGTGTGACATGCAGACGGGTACCTGCGACTTTCTAAGACTTTACAGTTCCAGTCCGAAACGCGAAGACTTCCCAAAACTTGTCGACAGTACAAAGAACTGCGTCACGGTTTTCATCAGCCAAATCAGCAACGCTTCCACAGAACCATCAAACGAAAAGGATTACTGCTATAGCACTGATGCGGTGTATTGCCTCAACACAAACAACATCAAAGAAAATCTTCAGTTCGTGTTCATGCATGAAATTGCGGCCCTCTCCGAAACCATTGACTTCCTCAGTGCCTACAAAAAGTATTCCGTTGACTGGTTCGATAAATGGACTCAATACAAGAATTCGGTTATAGTTCAATGTAAGTGACTCCATTTCAATAAGGCTTTTCAGAATAACTGTGTACCGTCCCTTAAATAAAGAGTATTTTAAATTATTATTATTCGTCTAATTACTTGTTCTCGTCCTGCGTAACGATCAGGTAACAAATAATTCCCATTCTGGTGAAACCTTTTCACTATGATTGGGAACAAATAAAGGTTTTGTGTTCAAAAATGATGACTCCTCTGAGCACTAACATTTTAATAAAAAATAAACACGACGGTATCACTATAGTTGCCATTTACTTGCAATGTGCTTTAGCTAATGATTTGTAAGAAATATTGAGAAAACTCGTTGATTGCAATTTCAAACATAAAACAGTAAAATTAAATTAATTACTGAAATTTACATTAATATACTCACAGTTCAGCCGCCCATACTGTTAAGATTAATTTACCTCTCAAATTAGCCAATCAATGAAAGTATGTAAGAAACCTGCGAATACAAAGAGGACTGTAGTTGATATTCTACAGTAAATCATCAACGACCAGAAGGATTTTAAATGAGGAATGGAACAGTCGCGTCCCAACAAAACTATACTTTATTCGTTTGTTGTGGAGACTGGTCTGATGCAACCCTCTATGCTAACCTATCCTCAGCAAGCTTTTTCATTTCTACATAGCTACCACATCCTAATCTGCTTAGCGTTACTGTTCTTAGCCCACATACTTTCCTCTAATGCTAATTTTGCAAGACCCTCATAACTCAAAACGTGGCCTTTTAATCCATACCTTCTCTTGGTCAATGTCCTCCATATTGTCTCTTATTCTGCTTAGAACTTCCTGGTAAGTGATTCTATCTATCCACCTGATTTTCAGCATTCTCCTATTGCACCACATTTCAAAAGCCTCTATTCTTTTTCTTTCTGCAACTCCTACCGTCCATATTTCGCACCCATATAACGCCACATTCCCTACGAATATTTTTAATAATTATGATTATTAAAAACCAAAACATAGTCTTCAGAAACTTTCATTGTCACCAAAAGGTCAGGGTGAAAACAATAGCATGTTCAGTAAAAACATAATTCATTCAATCTAGCTTTTTAGTAATAATAAAAGTTTATGAGGACTATGCTTTTGGTTTATAATCATCTAGCTTAAAAGAAAGTCCAATATTAATCCATTAATTTTAATAATGATTTCCTAATATTTATATTAAAATTAGCCGTAAGTAAATTACTCTCTTGCGTAAACGTTCCAAGGTTGTGCTATCCTACTCTACTTATTATCCTGCCAAAGTAGGAGAATTCCTTATCTTCCTTCGAAATATCCTTTGTTATTCCACTGTTTCCCATACTACACTTCATTACCTTGGATTTCCCTCTACTAATCCTCATGTAGAACTTTTTCTTCAGGACCATGTTCATGCCATTTATTATGTTTTCCAAGTCTTCTTCTGACATCCCCCAATACTACAATTTCATCGACAAACCGTAAGGTTTTTATTTCTTCTCTTTGCAGTATGATTCCTTTTCCATATTCTTTTATAACTTTCTTCATCGCCTTATCTATACATAAGTTAAACATTCTTATCTTACTCCTTTCTTGATTTTTGCTTTCTTTTCTTGACATTTAATTCCAATTATTGCTGACTTCCTTCTGTAGAGGTTCTGGATAAGCCATCTTTCTCGATATTTCATTCCTGCCGTCGTCAACATCCTTAATAGTGTGTTCCTTCGTTTTCTTTTTCTAGATCTTGTTTTTTCATATTATGTCATCTAAAATTAGACGCAGGGTCAACAAACCAAACAGATGTTTGGCTAAGACGCATTCTACTTTACGCTCCGTCCTCCTATATACTATTTTCGTTAATATTTTAGTATATCATTTTCAAATTCATGAAACGAAAATACTTTAACTACATTTTAATGTATGTTACTTTAAATTGACTGCACTAGTGTTATTAGGGATCATTGCTGAATGTAGACTTTACAGGCTGGCTCATTAACATCTGCATCATAGCGATTAGCGTAAGGCTCCTGATGAACTTACTTTCTGGACTTCCTCGCGCAGACTTTCAACACGCGACATAATATTGGATTAATTCTAACCCCCCTTTTCAATTACCTTCCTGAGATATTAAAAGGGAGTTTCCCTCATGTAGCCCCCTTTTTATTCATTAAATCAGACTGAAATATTTTCAGAATTGGCCTGAAAGTAATGCGTTGCAGCTAATATTAACCCTTATCACACGCAACTGAACCAAGCTGAACGTTAAAAAAAATGGTCCTGACCTTGATTTTAGTATATTGGTTTAGAGGTATCGGTCTGTGTTCCTCAATTTTCTTTCGAGTGACCATTTTGATATTTAGTCGCACAATGGATATTCTTCTAAGATATTTCTTCCCTGCAGGGCTTACCTTCGGGGATATCCCCCCTCTCTCTCTCCTTGTTTTTGGTTCTTATATGCACCTTTACCGGTTTTGGGAGGTATATGAAATGGGGTACAGATCTTGGGATTATTGTAAGAGTTGTTCACTGATTCCATTGGATCAGTCGGCCAACTGTTTCCTAAAACTGGTGTAGAGAATGAGAAGAGAATGCTGCGACCCCACAAAAGAGCGTGAGAAAAGTACCCAATAGCCCGACCTATCTGATTCAGATTTTCTGAGGTAGGATCCTTAAACCGGGGTCACTAACCAATCCTATGCTATAAATGGGGAGTTCTCCGTTTCAGGATCACCCTCATGTAGCCTGTTACCCAAAAAACAATCCCTGGCTACCTTTCTCTATCTTACTCCCTTCCTATGTTAATAAAGGGGAGTCACCCTCATGTAGAATATTACCCCCTCTTCTCCCTCTCCGCCCCAAAAAATATTATTCTACGACTCTGTAGCCTTGAACAATAAATATATCTGAAAATATAATAATAATTCTCCTTAGAAATTCCACTGATTTAGAGTAATTTCGCGAATTTTTATGTCTCATGGGTCGCATATCATGAATACACTGTCGATTTTATGAAACTGAATGAGAAAGTTAAGGACGAAATGAACTTTTTTGGGAGATTCCATAGACTGCTAAAATACCCGACTCCGAATTACAAATTCTCGAGAGTTATATATTTATCAAAATGTTACTTCATGAGAATTTTACAAAAATACTTCCTGATTAGAATCATTTACGTTGCCATACGTATATGGATACTCAATGGCCGAATGTCAATTCAGTTCGAATTATGAATATTTTTTCGGTATTTTAGCCTCCTCGGACTCGTCATCCGTGGAAGCCCCCTGGAAAATTGTCCATAATTTTGACAGATGCCTCGTAGGCAGTGTAACGATCTTGGGAGTTGTTTTTCTCTACAAAAACAAAGTGAATCTTATTATACGAAAACAAATAGCATGATGAAACTGCACGTTTAGACTGATCGATACAACAGGTGTTCCGGAGTGTTATATTTTCCCAATAAGACCTGCGTGCCAAGTAATTTCGCCCGCAACTTCTCAGAACGAAGAGTAAATCCATTTTAGAGTTTTCAGGTGGAGCGTGACTCAAGTACTTTAAAGTGCGTCCATATTCAATAGGTCAGGGTTGAAATCTTGGGATTAAGAGTGAATGGATTGCGACGGTCGGGTCCGGGGTACTTACTGTTCCTTTATTCGACACAAATGCCTTGCTGGTTCTCACAATACTGGTTTAAATAAAATAATGATATCGTAGTATTTTTAAAGCTAACATGTACTGACTCGATAGAAACGGCAGGAAATGACAGTGAAAATGTAATAATTACAGTGCTTATTCGCTGATGTTTTTTTGAATATGACTAAACAAAAGACATTGTAACACCCGTATATTATTTCCCATTATAAGTGCAATTTAAGGTAGCATATATATTTCGCCTTAAGATAATCCGATGACAAACGGAATTTTCAAAGTCCGGCGGCGGAATCAAAGGTAGTAAATGGCCGCCATTACGACGGAAGGAGGGTGAGATTAAAGTCCATAATTCTAATAAACATCTGAAGATACAAACCGACGCGAATGATGAACATTCAAGGAAAACTTGATGACAACGATTATCCAGATAATTGGGAAAAGGGAAGGGGTTGCAGGAGAATAGATGAACAAGTAAAACATTTATAGCGTGTAACAAAATGGCATCCTTCCTCTCAATAATCTTTCTAGCATGACTTTTTGCCAACGAAGGAGTAATTTACAAAATATTTAAAAAAACTTTTTTTAAATTGAAAGTTTAAAAGGTAAAATGTACGATTTGGCTTCTCGGAACAAGTTGTAAATACATGACAGTAAAAAATAAGAAATGTTTTAGCAGAAGGCACCCTCAGAAAATAAAACAGGGGACTAATACCGACAGAAAAAGAAACTGAAACATAATTTGGGGCGCGAACATCATCAACTATGTACCTAGGAAGCCACGATATTAATGAGGGTATTAATCAAGCGAAAAATTTTCCTCGAGATACTGATGCCTCCGAATTTGATACTACGTCGGTAATTCCATGTTTCGGAATTGGAAGGAGTAAGTAGGCGATCCGCGAAATTCGTCAAAATGATCCAGGTAATGGCAGTTGCTGATTTAGGATAGGAATCATTATATGACGTTTATATGGGTTACAAAACATGGAATGAAATTAGAGATAGGCTAGATAAAGCTAGTGATCCCTTTTATAAAATTAATCGTAGAAATGACAGACGTTGGTTACTGCTAATTTGTAAATATAATTATTTGAGATTAGAATGAATTAACTTCAGGAGCCTTTCAGACATAACCCATTACATTTCAGTATCATTAGTAGAATCTGACATCGCCCCTCGTTTATAGAATTGTGCACGAGATTGCCTGAATCAGTCGCTGGATAGGCGGTGTTGCGACCGCTGACCTGACGCTGCTCCAGTGGCCACCACGGTTCACAGGTCTTTGTGATTTTTTCCTCTACCACGTAACTTCAAATACTTGCAACACCTACTCGCAAAAGCTGTTCTTACCGACAATCCTGATATTATGGGTCGTACACGGCAGAATTGGTCAACCAAATGTATTCATTTGTGCCTTATAGATCCATAAAACATAAAATACATTGTAAAAAATAATGTAAACTTAGTCTTTTACATACAGTATCATTGGCACGTGTTCGTCTGACATTGTAGATCCTCAGGGAGTCGTAAATAAGAAAAGAAGGAATCCTTTGCAGGTTCTGGGCTCTTCAATCGATACTGGTTCGAAACGGAGAAAGGATTATCTCGAAGGGTTGTAAAGATGCAAGACAAGTCAGAAAAGTTTTGGTAGTGTGGTGGTACGCCTGAGTCTGAACAGGTAAGAATCGGAAAGTTGGGGTTTTTTACCAGGTAAAACACAGACATGTAGTTTTAGATATGTGTTTAATTACAGTCGATAGTATACACTGAAAGAATTAGGAAATGAAAGGAAGGCTGTTGAACTAGAATCTACCAGAGAATCGAACTATAGCCTGCGGCCGAGCTGTAAGTCATCTAATTTCGGAGTTATTCGTGGAGTGGGAGGTTTTAATGATGTGTTGTGGATGTCATTGCCGTAGTAATGGAAGGCCGCTGATATGTCGATATGATCGTCAACATTTCTGCGTCACTGCCAGTTTTGTTCACCTGTGTTGCTATTGTCCTGATGCATGCGTCCAGTTGTCCAAATAATTATAAAAATAACAACAAAGTACGTTGGCTGATATGTAAGAGTGAGGACTCAAATGGATCTGATTTCAATCCCTTCAGGTGTAATATTTCAACAAGCGGAAGTCAGTGTACAATTCCTTGTCACGACTCATCCTCAGCCAAAATTCGGGCGGTCCATTGCTTTTCATGAAGAAAAAAAGATCAAGGTCAATGTCTTAATAAATTAGACGATTACATTGGCGAAGTGAGGAGCGGCGTGCGCATGTTTGTATTGGGGCGGATTTTGTGCGTGTGTTGATCGTCCCTGTGCGTGAGAGAATTCAGTTCAGCTGAGCCTCTCTTCCAAGCTGTCAGCCGAAATCAAGGTATGTACGGCACACTCGGCCATTCCCATTAATCAGTGAGCAGATTCCTTCAGAACGGAGAAAACCAACACAATTATTCTAAAACAAATACCTAAGGTTATATTTCCATGTAATATATTTACAACTCAGCGTCCATCAAAAAGTGATTTGTTCATTATATTTTAAATCATTGGTCACAGAATATGTTCTTGAAGAAATATAAATATAATATGACTGATTTTTAATTTGGATACTTATTGACTTTGATCCCTTGGATTTTTAATTAGCTTCAATAATTAAAGAACTATATTTAAAAAATATTACTTATCAATTTCTTTAAATCTTTTTTAAATAGCCATTCGGCGAAATTATATATGTATATAAAAATGCTTATAGCATAATTTGGCTGAAAGCCGCTTTCAAAAATTTTATTATTATTATTAATTGACGTGGTGTAATTATTGTGACATTAATATTCCAATGGGATACAATTTCATCATTAATTAATTTTTCGAAACTTAGATCAGATTTATTTAATTTTATTTTTACTGAAGCCCCAGAAAACAAAATTAGGTTTTATAAAATCCACTTGACATCCAAATCCCGAGTGGAACAAATTACCAATATTTTTGTTTTACTGAAGTTAGATAACAAAATTTTATTTTAAGAACTAATATGACTGATTATATGGTTCGCAGTAAAATTGAAAAATAGATTCATATCATTTATACTGTAACATATAACTTAGTAGAACTTTCATTCTGTGCTAATATGTGAAGTACAGTTTGGATAGAACAAGAGATTGTAATTTTTCAACAATTAACTGGTTATAAACGCTGAGAGGATATAATTTCTGTGTCTGTTCCTCGATATTTCGTTTGGCTGCCATAATCACCGGCCTTTCCCGGATTCCCTTCATCTTTTTCCAATCGACGTAGACAAAACGTCCATCGCAGTAAAAGAAAATTGTAGCATAAAAATTAAATTACTAATTTTGGTATATATCATCATTCAACATGTGTTTATTTTTATTTTAATCTAATTCTGTAAATTCTTTGAGCGAATAAAAGTAAGTGACTACGCAAAAATTTTGTTACTTCTCTTGTTGAATTTGAATTTGACTTTTATTTCTTTTCAGTTTTATTCGGAAGTTTCATAAGTAATATTGTTAAAAATGTACTCAATTTTGTGTAACTGTTTCTGCTTTGCCCTCCTTTGATTTCTTGTATTAAATTGATGCCATTTGAATTGAAATTATGTGAAAATCTTTAATGTTTGTTAACAGTAACATTATCTTCAAAAGATAAACAAATTTTTATTTCCCTGAATAATTACCACAAAGATAATAGCATAAGTCAATGAATAATTTGCTAAATCTCATATTTCTGCACTTCAACATTGTTCTAACGGTATAGAGATCTTGATTAAATTTTCAAACAATTTTTTTGAGTTGGGGATTTTAGAATTTACCTTACTAAAATAGAGCAGGTAAATCAAATAATAAGTCTGTTAAATTTTTATGAAAAATGTAACAACAACAGAAAATCTTATCTTCCTGCTCTGTCAAGGAATATATATATACATATATATAATGAATTAACAATTTAAAACATGGAAAAGCAAATTGAATCTTTTTCTAAGGGAATGGTGGGCTCGAGTACCTCAAACAAGGATCGTTGGCGAAGACCACTGCGGCATTATAATTGTCTGCTTTGATGAATTTACAGACTTAAGGGGTACTTTACCACCGGCGCTCAGAGGTAAATCATCACCTTCGGGTCCTCTTTGCTGATTAAGTCTCCTACTCGTAAGACTCCTCTCTCACGTCCCTTCGATAACTGCCTCTCCTCATCTACTCCTATATATCTCGATACAACGGATCTCCCCTTCGGATGGAAATTATCCACGACTTTACCCAATGATCAGCCATTTCTCACCCCTACAGCCTCATATACAGGTCAACACGTCTTCCTCCAGAGGCATAAAACCTCACGCTCGAAAATATTCCCCCTTCTTCTGAAATACGCCCGTGCGTGCCAATAATGAGACATTCGGGTTTATCCGATTGAAGAAGTAATAAAAATTAATTTCTCTGTCAGCGGCGGCGTTTTAACCCCTCACAGGACTCCGATTGTATGGGAACTTACCATGGCCGTTCTTACCCTGAGTGCAATGCCTCAACAGGTTCCAGAGATCAGAAATTTTGGTTTTACAATATCATTGAAATAAAAATAAAATAAATTAATCCCTATTAATTTATAGACGTGTGTACACTACATACTAAAATTATTAATTCAAAATATTTCTAATTTTTTTGGGTTTAATATAGTAGAATTTGGGTTCAAATATTCTTAATGAAAAATTACTCGACGGTTATAAATTTCACAGACTTTTAATATAAAAAATAAATTAAAGATAAAATATTTTAAACAGATTCAACTTCTTACTTAAGTTAAACTAAAATTCAAATCCTTGTTTCATTCTTTACTTAACAAGGCTCTACACCTTTAAAATACAATTTCTTATTCTAAATAGCATTTCTTGTAATTACTCGATACACCACAAACTGAAAACTAAAACAGTAAATGGTAAAAGCTTTGGATACAGTTTCTGAGGTTTCGCCTTTATTATTCATTAAAATTCTAGGTCCTTCTAAAAAATGTATATGTAGCCTTGGAAACGGAGTCGATGGACGCGGAATAGAACCTTGTGGAACAGCATTCTTAATAACCTGTTATTAGACTGTTGATATTGTTTCAATATTTTTACTGACAAGTATACATTTCAACGCGTATAGAGTATTTCGGAATATGTTTAACGCCGTAATGTCTGCAGCTACCTAAATCTGTTTTGTCATCGTAAATATTTGAAGCGTTGCATCAAGGTCATCAGCTTTATTTCTGGCGTCACTCCTGTGCACCGTGTACTGGCCGCTATCATTAAACCTTCTGCAGTTCCTTTTTGAAACATCTGTAATCGAATACCTTGTTATGACTCATATTTTAATTCTTCCTTAGCTTTGTCGCGCAGTTGGAATGACAATAAAACTCTTAACTTAAGTAGCAATAAAATGTTATAACATGCGGCTATGTATATTTCAGTGTATCATAATCGTTTGTCGTGCTGGAAAAACTCCTCTCCCGTCTTTTTGAAGGATATAAGAATAGTGCTCATAGACCGGGCCTACCTTATACAGGTTTTCTTTGCATCTATTTAGGTAAATCACTGGGTAGGATCCCTACTCTATATAGGGCCTTGGCTACCTTGCTCTACTATCCAAATTCTCCTTTTAATTCGCTTCCTATGCCTATTTCAGGATCAACCTCATGTTACCCCAAAAATTCTCATTAAAAAGTTATTGCAATAAACTTATTGCAAATATTGATCAATGGTATTCATGTAACTACATAAAATTTAAAAGTCGGTTTGCATTTGAACTAAGATATTATAATAAATTTGTACCTAATAGCTTCTTCTACCGTAAAATATAACGGAATAAAACTTGTCATTAGTTGACATAAAATTTTCCAGTTTTCATTACCGATGTTATTATTTGCATTTTTACTGCACAGCTTTATACGATGCAATATGTCGTTAAATGTTGCTTTTAAAAATTCAACATTCATTGAATGCAATGAAAAAGTTATTGTTTCTCTTCAAACATCGGATGGACAAAATTGATTTAGTAACGATTTCCAACAGAATATCGTATGTCTCAGTATATACAAAAATCCTTCAAAATGTCAAGCAGTGATTCCCTATACCTCTGTGAACGTATAATGCCTTATTACACGTTAAAACAGATAAGGTCATTATGACTATTATAACTTTAAAAAAAAATACAGAAACTATATTATCGTTACAAATTATGATTCTCGTCTAATAAATAAAATTGGATGTATGTTTCTGTACAAATTGAAAGGCGAGGAGAAATTTTCATTAAACTTCGTATATTTGTTTCTTGTGACTTGGGAACAAACACCGTGGAGATTAGACAAGCCTACAACCCTAAGAAGCTAGTGTGGACGGGGTTGAATATTGAAAGATACAAAATATTAGAGTCGAATAAATATTTTTCAGAGACAATATGTTTGAAAATTGCAAGTAATTTTGTTCTTTTTTATAAGAAAACCCAAACACATTCGAGACTATCCAAATATATCAATTGTAAAAATATTTTTTTCTAGAGTAATTTGCCCATTTGTACATTACAATTTATGCTTCTCACATACTTCGAGCGTGCAATCATATCCGAAGGTAACTGATAATGTTGGCGAACATTTTCTGATGTAGTTATGCCATTAAAATTCTAAAAATACTATTAAATATAATTAAGACTATGTATATTTTATAATTTTCAGTTAAATATAATTTATGATAAGAATGTGCACTCAAAAATTATTTTTCCACAAGAAGTATGGCCATCGACCGAACCCAGAAGCAGTATTTTAATTTGACAATAAATAATATGGAGTCCAAGCTATGATGGAATGTGACATTCTGCACGAGGGCCCGAAACACGTGATACTCCTTTATCCATTCGTGCCTCAAGTCCATACCATTTTTCTTTTCCTGCCACACTGAATGCACCTTTCTAGCGGAATATAAAACTTGAAGCAACGTAGACGTGTTTTTATTATTCTTTATTTATAAATTGGGGCGAAATACGTCATTAATTAATTAGAAATATTGAAGTTGATTACATAAATATATTACAATTCTTTAATGTTGAAGTCACTAAAATAATTGAAAAATATTTTGAAGGATCTTATTATTTAAACGCTTCTTTTCACGAAAATATGACGCATCTTCCTGATTGCAAGAAGCATAGTGATCATATTCGACTTTTATTGGGCATGAAATAAAATAGTTCCTCAATTTACAAAGTGTTTCAGAACTTTCCGCAGTTTCAAAATTAGAATATTCAGTTGGTTTGTAGATTAAAGAAGTATCGTAGTGGAAAGTTGTTCCTGGCTAAAAGTTCAGAAAACCAAATTAAGATGGATGTTGAAATTTAAGTTATTAGCCAAGGAAAGGAATTGATCAGACTGAAAGAGAGTTGGGCTTAGGAAAATATCCGTTGTCTTCTCTTCTTCAACGATCGAAGTAAGAAGAATTTAGAACAGATAATGGCAAAGATTCGGTACGTGAGTTTGTTTTACTAAGACGTCAAAATCTGAACGGAGTCAAAAGTTGAAGATTAGGTTCAATAAACTGGAGTGCTGAACTGAACAGATCCCATGTTCTCCAGAAAGGAAGTCCGAAATACTGACTTCTTTAGAACTGAAAACCTTCGGTGGCAACCAATCGTCCATTCTATTAACGTGGGGAATAGCTAATCACAATAGAAAATTTGGTTACGTGAGGGGCACCTACTTCACTAGTATATCCGATTTTATGGAAGTGCATCTTTGTAACTGAACGCGACGATAATTCTGCAAATGTCATCTTGAAACAAGACGTCATCATTGCTTATTATGACATTATTTCCCAGACAGCCACATCCTTCTGTATTTATAGTGTGACGTTACAGCAATTTGTATACTTTAAATTAAAAGGAAGTATAATATTGGTGCCAATTTGGCAATATATTATCGATTTTTAATTTAATTTTCAAAATAATGTAGGTTATAAGAAAGGCGCTACATGCGAAGTTCTAACCAGATAACTTATGAGCTGCTAATAATTTATGTGCTGCAGTCAGTCTGTGAGTGAGGAACTCTACCAAAACCTGTCACGTTGTCGTGTTTTATGGCAAAGTTTTCAACAGCGATCATCATCAAAAATAGGAATAGTTTGAAGGTTAAGAAATGTTTTTCCCTTAAAGATATGAAAACTATCGCTATGTCAATTGAAATCCCTCATGTACGTTTTTGTAATTCTTTGCTATTTTGTGCAAGTGGAAGTGATATGGAATGGAGGATTAAGGGCTATTTTAAATTAGAGCAAGTAATGTAGGATTAAGGATGTGATAAATTAGAATTGTTAAGTGTTAAGGACCAAATTCTGTAAAATGTTTTATTTTTTATTCATAAAATAGATAAGGGACAGTTACCACATTATTTAAATATTTTTATAAAAATAAAATCAGACGTACATAGTCACAACACCAGGGGTAGGATAATCTTTTATATGGGGTACTTAAATTTAAAAAGTACAAAAAACTTGGTTTTAAATTAAGCTTTAGTACTATACAATTAGTAGTAGCTGTGAAGGACACCAAAAATATAAATTTTTAAAACAGACTAATGTTAGAGTTTCAAAAGACTGATTAAATGTAAAGAGTGCATTTGGATTTAGAATAAGATTGTATTATGTAGGAAAATAGAGTGTAGAATATTTAATTATCTTTAAGCTATTTGAATGAATAAATAAATAAGCCAAAGCGATAGAATGGCTTTCGAAGCTGGCGCAGCGAGCATCCGTTCTCAGCGCCAGATTCAGACTTCCTTTCCCAACCACTGAGTTTTGGTTATTCTGTAAGCATCGCTGAAATGTATACGACTTGAATCTATAAACTAAGTTATGCCACGGCCGTGCTCCGACTCCGCTCCTTCTCTGAGTAAAAATCCGTTGTTCCGTGGTCCTGCTCCAAAGCCCTGGACTCCGGAGCGTACACCTCTCAACACTGACCGATGGTTATAGTCTGATATAAAGGAACTGGTTGCGGTTTCGGTCCTTTCCTTATTTGCATGACACGTATGGCCTTGGTAGTGCGTTGATTCTTTCCAGCATGGTTGGCGATAACAACAAATATAAGGTACAAGAACCTTTCTTTCACAACTATAGGAGCTATACTGTGATGTGAAGACGAAAGGGCAGGACAGATTCAAGACTGACTGATGGCTCCAACTATAGGAGTTCGCCCAGCTGTTTGTTTTTGACACGGACTTAACATTGACGTTTCCTCGGGACTGACAAACGTTTTGCACGCGAGACAAGTTAAGAAGCGATTTCGCAAGGTATTTCTGGACGCCTACGTGGGAGGAGAGGAGCATGCGCCGTGGCCTACATCTGCGGGCTCCGCTCTGTGTGCTGCGCTCCGGCCGCCGCGCCGGGGATGGAGGACGAGACTCCGGGGACGGAGACTCCCGTCGACGGCGACGGGGACGGGGGCGACGCTGGCACTGGCGCCAGCCTGGCGGCAGAGATCCTGCTCCCCAGTGACCGGACATGGCGCATGAACAACTACTTCAAGCTCGTGGAGCGTCAGCGGGCTCTGGCCGCCAACCCGTAAGTCCACCAGGTCCTCACGATCCTAATGGATCAGCACAAGGCCGCATACACTTACACACAGTTGTGTCTCCTTTTCTAAACTGTGCTCGAGGAATTGAGTCGACGGTCACTAATCTCCAGTTGCATACAGTAAGAAACTATATAAAGCGATAGTTTCAAGTGAATGCCGAGATAACATTTTCTCAGGAGCTCACCTCAAACAAGTTGGTAATAGATTCTGGAATTTAAACGTTTTTCCCTGGACTGATCGCTTCATCTTTCACTTAATTTTCTTTCACCAGAACGTCTGTCTCTATTTCTTTTCAAGCTCTTTCTAAACTCCCCTCCTTCTTAGAATTCACCAACTCGTTTTCAAATCACACAGTAAAAACTTACAATCCATTGTCATTAAATAACTTCTTAACCAATTGAATCAATGCCTTGGGTCATTCCATGTCAAGTGGCCTAGTGGTCCCCGCGCCACCGTTTTCGATTTTTATGAAATTTGGACAGTTTGTACTGTGAATCATTAGATCGACTTGTATTTTCAGATGCAATCTGCAGTATTGTTTTATAATTAACTAAAATATTATTGATATTAATAAAATCATAAACGTCATCTATCTTTTTTACATTATAGCTTTGGCTGAGTTTTATTAATTTGGTTAAGACGTTTTTGAAGTAAAATGAACGTTTTTTCAACCGTTATCAAGCAAGGTTCTCTTCTCTGGTTTATTATACTGAATAGTTCCGAACAACCCTTTAGCTTCACTTAAAATGGGCGAGATTTCCTTGTGCAACTCATCCAAATCTTTTTTCATGTCTTCTCTGACTCTTCGTAGATGAGCAAGTGTTTCTACAAAATTTCAGTTGGAAATAAGCATTTATGGTTGAGATACGGACCTTTCCGTCGAAACCTGCGGTTCATCGGAGTTGACGGCGTTTCAAAAATGCCACTTTTGAGCTCCAATATTATGGCAGTTATTAGAGAATAATCTCAAAATTCGTTTCTAAGATAAACCGCATGCGTATATTACGAAGATAATAACAAATATTCATCATCCCTGGCCATCATGGGCCCACAAAGTTAACGAATAAAAATTTCCCTATTTTTAAAGAATCTTTCTGGGATAAATGTTCATATTTTGTACTTCGCATGTCTACATGTGTCTACAAGTCAGAGGATTTACAGCTTTGCAGAAAATATACTTCGGTGAATTTGGTGCAGCAAACCTTGCGTCAAAGTGAAAAACGCTAAATATAAGCTTCTTCAGAGGGATAAATCGAAATAGAGTCAGCAAATATCGTTTTCTTGGTGACATCATTAGAAAGATCGGGATTTTCTGTAATAGGAAACTTATGTTTCGTTTTGGTGTTTAGTCTAAAATTTTGGCCTAAAGGCTACTGTAGTGCGCTGTCGACAAATATCGTCCCAACATGTTTTATTGTGTAATAATCACTCGAAAATCGTGTTCTTAAATATTATTTCACTGATTAAGGTGTATGGCTCGCGTATGAAGTAAAAGGAAACTTGTTTGCATCAATCGCCTATTTATTAATATATCAGAAATGGCCGCGTGAATTGTACTGACAGATACGAACTTATGGAGCTAATTTTTTATAGAAAATTCCCTGCAAGTCCTATTTTATGTAACTCGCGAGAACGATAAATATTTTTTACTACTTTAATCCTTGAACCAAACTAGGCCCCAAAGCATAGCAAGAAGGTCGCCATTTTCGACGTGTTTTGTAACGCTTGATCAAAAAATTTGTCTTTGAAACTGTTCGAACAGAAGCTACATAAAAATGAAATAAATAAAAAAATCTCCGTACCCTACTTTTCCTGACCCATGTCTCCTCATAAAAATTTATTAAAATTAAGATTAAGCATTCTCGTTTAAGTCTATTAGTTGAAACGTATAAATTTTGTAATGGTTAAATTCGATGTCACTGATTTACAAATGGAGTGGTGAAGTGACTACTTAACTGACATAATTAATTCTCTTAATCACGACAAATTTTAGAAACTGAAATAAAATTTTCAAACATTTACATTTTACTAAGTTGATTAACAATGTTACATACAAATAAATAGCTTTCTGACGTTTAAATAGATGTTAAATGAATTATAACAGCCTATTTGTCAGATTTTAATTTATTTAAATAGTGAACTATATTACATTTCGTCTCTTATTTAAGACTTCTTCAGGTATGCAAAAATGAAAATTACAATGGATTACATTAGGTAGATTCTCCTTTATTTACGTAGAATACATAAACACCGCTTACCGTTTAAACATAGAGCGGTTTGGTACAAAACAAAAGAATTAAAAATTAATTCGATTGATTTCAGTAGAATATATAGAGTTTATAACCTTTGTACTGAACAAATTTGTTTATATTTTAAATTTCGATACTTATCATTAGGTAATATATTGCAATTTTTTTAATAGAATCATGGTTTTAAACTTGCAGCATATTACCTAATGTAATACATTTTAATTTTATTATACGTGAAGAAGTCTCAATGAGAGATGAAACGTAGTATTGTTTATTATTAAAATAAAATAAAAACTGACAGATTGTTTTAACGCATTTAATTTTACATACGCTTTTTAGTAACCTGTCGCCAATTTTTTGTGATAAGTGGCCTGGGGGGACGAGGGAGAAAATATTTTAGCTCAGTGGTTTGCTGTAAGACAGTAATAACACCAGAAAATTGTCAAATCTTGATTAACAACACAATGAATCTCCTCTATCAATTTATTACCCTTGATAAAAAGAAGAATCAGAATGACGATTACACAATAGATTGTTTATAATTTATATGGCATTCAACATTGGTTTTGAATTTTCTTTATTGATCAATCATTACTTACTTCTATGTTCATTGAATCATAAAATAACGTTATACATTTTTTTCGGCAATATTCAGATCATATGGACCTAAGACTGTATTTAATTTTACGGTCTGATTGAAACATTTGTCCAGAAAATGTGTCGATTTAAAGTGACTCTTTGTTCCCTGTTGGCTAGTTTAGAGTAGAACTAAGTACTTCAACAAAACGAACTAAACGGAATATCTGGAATTTCTCATACTTCGTTCATGTGCGAAAAGGTTTGAATTGTAAACAAGATAGCTAAAAGTGAAGCATTTCATGGGAGATTAAGTGCAATCTGGCGCCCTTTTGAACTTCAGCTTTATTATCAGAAAGTTTCCTCGTTTGCTTACGACTCCAAGTCTCAGTAAAGAAAGCTTCTTCGCCAACCGATGATGAGGCAAACTGTTGCTGCAGGC
The DNA here is from genome assembly GCA_034510155.1 of Eucriotettix oculatus. Taxonomy (NCBI): domain Eukaryota; kingdom Metazoa; phylum Arthropoda; class Insecta; order Orthoptera; family Tetrigidae; genus Eucriotettix; species Eucriotettix oculatus. Next base: position 85,844,379 of record CM067378.1, on the reverse strand, counting down.
TGCTTTGTGAGCTGTTTCGTTTTGATTTTGTGTATAGGCGCACAGGAGATTAGGAAGCAGTGTTCCGAAGATAGGACGTGGAAAGATTTCTATTCCGCTTTTGTCACGCCTCTCGCTAAAGAACTGAGCAAAGTAAGTGAAACACTAAACCACATAAGGCCGGCGTTAGTTGACTTCAGATCCGTGAAGCAAAAAATCGTCTCCGCAACGGCGTTCTTAGAAACTTTAAATAATATCGATGAAATCCAGGACAGTTTAAAAAAACTGGAAGACTACCATTCGTTAGAACATTACGGAAAATTTTCAGAACTGATAAAGTCCCTATATGAAAATGTTAAAACAACTGAGGAGCAGATCTTGTCGTCCAGAAAAGATAAAACTAAGATAGAGACAACAATCAAAAACAACATGAAACAAGTCCGCCAAAAGGAAGATCGACACAGTCGACAAAAGGATAAAATTCGTGATATTCAGGTGAAAGTGGAAGAATTTATTGCAAATGAAAAAGATTGGTGTCGAAAGTTGATGGTGGAGAACCAGAAAATTGATGTAATGGAATCGGAACTGGATAGACTTTCTAAGACATTAATTTGTTTAAAGCAAGCTTCCAGAAACACTAATGTCAATCTGATTTCTTGTTAAAATAACCAATTTGTAGCTGTTTCCCTCTTTATTTATTTGTTAAATTAATCTCTGTCCTCCACGAAACTGTTAACGTGCCAATATCTTTAATCTGTTCCCTAGAATTAATTTAGGAGATGGAAGTCATAAAGTAGAAATTCAATAAATATACCTATTCCTTCAAATTTGTTATATATTTTTTCTGTTCTTTAAAAACGCAATCTCTGTCTTAAATGTAAATGAATTACACATTCTTTATAATAATGGTAGTTTCTTTGAGCAATTTATAACAGGATTCGACCGCTGAAATCTGCGAAAGAAATAACAACCATTCGATACATTCCTCGAAACTAAGCTGCGAATAATCAGTGAAAAAATAAAAATGTAATTTTTATTTCTAAGATATAAGAATGGAAAAATGTTGACCAGAATCGGTAATCAAACCTAGGATATCAGGCTTACCGGGTGGATGCTCTAACCAACTGAACTAGTCCAGTTATAGATAAAAATATGGTCAAATAAGTCAGCAAACAAATTTAATTAGTACTTAATTGATTACTCTTGATTGATTAATCATTGTAAAAAAGTGTACAAGATAGTTGTAAAATATTGTAATTAAGGCCTGCTATAGGAAACAAGAAAGCAGGCTAAAAATAGAGAAATAATTTTTTTTTAAAAAAAAGTACTTAATTGATATAAATACAACGTCTCATACAGCTTTTCGGGCTTCTTCAGTTAATTTTTAAATGGATTATCCAAATACCTAGTGAGTTGTTTGGTGTCGCGGACTATCTCCCGTGACGGTTAAGAACGAAATGAAAATTACCCATGGGTCATACTTTATAATTTAACTAAATATTTTGGTGTGTTGTGGTATTCGGTCCTAAGACTCGTCTGGTGCAATTCTCCATGCGCAAGCCTTCTCATTTTTACATACCACATGCCACATCCTCCCTAATCTGCTTAGCGTATTCTTGTGCCTCCCTCTTTTGTTCTTACCCCACGCACTTCCATCTAATGCTAATTTTACAAGACCCTAATGTCTCAAAAAAGTGACCTATTAATCTGTCCCTTCTCTTGGTCAACGTACTCCATATAGTTCGCCTATTCCCCTATTCTGCTTAGAACTTCCTGATTAGTTACTCTATCCACCCACCTAATTTTCAGCATTTTCCTACAGCACCACATTTCGAAAGCTTCTATTCTTTTTCTGTTTACAGCTCCTATCGCCCACGTTTCACACACATACAACGCCACACGACATACGAACATTTTTAGTAATGATTTCCGTATGTAAATTCCTATTTTTCTGGGATGCCTTCCTTACATGTGCTAACCTACTCTAGTTATGCTGCCCAAGTAGCAAAATCCTTAACTTAATTCAAAATATCCCTTCCTAATCTAACACCTTTCGTCATTACACTATACTCCATCACCTTAGTTTTCCCTGTATTAATCCTTATGTTGTACTCTTCCTCCGGGATCACGTTCATGCCATTTATTATGTTTTCCAAGTCTTCTTCTGATTTCCGTTATATCACAATGTCACCATAAAATTTACCACATCCCACATCTTCCCTAATCTGCTTAGCGCATTCATCCTCGGCATTCTCTTTTCTGTTATCACCTGACGCACTTCCCTGTCACACTAATTTTACTATATCCTCGTGTCTCAAAACGTGGTCTAAAATCTATCCCTTCTCTTGGTCTAGGTCTCTGTTCTGTCATCATGCTTTGAAGTTCCTGGTTAGTTACTCCATCCACCCATCTCATTTTCAGCATCCATCTATAGCACCGCATTTCTATTCTTTTCCTTTAATATCATAGTGAACCCAAAATGCATAAATGACGATTTTCCATTCAATCACTGACTCAAATTTAAGCATCAACTGGCACAGAAAATATATATGGTGCCCATGATTTATCTAGATCGCCAATTTTGCTACCAAAATCAAGCTGATAGGTCTTTCTAATTACCGAGGTTACTAATTTTCGTTGTAAAGCTTCCAGAAATTTAGCACAAAGCATCTGAAAGTGTTTTTGCACTGACCAGATATCCCAGTATCTAGAAAACAGAAATAGTAACTAATTATAATACTGATAAAAGATAATGATTCAGCTGCCTGAAACACACTGTACATTTAAATCCAAGATAACTCAAGAACTAAACGTGCTAGAAAAATTAACTAAAAACGGATTCAGAAACAGTGAAAAAAATTGTTTAGTTTCACTTTAAGTTGTTCAGGTTGTGCATCAGTGTTATAGATGTCCCTTGGGGTATGTAGAAAAGGAAGACTAAGGTAAAATTATTGTCGCTTGATGTCGCGTCGAGGTATCCAAAACTGATACGTTCTTGGATCGAAGGTCCAGTGTGACTGTGCAAGGATCGCTCCAGGAATCTCGTATTCCACAAGTGTTGATATCCTGTAGTACTAGATGGAGAAAATGTGTGATCTTGAATAAGAAATTTAACCATGTTCTAATTTGGACCCAGACGTAACCCTGAGACGGTCTATTAACGTTTCCTGATTCATTTGCTTGGATTAATTAGGAAGGGGCGATATTTTGTGTGGCGTGAAAGGACGGTACCGGGTACGGTGAGGGGATTTGGCAGCTCTTCCCATCGACCCACAGAGACGTTATCGTGTTGCAGAGACTGGAACATCGATCTCAGGTCCCATTCTGTACATATCGTAGCCGTTTGCTGTTGCCAACACGAGCTGAGATCATCCCTATTCCATAACTGGTCCGTTCATTTGCGACTAAAATATAAACATTAACTACCGAGATCCTCCACTTACAAAAAGCAATACCAAATTTGATCCTTTCCTTTAAATTCGCCTTTTTTTTAAAAAAAACTTTACACTCTCTGTCACTTTCTGTACGCAAAGATTGTTATTATTAATTTTATACTGCTAGTCCCCATATAAAATTTGGACTAGCAATATAAAAGTAATAATCATAATCATTTTAAAAGAATTTTGAAAGAATACAAAAACGAATCAGGAAAATCGAAGGAGAAAAGATGAATTTCTAATCACAGACTAATGTAATAATTGCACCTGCTACTTAAATAAGAGGATGAAACCTAACTTCATATCACGGAATGACCACGTGTATAAAATTAAAGAAAGACATCAGAAAACAGATGTAGGGAAGTTCTCTTTCTTAAACAGTGCCACCAGGGATTGCAATAGTTTACCTGCAACACTGCTGGAGGCTTTTCCCCAGAAAGTGAAAATGTTCAATAAAAGACCGAATGGAATGTCACATAATAATATTCCAGTGTAAATAATGTACTTTTGTTTTCTTCTTCAGGGTTGATTGTAAGTAAAGTACTACCACCAGGCTATTGCCCTTTTCCAGCTTTTTGAATAGTAATGATAATAATCCAAATATAATTTACAGACGTTAAGTTTAAAATAAATAAGGCTGATAAGTAAGCAAATAATTTAATTACTATTTAATTAATCCTAATACAACGTTTAATCCAACTTTGTGGACTTCTTCAGGCGCAAAGCACTCATTATTACCACAATATATTTTTATTTATAAAGACTTGATTCTCAAAATGTTATATGAATAATATGAACGAGATACGAATATAATAATGTGAACTGTTGAGGGTTTCATTGTCATGTAAATTTTGTAGTCAGTTTTTATTTAATCATCACCCCTCTCCAGCCTCTCTCTCTCTCTCTCTCTCTCTCTCTATATATATATATATATATATATATATATATATATATATTCACTCGTTTTGTTCATATTCTTCAAACTTTTAAATTTTTACTCATTAAATTAAGAACTCTACGGTTCATTTGGGAGGTGTATGTACTGGAAAGCCAGATCTTGTGCAAATGGTAAGAGTTTCCTGCTGATTCCATTGGATTAGTCGGCCAGCTGACTCCTATAACTGGTGGAGACACGGAAAAGGGAATGTTGCGACTCCACAGCAAACTCATCTCTGGTCATTCGGAAGGCCGTGAGAATAGTACCCAAATAGTACCCAATAGCCCGACCTACCTGATGCAAGCTTATTTTTTGGGGGGTTTTCCCTGCATCTCTTTTAGGTGAAACACCGGGCCTTGGTCCACCCTCGGCTGATTACATCATGTAGCCTGAAACCCCCCCAAATAGCTAGCCAACCCTTGGCTGCCTTCCTCTCCGTTCCCTTTTTTCACTTTTCAATTCCCTTCCTCTGCTGTTGCAGGATCACCCTCGTGTAGCCCGTTACTCAAAATTCTCCATGGTTCCGGGGAAAAATAGAATGAAAAACATCATTCGTCATTTCGTAGGAGCAAGAATTTCTCGATTATTTCCATAAAGAGAGATGCTTATATCAAGTTTAAATAATACAAGTTCACGTTAAGCACATTTTACTGTACCGTTAACGTCAGCTTGTATTTGACGGTAACTGAAAGTAAGTATTACCAAAGATATTTCCAATCTATCGTAAAAGAAGAATCGTTTTCATTTTATTGCGCTTTCATATGTCTAACAAGTGCAGTATTAAAATCTTAGACTTCAGTCATCTGTTCAGTATTTTCCGTGAAATAATTAGTTGAAATTACGTGTTCTGCGTATATTTTCAAAATATTTTAAAAAATCATTTATGTTGGCTATCCCCTGGAGAAATTTACGATGAAACCAGTAAATCTGTTTGGAAACAATTGCCATTTTACGCAATGAAACTATGAGGCTGTCTCACGATTGATATATATTTAATAAAGGTAAGATTGAAAGTAAAACTGACGTCAAACACGTATCTCGCCCGGCCAAGCGAAATTTACTTTATTTTAGACGCTATTAGCAAAATAAATATTTACTTTCATCGCTAAATTATATAAATATTTATTATTTACCAGAGGATTTTACCCCTCATTACGTGAGAAATTCTTTTAATGCAAGAAACGTAAACGTGACGTCAGCGTTGCCACTAAACTCGTCTAGTGCAAAGCTATTATTTTTTATTATAATTATGTCAATTCGACCAAACAAGTCATTTATGCACTCACTACATTGTCTCGTCGAATAATTGTGCGTCTCTGAATTTTTTTGTCATTTTACTTTATAAGCTGTATGATGTTCCATTTTGTAGAGCCGGAATTAACTTCTTTTCAATATTATTAAAAATTACGGGAAAACGACTTACTGAAGTAATCTGGTTGGATTAAGCTGTAGTGTTGGTTTGTTTACATATTGTCTAAAACGTAAACGTTTAACTTAATGCGTTCAATATAACACATTAAACACCCTGACGTCGTTCATCTTTGGTTGTTTCATTGTTTCGGGTGTCAAGGTTCTTTTTGTAGAGTTTTGAACTCGTCTTAAGGATTGTAATTCAGTGGTGATGGTTAAATAACGTGCTGCTCTTTGAAAAAGTGATGTCACTTGTGCCTTATAAAATAATTAAATAACGTGAAAAAAATATTCACATTTAACTAGACTCCTTGTTGGTAATTAAATTACAATATAGGACTGATGATGACGTCATAGCCCCTTCCCAGCCAAAAATGTAAATTGACATGCATGTATATATATATATATATATATATATATATATATATCTTCATTTTTCGTATTTATCAATTCAAATATTTATAATTTAGCATTGCTAAAGGGGATTACTATTCCCCAAATCAGGTTTTAGGGGCGTATACGTGGGGAATACAACTCCGCCATCTCCAAAATAGGTAATAAAAACGAAATAATATATATTTTCATCTACACATAAATCAAAGATCCTCATCAATTCAGAAGTTTTATTCAACAACGACGTTTCGTCTGCAAAATTGGAGCTTCATCTGGTGCAAGATAAGATATGGAACTGGACAAGTTTGGATACACCATTGACGTCATAAATATAAATACAGATAATAAAGGTATTTATTTTTAATTATATAAATGAAAATAAATTTTATTACGTAATTTTCGTCTAACATTTGCGTGATTTTGTTAGTATGACGTTCGTGGTGTATCTCAAATCGTCCAAAGATATAAATAAATTTCTTCATATTTTTAAATGAAAAGAAAACTCATATTTCGATTATAACTGTCAATGAATGCAGTTTGTTATCAAAATTTATGTATGATACATTCATAAATTTAAAACCCTGCTTACATATTCAGTGATGGCAGGTCGATGTTGAAATGTAATAAAACAAACTGTGTGTGAAATTTTTTTTATTTGATGTGTATATATATATATATATATATATATATATATAAGGAAAAGGTTTTGAGTGACGGACAGCCGTCACTCTGATGAAGGGGGCGGTGCCTCCGAAAATTCATGAAACCGGAAAGCTACATGGTGCCTGTCATCTGTGAACCTCAGGTAAGCGGCCAGCTTTCTCTCTCTCTCTTTCTTGTTCTTTTTAATTGTTTTGATTAACCTGACAATGTAATTTCTGACGTATATATATCCTTTGTACCCGTTGAGGTCCCAAATTTGAGGACGAGATGGCGTAACTGAATAAAACTTCTGATTCGTTTATAAAAGAGGCCATTTAATTTATCCTTATATAATTAAGAAAACAGACTGAAGAAACAATATTAGCAGTGGTACAGAACGCACCTGGTTCCCAAAATAGATATTTTAATACTAGTCCAAATAAAATAGTTATTTGAGGTACACGAAATAAATTTATAGATTTATTTACATTTTTCACCTACCAATTTCAATTTTGATACTTGGGCGGTGAATAGAAATAATAAATGATTATCGCTTTATCAACAGGCTCAAATTTTTGTAAGAAGTCAGTGTTTCTGACGATGGCGATAGTAGCGCGGAAACGTTGCTGTTTCGACAAAAATTTCTTCCGGTTGATAAACAGAGAATCATTTGTTAACAAATTTATCTTGTTAGTCCTGTTATCAGACACGAAAGTAGAGGACGTTGCGTGACCTTCCTAAGAGCCAATAGCAGCGTTTCAGGCAGACATCCTTCCGCGTTACAATAAGCTGGTAGTCCTTGAGGAAAGGACTCGTTCCTCGGCCTGTGAACTTAGAACACAAGAGAATATCAATGTTCCAAATACAAGTGATCTGTATAAGTTGGTGTAATGCACATAATGGCAGGAATTTCTCTATCACGACTTGTCTAATTTCATTTCGCAAACCAAGTAAGCGTCCTACCAGATGGAAAATCATCAAGATTATTCAATATTAAAGTATTTTAATCTAATTATCTGAGCATCCACTTAACGTTTATCCCAAATACAGTTTCAACATCCACTTGCCAGATCTTATCGACCCCCAACAGATCTAATCTCCAATTTATATCAATCCTGACTAACGTTTGTAGGTATCAGAGGCTCGAGAAAAGGCAGGTTCACTTTTCCTTGTCGTTGTTGAACGATACTTATCAAACACCCGCCTAATTAAATAATTATTCCTCGATATGTAATCACGTTTGTTGCGTTCTATGCTGACATAAACTTATGAACTGTAGTTTGAAAATTATTATCTTTAATAATCAGGATGACCACCAAACCGCGAATCGATCCCAGGACCTCTGCTCCTTCCGTGATGCTCCTACTATATGAGCTATCTAGATATTTTCAATACTATCCCAAACATTTGGGGCGGACTAGATAAATCACTCTCCCCATAGATATTTATGTACAATTTCACCCTGTAATTTTAATCACGATACTCGGTCGATCGCCACCTATGAACGATGAGTTTCCCAGCTTTATATATTCTATACTATCTGAGTACCCAGTAATCCATTTATATTATCCAGCTAATGTATTTAATATTCGGCTGTAATCTCATTTCATCATAATCACCGTGATGGGTCAGGATCTTAAATCGAATACACTTAATTTGTTCAAAGTTAAATTAATCGATATATAATTCACTCTGTATGCGGGCAATTACAATACACGGAAAAATATTAGGTCTCAGCAACAATCGAAATGTCAAAACAATGTAAAGCTACGACGCAATGAACTTGTGCTTGTAAGTGAAATGTCACCGATTATTTAAACGGCCAGGCTGAAAATTTTGGATGACATTTTTTTATGTAAAAAGTTCCAAAAAATATGTTTTATAAAAATTTGGTCGGAAAATTTAAAATAAAAATAATTGACCTCGACAACAGCTGTACCTCTACAGTTAAGAATCAGTCATGTGACCCCATAAATAATGAAAATCGGCCGAGCCGTTTAGGAGGAGAAGAATTACGAAAACTCTGATATTTCATGCATAAAGATATGTATAACTTCCTCCGTCCTTGTACAGGTCTGAGTTTCGACTAAAAGTATTTCTTCTTCTGTTGTTGAATTATTCTATTTCTAATAAGTATAAAATTTTTAATTAAAAATGATGAAATCATAAAAACGAAATTACTCTATCAGTTTTCGTTTTTATTAATATTGTCAATTAGACTCCATTAATTTTAATTACACCCTTTATTAAATTTACGTCTGTTGCTCAAGATAATTTTCTTCATTGTTTGTTAATTTTACGGATAATGACATGATAGTAAACTTAATAATTTGTGGGATCTTGTCAGGTGGAACATGTGGTTTTGTGTTGAACTTAAAAGGTCCATCAATTACTGGAGGAAACGTCGTACCAAGTTTCCTGTGTTTATATTATCTGTAAAATTGGTCAACTTTAACAATAACTATTCCACGTTTTTCAAATATCCAAATATCCGAGATAGAATTTCATTTTTGTCTCATGATCTTAGAAATCGTGTTGGTTCATTGCAGTAATTTTTTGAATCGTTTACTAATGATAATGAACATAAAAACATTTATTATTAATAAAATTGTAGAATAAACAACAACCCCTAATTTTCAATAAACATAATTTCAATATTTGTTAGTTATATGAACCTAAATTAGATTTTAATTTTCAAAAAATTGCAACAAGGCTTATCAAGGACGTTCCCCTGGATACTAGATAGAACGGCAAATGTTAACGCTCACAAAGATCCATTTTGCATTTAAAATTTCCGAATATTCCTTTTATGCTAAACGTATTTGTATTCAGGCTCAATCTTCGCCTCAGCTTTCAAGAGAAGCCTGTACTTAAACTAACGTGACTATCGGTAATTAGGAGGTACAACAGGTGAGTAAGAGTGCTTGCCTTTCCTTTGCCATTAACCGTTTACTTCAGATCCTTTAAAGATAAAATTTGTATCTCATTGAGGTAAATTATTTCGTTGGAAAACTTTCCGTGACACTGAAAGTGTTGCCTCCACACCAGAGACTGTCTCAAATGTGCAAAATAATTCAATACGCGGAAATTAGTTATATGACCTATTTTTTATTCATTAATGTACAATAAATTAATACGTATGTTGATCATTTCTTCAAGGAATTTATATATTTTTTTTGTTTAAATCTGATAATTTATTATGATAATAATTTTTTCGAAGAACTCTACACTAAGGATCGTTTTAAATGGGCCTTCTCAATAGAACAGAATACTTAATACCAATCCTATTCGGAACTGGCAGTTCTAGGAAATCGGAAAAAAGGTTACAAAGAGAGGTATTTACTTAGATAAGTCTCGAAGTTCCAGCTGCAGCCTTATTGACGTTATTAATCTCCGTGATCAGGACAATTTACAATCTTAACCTCCGATCATAACCTCCACGTCCTTAATCATCAAACCATCATTTCCTTAATCTTAAACTCCTCACCTCCTTCCTTTGTCTACTCCTCGTCTGCTTAATCTGCCGAAATCCGTTTCTCCTCGAGTTTTTAATAATGTTTCTCCTCTTAGTTCATAATCCGCAGATGGCGGGGCTCGACATTGTCCAATCCAAATTATTGTCTCCTTTCTCAACAGCCTCGTTGTGTCTGACTTTTATTACCTCTGTCTGTAACCGTCACGTAGCTTGCCGTTGATTCCGTACCGCCAAATTCCGAGTAGATGTGTTTTTTCGTTACAACACGATCTGATGTCTCAGGGACGCCCTCGTGTTTTATTGTGTAGCAAAGACTTTGTTAATTGAAAACAAATTTATCTCCAAGACACGCGTAGGTTTGTCGTTGTATTGAGGTCGACAGGGTTGGTTCTGGTAAATTATTTGATTCTCAGCTACTGTCCTCGATGACCTTAGCCTAGCTTCTCTTTTCTTACTTCCTTCCTCCCTCTGGTCAGGACTGCGTCCCGTTTCCTAGATGCAAATGTCTCTTTCCAAAAATTGAAATTCCAACTTTTGCTTGTAATCCAGGAGTGCCAAGGCTTCCCTTGGTTGGAGCTGATGCTGTCAGCGGAAGATTGGAACTCCTGGAATTGTTCCTTTGCGCTGTGAAACGCTAAGCCAAATCTGTCAACTCTGTCTCCGTCGAAGGTTGACAGGCGATGTCATTGGTTGGATGGCACTCACCACATGAGTGATTTTGCCAATCATTACGTCGCCCTTTTCTCCGTTTCATTAATATTGTTCTCTGTGATCGGCCACAGGCGACACTGTTTTGCGCTATTCCCAGGTAACTTTAATCTCCGGAAGAACGGAACTCTCGTCGCCTTCCCGGCGCCTGAGTTTATTGCTTTGCTTTAGCATTTTCCATTTAAAGAATTTTTTTGACTTATTTTTTCAAATCCTGTATATTTATGTTACCTACTTAATTTATACTATTGCGCGTAATAGATTAAATTAATTGTAATAAACAATTACACGTTACATTATTTTATCATTTTCTCGGTCTTTTTTGGCTTGATTGGTTATTTCTTTATCTAATTAGTGTACATTTAACACAGGCGTTTTTTATTTAATATGGAATGACAATATCTGCAGGATGCCTGCGACATGGGCGGGGCCGCCAGAGACGAGCTCCGAGACGACGTCGGAGACGCCGTGGACCAGCGGCAAGGTGCTGGAACTGGACGTCTTCCAGAACGCCGGAAGAGGACGCTGCGTGCGCGACATCGCCAAGGCAGGGCGTCTTCTCGCGACGCCCCCTTTACCCGTTACCTTCCAGGACGAAGAAGACATGCGCAAAGTTTATTCACTCATTTACGACGTCTTCCGCTGTAAGTGCTCTAACGACTTAAATTGATCTATTATGTCTGTATTATTAAGACTGCATTAATTTATTTGGAATTATTTAAATATAGCAGTAAGTAAATTAAACAGAGGTAGTTCTCGTAGTGCCAAGGTTCTTAGAGCCATCAGTCCAAGTCAAATACAGTACCGGAGCGCAATTTTAAGATGGCAATTTCGTTTATAACTGTTACATCCCAATTAATTTTCGCGTGGAAGAGTGTGCGAGCAGCACGACTCTCGGGTGTTGTAGATGATTCGTACACGACGGTAGGATCCAGCAAGGAAGTGGGATGTTAATTAGGCAGCGGGTGGTAGCGCAGATCGCGTGTCCAGGGTATAGAGGGCGTCTTGCCGTGTCTCGCGTGCTCATTTCACCCGCAAATTAACTCTCAAGTGCGGCTTTGACTTCTCCATTCCATCTGTATACACGCAAAAATTACAATAATCGTAAGGCCAAAATCAGACAATAAAATATTAAGAAAGCTCCTCGACCAATTGGTGCACCTTATCCAGCGAACATAAACTGGATAAGATTAGCCCAAGGACCGTGTATTTAAAACCAGGGATATAGAAAAAGATAACCTACTCAGTACAAAATCATAAGTTTTACTTGGACATTAATGGCGATACGTTGACTTATTCTGATGTTAATCATGTCAGAAACTAGACTAAAATTATAATCAAGGATTTTGACATTAGGCCGATTAAAGCTGCGATTGTTCAGTGGCATATGATTAGTGGTGGTGATCGAATGTTCGTCCGCTGGTAATTTTTAATTCGTCCTACGTTCCTTGATCCTAGTTTTTTAATGCCCTATTACCTACGTAAACCACATTGCATTCAATTTTGTAATGCAGGCGAATAATTACGGCCAAAATTGGTCATAATTAAACATTGTTTATTTATTAAATCATATCATGACGTTTCGTTCCTTGTTTGAAACCTCATCAGGTGTGAAAACAATCTAAAAAATAAGTATAATTGAAGTAAATGAAATAAAATAAAATATGCCTACATATAAAAATGAATAAGAAACAGTTTTTTAAAAAAATTATATCATAGGTCAAGAATATAGATCTCGATGCGTGTATGGGACACGGAAACTTTTACAATTATTTTTTAAAAAATTTTTAACATATAACTTGTGTAATGGCGGCTTTGGACCCTTAGGAATACTTTTACCAAATTTGGTCAAATTCGGGCCAGTAGTTTTGGCGTCTATAACTGGTACATACATACTGACGCACTGACAAATGTTTTTAAATATATAGATCTATTAATTAAAATTAAAGACATTTTATGTCCGCACGAATACTATGGCTAGCGTCACTGCCTCGTAGAACAGAGGCCCCGGGCTCGATTCCTTGTTGTTTGTGTATGTCTTTCATTGCTGTTGGTCAATCCCCAGCACACTTAAAACTGAAACTGATTAAAAGAATGGCGATCTCTCTGCCAAAAACCTCGACACCAGTATGTATAAGCGGGCAAGGAGGGTTTACTACCTAAAGTTATAACTTGAATCACGAATGTAGTGGGGGATATATATATATATATAGTTTGAAAGTTGTCTTTCCGAGATACTGAATTGCCTGTCGTAAGCGAGCGACGCCGCAGCACCCTTCCGTCTGAAAAGTATCGCTTTATGTATCAAGAAAACTTTTAACGGCCCGAAACTTCTGGACAGCCACGGAAGTTTGTATCGTGTCTATTCTCAAGACATATATTTACGGAAAGGAAATAACTTTTAGAAACGAGGTAACATTTAATGTTGTTTCCTTCGCCGGAAAAGGCAATTTCCTCCACTTCATTCCGAAACCGAAACTCTTCTGGTTGAAATAAAACTGAGGTGTGCTACGATATCGCAAATAGCTCACCTGTATTTATTCCGATTTTATAACTAAGTAGGAACGTACTGATTAATAGTCCGACCCCTAACTTACAAGTGAAGAGAGAAAAAAGACGCTTCAATTGTAAAGATGATTTCCCGCAGAAAAGTGAGCTATGTTCATGTTACAACGGATTCCAACAACGTAAAACGTAATTTCTCAGCTTCTGTTCGCTTCTTGATGACTTAAAAATAGGGCGATTAAAGCGGCTGTCACTTAGATATCTATACTAGCATTATTAGAGACTTTCTATAAAACTTAGTTTACCGTAAAAATTACATTTTATTGCACCAGATTCAACCCCCCGATCAGGCTACTTAGAAAGAAAAAATGCTGTTCACTATTTCCAATTTTTCGATTCACCATTTCTGAACTTATTTGGCTAAAATATTAATGTTATATGATAAATAACTAATGCAAAATGCACCCTGTTGTTTCTCCCGCCTGAGTTTGAAAAATATCGACCTACTTTGTAATCATTGCTAACTTATGGCCATAACATCATCAAAAATATTTTACTACTATTTTTATCTATATATTCTTAATCATTAATATCTATATAGGTATGAATGGAAGGCCAATGTCAAGTTCCATTTGGAAACTCATAATTGTGCATTGTTGTTACTGCTAACAGTCTGGATCTCGATGTGGAGGGTCGAGCGTGTGCGTGCAGAAATCGCTGATAGCAGGAAATGTTCTATTTCAAAGGTCTCCGTTGTTCACGGGTGAATTCCTTCATGTCCATTTGAGTTTCACTTCATCTCTAGCTGCGATGATCACGCCGCAACCAAAATTTTGTTCTCTCTCTCCCTCCCTCCCAGCTCAAAACAAAATTTGGCGGTTCTTGGTAATTACGAGCCTTCCCCACGACTTGTGGCCTGTAAACCCTCCAGTCGTTTCCTGATAAGTCAGATAATTCATATTAAATAAATAATACTCAATTTATTTGTACATTTTGACATTCTGGTTGTGAGATTACTAGGAGCATTGCTTGGTTGTTTTCTTTATGTGATACATATTAATTAAAAGACTAGATTTGCTTCCAAGTTCGGTGTAACCGAATTTAGAAGATTCTCTATCGGGCCGCAAAATACAGTGTGTATCAAAAAAGACTTTACAACTTTTAAAATTCATATTAATTTATTATTTTAACTTACATACATGATTATTCTGTACTATCGTAAGTCAAAACTTGATATAATTTGCTGTAAAATGACACTAAAACCAAGTTAAAAGAATAAATTAGTATGAATTTTCAAAGTTGTAAAGTCATTTTTTATACACGCTGTATTGTCTTAATATAAATAGTTCCTACCAGTAATTGATCGATCAATCAATTTATACAGTCTAATTAATTATTAATCGTTCTGATTCAAGAAATGGAATTCTCAACACGGATAGAAGAAATTACATAATTATAGTCAGTAAACAAGCGGATCAGGTAATTTCAACTTAGAAGAGATTATAATAATTACATTGAATTGTTTTCATTCTTAAGTGAGTGACAGCGTGATTTAATACAGAATTTAGTTGATCGTATTGATTGTTTTAAATACATTATATTTATTTTACTGTATATCGGTTAGAGCAATGTATAAATTCTCAATGCAAAGAAGTAGATGTATTAAAATTTTGTACCGTGTATATTTTGGATGCAACTAATTGTGAGTTTCATGTGGGCTGAGAGCCTAGCGTGATTTGCATCAGTTTGCTGGAGCTCTGCTTTATGAGTTCTACGCACGGCATGTGAGTGTGTGTTGTGCGTGTAACTTAAGCAACCCCGATTCTGTTCTAGATAAGAGCGTCATGGACCAGGCCCTGGTGGACACGTCCTTCTTTATCCTGTACCCGAAGGCAAGTAAAACTCTCGCTTACCAGTAACGTATTTACCACTAAGATAAGGATTGTATGCAGCAATGTGGATATCAGGACCCTTCCACTATCGGGCAAATATTGGTGTTTACAAGGACCACTGCGACGTTGAGAGCTGGTACTTTAAACATTCTTAATTTATTGTTCCACTTAAAATTTCGTCGAACCCTCCAGTGGAGCTGGGATCAATCCCAAGACCCCCTACAATCCGTAATATTAAATCACTTTAAAAGAACTAATAAAGAATGGACAAACATTGGTGACTCATGGACAAACTCTCCTTAAAAGAAGCAAATGAATTTGAACTTATGACGTGAAGCTTGTTTAATATCACGTTTGTCGATTTCAACTCCTTTCTATAAATGATGGTTAATAAATTTTTAATTAAAACTAAATATTGCAGATTCTAACTCCAATCGACCTCAGTAGTTTTCCGTAACACTGCAAGTTTGGTTTAAGAAACGACTTAATATTTACTGAGCTATATTGAAAGTTGGATTGCCAAATGCCTCATTTCAGTGCCACTTTTCCAACAAAGATACCTAGCCTCGAGTATCCCTTTTCAATATTTAACTTATTTTAAAACACAGTAAATTAATGGAACCGTTTTGTTAATATAATATTAGACAGTTCATCAAATCGCAAATACATTTCTCGGGGAAATATGTTTATTTATCAGATAAGTAGACTGGAGGAAGTGTTCAATATGAGGATTAATAGAGGGAACACCAAGGTAATGGAGTGTAGTATGGGAAACAGTCGGATAGTAAAGGGTGGTAAGTGATATTTTGAAGGAAGCTAAGGAATTTTACTGCTTGGGCAGAATAATAACTAGGGATGGTAGAAGTATAGTAGACATAAAGAGTAGGATAGCACAGGCAAGGAAGGCTTTCGCAAAAAAAGAGGAATTTACTTACGGTTAATATAAGTGTGAATATTAAGAAATCATTGCTGAAAATATTCGTATGGAGTGTAGCTTTATATGGGTGCGAAACGTGGACGGTAGGAGTTGCGGAAGGAAGAAAAATAGAAGCCTTTGAAATGTAGTGTTATAGGAGAATGCTGAAAATCAGAAGGGTGGTTAGAATCACTAACGAGGAAGTTCTAAGCAGAATAGGGGAAGTTAGATCAATGTGGAGGATAGGTTAATTGGCCACGTTTTGAGACACGAGGGTCTTGTAAAATTAGCATTAGAGGGAAGTAAGAACAGAAAAGTGGACACGCTAAGCAGATTAGAGAGGATGTGGGATGTAGTAGTTATGGTGAACTGAAAAGGGTTGCGTAAGATAGGCTGGCATGAAGAATTGCATCAGCACTGAATACCACAACGACAACCAGATATTATTGCACTGGGTACTGACGAAAACTTAATTTGTGTTATGAATTTTTGACGTCATGTTAGTATTAAATTCAAGTCATTGAAATGGTTTTTTTTTTGACGGATGAGTGCCAAGTGCCAAAAGCTTCAGTAGAATAATATCTCGTAAATAAAGATATTTCCTCGAGAACTGTATTTGTGGTTTGATGAACTGTCTAATATCAATATTTAACGTTGCGCAACGTAAAGGGCACAGAAACATCACTGCTGTTCCTTTGGAAAAAGTACAGATTCTTGTTGGATCAAAATGTGAAATACACTGTACCTGTTAGAATAAGCATTTGTGTGCGATATCGATAGAGGTACTATATATAAATATGCAGGAGGGTCGGCTTTTCAGTTTTTACCAAAAATAAAAGAAAGATGAGAGGAAAACATTGTTTTCTAAATATTCCCGTTGAAGACGTACACTATTGCTCGTGTTCCAGTTCTGCCACTCTGATGATGGCCTGCGAAGGTTTCGGAATCTCTTTACGTAATTAAAATCGCTGTGTCCAGAATATTCTGTCATTCTGGAACAAACATAAGTCCTTATGCGATAAATAATGTGTATACAGGCAATGAGACATTCAATCGATTTTCTTCTCTGCCAAATTGTTTGACGTGCTGTTTCAGACATAGCGTTGTCATATTGAAGAATAACGTGACGTTTTCCGATGGTTTCCTGATATCATCAATGGCTTCTGCTGTATACTATGCAGCATTAACTGTTCTTCAATCTTGTATCGCAATGGTCCCGACATGTTCAGTGTAACCAAAGAGCCAAGAGATCATCTGTTTTGCTTGGTTGGGTTTATCTTGGAACATTCAAAATTGAGTGTTGCTTAGTTTCCGACTCGTAGGAACATATCCAAATTTCTTCTCCTGTTACTGTGTTGTACACGGAATTTGCAAAATTTCTAAAACGAATTGAGACGAGTCTGTTTTTGAGTTTGGGTCAAATTATAGGGAGTCCATCGGGAACATATTTTCTTAACAGCAAAATCGAATGTACTGTAGTCTTAGGTAAACTTAAGAATACGTCTTTCTCACGGCAAGACATCATGTTGAACACAGCATCCAGTTCTTTTTAACCTATTTTAGTCGACCTTCATCGCTGACGCACGACTACGACGAAATCCTGAAACAGCCTTTTAAGATGGGGATTGATTACCAACAGTTGAACAAAACTATTCCAGTTAGCTTAAAATCGTAAAAATCATCAAAAGTGAAATTTACATTCCTTCACAACACTCTTTGTAAACAAATTCCTCTGCCAATTTCTGATCTGCCATTGTTTCGACAATAACAGCGGTCGTTTGTAAATGGCGGCCCTGGTTCTCCTCAGTGATATCATTTCTCTTTAACAGACGAAACGGTGCTTTATTTATATCTTCCAGTCGGCCGTAGCTTACGTAATATATATAAAACCTGTCCACTAAGAGTTGACAGGCAAGTTATATAACATGTGGCCAGTTATGCTAACTAGCCGTATCCTGAAAGTTTACATAAGAGGTATATTTTTATACCTTTTTTTAGAGCAGCATGATCCCTTTCGAGGAGTTTGTAACATAAACTACTACCCAACGGGAAACAGTTAGGTCACTATCAATGTTATTGATGACTCTGTACGACTTTAATAGCAATGAATGGGTCAAGAACCATTGTTCAATTCTTTATTTCAGCAAGGTTGTTCACTTGACCACTGACTTCTTTGAATGAAATGAATTGTCATTTATATTCAATTTTTAATTATCCTTTCAATTCTCAATCATGTGTGCATATAGGATTTTTGCTTCTCCAGTATCATTTAAGAGCTTAACACAGTCCGTAATCCAGAGCATAGCATATCCTTCATAAATAAGATATTTTTCCTGAGTTGAAATATTATTTTGATCAGATTCACACAAGTCAGAACTGAAAAAGTGTTGATATTCCAGTTGCAGAAACATCGTAGTCAGTTGTGGCTTTTGATGTATGACATGTGGCAACGTAACTTCACTGCTCGGGATGCACATGACGACGAAGCCCACGAGATCTTGGAAGAAGCTGGTTTGGTTGAACTGGATTTAACATTGTGGACCATGCATGTTCGCCTTGCTGCTGCCCTGGCTCGTATGCGTATCAAGTACCAAGCTCTGCGTCTGGAACAACTGCTACCAGCACACCTGCGTGATGAAAAAGTCATAGCCCTGGATAGTACCTTTGTCACTGTATGGATAAACCCTTTCCGTTCTGGGTAAGAATAGTAATGCAATTCTCCATGTTCTCATTCTTAATTTCTTAATAAGAAACAAAAATATTTCCAAATATATCCTCAAAATTTCTTCATCAATTTTAATCTCCTGCTATTATACGTTGCTCCACCAAATAGCCTATTTTCTTTATGATATATTAATTTCATGATCATAACCTCACCCAACTGCTGCATCTTTCCCTCATAATTAAAAAAAAAATTATAACCAATATAACTGTTACTTTTTTACATATTTACTTTACATAAATAAAACAAACTACTCTCATCATATATTATTTATAATTGTCAATGAATCTATCATTTTGCATGTGTGATGAGATTATTGAATGGTTGAAGTTCCAGATATATGGTTGTTTGTGATCATTTGACAGTGGTGAAGATGCAGTTTCTCTTCTTCGCCAGGCTGGTTTGGAGCCACTGCCAGTTGGAAGTCCTCGATTGACTCGAGACACTTTTGCACCTGACAAAGTTTGTCCTAGAGTCATCCTGTGTCATCCATCTCGACGACCCGACCTTGCTCAGTCTGAATTAGTTAAGGAGCATAAAATAGTGATGCAGGTGAGCTATGATTAACAAAGTATTGACACCAAATATAAATAGTAATTTTTTAAATTTTAAGTTTAAATAAAGTAAATTCTTGGTTGAAAGTGTCTTGGGTTTCCAACCAAGTGAGATCATCGAGAGCCTTTCATCCATTCTCTACACAAGGAAAGATTTTCTTCAACAGTATTGACACATACAATTCACAAAACTATGATCACCTCTTAAATATGTTCGTTCTTTTCATAAATATGAACATCAAAATACTAAAAACTGAATAAATGGATCAGGTTTTAGATCACTTAAAAATCAGCAGCTAAAACATATATTTACATGTAATTCTTCACAAATATAATGAGAGTACTCATTCCTAGATCTGTTTTTGAAACAATTAACAGATAATTTTGTTGAGTATTGAACAGTATTGTAATGTTCCCCATTTTTAAACTATTTTATTATCAAAGTATGTTGCATCTCTTGCATCTGTATTCCTCTATTGAATCTTCAATGTACAAAATTATAATTATATTTGAAAGTTTGTAATGACATTAATTGCAATATAAAATTGATAGAAAGCTAGAAAAATTAATACACAAATATTACAAAGTGCCCTGTGATTGTTGAATAGCAGAATCATAATCAACTCCAATAATTTGCAAGCAAACATTTGGTTGTATGACAAAATATATTTATCATAAAATAGGATAATCAGAATACATTAATTTCAGATTAAACAATTCACCTCCTATGTTTAAAAGACAAAATAGTCCTACAGTAATTTATTGTAATGAAAAAACTATACGACATATCATAATTACTTGTATTTGTTTAAAGAAAATGTATTAAAGGGGCTTGATCATACAAATCGAATGTAGTACAATGTTGAGAACTAATTGATTTACTTTCTCTTTTTTTTTTGGAAACTAAATGAAAAGATGTTCAGATGTTAAAACTGGTCTACTTGCATAAACTTTTTGATTCAGAGATTTCCTGATATGATAGCAATGTTACCAAAAATTTTATTTATGTGCCTCTATCTAATTCATTTTTAATCAGGAGAAATATGCTTTAACAATCTCATACATTCATATTTTTTAGGATCGTGCTTTTTGTCTGGGTCCTGCAGCTATGGCACGTGTCCTTCGTCGTTTAGAACTTCGAGGCTCTGTAGCACAGACTCACATCAACTCTGCTCGAACAACAGCATATTTAGCTGCACTCCTAGCAGAAAATGACCGTGTTGACAAACTGTTAGCCTTTGGTGCTGGAGACAGGTATTATTAGTTGCATTATCTTAAATAATCGCTGTTTAATAAACTCTATAACTCCTCTTGACACCTTCCAACATAGCAGGCAGCTCCCATTGTTTATTGTCAATTTAAAGTTACGTTCCACTCCCATAAGACACCATAAGTGGATCAAAGTTCTTCTTTTGATAAATAGATATCATACATATATCATTTAGGTCTCTCTTCCTTTTTATTTCCCTTCACCAGTTGCCAGAAATCCTCAACAATGGTTTGAAATGTCAAGTGAAAGTTATGCTGGTTCTTCATTTCTGTTCTGGGAAGAAACAATTTTCATCCTCAATGAACTCAGCAAAAAGGAAGGTTTTCCTTCATAGTATAGAAAAGAAAAGATTTTGTTGAGTCATCCAGCAAAGATAATCTCTGGGTGGAAGAGTAGACAAAATTTTGAGGTACCAGCAAGGAAATTGTTTATTCAAGTGCCAAAGTAAACAGTGATTTTGTTATTTCTGATGAAGACAATATTTAAGAGCATTTTTAAGCTCACTACAACAGAGATATATGAGAACACATAATAAGTGAAACAAACTGCTATGCCAATAATTGTATTGAGTTATAAACATTGTCACAGTGACAGTACCTTAATCGAAATGATTTTTTCCTCTGTAAGGAGCTATATTTCAGGTTATTTGTGTAGGTAAATGCTTAATAAATCACGAAAAAAGATTTAAAACAGTTATAAATTTAAAATTTTAATTCATTATGCTTTTAAATGCAAATATACAACTGTTCTTGTACAGGAAGAATGAATATGAAAGATACCTTCAAGAACTTGGTGTCACAAATGCAGAAATACATGCACAGTGCTTTGTAGAGGCTGCAGGCGCTTCCATTTCAACCACTTCACTAATTTCAACAGATACTAATGAAGAAGGCAAAGATGATGACAATGCTAATGAAGATGAAGGATTATTAGCAGGTGTTGCAGCAATATTAGCTACACCACCAAACACTTACACTGGAGTAACAGATCCTGTGGATCTTGTTTGCAGTCGTGGGGGTGATCTTGCTATGCTTGAAGTTCTGACTGAGACTGAGATAGGAGTTGAAGAAAAGAACCGAGTAACTGCTATTTTAGAAGAACAAAGACAAACTCTCTTACGAGCAATGTCTCGTCCTCAGGTAATAGTCTACATTTCTCATTCACTTTCATTGCCTAGTATGTGGTTAGACAAAAAACCAAATTCTTACAATAACAGAAACAGAGTAATATACTTTTTTTTACGTTGGTTAATTGCCTATTGTAAGGCTTCCCATCTGCACCAACTGTAAATAGCTTTACAGGTTAACTTACATGTGAATATTTAAATATTTTCTGGAAATGTTTTAAAATGGTTCTTCTATATCAGAATTATTGATTTTAAAATTGTTTGCCATTTTATAATTATCCATTATTTCACATTTAATCAAAAACAAACGCAATGAAATATCTATAATTAGTTATTTGTCTATGTGTTTAATTCATTATTAATAATATCACCTACATTTTTAATTAATTTAATATGAATTTCCCTTTAAACTGTATCCTTATCTTTCAGATTCAAATAGTATTGTATGAAACTCATTCTGTTGTGACTGCTGAGAATGGTGATATGGTGTCTCGCTTAGTGAAAGAAGTAAATCAAGCAGCTTTGGAAAAGCATGCAGAAGAAAAGGGGCGTCCAGTACCTGTAGGACCAAACTTGACAGAAGAGTCCTATAAAGAAATGCAGGTGAGAATTGTTTTGTTTTCAGTGCAAATTATAACACTCTTAATTAAGGTTACTGATTATCATATAAGAACAACGATCAAAATTCACAAAAATGATATTGCAACTTCAATAGTAATCATAAGATAAAAATATTTTGAAAATAAGTTATTAGAAACCTCATTCTTTATACTGAAGCATTTAAGTTTCTCTGAAACTTATTGCTGAGATAGGTACCCATTTTTGAAGAAAGTAATATTTAATTAATTAATCTTTATAGACAAAAGTATGTGTTGTAATTCCTCAAAGTAAGACTGTACAAAACCTCATTAGTACAAAATTTTATAACTCTTTTATTTCTTATAAAAAAAACAAATTTTGATTATTAACTTAATAAAACTTATATATATATATATACTATTAAATCCTAATAATTCCACAGAATAAATTATTTATATAATAAATTTCATCATAAAAATTAAATCACTTATTCAAATTAAATTCTTTTCAGTGGATTGTTAACAGGTACCACCTTGTGATTTATTTGAAGTGGGCTGCTTAACTGACCTGTGTGCAGCTGAAAATGAGCAGCTTCAGATTGATGATCAGGGATGTTTCCTGGCTATCCTTCAGAGAAAGGTACCTTCTGTTTGTAATTGTAATTCTTTAAAGTGCAACTTTTGTATATATATAATATGTAAAGTGTAATTTCACCATATATTTCAAAATGGTAAGGAAGAAACACATCTGTACAATTGTTGACCTACTGGTAAACTCTAATGACTTAACAAAAAAGTTAAAATTCTATTAATTTAATTGTGGCTGAAATTGTTTGATGTTGTAATTGTAAAATTTTGTTGAACACATTTCTACAATGTAAAAACAAACTTTAAATTTTGCACAGGAAATTGTAAAACTGGATAATAAGTACATGATCGATATTGCTGAATCAAGAGGATTGTTTGGGTCTGTAACAAGTGCAAAGAAATCAGCAGCCAGCAGACAAAGAAGGAGGGATTTGGGTGCAGTATCTGGGACTGCCCCCAGATCATCAAATACATCAAATGTGAAACGCCACAGTGTTGAAGTGGACCGAATAGCTGCTCCAACACAAGCTTCTTTATTGCGGTCAGTTCATGGTTGCTGGGTCCCATCTGCCCAGGAGCTTGGAGTTGCATGTCCAAGACATCGAAGTCATCAGGAGGAATCTAAGGTGGCTGAAGCTAGAAGGCAGGATATAAGGAGATGGTGGAGGGAGGTGGCAAGACATATAATTAGGGGGGTTGGAGTACTAAAGTTATCTCGCACTATATTATCTAAGTCAGATAGATGTGCTAGTAGGGAACCACTGCCAATTAATATCAATTATATTCAGTTCAGGGAATGTTCATGTTCTTAGGTTTATTAGATTAATCAATATTATTTATCATTTTTTGATTAAGTAGTTAGTTGCTTTTTGAAATACTAGGGGAACAATTTACAAGGTTTTAGAAATAATCATTTTTACATTTAGTCCAGTCATCAAATTTTGATCAATAGTATTAGTGAATTTTTTTATATTAAAAAATAATAATTTTATGTTGTGACAATGTAATCTGTTGAAATGTATATAATTTCTGCACCATTTCTGCTCCTACCCCAAGTGAAGAATGTTATTTAAAAAACATATTTTCTCAAAAAATACATTCCTAATGGTTTCAAAAGAAATCAGTAAAATTTACAGACTATGATCAGTACTTAGTTCCTTACATGTATTAAGATTAGGATACCAAGTACATAGCTATGAAGACTGTAAACATGGCAATACTGTAATATTAAACATATATTAATTTACAATATTATAAAGATATGTCATTATTTAATAATGAAGCTACAGTTCAGTTATTCTCCATAATCAAGTAATATGTTATGTATTTGTAATTCTCTTTTCCAATTCTTAAAACTAATGATTTACATAATGAAACAATTTTTCTGTCTACCTTGGACCCTTTCATGATATTTTCAAATTCCCAAAATTGAGTTTCTTTATAGAAAAAAATAATAGACCTAATCATAATGTGAAGTTAAGTTTTGTCATAGCCTTTTTAGTCATATTTAATAATAAATGTAGTATTAAATCAGTTATGTAGCTAACTAATTTTATTATAATTATTATTTACAGCCTTACAATTGCTATACCTCAACCTAATCCATAAGACTTCCTGTACCTTAGTTTTTTCATTAAATAAATCGTGTTAATGTACTACCATTTTAATAATGAATAAATTCTGAAATTTTTACCACAGGTCTCAACTATCACTAGTCATTTTACTAATATTTGTAAAATGACGAGGTAGATGAGACTTGATGGTAAAAATTTCAGAATTTTTTGTATCATAACATGTTTAATTTGTATTATGATTATTCAATGTAAACTACAAGAGGACATAAAATTAAATGTATGCCCTTGTTTATATTGTAACCAATCTCACATGGGAAAGCAAGTACCAGAATTGTTCCATAGTCATTAAATATTGATTATATTTTTATAATTACAAACATTGATGTCAAAATTACATAGCATTGTTGCAGATACTGAAATCTGTGAATTAAATTTTTTTAAATGGACACTCTAAGCTTAATTAATTTCTTCAGGGTAAAAACTTTTATTATCGGAAAACCTCAAAGTTATCTTTCCTGCATAATCCAAAATCTGAGTCACCATCAAACTCCCAAATTACGAAACCACAAAAAAATACAGGAGGTGTGAAGATTTTCAAGCCATATCCAGATATGAGTCAAAAACAAGTAAGTATGGTAAAGTATGCATTTTAATTAGTTAAGAGTTTTCACATACGTTGTATACACCATAAGTAGCAGTATATTTTTCTCCTTAATTGATTACATTCTTGCTTCCATCGAGAGACAAACTGTCATCTATACTCAACGAAATATTTTAAAATCCCGGATAATGTGTGAACAGTAAATGTTAAAGAATACATGCATAACCCCATCCACAATTCAGGGCATGGAGTAGGTCTACTGTAATACCATCTGTTGGCATTTATACTGATGGAAATGTCAGACTCTTATTCCTCTTGGACAATGAAATCCCAACAACCTTTGCATATACTTTTTTAAATTTATGTCACTTTTTGTCCTAGGACTTTACAGTTTTGTTCACAAAGAATATAGTAAACACAAAGGTTTAACTGACGTGAAAAGTGACATCCAGTACAGTTCATCAATTGCCCAAGACTAGTTCTTGTTTTATGTGACTTCATTCCTCCCTCCCTTCTTTAGCCAATTGTATCATGGATCTCTTCTGCTTTAGTCTTCTATTTTGATACTGGATGACTGGAGTTTCCATGATTGATGAAGAAATGATGGGGTTGTCATGACCAAAACGTTCCATTTCACAGCGACATGTACATCTGTCAGATCGTTATTTGGACCATAGGTATTCCCAAGTCGTCGTGAAGAGTAGAGTTTCTGATGTACCAGGGTGCTCCAGTCATGAGTCACATAACTCTGTTTTGAGTCACCTGTATATGCCTCATGTGACTTTCTGCAGCAGTTCCCCACAGTCCACAAGAGTAGTACCAAATTGGCCTTATTAGTGATAAATATATTAGTATTTTTGTTTCCGGAGAAAAGGAAGATTTTTCATGTAGAAGAGGATTAAGTTAACATTCTTTGTTTTATCCTTCCAACAAGTTATTTGATATGAGCTGTCTAAGTTAATACATCTAATACAAAAACAGTATCAGTTGGTATGTCCTGGTTATCGAGTTGTAGATTCTGGTTATAAATTTGATGATTAGAGTGAAAGGAACTACTGTTGATTTTTTGAGGATTGATTTTCAGTCTCCATTTATTGGTCCAAACCTTGATTTCGTCTAATTTATCTTGAAGTTTGTTGTGTGCAGTTGCTAAATTATCTTCCTCTTGGAGAATGGCCAGTCATCTGCATAAAATGCAATTGATGATTAGTCAGGTAGCGGGATGTCATCAGAATATAACAGTTAAAGCAGAGGGCCAACCACGCTGCCCTGAGGTACACCTGATTGTGCTGGTATAGAAACAGAGTCATAATTTTTGTATTTAATGGAGAACTTTCTCCCACTTATTAAAATGTAATTAACCTATCTGCATATGGAGCGCCAATTTTTTGATATACTAGTTCTGATGCGCCATTTGACTCGAGCACATTTTATAGTGTCTTGTTCATGGTTAGCAGTTGAATGAGGAATGAATCTCCTCCACTTAGTGGACGAAAAGGAATAACTTTGACGCAGTTAAAGAAATTATTTTACGTCTGTTTAATGAAACACCAATCCATGATGTTCCCATATGAGAGGGTGATAGTTGACAGTCTCGTTTGGTGGAGATAACTCTGGACTACAGTTGTTGGCACTGAGAGTGAGATCAGCTTGGAACTTGGAATTATCTATTCTCCCTGTTTGCCAGAAGTGTGCCTCTTCTCAGCAAAATATTTTGCAATATTATTGGTTGTCTAAATGTTGCTTTTGATTTGGTTCTTGAGTTCGTACTCATAGTAAGCAGAATTAACCTTTCCCCTACCCTGATATGAACTTTTGGCCTCTATAGTTTATATTTATTTAATCTTCAATATATAGGGACTATAAGAGTCAAATAATTTCGTCGCTAAATGATATGGCTCCATATATCATATATCGGTAACGATTTTGTTGATAGCTTGACGATTACAGTTGCAGACAATTCCAAACAAAAATGTCACTCCAGCAGGAAAATTTTAGCTAATATCATTAACACGAGTCCGTCGTCCATTTTGTTACCCGTTCAATTCTCCATATTAACAGAAAAAGATCTTGATAGCAATTTTGAATAATACTTTAGTTGTAAAATTGTTTAGTTTGTAAATTCGAATAAATCGTTATACTGAGTGACAGATCTAGTAGTTTTCTGATTTTTTTTCGTAATTTTTACAGACGTTTTCAGAAGATTATCATGGGTCTGATTCCACAGAAAGATTTAGCAAAGGGCGGAAGATGTTGCAAATGAATGTATTAAACATTCTATACGAGAACAATGTCAAGGAGAAAACGAGCGGGGATTCAGAATGTAAAGAAGATGGTGTTGCAGAGCAACCAATCAATCATGGTACCAAACAAACAAGTTCTAAAGCGTTGACGGAAAAATCGAAAGAGTCGTTTCACGGTCCAAACGTTACAGAGGAAGTGATGAAGAAAAAGGTTTTCTCGAGGGAATTCCATTCGACTGCCATTCCTTCCTCGTCCAAACTAATGCCGTCTCGTAAAGTCTCTCCCAGTAAATTGGCTGTCGCGGATTACGAGACAGAAAAGCTATTTGAAAAAGTCATTATAGAAATTATGCCACCAGCAAAATACCCGAGACGATTAAAGTTGAAATCAAGAAGTCAGAAATCTTGGAATTTTAACACTTCTCCCGTGGACAGTATATTATCAGTGAGTAGAAGCAGCTTGAAATTTGATGATGGCACGAGTCTGCACGATCCGCAGCTCAGAATTAAAAGATTGGAGGAAAGGTTTAACGATCTGTTGAACGAAAGCTTTCATGAATTTGAATTTTCGGCAGAGAAAAAGCAGCGATGATAACGACAGAAGGTCTCACCAAATGTATGAGATGTGATCATATGGATGAAATTTATATATTTGATGTACTAAAGATGATAACATTATCATTTCTTATTATATATACCGACATAAAACATTATACAGATAATCATACAATTTATTTTCGTAGTGAATTGTTGTAAATATATTAATTTACAAAAATTGGTCAAATAGACCGATAAAATATTAATACAACTTATCTAAAGTTAAGTATATTTACTCACTTTAGATGTACTTAGGCAATATTTCATTTGTCTACTTTACCAATTTTTCTAACTAAAAATTTATTTCAAAAGAAAAAATCCCCTTCTTTATATAAAGGAAAGATTATCGGGTTTTCACTCGGGTCATATCAAAGAACAGCGACGTTTCGACGGCTTTCACTGCCGTCGTCCTCCAGGCTTCGGCCATCGAAACGTCGAGAAACTTTTCTTCGTTCAATTCATGCCATAATCATCTCATTTGTAATATATTATAATTCTATCTTGTACGTGCCACGTATAAGTAATATAAATATTTACCATAATTTATAATCCATTCCTGTCACATGTAAAATCTGAATTTTACTATTTAAAACGTTTTTATATATTATACAGATGGAATGATTATGGCATAAAAAAGCCGAAAGCTTCTTAAATAGTTTATGAATAAAGACTGTGAAATATATATATATATATATATATATATATAGTTTTTTTTCTTTAGAACTTTGATTGAAATAATATAATACAATAGTTTTAATTCATGACTTAATTAAGCTTTCTATAAACGCTTTAGAATATTGTAAATTACGATAATCAGGTCTGGTAAGCCATGTCTAATAGCTATTTTCTTTTTTAAAACTCTGCCGAGAAAAACGGCTAGTATGCATTCTGTAATTTTAAAACTGTCGGTAACGAACTTGATTTACGTAAGAGAGATTTCGAAGCAATAGAGGAAATTAAAGTCGTTTGTTCTGCAGGATTTCCTTGACGTTTATCTCCATGTTCTTTAAATATAATACCGTCATGTACATATTAGTGTTTGCCCTACTGACATGTAACTGATGATTTTTACACGAGCAAAAATTACACTATTGTTGAGGTGTTGCATTTTTCCAAGCCATACTTTTAATTAAAGGTTAAATAAATCACACACTACAGGTTACTTAAAATAGATATGGATAGCCCTAACGAATATGCTCACTACGTATAATCAAGATATATTTTGATAAAAAAATAAGATATTTTTAGACAAGCTTAGATTCACCAATAAAGTCGCCATCCTCCATACTCTCACACACTTCTGGAATCTTGGAAATAGGGAAAGGTAATTTACACTCTTGAATTCGAGGAGACTTACCCAACTATATGAATTCTATTTTATTACTAAATAAAAATGCGGCCAAATAAGTCAGCAAATAAATTTAATTAATATAAATACAACGTTTCATCCAACTTTGAGGGATGCTTCTGGTAAATTTTTATATGGATGAAGAAATCTATTAAGAGTAATTTGGAGTCGCCGACGGTTACGGCTGATTTATTTGCCCGTATATTTATTTATTTAATATTTTATTAAATTATTAAATTTTTTTAATGTCAAAAAAGTTTACTTATTACAGTTTATTGTGTTCTAGTTCACTTAAAAAGGCTATTATAACCCTTCATAGATAATTTCAGCTTGCTTAAAAATATTAAAGCAAATTGATTAGTTTGGCTAGGTTTACACGGACAGTGATAACTGACGGAAAAAGAGGCGCAGTGTTGTCAGTGGCGCTTAACGTATGTCAGTGCTGCACTGACAATCCATCGTTGACACTGCCTCAATTTTCTTGGAGCGTATTTAATTAAACCAAGAAAAACTTTACCACTTAATGCAAATGTATGGCAAAAATCATTAGCCCGTGAAGTTAATAAATGAAAGCACAGTCGTTAGTTCTACAATTAACTGGTTTCGTAAAGTAAAGTGCAGTACAAAATATTTGGCAGCTCATCTAAAAGTGGAAAGAAAAGTAACCATTAAAATTAGCAGAAATAATTTATAAAGCTTCAGTTTACCATCAATTGTTTGCAGTTTAAAGCAATACAATTGAACCTGCTATATAAAAATAACCAGAAAAGGTCCATTTTTTATTTTGCCATGTATGATTGTTTTATTAAGCAACGTTGGTACACCTGTAAATTGTATATGAACTGGAGAAGGCCGTAGCATTTAGATGTAAACAATAATGTCGGTAGATCCTAAGAGAATTCAAGGACCAGAAAAGTGTTCGCCTTACAGTTTATATGTAGACCAAGAAGAAGACTACAATGTGATGAAAAACAGAATCATTTCAGAGAAAGGTGTTCGGGAAGACGGCCGAAAGTGTGATCAACAGAGAAAAATTTGTATGTTCATTTATTTTATCTTTCTCAATCTGTTCGCTTCAAAGTATTGATTATTTTTTACATTTTAGATATGAAGACAGGAGTTGTCAGCCAAGCAAAGGGTTCGGCATATATTGAAATGAACAATACTAAAGTTATATGTTCGGTCTTCGACCCACGTGAAATTCCCAGAAAATCGGACTACAGTGTCAACGGGGAGTTATTTTGTGAGTTTAAGTTTTGCCCATTTTCGTGTAAAAAAAGACGTGGGCATCAGCCAGATTGGGAGGAAAAGCAGTACAGTTTAATGCTTCGTAGAGCTCTGGAACCAGCTGTCTGTAGGGTAAATATATTCAATGGACAAGCAAAATAATTCTCACATGCAGTTTACATGATGTGCACTCGCCCCATATTGAGAAATATTTATTATGTATAAAGTCCTAATTTAAGAAATAATATTTTTTAAATTAATTTATTCAAATTATTAATTATAACTATTTGAAAGCTGTGCGCATTTATTAGTACTATTTGTGGCCAAAGGACAATATATTAAACAGCAAATATTAATTTCAGTTTGAAAATAAGTAAATACTGTAATTACCTTGCTTTAATTGTACCAAATGAAATGTTTGATTTCAGCACGAGTTCCCAAATTTCCAAGTAGATGTCTATGTTATTGTATTGGAAAATGATGGCGGAGTTCTTGCTGCAGCAATCAATTGTGCTGGACTTGCCTTAGCTGATGCTAGTGTTCCAATGTATGACTTAGTTTCAGCAGCATCAATGGTATGTAGTCATAAAAGTAGACTGATAATATCACTATATACTTTATACTATAAAATGTGTTTGTTCTAGGGTATTCATGGAGATGTGACGTTTATGGACCCTTCTGCAGAAGAAGAAATATTGTGTAATTTTAGTCCTCCAGAAGGGCAAAATAGAAACCATGGATTAATTACAGTAGCCTATCTTGCGTGTTTAGAACAAATATCTGAATTTGCCCAAACTGGACTAATGAATGCAGATACTGTCACTGAGGGAATTAAGTTGTTGACAAAAGCATGTGAAGATACTTACCCCCTCGCCCAACAGTGCATTATTAAGAATGTAGCGAAATGTATAAGGAAAAAGAAAGAAGGAATGTAATTGTACAAACTTATTTTTATGTAATAAATTTTTCTGTAACTAAGAAATAAGATTTCCCTTTTCTGAACCACAAACCTGGTTCATCATTGATCACCATTTATATTGAACATATCAAAAAATAAAGTTCATTATGAAGTCAGACTGCAGTATATGTATAAATATGGAATTTATTGTGAAGCTAAATCTAAGAAAGTAACATTTCATGGAAAATTCCATTAACTGTCTTACACTAAATTTCAAGAATGTATTATAATACAACAGTTACAAGGTTTAGAATACTCCACAGCCTATAAAATGTAACCTTTCTTATTTAGACTACATATAAAACCAAATTGGCTCAAATTTCTAATACAAAAATGTTTTTACTTCGTACATATTCTGAATTAAGAAAGTTAATGTTAGGAACGTGCCACATGATATATAACAATATTATATGCAGGATCGTATGGTAATTTATGAAAGTCTTCAAAATTGCCATGCCTTAAATGTTAATTTTTTTTTAATAACCTTTTATTAACTCTAATAAACCACAAGTCCATAAATAGTAATCTTTTTATTATTTCACCTACAGTAGGGGGGGGGGGTGTCAGCAAGCACGCTCACTCTGCCTGGGATGTGTTCTTTGTAACTCGTGTAAATCTTAGTTTGTTGCCATGCACATTTCTCATTTCAGACAGTAATCTTGAGCTACAATGCACGACAGCACATACCAGAGTACACAGCTTTGGCAGGAGAAATCAAACTGGCAGGCAAGCAATTTAAAGTCTTAGAAATGGAACCAGAATTCCCACTCAATACTATTATTATGAAGGTTCTTAAAACTATGAAACAAATTATTCTTCCTATATTAATGAATGTACTGTAGCTCATGAGCATACATGCACCAGATGACACTGCCTATTAGCAAAATGACCACAGATTGTAAATATTGTTTATAATTCCTTCCATACTTATTAATAGAAAACAACTTATGGATACCTACAAAATAACACATCCTTTCAATTATCAGATTCAAACATTTGAAATTTATTAAATGGTGTTCCTTTATCTTAGTAACACAACAATATAGAGAAGAAAATGATTTTATACATAGCAATTTCTATATGGTTTCCTAGAAGTGTGAAGTTCATGGTTGTCGAGTGTACGAGATGTTGGCCTTACACTAGTCCAGTTACTAAATAGCTGTGCATACAGTTAGTTAAGAATTGAAAATGCAACACTAGGGTCAAGACCCAAAATACTATTTATTTTATAGCTTGGACATTTGCAGAACAACAATAAGCTTTCACAAGAAAAAAATTCACCACACTTAACTTTGCAAATATGTACCACCAGCTTTTCTTATAATAAAATGTCAAAAACGTATCAGGCACGGTTTAGTCTTCAGGTTTTTCTGGCGGGGGACCACAAGGTTGTAGCATTTTTTCCATTAAATTAAATCTTACCCTAGCTTTTGCTTCATTTTCCGTAATTGCAAAAAAGTTTAGTAGATCACAATGCCCCAAATAAGATGCGTAAGAATCTCTATGTTGATTCACTAACCACTCAAATTTCGTTGTATCAGCATGACCAGTACCAATATATTTAGATTGAAGATGTTCAAGTTGGCTATGAATGTTGTATCGTTCTCCCATTATACTTTTATTCTGGAAAAGACTAAAGATGCTTAGTACAGCTCCGCTGACAAAACAAAATAATGATATACTACTTACTTCTCTTTTATGGCTTCAAATCTTAAATAATGGTTTTATGATATACAAGTTGTATGTCAACAGATACAAATATCATAGAAAAGATATGAAAATATTAGCAGTCAAATGCGACCTTTTCGATGTACTGTATCGAAGCTCGATATAAGTACTAATTTTAAATATGTATCCGAAATATAGACAAATTTTTGTCATCTGAAATTTCTAAATTTTGTTATATGTACATTACGGATATTAATTATATTCCATTATATAAACCCAGTTGTATAATAAATACAACTATATAATAGCCAACTATAATGAATGAAGAAACTAGCAAAGATCGTAAAGCTAGGTTTACACGGGCAGTGATGTTCGTCGAAGTTGGGTTGGCTGTGCACTGCCTACCATTTACATATTGAGCAGATAACTGCCCACTTCTTCACTGACAATTCTGTGCAAGTGCTGCCCTCACTACAGAAAGGGCAGAGAACTCTGATGCATGTTTATACTTCTCTGACATTTCTTGGCAACTACGACAGGTTGGAATGTTGATGATGCATAGTAATGACTGACGTACTGTTGACACGCTCCAAGAAAAGTGAGGCAGTGCTCTCGTGTCAGCGATGGATTGGCAGTTGTCAGTGCAGCACTGACGTATGTTGACACGCCACTGACATCACTGCCCCTCGTTTTCTGGCAGTCATCACTGCCCGTGTAAACCTAGCCTAAGTTTTCCCGGTGTATTTGTTGCATTAGGAGCTCTTGGGCTTCCGACCGGGTGAGAGCAGGCAATGGCCACGACGTTTCGATCATTGTGGACCATGGTTTCTATGATGTTCACTGTCATCGATATCAAGTGAATCAAGAAATATCACGCCATTGCCTGCTATCACCTGGTCGGAAGCCCAAGAGCTCCTAATGCAACGAAGAAACTGATTGTTGAACAACTATTACGATTTAACTTGGGGAATATAAATAAAAATTCTAACATAACGGGGTTTTATAGTAAAGCAAACAAATATTTGTTGTTTCTTTTCATAATCGTAAGTGTATTCTTACGATATTTCCAGTCTCGCTCCAAAACTGGAAAGCAAACCGTTATATCGATACTATAAAACGTCTGTGCACCACTTATTCATAGAAACAACGGAATATTATTTGATAAGTTACTGTCTTGAAGTAATAGTAGAACAGCCTATATGGCAGAACATATATGGAATCGATCAAGATTAGTTCATTACACTACACGACGTAAAAATTAAAACGAAATAGAAAACTTTAACTAAAACATTAATGTTAGTTTTAGTTTATAAGAAGTAAAATAAAATAAACGATTTGCCTCTAGTAGCATCCGAATGTAATATATGATATACTTACTCGATTCAACCTATCTAGCTACTCCTTTATCGAAGTTAAATATTTTTAAGTAAAAATTTTAACTGATTTAAGTAATGTATTTCGTCATAGAGTTATATTGGAAAAGACAACTTTTATCAGATTTCAAATAAATGTTCAGCAACATTATGTGCGATTTATTTATTGAGAGTGGCTTGCTGTTTCCACATTAAAGTGTGTCAACCCTTGGCTACCTTCCTCATCCCCCCTTTTCAATTCGCCACGTATTCTCTTAATGGAGACTTGCCTACTTCAGAATAACCCTCATGTTGCCTGTTGCTCACCAAAACACATTTTAAGACAATTAGAATTCAGCATTGAAACGCGAAATTAATTTTCTTTTACGTACTAGAGTGCAAGTACAAATATATATTTCTAGAATCACAGAAAAATATAATTAACTTACAAATGTATCATGTGTAAGGAGTTGCGTATATGGGGAACATTGGGTTGAGAAAATTCCTTCAATACATTCAGACAAATATATATGCTGCCAATATGATTTAATGAATTCATTTTGAAATACAATTAATTGTGGTTAAATTTACAATTAAATTTTTTTGAAGTTTCGTTAACACGTATCACCCTGCGTTTCCTTCCATACAGGTTCTACTTTTTCTAACTTGAACCAATAGCCACATTTACATCGACGCGGCTCGTCGGCGAACAGGTACATATATTTTATGTGCATGTCATCTGGGTGACAAAGACATCCCACAATACGATTATCAAATGCTGAGGGAATCAAATTGGGGTTATCCTTAGTCCCCGGGCCTCTCTTCAAAGGAAAAATATGCCACGGATCCTGCATCATGAGAAAATTTAAGAAAACTAAGCAGTTACTTAATTAAATGCTTTTCAAGCTTACCGTTTGACGTTTATTAATAATAACCTACATACAAATAGATATCATGTACTTTAACAAATATTGTTAATTTTAATTACCGGAGTATTTTGTAATGCTAAAAGTTCGGCTCTCTCTTTTCCAGTCGCAAGGTCGAAAGTGCCAGGCATTTCTGAACAAATAAAACAATTATTATGCGTGTGCCTCAATTGTCATGGTCCATCTTTAAAATAACGAACGCTTCATAACAATAAGAATCTAATTAACGCGATTTAAGTTCTGTGGCTAAAATAATTTATAGGAAATCAGCAAATATGTAATAAAAAACACTACATGTTCAACACAATACAAAGTTCATTTACAAATTTCTTCCTAACCTACATTTTGAAATACAAATACACGTTGTATTGTGGTGAGTACAAATAGTGGCTTCTACTTATATACAGACAGATGTTTTAATTTTATTAATGTCAAATAAATGGAATATTTTTATCATACGAATGATTCTTTGCTGTGTCATAATATCCTTATTTTCCTTGCAGAGAATATGATCATAAAATGTTCTATTTAATTTATTCGTTCCACGCTTTGAACGTCTACAATTCTTCAAAAATATATAAGTCAAATTAATCTTTTCGTTATTTTTGCGTACGATTATCATCTCAAATTGGATAGATATACATGTACTATGATGTCATTAGTCATGCACCAACCAGGAGTTAGGTGGGCGGGACTTCAAAGTCGTGACGTATACACGTGAAATCGAACTCCACCAGATCCGAGTTGAAAATTAAATGAAAATAGCTAGCAAACAGTTTCATACGATACATTAAAAATAGTAAAATCTTGCTCTAAAGATTTTTAATAGCTATTGTTAATTAATTTAATTTTTTTCGCACTAACGTTACGTTATGTGATTGTACTCTCGCTACCATTTTTTATAAAACCACAAGAAGACGTATTTACGACAAGCAAGCCCGTATTGCTTACACAAAAATTCACCACGTTAAAAGAAACTTGAAACTATTTTTCTTGTAACACAACAGAAAGTTCGTTGAGCATCTTAATAATTAGAACAATGTATATAATTCGCAAACAATACGTCAATTGTCCACATTAAAATCAATCGAGCTTCAGATAAACAAAAAATATATAAAAGTAATTATATTCAATATCTTACTTTTGCACATTGATCTTCTAAAAACACTTCTTCCATTTATTAGAAGCTTTACAGTCAAATTATTCATTTTGTTTCTTATTTCAGACGTTCTTCAACGAGCCGGATTTTCTTCACAAGCTCCAAAGATTGAATGCAACTTTCACCAACGATACAGTTGAATATGAGACATTATAAATAAAATAACGAAATTAATCTGTTTTAATGCTATAAATAAAATACAAAAGAATAACCAAAAGTCATAAATAGAAGAATTTAATTTGAATCAAAACGTTTCGTACCCAACTTTCGGGACCTCTTCAATTCATTATAGTAAAAATATATAATTATATTTACATGGTACAATACAAATAAACAATTAAACTTGGTATCTTGTAGTTACTTAAAAACAAAATCTTATAAAAATTTCGTGTTGCTACTGCAATGAATGAACAGAAGACATCCCAAAAGTTAGGGACGAAACGTTTTGATTCAAATTAAATTCCTTTATTCCTGACTTTTGGCCATTCTTTGTATTTTTTTTGTAAAATGCATTATCTCACCATTTATTAATTTTAATAAACGACTTACTTTGCGTTATTAAAATAGACCGAGTCCTTATAAACCGAAGAAATTTTAAACTGATCCCCAAATTGGAATTATAACTTTGATTATATTTAATTTTTGTTTTTTTATGTGCTTCTAATACACAAAGACCGATGCATTAGATAATAATATAGTACATTATTAGTTTAGTCAATTGGATGTCAAACGATATTTCTGAAATAAATCCGACGTCTAAGTTTTAATTGAAATATATCGGACTAGAAATCATATTTATACGTAATGAATTCAGAATCACAAATTCAGTTCACTATTTAAATTCTTGGCGAAAAATTCTTCCCTCTCCAGTGAAAACAATTTCGTGTTTAAATGAATATGTTTTAATTCCATAACATCATTAAAAATTTTTGTATATGTTCAGGTTCCTTTCTCCAAACAAATTTTATATTCGATTCAGAAACAAGTGAACTATAACGCAGAAAGTATTTTAAATAGTTTATCTGACATTAAATATAGATTAAATGAGTTAAAACAGCCTCTTTGTCAGTTTTTATTTTAATTTAAATATTGAACTATACTACGTCTTCAGGTATAAAAACTTAGCTGTACGTGAAGATGGTTTCACTTTCACGTGTCATGAGTTTCATGGTGCTTAATTTGATCTTTTTAATTTAAGTCATGATGGTAACGGAGGCTGGGATTAAGACTGCTGGAGACTCAATACGCTGACCACGTGTCACTCCAAATTTAGAATTTGTCATGTAAAATGACAGTCTGCAGTCGAACCGGAAAGACCATGGCCTTAATGGGCTGCTGAGCCAATGAATAAAAAATAAAGAAATTTAAATCATGGAGAAATATTCCTTCATATTTACGCAGTTAACATTTTTGCTCGATAATTTAATCTGCATTGAATTGAATATGTTTGCGTAAATTCTACGAAAATAACGTCCCATATACAAATCTGACCATAGTAAATTGTCTTATATTATTTCTGCTTTCCGAAAGTGTTAAGTA
This sequence comes from Eucriotettix oculatus, assembly GCA_034510155.1. Taxonomy (NCBI): domain Eukaryota; kingdom Metazoa; phylum Arthropoda; class Insecta; order Orthoptera; family Tetrigidae; genus Eucriotettix; species Eucriotettix oculatus. Next base: position 85,806,055 of record CM067378.1, on the reverse strand, counting down.
AAAAAACATTTAATCTTGTTAAGTTAGATTCGATTAACTTCGAATTCAAACTTCACAGACATTTGTCTGCAGTTGTCCGAGAGTTTCCCTGTCATTTGGTAATGATTACTAATCGCTTTCCGAAGTTGTGTTCGAAACAGCGACACGCACTCAGATAATCACTGGACAAAGTTGGTTTCTTAGCTTGTACCGTGACTAATTGAAGCGTGATTTATGTGTATTTTATTTGATCGGTACCCTGCAGCTCACTCAACGATCATCTCTCTGTGTGGTTATTATGACTTGGAAATTAAATAGTTATTTAATCTCATTTATTTGCATGTCAACAGGACTAATCGTCCAGTCCAAAATATACGAAAAAGCTTTCGTGAGAATACAAGAGCAAAGAACAGCAGACAGCGTTAGCTCCCTGGTTAAATATTTGATGCAAGACGACGAACATGACGTTATCATCGTAAGTTCGTTTTCCGATGGTTTGAGACAAGAACTGTTTCGTCGAATAGAACAATATGCAGGGACCGTAGTAAGTTTGTCTAAGGAGTACCTTACAGAATCGTCGGTTTTGAACCTTGTGAGGCCTCTGACTTTTATCGTGTTAAGTGACATCGACGAATCACTTACCACTGGACTCAGATCGATGGAGAAATACAGGAATTGGAATCACCAGAGTTTATTCGTCGTAGTAACGTCAGCTGATGAGGCTAAGATACGTACCATGTATCAATATTTCTTCGGTTCCAATGTTATCAGAGCGTTCGTCATCAACATAGAAGGCGCTCACTACAGAGTTCTTTCTTACAACCCATACCGTGACGGAGCTGAGGACCGTTTGCAGTACCAAGATGTGTCCCGAATGGTCGTTTCCAAGGTTGGTTCCAAAGAGGTGTTGAAGAGACTGAGACCTGTCAGCTATGAGGAGATCGTGGTTTCCGTCTCGCCGACTTTGCCCATGTTCTACTTTGAAGACGGAGACTTGCGAGGGTTCGACGGTCTGCTGTTGGAATCCGTGTGCCGCGTCCTGGGTTCTTCCATGCGCATGGTATTCCCCACAGGAGAGCAGAACATGGGCTCCCGAAGTCCTGAGACCGGTCAGTTTGGAGGAGCTCTTGCCGCTGTTGCTTCAGGCGAGGCACAGGTACACAGGAACCCAAGTCTCTTGAGGTCAGTTGGTCAGCGCCTAACCAATACCTTCATTTTGACACAGCGGAGAACAAACACCTGGCTGGTACATGTTTTCATTGGTTGTTGCCCCTTCAATAAGCGCTGGCCAAAAATGGAAACATATTCAAATCACTGACTCATCAAACGTACCCATTTCAATCATAATTAAATTCCCTATCATGTCAAATTATCCAGTACTGCAGTAATAATATTTAACACACCGTGTTGTATTCAGTCCTTAGACAGGTCTGGTGCTACCCTCCATGCCAGCATATCCTGCGCAAGCCTTTTCATTTTTACATAACTACCACATCTCATCTAAACTACGTAGCGTATTCCACACTTGGCCTTCCTCTTCTATTCTCATCCTACACCCTTCCCACTTATGGTAAATTTACAAGACTCTCATGTCGCAAAAGTGGCCTAATAATCTATTCCTTCTCTCGGTCAAAGTCCTCCATATTGCCTCTTATTCTGCTTAGATCTTCCTGGTTAGTTACTATCTAATTTTCAGCATTTTCTACAGCACCACATTTCAAAAGCTCCTATTCTTTTCCGTTCTGCAACACCTACCGTCCACGTTTCGCACACACATAAATAACGCCACATCCCATACGAACACTTTTTGTTATGATTGCCTAATATTCGTCTCTCCGTTGCGAAAGCTTTCCTTGCCTTTTTGTCTGCTATACTTCTACCATCCACAGTTATCACGATGCCGAAGTAGCAGAATTCCTTTACTTCATTCAAAATATCCCTTCTGAATATAACCCACTATTAACAACAAAACCTCTTAGATTTTATATCTTATTCACTTCCTTCAACTCAATCACAGAGACTTTTTTCAGAAATATTCCTGTTTTGAAAGAAATTTTAAAAATAATTTAGAAGAAAGATAAGAATGTAATACTGTCGACCAGACCAGGGACTCGAACCCCGGATCTCCCGCTTTCCGGACCGATTCAACATCCCTCCATTCCAGTAACCTAAGCCACTCTTCACGGACACTATGTAAAATGAAATTCAAGTGAAAGAAAGTGGAATGCTTCAATCGAAGCTCCTTGGACGTCGACTCGGGGTTATCTCAGTGCTGGAAGGTTCTGCTAAAACCACAAGTGCAATGGATTTCCGAGTCACTGGTCCATTCCTGTCTTTCTTCTAAATTATCTGTAAGCTATTAATGAGCATCAATTGAAGCAGTCATCTAAAATAATTTTATTAATAAACGCTTCCTGCAATCAAATGCAACTCTTCCTGTATATGTTTGAGCTTGATATGCACCCCACGTCATCGTCGATTCCACTGCACTTGTGGTTTTAGCAGAACCTTCCAGCAAGAATTTCCTTGGCATCTCCTTTGTTCATTATTGCTGTCTATCGGTCCGTAAATTCCAGGATTTGAATTCTTTAATAACAAACTTCATCATCGCCTCAACATATTTAATTGCATAAATACAAGAAACAAGTGACAACAGTCTGAAAAATATGCGGTAACAGCGTTGAAACTTCTGCGTGGTTTGACGCAACGTTTTCCATTCAAAAGTATAAAGAATTTAATTTTTGTTTGTGTCTTTGGACGTTCGAGAACTGTAAAAAAATAGTTCAAATTAGAGAAAGGATGAATAGATCTGAGGCATTACAAAGTCTAAGGTTTTTGTTTTTTAAAAAAAAAATTATCGCCCAAGGCAAAGCTCAGCATTAAGCACCTTATCTGAAGCATTTTGTCTTCTCTCTTTGACTTTATTTTTTTGTCATAAGCCAAACTACTATTTTAGACCGAGTTTGATTGTCAGGTGGGAGGCAACAGCCGCTGGGTGACGCCTCCGTGGTTGGACGTGCTGGACTTCGCCTACCCTCACTACAGGGACAGCTTCTGCGTGCTAGTTCGCGCCGCAGGTCCTCAGCCTTCCTACAGGACTCTCCTCCTGCCCTTCTCCAGACACGTGTGGGGCTGTCTGATCGCAGCTTTGGTCACACTCTCCGTGACTTGGAGGGCCGTGGGTCGAGCCTCGTGGTCGGCCGCCTTTATGGACGTGTACGGAGCCGTGCTCACGGGCATGACGACTTATCGGCGTCGTAGATCCGGTGGCCGCCTTCTCCTTGCCACGATGCTAGTCTTCAGCATCGTCATTGTCAACAGTTTTCAAGGTATCTTTAGGTTCTATATTACACTTCAATCGAAAAATATTCATCATATGCATCTGGTGGCACTGCCGCTTCTGGAATTGGAAGACTGCTACCACTGGCTGAACGCCTCGTCTCTGCGACCACCAGGTGTTTCCGTCCGCCCAACGCTTTAACTAATTACCTTAAATCCCCTTTCTAGATCCTTCGATAACTGCCCTGACCTTCTAAACAACAACTTGATAACAACTACAAGACAACTCTTAACAACAGCTTCCAACAACTAACTCCGCAATCTCTACGACAGCTTCTCGACAGCCAACTACTTCCAAACAACTCCTCCACACCTAACCTACCACCTAGAAAACTCCTATCTTCCCCTCTCCTGGCAAAATATCCATGACTTTACCCAATAGGACTTCGTCTTACATTTTATAGCTCCCTTTTACGGGGTTCACACGTCTCACCAAAAGTCGCAATAACTCACGCACCCGGTCATTCCATTTTCTACGAGAAAATACCAGACGTGTCAAAATGTTGGGAACGAAGCTTATTCCATCCGACACTGGCCAGCGGCTTCTTAATCCCTCAAAGCGTTATTTTAATAGATGTTTTGATGTTGTGACCTTCCGGTCGTTACCTGAGGGCAACGAACCCTCGAGTCCCGCCGCTCGTGACATTCAATTTAACAAAATATAATTTAATTTAAAATGAAATAAAATAACTCCATTAATAATTTAGTAGATATATATATACACTACAAACTGCAGCACTGTACAGTCAAAAAAGGGTATCCAGTTGCTCGCATAATGGCAGTGATTAGACAGAACAGTAATACGATCAGATCGTAAAGCGTGCGTAGTGAAAGGATTAGTGAGGACTATTACTAACATAGTGACAGGAGAACTGAACCACGACCCGAGGAAATTTAATCATCAATGCTCGATAATAAAGTATTATTTTGTTTAATTATTTTTGGTAATTTTTATTTAACGTTAAATATATATATATATATTACAATTATTATAATTAACTCAAATTGTAAAAAATTATTGCTAACTGATTATAAACAGCGATTCTTTTTTATGAATTATACTCATAGCACCTACGGCCTCTTTCCTAACCCTATGATTAATTTCAGCTTTTCTAAATTGGTATCTGAGTACTTCCTTATTATGAATATATTTTCAAATATTATGAAATTAAATCATTTTCTATCTTATTAATAAACATTACCATATCACATAATGATTAAATATATAGAATTTCGAGTATAATTCTAGAGTAGTACCTCGTGTCCACATCTGACATCTTTTAATGTTTCGAAATAAAGGGAATAACATTTGTATTAATACGTTTACTTTTTTTACGTGGTCTAATTTTGTGTTACAGGCAGTTCAAAAACCTCTAACAAATATCAGCACACGTCTGCATTTTGTGTATTTAATTATCCACTTTCCCCATTAAATATCCTCAATGATGGAGTAGCTACAATTTGTTTTCACGGTAATCCAGAATCCTAGACAGATAATGACCATTCAAAGTTTCGTCACTAAATTTGGGTTAAATTCATCAGACTGTCGTACAGAAGCTAACGATTTTCCACCCCATTGAAGAACAGCCACAATTAATAAATAATAATTATTCTTTGTCCTTTGGCTTGATAATTTGTCGCATTAACGATCAACGCGACCAAGCCGGCAATATATTATTAGGAGAAATAGGCGGGAATGAAACCTTTAGATTCGACAGAAGGACCGTGTTAAAAAGTCAAGCGGCTAACTGTAGTGCTTATAGAAAATAAACTGAATTCAAGATTCAGGAGGAATCAAATTTTATATTATCAAAATGTAGCTGAGATTGATCGGGTTGATGAATCACTCAATTATATGCCGGTAATCATGTATAACATATACGTAAAACCGTAAATTGTTTTCATTTTATTGTATGCTTTCAGTTGAAATATTATTAGTTATCAGCGCAGGGAATTCACTGAGGTAATTTTCCCAAGTGCAAAGTATTTGGTTGTGTGGGTGTTAGTTAGGTGTTAAGTGATGAAGGTCGTTTTCATTGTAGCCTACGCTCGAATGTATATAGAACACCTCGCTTCGAATATGTACTTCGTTTCCCCCACTCAGGTCTGTTTCCGAAGTGCTCAGTAAACGAATTGGGTTTCGCTTATTGTTCCCAAATTGCTATTTGCCAGCCTTATTTAAAATAAAATATCCAAGTAAAACCCTCAACCTTACAAAGTTTTCTATCAAGGAAGCAAAACGAACAATGTCAGTACGAATATTATTTGATAAAGCCCACCATAAAATCAATGAACGTTATATTCCTTTTTGGACATATTCATCTGATATATATTTATCGGGATCTGTTTATAACACCTGAGTTTTGTATTCCAGTTAAATTTGACGAGGGATGTTAGAACAAATTGATTAAGTATTTGAAAACGCACAAAACAGTTGAAAATGGCCGACTAGCCGAAAAAGTTACTGTACAATTTCTTATTTGATTATTATTGAATAAACAAATTCAGATAAAGGATATTGGTCTCATTAATTAAAAAATCAATTTACCTAATCCTTTTATATATAATTAAAATAAAACGGATTTCATGACTAAATAAAAACAATTATCAGCTCACGTTTCACGTATCCGGTTTTAACTTTCAACACTCGAACGTCAATATTTCTTACAGGTTTTCTGCTTTCACTAGGCGAGAGAATTATCGTTTCTCAGTTTGTCGTGGATGCTTTGTAAAAGTTTGCGTGACTGTCTGCTGACTAAAAGACACAAGTGTCTGACTGTTGTGTCTTGTACTGCACATGCCATACAGATCACACAATGACACGACAAGTCAATCGATTGCTGTAAATGGTTGTGGTACACAGCGTACGTGAAAGAATAATATTAGGTAGTAAGGGTTTAACTTGTAGGCTTGAATGTACTGAACACGGTGTAGTTTATTTGAAAAGGATACGTCAACACAGTCGTGGATAGTTTGGAAATTCGTTGACACCTGCAAACGCGAAAAACAGTGAGCGCGCTACAACAAAAGCGACGGCCATTTTTGAACCAGACACAATGTAGATGAAAATAAAAAAAATTAGTTTTGAACTGCCAAAACATGAGGGAATGCACGAACAAAATAGTATTTTTTTTCTAAGATGGTGCGGCAACCAATTTCCTTTTTCCTGGACCACTTGGCTTGGATTGGTCCCGTTACTCCGTTATTAAGGGACACGGGGACTGAAATTTTGGCCAAAATTTTAAAAAAATCGATTTTTTAATTTTTTCGTATCAATATTAAGAAAAAATTAAAAAATCGATTTGGCAGCTTCTTTTTTCAAATATTTAGTAAACTGAAAAAAGAAGCTGCCAAACTAAAGAAGGAAGGTGTAACATATTCTGCAGGACAATTTTAATTAATATGTTTAATTTTAATTTAACACATTATTACCGTTTTTTTTAAAAAATGAGTTTTTCTCAGCTTCATGATTTCTGGAACCAAAAAGCGTCATTAATATGAATATATTTTCTTCATTCTTTTTGTACATAATCTGCAGGCTAATACCTTCAAATACAAGTATTAGTTTTTAATTTTTAAAGTAGTTTAGGTGATTTTTTTTTCAAAATTTTGAAAAGTGTCAATTTGTAATTAACCGTATAAGCTCTTAGTAAAAAAAATATTTTCTTCACACAGTTTTATTCAATACAATACTGACAATTGATAACAACGGTCAGCCCTACATATACATGTAAAAAAAAGCTAAAATATATTCAAGGACGTAACGGAAGGAACATTTTCCAAAGTGCCAAATTTTCTAAATATCTCAACAAAAAAACAAAATTTTGTTAATTGTTAGACATGTATGTTGGTAACACACAGTTAAAATTTGAGCTCAGTAGCAATTCATTAAGAGGAATTTCGTGTCCCTTCCACGCTGTATTCATCGCAAATGAGTAATCGTGTCCCTCAACAGGTTCTTTGTACAGTTTCATCGCGGTGCCCAGCTATCAGCGTGAAGTGAACACTCTGTATGACGTGTACGACGTCGCGCGCATCGTGTACATCTACGGTCCTTTCGAGGCGGTGTTCGCGTCTCTGGAGCCCGACGACATAATGGGGAAACTGTCGCAGCGCTTCTGGCGCACGAACACGATCGACGACGTGGTGGATGCGGGCATCAACATTGCGCGCGACGGCGACCGCGCCATGTTGTCGCTGGAGGTGTCCGGGAGCTACTTTCTTCTGATCGAGGGCTTCGCGGACGACACGGGAAGACCTCTGCTGCGCCTCGCGAGGGAATGCGCCTACTCGCCCGCCTACGTCGCTTTCGTCACACGGTTGCACTCGCCTCTGCTGCCTCGCCTCGACGCCGCAGTGCAGCGCTTCGTCTCTGCAGGGATCTTCTCCTGGTAACAACATTATTACACTGCTCTCCTCATTTCCGTTCATAACATTACTTTGATTTCTATCTGTTGATTGGGGGTACCAATCACTTTCAAAATGGATGTAATAAACTGGCAATGAGCTTATTCTTTATTTTGCGTCTAACTGAAGCTCAACCAAAGGCTATGAAACAGATTTGCTAAATGCCATTAAATTACTTCTAATTTAAGATGATTTGGAGAATAAGCTTTAACCCAAGGAAGAACATTTCTGTGACTCAACTTTTCACAAAATGGCCGCGAATTAGGGGGAAAACCAAAATCCATTGGAACAAGAGGGCATCATCTCATTACAATCTCAAAAAAAGATGAGCAGGAAAAATGACAATTCTTCCTTGACAAGATCAAATCAATTTTTTTTCCATTCTATTTTGATTCATTTTAACAGGCAATGTAGCTGCAAATAATTATCATACATTAAGGTCTCTATTAGAAGGCAGCAATCTTTGGGGAGGGAATATTGTATTAACAAGATGACCAAAGTATCAGGTTGGTCAGTTGCAGTGAGGGTGTTTACTGATGTGTCTTGAGAAATTAAAACAAATTAACTTTTCAAATCACTTTGGTTGAAGCATGAATATAGAAAATGTAAATAATCATAGGGTAAAATGTAAGGAACACTGGATCAATTAGATTTGGAAATACCCAATTTTTATTACTGTGTAATTTTAATTTTCTTTTTTCGATTGCAGGTATGGAGCTATTACACAACACCAGTATCTCCTTTCCAGGAACTACAATTCTAATAAAACGTTACACGGGTCATATGGTCCTTTACCTCTTGAATTGAAACACTTCTATTTGGCATTGATCATTCTTACATTAGGACTGGTTTTCAGTTTTTTAATCTTTTTACTAGAAAATGTAATTTATCAATATAAAAAAATATAGTTTAATATGTCTAAATTTCATTGTAACAAAAGCTGAATCTACATATTTAATTATGTGAATTCAGAAGCTGTTTTCAGTCACTTACTTTTCTTTTCCACAAAAGTTATATACTTTAAAAATAGAATTGTTATTTTATATTATAATGTTCACAATGAAAGGGCATATAATTGTAAGAAGACTAGTATTTCTTGTTTACAGATTACCATACTCTTCCCTTGGCAAAATACCAACATCCAGTAGGAAAATACCTTTATTTGATGAGGTAATGTATATATATCCTACATCACCCTGATTTTAAAACTAATTATTTATTTTCCAAATTAATTTTAGGTTATGATTATTTGACATTGTCAAGATATTTAATAAATGATTCATTGTCCAAAATTTGTCAAAGTTCAATGTTTCTACAATTCTAATCAATGTCTGTTGAAAGCGATAATGATTACAGTAGGGATAGATTGATCTGGATTGATGAACCAAGAATTATTTAATAAATTGATACACTGGTAAAGCTAAACCTCTGAAAATTTAAAAAACTTCCAAACTAACCTTTCTCTCTTTGCCTTCATATCTTTATGACTGAAGAATATTGAAGTGCAATAGAACTATTTACATTCATATTTAAATGTAGTTTTTTGGACTGGTTGTGTTATGGAAACCTGGTTGCATGAATTAAAGGAAATATTTAAAATTTCAACTATTTATTCATTTTGAGGCACACAAAAGCCCACAAGATTTAAAAATTTTACTTCATAAAATGAATACATAAACATGATTTATTTAAAGCTTAATATTTATTAATGGATTAATGATAATATTTAATAGAACTATGATTTGTGAGTAGCAAATAAATGCTACTTTATTGTTTACCACAATTACTTATTCATAGCAAAGCAATATTAATTTGTAAAGCTTAAGAAACATGCAAAGTTGATTTTTGAAAATTTGTATGCTATTGAGGTTAATTAATAATGTACTCATAATTAATTTGATATTTTGAAATTGATTTGGAGATGTGAACACTAAAGATCCTGCAAAACATACAAACACTTATGCTTCTGTTTCTGGTAAGAAATAAAATAAAAATAAAGTATCTTTTAAGTTGCATAATGTGTTCTATTTGGCAAGAACATTCAGATGTTCATTAAATTTATAGAAAGGCAGTATTAAAACTTTATTTTATTTTAGGCACATGTTAATTATTGAGCAAATACTAACATTAATGATGAATTAATACACTAACAGTTATACTGTAGGTACTTTTAAGAAAGGGAATCAGTTAAGAATTAACCATTTTTCCCAATATTAATCAATGAAATTAAAGCGTAGCTTTTTCAAAATATTTCTCTATAACACATTATTATGTTTCATGTTTTCCATTATTTTCTAAAGTTACCCTGTAATATTACATTCTACAAATACATAACAAATAATTGTGATTGAACATGTGGTGCTTATGATAAAATGTTTCTTCAGACCAAATAAATGTTAAAACAATATAGATATTTAGTTACATGTGTGATTACTTATGAATATGCTTCTAAGAATTAAAGAAGCATAAGATTTATATTGATTACATAGTTGAAAAAGTGAGGACTTCTTGAATTATTTTACTATGTTCATTTCAAAACTTTTCCATAATTTATACTTCTTTAACAACCTAGTTTTTTTTACTGAAGTGAATTCTTTATGTATATAACAACAGTCAGAACAGGAATTAGATGAAGATTTAACTTGTCTGAGAATCAAAGATGGATTCTACAAAAAATAAATATTTCAGAATTTTAAAATTGTTATATATTCCTTCTTCAAACTTGTGTGCTCACTTGACAGCAGGTTTTTGAAAGCCATAGGATCTATCTCCATTATCAATTCATACAAATTATAAATAATTAAATTTGTAGCATTTTATGCAATTGAATTACATTGTCCCGTTACAACTACAACATTAAAAATGGCAATACACAACCTAATGAGATAGTAACTATTACAAGTATGTACTATTTTAATTCACAGTTTAATTCAAAAGAGTTTAAAAGTATATTCAATACAAAAAATATACCAAGCTAGTGTCCATAAATGTATGAATACCGCCATAATTTAGTATGCAAATGCAAACTTTCAGTCATTATGAAATAGGATTTGTGTGACATTAATTTTACTTTGTTAGAAACTTGAATAAAACATATATATAAAAACTATATTTTATCTGTTGTTTAACAAAAATATAAAATTAAATAATTAGCTTATGTCAACATATCAGTAATGTCCATTTCATTTAAATTAAAAATTAATTTATAGAATCTATACGCACTTTAACTGAATTATATACTAAACAATTATGTCTCTTTACGGCAAGCAACATAAGCTATAAAATAATTTGCATCACAGGCTCTATAAAATGAATTATCATAAACTAATAACACAGTAACAGCCAAGTTTTAAAAGCAATTTTAAACTAAATTTAAATAATGCCCAAAACATAAAATTAAATAAGGCAAAATATATTCCATTGACTAAAACTGAAACTGTACCAAATCATACTGCTTCTTGATTAGGAAAACTCTTGTTCAGAATGAGGCAGCAGTTTTATCCTGTAAAAAAAGATATATATTAGACATTCTATAAATACATTAAATGTTTGTGATAATTGAAATAAAAGATCACTTGTTTCTATATTACATGAAAGTTTAGCTTAAGTTTGGTTACAGGGTGGTGAAAAGATAAAAAATGAAAGCATTGGAATGTGTAAGAGGATAAATGAAACTAAAAGGAATGAGTGGAGAAAGAAATTTTGAATACTGTAAAGGAGAAACACTATATCTTCAATAAAACATGTTTTCGAGTGCATAAATTTCAGGTTGGCATTGAATCTGCTTGCTCTGAATTATGTTTTACACTATACAAGTTAGTTTCCTGACATTTTAGTAGTTGTACTGGAAGTTTCAACTGTATTTTCTTTTCCTACCCAACTTATAAATGAACAAAGTTTTCTAATTTATATAAAATTAAAATTTATAAATCAATTAGTGACATTTAAGTCAGTTAGATTGATTACTTCATGTAAAATTACATACCTAGAGTTAAATCACAGATCAGTACTTTCTATAATATTTTCTTGGGGAGCAGGTGGTGGGGGTGGCGAAGGCCTTGCTGACTTTGTGATAATTCTAGGTGAAGCGGCGGGCATTTTGGAAGAATTCACGTCTGCAACAAGTGTCAATCCTTAATGAAATAACACATCAAATGGCATCAAGTAAAATACAAAAACCACTACATACGTGCTGTACTGTCGATATCAAGGATGTTTCCCTCTGAGAGTGTACGGGAATGACTAGATTGCCAGTTTTCTTTTTCCAAGAGTTCACAATTTCTCTCAGTCTTTCGTGAGGTTTCACTACACTGTGCTCTTTCTACAAATTAAATAATAAGGTTACTATTTACCAAAAGATTCTTTTCTAAAACAAAAATTAAATTTTGTCAAAACTGAGAAGGTGCTTTTATAAAATCATGCTTTTCAGTGTATGTTTTAATTTAATTGTTTAAATAAGCAAATTAAATAGTAATAAAAGAGCTGACATATATTGCATGCTCTACATTTATGCCAATTATAAAGTGATACATAGAAATTTTTAAAAGTAACAACCCTTGTAAGAAAGTCTGGAGAACCCGAAAAACTGCAGTTACTAATTCCTTGATACTGTTTCTCACCTGGTGTAGGCATGAACTGGGATCGTCCCCCCAGAGAGGGACTCCTTTGCAATGGTGAAGGATCTGGCTTCTCACCTCCAACCTGGATAATTGACACTTGTTGTTTGTCTACTGAGTACATGTGGGCACGTTCAAGCATTGGACGCTCCGACTGCACATATCACATACAATGTCACAAATGCACACAAAAGCGCAAATCTACTAATGCAAATAGTGCACTTACCATTTATATACATAAACATTTCTAATCAAATATAAGCTTGAAAGTAAAATGTGAAAAAATAAGAAGCTCAAGGAATAATGATCAAAGAAAGATTACTGTCAGAAATAGACAAATATATTTAAAAAAATTATATACTTGTGCACCTATCAGTAAACAAAACTTACAATAAATTCAATCATAATGTAAGTTTTATTTGTGAAATATATCAGCCAATGAACATATTAAAATTGTAATAAAGTAATATAAATAGCATGATACTTCTACATTTAGCAAAAACGAAATTTTCTATAATTAGTCTAATTGCAGGTATCAGTTTTATATTTATGAAAAATTTGCAATTCATAGACTTTAATCATTTACAAGCAGACAAATAGGAAGGATATTAAACAAAGAAGCAGCATCTTATAAACTGTACTGAACAAATGAGAAATTCTAGCTTTGGACAAATTGTTCATTGCAATATATATTCCACAGTATATGTTAACCCTCTTCAACTTTCATATCATCTAAGACAAACTTCCCGCTACCTCATTGTGTATGGGAGTAAAATCTGCACAACTCAACTGAAGGCAACAGCAAGAAAAAAGTCCAATTGTATAAATATGTTGATAAAGCCAACCAATTCATAACTACCTGATTAATTTTCAAGAACATAATGTATAACTGTAATATCATCTAGAATTACAAGCAATTAATTATACTCTACAACTAGTCACATACTGCTGTCATTTCAAAATCAATTATATCGATTGAAAAATTAATCTTGCGTTTTTTAAATGTCTCAAAAAGCTTTTAACACTTTAAGAATGATAATATCAAAAATTAATAATTTGTGTACAGGGGTTCTACAGGGCATGAGTATTAGGATTCTTAATTTTTACACTAATAACCTTTATAATTCAGAAATTAGACAAATTCCTATATACACAAGCATTACATATAACACAAACAATGCTCTAATTTTAATTTCTAAAAGAAATTTGAAAAAGAGTAAAGAAACTTAAACATGTTTTTAAAATTGATATTGGCATATAACGTTTTGTCAACTAGATAAATGTGAGATCATAAAAGACAAACTTAATCTTTAAACACTACCTGCTAATTCCTTTTGTGCTTGAATTATTTTCTGAGAATTTTCTTTTAACCAGTAAAATTCCTGGACTTAATATCATTGCTCATTAATTTACTTCTATTTCTTTCTTAATAGTAATTTAGTAGTGAGGGATTTCTTTTCACAAAATGGAATCCCTTCCTCAGAGTTTAATTAACACTCTACAATAAAATACAAGTCATCCTAAATGTTGAAGGATGTAAAGTCTCCAAAAAAAAATTCCTACTCACCTACATTGTGGAATATATCTTTATTGTTAAGGTAAACCACAATTTAAATCTTTACTATCTGAACAAGACATATGTAGACAAACACATTTAATGATGATATCATTAAATCAAATAAAGATTTTAAGGATAAGAATAGAGATTAAGTGCCAGACCCTTTACCTGATGACAGGGTTATGTTATGTACACATTAAACTTTTTATTAAAGATTGAAGGTTTTCCCGGTGTATATTCTGAACAAACAATTCTTGGGTTTCCACTCAGGTTAAATGGAGTTTAAGCCACTTTCACTTGAGAACGATGGCAGAGTACGCCATCAAAACATCATGGCTTAAACTCCATTTAACCCGGGATGAAACCCAAGAATTGTTTATTCATTGAACTTTTTGTTTCACACAAGGCAAAATGTCAATTACAATCTAGAAAGAAGGAAGATGATTCTAATAATATAACATGTCTATTGTTGAAGTGAATAGAGAAGAAAACCAAGTGAGTACAGACAGTAGAAATTGAATTAAATTTTCAAATCTCAATGATGTAGAAAATGCAAGAATGGTCAAGGCAAATATGTAGTGATGTTCAGTAGTTACAAACTCTTTAGAATGCCAAAATTAAAACTGCCATGGATAAAGATGCAAGAAAGAATACTTAGATTGAAATAGTAATCTAGTAAGAAGGTGACTGACTTCAACTCTACAGAAAGATTCATGAAAATGGCAACTAAACGAAGTGGTTAACTGTAAAGTACTTTTAAAAGACCTGGGCTGACCTAAGAAAATTGCTAGTGGATCAAACTTTCATATTCAAGTCCTTTCTTTCTGTTAGAATAATATCAATGAACTCTAACAATAAAAGTGAGTAACAGTCACTCTAGAATAAATTAGCATACTTTAATATTTTTTCTAAGTGTATTTTCTAGTTTTAGAAGTTACAACTGTTCTACTTTCCTTCAAACTATTCAATCTATAACCCTATTCCTCCTATATGGGAAGGCAGGTAGGTAGGAAGTGTTAACGGGGTTCAAAACGGAACTACAAACAGTCTTCAGTTTCTGTCATGAATGTTAAGAAAAGGACTGAGGTATGTCATTTCCAATAATTAATAAATAATGATAATAAAATAGATTACCAGAAATTCTTTACATGGCTGAAAATGTTAAAATCCTTATATTCAGCCCATAAGTCATGCAAGTTTTACTATGGCAGAATCCTTTATGACTGTTTCTGTCTCTCTAAAATCAAATTATTTATCATTGACCTTACACATTTTACACAAAATAAACAAATATAAATATATTTACACATTTGTAAGTGATGTGGTAATACACTTAAATAAAGTGACACAAGTATTTTTATCTTCCTTGAATATTATGTGCTTAGAATTTGGAAGATTGTGTTATCAAAACAGACTTACAAATTCTGGGAAACCCGGAGATGCCAAAAAAAATTACACAGGTAATAAATGAGTAGTCATTCAGACATGTGCATTATAAATATGTAGAACATTAATATAAAATGCATAAAATAAATTTCTCACACAAAATAATAGTGTTTTTGTAGAGAAAAATAGAAACACTATACAATTATTTTTCACAAATAACATTAGAACTGATATAGTAAGAGATACAGAGAGAAATAAACATGGCTTTGCTTAGCATGGAAGGGAAACAGTATTGATATCAATGTCAAGAAAGGGGAAATTACACAGAAACAATATACACCAAACATAGCCACAGGTCTAGCTCTCTTTTAGAAAGGCTACAGCACAGGAGAAACAGTTTTCAACAAAAAAATGTCAGTAAAGATGAAAAAAGATACAATGAAAAGATAAAGAAGCAAGAATATAATCTACTGTGTGACACTTGGATTGTAAGGGTACTTCATTTTGAATGAAATTTAAGATATCAACCTTCAATAGGCAGTTAAAAATCAAGTGGTGATTAACAATTAGGTCAACTGTTTTCCTTCAAAGACAGAACTTTTTTTCTTTGTCAAATGATAAATTATCAATGTAATCAGTTTTTCTGTCTTGTGGTCGCGTAAAATGTTAAACATAAAATTTCATTATTGTAAACATTAACTGCAAAGAAAAAAAATTAATAAAATGTTTCCTTCATACAATATGAATTGGTGGAACACAAAACTAGATGAAACATGACACCAGTTCTACTTCCCTCGCCTTAAAAAATTGTAATTTGTATAGTTAAGAAAACACCATAGAAAGAAACTTATTACCAAACATTAATTTAAAATAAGCTTGAACAGAAAATTTATTGCAACTTATTTCCCAAATATGACCATCTGAGATGTAAAACAAAAGTTAATACTAATTAAATTATGTAAATACTGCTGGAGGCTTGTATCCTAAATATTCTGAATGTAGTTCCTTAAGTGTTTAATAAATTACCAAATATTATTGATGCAACATTATGAAAATTTTATTTTGCTGTCATAAGGCGCAGTGAAACTAGCAGTGGGTAAGTAAATATAAATTATATTTCAGTATACTTATATCTAGTAAGCTCATTATATGCAATAAGGCTTCTATATGAGAATTAAAGTCTGATCTCTTATTTATTAAGCTTAGTTACACCTGATTGGTATGTTTTAATTGAATTTGAACTTGCTATAGTTGGTACGAAAGGAGTATATGGTAGATATGTCTACAATATTCTCAAAGATATGTCTACTTTAAACATTCAACCCTCTATCTTTAGACAATTTTTACAGTACCCTCTGTAATAATGAGACAGAAATACAAATATTTCAAATACAACAAGTCACAAACTACAAATTTCAGCCCAAGATTTTCGTAGCAGATATAGGAGTAGGAACCAATTACCTGGGAATTACACAAACCAAAATAAATAATACTATTTACAGAAAATAACAATTATTTAATAAAAATTTGAAACAATACACATTAATAGACAAATAAAAGTTATCACTATAGTATGACACAAGCAATTAACAAAAACAGAGACAACATAACAATCCAATTGAAATTAAGCCAACTGTATAACAGTAAAGAAATTTATTTATGCCTCAGGATTAATTAAATAATTTCACAAAGAAAAAAAAGGGGCGTGGTTACAAAATATTTGGAAAAAAAGAATTTATCAACTGGATATACAAAACTTCTCCAAGAATACTACTATCAAAAGATGAACTAACTTCTCCAACTATAGACACACAAAAATCTGTATGGCATGCTGTGGTTACTCAAAAAAAGAATGCCATTGAAGTTGTCATGTCCTGTACATTCAAAAGGACGAATAATATTTTTAAGAAATATTACGTATGAATTGTTTTTACATTTTCACATGATTATGACTCTGCAATATAATTTTTGTCTGTATATACATGGGCAAGTAAGAATGTCCAATCATAAAAATACTAAATATGGAAAGAGAGAGATAAATGGCTTACATGAAAATGAGGGCCAGAGTCACCAAGTCTAATAGGACAAAGTTCAAATTTTTGGAGGCAATAGACTCCTTCCTCAATGAAAATATGCATACTGTAGATCAGTGAGAAGTGAAGAAGGAGGCTTGCACATCAAAAAATTTGAAATGTTTACCTGTCGAACAGGATGACACTGGCCAATTTCAGATAAACCAGTAATTGTTTATTTATCCATTCTGTCAGCAAGGACCAGTCTACATGTGAAGTACACACAAAAGGGACTCAAAAAGTGTCACCAACTATAGATTGTTTTGCACAATTCTGGAGGATAACAACAACTTAATATAAAAAAGGAGTTTCAGAGGATTTATGATTAATTATGGTGTAAATGAAATGAGTTTTCAATAATGCATGTTCAAGCTTATCATGTTCTACATCTGAATTCCCTCATTTTACGAACATATTTTTCTTAAAGCTTTAAAATATTTGATTATTTTATTTTACTCAATTTCTGACTTACCGACACAACGAAGTTTGGAATGCCCAAAAAAATTTCCTGTAAATGTCCCCAAATTTTGAAATTAAATGCTGTGATAGGAGAGTTTTGAAAAATATAGCTTACTCAAGTAATAAACTGTGGAATCCATAATGCACAGGTACACCATTCTTTGTTTTTCTCTATCCTATTCCAACAATCTGATAGTTTACATTGTCCACATAATACAAAGAAGAACTATGAAATATAAACAAGCAAATGTCTCTACATATGAGAAATGAAATATTGCTTTCCAAGCAAAATTGAAATGCCAAAAAACTAAACACTTTTCTACCTACATATATATTACACCGTATTCAATCCAAATATACATTCATGCTGCTCTTTTAAAACATGCACAAGTAATACATTTAAGATACTCAATTTAAAAAAAAATTGATAATAGTAAAAATTAATGTAATGTGCAGATGGTATGTATAGTTAAAACATTATTTTACTTAATAGAATTATTTTATTATAATATCTGACTTCTGTATTTTAATCCAACAATCTCATATATTTAAGCTGAAAATATCAAGTAATTTGGAATGGAATTAAAATCTTGAACATTTGCTCAACAACCACATATCTATTGTCAAGATTTTTAACATAATTTCAGTTATTTTTAATGCGATTAACAATCATTATTCATCAATATCAGTATTTCCTGTTAAATAATTTTCAAGAACTAAATATAATTTTAAGGATATGGTAAAAGTTTGGATAAGAAAATGGCAATTAGAAAAGCCTCAGACTTTTACAGTATGAAAAGTTAGAAATTAAAGAATTGGTTTTTGCAAGCTTTCACAGTGAAACTGCTATTGGAGGTATCCTTGGGTTTCCAACCAAATGGAATTGTAAAACCATGTTTCAAACCTGCTTCATCAACATCTTCCTAGTGAAAAGACTAAAATTTCAGTTTCTATCTTTTATTGGTTTGACCTGAGGACCCACCATAAACTCTGGGAGTCAAGAGTCAACATAATTCCAAGCAAGTTCTGTTTCACCTAAATTGTACATGCAACCAGGAAGGTGGAAGAAATAACCAAACATAAGGAAACTTAAGTTTAATCCAAGTCTTTAAATCAGTAGTTGCAGAACATATAATTAAAAGTGAACACAAGATATGATTAAAGAACCTAAAGGTGCTGAACAAAACCAGGAGATACAAGGGCAGTATACTCCCAAGAATACTTCATATTTAAAGTATTATTTATGTAAGGCAATATAAGCAAATATGTATAAGTAGATAATGTAGAATGTGGGTAAAGCAAGGAATAATTAAAAAAAAAAGAATGATTTAAAGCCATTATCATGTCACTATAAAAAGATTGAAGAGTTACTTTTTTTTAAAAAAAAAGATTTATATTACTTATGCCATACAGAATTATAGGTGCTTTCATTTATGAATATAGTTGGAGGCCTCGACAAAAAAAATACCCAGAAATAAATACATCTATTTTGATAACTTCTTTTTAAGTTAAAGCAAACTAATGAATAAATTGGCAGTAGTTTTCTGGCCATGTTAAATATTTAGCAATATTCTGTGGAATTTTAAAGTTATTAAAAATAAATTATTCTATGTTTTCTTTATAAATACTACACTTTAAAGTAAATCAGTACAGAATAAATTAACAGGCCAAGCAGTAAAAGCAAATGAAAAAATTGGCTAATCAGATCAGACAGCATTCATTGCATAACTACAAAATATAACAAAGCATAACAAGCTCCACATAATTCAGTTATCAGGTTTACTGACATCTGGAATGGGTATCACCATACTTACATCAGCATTCAATTTTTCAATAGGATTATCAGAGTCAGATGGAAGTTTCGAGACACGGAAAGAAGAAGCGTGGGGACGTAACAATGTAGCAGGTCTTTCAGGCACAACAGGTTTGACAGATCGTTCACTAACATCAGATGCAGGCACTTTTCTCACAGTTACTCCACTCAAATTATCATTTCCACCTCCACAATTAACACCCACCGTTTCAGTATCCTTGACAGGTCCTGAGCTATGTTTGTGCCCAGCTGCAACATCATAGGTTTTGGTGTCGGTAGTTGAATTTACACTAACAATTGATGAGCGAGGTGCCGCAATAGGTCTTGGAGGATGCCTTCTATCAAGAGTGCTTGTTCCGGTATTAACTGAAACTTTATGCGACATGTTTTCTGGCACAACAGATACCTTACCAATACTGCCAGATGTTACAGTGACCGTTGGTGTACTATTGATGGTAGATTGAGACATGTTTGAAATCTCAAGATGTGAAACCTCACCCTCTGATGATAGCTGTTGTAAAATTGGCACTTGTTCTACAGATTCTGCACTGTTTCGAGATGTTGGAGGAGGCGGTGGGTCTGGCAACATAGGTTTCTTTGCTGGTCGAGGCAATGTTGAGGCTACCGGACCTGCTGGCCGAGGAGGTTTGTCTGCATGATCTTTGCTGCCCGCTGGTGGTACAGGAGCAGGTTTATTTTTTCGGCGAGTTGCAGGTTTGGGGCTTCCTTGAGGTGGACTATGAAGAGAAATAATTATTGGTAGGACATATTTGTAGAAATTAATCATAGCATAGGAATTAATTACACATAACTATGCATTGTTATCCAATATATTAGACCTTTAAAAATTAAAAGAGTATTTATGTGCAACTGGAAGTTTGAATGAAATGAATATAGTTTAAAAATAAAATCATTTGTTAAAAATATTATATAATATTGTAGTAATCATATCAATGATTATTAAAAAAACCAATTGTACAAATAGTTTAAGATATATGTTCTACTACTATAACAATAATTATTATATATTATATATAATTATTATTAACGCCACAAGCATTCAGATGCACAATGATATATACAAAACATTAAAGTAAAATAACAGTTTCCAAAATTACCTGCTATGGTCAGATAAGCTGCTGCTTGATTGAGTACGCTTCATACCTTCTCCAATGATCAAATTTTGACCTTCACCACTACTGCTCCTTGCATGACCACGTGTATTACCCACTAAAGGACTGTCTTGGAACACAGATGCCCCACTCATGCTAACACTCATACCATTAACACCATTGGTAGAGAAATGATTGAATGTTTGGTAAAATTCTATATCTGAAAAAATAAATTAACAATATGACAACAAAAAATAAAAATAATAAATAGAAGAATTCAATTTGAATTAAGATATTTTGTTCCCAACTTTCTAGACCTCTTCCGTTCATTCTACTATATATATATTAGAATGAACAGAAGAAAAAAATATATATATATATAAAATTATATATTAAATAAAGTTGGGATGAAACGTTTTAATTCAAATTAAATTATTCCATTTCTGACTTTTGACCATACTTTGTATTTTAAATTTTGTCTAAATTAACACCTGGACTAACTTAAGTTAACACTCGTACCATCTTCAAACTTTAATATTTTGCCTAGTTTTATAATACGCATTTAAATACAAAAAATATTTTACAAATGTTTCAAATGTACCTTCTGGAAAAATGCTATCTGCACAGCTGACTAGGACATCCACAATTCTGCTATGGGCATTTGCAGAATTCATATTCATTCTGAAATGAAAAAGTTTTGAAAATGAATGCTCTTTATATATAAAATGAACTACTTTGTATTAACTAACATATTCCTTAATACTTTCAAGATAATAGCTGGTCTCATAAAAATACAATATAATTTGTTTAACACATAATCTTCAATATTCTAAGTTATAATATAGAAAAAATTAAATCTACAATATATATAGTGTGTGTGTCTGGAAATGACTATCAGGTTAATTAAATAAGGACAGGAAAGAAATATACCTGAGGTTCACAGGTGGCAAGCATCTTGTAACATTTGGAGTTCTTTAATTTTTCAGAAGCACAGTCCCCTTCATCAGAATGTTAGGAAAGCATTTCCAGTGATTGGCTAACCTATGTCTTCCTAACTTCCAGATGAAGGGAGCGGTGCCTCCAAAAAATTTAAAGAACTTTAAACGTTGCAAGGTGCCTACCATCTATGAACCTCAGGTTTCTCTCTCTCTTTCCTTATATATTGTAGAAAGGAGGGATGTACCCTAAGGGAAGCATATGCACAACAGGTGTAATGGAATGCTAACTGAAAAGCATATGATCAATGAGTATAGAGGAAAGGAATAAGAAGGAAAGCCTAACAAGATGTGACACAGCTGGAAATCCAATGTAGTTCCTATATAGCCACAAATCAGCCTAACCATTAAGCTATTGAGCTGACAGATGACTCTAACAAATATAGCCAGTTTTATTAGGTGTGGATAGGTAGGCTCAATAGTTAAATTTGTTCAAATAATCTAATTAAAATATTATAAATAAAGTAATTAAATTAATTGGACTTAATATTATTAATAAAATTCTATTTCTTACCCAATTATACTGGAGTCAGTTTCCCTATCCCATATTAGGTTTGGAGCCATTACTATTGCAATATTTTGAGAAGACATCTTATTCACAGCTTGATTACGAGACAGGTGTGCTAGGAACTTTATAAGGTAAGTCAGGTTATCATAGTTTGCAGGAGGTAATTTTTTTGCTACTTTCTTATATTCTTGAACACGGTCTCCTTGGCTCCTAGTAAAAATTTAGTTAAGCTCTTATGAAAAATCATTAAAAATCTATAAACCTTGTTACTATAACTTGTATAAAACAATATAATCACATATTTCAGAATAACAGGACTAAATTTCTCTGTAATCAAAAATATCCCCAGTTTTCAGATATTGCAAGGGGTCAATATTATAATTTATTGTAAAATGATAACCAAGCAAGTGTAAATACTATATTAATATTAGACTGTGATATTTATCATAATATGAAAATCAACTTGTGTATTGAAACAATTCTAACAAGTTATTTAGATACAATAACAAATGAAAGGTGTATTAATAATTATTTTTAATATCAAAATAAACAATAGCTAAGACACTTGAACAGTAATTGGAATTTACTACTAAAAAAATAAAATTAGGTGTCTATATAAAGTAAGAAGCACACTTACTTAGATGCAGCAATCCAATCATCATACAGTTTGTATGTCATGAGAGGCTCAGGTAATTCCCGTAAATAGGATTTCAATGCACTAGCAACAACATGGGGATCACCATATTCCAATGCTGTTTCAAGCTTCATACAGCCTGCATCCAGACTCATTTTCATTCTTCTAACCTTTGAGATGCCTAAAATATAATGATAAATAATACAATTACTTAAATAAATTACAGGAATACATTAAAAAAAACTCAAATGTAAGAATTGTCAGTTGCTACTCTAAGCATATATGAACACAGTTTGTGAAAGATTGTTTTCTCAAGTATTAAATTTTACTGTACTAGCTGCAAATATAAGCATTACTAGTATCATATTAAAAATTATGCAAAACAATTAAATTAGTAGTGATTATTCTGAACTAACCTCCAGCAACTCTAAATAAGCCCTCTTCTGCCATTCCCAATTCTAGGAGCGCACATACACAAAGTTCTATTGGGAGAGCTATTTTACGATGAGTAATTTGCAAATGTTCTTCAAGAGGCTTGGAAAACACAGGCTTTATACTGCTACAATCTAAAAATTAAAATGTATTTCTTTTGAATTAAATTCCAAATTGTGATATTCATAAATAACATATTATTAATAACAAATAAATTAACAATTAAGTTTTTTACCAAATTCATCAATGTTTTTTCACCACGTTTTGGACTTCCGCAGGCAATTTCATTAAATGTTAAATTTTGATGCTCAAATAGAGGTCAAAAAGTATAAAAATGTAAACTAGACTGCTTTCAAGGGCATACTTCAATTTAATTTGTAAATGTATCAATTCACTTATAGAACCAAAACAGTTTTGTTCCCATCAAAAATAGACCAAATTATCAATTGCATTTTTAAAAAATTAAATAAAAAGTAATCCAAGAGGATTGATGAGGTAAATTTGAACGGTATTATAGATTGACTTTTGTAAGTGAATGTACAGATTTTCCATAAGACTAGTATATTGCAATTCACCACAGTTTAAATATAACATGGACAATCCTGTGATATAGTGTAATAATAATCTAATAATAACCCAAATTTTATGTGGTGCTCATTTTTTTTCATTAATTAATGTTAAAACTAATATAATTAAGCAACAGTTATTGCTTGTTTTCTCAAATAACTTCTCTAGTCTCCTTATGTTCATTTTTGTTATACTGTTATTTTAGTTTATTTATAGTGCACAGCTGAAAAATATGCAAGTAATTTTTCTTTGTAATTAATTCTTAACTGAATTCTTGGTCATTATATATTATTAATTTTTAATGCCACTAACAATAAGGAAATAAATTATCCTACACTATAACTGTAAGGTACTTACGAATGTGACTATCCATAGCTGGTATAAGTTCTTCTAAATGTTTAAGTGATTTTTCATGAAAATCTTTCTTTAATTTTATATATTCAACAACCATCTGTGCAATTTCTGCTTCCCTTGAAATAAACTGAAACATCTCTGATGCTAATACATCCTGAAAAATAGTAATGTAAGGAAAATGTGATAAAAATTGTGATACCCAATTATATCTAAATGATACAAAGAGCAAATTAATTTAAAATAATTTAATATCAAGTGAACTGATATTCATCTCAAGCACAGTATGTTATTATGTTATGTAATAAATAATAGAGATTCAGAACATTACAAACAGCTCTTCCATTTTCAGGTTGTTAGAAGTCGGTAATTAATTAAAATGAGACATACACGGCATTAAACATAATCGAGATTTACTTGTTTCCTGATCAAAATAAGTGTATTATAAAAATATACAAAATATTATACATTACTGATTTTAGCTTGAAGTTGTTGAAAATAATATCAAATGTCTGGTTGTGCAATTGAGGAACCGATCTTTAACACCATAATGTGAAGAACATACAAGATTCCAATCAAAACAATATTATAATGCCTAACAGTATTCATCTCTTATATGGAGATATAGTTCATTTTATTACATGAAATTATATGGAATGAAGAAATTAAAGGTTTAATCGGGAACATTTAAGACTATTATGTGAGGCTGATGTAGCAAATAACTAATGTAAAAGGAAAGATTTCACTTTGACAATTAATGTCAATATTGTCACCATTCCAACAGACAGCTTGAGAAACAATAACAGAATTACTGTGAAATATATAAAAAAAGGAGTAGAATGGTGGGTGAGATGAATAACCAATATAATGTTACGCTATACTGGTGGTGCAGCAGTCACCAGACAAGGCAATAATTTTCAGAAGTAAAATGAATAGGACAAAAGTCCACTCAACATATGCATTATTGAAATTATATTAACAGAGTACTTACTCTGCTTTGTTCCATTTTCGATTCTGCCTCCTCCATTTCATCTTTTATAGAATCTAACCGAGCTGGTGTATTAGTATTGTGCTTCATTGAACTATGATACCTGAAAATGAGATAAATGATAAATAAATTTTCTAACTTATAAAGAAATGTTTGAAACAGGATTAACCATATTGTTGAAATTCAATATTAGATTTAAATAATATTATTTCTGTAATGTATTTGACCTCACAATAACTAATAAACCTCTAGAATTTAAATTTGAGAAAAAAATATTGAAACAGAAGTGAAATGTTGTTAATTATGACTTTACCTAAACTTTGCCAGAAAATTTCAAGGAAAGCAGACTATTGTTAAATGAAACATTAGTAGTAAATAATAAATGCATTTTCAATATGTGTTCTATGCCAATTTATATAAAATTATTTTAAATTAAAAAACTTACCTTGTTCGAGCAGCATCCATATCGAGGGTCAGCTTGGACAAGTTTCTCTTGTGCTTATTTATATTTGGTATGTCAACTTCAAGAACATTTTGGAGTGGTTCTATAACTGATTTTTCAACATTCATTTCATAACTGACAAACATCCCAGCCAACTCTTGTTCTGCTTGCCCACAGTGATACAAAACGTGCCTATAACAAAGTTAAAAAAAAAGCTATGTCAGAAAAATTGGGACCATACACTAAATAAGCCGAGATGTGTAGAATATTATTAAAATTATTCATTCAATTATCTGCCATATCTTTTTTGTTAACCAGGACAAGAAAAGTGAACAGTAATTCCCAACAGTGATAAAGTTTCAAGTAAGTTCAAAAAATGACTATCATCAAAAGCTTAACTCCATATTGAATGACAAGATTTGTGCAGTATAAAAAACCCAAATACTCACCCAAGAAGACAATCTTCATCATTACTTCCACATTCTTGCATAGCAACACCGAGCATGTGTTCTGGAGCCTTTTTCTGAAATAAAATTGATTTCTTTATTATTAGTAATGATTAAATATAGACTGGATAAAATTAAGATAAAGGAAAATAAATTAAAACAGCTCTGGCAATACATGTGGAAACGTGTACAAGAAACTATTTATAATTGTTTGGAAAGATTTACTTTAAATAAAATAAGTAATAAAAATTAAGTTCCATAGAGAATTTAAAAATTGGGAAACAAAGTATTAAGAATTAGATAAGATAAATTGTGTGGTCTTACAATTCTTTTTTCCAAGTCCAGTCCTTGGTTTTGGAAACAAGTGGTTAGTTTTTTTCCAGTGTTCTGACATGCTACACGAATATGTTCCACTCTCCTATCTGCTTCCTGAAGATCATCCGTTAAAACTTCTGTTTTTCCCGCCCTTCATCAAAGTTTAAAACATACACAATTATTTAGAAATGATAGGGTCTGAGTGGCAGGCTGTCACTCTTTCCTTTTCAAATATATATAAGGAAAAATAAGATGATAAAATTAAAATAATAATAAAGTGGAAAGGAAAGAGCAACACAAAAAGGTCTTACATTACCTTAAATATATAGTATGTGTTGTAAAAATAATTAACACAGTTGGTAAGAACTGGAAAAAGAGAAAGAAGTATAAGCTGGCAGACACTATTCTGGATACAGGATTTTAATAAAATTTTCAGAGGCAACCACCCCCTTCTTCAGGAGAATCACTTGGACTTTGAGCGACTGCCAGCCATGGAGTTGAAATAAAAAGGTGACATGGAGCAACATTTAGTGTTGCCAGGTGGCAAACAATAAAGTGAAGGTTTTGAGGGCCTGAGCTCCCTTCCTCAGAATACAAATGTCACTATCCATATTAAGCAAAGAGCACATCCTTACATTATATACACAATATGAAAAGTGAAATGTAATTAGAGATATTATAAAATGAAAGGATAGTAAAATATTCGCAGATATCAGTTTAAGCTCCATACAAAGATGTGTTGTAAAATATTTCATGAACTATTAACAGTTAGTAGGTGCAGTCTATTCAACCACCAAATGTAGATAGCTTAACCAAAAACTTCATTACAATCTCTATCTCATAGTACAAATCTTTATAATGTTCTGGTACACATAATCTCCATCTCCCTTTTGTATTATAATAAAAGATGAATTGATTTTATGCTTCATGTTGTATGTAGATCTTTTCATAATATTGCTAGAATACCTTCATTTTTCTCAATATTACCAAAATAAAATTGTCTAACTGAAATGAATGTAAAGTAAGTTGATATTATGTCTAAGACACAAATGTTTACCCATTCATACGTATTGTCAATCAGATTTTTTATATATCTTGCAGCTTACCTAGAAAATGTCTGATCAGCCAGCTGTTTTACACGTATAAATTGCTTCTTCATTTTAGTAACTTTGTTTCAGGGATAATTGAAAAATATTTGGAAGTAAATATGGCAATGTAAGCAAGTTGTTTTCGGGTAGCTATTCCATGACTACTGAACTGACTATCTGAAATTAACAGCATATTCATAAATGTATTAAATTTTACAATAATAACAGTTTAAATAAATATGAAAGACACCAAATAAACAAATGGGAATAATCAGTTTACAGTTCCTATATCAAATTAAAGATCTCTCATAATGGTGAATTCTTATATCACTGAAATTATATCACTAATAAATGCTAACAAGAAAGAAGGGAAAATATTGTGCTTTATAAAATTTAAAATAGAAGTTCTGAATACATTTATGTTGCGAAGTACCTAATCTTTAAAAGTTTCATGAAATTTTCTGAGCTTAAGTGATTATGTGAAAAATTTATGGCATGTGATTAATGTTTCCTGCAATTCAAGGCAACATCTAACAAAACCTCATTTCAGCTGAAGAAATAATGAAAAAGAGTAATCAGTCAATGAATGACCGAACAGTAACTCTGACAAAATGTTTACTAATAAATATTTAGCTTCAAACCATATGAAACAAAATAATATCCTTTAATGAATGTATTTCAAAAGAACACGAGAAAATAATTCTTTTCATAACAGGAATGTATGAGGACTTACATGTATGTAAATAAGAAATATTAAACTCAGGAGGCCAATTCCAAGTAAGATGACCAAATCCCATAACAGTTGTAAGAATACATATAATGATCTACATCACTGAAAGAAAAATTACATTTATTAGATAATAATACGGCTAAACAAATTAGCAAAATTTAAGTTGAGTTTGTTAATATGTTACTAATGTAATACAATATCAAGCTTTTACTTAATGCTTGTAGTCTGCTAGGAACAGCCCATCAAACTTTTTTCACTTTAAATACTTATCATAGAAATATTTTTTTTATTCACCCGTACTTATCCAAATACTACAAGATGAATGAAAATATGTGTGATAATGTTTCTTTAATATGTATTTTAAATTTTTTTTAAAAAAAGTGCTGTAGTAAATATTATGCAGTTTATTATACATAATAAAAACCTGTTATAAAAGCACCTTTTAACAGAATGATGTACTGTATCTTTGTATAGGTAGGATGTAGCAAAACATGCTTGTGTTCAGTAGTGAATGATATTGTAAATATAACTCCTACATTTCTGGACATAATTTAAATATAACAAGACAACTTTATCAATCATTGCTTATATAATTATCAAAATATAAAGATGATAAAAATAAGTGCAACATAGATTATAAAATAATGCTTCATATTATAATTGTACATTGTAAACAATGTCAGAACAAAAAATTCAACTCTTCATGTCTCAAAATTTTCAAGTAAGAAAGTCATCTGATTTAAAGATTTCACTTAAAATGTTAACTACATGCCATTGATAATAAAACATGGTAGTTTAATTATTAAAACATAAATTTGAAAACTTTTTTTGATGTGTCCTTACATTAGTTGCATTAACACTGTTTAGGTAATACTTAATAAAAAGATTTAAGGGCACTGTAATATATACATAAGCCAGTGAGTTTGTTTACAAAACTACCCAAGATGAATAAATGTTTGAGAATAATGTTGGTAATAAGATGCATATAATTTGCATTTCAATGAAGAATAAAATAATCAATAATTACAATTATTTTATTAAAATAAAGTTATCAACATTATATGCCCAACCCAAGTATTATCATAATGGAAGATGATCTCATCTTATTCACATGACTAAACAAACATTCAAAATGTATGTACAGGCTTGCCTGTTCACTCCTGTAATTGTTGGGCTTACCGCGGAAACTACTCAGTCCGTCAACAATGTTATTAGCAACACATCATAAATTCAGTATTAAAAGTCACAATTCTGAAACACAACCCTATACAAATATCGATAAGATATGATAATTAAAGTTTCGATTATCATTCGGTTGTGAAATGTCGACTATTGTCAAAAGTTTTTCAGTATTGCTTCAATTAAAGGAATTAAGAAAGCATTTTCATTGTTGAATTCGGAAATGCTTCTCGGTTCCTCAACTCATATGAACTAGAATATTAATATTTATTTTAATTTTATAAACTTTAACACTACCGTTGTGAATGGAATATCTTTCTCAGGAAGTTCACAACTACATGCCAGTTTACTAAACAAGTCATCTGATACAAACAGGTTAAAATACGCGTAGAGTAGCTTGAAGTCAGATCGTCTGATTGAATTTTTCAAGATGTTGTGTGACAAGCGTTTCGTGAATGTTTTATTACTTGGGCTTGCGTTCATGTTTGTGTTTACAGCATTTCAGACCATGGGAAATTTAGAGGTATGTAGTATAATAAAATATTAATTTATCGCAACCAACAGCCGTAAAGTAAATTATGTGAAAATTTTTTTTGTTAATTTACATGACACTCCAATAATTATTCAAGTTGTATTTTAATGTACTAAATTACTGAATTGAATTGAAGTTGTAAATTGAGCGCGATGATTCAAACGTCATTGCTATTTTGTCCGTATTTTATAATAAATGGCACCAAATATTATAATTCTATTTCACTTTCTTGCAAGTAGTCATATGCAAATTGTGATCATTCGCACTAATGCAATGTTATAATCCATATTAGTTCGAAAGTTTCGAAAACATAAAAGAATCTCATAGCAAACGAGTCTTAAATATTTATTGTAGACATCAAGATAACATCGTTGGAATCTGCATTTTATTATCTTCTTGATCCTTCTTTTTAAATGCCTTGAGTTTATTGCGATTTTGAGTAGAATTTTTTATAATTTCGTAGTCTACACAAATTTTGTTGGAAAGAAACAACAATTTTTTTCTAACGACGAAACTGTTGTGCGCTTATAGATGGGTGCTACATTTTTACATGTATTTCTAAAAATAATTTAATGAATGAGAAATTTTGAGGAACGAACCTTTTTATTTGATTAATGAGTTTATCACCTGAAATTATTTCCCAAACTTCATAGATGTTAATCATTTAAACCTAAATAAATTCTGCTAAATTCTACCGTATCAGTAATTGTTCATCAGTTTTTGTAAGAACACAGTATTAATTGGTGAAAGAAGTAGCGATTAAATTATCGGGCTCCGTCCTCGGTCAAGCTTTTCTCAGAAGAGAGGAAAATCCGATTGTTACTACTTTTATTTTATTGTAAATTTCCTAGCCAATTTTATCAATGGTCAATAGTTTTATGTCCGTTACAAGCGATTGATGGGCTATATTTTGACGTAATCATTTTTTGAAATAATTTCTGCAGAAAATCCGGACGTCATGTCAAAATTAACTTACTTTCATACAATCAGCTTTGTACTATAGTACAGGAAAAATAATTTTGCAACAAAATATTTATTAAAAGTTCACGGCAATCATTTCTGCCTATTGTTCTTACGGGAACACTGAATATATAATATTGTTGAACATTCTAGCTTTCAATCTTTGTGGACATAGAAGCGACCATCAAGTAATTATGTGCCGTCACCAACGCTTGTCTTTGGCTGGTAATACATATGAAGAATTAGCCACCTGTTTAAAAGACTTGAACAATAAATTTTGAAAAATATTTTTGAACATAAAGTAGACGTTATACGGGTCGTTACTTTTTCATATGTATTTGATTGCTAATATTTATATCAAGTAGAAAGTTTAACTAAGTAAATTTTCTCGGATTTCCACCCTGGTTAACTCCTTAAATAGCGACTTCTAGAAAAAGATGTTGCTACCCTTCGAAAAGTTACTGTCAACGGAACCCAAGAGGCTTTTTTTAATTCTATTCACCGGAAAAAAAACATTTAATTATTTTTATTTATAACACATACATTTTTAAATTTCCCAGACATAATATTTTTTGGGAGGGGGCGAATGTAACAACTTTAATTTGTTGACGACTTTTTATCCAAAATATAAGCAAGAAATTGTTTATGTTATAATATTATTTTGGTTTTTTCTTTAGTTTGGAACTAACTTCACTTTTGAACAATCCTCCTCTTTTTGCCCGAGTGTTTTCTGTTGCACCCTACTGTCAAGATTTCCTCAGGGGAAATACATGTCTAGAGTATCATCAACATGTACGGTTTCTTCAGTGTGTCCGTGACCTTGTACTAAGATACAAATCTGTGTCGTTGTTTGGCTTCAGTTCAATGAATTATGGCCTTCGCCATGGTGTTGTGTTGTAAATTTAATTGTTGTGAATACAGCATTCCACAATATGTTTCTAACTTAGCCTTTTTCCTCGTTAAATGAAATATTAAAATTGTCATTTGCAAACTCGGCGAAATGAACTTTGAAAGAAAGGTTACGTCTAAGAAGACACGAGAAGTAGAAAATTTTTAATACGAGTCGTTTAATAAGTCTCATCCAAGTTAGAAATTAAGATTGATTATAATATGCAGTGAATTAACAATTGAGATTTAATATGAATAACATATGTTTGAGAAAGAACCTAGCGAAAGTCTAAGTAGATGGTGAAATTTTTCAATTACGTTAATAGGCGCAAAGGAAATCAAACTGGCAACATATCGGCGGATTTGTCGCGCGGGGATGCAGAGAAGGCTGAACTACTCAATTCGCACTTCAGTTGAATTTTTAACACAGGCTAGGGTTATTGTATCGTAGATATTGAACAGAAGCAGTGCAATGTATTCCAAATATCAGTCAAATGCTTAAGGAAACGGCTAACTAAATTTTTAAATAGAAAATCGCAAGGTATAGACGGCATTCCTGTAGAAATAACATAAATATCTGGGGAGGCAATTATTCCATACCTAATAAAGTTATTCCATTTCTCAATAAACAATTCCAGTATTCCGTGTGACTGGAGGAAAGGGATAGTTGTACCAGTTCATTAATGGGGAAGTAAAAGTGACGTGAATAATTAAAGACCGATAAGTCTTATGTCGGTGGTTTGTAAGCTGATGGAGCACCTTATCGTAGAGTACATCTGTAAGGAGTTTGAAAATAACGGCTGGTTTTTCAAGGGACAACGTGCATTCCGAGAAGGTTACTTCTTGTGAGAGCTAAGTCATTTCCTTGAACCAGGACATTGCCGATGAGGTTGACAAAGGAGGATGCCATGATCATAGATTTTACAAAGGCTTTTGATATTGTACCTCGTGACATATTATTACAGAAAATGTCCAAGGTTGGGATTGATAGACGAGTGTTTTATGGATGAGGGAAATTTTACGAGACCGATAACAAATAGTTAAAGTAGAGAACGAATTATCCTCAGTTACGAATGTTAAATCGGGAGTGCCGCAGGGTACCGTTATTGGTCCCTTATTATTTCTAGTATACGTAAATGACTTAGTTTCTGGCATTAATTCCCAGGTGCGACTATTCGCTGACTGCGTAAGATATCGGAAAAATGAAAACTGTGATCGATGAAAAATATTTACTTAAAATAAGAGATAGGGCACTCGTTAACAAAATGAAAATAAGCTGTAACAAGAAGAAGACAATAAGTTTTTGTTGGCGTCTCGTTAAAATAGTCCTAAACTATAAGCTCAGCGGTAATGAAATAGTACGAGAAAGTAACTGTATTTGGGTAGATACTTGAGCAGTAATATGGGAAAGCGTGGAAGGCACTACATTTCGTTATGCGGATTTTTAAAAAAAAGGAAACTGTGAAACATGTGAACTTGCGTATAAATGTCTACTAGAGTACGGCTGTATTTGTTGGGATCCGTTCCGAAAATATCAGGTCGAGGCACTGGAATGAGTACAGAGGGGAAGGGGGGAGGCAAATTTTGTTGAGCGGTGTCCTGGTGACGGAAATGAGAAGGTTCATAAATTAGATAAAAGGAAGACAAAATTTTACGTCTCGGGGTTCTTTTTACAGCGTACACAGACCAACAATTCTGGAAGGATACCGAATCGAAGTTTTTACAACCAAATTATTACAGTAGGGGGGGTCATAATTGTAGAATTGAGCAGGGTAGCTTTAAAACTGGTGTTGGGAAATATTCGTTTTTAAACGGGGCTATATGAGTTTGGACCAATTTTATTGCAGAAGTTTTTGAAACATTTCCTCCCAATAGCAAAGTTTTCCAGGGAAGAATTAAGTTGTGTAAGTGATCGTGTAGTGTCCCGTGAAATAATATCTAAACAATGGGTACCTTAACTTTATCTTTAAGAATGTAATTCACTATTTACTATTCTAATTATTCATATTCTTTATTTTTTGTAATTGCCACCGAGTGTAACTCAATTGCAGTATCAATAAATACACGAAGCGAGCCTTCAACGTCGTTACGTGAATGCTACAATATTAACATTTTTGTAAGTGCTTTTATCGGCTGTTGGCCCAGAACTAGACAAGGGCCGCATATGTAGGTGTTTTCCGCCAGGAAAGTCACAAGATTACAGTTAGAAAATGTGCGACGTCTTCAAAGATGTTCATCAATGTGGAAAGCCCACATTTATTCAGGTCTTAGTTTACGTCGTTGGTATTTTATGACTGCAAAAAAGGAACGAAAAATTACTCTTTACTTTCTCTTTCTTCTTGTTGATCTGCATAAATCTTAGCTCGATGTGTCATAAATTCTTTTCGGTGATTTAAGTATGAACAACTTACATTCAGAGTAACACGGGTGACTTGTAAAATTAATGGATTACACATACTCGTATTCCCTGGTTAATGTATCCGAATTGTCTAAAAGATCGCATATGATAATAAATCGCTCTTAACAAATATTTATTGTGATCCACTCTGAGAAATTCGACGTGGAAATGTTAGCGATTTCATGCTGAAGTAGCGTTGAGATTAGTTATTACTTTGCAATGTTGGGTGAAACTGGTTCCGAGTTGGCACTAAACGCAACGTAAGAGTTCCAATCAATTGGCAGACATTCTCACTCAATATACAATATGTTGTTACATTTTATTTCCACCGCGAGGAAGTAATTTCTGTTCCAATCAGGACACTCCAAACAATGTAATTTGTGCCGAAAAGAAAAGCAAATTCTACTTTCCTATATTTCCCAAAGCATATACTTTTTATATCACAGAAGTGAAACCATATTTCATGTTAATTTATTGAGGTACTTATTTCCGCCAAAGAAAGTCAACCTCTACTTGAAAGAAGTGTTCCATTAAATAAACTTGAAGTCGAGTTTCGCTTCCATGATATGAAAGGTGCCAATTTAAATTATAAAAACGTCAGGTGGAGACTAATTAGATACAACGGTATCCAATTGTCAGACAAGATTAAGTGATAACCACGCGGTTCTTCAATCCTTGTTGCCTTCGTCAGGTGATTAAAAAAATTGATCTGACAGAAAGCAACAAAGACTGCATAAACGTAGGGTGATATTCATGATATCACTTAATCTTGTTCGTTAATTGTGTACTTTTTTATTTAATTAAAATTGTAAAATTGTTTATCCTTAGCTTTTTAGGTCATTATTTATCGCTGTCATCAAATTTATTTCCACACTTTCTTTAAAAACCTCAACTATTCTGTTTTACTATATCTCAAGAGTTTATTAATCTTGTATATAAAGATAAAATTAATTTTAACGTAAACCTAATGTGATTTTCGAGCGAAAGTAGATTGCGTCGTGTAATTTTAATGGGCTATATGTTCGTCTCAGTTGGCTAATTAACCATACCGAGTGATAGCGGTATGTCTAAGTGTTTGATAGAGTAGGGCGTGGCCTCCTGTCGAGGCGAATACAATCAAAGATATTATTGCCTATCATATCGCTGTCTACTGACAAATAATAAATGTATTCATTTTGGAACATTTAAAAGCCGACACGATGAATGCAAACCTCGGTCCTTTTTTTAAACACCAATTCCACATACGTAAATATTTCGTCCTTGAATTCGGTAACATGGCAGCTTTACAATTCCATGTTGATAAAGAGCTTTGTATAGAACATCTGAAATATTACAAATACAAACCGTGGTTTCTTCTTTAAATTTCACGAAATAAATTATTTATATGTGCACCTGAAGAAGTTCCAAAGAAAGAGCAAACTTTTATTTTATTAAATTTTGTATTTACTGTTTTGACTGTTGTATTCATTTATTTCAAAGAAGTCAGTTGAATGCAACTCTTACATTTAAATGACCGTGACGATTTTTCGAGTCTTACATTACCGTACAATTTATATTCACTTTTAAAATTTGAGGTGTGTCGAAATATTCAGCACGAACAATAAAAATTAAAATTGAACTAAACACAATATTAAATGGAATAGATTAAAAGACTAATATCAGGCCATATAGTTGCTATTTTATTCACCATGTTTGGGTAATTACTTCAAATGTTAAACTTTCAAGTACTTAAAAAGTATAAAAATTTAAACCAAAGGCAGTTTTAACCGAATGAATTAAATAAAAATTTATTGGTTCTTAGTTTATTCTATTTAATTATTATGAAAAAGAGGTATAATTGATATACTGTTTAAAGAATGTACGATTTATTAGGTAGAGTCAGTAGATATAAAGAAAGATACTGTATTAACAGAGTAAGTGTAAATACAGTAGCTGGGTTTTCAATAATTATAACTGCAATGGATTCTACTCAAACGTTTGTCTTAAATAAGTCTCTTCAACAACACTCGGAAATAAGTTTTATAACTCTTTCTCGGAAATTTTTTGTTTGCATATAATACTAAATTATTGTTGTGGTATTTAATCCTTTAATTGGTCAGGTACAACCCTCCATACTGACCAACCCTGCGCAAACCTTTTCGTTTCTACATCACTACCACACCCTCCCAATCTGCTTTGCGTATTCTATCCTTGCCCTCCCTCGTTTATATTTAACAATGTTAATAGTGAATTAAGAGATAGCAAAACGTGCCCGAGCTTCAGGGTGCTCCAAACAACGAGGTGAAGAAGAAACCGCCCCATCATCTGCCCGAAGGCGCTGACCAATATAAGCAAACCCGTTACAGTCCTTTAATTGCAGCTTTACGAAATTGAGTTCATTTGGCTTGTGTAGTTGTCCTAGAAAAACCACGATTTTCATTTTAAGAAAGAACCCTGAGATGGAATATTAATATTTACATCAAAAAGAGAATATAATTAATCTGTCGAAAAATTGTAAATTGTACCAGAAATTAATTTTGTTGAATAAATTAATATTTATAAATAATTTGATATTATTCGCAGCAATCAACCACAGACTGATACTCGGAATTATTCTGTGGGTTTATACCTTCAATCTTTAGGGTGAGACCGTCCACTCGTATCTAGATCAGATTTATTACTTTCTCCGAGTTATGAGAAGACTAGTCTTAAACCGTAGTACTTAATTGAAGGTTACTTTCTAATGTGTCAATGGTTTCTGTCTCGTTTCCTAGGGAAAGTTCAATACGTCGTTTTCGTGCTTGCTTGATGAGGAGACTTTATAATTTATTGGGATAGTTTTGTAATTCATCCTTCACAACTGGAAAATAATTGCGTTTTAGACATTCATTAGGAGTGGTTGCCTTTTTGTTGTAACTTGGATCGTCCCCCTGAGCATCGTGATCTCTTTATCGAGGCCCGCGTCCCAATTTCTGGATCACACGTCCGTGACCGTTGTACAGTGACGCTGGGAAACAGATGAGGCAAACATGGCATGTTCCTTGTGGGCCTGCCTGATAACAGAAAGAACGTTGGCCCAGTCTCATGACCCATTCGCAGTTCGCTTGGCTCGCATCCAGGAAAACCAGCAGTGGTAGAAAGCTTGTCAACCGAGTTGACGTAAAAGCGCCGGCCGGCCGGCTTACCCCAGATACAGGAGGCGCCAAGGGTTGCTGCTGCTTCACGCCACTTGGCCAACTTGTTTTAACTTTCACTTTGATTTCAACACGGTCTCATTAGAATGCGTAAAACGCCTTCAGTGAATTCCTCAAAGAATTGCCGGAATCATCCGATTTATCATTGTATACTTTGAAAAATTTACAAAATACTAACAAAGTTTTGATTTAATTATACAGACGTTTCTGTATTTGATCGTAAGTTTATTCGATTTAATTATTGTAAAAAATTGGCTTTAATTTATTTATCTATATAATTAATGTTAATTTATAGTAGAGACAGTACATAATTTTTTTACATAAATCAAGGGTACCCAATATTCCTTCCCTGAGCGCACGGGATGTCTATGCGATACTCAAATTCGTCCCGTACTCTAGCGAGCATATTTTGAATTACTGCTTCCACGGCTGTTGTTATGCGGTTACGCAATTCGACCATTGTTTCTGGAAGTGGAGGCACAGAAAATTGTCTTTATAAAACCCTACTACAGGTATTAATTAATGCTGTTGCGTACGGTTGTTAATTAACTAATTTTAATTCCTACTAGGAACTTCGTGAAACTATAGATCTTCCTCTATTTATCAGGCCATTGTACAATCTCACCGGGTTAAAAACTGAATAGTTACTCATTTTTAATCGGATAATTCTTTATTTAAACACCTTGTATTTATGAGATTAATAAATAGATAACGAAGTAGCCAATAAATAGAAAAAAACTAAGTGATCAATTAAATACCATACAATGTGTTGAATCAACCAAAACCAGTCTTAACAATAATATTATTTTATTTTCTATAGGAAGTTTTCGACTATTTTGTTATTTTAAACAGATTGCAGACGACAAAATAGTCGAAAGCTTCCTATTGAAAATAAAAATTTTATTCTGAAGATTGTTTTTGGTTGATTCAACACATTTAAATTCTACCAGCCTTATTATTAATGAATAGTATACAATTTTTGTTTCGTCAGGTGTAATATATCGATCGATAATAAAACGACAAGTAGCACAAACCAGACAACGTAAGTTGTGTATATTTATCACATAGGTTTGTCTGTATATTGTCATTAACCTTTATTAATTATCATCTAATCAATATTTGTAGGATATTAATTAATAAACAGGATATAAGATGGCAAATCGCTATCGAAATTGTAATTCTGTAATAGTACAACGAGGAATTTTATTTATAGTTCTCGCTAATTACTTACTGTCATTTACCAAAAAATAAAACTGACTAATTCTAGAGTGATAAGGTACAACGACGGTACAGTCCTACACGGGAAGGGAAACGATGGGGGAGGGTGGAAAAATCTGTGACATCAATCATGGATGGCTTTTCATTATATTTACTCCAATTTGAGAAATAAACCCTTCAAAGACTTTCGAAACAGTTTTCTTTGAGAAATTCAAAACTGAAAAATCTGTCTTCCATCAACAACTATTTTTGAACAAATGCGTAAATAATTTATGAATAGTATTTGAGGGCACGTCTAATATGTGGTCACAAAGCAATTACTCGTTTACAGTTCACTTTTTTTGGGAAACTACCTGACGGTCACCTACGTTGTGGCCTCTTCCTTTGAAGAGCATTGGAAGAGGTAGTTAAAGGAGAAATGCGGAAGGAATAGTTACGTTTCGTAGCTCGGAAAATAAATAATCAGGTTGTGTGAGAGATATTGAAAAGTAATGTATGTTCAAACCTACGAGTGGACGTGGCAACTTCTGATTAGCTCTCGGCTGTTGAAGTCACTTTGGTAACACAAAATAATGACAATATTACCCCGCATGTTAAAATTTAATTTTCCAAATTGCTAAATGAATCAGTTTGTTAAATATTAATTAAATAAAGTATCAAAATAATCTTGCATACTCAATATAACCTTGGTATTAATACATTGCAAATCTCGGATTGGAGTCGATCTGTTTTCTATTCCTAACGGTGCTCACCTTTGTCCAGAGAGTTATTAGCATTCCACATTTAATGATAAAGTGCGAGAAATCGTGTTAGCAATGCTCAAATGCTTTTTTTTCTCCTGGAACGTGAAGTTATAATGTTACTCCTAACTTTATAATAATAATAATCTGCAACTTCCACCTGTGTTATGAATGTATACTGGCGAAGAAAAATTATTTACAAAGAAAAATTACTTTCTCATAATATTACCAATAGACTACGACAGTGTTGTGTTATGTGGCCTTGCAGACCAGCGTTATATTTTGCTGATTACCTGAATGATAACCCTACCAGACTTGTAATTGTAGACATTCACAACAAACTTTTCTGCTATGATTTGCAACTGGTTTATTTTTATTCCTTATAATTACATTCAATAAATTAAAATGTTAATTTTAAGTTTCTTGTATAATGTAGTTAAAAATATTTTATATCGTCACTGTTGTATGTGAAGGAATGCTCAGAAGAAAATGAGGAAATGAAACCAATAGGTGTAATAATTAATAGTTGAAAATATGAAAACGACTGTATTAGATACGATCAATTACGATAAAGAAGTGACCAATAAACCAACAAAATTAAGTGACAAAATAAATACTACACAGCGTGTCTGCAATCCTTGTTGCTTTCGTCTGGTGATTAAAAATCGTAAGAGCTTTAATAATGACACATCGTGTAAATTTGATGACGATCTCAAAAGCAAAGATTAATCTTTATAACTTGATCTAATAAGATAGTCTTTATACAAGAAAATTATAAACGATTTTAATAAGTACAGTTGTGATGTGTTATCGATTTAGAGTTAGTCATCAAATTTGAGAGAAAACATTGTTGCAGAAACCTTTAAATAATAATCTAATGTTACAGCTATGCCGTTTATCTTTGGCACTTGCTGTCACAAAGACATTATCTGCACCAAAGAGCGTACTGCCATAGATGAAAATATTGACGGTACTGAGCGTATCAACTACACAAGTGTCCCGAACGAGTTAAAATAATATACCCTTTATTTCCTGCTTCTCTACAGATAGCAAAAATTGGTTTTTCAGGTAATATACTTTTACGTCCACTCAAATGTTTAACGTTCCACTTACTTGCGGTGCATAATTTTCGAATCTATTTCGGTATTGAAGAAGGTAATTGTCATGTTGCTGTTGATTTTTCATAATAGTATTCTCCGTTTTAAATATTATATGCCAAATTCGTTACATTATTTATATCATTTTATGAAAGTCCTTTGTCATTGCCCCTTATTTTTAATACCCAGCCTCCGTGTATATAAACATCTGTTTCAATTCGTACTTCGGGCTAAAGCTTCTTAACTTTCAATGCAGCCTACTTATATATTGAAGACTTACGATTCTGCATTCTATCTAGACTTCAATACAGATTTCTGGGCAGTGAAACATAACATTCTCTTTCACGAAGTTGAGATTCGCTAAATACATGTCGCGGGAAAACGGAGGAAATACATATGATATTTTTCGGTGGGTGGTAGGGAAGAGTTTTAATTGAAGTTCCCGCTTGTCAATTTGGATTTGGTAGTTGGTACAGAATTGTTCTAAAGAGTTACTGAATTTAAAATTAGGCCAGTTTCAGTTTTTTAAGCAGAAGTTGAAGTGAAGAAATAACAGTGGCTCACCTACCCACCACACACATTTATTTTTCTTTGAACAGAGAAGGAACATTGTTTATGATGAAAATGTGATACTAGACAATAGTGTAACTGCATGTGAAGTTATTGGGGTTCCATTCTTGTTGCTTAGATGCTAGAGAAATATGTATGGTGAACACACAGTATAAGTTACAGCAATTTATTGAAGTCGGTCATCCATTTGCAGATGTTAAGAAACATTAAATATATTGAATTACATACTATTAAATAAAAATTAGAATTTAAGTTCAAGCAACAAGAATACTTTAGAGGAGCAGATGTGAAACAGCAGCAAGAGACAGAGCAATCCACAGATAAGACAAGTCAGTATCAAAGACAGATGAATAAATTAAATTCTAATTTACACATAAAATATGTAAATATTTCTATAAAAATAAATTCAGATGTACATAGTCACAACACCAGTAACATCTCTGCTACATATATTGGACTCCGTTATAAATAATAGTTTATAATTTTTAATAAACCCACAGACTCCTGTAAACAATTTAATAAATAGTAAAAAAATTCATACTAGATAGATAGAACTCCCTAGGGCATATTTATATTTCATTAAAGAATTCATGGGATTACACATAAGATCTTATTTCAGTAACCGTAGCTCCGACGTGTTATACAATCTCTGACTCATTACTCAGATTCCTGCCGCTTTGTTCTTCTCTTTAGGGCCCGTGAAATATGATTTGACATAAACCGAGCACGTCCCAACTCAAAACTATGACGATTGGAAGGCAGTCCCAGCATTTAGCTTTCCCTGTCACGTTCAAGACCTTGATGTACGTAACCTTGCTGTCACCTCCCGTGATAACTACCATTCATTGCTATGTTTTGCATTCCAATACACTTTCCCCTTATTTATTTTGTTAAACTAATAGGTTCTACAGTCGTCCACACACGTTTCGATTAATGACTACAAAGCACGGATTGATATTAGTTTCAGTAACTCGGTTACTCTGCGTGCGAAGAATAAAATTAAGCTATTTGAGACAAGCCGAAGATTAAATTTTGGAATGATTCACGAAACGAGATTGTAGTTAGTTTTCAACATTTTGCAGGTTAAAATGTGAAAGAATTGACTGAACGACTATTGTGAAGAGTCCGATTCATTTCACGTCTCCATCTAAAACCTCGCGTATTCGCAACCTCCGAGGCGCTACTGAACGGTTGTAAAAGTTTCATTTATCTGCATTGAAATATTTCATTTCATATTACTTCTAAAATAAACGGTATGCTCTACTGATTTTACAGTGTTTTGTGTAATGTTTTGGTAAGAAAATTTTTGACGAGATCTAAGATCGAAATTAATGCTTTAGCTAATGACTAGAGTTATTAATTACGAGTAAATCATTTAATAAATCGATTACACACTTCCCTATAGTGGCAAATAGATTCAAGTCCATTGTAAGATAATTCACTCAGTGAGTCACAATATTCCCTTGATATAAGAAAGAAACTTTTTCCCTCGATACCGATCTATAGGAACGAACCTTGTTATTATCACTTCGCACACTTCAAAGCAATATAGCAATGATCTCAATACGGTATGCATCCTTACCTGATAACTCCTTCAAAGTGTTCAACATTTTTTTCTCTTCTCCTGTACCGTTCAAATTTTGATTAAGTCTGCAAAATACCTCAAGAGAGAAATTATAGTCATACAATCATAAGCTTGATTTCTTTCCTACAGTTAAACATACAGTATAAGATAACTTTGATATCGAGGATTTTTGTCAGGAGATAAAAACTGCGCACTGGCGCTGCTTGGCCGTTTTATCTCGGCGGAAAATGTAAACAAGCCAGATATTCCGGGTACTTGAACTCAGCATTCCATTGGTCAGTTTGATTTCCTCATTTCATCATGAAACTTTCTAAGTCACACACAAATATGTACAAAATAATGTTATTTATGGATACCTTTTTATCCCCGGTATGATTTATTGTTTAGTACGCTACGGCTGAAACCTTTACGTTCTCATGAGTGTTATAGCCTTGATCTTTTCTGCCAGGCACAACCTATTATTTCCTTGGTTAACTAAGCGTTTTTCAATTGATAAATTCATTTTCCGTTCAACAATTGCTCTTTTTCGGTATTAGTTTAAATGTTAAGAATTATGAATTATTTAAGGTAAAGTAATCTTAATTCTCCAACGACATTATAATTCTTATTAACTTACTCGAA
Source organism: Eucriotettix oculatus (assembly GCA_034510155.1). Taxonomy (NCBI): domain Eukaryota; kingdom Metazoa; phylum Arthropoda; class Insecta; order Orthoptera; family Tetrigidae; genus Eucriotettix; species Eucriotettix oculatus. Next base: position 85,762,857 of record CM067378.1, on the reverse strand, counting down.
AGTTCACATTTTAAATAGAAACCGTTTTACCTCGTAGTTTTGAAAAAAAACAGACCAAAAAAATTCGCGATTCGTTAATTTTAATTATTAATAATATATCACTTATCGTCTGTTTTTTAAAAGTAATTACTATCGAAATAAATTATCGGCAAAATTAAATACAACCCAATTTAAAAAAAAATTATTTATACAACGTATCGTCTTCACGTTTGGGACTTCATCAGGTAAATTTCCTGGGGTATTAAATTTTGAAGCATGTCACTATGCACTAATGTTTTTTTTAAAAAAATCGAGGTCAAAAAACAAAAAAATTGTGTCCTACTACATCCAAGGACAGTTACACCTGAAGAAAAACATTTTGGCTGTAGTGTCCTTGGATGTATTTCTGAACAAAAATTTTATATTTTTTTTTGTCAAAATTTGAGTGCAACTACGAAACTTCTAAATTTAATATTCTCGTGATGAAGTCGTAAATATGAGTACGAAACGTTGTATGAATAAAATAACTTTTTCATTTTGCATCTTAATTAACCTATCGTTGGCAGAGAGCTAACTCCCTGAGAACTGATAAACTAAATGAACGTAGACTTTTCCGGTGAATAATTCGGATGAAATCTTCACGGCTATAACCTGAAGGCGGTGGCAGAAGATGGCTGCAGAAACGTTGTGTTCTTTTAAATACCTGACCCGGTTGGTTAACCGTGAATATTTCATCCGAACTAATAAACTTCTTTGGATCGTTGGTACGTTGTATACGTAAATTAGTTTTATTTTTTTGCGTCAGGTACATTTTAATATTTATGTAAAAGAAAATGAAATATTATGCATTTGATGGTGACATCACAGGTAAAAGTATTAAATTAAATAAACTTTAATAACAACAGTACTGTTTATATGTGAAAATGTCAACAAACCCCCGGTTTTTACACTATTTTTCGGTGGTTTTCCGCCTCTAGCAAAGTCTGTACTCATCTTGAAGAAAGGAGTAAGGGTTTATTCTCTTCGTCTCACCGAGAGTATCAAAAAATATTTTTATTTCAAGTGGAGCAACCCACTCTCTCCTTTTAATAACTCAATTTTGGAACTACTCCAACTTTTGGCCCCTGTATTTCAAAAAGTGAGCATTTTAGAAGAATTCTGAGTACACATAATCGATTGGAAATTCGATTCTCTAAAATTTTGGCGAAATGACCTTTTTTTATCAGACCATCGGAAATGCATGGTCATCACAAAACATATGTGGCTGAACAATCGTAGCTTTAATTAGACCAATGTCCAAATCCTTGACGTTGAAAGCAATTATAATTCAATATAACACCATTAATGTCCAAGTAAAATTTACGATCCTTTACTCAGTAAGTTCTTTTTTTGTTTATCTTTGGTTTTAAATACAAGAGCTTTGGATTAATATAGTTTATGGGTTAATATAGTTTATGCTCGCTTGATAAGGTCCACCAATTAGCGGAGGAAACGTCGTGAGCGTTAATATTTTATTGTTTGCTTTTTGACCATACAATTATTGAATGAACCTTTTTTTCGGTTTCAGCCACAGGCCACCGGAAATGGGTCAAAATGACACCTCTCTGTAGCAAAATTACCATTTACACAACCTAGCATTGAAAACAGGTTGGATTTGACAACAATAATAAATTTTGATTGTTGAAAAATATATAAAACGAGTGTTCCCTGGCCTCTCTAGCTAAAAGTGATCCCTCTGGAGTAGAACTATGAATGTAGTTTACCCTCAAGTACCGATCAACGCCGGGGACTTCAACTAGTCCCTATCTATATTTCTCGTGGTCATATAAAATAATATATTCAGTGACGTCCCCAGTTTATTTTTTGGGTACCAGGAAAGCATTGGGGAGATGATCGTAGCCGAGATAATAATAAAAAACAATCTTTGCGTTGTAAATGGCGAGCCATGGTTCTATTTGAAGGACGATCCAAGTGGTAAGGTCGTCCGGCTTGCAGCACCGTTACTCGGATTCGGCTCCCAACTGATGGAAGTTTTAACACTAGTCTAAGCTTCTATTTGTCTAATACCTGGACTTACCCATTGTTGAGTTCACCAAGGACTAAAGAGAGACTCAATAATTCAGAGACAATTACTGTATTTGACCGTCCTCTAAACTTTGTTTTCAGAACCTGGGGGTCATTACACCCTCGGGAGTAAAGCAGCTATTCTGCGGGGGTAACAAGGCTGGTAAAAGATAACAAATTTCATAATCATCAATTAAGTCAAAGAACAGATCAGTGCAACGTGGCTTGTAATCTTCTCCAACCCAACTCTTGCATATCAATACCAATTTCTGATGATGACGAAGATGTCAGTCAAAGTCGAATTTCTGGGACTACGAGAGGATATCACGTTCAAAGTGAAATTTCCAAATTATTACCTCGTTTCATTTTGCCGAAAAGTAGGTACCTAATATTAGATTATAGCTAACAGAACTCTGAGAATTTTAATACTACAGAGTGAGTAAGAAGTCACAGTATACCCTCTTATTTTTTAAAAAAACTGCAAGAATTGGGAAACCTGAATATTCCAGTTAGGTGTGGGTGAGGTGGTCTGTCTTTTACAGTATGACCGAACATGGGCTCCATCTTGAAATCGGATATGTTGAATCTAAGTCATTTTTAAACTATAACTGCTACTTCGAATCTGTTTACAGAAATGAACTTGTCAAAAAAGCTGATGTTATTTGATATATCACATGACCCTCCTTCAATTTAAAACAACTTGACTTGTTCGGTATATACCGTAAAAGATATTCCACCTCAGCGACACCTAACTTGAATATTCATGTTTCCCAATTTCTGCATAGTTTTAGAAATAACTGGGTGTATTGCAAATTATAGATGTGACAGTGGTTTCTCAACTTAAGTAAAAGAAAAAACGAAGGGCACAGAAACCGTCTCCAAGTCAAAATTTTGGCCATTCGAGATGGGAACCCGACATGTTCCTTCTCTTTATCGTTAAATAATTATCAATTTCAGAAGATTAATTCATTAATTATTCAGCGGTAATTTTCTGTATACGATTTAAGGATTTTACAGTTTACTTGTGGCTTGCTGTTTCGAATGAAAACGTCTAGTGAGTTTGCTGAGATGAGATAACGCGAGTAAACATTTCCAAGATCTTGGTAGCTTTCTTCAGAAACTGAAATACGGATCACATATACGCTTTTTTTAAACCATTAGAATAACAACTGTAAGATTTTTTTTCAAATCCTCGTGTTCAATCTGGATTTGAAATTTCTCATGGTTATTTTTTCCATTACCTTAAAGGGTCATTAATTTTAGGACGAAACGTCGTTTATTTAATAAATTTTTATTTGAAGGAATTAATATAAGTTTCTATTAAACTTAATTTTTTGACATATATGGTTATTTATATTTATTATGTTTTATCTTTATTTATATATATTTTAGGGGGTAACAGGCTACTCCCCTTAGTAGCATAGGAAGAGAATTAAAAAGGGGAGATGTGGAAGGTAGAGCTACGTTGACTAGGGCCCCCGATGATTCGCCTAAAAGAGGTGCAGGGAAACCCCTAGAAAGCCTACATCAGGTTGGACTATTGAGTACTTGTCTCACGCCCTTCCGAGGAGTTCGCTGTGGGGTCGCAGCATTACCTTCTCCCTACCTTCACTAGCTTTAGGAGGCATCTGGCCAACTGATCCAATGGGATCAGAGGACAACTCTTGCCGCATGTAGTAAATGACATACATAATTCTTCAAACTTTGCGGACCTCGTCACAGGTTCTTCCTGACTATTAAAATATTTTTTCTCTGCAGATAACCACAACACCGTATAATACTTAGAGGTGGCCATAGTACTTTTAGGTCTTGTGCCTGCATGAGTTGATTTGGAAACTGGTTTGCTTCAGTTTTTATCAGAAAGCGGGGAAGGCAGAGCCAACTATTTGCAAGACAAGTAACGTAACTGCACATCAATAATTTTTGTATACAACTATAAATGAACAAAGTAAACAACGCGTCTTTAGCGGGAGAGTTTAAGATTGAAAAGCATAAAAAAGTTACTTGTACATCAAATCTTTTTAAAAATATTTTAAATATTGCGTTAATTTATAAATAAGTATTACCTCGGGAGATGTGTTTTCATAATTTGGAAACATCGACGTGAAATGGATTGTTGACTGAAAGAGGAAAGTACTGAGGTGTGTGTAGGAAAAATATGTAGCAATTAGGTCAAGATAGAAACAGCGTTTCGTCATTGAAGGCTTCTAAATAATCTGCTACTTGTCACCGTTCACGCCCGGCTTTCTACAACTGCTTCTTAAACAGGAAAGGTCACTTAAAATACACTTTTCCAAGCACGCCATTGATTGCGTGATGTAATGTAATACTCAACCTGTTGCTGTACCGAGTCGTTCCAGCCGTCCTTTAAATTCTTGATTTAATTTGTCTTATTTGTCCCATGGAATCGGTTCATTGACCGTCACGTATTTGACTAAAATGTTTATGAATTACTTTTAGTTAAAACTGAAGTTTGTTTTTCGTCTACATGTAACTTATAAATTAAATTTAAAAGACACGGGCTTTAATAAATCGAATTTACAATCGTTGAAAAAAATTGCCTAATTTTCATTTTTATTCTTTAGATAAGAAACGAAGTAATTGAGGAAAGAAAAGACGGGGGGGGGGGGGTTACGATTTGACACGTATATAATTTGGAAAACGATGAGCATATAAAATAAATAATTTTTCAAATTCAGTAAGTTCTATTTTATGTAACAACTAAAAGGTGCTCAATATGCCCATCCGTGAGGTGTATGACATTTGTCTATGTCGTAGTCAAATTCGTCCCACACTCTACGGAGTATATCTTCAGTTACAGTTTGGTTTTAGGAAGAATGTAGAGGCAAGAGAAGCAATATTACACTCTGCTACTTATTTTAGAAGACAGGATAAGAAAAAACAGGCCTACGTTCATGGCATATTTGGAAAAGAGCCTTTGATCATGTAAACTGGAGGACACTATTAAGGATTTTGGAAATGGCATTAATAAAATATCGAGAAAGAAGCTTATCCATAACCTATACAGAAGACAGCAGTAATTGTAATTGAAGGGCAAGAGAAGAAATCAGAAATCGCCCATGCTGATTAACTTATATATAGAACAGGCGATGACGAAAGTTAAAACGGAATATGGAAAGGGAATCATACTGAAAGGAAAAAATAAAATAAAAACCTTACGCTTTGCCGATGATATTGTAGTATTAGGGGCGTCATAAGAAGACTGGGAAACCATAATAAATGGCATGAACGTGGTCCTGGTATATTGCAGGCGTAGAAATGTGTTGTTGCAAGGGCGAATAAAAGTAAAGAGAGAGAATTGGTCCAAAGCAAGAATATATGAATTCTTTGGCGGAAAGCTAACTGGATTGGACAAATATAGAATCAAATAAATATGTAGCAATGTATAGTACCTGGAAGGAGGAATCAACGTGTGGATGGTTTGAAGGAGGACTGAAGGAATATGTTGAATATTAAAGTAGGAAGTTGAAGTCACAATCAAATCAAGGCCTAAATTTTCTATAATTCCCAAAAATAATAATAAAAAACGTGCCTGGTTTTCTTGATAATTTTGATAAATTCAACAGCAGAAATGGTATTTTTATGCAGTTAAACTCCATTATTGAAATATATATATATATATACTCACAATTTTTCTATACTGTTATATTCTTATATTTTAAATAAGTTACGTAAACCGCAGAAAATACTGTAATTCGTGGACCTATACTTAGGAAACAGCAAAACATTTATCACAAATTATGTCTCGGATTGCTCGTCGTAGTTTAATTCAATGTCTCACATAATAGCGGTTTCTTTTTACTAGGTTTCACGAAGTTATTTCGTGAAGAGGCATCGAAAGCGTACCGATACTGTTGGCACTTTCTTTTGGAGGGACAATCTTCGGCGGAGATTTCACGTACATTGACCTCGTTCTCCGTTAGGACACTATGTACTTTGGATTTTACACCATCTTTAAGGGTCAGCGTCCAGGTGTGAAAGATTTTACCGCCCGTAGGTCCCTGGCGTCGTCAGATACTATTTATAAAATGAAACCTTGAATGTAAACACTCAGCACCAGTAATATATAAAGCACAAATTATTACTAATACTTATGCAGCATTTTTAATATTTCGGCAAGGAAAAACATTTCAGAGCAATGATCCTCTAGATATTGTATTTATTAATTCACCATATTATTCCTGAAACAAACTCAGTAAGCAGTACTTTCACAATTAGCTAAATTTAACAAATTTATTCAGGGTGAACGGAAACCAAAATGGACCATTTAGTAGATCAGGGATCTTGTAAAACTTGAGCGAATCCGCAGTACTGCAGCTAGCGCCTCTGGCTGCAGTTTGACCTCTTTTTTTAAAAAATTACTACGAGAATAATAATTTGGGAAATGAATTTACCAATATTGAAACTCAGAAGCTGTGTACTCTAGTTTTCAAAGAGAAATTTATCAGTAGTTGAAAATTATGCAAATTATTGCATAATTTAGGGATAATCTGGAATTGAGGTTCGTAGCATTTGTTTACTTGGAAACCATAATAAATGGCATGAGCGTGGTCCTCGAGGAAAACATGAGGATTAATAGAGTGAAAATCAAGGTGATGGACTGCAGTGTGGGAAATGTGGAATAACAAAGGGTGTTAGATTGGAGGGGGTATTTTGAAGGAAGTTAAGGAATTTCTGCTACTTGGGCAGCATAATAACTAGGGATGGTAGAAGTATAGTAGAGATAAAGAGCTGATAGCAAAGGCAAGGAAGGCTTTCGCAGAAAAGAGGAATTTACTTACGACTAATATAAGTGTGAAAATAAGAAATTTTTGCTAAAAATATTCGTATGGAGTGTGGCGTTATATGGGTGCGAAACGTGGACGGTAGGAGTTGCAGAAAGGAAAAGAATAGAAGCCTTTAAAATGTTGTGCTATATGCTGAAAATCAGATGGGTGGATAGAATCAGTAACGGGGGAGTTCTAAACAGAATAGGGGAAGAGAGAACAATATGGAGGACTGACCGAGAGAAGGGATAGATTAATAGGCCACGTTTTAAGACATGAGGGTCTTGTGAAATTATCATTAGAGGGGAAGAACAGAAGAGGGATGCAAAAGATGGTATATGCTAAGGAGATTAGGGAGGATATGGGATGTGGTAGTTATGCGAAAATGAAAAGTCTTGCGCAAGATAGGTTAGCGTGGAGAGTGGCATCATACCAGTCTCCCAATGAGCTAGCTGTTTAATATAGCCAACAAAGAAATTCTTATTCTAGGTAAGTTATCGGGATTTCTGCAGCCTGAAAGATAGTGGTCCACCACAGCCCATTCTTGGAACTCGAACGTCATGGTCCAGGATTCCGCGTAATCGGTTCTGTCCAGTCCTGATCGGGGTCAGTGAGCGTTCAAACGGAATATCGATGTGGTTGCTAACCCAAAACATTGTGAACCACAAGGCTTGGCAATCACTGCGTGAAGCAGAGATGTAACTAAGCGTTAGTCCTGGGATCCATTCCCCAGTCCTGTCGAAATTCTTCTGCCCTAATTTTGTTATGTTGAACATCGTATTAATTTACGGGGGTATTAGAATTAGGCTCGCACAAATTTGTCTATGTAATATTTTCTATTTATTAATTTATGTTTTTATATAATATTTCAAAGACACAGAACCCCTCTTTTTCTCTTCTCAATATAATTTTCCTACGTGTTAATAACTGTAACCACCAGAATCAAATTCCGGAAGGAACAAGAAGTTTTTTTATCAATTAATAAGTGTGAAACAAAATAAGAGCTATCACAGTTACCGTTTGTGTCTTTCAGACTAATCATCGTTCAATATGTATAAAGTATAGAAAGCATCTTCATTGATAAAATTGATTGGTGAAAATACCCAAAAAGTATCTCGAGAACCCATTTTATGTCCGTAAATACTTTATAATGTCTGATTATTTATACAACAGGTTTGGGTGAGAATTTCGAAGGTCCCTCGCCTTTTCAGATTTTTTATAACCACATTATATTGATTCTTTCGCTACGAACAAATGTCATGTAGCAAATTGGAAATTCCTGTTGATGATGGTTAAACTAATTTTTTTGAATTTATTTTGTTTATTTATTGTGGAATGTTGATAAGCTCTAGTTGAGAAGGCAAGTGAGGCACGGATAGCAACATTCTCTCATACGAGAAAGTTTAGTGGATCGACGACGGATTACACGTAGCATTGACTTTGAAGCGGAAAGTGGACGGCCTTGTGAGAAAATACCGTTAGAAACGGACGTTGTGACAGGCCACTCAACCCACCAACATCCCTACTGTCACTAGGAGAGTAGCTGGACCAACTTACCTTTTTGTTACGTTCCTTATGGCTTTTTCCGTGTAATGTCAAGTGAGCCAGGAATCCTCGAAATGAGTCGTATGAAGGAATTATTATGAAGAATTTATTCACAACCCTACATTACAGATGCAAAATTTGATGACAATGCAGCTATAATGACAACACACCCCCCGCTAGACCAACGATCTGGTGTCAAATACGGTCATCTTTCGGGAATAACCCACCGCTAATGTTGGATGTAAAATTAGAGGAGCCCAGTTTTGAGTCTTCCTGTCATTCGTTTAGCGTCGTGGAATTCCTGAATACCGATTGTGGACCGAAGAATAGTCTGATGCTCCGTGTTTCTCTAACATTGGCATTTAGGCGTTCAGAAAATTTCTTGGGCTTGCCTCTTAAGACGGAAGGTTGTTTTAAAGCGTCTTTTTATCTGTAACAACGTCGTATGTATTTTTTTTAAATACCTAAAAATATTCATTAGTCTGTTGGATGGCTTTTTAAGACTGCATTCTTTTTGCTCGTTCGACAACTCATTCATGAATCAATCTTCAAACAACCAAATAAGTACTGATTGATAGATATAAATATACATGAAACTGTTAATCATTATTTTAATTTCACGGAAAAATGGAAATATTTAATCATGTCTTTGTTTTATAAATTAAATAATGAAATTAATCTTACTTAATATCTATACAAATAAATAAAATTGAAGTGTCTGTCTGTTCGTCTCAAATAGGCTCCGAAACGGCTCAACGGATTTCAATAAAAATTTGAGGGTTTAAAAACAGGAAATATTAGTGCATATTTCGTTTCAATATGTTGCAGAAGATATTAATATATATATTTCTTATACGCGCATTAAAGACTTCGAATGTATGCCGATTGCCTATACACTTGATCTGTTTATGCTCCGAAGCATTCCATCTATTGTTGAAGTCAGGATTCGCGCCGTTATTAACCCATTGTCGGCAGAGAGCTAACTCCCTGAGAAACAATACACTTCTTTGTATTGATTGACACGATGTGTACGTAAATTGATTTTATTTGTCGCGACAGATAAATTATAATATTTAATAATTTCTCATTTTTATTGTTTTATTTATTATTAATTTTTGGGTTAACATGCTACATGAGGGTGATCCTAAAATAGGCAAGGAAAGGATGTAAATGTGGGGAGGGGGGCAGAAGGTAGAGCAAAGGTAGCCAAGGGTTGACTAGGGCTGACTCCGAAACGTATGATAGCGGGACCTGTTCAAAACCAACTGCGAGTTATAAGGTTTGCACTGAAACGAAAGTTTTTATATATTCAGTGAATTCAACTTTATTAAAATTCTGTACCTGTTGATACGTTTCTACGGAAAATAAAAAGATCTATTTCGGCGCGTACGAAGTCGCGGGGGTTTGTTAATTATAAATTAAATGCAATGAATGGCAAAAAGCCTGAAATGGAAGAATTTTAATTTAAAATAAATGTTGCGTAGCAACACGAAATTTTAATAAATGATCTGAAGAAACCCAAAAGTTTGGGAACAAAACGCTTAAGATAAATTTTTATTTTCTTTCTTTTGGCCATTAATTGCACTCCATTTTTATGCTTAATTGTTGGGGCGACGAATATTTATATTTTATATTGTTGCACAGCCATGACCTTAATCGCTCAGAAGAACCTCGCCCATCGTGTTGAAATTCGCGAACGTAGCCTTTAGGTTTCTTCCACTTTCACTCGGCAGTGAAAGCGCACTGCCGGCTCGCCGTTTCTGCTTCAATGGTACAATCATTGGCCAACTAAATGGACGTTCCTCTGATTTACGGACAAGCTACCTTCGGTTCTACATAATGAGCCAAGGTTAAACTTTTGTGTACGCAATGACTCCATAACTGTAGTATGAGCACGTGCTGTGTGTCAGTAACAGTAGTGTAAACGGAACTCGGGCACTGTTTGGATTAGCGTTACACTCAGCGCTTGTGTTGAGAGATAAATGACACTTCTTTTGATAAATTCTGATCAAATATGAAATTTAGAAATCTTTTAGATACAGATATGAATGAGGAAGAAACTGAAACAAACTATCAGGGCAAGAAAACAACTCTTCACCATCAGAAATGGAAGAGAAATTTCGATAACTATCCCCACCATTCTCAACAGACTTTAAAATCAGTATTAATATAATATTTACCTTCTTACTGCCACATAATTATATTACTTCTTGACATTTTGTTCTGCCCTGAGCAGATCTCTATAATTCTGCACCCACTTTAATTTTCCTTCATTAACATGTTTTTAATAAAACTATTGTTCTATACATAGAACCACTCATACAGACTCCTTTTTATAGTTGTTAGCAATTTAGAAATTCTGTTAATTTAGTTCACTTAAGGTGATCACAATATTCTGATGCAACACCTTGACCCCAGCTTTTGCACCCAAAAGCAGACTTAGAACAATTACTTTTGTGCATTCACATCTTAATATGCCATAATGCACTATTCAAAATGAAAAATCCTAAAAGATTTAACATATTCTTTTGCTCTTAGACTTTCTGCATGGAAATGGCCTATGTGCTGCAATCTAATGTTACTGAACAATACCTTCCCCCAAAATTCCTCCCTCCGATCCATATACAATTATGACATAAAAATTGAGACCTGAAATATGATTAATTCAGAAAGTAGGTTTAGCCTTGTGACTGTAATTGGCCCAAACTGAGTATAGTTATTCCTCTAATATCATATGGACTATAATATTTATGCTCTCAATGATGCAGTATTTTCATGTCAATAATTTGTAACAAAAATTCATGTATAAGTCTTCCTAAATACTGAAAATTCTTAGCCATTGTATATTTAGTTTCTTTTATGCTGTACAGGATTATTGTTTTAAAAATTGTGATCTATTTTCAAATACCTGAAATTAAATACACTCATTTAATTGAAATGAAATAATGTTTTCAACTAATATATATTTTTTTTTTCAGCAAACTGTTCTGAATAGTATTAGCCTTGATGATCCTAATTTCACTGGAACAGGCTATGTTAGCCTCTGCATAATATATGCTGTATTTGCAATTTCCAATTGGCTGGCACCTGTGCTTATTAACTTAACAGGTCCACGAATTGTAATGCTTATAGGTGCTGTCACCTACATGTAAGTAAAAATTCATCTATTGTGACTGAAAAGCTTTTCTTTTTCATCAGTCAGTAGGGAATTCATGGTCCTGTAAAACAAAGTTTCAGAAATTAAAATTAGCATTTAGTGTTGCAAACAGTTTATAATGTTTATAGAGCATTTTTGTTACAATATTTTTTGTGTTCTGAAAATTAATTTTATAATTGAACTTATGAATAATTAATGACCTGTATTACAAACTTATACACAAAATTATGAAAAATTTTAACATAAAGTATTGTGTTTCGACCATCCTAACTATTGTTAAAAATTCTATTCACAGATGTTAATCCTATAATTTTATAATTGTATCTTATTTTTCAGAAAAGTGTTTTACTGTATTATAATAGACAATTTTCAATTCCAGGCTTTTCATTATGTCATTTCTTCTTCCGAGAACATGGCTTCTCTATTTTGCTTCTGCAGTAGTTGGCTTTGGAGCAGCAGTAATTTGGACAGGACAAGGAAATTATCTTACCTTGAACTCAGATTCCAATACTATATCACGAAATTCTGGAATATTCTGGGCTTTACTGCAATTCAGGTGAAAAACAATATTGAGAGTCTGCAAATGTGACCATTGTCAAAGTGACCCAATTCAGCAATCTGACTTTAGATACACACTTTTGTGGTTTCCCTTACTTTAGCATTATACATCTTATGGAAGACAAGTGTATTTACTGATTGTATTAATTTAATTCATTTCAAGATATATAATTAACACAGTTAATTATTTATTAATTTTAAGTATTAATATGTGAATAAAAATGCAGAAATATGAATAACTCTTATTAAACATTTGAACCATTACATGTATCATAAAATGACAGATGATAAATCAGTAAAATTTTAATATGCATTTATTTAGAAATTGTGGTGTGTTGTTAAAAATGAAGTCAGTATATATATTTTTAAAATTTCTTTCCAGCATGTTTTTTGGAAATCTATTTGTGGCAATAATGTTCCAAGGGAAGGAACGCATTGATTCGGATACACGTTTGATTGTGTTTTCTGTGCTCACTGGTGTGGCTGTTGTGGGAATCCTGTTTCTCTTGCTGCTAAGAGCTGCAGAAGCTCCTGATGGAGAGCTTATTGCCAAAGGTTATAGCAGTCCTATTGAAGCTCTAAAGAGAGCATTTGTCTTACTTTTCACTAAAGAGATGGCATTGCTCTGTGCTACATTTTTCTATACAGGTAAATATAGATTTAGTTGTTGTTATACATTAAAGACTAATGCCTATAAAAGGCTCTTATGTTTATACTTAATTAAATACTGCACACGTACCTAATGTATGAATGGAAGCTTTGCTCATTAAATCATACTTATACAAACTTCAACCACATGTATTAGAAAAATAATGTTATTTGTTGTTTATTTAAATTTTAAAAACCCATTCTTATCGTAAAGTAGATTTAAGGTTGCTCATTTTTTCAAATTTTATAGCTTTATTGACTGTCAGTTGTATTTCTCAAAATGCCAGAATTCATTACAATTATTAATAGTGATGTAGAAATGTAATTTTGTTTAATGTGTTATAATTTATATATATATATATATATAATTATAAATATATATTATATATATAAATTATGTTGATTAAATTGGAAAAGTTTTGACTAGAATTACATAGGACTTTAAATACTCAAGCTGTAACAAATTTGACCTCACTGCAAGGTTTCTGTCAAATAAAGGTAAAGTTTTAAATTGTAATTTTTCATTTTAGCTGCTAATGCCATTTTTCAGGAATTGAACTTAGCTTCTTCAGTGGTGTCTATGGTCCAAGCTTAGGTTTCACAAAACAGTTTGGTGAGATCTCAAACCAGCTTGTTGCTCTGTCTGGGATTTTTGTAGGAGTTGGGGAGGTTGTTGGTGAGTTGGTATGATATTTATTTTGCTCTTGTTGTAATAGTAAAATTTCTTGAAAATGTGGAAAGATTTTGCAAAATTCAACTGGAGTTAAGTGAGATAATGTTTCACCACTGTATTGTTTACAATTATGTTTCCATTTAAAGTGCTATATTTAACATAAATCGTACAATTTATGTAATTTAATTATATGAAAAACTAAAGACGACTATTATTGCTTATATTTAAAGTAGCATTTGGTTTTAAATTAATCAAAATATTCATAAATACTTGATTTATAAAATAATATACAAGAAACAATTCTTGATAGTAAATAAATAAAGGATTGAAGTAAATATCAGGTTAAATAAAAATATGTCATTTTTGCAGGCGGTATGTTGTTTGGAATTCTGGGACACAGAGTCATTCGATGGGGAAGAGATCCCATTGTTATTATTGGATTCTTGATTCATATTCTTTCATTTTTCCTTATTTTCCTTAATTTGCCAAACTCTGCACCATTTAAGAATACAGATGATGTTGCCTATATTTCAAGCAAGTAAGTAATGAGTGAAATAATAATATGTTAATTGCATTAAAAATTGTATCTGTGATTATAGGATTAAATTCTTAATAAAAATAAAGTTTTAATAAATTTGAGGACAAAAGTGTAGGAACTACTATCCATTTTTGTTATATATAATTTACAGAGTATCACATAATACAGTTATCTTATGCAAAAAGCATACCATCTTTTCAAAATATGTTGCTCTCACTGTTTTTTCAGCTTCTTAGATGTCCATTATTAGAATATTCTTATCCATACATATTTGTTCCATTTTGTGTTATTCATTATAGTCAGATTCTAATGTGTAGAAATAATTGATTATATAGTAGACCTTAGACAATATTTTTATATTTCTTTTTTTCTCATTTTTTAGTGAGTACCTTGCAATGGCATGCAGTTTAATGCTAGGTTTTGGTGACAGTTGCTTTAATACACAGATATACTCAATATTAGGAAGTGTGTGGTCAGAGGACAGTGCGCCTGCATTTGCACTTTTCAAGTTCACACAGGTAAGTTTATGTTTGTTGGTCACAAATTTGTGCTTTTTTAGAAGAAATTACATTAAACTTTTTTAAAAATGCTTAATAAAACAAGATTTTACATCAAAATTAGAATATTTCTCACCACATGTTTTATGACGAGATTACAACTATGAAATAGTATCGCATAGTGTTGTTTTGACTTAAAGTTAAAGAGTTTGTTTGATAAAATGATAGCAACATATATGCTTTTGTTTTATGATCTTTATAAGAAATTATAAAAGCATTGCTTTTCAAAACTGACATTGATGAGCTTGTTAACCATTATTAAGCTGGAACTTTTCTATTTGTCAATACACTCACAAAACACTCATGCAAAATTTGGGATTCTGTATGAGTAACGTTTTGTCAAAACTTTTTTCATTTAACATTTTGGAGAGACAATTTTGCTTGGAATAACATTTATTGTGCAATAAATTAATGAGAGTAGAACTGTAGCATAAGTCATATCCATGACATTGTCACTCGGTCATATCACTAATGCTGGCAGAGGTATGTCAGGATGGCTTGCATAAACACTGGATCAAGATGCTCATAGCCACTAGTCACACTTATATATACACAATTACATTATAAAGAGGGATTAATGGATCACAATCTGTTGAATAATATGTATGCGTAAAATATATATTATTCTTCATTATTGAATTAAATTTAAATTATTTTGATGTAATAATTTTTTTTCAGTCAATTGCTGCTGCCATCAGCTTCTTCTACAGTTCCTTCTTTGGACTACATGTTCAGCTTTCAATTCTTCTTGTTACATCCATTGTGGGTACAATGTCATTCTGTAAGGTTGAATGGTTGACGCGGGCTGTGACAGTTACTCCTGAAGGAGAAAATACAAACCAATTGGAAGGGAACATCACAGCTCGACATGAATAACCTCAATTTTCTTCTTAAAAAAATACTCAAACTATTGTTCATGCAAGAGCAAGAATTGATATACAGCTGGAGACACACCACTTTTTATAGGTCTGATAATTTTAGGTACTTTTTCATTTTTTGTATCACATTAAGTATTAAATTTTATTTCTTTTACCCTAATGTTAAAGTTTACATAATTACTGCACTTCAGTTTATATAATACACTTTCATCAGTTATATTTGAACAAAATGGAAAATGATAATTGAAACAAATTAATCGTGGATGTATGGTGTCAATGTAAAATATTTTCACTTGTGTTCGATTATTAATATTTCAGCCACATGTTAAATGTATTTTGTGATAAATTTTTATATTGGCTACAGTGAAATGGAATTACTGTAAATAGTGGATGATACAGATTAACTTCTATGTGTGTGTCTAATATATTTTTAACAAGAAATGTGTTATAAAACAAGACTGATTTATGAGAGTTAATAAAATTTCATAATAATGAAAAAGTGCAAATACTTTGGTGCAAATTTATGTTGTATATTTATGACATTAATTAATTGCATCCTACTGAATAAAACTCTGATATAATAATATTATTTTCTTTTGGATACAAAATAAGAAATTCCAAGAAGTTATAACCACTTTAAAATATTGTATAATATATTTTTTTGTTATGCATTAGTTATGGAACATTAATTTTATTTATATGTATTGATATTTAAGTTTTCTAAAAATCCATTTGAAATAATTATCATGTAAAAATTATTTTTATCAAGATAAAATATTTATAAAACTGAAAAAAAAAATACTGAGTTGAAATTGTTTTTATAGAAATCTTACAAATATTGTATTATAATTTACATGTATATATTGTTGTTTAAGCTCAGGATATTTAGCAAGAATGTCATTTAGATTTTATCTAGTCTTACAAATATGTTTTATTAATATTTGTGAGTTTTTTACATCTTGCTTCAAATATACATGTTTTCAAACTATTCAGCTAAATTGATACACTTTTAATGTTTGCATAAAATTTATTAGTAATACATAATATTTTTATAAAAATTCTTATTTTTATTGTCAATTTTTTGACTATTTTAATGTTCTTCTTGTTCTACCCTGAGCTGATCTTTAAGAGTACAGTAACTTGTCAAAATAATGTCAAAGCAGTCTTCTGTAATGGTCATGATAACATTAAATCATCATTTTATGTTTCGAAAGCTGGTAACACAACTTCTTAATGTGTTATATTTTAATAGGATAATTTATTATTACTGGTCTATCTGAATTAAAATTTTGCTAATGTTATTTCTTAAGGACTATCAACAGGTAACCCTTATGTATAATTCTTCTTAGATTTTTATAGTGTTTTGTGAAACTTATCAGCTAGTACAAGTATGTGATAAAATATGAAAAAATTATTAACTAATATATATATTATTGCCATTGTTTCACCCTTGAGGATCAAGTGTTACTTGTATAATTAGTTCTGTAGTAGTACAGATATGAGTTCATATTTTATAAAATTTTGGGTTACATACTGGTTACAATATTTGTATTGGTTCCTACTTGTTAATATCATTCTGTTTCTTAATTTGAAATATTTATACTATTTCATTTTAAATGTCATAAATATTAGTGGGGAGATATTGTAAGACTTATTTATAAATGTAATTTTCAAGTAATATCAAAATATTTATACAATTTAAAATCAGCTAATTTTTATAGCCTTGTACAAAATTTCTGATATTTTAATCATTCCTATAAAAAATAAACAAGAGAAAGGAGACTGAAGTAACCAGATGATACCAACTAAGTCAGTCACTCTATCTCTCTTTCCTGTGTATACAATATCACATCATCCTTAGTAAATGTTTGAAATGTGACAATGTCACACACGTTGTATAGTAAGTAAGAATAGAAATTAGGGAGAAAGGTGGGAAAATTGTTTTAAATATATAATTGGTAAGGGCAGGAACGAGAGAAAGAAAGGTGCTGGCTTACATAAAGTATAGTCACTTCTCCAAATGTATCCATTTTAAATTTTTGTGAAGAAAATGATTGTTTACACTTTTTAAAGTAAATATACTTGAGGATAACCTAATTAGAGTCTCCAACATTTCTTTTATTCATTATAATTTCATTTATGAGCTTTCAATGATATTGTCATAATCGTTAACAACTACACAAAAGTATAAACTTCTTCAAAGTAATTTCATCATATTCGTATGACTTTCAGTTCTAGTAATGTGTAGTTACTGAAAGCTCACCAAAGAAATAATAGTGGAATAATAACAATTTGAAGACTGAATTATGTGACCTAGGTTAATTTGAAACCTCCATCATGAATTTAATGCATTTTGAAATGGAATATTATTGAAATGTTTGTACATACTGCATTGAACACATTGTATATTTTGAAATTGATGTATGTATATTTGTTCTGAGTTATCAAATGATTACAGTTTAGTCTTGTGTTGTGCTTTATAAAAGTTTAATTGATTGTTATTTAGTTGTAATGGTTCTTTGCAAATATCCTTCATTTATTTGTATAAAAAATTAGTTTGTGTTAAATTTACATGTGCTGCAACATGTTATATAGAATATTAATGTTCTGAAAGTCTTTCATTGTTTACTTTAATATTTCTCAACTTAAAAATAATCATGGAAGTCTACCACTAAGAGTGGTAATGAACTTTGAAACATGATACAATACAAAGACAGACAATAATCAAATTGTCTTCATTACATATTTCAGTATAAATCTTCTACATTGCAAATAACATCAATCAAAAACATTGTTTCAAGAAGTGTGGTCAATGTGACAGTTTTTTAAGTTCTGATACTCTTATTAGTCGTCCATTAATTTAACAAGATATTTTAGATAATATAACTTTCCATACTTAGTAATACATCAAAATATTGCGCAATAGTTTATACTATATATCTGTGTTATCAGTCATAAAAAAGTTTTTATCTATTTGAAATTTAAAAAGCATTTTTTTTAAAAAAACTTGTTCTAGGTTTCAAGATAAAAAATAACAGTATCAATACAATTAGTAACATGTTTGCAAAAACTCCTGTGAGGCATGAAAAATAAACATTTCAATTGTCTTTATTTTTGTGTGTGTGTGTAAAATGTGTCCTGTGTTAGGTAGGCTCCTGACCTCTAGTAATATTTCTGTAACTGTAGACTTACCTCAGAATATGGTCCTTCCAAAAATTTCGAGATACATTTTTGCTACTTAAGATTGTGATATTTTACATTGTTGAACCCCAAAAAAAGTTAACAGCTAGTTTGCAAAAGTTGGGTACATAAACTGAAAATATCAATTTCAACTTTTTATCAGTGCCTATAATGTTCTTCTTCTTTACCTCTCTTGAAATTTCTTTAGTTTCATGTAGAAATATTTTATTGTTTATAGAAGTTAAGCTGTTCTTAAATGGATGTATGTTGTCTTCCATTTTAATGCTTTTGTTAACAGTTTTTTTTTGCATTAACAAATGTATATACATTCCACTTATTTAATTTATTCATTACACGTTCATCTTAAATTTGAATACATATTTCATTTTAGAAAATACATACAATGAATAGTTTGTCCAAATGTATTTTGTAAAGTTCTGGAATAAATTTTTAATATGGTCTGTTCGAAGGACTGAAATGAATATTTAGAAAAAATTAAGCATATGTTAATGTTCAAGATGTTAACTTTAATTCACTTTCCAGTAAAATTATACCCGATTTCTGCAAATTCATAATCTAATACCTAAAATCTCAATAGGAACTTTCTCCTGTAGGACTGTTGAAGTAGATGTAAATATCATAACGGCTGTGTCTTCCATTAAGGGAATAAGAAAATTATGATTAATTGACTGCTGGTACTTCTTTCAGAGTTCTTTCTCTGGTCACATTTTATGTCAGTAATCCAATAATTCAAAATTTTCATTACATTTACCGATAATGGTACAATAATAATATTTTTATTCTTCTTTAGATGTTAGTTGACAATGCTATTGCTTCTGTCAGAAATGAAGGCCCTATAGTGGACTGTGGAGTAGACTGAATTTTGTATTTTATTTCTATGTGCTCAGACTCACGTCCGTGAATTGATTTCCTGCAAGGGCAAACTGTTTGAAAATTTAGATTTTTTTCTTCCTTCTTCTACTCAATTTATTCTGTGCATATATTATAGAATTCTTGATAATGTCTTTACCACATAATATTTTTGTGTGTCACAAGGATTGGAACTGTAGATGGAGTTATTAATAGAACTCTTAGAAACTTTCAAAGATTTAGAACATTTTTTTAGCAATCGATGGAGGGAGCTGGACTGCTCATTAATAAGGATTCTTGGAAATTTCCCCAGGTTTCCTCCATCTGTGACCTCCAAAAAAATTGCAGGATTATAATTATCCCTCCCTACCATAAGCTGCATGAAAAGAAAAATGTATAAAGCTGTTTTTTTTAAAAAAGCAACTATAATTGTTGTTTTTAGAACACTTCAATGTAATTGTGCAATTCTAAAAAATTTCCAGCAACAGAGCAGATGTTTTGATTTTTCAAATAAAGATATTGTATTAATATTTTTGTCAAATTATTCTCAAAGCTTTTGTACTGCAACAATGAAAATTGTTCAAATGTAATTAAAAATTAATTTACATGAAAATGTCTCTTTCTTTTTGTTCCCAGCCAATATTTATAAATAATATCATTGAACAGATAGAGTAACAGTACCAGTACAGTACAAAGAATGCATGATAGTAGTCGTGAATGATTTGTGATGTACAAAATAGTTAGCAAATTGTAATTTCTCTAGTAATATATCTGAAATAAAATCTTGTTATATATGATATTTAATTAAATTGTCTGAGCAAAAATGAATAAGCATAAATTAATTTGCAGCTTTCTTTAAATGTAAATGCTACACAGTGGGAATGTAAATGCAATGGTGAAGTGGCAATGATTATGAGTAAAGTTTTAAATTCACATTGACAGTTTAAACTGATGTCTAAATTGTTTCAAAAGACACCATCTGCTAATTAGACAATTTAGGTTATAATACAAATTAGAAGGATCAAATGCTAAGTGCATTATGGAATACTAAAGAAGGGAAAATTTTCTTGAGGATCCACTTGGCTTATGTTATGGATACAGTTAAGAAAATATCAATAACATTGACAGACTGATTAACTAATTAAACTAATCCAAGAACTTTATTTGATATAAAAATTGTCAGACCTAATGGAGAAACGGTTTTGAAAATGTAGAATTGGTACATGCAAATATTTTTCAACCTATCTTTCTGTTTAGTGTAATATATTTAATTAATAAGGACTGGATTGAGAGACAGAAAGTTGGTGACTTACCTGAAGTTTACAGATGATAGGTACCCTGTTGGGGTACAGATTCTTGAATTTTCTGAGGCACTGCCTCCTTCATAACAAGGTTAGGAAAACATTTCCAGTAACGGCTGGCTCAATATATTGAACTCCAAAATCTTAGCGTACTAATGCTCAGTATCTTGAATCCTTAGTAATCGATACTCAGTCTCAGTTCACTCGTAATGTTCCCAAAATCTATGCTTTCTGGTCAGTCAAATAAAAACTCATTTAACATCATTTATTTATACTCTATTGAGTTTATATTTGACTATTGTGTAGATATAAGTCTTATTCTTAAATTCTAAACATCAAATTATTAACTACTCTTGTCTTAACTTTTAGATGACTTGGTACATAGACGGTGTCCTACAGTAACAATTTCTTTTCTCATTATTTGGGACGAAACGTGATGTAATGAACTGCTGTCAATAAATGTAACGATTCTTCTGACCTTAGGCCTTTTTACCGTTTATTATAATATAACAACCAGTTGTTCATAAAAACGGAAGTCTGTACCACGTGGATCGTTGTTCAAAGGTTGCTTGCAAACAGTAAAATCTTAACAGTATACAATCTCACAATTCATTATCAGCAAGACTTTATCTGAGTACTGTTTACAAGGGCATTTATCTTGAATTCAGTGTAAGAAATACATACGCAATTGATACAAGTGTGACGTGAGCACGTGTTGAACGACAGATATGTAGGTAAGGCCCAATTGTAAATATTCGTCAATACACTGTGGAATAATTTTTCGAATATACTGTAGTTAGTTTTGACAGTGGTATCGACGTAAATTGTATCCATGGCTTCTTTCGGTTTCATTGTTGTCGCCCATTGTCAATATCCATTATTTGGAAGCTGCATTTGTTTGAAGGTTTCTCATTGTGAACGGCTGAATTTTATTTCAGTTGCTCGTCGTTTAAAGTCCTCCGAGGAAAATGAAGTTAAGCAGTGGGTGAGTAATGCTAATGTTCAACAATTACTTCTGAATCAAGCATAATCAAGTGTTTTGTTTCAATATTTTACAAATTCCGTTTATGGTAACGTGTGCTACTAAAAGTACATTAAATTTTTTTAACTTTTGTTATGTATGTAAATAGGCTTATAATGTCCCCTGCTTAAGGGCTACCTGGCTTAATCCGATTCTATTTCGACCGAAGATTTCTCACGGTACTTTGAAAAATATTCACGTGGAATGAAGTATGATTCTATTTGATGCAATAAAAATTATCTTATTTGTAAGACAATTTTTGTAGACATATTCTTCTGATTTTATTTGTTATTTTATTTTTTTTTGCGTGGAACTACTCATGTCAATGGCCCAGAACTAATAAGTTCTCACGTCTACGGCGTGTAGATTTAAAGAAACATAGAATACGTAAATAATTCGGCCACAAGACAGAAAAAAATAATAGAGCAACTGACAAAAAAAATACAACTACACATCGTTTCGTCCTTAATATAGGACTTCATCAGATGTAAAAACTACATATCTGTGGAGTACTACAGTATACACAGCTATATTCTTATTTCGATTACCACAGGCAATTCAATTTCTGAATATAAGTTTACAATAAACAAAAAGACTGTCAATAAGTCAGCATATAATTTTATTGCTATTTAATATGTTTGTAGTATACCTGATGAGGTCTCGAAAGGGAGCCGAAACGTCGCATTTATATTAATTAAATAGCAATAAAATTAAATGCTGATTTATTGGCCGTCTTTTTATTTACAACAACAGGCAATGTTTGAATTCTACTCAAGGTTTATTTATGTAAGTTACTGTGGCGGCTTCTGCATTTTTGGAAGAATTATATTTTTAATAATCTTTTAAAAATTGGACCCTGTCGACGGAATTAGATATGTAACGGGTCATTTGTTGCAAAATAAATGTAACTTAATCGCTGTTGTAGTGATATTAGTTTTTTACACAGCTTTACTCTTAAAAATTTTCGGGGTAATGCAGCACATAACAAAGAAAAAAACTCATGAGCTGCCATTGGTAACATAATTTATTTTGATGGTATTAATAAAAGATTTTGACTGTGTATAAAAAATAACTATTTTTAAAATCCTTTGTAAACCTGATGAATTCCTAAATTTATGTCGAAACGTTGTGTGTTTTGTCAGTTTCTTTTTATGTAATTTATTGCCGACTTATTTATTAAGTAAATTTCGTTTTGATGTACGGCTGATGACAGAGTAGAAGAGAGATATTGAAAACAATGGACAGTTAACTAAATAGACGGAAAAACAAATTTCAATAAATAGTAAAACAGCCTGTAAGTTAGAAAAGATTTAATATGAAATTTATGAACTGTGCAAACATCATTTTTCTGACATTAAGTTTAAAAATAAATAAATAAAAATACGGACAAACAAGTCAGCAAATAAATTTAATCAATATAAATACAACGTTACATCCAACTTTGTGGACTTCTTCGGGTAAATTTTAAATGGGTGAGCTAATTAAATTATGGGTAATTTGGTGTTGCGGACAATCTCCGCCAGGGTTAATGTAAATCAGCCCTTCCATTTAAAAATTTACCTGAAGAAGTCCACACAGTTGGATGGAACGTTGTATTTATATTGATTAAATTTATTTGGCCGTATTTTTATTTATTTTATTGACTGCAGGTTTTAACACGTCGCTTCGTTCCTCATTTGAAACCTCATCCGCGGTGAATTAAACGAAAAATGCAAATGAAATATTTAGAATATAAAATGAATAATATAATTGTCTTATGAAATGAAAAATTACGTACGGACATATTATAATTTTTTTTTGTATTTTTAGTTTCACACTGGATGATGTTCCAAATCAGTCTAATAACACTATTAATAAATTAATAATCTTACAATTAAGTATAAAAAATTTAACAATACAGCCAGTTTGCCCGCAGACAATTTTATATTTATTTAATACATCTACGGCGTTTCGTCCATTTTTGTGGACTTCATCAGGCTATCCGATACAAATTTACCTGATGAAGCCCGCAAATATGGACGAAATGTCGTATATGTATTAAATAAATATAATTTGTTTGCTGACAAATTGGCTGTATTGTTTATTTATTTATATTGTTGATAAAGTTTGTATTAAATATTTTCTGACGTGCAGCCTGATTTACTATTCATCGATTTGCAAGAAGTCAGATATTGTAACTTATTTGTAGAATTGTAATTTTGACGAATCCTTGATGCGTTGTAGGCAATACGAGAGACGCCCTGGCGCCGCGGATGTGTCTGGACAGATGTACGAGGTTGGGTTGGCGACCCTGCTGTACGTCCGCTGCGTCCGCGAGGGAATCCCCTTCGTGTTGGCTTCCAATTTCTGCCCCGCTGGGAGCTTCGACGACCTGGTGCTGGCCCGACCTCGGCAGGTTCTCTTCATACAACTCAAGCATCGACAGAACAGAACTAAGATCCCCTGCAATGCCTTGCTGCGCCTCAACCCCAAGAGTGGCTTCGGCTTACCTACGTACCTCAGGTACAACAATAGATAACATTACTTGCCCTATACCTATAATCCGTTTCAAATAGTGCCGCGAGATGTTTGACCTAGAATCAACTAATCACAACTCTTGAAATAAAAGGCTCGTTAGCAGCGTTGCAGTTCGATCGATCGCGGTGCTCTGTATAAATTTGTTTCGAGTGGCGACATTGCCTCCCTGCAGTCGGACATGCTGGAGTGTTCTTATTTAAAAAGGACTATATGAACATCACAGCGCGTAAAAGGTCGGAAGTTTGATTTTTTTGTTTCTTCTTGTATGTATTGTAGCAATAACCAACGTTTCCTATTCAAAAGACCTCGCGAAAAGTTTCCGAGCCCTAAACACCACGAAATTTTGCACGCCTTTTCTGTTTTCCCCTGATTACTAGAGCACGAAAACAATGTCCAATAATAAATTATAGAACATAAATCCTGCATCGATTGATTTACTTAATTATGGAATTCGATTTAACGGAATTGTGCAAATATTTCGCCAAACGTAGGAAAATTTTGGTACCTCGTTTTTTTAGTCAGTTTTTTTTCCCCTCGACCATGAAAACAGACGAGCGGTTTTCTCGCTTATTTAAAATGAGTTTATTTTATCTCTCACACTCCTTAATTGATTCTATTAGTTTTCCATAAAAGTAAAATTGTTGTAGCTAATCCAGGGGTGGACAAACTTCTCTTTTGTAGGGGCCGTATAAAAAATGTATGGTGGGCCTCGGGTATAGATGTGTACTTAATGTTGGTATTACATATAATAAAATTATAGTGTTACAACTCCATTGAATGAGAACCTGCAAGAAGTTCAATATTTGGTGAAAGTGATGTTGCCACGCGCGAGGAACTTTACAAATTACTATCTATAATTAGCAATAAGTAGTGTCGAAGAGGGACATCGCATTACAAATAAAATTAAATAAATTTGGTTATTTATCTGTGGAATCATGTCGGCGCGAATCGAAGTGTCATATTAATATGCAACAGAGAAATTTAGAGACGGGCTGGACAAATCTTGCACGAGGGCCGGATGTGGCCCACGGACAGGGGTTTGCCTACCGCTCAACTATACTTCTCCTCTGAGAATTTATTATCGCTTCAATTTTTGAACTAGTTGGACAGAAATGGATATCATTTTGGATCACTCTGGACCCATTATGGCTTCCTAAATGACCACAATTCCGAAGTTATCCCCCATGACATTTTTAAAAAATCTATACACTCAAAAATAGATATATAACTATAAAAAATTCCAAAATTTGAATTTCAGTCCTATAGTTCTATAGCGTGTTTACGTGCACAGTAGGAAATATATTGCTTAACGCCAACATTTTCAGAATTTATTTTACACTGGCAACTTGTTTCAACAAAGCGCAGAGCAAAAATGAGTTGATGTCTGTCCCCGCAACAATATGGGCGGAGTTGTCCACTGCGCATCGTCTTGACACACGACTAGCTAATTCTCCTGAACTATACTTTAGTTTGTAAATAGAATTAAGTAATAGATCTTTAAAACTGTCAAGACAGTAATGTGGATTTATTTGTTTTTTGTTAATTCAGGTCTTATCTAGCCGCTCGTTCGTCCATTTCCCAATTGGCTTTACAGTTGGGTTCTCCACTTTCTCCGCAGGACATTACTGTTATCATTTTCACTAACGCCCATTTCCAAGGGATTGGATCAGCAATGGACGTGTGCAACAACGAACCTCTTCTGGAAACCGGTGGTACGTGCCTGAGACCTGGTGAAGGAGTAACTCAATACTTCCGGCAGTTACAGGACTACAAAAATCAACTACGTGGTCAAACGGTTTCAGATGCGATAACACATCCCGAGTTGGTTAGCAAGTTAGAATATCTAAGTAAGAGCACCAATAGAGAATGGCTCTTAAATAAAATGATTGAAGAATTGGAAAGTGTTGGTGAATTGATTGAACAAAGCGAGTATTTGAAGAAAGTGATGGTTTATCAGAACCAGGCTAATTTAGAAGATTTGGGAAAGTTGGTGAAAATAGAAATAAAGGAAGCGTTGTTTTGTTCAAACAAAGAAACTGATCTGCTATACAACCAATTGTTTAACACGGTGAAAACTTGGTGGAGCAATGGAACGTGTTATCTGGATCAAAACTCTGATATTTGGCAAAGTCTTGTAAACGCCCGGATTTCTAAAATAAATAACAAATTCCAGTCTTCTCATAGAACAATCAGCGTCTCTTTCCGCGAAGAGATTCTTGAATATATCAGAAGTGAAGTGTACAGAAGTCAAGTCCTTCTGATACAGTCGCTTGGAAAGACTCCATTGTTGAGTGTGCAGAAAGTGTGTCAAGCGTTACAAGGAGATAAATACGTCATCGCAACTGCCACTGACGATTCCATCGACAGCTACGTTCACGTGTGCGAGAGCAGATGGTGCAATATATTGGTCCTAGAAGTGCTTGATGTTATTTCCAACGACTTGAGCAAATGCATTTGCAAATTTCTCAATCGAGGACCCAACAAACGAGTGATCTTCGTCTGTACCAAAACAAGCTACTTTTCCAATAATTATTGTTGCTCAAATCATCGCTCAATAACTAATATCGACAACAATATTACATTGCTGGACTTGGACGAACGTACATACTCCGATTTTATGAATACACCCATAGAATTTCAAGGAACAACGCTTAGGCTGGGTCAGATTTCTACGGATATTCTCGAAGAGCTAACCGAAGACCACATCCTTGAACTTACCAGGACTGGGAAACCCGTTGTTATCGGTCGTAAACTGGATCCCCTAATTGAATACTATGTTCATAGGACGCTTGGGAGGAGCAACATCGTACAAGATTCTTTCCTTCGGAATTTAGGCAGTAATGCCGTGTGTGGGATCATTGGAACCACGGTTCCGGAAATCCAAGAAATTGTTAGTGCGAGCTGCAATGTGTACGAGTTTAATTTTATACCGTCCAACTGCAATTCGACTCGTCCTTTATTTATCATCCTGGACCCGGAACAGGCGGAACATCAATACGCCGAGATATGTGAACAGTTTAGAGACTGTAAAATATTTTGTTTAGAAAGAGAATCTGGAACATGGAAATGGTTAAAAAGTAGTGGAGGTATTAGTGAAATCAAAAAATTTATTGATCCCACCGAATCTTTTTATCAAGTTGAAGACATCATCTCATCGTCAGAACGGGCTATTTCCATAGTAGGAGTTCCAGGAAACGGCAAGTCCACTTTGGTCACTCAAATTGCTCGGATTTTGAAGGCGAAACATCCAACGTCGTGGGTCATCAGAATTAACTTGAGCCAACAAATGGAAATCTTCAGCAACTTTGAGCACGTAGATAAAAATATCGCGCATATGATTTTAAAAATGGTTACTGGTTCGTTGGAGTGGAACAATATGAAGCTGAGCCACTTTTTTCTGGAGAGTTGCTTGAAACGAGACGGTAATGTAGCGGTTCTCCTGGACGGCTTCGATGAAATCTCACCTAATTACACAAGCAAAGGCTGTGAGCTTATTAAGGCATTACTTGAAAATAAAAGTATATTAAAAGTCATCGTCACTTCTCGACCAGTTACAAGAAATACCATCGAGGAAATCATGTGTACCATCTCTTTCCAGCTTCACGTATTCAACGAATGCGAGAAAGAATTATTCTTTGAGAAGTACCTGCTGAATAAATTAAAGTCTTCCAAAAAGAACAACGATATTCTTTCAAAAGTGAAAGACTTTATCGGCAACATAGACAGCCACATAGACACAAAATTCACGGCGATTCCGTTACACGCGTCCATCTTGGCGGAAGCTCTATCCGGCGATGCTTGCAAATTTTACGCGGAGGAAAAGAAAACATCGTCGAACAGAATTGATATTTTGGCATTATATGAAAGTTTCTTCGAGAAGAAAATTACTATATCTTTAATAGAAAGGGAAGGAATTGATTACACCCGACCGGAAAGTCAGAACGTACTTAACGTTTTACGTAGGAAACACGAAAATGTTCACATGTATTTGGCGCTCAGGGCTCTGTTCACTTACAACGATTTAGCAACCTTAAACGTCGACGTCAAGGAAAACATCGACAATGCTGTTGCTCAGGTTGACTCAATTTACGAAAAGACAGGCATCGTTTACTGCGTCGACAACGGGAAGCCACAGTTCGTGCACAAGACGTTCGCCGAATATTTCGCGGCACTCTGGCTGTCGAGAAACTATAGCGGGAACTCCGCCTTCGTCCAGAAGTTATTCTGCCGCGGCTTCGAAGTGACGAGGGACATGTTCGACAGGTTTCTCATCCGAGGACAGGCGCTGCATTCGGCCGTCGCTGACGACGACGAAGACCGGGTGGTGTATTTGATGTCTCAGGGGCGGCTTGTTAACAAGAAAGACCTGGGAGGTCGGAAACCGCTTCACGTAGCCGCCATATATGGCAGCATGGGGGCCGCTCGTCAGCTCCTTCGTGTGACATCGAGGCTGCAAGACACGGACGACGTGCTCAAGTGGACGCCACTCAAGTACGCGGAGACGTCCGGTTCCTGGGAAATCGCCGAAATGTTGCTGACAGCCGGAGCCAATCCCAAAGGGATTCTTCAAGGTGTAAAGACGTCGGAGAGCTTACAGGATTTCTTAAGATGGTTCGCCGAGAAAGGTTACACAAATTTAGTGCGCCACCTAATTGCCAAGGGCGCTGATCCCAACGCGGTGCTGAACTGTCATCGTCACGCGGCTCTGCACGTGGCCGCGGCCAACGGACACGTAGACGTGGTGAAGTACTTGTACGCCGGCACCGGAAGGGTGTTTTCTTCTCTCCGGCACGTGTTCAGCTCTTCTGCATCGCTGGCGTCGTACGAGGCGCTCCACGTGGCGAGCTGCGAGGCGCAGCTGGGCGTCGTTCGCTACCTGGCGACGGTGTGCGACGACGTCGACGCCCGCGACGCGGCCGGCTGGACGGCGTTGCACTACGCGTGTGGAGTCAGGACACAGCCCACTGAGGACCACGTGCTGGTAGTGCAGTGCCTGCTGGACGCCGGAGCCGACGCCTGCGTCAGGGACAAGGGCGGCTGGACACCGTTGCACTTCGCTGCGTGCATAAACGACGCCCGGATATTGCGACTTCTCCTAGACGCTGGGGCCGACCCGAAGATCGCCACAGATGAAGGCGATACAGCCCTCGAAATTTCCGAACGCTTCGGCAGGGAAGAGACTGCTCTCGCGTTGCTTATCGCAGTCGACGGTGCAACGAAGGAGGTCAAAGGGAGACGGAAGAAATTCCTCAAGGTGCATTCGGAGTACAGACGGCAGCGTAGCAACGCTGTGCTAAGGATAGTCCACGAAGACAACAGCACAGTGTGACACCTACAAAACAAACAGCAGACTCTGATCCTATACGAACAGCGATGGCCTTGTGCACCGACAGAGACCATTTTATATTTTAACACAGGGCGCGCCGAAATGGGATCCCACTTCAAATAAACTAGCTTAAATTGCAAAGGATGATTGTTATTTAAATAAATGAAAAAGTATTGAAAATACATGAAGTGCTAATCATTTACCCCCTTCCTTTATCTCCCAGACCATAAGTGAGGAAACGTTTTACAATTAGAGGCTACATTTAAATTAGGCAGTAAGAAAGAAGGCCGCATACCTTAATATACCTGGGACTGTTGTGAAATTATTATAGTCTTCATAAAATTATTGCTAAAAACATTTTTTATTCTACATAAAAATTTCAATATAAACATACAACAATAATTAATAAATAAATATATAAAAACGATTGAGTAGAAATATTAATCACATTAGTAAAAGAATTTTAAGTGAATTTATAACATTAAGAATACATACAAAATAAAATAATAGTATTAAAAAGACAGCAACAATATATAAATACCACAACACATATAGGATCGTTTCTAACGTCAAAAAGGGATGTAAGATACTATCTTCGCCCAACTCAAAGAACCACATTTACAGTTCAATAGGAGATTTGTGTCTTGGAAAGTGCTCCATCTGTGCAGACAGCATTTAATTGTAATCAATGATATACTTCTCTGAGGTTTTAAAAAAATGTCAACTCCGCTAGTTCTTCCAATTAGTGTACTAGCTTTTATGAAGGCCGCACGTTCCCCGCCTATGTTCTATATTATCAATTGCAACTTACTAGTCGATATGAAATACTTCTGACTTCTAACCATACGGGAGACAAAATTACATTTCGTCAGCTTTCATTTTTCGGAAGAGTAAAAATGGAATGGGGCTGGGCAGATTTGTAACAATTTTTTGGCCACAAAATTTTGTTACAATTCTTGCTCAGATCCGCCAATATTATGGCTGCATCTGGTTTACCGATACATGGCCAGTCTGCGTTTCTGATGGTTCTTGAAATTATGGTATACAAATAAATTAAGATATTCAAAATTAATAGCAGTTTACATCACATGTTAATTTTTACAGGAATTATTCATTGGTGAAAGATAATATGCTGACCCTCTTTGTCGTTGGCAAACTCTGCGTTCCTCTGCGCAAAGTTTGTCACCGATCTCTCCACCATATTCACAGCACCTGGCTTATTGATATACACTTTGTTTTTGAGGTAGCCTCACAAAAATAATCACATGTACTGAGTAAGATCAGGAGCACGTGTTGTAGCGCAGTAGGACCCTCCCAAAATTTAATTCGAATTTATGGAATTTTGAATTATATAAAATTTCAGTAAGAACATTGCTAACTGGTGACAGCCAGGCTGGCGGTTGATAGTGGTTGAAAGTCAAATATAAAATATTATTTTGTACAATTTTTTAAAAAGTGTAGGGTGAAAAGAAAGGGTTATTGAAGCGGGAGGGTAAAATAGGGTGGCACCCTTGTCCGTACGTCACTGAAAAATTTGTCTAGCCTAAGACAAGTCAATGCTGATGTGTCTTAAATTATTTTATAAACGCATTGTTCATTTAATAAATAATAGTAGTGGTGTAGGACCATTTTCGGACACTGTGCACCTATTTTATTGTCAGTCGAGAACTACGTTATAGATGACCTGATCAAAAACATTTTCCTCGGTGGACTGTATCAACGACGCAGATGATTTTTATCGAAATGTTATAAGCACAAATTTCAATCATTTTAATACGCCTTACATCGAAACAATCATTCCATGTCGAAATTATATTGGATTATGACGAGACATATTTCACTTGACGTGAACAAATAATATTAGATTAGCAAATATGGGTTTAGTTTGTAGGCCTGAATTTACTGAACACGATGCAGTTTATTTGAAAAGGATACGTCAACACAGTTCTGGATAATTTAGAAATTCGTAGACACCTACAAACGCGAAAAACGGCGTGCGCGCTACAACAAAAGCGGCGGCCATTTTTGAACCGGACACAATATAAATTAAACAAAATTATTGTTGAACTGCCAAAACGTGAGGGAATGCACAAACAAAATATTAATTTTTTTCTGAGGTGGTGCGGCAACCAATTTCCTTTTTCCTGGACCACTTAATATAGATTGGCCCGAAACGAGTAATGGTTGCTTAAATATGGCTAATCACAATAAATACTAATTATATAAAAAAAGGGCCGGGATTGTTTCCGAGGTCCGTAAATTTTCGAGATCAAATTCAAATTACAGTTTTCTTTAGTTTGTAAAGATAAACAAATGCCACTCACAAAGAATACGATATATATATTTACGGTAATTTTTACTCTGCTGTTATTAGCTGTCAATTTTTTTAGTGACAGCAAAAAGTGTACCATCAAAATGTTTTCCTTTTGATGTAGCAATACGCAATTCTACAAAGTACAAAAGTATTATGTAACTACCTGTCATCGAGTCAATTTATTTCTTACATTTTGAAATAACGTTTGCAATATGCCTGCAAATATAGCAGATGACGACCCACGGATGGATTTTATATTTGATTACCTCAGCCGTTCCTTGAGAATAAAACTAGATAAATGGCAAAAACTGTTAGGGAACGAAGAACTGAAGGTACGTGATAATACTCGTAAAAAATCCCTTACAGTAATGTTCATAAATTTACTTGCACCTTTATTTGGCTGTGAACAAATTTTCAGCAACAGGGTTATGTTTAATATTAACTTAGCTCATACTGAAAAATTCTTGAAATGTTTAGTTGTACTCTAGATTAAACCGCCATTGTCCGCAAAAATATTAAACAGTCGGCTACTGTTTGTTTCAACGTTATTATGAAGTCTATCACGAATAAAAAACGAAACTTATGGATATAATATTGGAAAATGTATAAAAGATTTTGTATGGCATGCGTTTATGACAATTTTATGTTAAAATCTTTGTTACTCTGCGTTTACGAACTTGTTCATCGTGAGCCTTGATGTTCGCTTTGACGTCTTCAACAAAGAAAACAGCAGGATGGAAATTTAATTACTCAATTGTTATTAGTGTCAAAGTAATGAACGTCAATTCATTTAAGCTTGTTACTATATTTTAGGAATTTTTGCTCATAAATAAATTAAATGAAATAAGATGATTGCAGAAAGAAAAAATGGATTGTTAACAATAATTGTGGTAGATAAGTGTAATTACTAACATTACAAAATAAATCATTGACGAAATTTTGTTTGTTATATGAAAAATGAATATATTATCTTATGTTTGAATATTTGCTTTTATTTCCATCCGATATACCCTTGATTATTTGTGTGGTTCCAGTAATATTTTTCAAGTTCATTATATAACACGTACATTTTGTCAAATATTATTTAACACTCATAATTATATTACATGTTGTAATCAAAAGAGTATTTTTAGTTCAATATGTTTAAATTATTATTTAATTCCTTCAATTAAATGAAATACTGATATGCCCAGTTATCATGCATCCAGAAGTTCCATAATTTTTGCACTATTTCACAAACATTTAAATATATCATTGACTTAATACTGAAGTTAAAAACTTATGAGACCTTTCTTGTGTGCAATTTTTAGATTTTATCTGGTTCGCTGATAGTGCTATTAGAACTCAAACTTAGAAAAAGATACAAAAACTTTAAGTTGGTGTAACTTATAAAGGGAACATTAGTTACCACTGATGGTTTAAAGTAACTATGATATTATATGTAAAAGCACAAAAAATTGAGGTTCACAAATTTTTCCATCTCAGGGGAATTGTGTGTTGTAGTATTCGGTCCTACGACTGGTCTGATGCAACCTTCCGTGTTAACCTATCTTGCACAAGACTTTTCATTTCCACATAACTTTCACATCCCACATCCTTTCTAATTTGTTTAGCATATTCCATCCTTGGCTTCCCTCTTTTGTTCTTACCCCACACACTTCCCTCTAATGCTAATTTTACAAGACCTTCATGTCTGAAATGGTCAACGTCCTCCATATTATTCACTCTTCCCTTACTCTGCTTATAACTTCCTTGTTAGTGATTCTAGCCACCCATATGATTTCCAGCATTCTCCTATAGCACCACATTTCAGAGGTTTCTATTCTTTTCCTTTTTACAACTCCTACTGTCCACGTTTCACACCATATAACACCACACTCCATATGAACATTTTTAGCAATGATTTCCTAATATTCACCCATAATTAAATTCCTCTGTTTTGCTAAAGCATTCCTTGCCTGTGCTATCCTACTCTTTATGTCTTCTATACTTTGATGTTTGATTTATAGGCGCTAATGAACTGAACACAGTACAGCTAAAAATGATTGGGGAACTTAGTACTAATTAATCAAGAAAATCATAGATAGCAGCCAACTTGAAAAACACCAGTGTAACAAAAACGGCTGCCAATTTTTTTATCCAGACAATAAAAATTAAAAAAATTATTTTTAAACTACCAAAATATAAGGGAATGCACCCACAAAATATGATACTCAAACTTTGCACCACTTATTATTGATTGAACCATACAGAAAACACACAAACTAGAGGTGGAATGCAAAAAGAGAGGGAAGTGAGTGTGATTAGAGAAAGACAGTTATGAATAATGATAATGATCTAATAATATATTCTATTTTTTTTTCAGGTGGTTGTAGTAGAATTCTTGACAAGACCGGATGCAGAAGTATTAGTATTGTATATGAGTGCATCAGGACAACTGACTCCTCAAATAGGATATCCTACAGGTGTTAAGAGTAAATCATGCTTTTTCTACAGAAAAGAAAAAGAAGTTATAACACCTGAAAATATGAAAAATGTTCTATTGTTTGGTGATCTACCAACAAAACCAGTTGAAGCCTTATCAGTTTTAGTTGACCAGGTAAGGAAACTTAGCTCATAATTTATTGACTACTACATTCACAAAAATATGCACACATAAATAAAGAACAAATAATTAGCTTTTTATTCCACACAACTAGTGGTGGGTGGTCCATATGTGCTCATGTGCTACAGCAGATGAATTAAATTAGGAGGAATTATTTGTTTTGTGTTTTAAGAAACTCTAAAATAATAGTATTTTAAGAGTGTGAATTTCTTTCTCAGTTTCAAAGACTTTAAACTGTCCACCTTCCAGTGTGCTCCCTCCCATATATATCTTGAATACATTCTTTATAGCTTGATAATATTGTCTCGAATGAGAAATGTGCAAGTGCAGTATTACCATTTCATCTCCCTGCTCGTCTAAGATCCAGCAATAATATGAGCTACCAAACGCACAGTGCCGTCAGAGTGAGCATGGAGACAACTGTAAGCAGCCTCATCAGGATACAGATTTAAATTTTTTTGATAAATTAATAAAGATTACTCTTTATGCACTTGTTATGGTTTATTTGCTTTAATCAAAGTTTATTAAAAATATAAAAAAAGCAGTTAACAGGAGGCATTTCAAAGAATTTCATAATTCTGAGAAAATTACTATTTGGTCCTGCATATAATATTCCCATAACAAATCTTCCATATTACGGGTCATATAGTATTAACAACCCTATAGATGTTGTAATATTATGGAGTTCTTTTAATTTTAGGATGCAACCACCCCCTTCATCGGAAGATTAGGAAGAGCATTCCAACTGTCACCTGAGCAACCAGTCAAAATTTTATCGTTTGCTGTTAAACAATAGACTTCACTCGGCCCCCAACTTTCTCTCTGAATAATCAGGGTAGAGGTAAAGAATTGTAGGGGGCTGAGGAGATGCACACATTAAACACACACACACATAAATATGTTAACAGATACAAAATTAATACACTTGTTTGTGTGCAATTATTGGTGGTAAGCTTGTGGGGAGGGGAGGCAAGTTACTATTTAGAAGCTGTTGAGTCCAGGGCTGTGTCTTGACTACAAGATATGTTGGAAGAAGAGTTCCTATAAATGGGTCTCAGCTTCTGAAGAATCTGGGTTTAGGGCTTTGATGAGGGTTAGGGTGAAGCACTGGTTCAAATTATTTGTGTTGTGGTTTAGGGTATGGGTACCTATGGGGAATTGGGTTTTTAAAAGTTTAACTGTGTTGGGTTGTTGGCAATTCATTCAGGAAATAGTCTCTTTGTCTGGCTTATGTAAATGGCAGGGGGGCAGTTGATTTTTAAGGTTGTATTGGAGGAGAGGATGGTTATATTTTTTTCAATTTTATACGTCCTGTTCTTGGATATATTATATATATATATCGCCTAGCCGACAACTCATAGAAATGTCTTCCTAGCTTTCTGATGAAGGTGGCGGTGCCTCCGAAAATTCAAGTACTCTAGACCTCACATGGTATCTACCATCTATGAACCTCAGGTAAGTCACCTTCTTTCTATCTCTCTGCCCTTTACCTATTAATTGTTTATATATATATATATATATATATATATATATATATATATATAATGTCAGGAAATGACATTGTCATGTTAATTAAAACATCAGAAAGTTAGGAAAACATTTCCAGTGATCGGCTAGCCGACGACTGGGCGGTGCCTCCGAAAATTCAAGTACTCTAAACCTCACAAGGTGTCTACCATCTATGAACCTCAGGTAAGTCACCTTCTTTCTATCTCTCTGTCCTTTACCCATTAATTGTAATATATATATATATACATGTCAGTCATCAGCTCTGATCACTGGAAACGTCTGCCGATCTTTATAATGAAAGGAGCGGTGCCTCCGAAAATTTAAAGAACTCCAAACCTTAAGATGTTTGCCATCTTTCTATCTTTCCTGTCCTTATTATATAAATAAATATATATATATATATATATATATATATATATATTTATTTACTGGCACTTTCTTTCTTTCTACATCAACACACACACATTTTACATATACATTTCATGATTAATAAAAAAGAATCTTGCTTTTATACTTTACTTCAAAATAATTGACTAATTTGCCCTTCTATATAGTCTTATATACTTAAAGAAATACTGTGTTTCTATATTACTTATTGGAAATGTAGGTGTTTATCCCGGTTCTGTCAAATCCAAAGAACCAACAGGGGTGGCCAAACGTACTAAAAGAAGATGTAAAGAAACATGTTTATCAACTTAAAAGTGAAATTCAAGAGATAAGAGGAAATATAAGTGGGACGATATATTTACCAATGCCATTAGGTGTTGAAGAAATTCATGCAGTTGTAGAAACATTTATAAATACGTATGTATAGTTAAAAATTACACTTAATAATGTTAACCATAAAACACATCCAACTAATAGTAGTGAAAATATTTTAAAAGTACTCAAAATTAGATCATTTGCCATATCAAATGTGTTAGAACTCAAAAAATCCTTTAATAAGATTGATGGTTTATTTAAAATAAATTTATGAGTTGTCGGAAGATGTATACATCTTGAAGTAAAACAAGCTCAATTTTTTATATCATCTGGTACATAATGCTAATAGTTAAATTAATAGTGAAAATGAATTTAAAATTTTGGAAAAACTGTCTTATTTTATTATATGGGTATTATTATGAGAATAAGAAATAAGTTAGTGAGTTATGTACTAGGGAGGCACAAAAATGCTAATGGAACACTGATATACATATACGTAAGGAAATGACATTGTCAAAATTATTAACACAATTAGTAAACTCAGGAAAGAGAAATAGAAGGGTGGTTGGTTATGTGAAGTGTAAAGCTGGCAAAGACAATTCTTGAATCTGCTGCAACCACTCTGTTTTTTCAAAAGATAAGGAAGAGCATTCTGAGTGACTGGCTGCACTCATCATGGTGTTTGCTAGCTTTACCATTCAGGTAAGAAACAACCTTTATATCTCTCTTTCCTCCTTTATATATATATACATGCCAGAAAATGACATTGTCAGACTAATTGATAAGGACAGAAAAGAGAGATAGAAATTTGGTGGTATACCTGAAGTTTTAAAGTTGGCACCATGCTGAGTGCAGAGTTTGAATTTTTGTAGCAGCCATCCTCTTTATCATAAAATTATGATAAGTATTCCAAAATTTAACTCTGCACTTTGCATGGTATCTGCCAACTTTACCCCTCAGGTAAGTCACCAAATTTCTCTCTCTCTCTTTCCTGTCCTTAATAATTGTTATTTATAAAAAATTGTGGCTATACTTAATAATAAATAGAAAAAATAATATTGATATTTTAAGAGGAATATGGAAATAATTGATAAAATGAATAAACTAAGATGAAGTTAGCGGAAAATAATCAATATTGTCAATACACAGATTTTTTAACAATGTAAAACTAATCAGATTCAGAATAGTGGTATTAATG
The DNA here is from genome assembly GCA_034510155.1 of Eucriotettix oculatus. Taxonomy (NCBI): domain Eukaryota; kingdom Metazoa; phylum Arthropoda; class Insecta; order Orthoptera; family Tetrigidae; genus Eucriotettix; species Eucriotettix oculatus. The sequence continues at coordinate 85,724,930 of CM067378.1, read as the reverse complement.
GTTTCATATTTATGTAGTTATCAATTAATTATATTATACCTAATAATTACAAAGAAATATGGTAACTAGTTATGATATAATTATTATTACATCAAATGGAATTTTTAACAAATATTTTCAGTGAAGGTAAAGAAATAGACCTTAATTTGAAGAGTGCTGTTGAAGAAATGGTTGTTAAGTGGTCAATTCAGATAAATGAAATTTTAGTTCAAAAGCCTGATATGGCATTTGAAGGAGGCAAACAACCAACTCCTATTGCAGGTTTGCATAATTTGTGTTTTTATTTGTAGAATATGAGATATTTGTATTCAAAGCTACAAATTTTAAAGTTGTTGGTTTATAACAAAGGAAGGTTATTCACCTTATTTATTTGTTTCTTTTACTTGTTTAACAATTGTTAAATGTAGTTTCCTATTGAGTGAGAATTTTGTTGTAATTGTTTTTGCACCTGTGCCAATAAATGTAAGCATGTAAAATGTAATGTAAAAGATTTTTAAAAATTAAACAGTAAAGTGAATTCCTTTGTTTTGGTTTAAGTCACATACTGTCATTCAGTCCAACAATATGGTGCTGTCTTTTCAATTGTGGTTGACTTATTTCATTGTTATAACGGAACTTCCTGAGGGGAAGCCAGTAGAAGGCTGAGTGTTTATTCATTGGTTGATACAAAACAGAATCTGTCCATTAGGAATATGAATTAAAATGTAATATTTAAGTTAATAAGTTTTGTATAGGAGTGCTTATACACACACCTTGTCATAAATTTTTTCAATCTCCATGAACAGGGCTGTTGTTGGTTGGAAGCTTTAAGGGAGCAGCTAGTGGAAAAATTGAGTTTGAGGATGGTATCAGTGGTGACAAGTTGTGTCTGGAAGCAGCTGATGGGTGATGAATGGTGGTTTGTGATGATGTGTTGGAAGATTTTTCCAATAATTGCAATGCTATTGGTTAGTTTACGAGTTCTTTATTATTTAGGAGTTTTCCAAATCTGACACAACGTGTGGTAGGGAAAGGCAAGCATTAAAGACAGAACTTAGGATGGGGACTTTGATATTTGGGCAGTTTCTCAGGATTTTGTGGGTAATGCTATTGGTTCCAGGGGTGGTATTTCAGTCACTATTGAGATTTAGAAGGATCTACTTGACAGTGACCAATGAGGATAGGGAATGACCAGGTTGGTAGGTTGTGGTTTCTGCAAGGAGATAATTTATATGGTGGTAGGTTTCATTACATAGGTTGTCATTTGAGAAGAAAGTATTTGGAGTGATGTAGCAAATAATTATATGACCAGTTATGTGTCAAATACACAAGGGGTGAAGCTAACTATCTATAGGATATTGAGTCCAGGGCTGTGTCTGGACTGTAATGTTGAAATTCCTATAGATGGAGTTCAGCTTCTGAAGAATCAGGAGTTAGGGCTTTATCGGGGGTCAGTGTAAAGCACTGGTTGAAGTTGTTGGTGTTGTGGCTTTGGGCATTGGCGGCCATAGGGAATTTTGATGAGTTTCACTGTACTGTGGTGGTTGGCAATCTGTTTGGGCCAATCACCGCAGTACAGTGAAACTATTAAAAGTGCGTGTGTGTCAATATGAGGGTGTTTGTATGCATCTCCCCCTATTTACATCCCTTTATGAAATCATGTTCAAACAGTTTCCTTTGTGTCCAAAACACCACATCGAATAGTGAAAAATATAAGCTGACAACACACAATTAAAATCACTTCATTGCAGTATATAGGCCCTATATATATTATTGTAACACATCTGTGCAATGATGAATTATTTGTTTACAGAAATAGAATTTTGGAATAAGCGGAAAAACACTTTTGGACAAATTTATGACCAACTTAGAGCAGCAAATGTGAAGAAAATGGCTGCTTATTTGCAACTTACGAAGAGTGTATATTTCAATACTTATCAAGAAGTTTGTATTGGCGTAGTTGATGGTTTGTTTTAATTTTAATGAATATTTTTCATATTTGGAAAAAAATGTTATTTCTGGTCAGTGGCATTAAATTAGATAAACATAAACATAATAAATGAATACCTGAAAAATTAATAATTATTGTTTCACTGAATTTCCTACATAATTTTTTTTCTGGCTTTTCTCTGATACTGCTGAATCTGGATTTCAGACCCTTTATTTATGAATCTGGCTGTGACTCATTAATGAGCATTTAATAACCTGGTATTTTATTGATATAATTATTTCATGTGTACAACACACATTTTCTGCAAAAACTTTATGGCATTGGACAGATACTCTTCAATTATGTAGATTGGTAGACTCCAATCATTTCTAATGAAAAAAATGGCTTTGTAAAAACTATAAATAGAAGGAGCTGATTATCAATTCTGACAGATGTTATAAATTAGACTTAGTCAATGTTAAGTACAACTCACACACTTCATCCAACTTTGTAAGATTTACATTGTCATTTGACTATTTTAATTTTGTATCAAATTTATCCAACAGATTTTGTGATTTATTCTTTTGAAATTTTGTACAGAAAGATATTTCCAAAAGCATCTATCAATGATTGTAAATTTTGACTGTTGTTCATTCAGTTTGAATTACTGTGGAATTTTGTAAGACAAATTAATTTTAATAACATAAAATTATTTTAATTTACAAATATCTTAATTACAATATCATTAGAACAGTAGTTGCATTAATTCATGCTAATGTTAGTTTACTAATCATGACCTCATTAAAAATTTGAATAACCAACTCATTTTTTCAGCTTTAGCAGAATCTCAAGAGATATCAGCTTTCATGAAGCCATTGAGGAAACAACTTGATGCTGTAGAAAGCACAGATTTTCATGAGGTTCGCCCATTCTTGAGACCATTAATGCATGTCGTATGCTTAGTTTGGGGTCATTGTCAGTATTATTGTAGAAGCAGCAGAATCATTGTGTTGATTCGGGAAATTTGTAATTTATTAATACAACAGGTACTGAGACTTAAAATTTTTTATTTAAAATTCAATTAATTGAAACTAGTTATTTTTATTATATTGTGTTAGATACATTTAATATTGTTACATTTTGTTACAATAATGAGGAAGTAATTACATATTCTTCTTTGCAGTTCCACATTGGAACAATTCAAACTGTTTTATTTTTGTAGACAAAGAAATTTACTTGCTTTTAATACTATGATTATCTAAACAAATTAATTTTTTTGTTGGTCTTGCAGTGCACAAAACACCTTGATCCAGGTTCAATCTTCCAGGGAGAGCCTGAAGAGTCTAAAGAGAGAATTGCTAAAAGTATTGAAACATTTCATATTTTCCAGTAAGTTCTTTTCAGGTTGCAGTAGTATTTGAATATTGAAAATATTATTCATCTGCAACATTATAGCATTCACTGAACACATCAATGCACTTACACTTTTTTTGTATTTATTTGTAGCAATTATATATTTATTTGGCTTATGGATCATAGTTATGATTTCCATTACAGACAAATCTTTGAAGAATATCGTTCTAACTTAAAGAATTTTTTTCCACCAAATGTTGAACCGAAACTATGGAGTTTTCATAAAAGTCTTGTTTTCGGCCAACTAAAAGAATATATTGCAAGACTACAGATTGTCCAGGTTGGGAACAACTTTTAAAGTATTTAAAATCATAATTGTTTATTTTCCTAAATTAAGGAAGTGAGAATTGAGATGTTATACACTGTAATTTTACTATATATATATATTGAAGCAATGGCTCATTTCACCACAGCTGCTCAGCTTTATGACGATAAGATTTTGTTTCCTTGAAGGAGGAAAAGAATAGGGCGCCATGTATTTTTATAAGAAATAACGAACTTAAACAGTTTAAAAACTATTAAATCAATTCAGAGTCATGAGTAACATTATCTAAGACAGGGCGTGGTCATTACACGGAATCTCTTTGACTTTTCGGATACTCAATTACCATACAAATACGTCTGCAAATATAACTCCATTCACTTCTATACTTCATGCTCTATTTGGGTTCAACATCACATATTTTTGTGACATTTCCATTAGCCATTTATAAAGCACACGTTCCAAACACATCCTTCTCCTACCACATCTTACTGCCAATTGATATAACTCAACATTTGGTTTATTTACCATATTGCAAATGTTAGGTCTCCAGACATCCACAACCAATCATGTGAACTCATTTTCCCACTATCGTTCGTGCTTTTACAAAGATATATCACATTATCACGACGAGATTATTCATTTACGTGTGCTACTGCTGTCTCGCTTGCTGGACCGCCATTGTTGGCATTAATCAAGTGACTTTCAACAATGCAGTCTAGCTGTTTTAAGGCAGACTGCACAGCTTTCTGGAATGAGATGTAACTTGCAGGTTACAATAAGATATTACTGAATCATAGGCAAGCTGATCACTGGAAATGCCTTCCTACTTTCTGATGAAGAGGGCGGTGCCTCTGAAAATTTAGAACTTCAGACCCTACATGGTGTCTGCAATCTGTGAACCTCAGGGTAAGTCACCAACATTCTATCTTTCTTTCATGTCCTTTATATATATATATATATGTATATATGCATGAAATTGTGTTCTGCCAGACATCATTAGTTGTCATAATTGGTACAATATGTATGCAGGCTCTAAATTCTGATCAAAGTAGAAATTTTTATTTAATTTCAGGATTTTTTTCTTACTTCTCTTGAATTTTTTAAATTGGAGAAGGTAGAAATTGGTGGACTGCGAGGTCGATATCTAAGTCCAAGAGTTGAAGTAATTTACAATGAGTTTTCCGAATTATATTCGTCCTTTGGAGGAGCTCCATATGATTGTTTTGATACAGCTGATGATGCTTTCCTTAATGATTATGCCAAATTTTCAAGTAAAATCTCTGATTATGATAATAAATTAGCATGCATATGTGGACAAGCATTTGAAGATTGTCAAGATCTAGAGAGTATTTTTAAGGTAATTATGAAAATATTAATTGATAATTATGATTGGTGTCATAAATTGTAAATTGGTATTGAATAGATGTAAACTGTGGGGATAGTGTGTACATGAAATATTGACATGAAATGAATCTCTTTGAGGCCTTGTTTGTTAAAATAGCTGTAGTAGAACAATAAAATTCTATGATTTATCACAGCTCAATCTTCCTCTGAAAGTTCTTATGTTTTTAATCAACATTTATAGAAGATTATCCTATGATATTTTTTTTATGATTTAACAGTTCCTGAATCTTTTTGGGTCAATTCTTGAACGAGATGCAATTAAAAGCTGTGTGAATCCAAAGTATGGTGTCATTCTTGACTTGCTGCATTCTGATTTGGATGTAATAAAGGTATAATCAATTATTAACATAACAATTTCATCTAATGTGAAGTATAATAAATATAAATTGTTGTATGTGTTTCTAACATTTCTGCTAGATCAAATTGAAATTGATAAAGTTATCATTCTTTTTAAACACTTAGAAGTTTAAAAATGATTGTTTAACTTAATTTAGTCTGGATTAAGCAAGAGTAACTGAAGCATTCATATATTCTCTTATGAGATGACTATTATATTGTGTTATTTTGAAGTATTTGGTGGATATTATTGCTTTTATGGTAATTTATCTTTTGATCAAATGTTCACAGAACTAGGGATGTAAAACATGAGTGTTTGAGTGATTGTTAAGAACATCCATTCAAATTCAACAATGTGGTACGCTCTTCCCAACCTTGCGGCTAAGAAAAGACACATAATTGTCAAAATGTCGATGAAGAATACAGACTTATTCTCTGTTGAAACACTGGTTGATGAAAGTAGCTTCACAATGTGAAAGTTTGATAAAAGTGTTTTTCTTTGTGCGGCAGCAATCGACTATGTTGTGTTTGGCAAGAAGAAGGTGTTAACTGCAATAGAAAAAGAAAATCAAGATGTCAATTGCAAGATGCTAAAGCTCAAAAAATCACCATTTTCACTATTTATGAGAAACTAAGATAAATTGCAACACTGCTGCAGCTATGTACAAAAAGTTGGAGAGTTTATTCACGAGGACAGAAAATGAACTTTTGGAGGAATTTTTTCATGCCTCACATGATCCCAACAAAGACATGGCTACAAATTTGATTTTTTTAGACAATATTATCATCAGAATAAACACCACACCTAAGAAGATTGGTGATGAAATGTACATGGCCTATGTTATGATACTGAAGTTTTTTCACCCTCATTTTAGTACCCCAAAGAAAGAAAACAACTTTAGAAAACCTAAATTTGTATGAGAAGGGATGAAATGTGCTACTGAACAGGCACTTAAAATAACTGTGGCATGCAAAACAGAGGATAACAAAAATATGTCCAAAAAGTACCTAATTGCTCTTTCTGTAAGAATAAAAATCACCCGGAGGAAAGTTACCAACAGTAAAAGTGTGAACAAAGTAAGTTTCCTAAGTGTTAAGGAAACAAGTGCATTTTTATCTTGTGAAAGTAAGGTACACAATATTCGTTTTAGACTGCTGCCACCTCACACATGATAGGGAATGAAAAGTTATTAACTGAAAAACCATGTATTTCCCGAGTCATACATACTTTCAAAAGAGGTGAATGTCTGGAGGTAAAAAGTGTCAGTAAGATAGTGACAGCTGATTGTGATCTTAAAAGTGTGCTTTATATTCCTGGGCTTGAAAGGATAATGGAAAACAGTGGGAAAGTAAAGTTTTCCAGCAATGAGGTACTGATTTTGAGAATAACAACCTTGTCCTTGTTAGAAAGAAAAATGGCTCTTAAGTTTCTAACCTTTTTCATTAATTTCTTAACATTATTTATAATTAATGAACGTAGACTTTCCCGGTGAATAATTCGGATGAAATCTTCACGGTTAACCAACCGGATCAGGTATTTAAAAGAACACAACGTTTCTGCGGCCAACTTCTGCCCCCGTCTTCAGGCTGAAGACTGCGGCAGAAGATGGCCGCAGAAACGTTGTGTTCTTTTAAATACCTGATCCGGTTGGTTAACCGTGAAGATTTCATCCGAATTATTTATAATATTACTAAATCAATTCATAGTAAATGTTTTGCTTTTCATATGGTTTGTCATATATTTACCATAATTTTTACTGTTCAAGATTGTCAAATTAAATTTGTAAAGTTTTAAGAATTTTGTAATGAAGAATAGGAAAATAGGTGTTACTTTTCACAGAAACATCTCAAAGTTAAAACATTAAAAATATTTCCTGAATACACTTTACTTTAATGTAAGATATGCTTCAGGCAAAACATTCCTCATTAAGCATACAACTGAAATAATTATATTACTATTGCTTTAGGTAATGTTTGATGATCAACTGAAGAAGTATGTTAATAGGGGCTATATTTCTTTAGACAAAAATTTTCCTCCAGTTGCTGGAACTGTAATGTGGATAAACAAGCTCCGAGAAAGGATTTCTCCACAGATAGAATCTTTTAAAAGATTTGAAAATCCGTAAATATTGATTTATTACATATTAAAAATAAACTCACTACCTAATCGAATATCTTACATTCAATTATATCATCATACAGGATTGTACAAACTGACGAAGCTATTTACATTTTGAACAAATATAGAGAGATGATTGGGTATTTAGATATATTTGAAGGACAAATATTCTCAGCTTGGGTTGAATCGATTCCATCAATATGTAACACTAATCTCAGTAAAACGCTTATGCTGAGAGGTAATGACCTGAGGCTACAACTGAATTTTGATCAGGAGGCAAGTATTTTTATGAAGTTTTAGCTGTATTGTTGCTAATAACTAACTTTAATTTCTTTCATCCTTTGTTAAAGTTGGTAACACTGTTAACTGAAGTGAGATATTTAAAAATGATGAAGAAGGAAGATATACCTGAGCAAGCTCTAGACCTGTATGCAAGGGATACGACATTTAGACAATGGGTCTTCATGCTGAATGCATTGATAACTTGGTAAAGGAGACAATGACTTATTAACTATGAAATCATCTCATTTTATTTAATAATTAAATAAATAATGTATTTTGTAGGTACAATGAAATCAGAGACATAAGCCAACCAGTAGAATTTGAACTAATAAGGGATGAACTGGAAGAGATTGATTTTCTGATTGACGAGAGTCAACAAAATTTGAATTGGGACTCAGAAAGTAATTATTGTCATCAATTTATTTAACATTTGTTTTTAATATATCCTCTACTTAGATTTGTATTTCTGATTCAGTCATATAGAATAGATGGAGCAAATTTTCCATAATATAATTAAAATAAGTTTGACAAATTTTAATGAATATTTTAATCTGATGTTTCATAGATAGAATAATAATATTTGTAAAATGATATAAAAATGTGCAATTAGATGAAATTCAGTGAAATTGCTATTTATTTATAAATTATTTTTATATACATTCAACATTTAAGGAAATATTAATAGATGTGTCTCATTTTATGCCATTTCAGATCTATAAAAAAATCTACAGCATTATTCTACATCTGTACAATTTCCCATCCTCTCTGATCACTAAATCCTGCAATCTTTCTTGCAGGAATGTTGCTCCTATCCTGCAATCATCTCTGTAAAAAGTAGGGCGAGTCCATCATTTTACAGTGGGAAAAGCAAATTTCAAGTGAAATGAAATTCACAGAAACTTGTAGCTTAACATACAGCAGTTTACATGTCTTTCTAACTGATTCTATTGAAATATATTAACAAAATTGTTCATAATTTATTTAGCTTTTGAGACAAAGTGGTCTCAGATACTTCAATTGCAATTGGCATATATATCAACTTTTATTAAATATTCAAAAATTGTTAATACATACTATGGGTGGGATTATGATATACAGACCAATAATTTATTATTTTTAATTATTATTATTATGAAAATTTTTATGAAGTCATTGTTGGGTCTTTTGTATTTGATATTTGCAGCAAAGTGGCCAGATTTTCATCATATTTTTTCAATCTTCAGCTACACATTAAGGCAATTGCAGTCATTATTGAGTCTCTGCTTGTCCATTTGTTATCCATCACAACTGTATGGAGACACCAATTCGGTGCTTGAGTTCAATGATTGTTTTTCATTACAGTGGTTTCAGAAAGTATATCACAAATTCATGAAATGGTAGAATGTCTTCATGGAAGATTATTGGATGCCCAAGCCAATATTGTAATGATAAAAACTACTATGGAACCATGGACTACTACACCATTATTTGACCGTAAGGATGGAAAAGATGATGCACTGCTAAGATTAGATGACAGAGTTGAACGACTGAGGAAGAGGTATAAATGTCTATTTGAATTTTTAAATCTTCAACAGAAAACACTACACTGAGTTTAAAAATTGTAATTAAATTATTTGGTAAATTAACATATACAACACATATAATTGCAAAATAAAATAATATATATTATATGAGTCAGGAAATGATATTGTCATGTTAATTAAAACAATTAATAAGGAAAGGAAAGAGAGATAGAAAGTAGGTGACTTACCGGAGGTTCATAGATGGTAAGCACCTTGTGAGGTTTGGAGTTCTTTAAATTTTTGGAGGCACCGCCTCCTTTGATAGAAAGGTAGGAAGACATTTCTAGTGATCGGATAGCTACCTCCTTTGTCAGGAGATAAGAAATAGAATTTGAAGTGGTAGGCAGCTCTTTCATATCCAATTTTGTGACACCAGCTCTCTTTTCTGCCCATATTAATGATTTTAACAATGCCACATATCCTGAGTTGAGTAAGTTTTTATTGAAAATATGGTTTTCCACTTTTGACTTTAAGTTCTTGTGCAGTAGTTCATTTCCTAACTTTTGTTATAGAGGTATATGCATTGTTTGTATTTTTACAGGTACTGTGAAATTAAAGATGCAGGCTTGTGCATTGAAGAAATAATGGTCCTAAACTATAATTTATTTTTCAACATAACTCCTGAAGTTGAAGAAGAGGAGCATATTGATGAAGAAGTTATGGAAGAAGAAGAAGCTAAAGGAGAAATGGGAGAAGGGGGAGAATTATCTGTAGTGGTTGAAGTAGATGAAGGAGAGAAGGAAGGAGAAGATGATGAAAATGCTCAAAAGAAAAGGAAAAAGGAATCAGAAGTAGATGTTTCAGCATCAAAACCTAGTGTATCAATAAGGAAGAAACAATTGAAACCAGAATGTGATATTGTTGTTGAAGATTTCTTTGCTGTACCAGAAATTGAAATACCAGAACCTGAACCCATTGGCTCAGGAAGTAGCTCAGGTGAAGTAGTTGCTCAGGCTTCATCAGCAAGATCAAAAACTTATCCCGATTCTAAGGAAGCTGTTGAAAATGTAGGAATAGAAGAAGAGGTTCCTGAACTGACTGAAGAGGTAATAAATATATTTTGTAATGAAGTTTGCAATAATTTGTTATGAAGTGTAAAAAAATTCCATTTATTATTATATTGATGTAAGAATTGGGAATTGAGATACTGGATTATATACAGCATACATGATTGGAAGCAAGCTATAGATACAATAGATTTTAAAAGAGCCTTTGAAACTGTTGACCTATGGTTACATAAATTTCAAAATTGATCTAATATAAAAGGGGGTGTATTGAAACGGATAATCATTACCAACAGATAATGGCATTAAGTTGGAGAAAATTAAAGTGGAAAAAGGTGTGCTACAGGGGAGCAAGTTAGGTCCATTTTTTATATACCGGGTTTCCTAAACTGTGTCCCACAAAAATTTGGATTGATTCTAATTTGGGGGAAAAAAAAAACAAAGATCAGACATTTAGTGATTTCTGGGTAATTTAGGAATTATAAATAGAACAAGGTATGTGTTGTCAAGAAAAGGCGAGTAGCTATTGTGTACAATTGTTATGCCTCATTATAAATATTGTTCCACTGTGTTGCTTTTGTCATCAGGGTGATGTAGATAAACTACAAGTAATGTAATAAAGGAATGAGGGCCATGTTAAATGTTATAGATATACTAGGGTGACATTTTGAAAGAATTCAATTGTTTAAGTGCTAAAATAATATTGTGTGATGTCCTAGTATTTATGTTTAGAATAGAGAATAAATTTTTACCTCAGTACCTTGGTATAGTGTTAATTAGAAATAATGTGTTCCATGCATATAATACCAGATAGTTTCCATAGGTTCATTATATAATACATATTTGTCAATTTGAAGTACATGAATTGATTACTAATTTTGTTATTTATTTAGGAGTTAGCTCTTCAAGCACGGCGTGCTGAGAAATGGGCAGCTTATGTCCAGTATGTTGATCAAATTATTGCTGCTAATTTGCTACAGGCTATAGATTGCAGGTTAAAAGTTTATATAACATTTTCAATAATTAGGTGTTATACTTTGCAATACAAATTTTTGTTATTTTATTTATTTAATAGAATTTTATTTATTATACAGAAATATGATAAATAACTATCATTGTTAATTAATATGTTGTTGTTTGGTGTGGTACAAAAGGTTGAAATGTAATTTGACAGTGAAAATCAAATGATTGAAATTAGGTACATTTTAGTGGATTGTATCATTCTTAGAAAAATATAATTAGGAAATTATTGACCAATTTGAGTTTAGAATTAACTTTTTCATAAACAAGTACAATGAAATGAATTTAAAATTTTTCTGAAGATGGCTTGTAGTCCTACAACAGCTCCAAATACATGGATAAAATACATTATATTATTATAATGCATGAGTTGACCCACAAATTGAATTCATGATGGCCATTGTTTTATGTATTACTATATTGTGACATGCCAATTTGGCTTTTTTCAAGTTTAGTCATGCTACCTTAGTTTATTATAGAAAGTTTTATGTGATCAGCTTATGCCTTTGATTGGTAGTGTTGTCAGGCACTAATGGATGTCATTGTCACAGTGAAACTTTTGATTTAAACAAAGGGGTGCATTATGTGTTATTTGTATTTCTCTCTTCCTTGGCTCTCCACCCATTTCAGGCCCTTGGCCTAATGGGTTGGCTATGGACTGTCATCTTACAGGGCACATTCTGAATGATACATGGTCAGCATTTTGATTCTCAAGCAATCTTAATCCTGGTCCCCATGACCATGATGACACAAATATCTAAGCCCATGCCAGGATTCAAACCTGAGACCTCTATGTTGTGAGAAAGTGACACTAACCACTAGACCACTGGTGGTCAGCAATTATTTGTATTTGGAACTTTGTATTTAAGGTTGCTGTATCACACCATGTCTGAGAAGGGAAACTTGTCACAAATTAAACATAGACAATTTTAATTTAGGTAGTTTTTGTTTAACACTTCCTGACACCGTAGAATATTTCTTTCTATGAGATCATCAAGATTATCAGAGACAGACCTAAATAATGGCTAAGTAAAAAAGGAATTGGTGGGTTACCTATGAGTTTTATACAATATTTTACCCATATGTTAAATGAAACTTAAATGTTTGTAATTATAATTACCTACCTGCAATACATGCATACAGTAAAAAATGAGTATAATTTACAGATAAGACATCACAATTTTTTTTAATGAAACTACTGCCTATATTTTTATTATTAATATGGTATTTTCAAAATATTTTACAGTTTATCACAATTTGTTGAAGCAATGGATTGTAAAAACAAGCAGCATCCATTTTTTGAAGTTTCACTGTTATTATTTGAAAATGTTTTAACATTTTACCCGGACCTTGATCCAGAAGAAAATTATAGTTTCTTTAAATTGGTGGATACATTGTTAACTGATATAATGCAAATGGCTTCATATATTTCACGAGTGGATCCAGCTTTAGAGATGTCTAATTATCAGGTAAATTTGAATTTGATTTTTCCTATATAACTACTTTTTTTTAGAAGGGATTTGGATGTGAATATATCTATATACAGAAGGAAAATTGAGATGACAAAAAAAATAGTATGAATAAATTAGTATTATGAATGACTGTATATAATTACTAAGGACAGGTTCACAGATGGCAGGCACCTTGCAAATGTTTGGAGTTCTTTAAATTTTCGGAGGTTCTGCCCCCTTCATCAGAAAGTTAGGAAGACATTTCCAGTGATCGGCTAGCCAGTGACTATATACATATACTAGATTAATTAGAACATTTAAAAGGACTGGAAAGAAGGATAGAAATTTGGTAACTTACCTGAAGTGTAAAGTTACCAGGCACTAGCTTAGTACAGAGTTAAATTCTTGGAAGAAACTGCCCTATTTATCATTCCAAGTGACTGCCAGCTATCAACTGGGCAGTCAAAATTTCTGTGTGGATAACTTTTGTTAAACAATAGTGAATTTGATGGGGAATTTAGTTGTGTTGTAGTCAGTGAGGGTCATCTCAATTCTAGGACCAGGTTAAGGCTTGAGTGGGGAGGAATTTACATGTTGTTGTTCCAGTTGCTGCTTATTTTATGGTAAAATTTGTTTTTGAAGGAGAAGTAGTTTATGTTTAGCACAAACTGGTCAAGGGAAATAAAAAAAATGGGTGTTTGTGAGGGAGTTCAGTGGCCTGCAAGTGACGAAGTATTTAAGTACCAACAGGTCATTAGTGTGTATAAGGGGTCAATATCTATGGCAACCAGTAGTGTTTCCTGCGGAAGTGCTTTGTGTAATTCACAGAGAAGATGGTTGGTGTTCTGAATGAAAGATGGAAAATTTTCCCCAATTGCTGGAAGAAATCATTCACCAAAGTGGATATCCTTTCAGTGGGGAAATTGTATCACACAACAATTGTGTGACCAGAGACGCCAGATTTATATATTCCCTAATGATTTTTTTGTGTGTGAATAAAGTTGAGATTTTTTATTATTTTATTAAAATAATACTAAAAGAGGATTGTATTGACTTTGTATATAACTACAGTTTCAATTTATTGGCTTTCATTGTTTGTACTACCTTAATAATTTCTTTGTTACAAAAATGTTAAATATGATACAAAATATTGATTTCAGTGAAAAACACATAATATTTATTGAAATATTTCTTGGAACAGTCTGTTAATATGATTATTATTTTCATGAATTTGAAATTGAAAGTTTTGTTTTATTACTTATTTCAGCAAGAAATGGAAATGAATAAAGACCTATCAGACATGAGGCAGGAAACTATGGCTAGAGTTGTTTTGGCCATGAAAGAGGTAAATATTTGAGTAAAATCACAAAACTTTGCTGTATTCCTAGGAAGTCGCTGGTACTTAAAAGAGTAAATGAGAAGAGATCTATGTTCACAAATAATTTTAAGATAAATACAAACTGGACTGGACTCTTCCCAAGCAGTAAATTATTTTCAACAGGTCATCAAAAGACACACAGAAGGATTTCCTTAGTATGGAAGAAGAAGAGTGCGTACAACATGACAAATATGTGGAACTTTTAAAATGCTATAAAGTTAAGCTTTAGTGTCCAAATAATGTCCTTAAACAAATCTATAAAAACATATATCCTAAATTTGTGCTGGGTGCTGAGATTTTAATTTTTATTTGAAAATTAATATTTCGATCTACTTGGTATCAATTACTATTTCAGGCTGGAGAATATTGTGAAAATTTCAAAGAGTCATCGTATTTGTGGCTGGAAGACAGAAACATTTTTCTGCATCAGTTTGTAACTTATGGGCGTCAGTTAACTCCCGAGGAAGTAGAAATGGTAGCAATGGGATCTGAAGGAGCTCCAGAGGAACACAGTCCCACCTTAGCACAATTTAAAGAAAAGGTACTATATATTTGTATTGTAACGATTTTCCTAAAAATAGTTATAATATTTTGAGAGGTGTAGTAACCATCAAAACAAGAAAGTAAAGTCCAATAAAAATGTGTGTGGAAACACATACTTTCTGAGGTCTGCACACTTGTTCATAGGAGAGGTTCAACCTGATGTCCATTCATGACACTTGTTACAGTAAGTACATAATCCACAGATGTAGTTTTTGCTGTCATGGCACATCCTCCAACAAAATAGGCAATATGTTAACCATAAAAAAGTGAGCCAAATTTAGTATTCGTGGTAGGATGTATGGCCCTAGTAATTCATCACTAAGAACACCTGCTCATATGTTGATGCCGAAATAATGTTGTGTTCATTTTGAAATGGCATAGGGAATGCTGAATACGATATGGATACAGAAATTGTTCATGTAGTAGCTCTTAGACAAGATCACTCACGCCTTCTGCTGCTGCCACACACCGGATCCAGGTATTTCATCCAATACATATTGCACATGTTCCTTCCTCCATCTGAGGTGTGAAGAGTGATCAAAGTCCTCCATTGTTCAACTTGTAGGGTGCTAGAGAACTAGTGTACTTAAGACATATTCACCAACTTCATCCAATATTGACAAGAGTGCAGATCTCAGAAAGTTGTTTATATAGAAGATCAGAATGGAAAAAACAAACCCAGGGAACCCCACTTATTGGTGGTTGCTCTACTGCTCTACAGCCTGGTTCTTTGCCAGGACTTAATGTGAGATCCATCGACCCTGCATATTTGAAACTCAGCCTCACCTACAATTTATTCATCACATTCATCACATGTTTTCAATTTCAAAATGAGAAAAAAATGCTTCTGTTGGCTAAAGGCAATGAAACAAAATTTATATTTAGAAAATTGTCATATTTGAACCTATGACAACAATGAAGCACTGTTGCAATAGTCCTCCACAAGCATTTGTTGTGATTCAGCAGCCAAGTTTTTTTAAACAAAAGCAGAAAAGCCAAGCTTCCAGAATATTATTATTTTTGGCAAAAAACTAAACTTGATTACCAAATGAAATCTATTTTGTATTAAATAAGCACTGACTATTGTTGACAAATGACAAACTGAATAAAATAAAAATGTGTGTACATAGAAGCTTTATATGATAACTAATGCCATTTATGAGAAAACATGAGATTTAAACTCATACACTGGTTATACTAATAACTCTGTGGTTTGCCGTTGATATTTTAATATTAGGGGAGTCAGTAGAAGACTTGGAAAACATAATAAATAGCATTAACATGGTCCTGGAGGAAGATTCCTGGGGGATGAGTACAATGTGAGGATAAAGAGAAGGAAAAATCAAGGTGGAATAACAAAAGGGATATTTTGATGGAAGTTAATGAATTCTGTTACTTGGGAAGCGTAATAACTAGGGTTGGTAGAAGTATAGTAGACATAAAGAAAAGGATAACATAGACAAGGAAGGCTTTCATGAAAAAGAGGAATTTACTTACGGGTAATATAAGTGTGAATATTAGGAAATCGTTGTAAAATGGAGCATGGCATTATATGGGTGCGAAATGTGGACAATAGGAGTTGCGGAAAGGAAAAGAATAGAAGCCTTTGAAATGTGGTGCTATAGGCGAATGCTGAAAATCAGATAGATGGATAGAATCACTAACGAGTGAACAGTATGGAGGACGTTGACCAAGAGAAGGGATAGGCCATGTTTTGAGACATTTAGGTTCTTGTAAAATTAGCATTAGAGTGAAGTATGTGGTGTAAGAACAGAAGGCCAATGATGGAATACATAAAGCATATTAGAGAGGATGTGGTAGTTATGTGGAAATAAAAAGGCTTGTGTAAGATATACTAACCTATAATTTTAATTTTAGCATGAAGGGATGCATCAGACCAGTCTTAGGACTGAATACCACAAAAACAACAATATGCCAAATATTTTCAGTGTTTCTTCTTCTATTCCTCTCTATGCTTAACATGTGCCCTTTTTCGTCATAATACTATGCTGAGCACATGATTCAAAGTGAATTTCCTATCTTTAATCATTATCCAATGAATTACTTCTTCACATTTCAAATATATCATTCAGTGTTGTTATAAATATTTTTTTTTGCAGATTGATCAGTATGAATTACTGCATGCAGATATTGTAAAAATGGATTCTGAACAAGTATTTTCAGGATGGTTTAGGGTTGATCTGCGGCCATTTAAACGAGAACTTCTGAAATGCGTCAATCAGTGGAGCAATTTAATAAAGAATTATTTACATGACCATGTTATCAATAGGTATTATTTATTTTTAGTTTTTATTTATTTGAAGGTGTGCATTTTGAAATTAACAGATTTCATGTACACAGAATCTGTAGTCCAATGGTAAGGTAATTTAGTGAATCACACAAAATTATTACTGTTCCCATGTGATTTCCTGTTTTGAAACATATATTTTCTATATTGACACAATGGAAGTGTACTTGTGTATACCAATAGAAACTTGTGTGTACATGCTGTAATTTATGTGCCTCCTACAATCTATTTTCAACAATATATGGACATCTTCAGATATGTTTCTTGCAAACACTTAAAAAAAATTGGGATGAATAAAATGTTGAATGTTTTAGTGTTAAAGTAGCAAGCTGAACATTGTACAGAGTTCAAAATACATGTTCATAAGCTCAAACCCCATCTTAACATGATTACCATAATCCTCAATATATTGCTGCCCTTCAAATTTCTATAACTATTAAAGCTAATCTGAAAACTATTGAGACCTAAGCTAAAATCCCCTCTCTTATATTCCAACCGTCATTATGAAAATGCTAAAGCACTTATTCCTGAGTTCCACCAGCAACTACAATAAATTAATCAGCACCAATACTTAAAAACACAGCAGCCTTCAATGATAAGAACTACATTGCCTTTTAAATTTTATGAATTTCATCAAAGCAGGAAATTAGATGTTTATATAAAAATTGAACTATATTTTATAAATTACATATTTTTTAATATAACATATAGTCTCAAAATTAATCTTTTAAACAGTTTATTTAAAAATTAAACTTTATTTCAGCTTAAAAGAATTGCACGATTTTATTGAAGATGCAGACAGAGTTTTGTTGACACCTGTTCTAGAAGGTGATTATGATGCATTAGTCAAAGTAATGGGATATTTGTACCAAGTAAGAGAGAGAACTCTGCAATATGATAATTTATTTGACCCTTTGAAAGAAATAATGGATTTACTGAAGCTATATAATGTTGAATTTTCTGAAGAAGTCCACCAACAATTGCAGGTAATGGTTTAGAATTATGTAAAAACTTACCATAAAAAATTTGAGGATAGCTGCATGAAGTGATTCATTCAGGTTCAAGTAAAGTCACATCATAATAATATCAAAGTAGCTGTAGAAAATATTGATATTAATATTACAAAAGAAATAATAAAACAATGGGTCCATTGATGACATTAACAATTATAGACCAATTTCATACTTTAGAGGTTTGTCTAACTCATGAAAAAATTATTTTATCACAGAATTTTTAAGTTGATGGCTACATTTTTTATTTTATTTTATGGTTTTAGAAACAAAGGTATTTTTCAAACATCTGGAAGCATATTATTAACCCTTGACTATAGAGAGTGTGCTAATGGCATACTATTAGATATTTGAAAGGTTTTTAACGTACTGAATCATGAAATTCTTTTTCAATTTGATAATATTGGCATCAGAGGGATCCACAAAAAATGGATGGGGTTATAAACTTGGCGATTCATATGGTTCTATTTTTGACCCCATACATTTTTAATCATTTTCAATGATTAATCAGGGACTGTACATCTAAGAAATTGTATGCTGATTATAGCAGTTGATAATTTACTGATATGTGTTCATACAATTTCAAAGATATTGTAAATGTATCTTGTACTTCAGATTGTGACAGTAAATTCTATGGATGAATAGTTCTCGGGATTCCCGTCGGGTGATGTGAAGAAGATCGTGGTGTCAGCCATAGAAACGTTGTGGATTACAAACGACATCACCTGACTGGAATCCCGAGAATTCTTCATCCAGCATCTTTGTTGGGAAAATCTATGTTCTCTATTAGTAAATTCTATATTTATAAAATATTAATTATGCCAGTGTGACCAAGCTCCTGGCATTATGGATATTAGGTAATATGAGGTGGATTATACTTGTAAAGTATTATCAGTTTGCTACTTCTTAAGAAGTAATAGGACAAACAAAACTTTTTTAATGAAAATGTACTAAACTCTCTTCACTCAGTAATGTCATTTTTGGAAGAACTTGACAAAAAGCATAGATGTTTTTAAAATGCATGAAAGGGCAATCTATATTATAAATAATTTAAGGTCAATAAAATTATGTTAAATACACTAAATTAAAATAGAATCATGACTCTTTCAAGTCTACACATTAATCAAACAGTGATATTTAGAAGTGACTACCGAACTAAAGAAGGACATAAAATCTAATACTCATATTCATTACTGTAGCGCTCTTCAGTGCTCTGATATCCACATGAACTTTAGTTGAACAACAGCTCACCAAGCGTGTAATCAATGCAGGAATTTTTATGCACAATAAAATGATTAATAATATAAAAAGTTGCAAAGGTGAACATTGTAAAAGAAACCTCTTTGTTCCTGGTGAAGTTATTTCTACTTGGCCAAATACTATCTGGCAAGACTATGAAAATACACTCAATTAATCCTACATACTTTACTTCTAATGTATATGTCAAACATGAATTTGTATAAAATAATAAACCTATATAATATACCATCGACTGCTGTATTTACAGTAGTAAATAATTTAAACTTATTTACAAAATGTACTTTTTCTGTATATGTATATGTGTATATGCATATATACATAAAGAATGTAAAGATAATGCTACATGTCAAAATAATTAATAAATTTGGTAAGTAAAGAAGGACAGAGAATTAAATTTATAATAGGTATCTCTATCTTGGGAAGCAACATATCAAATGTTTGAAGCCCTGAGTCCCTTCCTCAGGATAGAATGTCTGAATGGTGTCATGGCTAACCCTTAAGTGTCTTATTCAAGCCCCAGCCCACCAACCATTATATGGCTAGTATATACATTGCTATCAACATACATGACATGTCCTACACCATTATACTGTAATGGTTCAATGGAAAAATAAAACTACAAAATAATGTATCACAAATGCAATTATTGTTAACACAGGAATTACCAGAAATGTGGAACAATACAAAGAAAATATCAGCAACTACTAAACTTAATGTAACACCATTAATTACTGCTGAAGCCAATTTGATAAGAAAGAGGATTAATTTGTTCGATTTGAAACAAACTTTGTATATGGAGACATTTCGTAAGCTGCCACTGTACAAGTTAGTTGAAATTTTACTTCTTGTTAATTTGAGTGCCAATTTGTATTATTAGCAACTAGCTAAATGCTGTATGTCATTTTATTAAATAATAAACTGATGCTTTAAAAATGTCAAAATATAAACATTTAATATTTGAAAAAAAGAAAACATTTTTTCTGCCTACAGATTTGAGAGTTATATTATCATTATTATTAATATTATCATTAGTACCATGATTATATAGTCCAAAATTTTACCTACCAGTGATCGGTCATTAAAAAGTACATTACTTACTTATGGTTAGTGTGGCTATTTCTACCTCAGTGCTGATACATGGTTGATGTTACATGGTAACACATGTAAAAAATTTTTTTTTGCAAAGAGCTATAAAATCCGTATGAGGCCAAAGAGTCCCGCCTCCCCCATGACAAGTATGGTCAATCCCAGCCAGCCAACACACAAAGCAGCAGAATTGTTCTGTTCCTGGCCTAACTGCCATTGCTCAATCTGCACTCCAAGCAACAAAAAAGGACTGTCTAAACAGAAGTTGAGTCATTGATACCAAAAATCATTGAGAACATGCTCCCCAATTTACATCCACTTTTCACTGTTCATCGACAGCTTGCACACTTAACTTCATGTATCATGGCTATACGTTCCATACTCCTTGACAGTTTTATCCTCTTTTTGAACACCTGTCGCATGAGAAATAATCAGGGACAGTACACATTGTCCTCAAAGACAAGATAGATTGTTTACCATAGACAAGACTGTCATGAAGGTAACAGAACTGCAACCATAGTTAAACTTGACATAACTCATTCAATTCAACTTCCATAACTGAACAAGCTGGAATCCAGCAATTAGAAGAATCCTGTTCTTATTCACTGTTATTCTACTTTAAAGGCATTAGGGCATATTGAGCCAATGATACTAATTTGTGCTTTATGATACTTTAAAATATTTGTAAAAATTTTCCTTGTGAATAACTGATATGCATGTATAAAAACCATAAGGTTTAGCTATGAAGCATTACTTAACATAATTTATGCTATATATTTAATTATTTACACTACATGTATATGCCTTCAAAGATAAATTAATAAAATAAGTTTAAAAAAATACAATAGCCATTTTTTTAAATTGAGGTATGATTGTTTTAAAAAAAATTCTAATGAAATTACTATTCCCAATCATTGTTTTCAGGTATTCTTGTGATGATGTATATGACCTTTTGAGTAATACTAACAATTTCCTTGACATAATGGAAGAAGAAATGAATCAACTTTTGGATAGAGCAAACTTATTTGATGTTAATGTTCCTGAATTTAAACAAATTAAGATATGCCGGAAAGAATTAACATTGTTGAAAGTAAGTGTGATTAATAAAAAGTAAACTTAATTAAAATAAAAATGATTTATTAATTCATCAATTTGATATCTTTAATTTTTTACAGGTGCTTTGGGATTATATTTATGTTGTGCGGTCTAATATTGACGATTGGAAAACAACACCATGGAAAAAAATTGATGTGGACAATATGGATCAAGAATGTAAAAAGTTTGGGAAAGAACTAAGAGGCGTGTTTAATTTTGTTCTTAATAATATTAATGTTGATAATAAATTGGATAGGAAAGAGATATAGAGAAAGATCATTCACCTAGCTTAAATTGATAGGGGTCAACTAGTAGTGAAGTATGGAAATGTAAATTTTTAAAGACCTGGTATACATATAAATTATATATTGGACAAGTCACACAATGCATAATGGATAGAAAGAAAGATAGAAATATTTGGGAGAAAGGCAGGTAATTCGCTCTTTGAATCATATGTACGGCATATATATATATAAATTAATGAAACGTTTGTAACATGATGAAGTCACAGGTTTTTGGATATTAGGATAGTAAATGAGGGAGAAAGATAGGAAATATGCTTTGAAACATATGTTTGGCACAGAATTATGCTCAGAGAAAGACATATGTCAAGTGTAGAGAAGAAAGGAAGAAGGAAGAAAGACTGAAAATACTCGGCGCCGCTGGGACTCGAACCCGGATCATCACAGAGCCTCCGCTGTGGCCACAGAGCGCCTTGACCATTAGGCTATGTCCCCGGTGCGTCGAAGATAGTCAGTCTTGGATATATATATGATGTATTTAGTTGGGATATATATATATATATATATATATATAAATAAATAAATATAAAACAAAAGGGAAAGGACAGAGAGATAGAAAGAAGGTGACTTACCTGAGGTTCATAGATGGTAGACACCTTGTGAAGTTTAGAGTACTTGAATTTTCGGAGGCACCACCCCCTTCATCAGAAAGTTAGGAAGACATTTCCAGTCGTCGGCTAGCTGACTTGGACAGTTGCATGGAAATTTGTATGTGGAAACATTTTAGAAACATAAGGTAGAGGGATTGCTTGGAAACATTCCATAAGTTGAATTAATTTCAATTCATTTACAGTTTTTGTATAATACTTATCTGATACTTTCCTCTTTCATTGTCCATAGCCATCCTACTAAAACATGTGTCCACGACACTCAACCAAAATAATGTTACTGACAGTTTATTTTCACATATAAAATAATTTAGCACATTTCATCTGCATAGTAATTAATATGATGATTTCAATTGAGGACATACTGCCTAGAATACAAGTTCAGCCTTTCCATCTTAATTTTTTGTTTGTATTTATTTGTAAAATTATCTCTTTTATTACATTCATTATTCTCTGAAAAATATATTTTCCATTATTTTAAGAATTATGATTTAATTAATAAATTTACAATTATCTTATTAGAAGATGAGAACATCCCAATGGGCTACACAAGAAATAATTCTAATTTTTTTTAGTATTAATTATATATATGTTTAATCAAAATATTACAAATTGTACAGTTAAAAACTGTCTTCCAAATTATTTAAATACCTAAAATATGATTGTTCTATTAATCAATGGTATACTTATAGGGTTGGACAAAGAAATGAGAGTATGGGATGCTTATGTAAATTTAGAAGCAACACTTAAAAATTTGTTAACATCGCTACGAGCTGTTACTGAATTACAAAATCCTGCTATAAGAGAGCGCCATTGGAAGCAACTCATGGAAGCAACAAAGGTAAGTCATCTTTAATTGTGAATTTCTTCTTCTACTTTTATGGGTTATGGTTTCCATAATATACTACAACTTCTCTGAAAAATAAATTGTAGATAACTATTGGGGAATACTAGAAATATTTTTTGAGGAGTGACTTCAGAAATATACCACATTAACAGTCCTGTGTAGATACTGTCAATTTCAATGCACCTCGCTGCATACCAGCCACAGATAATATTTAATGAATATATAAATTACACATGATATATATTCAGTACTGAGGATAGTGTGCCTTCATTTGAATCCTGACTTATTCTGTTACATAACCTAGTATTTTACTATCAACTGTTTTGCAACTTTTTTGTAACCAGTTGCTCATATAAAGTCTCATAGTTATGATGTGTGTAATGTGTGGCTGTATAACATGTCATTTTCAACCTCTGCTAATAATTTCAAACCTTACTTTAAGACATTACTGTTATCACATTTGGAAATTGACATTTTATGCAGCATAAGTCTTCAATTCTATGCAATAGTTCATTTCATTACTTTGCTTAATGGACAATATTCCATGATTTATGAATTACTTTGTAGGTCCAATTTCATATGGATGATTCAACTACATTATCTGATCTTTTGGCTCTAAATTTACATAAATATGAAGATGATGTTAAGAATATTGTGGACAAATCAGTTAAAGAAATGTCTATGGAGAAAATATTGAAGGAATTAAATA
This sequence comes from Eucriotettix oculatus, assembly GCA_034510155.1. Lineage (NCBI taxonomy): Eukaryota > Metazoa > Arthropoda > Insecta > Orthoptera > Tetrigidae > Eucriotettix > Eucriotettix oculatus. Next base: position 85,701,019 of record CM067378.1, on the reverse strand, counting down.
TAACTTGGACTGCAATGGAGTTTGAATATGATATTCACCCACGGACTAATTGTATGGTCTTGCGACCTAGTGAAGAATTAGTAGAAACACTTGAAGACAATCAAGTAATCTATTTTTTAACAGTTCAAATATATTATTTTGCCACTAGTTCTACAGTAGTTTTTATTACCATATTTGGCATTTGTGTTTGCAACTTTTCAAATTATTATTATATTAGCATGCCTTAATCAATTTTTTTTGCCACTTGAAGTAAATACTTATAATTAATAAACCATAAATCAAATTATTTTGGTATATTTATTAAAGTGTGTATTTATCATTTGTGGGGGAAAATATGAAAGGTTGTGAGAATATTGAAAAAGACAGATATAAACTTAAATAATTCTTTATATAATATTTCCTTGTTTAAGAAGAATCATGTTATTCATTAAATATATCTGATTTGTAATGAGAAAATAATAAAACTATTAACTTTTCGTAACATACTGGAGTATAACAAAATAAATATTGCTTTGTAATTTATGTAGTGCCTAGTGATTATTGTAAATTAGATATATTTTCTTATCTTGTGAATAATTTCAACTAGGTACAACTGCAAAATCTCATGAGCTCAAAATACATAGCCTTCTTTCTAGGAGAAGTATCTGATTGGCAAAGAAAGTTGTCAAATGCTGATCAAGTTATATCCATATGGTTTGAAGTTCAAAGAACATGGATGCATTTAGAGAGTATATTTATTGGATCTGAAGATATCAGAAATCAGTTGCCTGAGGATTCACAAAGATTTGACAGAATAGATAGAGATTTTAAGGTAATATTAACACAAAGGACATGTGCGTGGATTAATAATTTTATTTTGCAACTTTCTTCTGTAATTGCTGCTGAAAGCGTCCAGTCTTGACATTCTCCTCACTATTTTGTAATTGGTGTGGAAATGACAAGTCTCAATTTAAGATAATTCAACCTGTCTTTCCTGTACATGCAAATTAATTAATTTGACAATTGAACATTTATATATTGTTCTATATATTATATTATAATTTCTATCTTTGTCAGTCTATTGAGAAAGGTGAGAGATAATCTCCATGTTCTGAATTAAGCTTTTCTAGTTATTTGACCATGCTTTGTACCAAAATTTCACTTAAAAGCATAATGCTTTATCAAGGCTAGACCATAATTATCACCCTGTCCATCCGTTTGGCTTATATGGCCATGGATATCTAAAGTAACCTCACACATGGCCCCTTGTTATGTAGAATCCTTTCTATATTGAATAAACTTGTTTGCTCAGATAAGTTGAGATCATTGCTTTGTGTATTTTCTGGATTGAGTATGTCATTTACTTAGCCTGCATATATTTGGCTTCCATGTTGATGCCGTGATGTCATCACAATATGTTCTGCAACAACGGACAAGTTGTACTGGCATAAGCAAAGAGATAAGAATTAGAAAAACTGTAACAACTGGAGGTGCTTCAAAGTTTCAAAGAAGAAATCAAGACTAGATTAATGGTGAAAGGAGAAAGAAACAAGAGAAATGGGCACACTTGAGGGAAGAAATGACTAGAACAGCCAATGAAAAAGTAGGAAGAATAGCTCAGGCCATAGGAAAGCAAGAATAACATAAGAAATAAGCAGTACAGTAATAGATAGGATGTGCAAAGCAGCCAAAGATGCTTGGCTTCAACAGAAATGCAAAGCAGTTGAAGATTTTAGGCACAGGACAATTTCTTTAGTAACTCATGTATGCAAAATATGAGTGAAAAAATATATAGGAGGATGGAACGACAAATAGAATGTGAGTTAGGATATGATCAGTTTGGTTTTAGGAAGAATGTACGGATAAGAGAATTAGACTGTCCATCTAATTTTAGAAGACAGGATCAGGAAAAACAGGCCTACGTTCATGGAATATGTAGATTTTGGAATATGTAGCCTTTGGTAATGCTAACTGGAACAAACTATTAAGGGTTTTGAAGATGACAGGATTAAAATATCGAGAAGGATATCCTACAGAAACCTAAATCAAGTCTGTCTCCCATGCTGTATAACTTATATATTGAACAGGTGATGAAGAAAGTTAAAAATTAGTATGGAAAGGGAATCAAACTGCAAGTAGAAGAAATAAAAACGCTAAGGTTTTCTGAAGACATTGTATTACAAGAAGACTTGGAAAATATAATAAATGGTATGAACGTGATTCTGGAGGAAGAGTAAAACATGAGGATTAAATAGAGGGAAAACAAAGTTGATGAAGTGTAGTAAATAGTGGACTAACAAAGGGTGTTAGATTGGGAAGGGATATTTTGAAGGAAGCTAAGGAATTCTGCTACTTGGGAACTATAATAACTATGGAGGGTAGAAGTGTAATAGACATAAAGATTAGGGTAGCACAGGGAAGGAAGGCTTTTGCAAAACAGAGTAATTTACTATGGCTAATATAATATCATTACTAAAAATGTTTGAATTGAGTGTGAAAGGATTGCACACAATAGGTTAGCAAGGAGGGTTACATCAGGTCAGTGATTACCACAACGACAATACAACTGAAGTAAAAATGGAATCCAAATCAAGGTTTTGATAAACTGTAGCACATAGGCTTGATATGTTGGGTGTATGAAGAGTTGTACACTGATGCTATTGGTCAGTTGCTTCCGAAATCTGTTCTAGGCCTGAAGTTGTGTACGTCGATTTCCTCTCAGCAAGCCCTGATCTCCCATAATTGGAAGTGCAAGAGACGCACCAACAGCTCAATTTACCTAATACTAATTTCTCTATGATTTTCCCTGCCATCACTTTTAGGTGAATGCCAGGTAACATCCTCAAACTACAGCACAGCCCTAGTCACCCCTTGGTTATTTTGTTCTTCTTTCCACATCTCTTCTTACTGTCCCTTTGCATGCTATTAAAGGGGAGATCCACACAATAAATAAATAAAACATCAAAATAAACTATAAAATTACTAAAATCTAAAAATTTGGTTCGTGGCATTAATGTAAATATGGCCATTAGAGCACATTTATGTTACACATTTATTGCATGTTTTTTTTAAATAAGCCTGTTAATATAGGAAATGCTCAGGGATATATCAAAAACTCCAAATGTTGTAAATGCGACAAATAAGCCGGGGTTATATGAAAAACTTGAGTTTATACAAACTCAATTGGTTATTTGTGAGAAAGCACTAGCAGAATATCTGGAAACAAAACGGCTTGCATACCCCCGTTTCTACTTTGTATCTTCAGCTGATTTGCTTGATATACTGTCCAATGGAAACCAACCTGAGCTAGTATGCAGGTAAATAAATTTTATTCATTTAAAATAAACTTTTCCAAAATAAAAGTAAGAACTGAGTTACATACCTTTGTTGGGCAGGCATCTAACGAAACTATATGATTCAATGGCTAAATTAAAATTCACCCAGGAAGGAGGTAAGAATTCAAAAATGGCTGTTGGAATGTTTGCCAAAGATGGGGAGTATGTAAAATTTGATGGGATATGTGACTGCTCTGGAAAGGTAAGTAATATTTATTTTCACAATTTAAAAAAAATGATTACAGGTAAATAGCTAGAAGTATGAAAAATAATTGTGTAAAAATATATTCAACATCAGATAATAAATAATTGTATTAGATATATAATTTCCAATATAAATGGATTAATTTGATTTAATTGAAAAATATAAATTTATTACTTTCATTTATAATTAATCTTTTAAATTTGTATTCTTTTAATTGTTAAAATAAAAATGGATCATTCTTGTCCAATAAGAAAAAATAATAAATCTGTGAAACAGAGTTAAAAAGAGTTAAAACGTAAGGTGTCAACACTCAGTTGTAGTTGTTCTGTTGGTGATATCAGAATATATAAGTTTTCACAACTTTAGATAAAATGAATTTCTGTAAACCCCATTGTTATTAGGAACACAAATGTTGGCTGCCTGCTCAATAATGGTGGTTGTTATATTTTTAGGTGGAGATTTGGTTAAATAGGTTAACAGATGCAATGCGACGCACATGTCGTTATGCCTTTGGTGAAGCAGTTATTACTTATGATGAGAAGCCTAGAGAACAATGGTTATTTGACTATCCGGCACAAGCATCTCTTTGCGGTACACAGATATGGTGGGCTACAGAGGTAAACATGGCATTTGCTCGTTTAGAAGAAGGTTTTGAAAATGCTCTGAAGGATTATCAAAAGAAACAAGTAAGCATTAGTCATCAGAATCTATGAGTACACAACATACTCAAGTATATTTTATGATAAAAATTATTTCTTTCCAGATTTACCAATTAAGTGTTCTTATTTCCTTATTACTTGGTGACCTAACAAAGGGTGATCGCCAAAAGATTATGACAATATGTACTATTGATGTCCATTCAAGAGATGTAGTTGGTAAATTAATACTCATGAAACTTGAATCTTCATCAGCATTTCAGTGGCAGTCCCAGCTAAGACATAGGTAATTAAAAAATAATAATGTAAATCTATGATGGATCAATAATGGAATTTATTAAAGTTATAATGTTATTAATTTTTACTGTTTATTTTAATATTATGCTTAAATACTTATTTTTAATAGCTAAATAAATAAATAAAAAAGTATCTTGGCATTAATACCTAATATATAGTTAAGTCAGAAATGTCATGTTAGCTGGAATGAATTTAAATTAGGCTTTCAGTTATTAATCATATGATTTTAATATTAGCTTTTCTATTCTTTCATAGATGGGATGAAAAAGTCAAAGATTGTTTCTGCAACATATGTGATGCCCAATTTCGATATGCTCATGAATATCTTGGATGCACTCCTCGTCTTGTTATAACACCTCTCACTGATCGCTGCTACATTACTTTGACTCAAGTATGATTTCTATATTCTTGATCAATTTATTATTCTTTATTTATTAATTAAAAATTACAAAATATTTATATATTTTACATATCATTACTGTACAATTTATCTTTACTTTCTTATGTTTTTGATATACAAAAATAAAAACATAAAATAGTTTATACTTTTGTGGTTCAAAATAATTATAGTGTACACACATCAAGGTTTTAGCACATATATATATTACAATGGTATATATATTAAAGGGGATAGAGATAGAAAGTAGGTGACTTACCTGAGGTTCGTAGATGGTAGACACCTTGTGAGTTTTGGAGTTCTTTAAATTTTTGGAGCCACCGCCCCCATCATCAGTAAGTTTGGAAGACATTTCGGCTAGCTGATCACTGGAAAAAATATATATATATATAATTCCATTTATGAGCTTGGCTTGTCTGTGCTGTAGAACCTTCATCTCAAACTATTTACACTGTCTGCAATAAAATATGCATATCACATAAAGTTCAATTTTCCATTATGATTTATGGTTTCAGTCTTTACATTTAATAATGGGAGGTGCACCAGCCGGCCCTGCCGGCACTGGTAAGACTGAAACTACAAAAGATCTTGGAAGAGCTATGGGAATAATGGTTTATGTATTCAATTGTTCAGAACAAATGGACTACAAGGTACATATGAAGATCAAATTATACAGAGAACTATATTCTACATATTTCTTCTATCAATTTTATGATTTATATATTATGTAACAAATGAAGTTGCTACTAAAACAATGAACATTAATATTTTCTCTTTTTCTCTTTGGGAAGGGATATTTTGTCGGAAGTAAAGGAATTCTGCTACTAGGGAAGTGTAATAACTAAGGATGGTAGAAGTATAGTAGGCATAAAGAGTAGGATAGCACAGGTAAGGAAGGCTTTAATGAAAAATAAGGATTTACTTACAAGTAATATAAGTGTGAATATTAGGAAATCATTGCCAAAAATGTTCGTATGGAACATGGTCTTATTAGGTGCGAAACATGGATGATAGGAGTTGCGGAAAGGAACAGAATAGAAGCCTTTGAAATGTGGTGCTATAGACGAATGCTGAAAATCAGATGGGTGGATAGATTCACAAATGAGGCACAGAATAGGGGAACAGCAAAAAATATGAAGGATGTTGAGTAAGAGAAGGGATAGATTAATAGGCCACATTTTAAAACACGAGGGTCTTGTAAAATTAGCATTAGAGGGAAGCCGAGGATGGGAAATGCTAAGCAGATTGGGGCGGATGTAGGTTGTGCTAGTTATAATTAAATGAAAAGGCTTGCCCAAGGGTTGGTTAGCATGGAGGGTTGCATCAGACCAGTCTTAGGATGGAATACCACAACAACATAATAAGTTAAGCAACTTTAGTGTATGATAAAATATAATCCTTCATAAATATTTATGATTATTAAATAATTATAAATTGGTTGACTTGAATTAATGATAAATTCTAGGAAATTATTTTGAAAATGTATAGTTTACATCTACATTTATTATATTTCTCTGCAACAGAAGTGTCCTGTATGTAAAATCATTTTTGTGAAAATGTTAGTAATGTTGGCCTTTTTTTTTATCAAACTAACCATTGATCTCATTAATTTACTTAGCTTTAAATATTGCATGCAAATGACACTTTATAGGACACTTTTTTTTCCTACAGTCATGTGGAAACATATACAAAGGACTCTCACAAACTGGAGCTTGGGGTTGTTTTGACGAATTCAATAGGATATCGGTAGAAGTTCTGTCTGTTGTTTCAGTCCAGGTTAAATCAGTTCTGGATGCCATTAAAGCTAAGAAAACAATGTTCAATTTTATGGGTGAATTTATTGCTTTAATCCCATCAGTAGGAATGTTTATCACCATGAACCCAGGATATGCCGGAAGGACAGAACTTCCAGAAAATTTAAAAGCTTTGTTCAGGTAAGCTTGATTCTTGTATTAAGCTGACATTTGTAAACAAGTGCACATTTTAAACAGTGTATGTCTATAATACTTTTATGAGAAACATTTTGTGTATATAGTATAGAAGTTTTGTTATATTATTTTTGTTTTAATATAAATTATAGCCAGTACCACTCCACTATTGAAATAAGGTGCAATTGTTTGTCAATAGATAACTTTGACCATATACCAATTAAGAGTCATTCACTCATATTTTACTAACATTTGATAAAGGCTTTCTTTCACAAAGGAAATATAAAGAATGTGACACTGTTTGCACTTGACAAATTTTCCAAAATAACTAGTTTAGGATAAAAGTATGTTTTCAATAATGTAATACTTACTGAACATTCCATATTTCATGTAAGAATGTCCTTAAATTGAGAAACAATAGCATTACTTCTTTCTAAAAATAAACATGCTAGTGTAAAATGAAAAAAAACCCAGCATTAATTACTTTGTAGATACAAGTAAAATTTCATTCAAAATTTTGTGGAAAATATCTGCTAAAAATGTATATTTAGTACATGATGACTATTATATGTTTACAAATTTCATATTTAGCCTTCTAAATCCAAATCCTTCAATCTGTATTTTTGTAATTCTTTTTTAACTTTAGGAAAATATGTCAAAATTATTGTATAGTTTATATATTACATCATTTATATTTTGGGTTATGGATGTATTACTTTTTATTTAATTAGTAAAGAAAATGATATTTATTCATTATTTTAGTGACATCTGGTATGTTTTGACCTAACAATGAAATATTTAATCCATAAACATTGTCATTTAACATTGTGATAATAATTAATATTAATAGATGTCTTATTACTGATGTGCATGAAAGTTGAATAATTTTGATGTTACAATTATCAATTTTTTTAAAAATGTTTCAGACCTTGTGCAATGGTTGTTCCTGATTTTGAGCTTATTTGTGAAATTATGTTGGTTGCTGAGGGTTTCCAAGAGGCTCGTCTGCTGGCAAGAAAATTTATTACCTTGTACACTTTGTGTAAAGAACTGTTATCTAAGCAGGATCATTATGATTGGGGACTGCGTGCCATAAAATCAGTTCTTGTTGTTGCAGGTTCTTTAAAGGTTTTTATATTATTTTATGTTTTATATTTTTACCCATTATATTGAATAGAATACTAATAAAATAGAGCCAATGGATTAAACATTTTAATAGAATAATAAGAATTACAAATAAATTATCATCTATTTAACAAGTGAAATTATTGAAATTTATTGTGTGAACAAAATGAATTAAATAGAAGGGAAATTTATGGTTCTAACATAGCTTTAAATCAGGGTCTTACTTTATGGTTACAATAAAATTTGGAATATGGCTTTAACCTTGGTTATGTGAGCTATGGATTATTTAACTTACTGACTGCATGAATCTGAAGTCAAACTGTAACCATGACTGAAGGCTGCATGAGTGTAGAGGAGACCTACTGCAACTAGCTTAATGCATCAAAGACGACAAAGCACATTCTGGGAATATTTACCACTCATTCTAGATGTTTCCTGGCTCTTGTTACCCAGGCTAATAATTTCAAACTAAGCATCTCAGTCAACTGCTGATCTCCTCCTACAAATACTTCTTCAAAGAATGCTTATTCTCTTGGCTCAAGCATTTATAAGCCTCTTGGATATTGGCTTTTCACAGTTGTGTGGGGTTTAGCCTGCACCAAGACAAAAATAGCTTTTGTCCTTGTAAATTTTTTCTCAGTCAATGTTAGAAATGTATGACAGATGGCCAGTAGCACCATCAATTCTTCATAGTCATGAATACATCTTTCAAACAATGCCCAACTCCTTAGTCTGCTGACACAATTTTGGAATGCTCATAGATATGTACTGAAATGCATTACATGAGGGTAAACTCATTATATTTATTTGATTCTATTTAATCAAATTTCTCCTACTGTTTCCATTTGACCATGACAATGGTACAATAAGAAGTTCCAGTTTGACCACCTTTGGAAGTACCACTAAATTTGTGATAAACTTGTTTGTAAAATGTGAAAAAATTCTGATTAATAATAATAATAATTAACCTGGGTACTTCTACAAAGTCAAGAGTTAGGATGATATTAGATGGACATAATAAATGTCCTAGTTCCTACTCATCTGTATGTTGAAATTTAGACTGAAACAATTAAATTGGTTATTTTTATAAGCTATATTTGCATATCTGGTTATATTTAGTTATCAAACATGAAAACAACTAATTTATTATAGTAAGTATACACTTTTCATTAAAGCGAAGTGACAGAGAAAGACCTGAGGATCAGGTACTGATGAGAGCTTTACGTGACTTCAACGTCCCAAAGATTGTGACAGATGATGTTCCTATATTTATGGGACTTATTGGTGATCTTTTCCCTGCACTTGATGTTCCTCGGAAACGTAATATAGATTTCGAGAAAAATGTGAGAGAAGCTGCAATTTGCTTGAAGTTACAACCGGAAGACAATTTTATTTTGAAGGTCAGTTTTAATTTTATTTCTTTGTAACATTAATTTCTATTTCTATTTTTCAATGATTTTCACTATCCCAATTTTGAACTACAAATTCTGTAGATATTTCAATAAATATGAGCTAGAATAGATTATTTACTATGTTAACCAATGATTTTTTTTAAAAGAAAGGTTCGCCAAGAAATTTCACAATTAAGATTTGCCATTGAAATGCAGGATTTAACAGTGAATATTAATCTCACATGTAATTCAGAATTGAATATGTTTAATTATCCTTAAAAATCATGGTTGCATTTCCATTTATTTGATATGGTGAAAGTAACACAGAATATAACTATAGAAGCTACAATTTTAATAAAACTTCCTGGTTTAATTTAAAAACAGTGAAATTTAAACTATATCAGTGTACATTATAAATTCCACTTCTCAACAAGCTAAGAGTGTTTTGAATATTTATAACTTGCCTATAAATACAATTATTCAACAGTTTTTAAACTGTTCTCTATGTTTCTTCCTAGATTGTGCAATTGGAGGAATTGTTAGAAGTTAGGCATTCTGTGTTCATTGTTGGAAATGCTGGAACTGGAAAAACTATGGTTTGGCGTTCACTTTTCAGAACATATCAAAATATGAAGAGGAAACCATATTATAATGACTTAAATCCTAAAGCTGTTACAAATGATGAGCTTTTTGGAATTATTAACCCAGCAACTAGAGAATGGAAAGATGGTAATGCTTTATTAAAGCAGACAATAAGTTTATTTAATTTTATACTAAAATGGCCATACTGTAACATTTGTTAGTTTTTTTTTAAATTGTACTTTTCCTTCAGAGCTCAGACAAACTTCTGTGTACCCTTTCTTTCAGCAACTACGACTGATGTGACATTGTCAGAATAATAGATACAGACAGGCAAGGTAGAGAGAGAGAGATTAGATAGCTTACCTGAAATTGATGGTCAGTGCCACTATGTCAGATAATATTAAGCAAGATTTCTTCAGGTGATGATGCAGCATTTCATACCATTGGATAGGCTTACCCATTAGACAATATGAAATATTTTTAACTGTTCAACATGGTAAAATTGGCCAAGTAAACTAGTAATTCTTTCTATCCTGTGCATAACAATTATTTTTACTATGCCAAATCAACCTTAGTTGCTTACTTATATGCAGACATATATATTTTAGCATTTCGAAGGTATGTTCCATTGCCTGTGGGATGTAAGTAATTTCTTTATGAATTGATTTTCAGTTTTTATTTTGATTTAAAATGTTGACAGCTATTGAAGTTTTGTTTTGATAAATTTACTTGACATTTCTGCAATCTGACTAATTGAAAATATTATTGTTCTTTACTGATGGATAACTAATCTGTACATGTTTCTAAAGGTTTAAATTTAATGTCTGTATATAATTAAACAATCGATGACCTTTTTTTAATCTGTATATATAATTTTTATTGTATTGTTTTAGTTTAACTGGGTTCATTTACTACTAGTGTTATCTATAGTTCCTTTCCCTCTTGTTACTTAAATATTTGAGATACGATGCTTCCCATTACTCTTTGTCACTCCACTGCCACTGGCAGGGATTCCTGGCTAACATTCTGTCTGGCAATAATTATGTGTGGGAAAGGAGTTGAAGTGTTACTTGTTGCCTCATATCTCTACCATATTATTGGACTTCTGAAGAAATTTTTATGTTTTAATATTTTTGTGGTCAGTTTTGTTTCCATATATGTTTTAAAAAATCTGTTCCAATATCACTGCCCTTAGGTTAATTTTCTGTACATTTACTTTACAGGGAGGAAAAAAAACCTGAAGAAGGCATAAAAATGTGCCAAAACGTTGTTACAAGTAAATTTTATAATAAAGGTCTGTGAAAGGTCATCAATTGTTTAACTGTACATGTTTCATTGAATTGCTTCATAAAATATATGCTTTTTATATAATGGTCCACATAATATTTTTATTCTGATGAATTATTTCAATTTAATAATTAACATTTTTAATATAGGTTTGTTCTCTGTAATCATGCGAGACCAAGCAAACTTAACAGGAGATGGTCCAAAGTGGATTGTTCTTGATGGAGACATAGATCCTATGTGGATAGAATCACTAAACACTGTAATGGATGATAATAAAGTGTTAACTCTTGCCAGTAATGAACGAATAGCTCTTACACCAATGATGCGACTTCTGTTTGAGATTTCAAACTTGAGGACAGCTACCCCAGCAACTGTTTCTCGAGCAGGCATATTATACATAAATCCTGCTGATTTAGGATGGAACCCGTAAGTATGTAGTTAATTTCAACAAAGTACAGTGAACTATATATATATATATATATATATATATATAATTAATGGGGAAAGGACAGAGAGATAGAAAGAAGATGACTTACCTGAGGTTCATAGATGGTAGACACCTTGTGAGTTTTGGAGAACTTGAATTTTCGGAGGCACCGCCCCCTTCATCAGAAGGTTAGGAAGACATTTCCAGTGATCGGCTAGCCGATCAGAATGCTAACCTCGAGAGGCGGTCCGAAAATTCAAGTTCTCCAAAACTCACAAGGTGTCTACCATCTATGAACCTCAGGTAAGTCATCTTCTTTCTATCTCTCTGTCCTTTCCCCATTAATTGTTTTAAACATGACAATGTCATTTCCTATCTCATATATATATATACCGACTCTGCCACCACACACACGCTATGGCGATACACTGCTGATTCGAGTCCTGGCCACATTGAATTTTTTCAGTCTTACTTCCTTCTTCCATTCCCTTCTACGCTTAACATATGTATTTCCTTGTGCATGATTCCATGCCGTACATATGATTCAAAGAGCGAATTTCCTGCCTTTCTCCCAAATATTTCTATCTTTCTTTCTATCCACATATATATACTCATGTAAGGATATGAATGAACTCCATGGCTGGCCACCACTTGGAATGAATGTCATATCCTCCTGAGAAAGTGGGCAGTTGCATCCAAAAATTTGAAGCATATGTACAACTTACAATGGTGACTGCCATCTTTAAACTTTAGGTAAGCCACCATCTTTCTTTCTTTAGAAAGAAGTTGAATATAGAAGCCACCATTCTGAGTTGTAAAAATAAAAATTTTTGGAGGCAATTGTTCCCTCTGTGAGAAAAGAAGAAAATGCATTTTGAATGATGGTCAGCTGGTTATCAATTTTTTAATTTTGATCTTTAATAATTTTTTATTATGTGCAATTATTGAATGAATTCATATAGCAGTGCTGATGAAGTAAATATTTCCTATTTTTATTTTATTTCTATAATCATGTTTGTAGTTTTTAATTCACCAAAGATTCCAAAGTAGTGTTGCAGATATTCAAAAGTAATGGGGAATAAAATTGAAATTATTTGCTTCAGATTTGTTACTAGCTGGATTGATACAAGAGAGCAGCAATCAGAGAGAGCAAATTTAATAATATTATTTGACAAATACGTCCCTCCATGTTTAGAATCTTTAAGACTGAGATTCAAGAAAATTACCCCTATTGCTGAAATATCTCACATTCAAATGCTTTGCCATCTGCTAGACTGTCTCTTAATACCAGCTAATACACCAGTTGATTGTCCTAAAGAATGGTATGAAATCTATTTTGTATTTGCTTGTGTATGGGCATTTGGTGCAGCACTGTTTCAAGATCAGGTAAAATGAATTTTCTTATGCTGTTTATTTCTCTCATTATTTCAGTCTAAGATAAAACTATTTTTTTACAGCTTGTTGATCACAGAGTTGAATTCACAAAATGGTGGGTTAATGAGTTCAAAACAGTTAAATTTCCTTCTCAGGGAACTGTTTTTAACTACTTTATAGACACTGAAACTAAAAAGTTATTACCTTGGACAGAAAAGGTCACTAAATTTGAGCTGGATTATGACATTCCATTACAGGTAAAAACATTTATGAATATTATTTATAGATTTTATGGCTTTCTTATTATTATTATTATTATTATTTTTCTTTTACAGTCCCTTTTGGTGGATACAAATGAAACAACACGATTACGGTATTTCATGCAGTTATTGATGGAAAAAAGGTTACCAGTTATGCTTGTTGGAGGAGCAGGTTCTGGAAAAAGTGTCATTGTATCCAACATGCTTGGCAGTCTTTCAACAGAAAACTATGAAATAACAAATGTCCCATTTAATTTTTATACAACCTCTGAAATGTTGCAAAAAGTTTTGGAGAAACCATTAGAAAAAAAAGCAGGCCGTAATTATGGGCCTCCCGGCAGTAAATTAATGGTGTATTTTGTGGATGACATGAATATGCCTGAAGTTGATACATATGGAACAGTTCAACCTCATACACTAATCCGTCAGTACCTGGATTATGGTCACTGGTATGACAGAATTAAACTGTCACTAAAAGATATTCACAATTGTCAATTTGTGTCATGCATGAATCCAACAGCTGGAAGCTTCACTATAAATCCTAGACTTCAGCGCCATTTTTGTGTATTTTCTGTAAGCTTTCCTTCAGGAGAGTCACTGAATTCCATTTATTACTCAATTCTAAGTCAGCACATTTCAAACCCAGCTATGAAGTTCAGTCCATCTATTGCTAAAATAACAACCAATGTTGTGACAGCTGCTTTAACTCTACATGGAAAATTAGGATCAGTGTTTCTTCCAACAGCAGTAAAATTTCACTATGTGTTTAACTTGCGTGACCTTTCCAACATATTTCAGGTATATATATTTGTGTTTTAATTAGCATAACATAAAAGTTTTTAAAATGTTACTTTATTTACTTATAAAAATGTATTACATTATGAAATGTGTTAGTGTGAGATCTTTTAGCATATGAGAAAAAAAGTTATTTATCAAAGTGGTTGATTTTAATGATACGACAATATTGGACACCTTGTTTAATTAAAAATAACCAGAGCTTATCACTTGATCTATGGTTGTAATAATCAGAGAAAACACTTGGACAAACTAAACTTAAACCTCTGTTACTGATTTTATGGATCTTTTATCTGATTTTTGCAGGAGTTTCATATTAATTTTGTATTGTATATTCTTTTTTATTGTTCTTAAGAATGCAAACACTGCCTAGCTTACCTTTTTTTATATATAGGATTTATGTTACCCTGTGTGTACTAAAACTGGTTTACCAGGGTGTTTGCCACCCTTTTCCCCCATTTTGTTCATGTGATTTTATTTAGCCGCTACTCTACATTTCTCTTTGTTTGTTTCTTTTCTTTTTCCTCCCAAGTCTATGAAGGAAAAAAAACCTTGCTGCTGATTGCCCAGAGAGGTTACAGGAGGTTTTCTCCTATCCTCTAATGCAGTTTTAAACTACTTCCAGTGTAGGCATCCTGTCTTGTATCTGACAGGATAGTGGGGGATTTGCATTGCCCTAAAAAAACCTTCTGCTATTTGTATTGCTTTCTGTTTCTCAGCATCATTTCGAAATTTAATACTGTTCTGTGGTGAAGGAGGTTGTGGTGAGGGTTCCGAGGTATTCCTGGGTGCTGGGTGTCCATTTCTGTTTTTGCTCTCTCACATAATATAAGAGCTTCTTAGCTTTTCACCACCAAGAGTTTTCAAATAACATTTTTCTATGAAAATATAAGATATCATGTCTGTTGGTATTCCAATAGGTATTTGCAACTTCTATAATCTAGAACAATTATGAAAATTTGAGCTATTAGGAGTAAGTACATTGGTTACAACTGGTTGAACAATGATTAATTAAAAAACTTGCTTGAAACTCACAATGAAATTTATATAGAATATTTAATTACTTGTACCTAAGGCTACAGTTTCTTAATGAAATACATTTAAATTTGATACCATAGTCAAAATTATTTTTAAAGAGATTGTATTTGTATTTCAGGCATTACTTTTTAGTATTCCTGAATGTCTTCCTACACAGTCAGACTTTATTCGACTTTGGATGCATGAAGCTTCACGAGTATATGGAGATAAATTTATAAATCAAACTGATATTGAAACATTCATTAAAATCCTTACTGATGTTGTAAAAAAAGGATTTGATGAATTAAATGATGTTGTGATATTTGAAGAGCCACTAATTTATTGCCATTTTGCTGAAGGCATTGGGGAAAGTAAATATATGCCAATTCAAAATTGGGCACACCTGACAAAACTTTTAGATGAAGCACTTTCTCAGTACAATGATCTAGTTGCTGCAATGA
Source organism: Eucriotettix oculatus (assembly GCA_034510155.1). Lineage (NCBI taxonomy): Eukaryota > Metazoa > Arthropoda > Insecta > Orthoptera > Tetrigidae > Eucriotettix > Eucriotettix oculatus. The sequence goes on along the minus strand of CM067378.1, from coordinate 85,685,503 downwards.
ACTTAGTGTTATTTGATGATGCTATGAAACATGTGTGTCGTATTAGTAGAATATTGGAAGCACCTAGGGGAAATGCATTGTTAGTTGGAGTTGGTGGGAGTGGCAAACAGTCTCTGTCACGTTTATCAGCTTTTATATCAACACTGGAGGTCTTCCAAATTCAGCTGAGAAAAGGATATTCTATCAATGACATGAAGGCTGACTTAGCTGCACTCTATACCAAAGCAGGACTTAAGAATGTAGGATTAATGTTTCTTATGACAGATTCCCAAGTAGCCGAAGAAAGGTTCTTGGTTCTAATAAATGATATGTTGGCATCAGGTGAAATTCCAGAATTATTTGCAGATGATGAAGTAGAAAATATTATTGGAGCTATGCGTAATGAAGTAAAATCTGCTGGCTTGCCTGATACTAAAGAGGTTTGTTGGAAATTTTATATCAACAGAGTTCGTAGAATGTTAAAAACAGTCCTGTGTTTTTCTCCTGTTGGAAGCACTTTAAGAATCAGGGCTCGAAAATTCCCTGCTTTAGTTAACTGTACTTCTATAAACTGGTTCCATGAGTGGCCACAGTCTGCATTGGAATCAGTTTCAGAACGTTTCTTATCAGAAATTGAGGTTTTGCCTGAGAGTATTCGAAAATCGGTTTCATTATTTATGGCATATGTTCACACAGTTGTAAATGAAATGTCTCAGGCATATTTACTTATTGAGCGTCGTTATAATTATACAACTCCTAAATCATTTCTTGAACAGATAAGTCTCTATTCAAAACTGTTAACTGAGAAAACTAATGATTTACAAGGTCGTATACAGAGGTTAATAAATGGGCTAGAAAAGTTGGCAAGTACAGCAGAGCAGGTTGATGGACTTAAAGAGATTCTTGCAGTTCAAGAAAAGGAGTTAAAAGAAAAAAATGAAGCAGCAGATCAATTAATTCAGGTTGTTAGTACAGAAACTGAAAAAGTTTCTAAGGAAAAAGCATTTGCTGCTGAGGAAGAGATTAAAGTGCGTGTCATAGAGGCAGATGTCAGTGTGAAACAAAAAGTATGTGAAGAAGATCTTCAAAAGGCAGAACCAGCTTTGCTTGCTGCCCAAGAGGCTCTGAACACACTTAACAAAAATAATTTAACAGAATTGAAATCTTTTGGGAGTCCTCCCCCAGCTGTTGTTAATGTAACAGCAGCTGTAATGGTATTGTTTTCTCCAAAAGGAAAGGTGCCAAAAGACAGGAGCTGGAAGGCATGTAAAGTTATGATGGCAAAAGTAGATGGTTTCTTAGACAGCCTTATTCATTATGACAAGGAAAACATACATCCTGATGTGATCAAAGCAATCCAACCTTACTTAAAGGATCCTGAGTTTGTACCAGAAAATATTGTTAGTAAATCTCAAGCAGCAGCAGGGTTATGTGCATGGGTTATCAACATTTTGAGATTTTATGAGGTTTTTGTAGTTGTAGAACCAAAACGTAAGGCTCTAGCTCAGGCTAACAATGAATTGGCTGCTGCACGTGAGAAGCTCAATTTTTTGAAAGACAGGCTAACTACTCTAGAAGAAGAATTATCCGTCCTTACTAGTAAGTTTGACATGGCATTGGCTGCTAAGCAGAAATGTCAAGATGAAGCTGATGCTACTGCTCTTACAATTGATCTAGCTAATAGACTAGTGAATGGACTAGCTTCTGAAAATGTTCGTTGGAAAGTGAGTGTTGCAAGATTTAGAGAAGCTTGCAGTATGCTTCCTGGAGATGTTCTTATGATAACAGCTTTCATTTCCTATGTTGGATGTTTCACACGCCAGTACAGGATTGATCTCCAAGAAAAGTATTGGTTTCCATTCTTACAGCAACTTGATCCTGCAGTTCCAATGACTGAAGGCACAGATCCCCTATCATTATTGACAGATGATGCTCAAATCGCTGAATGGAATAATGAAGGTTTACCTAGCGACAGAATGTCAGCTGAAAATGCTACAATTCTTACAAATTCTAGTCGTTGGCCATTGATGATTGATCCTCAGTTACAAGGAATTAAATGGATAAAAAGTAAATATGGTGATGAATTGAAAGTAGTAAGACTTGGAACAAAAAGTCTCATGGATACTATTGAATTGTCTGTTTCAGAAGGTTGGACTGTTTTATTGGAAAACATAGGAGAATCTGTTGATGCTGTTTTAGATCCACTCTTAGGTCGTACTTTAATTAAAAAGGGTAGGGCAATAAAGATTGGAGACAAAGAAATAGACTATAATCCTAATTTTAAACTGATAATACAAACAAAACTTGCAAATCCTCACTATAAACCTGAAATGCAAGCCCAGACTACTCTTATTAACTTCACTGTAACAAGAGATGGTTTGGAAGAACAAATATTAGCAGAAGTTGTAAAAGCAGAAAGACCAGATTTGGAAAGCCTTAAATCAGAATTAACAAAACAACAAAATGATTTTAAGATTACTCTTAAGATTTTAGAGGATGATTTATTGCAGCGTTTAGCAGCTGCTGGTGATGACATTTTGAGTGATACAGCCTTGGTTGTAAATCTTGAAACAACTAAAAAGACAGCAGCAGATATCGAAGAGAAAGTTGCCATAGCTAAAACTACAGGAGTACAGATTGATGAGGCTCGAGAACAGTATAGGTCAGCAGCCACAAGATCATCTATATTGTATTTCATCTTGAATGACTTACATAAAATAAACCCAATTTATCAGTTTTCATTGAAAGCATTTAGTGTAGTCTTTGGAAATGCTATAGCTACTGCTATAAAATCAGATCATCTCCCAACAAGGGTTCTCAATCTTATTGACAATATAACATTTTGTGTATTTATGTACACAAGCCGTGGTTTATTTGAGTGTGATAAATTAATATTTATGGCACAAATGGCTATTCAAATTCTTTTAGTAGCCAAAGAAATAGATCCCCTTGAACTTGACTTTCTTCTTCGCTATCCTGCAAATCCAAATGTAACAACACCAGTCGACTTTTTGACAAACTTAAGCTGGGGTGGCATTAAAACTTTATCAGGTATGGATCCATTTAAGAATTTAGATAGAGATATTGAGGGGGCTGCTAAGCGATGGAAAAAGTTTGTGGAATCAGAAACTCCTGAAAGGGAAAAGTTCCCAGGAGAATGGAAAAATAAAAGTGCACTTCAACGCTTATGTATGATGAGAGCCTTGAGGCCTGATCGAATGACCTATGCAGTGAGAACTTTTATTGAAGAAAAACTAGGAAGCAAATATACAGAAGCTAGAAGTATTGAATTTGCTAAGTCATATGGTGAAATGAGTTCAAGTACTCCAATTTTCTTTATACTTTCTCCAGGGGTTGATCCACTGAAAGATGTTGAGAAACTTGGTAAAAAAATTGGATACACATTTGATAAAAGAAATTTTCACAATGTATCACTTGGTCAGGGCCAAGAAGTAGTTGCTGAAGAAGCTCTTGATTTAGCATCTGAAAAAGGGCATTGGGTTATTCTTCAGAATATTCATTTGGTAAAGAATTGGCTTCCTACCCTAGAAAAAAAAATGGAATATTGCAGTGAATTTGCTGACACAAACTTTAGGTTATTTGTAAGTGCAGAACCATCTGCAGATCCTGCTTTTCATATTATTCCTCAAGGAATTCTAGAGTCATCCATTAAAATAACTAATGAACCACCAACTGGCATGCTTGCTAATTTACATAAAGCTCTTGATAATTTTAGTCAAGAAACCCTTGAAATGTGTTCAAAGGAAACCGAGTTCAAGGCAATTCTATTTTCTCTGTGTTATTTCCATGCGGTAATTGCCGAGAGGAGAAAATTTGGACCTCAAGGATGGAACAGAAGCTATCCATTTAATGTTGGTAAGATTTTTTTGATTTTTTAGTATTTGCTATGAATATTATGCAACACTATAATAAGTTATGTTATAATAATATGCAATTGTTGTTGTGGTACTCAGTCCTAAGAGTGGTCTGATGCAACCCTCCAAGCTATCCTATCTTGTTCATAACTAGCACATCCCACATCTTCCCTAAACTACTTAGCAGATTCCATCCTTTGCCTCCCTCTTCTGTTCTTACACCATACACTTTCCTCCAATGCTAATTTTACAAGATCCTCATGTCTTAAAATGTGGCCTATTAATCTACCCCTTCTCTTGATCAATGCCCTCCATATTGTTCACTCTTCCCCTATTCTGTTTGGAACTTCCTCATTTGTGATTCTATCCACCCATCTGATTTTCAGCACCACATTTCAAAGGCTTCTATTTTTTTTCCTTTCTGCAACTCCTATCATCCACATTTCACACCCACACTTCATACAAACATTTTTAGCAATTATTTCCTAATATGCAGTCATATTTGCCATAAGACAAGACAAGATCTTTACCCAGTAACTCATGATTTGGCTGATACAAAATTAATGCTTTTCTTGAACTCTCCAACATTGTGTGGACTGTAGGGATGGTCTTGAAGAATTTCCCAAACAAAGCTCTGAATCATATTCTCATTGAGTTGGCATTATGTGAGCGGGCATTATCATGGAAAGTAACATAATTTGTTAGTAATCTGGGATATGTACTTTATTTTTTGGAAAAATTGTTTTAGTACTGTGCACTGACTGTGTTCACTTGCTTGAGAAATTCAATTAAAGATGAATGCCAAAATGATTTGTATGGAACTGTTGATTTGAATTTTTGGGGAGATTATTATGAGAAATCTCTGCAATATGCTTTGTTCAAAATTGATAGCATTTATCACTGTTATTGGATGAACAATCACATTTTTAACCTCATTTCCAGCACATTAAACTAACAACTTGTGTATAATAGATGTGTTTTATCTGAGCTTTTACGTCACAAACAGATGTAAGTTTAAAAAAAATAAAATTACAGTGGCTGTGATAGTGGTGACCTGTTTTCATTTGACTGCCCCCTGTATTTGCCTGTTAAGTATTATATGAAACACTTTACTTTAAATGTAATAAGTTAGATATTTAATAAGATAATTGTTGAATTTCAGGTGACCTAACAATTAGTGTAAATGTGTTGTATAATTATTTGGAAAACAGTACAAAAGTTCCATGGGAAGATCTTCGATATTTGTTTGGTGAAATTATGTATGGAGGTCATATTACTGATGATTGGGACCGCCATTTGTGTAGGACTTATTTGGCAGAATTCATGAAGCCTGAATTGCTAGATGGGGATCTGTCACTAGCACCTGGCTTTCCTGCTCCTCCAAATTTAGATTACATAGGGTTTCATAAGTATATAGATGACTATCTTCCTCCTGAAACACCTTACTTATATGGCCTACATCCAAATGCTGAGATTGGTTTCCTAACAACTACTTCAGAAAACTTATTCAAAACAATATTTGAAATGCAGCCACGTGATGCAGGAGCATCTGGAGCTGCAACTATGTCAAGAGAGGATAAGGTAAATTGAATTTTTAAATAATAACTTATTAAGTGAACTAAATCAGATGATATCAACAAACTCAAAAAACCTGTTTTCTTGTTCACACATAACTTTACTTACATTTCCATTAGGAGATTTTGGTGCTAGCTATATACAACTGTTCTAAAAATTTAAAAACTATCTTTAATTATTACATTCTACATTAAGTTAATTGGATGATGGGACCAACATGGCTATGGTATGATTTAAATTTTAGAACAGATGAATATGGCTCCAAAAGCTCCTAATAGAAATGTAAATAAATTAATGTGTGAACAAGAAAACAGGTTCTTTGAATTTTAGTTTATACTTTGTTAATGTTTATATTAATTTATTATTGATGAAAAAGCTAACAAAAATAATTTGTCACATATTCATAGGAATGTTTCAAAACCTATTTGTAGGATAATATGAAGGTATAATATTAGAAAATTAAAGTGCTTCATAAAGACATAATAGTACGTCTGAATGTGAATTACAAAATAATTATTTAATTCAATAAAACATACATTGTAATGAATTTAACTGATCAAATAATTGAAGTAAACTTGTAAGAAATATCATTAATCTTGAGAAGAAGATTGGATGGCTAATGGCAAATATTTGGCTTACATTTCTGATAACATGCCATGCTAATTAAAAGTATGGACCACATTGCATTTAAATATCTTTTGTGAATGAGGGAAATATTGTAATTAATTCATTATTTTGTAACCTAAACATTTTTTAATCAAAACGTGTTTTATACCATGCTGATGTAAAGAAAAAAACAAAGCATTTTAAATGAATACATTATTCTTTCCATTTCATTAAATATGTGACAATATAGTTTGTCATAGTTTATTGTATTCAGTTTTGCAAAGTTTAAATAATTTATGAGGCTTTATAAAAGTGTCAATTTGATATCCACTTTTTTTTACATTTATATTATCTAAACTCACTTTCATTATTTTTCCAAGGTGAAACAAGTACTTGATGATATATATGACAAGTTGCCTGATGGTTTTAATATGGTTGAAATTATGGCTAAAGTGGAAGACAAAACACCCTACGTTATTGTTGCATTTCAAGAATGTGAAAGAATGAATACGTTAACTTCTGAGATGAAACGAACTCTGAAGGAGCTTGATCTAGGGCTTAAGGTACTTAGTTAAATTACTTATGTAAAACAAATAAATGTACAAACATACATAATTGTTTACACACTCTTTGTTTACACCTAATAAACAGGGTGAACTAACAATTACAACAGATATGGAAGAACTTGAAGCATCATTGTTTATGGACAATGTGCCACCCAGCTGGACTAAACGAGCTTATCCTTCCATGCTTACACTAGGCCCATGGTTTGCAGATTTCTTATTACGGTTGAAAGAACTGGAGAACTGGTCATCAGATTTCCAAGTACTGTCTTTTATTTTTTATGAATAAGGCTGTTCTAGTACTAGAAGGAATAGTAATGGCTGGTTTTGATGATAACAATAATATGAAATTATTGAATGTTGTGATTCATGACAGCATTAACTTACAGATATTACTATTTGAAAAACAAACAAAAATAATAAAAAAGAGCTCTTCTGAAATAGTCTGCAATGTGAAAAAAGGAATAGAACCTAGACTTAAGTAATATTTGCCTTTATTGGTACTTATTTCACTTAGTTAATAATATTGTGCAGAAATTTAAAGAATCACAAATCTTTCTAGACTAGAATACAGTGAATACTATTTCAGATCATAAGCCTTAAAATGTTTGTATTTTTCCAGAGAAATACTTTATTGAAGTAATATGCGTATTATCATGCTCATCTCCCTTTATAGATTCTGTTATAATTTGGTAGTAAACAAAATAGTTTATTACTTCCAATATCAAAATACTAATAAGGTTAAATATGACTTACTTTAAAAAAATTGATTAACTATTATGTCATAAGCAAGTATTTATTACTAAACTATTTGTTAAATATGAAATTTAAAGCCATATTTTGTGACTGTATGTCATATTTTGATTCTTAGCTTCCTTCTGCTGTTTGGCTAGCAGGATTTTTCAACCCCCAGTCATTCCTAACAGCTATTATGCAATCTACTGCAAGGAAAAATGAATGGCCTCTTGATAAGATGTGTCTTCACTGTGATGTAACAAAGAAGCAGAAAGAAGAATTTACGTAAATATTTAACTGATTAAATTTCAATAGCTTCATAGTGTCCAAAATTATCAGTTTTAAAGTAATCATCACATGAAAAACTTATTCTTAATGTTTACACAAGTGAAATATTTTATTCAAATTATAGGTGATTGCCAGACTAATAAAAATCCCTCAAATATTAATTCATAGCAAAACAGTGAGAGGAGTAAAGAATGGATATTAATATTTTTTAATTTACATAACAAATTAGAAAATTAGGATGGAAAAATCTTGACCAGACCAAGATTTTTATATTTATTTATTTTTAACTCAGTTTCATAGCTTTCCACAGCTGAGCTTCATATGAAATTAATTCTTCTGGTGTCACATTTATTAAACAACATGTGAATTAAAAGTAAAATACAATTGAAATAGGCATTATTTTCTGCTCTCATTCTTTCCTTTTTCAGTTTTATGTCATTAATTGTAATTCTTTTTAAATTAGCTTTAGTGTGCTCTCAAATTATTATTATTAATCATATGATGTATATATATATATATATATATATATATATATATATATATATATATAAAATGCAATATGTTATAATGTAATAATGTATAATGTTAATATAATATATAAATATTGTTTTCAATTTTTAGTGAATTTCTGGAATTATAATATTCATGTAAGAATTATGATTCAATTTATAGTGCACCACTTCTGATATATGTGTTTACATAATATATTTCCTACAGGTCTGCTCCTCGAGAGGGTGCATACATCCACGGTTTATACATGGAAGGTGCTCGTTGGGATACATTAGTAGGTGGTATTGTTGAGTCTAGACTCAAAGAACTGTTTCCCATGATGCCCGTTGTGTTTATAAAGGCAATAACACAGGATAAGCAGGATCTGCGTAACATGTATCAATGCCCAGTCTACAAAACACGAAGTCGTGGACCAACATATGTCTGGACTTTCAATTTACGAACTCGTGAGAGACCAGCAAAGTGGACATTGGCTGGTGTTGCTATATTATTAGCAATTTAAGGCCTTAATTTATGTTTGGAATAAAATTTTATGAATTTTCTGTAGTCATTCAGTTATTTTATTATATTGAAAAGTTTGTACATCTTATAATCGTCACTCGAGCAAATCAAATACTATATATAAAGGAATGCAGCATGAATTGTGGTAAATCATGTATCCAATAGGTGTGGCCAGTATGTTGACTGACAATTCATATTGAGGCAAAGATGATGACAATATAGAAATTATTTATGCATTTTTTTGATAAATGTTTAAAAAGTAATAATTTAATAGAGCAATTGGGCAATTTAGGTGGCAACATCATAATATTTAAAGGGCATCTGATTCAATAATCATCTGGATAAACGTGTCTTATATAAAAGAACCCTTGTTAATTTTAATGGAATCAATATTCATGCACTCTTTCTGACAAAAAAAATCCTTTATAGGGTTTCTTTTGGCAGTAGCATGTCTGTGCTGAAGAATGTTCATGTGTAGGATATATTTAGACTGATGCAGCTGTACCTATGTGGGGGAGAAAGCCGTTTCACGCCTTGGTTCTCCTTTCCGCGAAGTCCTCTGTACTGGGAAGGGTCGGGAACCCGTTCCTGGGTTCTGGGAATGGCGGGTGACAACGCCAAGGACAATTCCAAGTCCGTCCATTCAGCTGACTGACTGTTCTACTTACGTTCACAAAACGAAGTTATCGCCCGCACAGTCAATCAACAAGTGAAGGATGAAGGGGGCTATAATTTGTGGACTGGAGGAAGGCTGAACTGATCGTTTACAGATCTTGTCCACGCGATAATGGATGCCTGCAGAAAGGAACACCAAGGCTTACCAAGTTGTTTTGTTTTGAGTTATAAAGTTAATTGGTAGACTAGTAGTAAATGAGATCGTCAAACTTTGTGCTGTTTGGAAAGCGAAATCCGGTCGGTCGGAAAGAAGTATATAATTGAATACGATATTCAATTGGAAAAGACATTTTGTTCCGTTTAATGGCTGGTACAGTGCAATTACCTGTCTTGCGACCTCTTCACATTTTAGTACTTGCTAAGTTCCGTAACACTAATTGCCCCGTCTCAATAGTTTCTCTATCTTCCTTATTGTCTTCTGCATAGTATTCACTATCATATGCTTTTCTGTTTTTATTTTTTTCCCCCCAGGACTGATACCTTATCGACATTTTCAAAATATTTCTGAATAAGTAATTGTTATAAATAAGCATGACAGTCTAGAGATTCAACACGTTCAAGATTTCTTGGGCAAAATGAAAAGGACAACTGCTTTATTGTTTAATTTCTCGGATTTATTGAATGTTTTATGTAGCGCCACTATTAGCAGTAATTAGCTACTTGAACGCATAATGAAAGTATACTAAGGGAAGGTTTACATTGCGATAAAATTATCGAAACAGTGAAATAAATTTAAGGCGGGTGTGAAACCGCTTGGAGAAGACAGCGACAGAATTGAATGAAGGCAACGAAAAAGTAAAACTATTGTATTTGATATGAATTATTTCAGAAACTAGCCTATTCTCGATATTTATACAATGAAGCTTCAAATATCTAGTGATATAAATTCTCTGATTCATATCTATGACGCAATCATTGCAATTTCTCTGGTTTGTGTTATTTTCTGTGAGTTCGACACGTGTTATATAAATTTGTTTATTTGTCTATATACTAGATTTATTCGAGACAATAATTACATCATAAGTTTCATTTTAATGTTAGACAAATATGTTCTCTCAGGAATATTAATCTGGGTAAAGGGGGGCTGGGGAGAGGGAGTGTTGATAAATAGCACCAAGGATCAGCTCTTCCAAGAACTTCAAAGAATCTGGTCACGGCGATAAGCAGAGAATATCACTTTTTTTTTTACGACGAGTAAGAGTATCGCCATTCTGAGATCTCTTTTGAAATGCCATAAAAATACACTTTTTAGGACGCGAAATGAGAAATACGAAACCGATAAAATATTATACAAGGTAATTAAAAGATATTGCAGAAGAAGAAGTATGTTAAGACAAGTTTGTGGATTACAAGGTGAACTACTCTTAGTGACTCCCAAACAAGGGAATGAAACGTTGTGATTGGTTACTCAGAAGCTCAAGAATGTTTCATTCTTCCATCCATACCTGTAGGTATGTGAAATTGCAGTGTTTAGGATCAGAAGGAGAATTTATTTTTTATAGTACTCTACCTACGTTTAATTTATTTGCAGTAATTATTGTGAATTACTTCACGGACATACTTAGGAAAAATGTAATGAATTTTAGTAAAAGAAAGGAAAGTTCTCTCATTTAACGTGATTTAGCGTTTAAACCGTTCCGTGAAACGCCACTGATTCAGATTTAATTAGACGCTATTCATCTGGATATTTCTCTTAAAGGATTTCTGAAATTAGTGGGCAAGTGAAGTCTCCTCGCTCCAGTGTTCTACAATTACCCCTGAAACCAGCGGGAGTTGTCAGGTTTGGTCCGCTTAATTGGGCTCCATTCGCAGTTAATGAGTTGCACGAAACCACTTTTGAAAGGTAAAATTTCACAAACTCGAGAGATAAATTGAATTGGATTAACGAGCAGGCTTCATGTGGAACACCTTTTAAACAGGAGTATAAAAGCTTTTCAGACTGTAACGCTTCTGATAACACGATTAAAACGACTTCTAACAACTTTCGTTTCCTCCCACCAAGTAATTATGTCGTCTCATTAATCACCGTGTATTTTACTTTTTGAAGAGTGGTCTGTGAAATTGCAGTGTTTAGGATCAGAAAGAGAATTTATCGTCTAAAATAAAATAAAACCAAAATACAAAAGGCAATCGACACTGTCTGTTAAAATGGGCTGACTTTTCGTGAGAAGAAAATATTTAAGTAAAACTGACAACATAAAGATATATTATATTGGGTGGTAAATAGATACTTGAAAAATATTAGCAAGGACAGCGGATGGGAAGTCAGTTATGGATAAAGAAGAAAAGGCAGAAGTTCACAATAAATAAATTGGTCATAAGTCAGAAAAAATTAATAAGACAATTGATAAAAACGGTAATTTCACGTTTCGTCCTTTGTTTAGGACATTATCAGGTGCGCATTAGAGTATGAAATGTTACTGAAAAACTATTAATATATTTCGGCGAAATGTACTGGGAGATGCAATGGAAACCGAATGTTGTGATAGGGCGACAGCAACAAATTGGGTATCGCAAACAAAAAAAATAGAAAAGCATTATGTTAATTAAGCAATTAAGAATATTGAATAGTACAAAAGTTTATTTTTAAGTAAATTTGTGATAAATTAGATTTTTAAGTAATTTTTTCTTAAATAAATTTCAGATGTTGGCACTATCTGATTCGAAGCCGTCGATCAGCCGCGAGTGTTCGGTTTCTAGTCGAACTCCCACTACAAATTATTTATCATATTAAAAGCCAAGGTTAAGAGAAATGATTTCAGTAAAGGCCATGTAAAAATTGTGATTCAGTAATGGAAGAATCTCGAACTGGTATGGAGTCGACTCTGATAACACATTGGTCGAAGAGCGATCTGCCAATTTGAACTCAATAAAAGTAGCAACAAATAATTGTGAAATAACTGAAGTTGAATGTACAAAATTTTTAGGTATATCCATGGACAATAAATTAAACTGGAAGGATCATATTAATATTCTCCTACGAAAATTAGGCTCGGCAACCTTTGCTCTTAGAATTATGTCAAGTTGTAGTGATCCTAACATAAGAAAATTAGTTTATTTTGCATATTTCCACTCTATAATGACATATGGTATAATATTCTGGGGCAATGCATCAGGGAAAGATAAAATATTTACACTTCAAAAAAAGGCTGTTAGAATATTATGTCAGGTCTCACCAAAAACATCTTGTAGGGGACTTTTCAAGAAAACTGGAATACTGACACTCACTTCCCAGCATATTCAATCACTCATGCTATTTGTTATTAATAACAGTAACCTCTTCACACTAAACTCAGAAATACATACCAGAAGTAAAAACAATTTACACAAGGAAGGGAAGTCTCTAACCATAATACAAAAGGGTGTACATTACAATGCTATTAGCATATTTAATAAACTTCCCACCTCCATTAAACAATTAAAAATAAATCCAAACAAGTTGAAATATGAACTAACTAAGTTCTTACTAAGCCACTCCTTCTACTCTGTTGAAGAATTTATGAAGCTGAATGTATCATAGGGTAGATATTTATAATTATGTAAGAACATTATTAGAACACTAATTTTTTAGTATAGGATGTAAAAATATTTATCAATTTTATATATAAGGTACAAATTGTATGTCTTCTGTATAGAACTTAAGAAAATCTTGTTAAAAGTAATCAATAGTTACAGTATATTCTAATATTAATAAAGCAACCTATGTAAAATCTCTGACTCGTTCCACATCTTTGACGCTTGTGCTTCTCTATAGGATTTATGGAATATGATTTTATACTTATACTGGGTTCGATTCCGTGTCGAACAATATTTCTGCATCCCGATACGCCAATTCTAAAAGTCTTAGGCAACTCCATTGTACACAGTCTGATGAAATCCTAAATCATGGGCGAATCATTGTGATGCTATATTTTTATCAATTGCTTTATTAGTTTTTTTTCTTTCATATGGACAGTTTTATTTATTGTAAAATTATAGTTTCGTTTTGTTGAATATATGGGATCAAAGATAATGCTGTGCTGCAGAGTAGTCTCTTTGAGTTTCATAGTCTGTCAGTCAACTATTAAAACAGTTATACTTCAAAATAAAACATGACTTCAAGTGTTTATTATCGAATTGAAGCACATTCCAACTCGTATAATTTTATTTCAAATAAGCTCTCATAAGATCAACAAGATTTCAGTTATCCATTTGAAAGATGCTCACGTGTTTAGAGCGAAAGTTAGTTCTCAGATGTGCATTACGTACAAGTTTCTGATGTGAGTTCTAGGACATTTCATAAAGTAACTTTTACGAATAGAGGGTAGATGAAGGTGAAGAAAACCTTGTGTCGCTATAAACGACAAGATAATAAATTACCGCGATGGTTAATGGCTTCCAAGAAGTGGTTGTCGTACATTACTGAAAGCTACTAAATTCATCGGAACTCCAAGTAGTTACCGTGTGCAATTTTTACTGTTGTACTGGACAAAATATTAACCAGTAAGGTCGTGAAAAAAAATGGTACTATTCAATTCATTCCATGTCAAGGGACTCGACCAATTCCGATTTTGATAAAATTCAGACAGTTTGTACTACAAAGCCTTAGATGAACATATGAAAAATGCCAGTTCGAAATAAGCACTTCTGACTGAGATACGGGCTTTTTCGTCGAAGCTTGCGGTTCATCGGAGACGACGTCGTTTTAAAAGTGCCACTTTTGAGCTTCAATATTGTGACTCTTATCAGAGAATAGACACTGAAAATTCGTTTCCAACATAAACTGTATGCGTAGAATACGTCAATAATAAAAAAAATTAAACAAATTTCATCCCTGCCAGCTATGAGCCCACAAAGTTGGCAAAAAAAATTGTGCCAATTTTTTTGCATTTTCAAATGATTCTGCAGAGATAAATAAAATACGTACGGTATTCATCTTTTGTAGTTTGCATGTCTACATGAGTGCCTACAAGTCAGACGATTTAAAGCTTCGTAGATAATATACTTGTGTAAATTTGGTGCACCAAACCTGGCCCCAAAGTGACAAACGACAAAAATGAGATTTTTCAGAGGTATAAATCGTTCTGGAGGACACTAGATTCGTTTTCTAGTTGACATCATAAAAAATATGAGGATTTTATCTAATAGAAGAAATATTTCATTTTGGTGTCTCGACCGGATGTCTAAAATTTTGGGTCAAAGTTCACTGTAGTGCAGCGGATCTCGTCAAATATCGTCTCATCGTGTTTTATTGTGTAATAATCGCTCGAATAACACGATCTATTGTGCTATTTCACTTTATTAGGTGTATAAATTTCATATAAAGTAAAAGTAAAGTTGTTTTTATCAATCGCCTATTTATTATTGACTCCATGAAGTCTCGAGAAGTCAAAATATACCTTTCTAGAGGCGCGAGTTTCTTTGTCAGTAATGTAGAAAGTAAGAATCAAATACAAAACACTCAAAATTCCATGTGCGGTCAATGGTAGCTTTGCACTACCATAGTCTCCCATGGTCCTGAGGGAGACGAGACCAGCCATTGGAGGGTGTCTTTAACTGCAGGTTCTCAAGCCTGATACGTTCACATAAAAGTATATTTTATATAAATTTATTATTATTCAGTCTTTTGACGAAGAATTCCAACCTTGGCTTCACTCTCCTGTTCTTACCCCCCACACACACTTCCTTTGACTCGATTAAAATAGTGAGCCATCGCGGTGGTTATGATGAAATTCTTCTCTCATAAATTAAGGGGCGTGGAAAGGTATATTTAAAAAAAGGTGACGTTCCCGATCACGTGTTGACAAAGAGATTACTGTTGAATTAAATACTGTTGCGGGCTAATATAAATGAATTCCACGGCACGCAGCTAGTTATGAATATGATTTATATATCAATTTCCTAACGTGTACCATACTTAATGATTTGTGATCCTGATAATACTTTACAATATGACCAATTGAGATAATAAATAATTACATAGCGTGGCTAAATGGTTTACTTCCGAAAGAAATATGCGTAGATTGCCTCAGCAACTGACTAGTATTCGTTTAACGAGACACAATTCCCGAAACTTATAATTACTGAAATAACTTCAAAGCGTAACACGGTGAACGTTGGCGTTTCCGTAGCGGAGGAATGTCGCAGTGAATCACAAACAATTCAGTAACATTATGGCGCGACGCATATTATATTCCTTTGGTACCTGAAATTAATTAATTTCTCGGATTCTAGTGGACAGAAATTATCTGTCTTGATTTGAAACCAAGATTACAAAGACAAAGAGGGGGACAGGACAACAAACACCGATCTGTCCTTAATTAAATTCCTTCATACCCCGAAAACCAAAGGGATTCCTGAAAGCAATAAAAGGAAAGCGGATTCGGAGAAAGTTAATTACTCCAGACGCCTCTGTCTTAGTTTGTAAAATTAATTTATGTGAAATAAGCAATTACACATTAATTTCCTCGAATTCCGCTTTCCATGTACAATAAAACCAGATGTCTCGGTTTTAGTTTTTCAAATTTCTATAAATATAATTCTACATTTCATTATAGATGCAACATGCAGTTATTAAATAATTTGATTCACTTATCCAAATGCCGTGTTATTTATATTTAATGTAGACTGATGTCTGTGTGCTGATATTTCTTCCCATATTTATTGCGGGGCTTACCTTCGGGGATGCCTCGTACGCTCTGGGATTTTTTCAAAGTACTCACCTGCCGAGACATCTTCATCTATTTTAGGAGGTGTTTGTTGTGGGTTCGAAGACCTTGAGGATACGGTAAGAGTTGTCCGCTGATCTCATTGGATCAGTCGGCCAACAGTCTCCTAAAACTAGTGGGGAAACGGAGAAGGTAATGCTGCGACCCCACAGCAAACTCCTTTCCTGCCATTCAGAAGGACGCGTGGATAGTACCCGAAAGCCCAACCTACTTGATGCAGTGTTTCTAGGGTTTTCCCTGCATGTCTTTTACGTGAATCATCGGGTAGGTTCCTTAAACTAAAGCCCGGAGGCTCTAGTCAACCCCTGGCTACCCCTATTTTCAATTCCCTTCCTGACCTTTTAAAGGAGAGTTGCCTCTTTCAGGATCACTCGCATGTAGCCTGTTACCCAAAACTAAAATTCAGCTTAGAAGTGTCTGTCATTCATTCCAACACAACGAAAACAAATTGATTTATACTTGACCAGGATAGTTAATCCATATTATAGTGTTTCATAAAAAAATTATTTTGTAACTCATCCGTTTTTAACGTCTGTAAATAAAATCAATTGTTTTGTTAGTTATTATTTTCTGTCGTCGAGTTGTGTTAAAATTTCCCCTTGGTCGTATGGAAGCAGCCTTCACGAGAAACTGGAATTGGATGCGAGGGCATTGTTATTTCTTTCTCGAAACTAAGAGTGGAATAAGGAATTCAAAGAGTCTCTTTAATGGTCCCCGTTGACTATCGCGTTTTTTAGTTCCGAGAAAACAACTTCGTAGCATCTGTGCCTCACGGAAATATAGATAAGCTACGAGTCTGCATCCCTTTATTTTTTTTGTTTCTCCATTCTTCTCGTTCACTAAACTGTTACGTGGCGCTCTCTCACTAATATCCTGTGTTCGTTTCCCTGCCCAATCGGTTAAATTATTACCATTACCTACGAATGAAGAAATGATTCAGCCGGTGTAAAGTCATTCAAAATCAAGAGTGATTAAGTCTCAACAACAAATTAAGGTGAGTGTATGCAAGTATATTCATCATCAAGGAATTGAACCCCGTACTCTGAGCGCGCAGCAGTGAGCGAATAACGGAATTAAACAGTTATCCCCGATTATGGATGGAGATCAAAGTGTAAGACGATGATTAGTGTCATTCCTCTAGATGTGTCCTAACTGAAACTGTAATTTGGCTTGGTTTCAAACCACTTTGGCAAACAGTTTGATAAATTAGTACACACGGAGCTTGTATGTCATGTGTCACCCAAGTCGTATTTTAAGTTGACAGGCTGGCCCACCGTCATTCATTTCGGAATATAAACATTGTTCAAGTTATTTTGTCTGCGGTGTCTACTATTGACGCAATACACCTTTTGTCAATTTTTTTCTCTAATGCCACACTTGCAACTCATTGTTCCAGTTTCATTAATTTAATCCTTTATTGCATTTTATGGTGAACCGTAAATTTGTGATTAAATTATCGATTTAATGGGTTATAATGGCCGGCATATAGTGCACACATTATGCATAAAGAGATGATGGTTTAGATAAAAAGGCAGACTATGGAGGGATAAACATCGTTTAATATTTCACAATAGACTGTACCTAATGACCATCTCTACACATTAAAAGTGCAAAATAACAGGGACTAATTTAAATTTTTTATTATTAATTATTTAGTACAAAATTAACTTTTTTTGTACAACTAACAATTTTTCTATCATTAGAGGGTCACAGGGGGAAAGAAGATGAACAAGTGATTTGCTGTCAGGGGCTAATTTTACTAACATTTCCTTTACTTTAACTTCCGCTGTTTCATTGTTTATCGCCCAATTTCGTGAAAGAATAATGAATCTAAATAATTAATGGCCGTCAGAGTGAATTTTAAGTTTTAACTTTTTTAAATGGTGGATGCTAACTTTAGGTAACCCCTAAAATATTTACCTATTTAGAAAAATCTCTTTCAGTCGTTCTCTTTCCAAGGAGTTAAAATCGGATTTTGAAACGATGAAGGTTTTCTGGAGTTTCCCTGCATCCCTTTTCGACGTATCAAAACTTAGATCCTTAAACTATATCCCTGTCTTCCTGTTCCTTCCACATCCCCCCTTTCATTTCCTATGCTATTAAAGGGGAGTTGTCTGTTTCACGATCGCCCTCGTGTAGCCTGTTACACCCCTCCCCCATAAAAAAGTCGTTATTTGGTTTTCAAATAGTTGCTTGCAGTTTTGTATTGCTACATAATCTCTTTACGGCTGTACATTAGACAAATTCCTTTCCTAATACTATTAAAAGGGAACTGACTGTATCTAGACCACCCAACCACAACCTCCCAAATCCCTAAATGGAATTCGAAGCGACCATTCTCTAAACGCGACATTTAAAATGACATCAATTTGTGAACCCAAAATGTACGTATCACAAAAATTAAATTAAAATCACTCGGTTCTAAGCAATCTTTAAACTAAATTATTATTATTTTACTTATATATATTATCAATAAATTGAGTAAAAATGTCCTTCACTATTTTTAAGAACTTATTTACCATTAGATTTTAATGGACGATTATAGTGACTTTTGTGACCTCACAATCGTGTTGTGTATTTCAAGAAAATAAAGTTAACAGAGATAAACGTTCTAATATTGAAGATAATAAATAATTTATTTTGGTTAACAGGCCACATCAGGGTGATCCTAAATCAGGCAATTCCTTTTTAATAGCGTATACTCCGTGGACATAGTGTTTCTGGAAAAATCGCTTCAGTCTTTCGAAAGTTTTTCCAGTACATATTTGCTGAGGTTTCTTTTTATAATTTTGATTCTTTATAGCAGGAAGTTCTAAGAAGAATAGGGGAAGAGAGAACAATTTGGAGGACTTTGACCAATTAATTGGCTACGTTTTCAGACATGAAGGTTTTTTAAAATTAGCATTAGAGGGAAGTGTGTGGGGTAATAAGAGAAGATGGAGGTAAGGATGGAATATGTTAAGTAGATTAGGGAGGATGTGGGATCTAGTAGTTATGTAGATATGAAAAGACATGCTCAGAATAGGTTAGCATGGAGGGTTGCATCAGACGAGTCTTAGGACTGAATACCACAACAAATAACCAAGCCTTACAAGTCCATCTGGAGCATGGGACCGAGACAGTCATGATACAATGTGAACTTTGAAGTTGTTTGTGAAGCCCGAGGTAAGTTTGTGAAGACTAAGAAGTGAGGAGAACGAGCCTTTTTTTATTCTTTGACGGAGATTTGAGTAAGAGGTGTTGTCAGTATAGCAGGGTCCAGGGACCAACGGCCTACTCTGGTTATGAATCTGGGACCAATGGCGTTCAGCGAGTGAGACGTCACGCCAAGTCACTAGACTTCCTGACACTAATGGTCGTCTATTGATTTGTTTCCTTACCAATTAGTCCTCTTCAAGGATCGTGATGGTTGTATTCATAATATCTGTAAAAATTAATCCTGTCTTTCTGAATAAAAAAGATTTAAGTGAGAATTGATGGGTTGCAAATGGAAACATTCAATTACAGAGTAGCACTGTGAATGAACGCAATCAATACACTTTAAATGTAAGACATTTTTACTGGAACTACTATTAAGGATAACAATTTAATATTTCACGCTTCATGGATTAAAATAAAGTGGAGTATCCTTTGCGATGGCAAATTCTAAGTAAAACTTATCCTGGTTGAATATACTCAAATAATGTTTGTAAATGAAATCGTGTTGTTTATGGAATTAAGTGTTTGGTGAAAACTTCTCTAGCCAGGTCGCCTGTGTTTCTTCTGATCCTCGACTCAAGGCCCTACGCGTTCTTCACTCCGTGGTGGTATCTTTATGTAAATTATTATTAACAACTGTCTTATTCATAAATAATAAAAATTCATATATCAATTCTGCATTACCAGGCCGGCTATCGTCAAGTAATGATCCGAGGGTGATGATAACGAATTGCTCTATTGACAGATTGTCATGATGAAGTGTAATGACTGATGAGCTCTGAAAATGATAATCCATAAGAGAAAGTGATCTTCGTAATCCACGTCTGGAATATGTTTTTCATGTCGGAATCTGTTTTTCCCCCCCGGGCACACAGTTGGGAACTATTGTGACGTGCAAGCGGCATTTACGCGTCGTTTGGAATGCGGGAAAGCCGAAATTAATTAATCTCGACTGGATCGTCCAAGCCTGGTACAACACGAGCTATGCATCATTCTGCCACGAGCCATTAAATCCATTCTCAGATACAGAACGAACATCTTGGTCTATTTTTGTTTTCACGCTAAAGCCGGCCGCTGTTCCCCGAACACGCATTAATATTGTCTGTCTGAGAGATAATTGATGATGGAGTCTGGGTGGTGTTTACTGTTCCCCGAATTGCTCTTCAGTTATGTTAATTCCGCACCACCTGCCTGCCTCGGCTGAGGGGTGCAGCTGCTTTGCATGCTCGCAGCAAATTAAACACATTTCTCCTCCCAGTACAACACGAACGACTATGAACACTGAAACTGCGCTGGATATTAAGTACGGAACTCGAGGCAGCCCCGCCATTTCTCTTGCGGAAAAGTAAACACAGACATTATGATCTCTACAGAGGCGTGAAAGATCTAAAACGAATTTCATGGTAACTTAGACTACAATTTACACTTAATTTAAATTTGAAAGCTCAGAAAGAAAAATATATTGGTTCCAAACAGCCCTGATTGTAATGAAAAAACACGAGGATTACTGGACAGATGATTGGAATTTAGGCAAGGGAGATGTCAAGTCGGCTGATTGAATTTTAGGCAAGGGTAATTGTGGAGACGAAAGCAATGGATCGGATGAGATTAGAGGCAGGAAGAATAGCAGCGGCGGCTCTGATTTGGATCGGGCACGACCCAAATGAGGAGGAAATTAGAACGAGGAAGACGCTATTATGTTGACACGGTAATCACCCCTGTATCTTTTTACTGATTACCTATACTACCAGGTCCGTTTAGATTTTGTGTGAATATTCTGATCTATGAGAAGGGCCATAAGATACAATCCTGAGTTTAGAGATAGAGAATTGCTAGTTTTAAGGAATTTATTTGTATTAATTTTTATGTAAATATATATGTAGTGTTAATTAAGAAAGAATTTCCGGCTTAATGTTTGAAAATATAAAAATTGTAATATTCATGTAAATTTGTTTAGGTTTAAAGCAAATGTTTTATTTTTTTATTATAAAAGAGCTTATTAACATATTAATATTGCACTTAAATTATTAATATCCCCCTATTCATTTCATGTTGTCAGTAAAGATAATAAGATTTTTCTCCAATTTTTAAAACCGCCATTTTAAACTCAGGAAGAGACAATGTAAAATTTTCTTAAGACAGTAATTTATTGATTAGCACATTTTATTATTAACAAATGATTATTTAATTTTTTTTATAAAAATTCAGCCATTTAAGTCTGAAAATCCTGGGCCAAAGATATGATAATATTAAGCAGGCACCAGTTCCTTTGTTAGTGGATTCTGATGTGTATTTTTGGGTTTAAAATTCGGAAATGGTTTATCGATGTACTATGGATAATTTGAAAAGCCACAGTAATTTTCGGGAAATGAATTATAGGGCATTATTTTCACAAGCCATTCTGGTTGTTATGTAAAGCTAATTTCCTGTCTTTAGTGATTTTGTTGGATATAGGAAAACGTGGTTGCGCAAGTGAGCGGTGTTGTAAATACGGTGTTAGAAATGCTTGCCGCTGTTTCCAGAATTTCATGATTTAATTGGTTCCAAGAAATAGTTTATAACGCGTGCTCATTAAATTTCCATCTGTTTTTACAGCCATTTCCTGTCAAGGACAAATATTTGTTGCAGCAAGAGCGCTGTCAAGGAAAGGCTTCTGTGTCGCAACGAGCGGCGTTACACGCACCTCCGCCATCAGATAGGTAGGTACTGTACTTCAACGAGTTCAGGTCTGAGGACCTGATCTTGGTGATGTTTTACCGAAGAAGCCATTTAAAGTAAGCAAGCATAGTACAGTGGAGAGCAGAAAACGTCAATATCAGTTCAGTGACCACAGAAAATGATAATGAAGGCTGAGCGCTTCATCCAAATCATCTTCCAGTAAAAAAACCTGCGGGAAGTACGTGAAATGAGGTCAAATCATCCAAGTAATAAGCAATAGAATACATCATAAGGTTAGAATGACCTTTTGGCCGCCTTTACTCTAATTTCGTTATTTTCACCAAATAATTCAACCATTAAGTGTTGATACAGGACCATGCTCAATTCGATCCCTATTCGTCAATCAGTGGAAAAAAGCCGAAGGGTGAGACTGAGGTATGTTCGCAATGGACAGATGCATCATCAAATGCACAATGTTCTTGTAGTCGCCAAGTCCCTATTTCCTTCACTTTCAATGAAAGACAAAAAGAGAAAATTTACAGGAACACAATTGTGTAACATAGTCACAGTTCCCAATACACTTGGTATATCGTTCCATTACCTTTCCGATATGCTGAATCAGAACAAGACTTGGAAAACAATAAATGGCATAAACGTGATCCTGGGGTAAGATTACAACATGAGGGAAAACCAAGGTAATGGAGTGTTGAATGGGAAATAGTGGAATAACAGTGGCGGTTAGATTGGGTAGGGATATTTTGAAAAAAGTTAAGGAATTCTGCTACTTGGGCAGCATAATATCTGGGGATATTTAAAATATAGTAGACATAAAGAGTAGGATATTACAGGCAACAAAGCCTTTCTCAAAAACGAGGAATTTACTTCCGGCTACGAGTATTAGGGAAATCATTATTAAAAACGTTCGTATGGAGTGTGGCGATATTTGGGTGCGAAACGTGGACGATAGGAATTGTAGAAAGGAAAAGAATAGAATCTTTCGAAATGTTGGGCTATAGGAGAATGCTGAAAATTAGATGGCTGGATAAGGTAACCAATCGGGACGTTCTAAGGAGAATAGGGAACAATTTGATAGAATTTGATCAAGAGAAGGGATAGATTAATAAACGACGTTTCGAGACATGAGATCCTTGTAAAATTAACATTAGAGGGTAGTGTTTGGTGGAATGCGCTAAGCAGATTAGGGAGGATGCGGGATGTGGTAGCTATGTAGAAATGTAAAGGCTTGCGCAGGTTAGGTTAGCATAGAGGATTGCATCAGACCTGTCTTAGGACTGATTACCACGACAACAACAACAACATGCTGAGGTAGAAAAGTTTTTTACTGAGTGCACTTTATATGAATTGTTTCGATCAGTAGCTCATTTTACAATCAATGCTGGAGTAAGGTAAATATATTTATTCATAATGAAATCCGTGTATCACTGCTGTATTTATGATTTGCCAATGTTCATCCATTTTGATTTGGTCTTGATTTCCAGATGAATAAGTCTGTATGACACGAAAGCGCCTGATCATTATATTGACGACGATAAATTGGTGAATATGGTAGCTTTTATTATTATTGGAACTAGTTACGGACGTGCTGAAACATGACTAATATGCATATAAAATACCACATCAACGTGAATTGTTCATAATCAGGGCGCGAACTTGTTCAATGTTGTCATCAGCAGTATATGTGGCTGGATGTCCCACCTTTCTTTCACGGTCATTCAACTCATTCATTGTGACGAGTGTCAGCTGTAAATTTCATGTTTTGGAACACCTTTAGGACACAGGTTGACAGAAGCAAATTATTGCAGTAGTATCATGATGGCAAAATCGGCCAGAGAAAACTCATGTTCGTGATTGAAACAAATTGTGAAAGTGGAAAAAATCTAAAATTAATTTCATACTCTAAATTAATTTTATTTTTCAGCAACATGATCGGAAATACTTGATTTTTTTATTTGTTATTTATGTGTAAATTTTTATGTTATATTATTCCTTGTATCTGCAGCAGAACGTGATTCACGTTTAGTCTCCAACTTTCGGGATATCTTCAGTTCTTTAATTAAAATCTTAACAGTAATTTTATGTTAGTGCCGCAACATCCAGGGCTGATGTTTTTTTTTGTCAAAATTGCTGAATGTTAGGGACGAAACGTCTTATTTTGAATTATACTTCTTTTGTCCATTAATTGTTTTTTATTTATGATTATAAGTAATAAAAATAATAAATTATTGTTTTGATATATGATATATAATTATTAGTCTATGCTTCATTATTTTACAGCTCTTAACTTCAACTGCTCATGACATGTCTAGTGAATTATTTTCTGACTCTGACTTCAGCCTTCTTCAGTTTCAGTTTACGTTAGCCATTTTTGGCAAATGCAAACCATGCTTGTTATCTAAACACTTTGGATGTTGTGATGATTTTTCGCGCTGGATAATGAATGGACTACTCTGTGAAGCAAATCTGAATAGAAACAGCGTGCATTGACTAGTAAACTGAGGTTGGAGGCTAGTTTGGGAGAACTGTTTGAAAGCCCCTGCTTGTTCTCATCGCCACGGGTTGAACAGCGATTGTTTGCAGTCGACAAAGTGAATGTTGGCAGGGAAACCATTACACATGCATCCATCTAGATTTATATCGTCAGTTTTATTTCCCAACACGAACGAGATCTGTGCAAATTCTTGTATGCGCAATACATTTGTCCCCTGACAGCGGATACCTGTTTACTTTTTTAATGATCGAAAAGCATTGTGGGCCAGTAATGGTTGCCATACTTAGTGTGCGAGTTCATAAATACGTTTTTTTTACCGTGACATCTGTTACAATTTGAGCTTTTGGATAAATTTTCAATTGCATTGTATGATATAATAACATTTTCACTTGTTCAGTGTCAAATTGTGATCTATTATGATTACATTCAAAAGACGGGTTATAAAAGATTTGACATGGAATGTTTGTAATACGCAGATAAATCTCTATTTGGCTGTTTTTCAGTGCTTGACGACCTTCAATTAGACAGATGTGATTTTATGCGTGAAGTTGGAACGAGCAGATTTGATAGCTCAGATCAGTCTGCACTCCAATCCGGTGATTGGTCTACCCATCAGATCTTCCGCAGATATCTGCTAGTGTGTGGCCACCCATTGACTCAAACACCATAGAATTTTCACTGGAAAATGCTTTGAAGTCTCGTTACTATTAAGAGCGTGGTTTAATGTCTCTCAGTAAAATTACCAATAATGAAATTACTAGTGGTGGTGGGACGGGGAATTTAATTTAATAATTTATAATATAATATTATGGTATAATGGGGATTTGTTATTGAAAAGAAAAGACTAATTTAACTTAAAAATCCTGAATTTAATATAAATAAAATATGTCAGCAAGAACATAGATGGTATTTAAAAATTATCAAGAAAATGTTACTAAAACAAATTTACATCAGACTTCAACATCAGGTTAGTCTGTGGGGTGAATTAGAAGCAATTTAGATTTCTAATGGCAATAGGCCTGGCAAATGTGAACTCTTTAAAATTAAATGCAACGTTACCCACGAAGTTTCTGCGTCTGTATCCCGGTCTGCGTCGCTGATGATAATGATGGCTGAATCTGCGCTTGACCTCTTTTCATCACCGTCCAGGCTGTATCTCGTGGACAAATCTGGCGGAGACTCCCTCGGTGGGAAGCTACATAATTCCAATCCACCAGTAAGCTGTTATCCTCAAATGACTTCTATTGGCTTGCTCTTTAGCAGTTGCAGCTAATAGGAAAAATTTCAACTGCTAGTCCTAAAATACTGCATGCGTTTTGCGTTTCTCCGTGAAATTCCAAAATTTCCACAGAATTACCGTTCTCACCAATATGCAGCCACTAATTATTCACGACAATTCCTTTTATCGTGAATGGACCCTCCCCAGCATTCATTCGGAAGGGTCATCGTTTTGTCCTAAGGAATGCGAGTGCCACCCACACAGCCAGGAAAACAGATGCAGAACTTAAAATTTCACTTCGCATATTTAATACATTACAAAATGTTTTCAGGATGTACAATGACTGTGAAACGTCCATTTAGACCTGAAAAAGTTGGTTTTCAATTCCAGCAGTAAATCAGCTGTGTTTTCTATCGTTATTTACAGGAAAATTATCATTTCAATTGACGATGAAGAAACCTAAAATTGTACAGGAGAATAGGCTGGCAGTAAGAGGTTTTCAAGTTGTTACTTAAGTTTCGGGGTTCAGGTATATATATGACTGTTGTTCATCGCTACGTTCTTGAGCTTGACGATCACCGTGGTTAACGTACAACTTTTTTTACCATTTAGCCAACTATTTTATCATAATTTAATGTACTATTTAGCCAACCTTTAATATATATGCTTAATTTATTTATCATCATTAATACTAATAGAAACTGTTCCGATTCACCACGCACCAATATCCCGGACAATGTAGTAAATTTGCAAAAAGATAAATCTGTATTGTAACGAATGGTATTTCTTTTTAAAAGTGAAATGTGTTAAATATAATTTAATTACTATGGTACCTTGTTTCCATCTGATTCTAGTGTTTGAGTGAATTGTTCTCTAGTGATGAACTGTTTCGTTTTCAATAAAAATTATGTCGATGAACATTGTTTTCAAATAGTTCGTACTATGTCACTATAATTAATGAATAACGCATGCTGTAATATTAAATCCCTACCCAATATCTTAACATCAACAACTATAATAAATTATTTCAACAACGATACAAATTTAATAACAATTAATGACTCCCATGGGAATACAATGAAAGTAAGTATGACAGGTGGTAAATTAGTAATAATAAGATTGCAATAATGCAATGTTACATCAAGTATAATTAAGGATTAAGACGAATATAGAAGTGTCTGGTCAGTTTGCTTTAGTGGAGCGGGTAATTGCAGTACTTCGTTAAAGCTCGAGCAATAGAAATGAAACTAAATAAAAAAAAGACGTTAAAACTGCAGCAAGAAGTCATTACACTTGCACACATAAATGTTTAACGTAGTTCACTAAAAGGATAACGATTACGGTTCTGCTAAATTGATTTTCCACCAACGTTCATATTTCCGTCTTTATGGCTAATGACTGGAATCAGTTTATTTCCGTCTGTGCGAAATGAATCCTAGAAATTACTTTAACTATTTCACTATCAAATTGTTTCATTTTGCATCCGTAAATTGGCACTCATTTCCTTTAATGAGCAATTTATTTCAACAACCATAATTAACAACTACTTTGTACTATGAATGTATAAAGTAAAATATCGTTATATTATTAATTATTATTTAAATACAACCTTTGAAATGTATTAAAAGTTAAAGATTATTATAAGCTGAAAATATAAAAACTTGTTAGGTTTAATTTAATGAAAATTAAATTGCAGATGAATATGATTCGTGATTAGTGAAAGCTACTGGATCTTCAAATTAAACAAATTTTATAAAACCAAGTTTCTAATTATTCCGACTTCAAAGTCCATATTAAAAAGTATTCAATGACTGAAATACACATTTAACCTAAGATTCTCAAAATAATCTCGCTTTATTTACTTAGTCTTTGTTTGCAATTGAAAACAGATCTGTTAGATTATAATAATTAAAACTCTCACTTTTATATTTTCTGGAGTTAGTACAGTCAAGCTGCCGTGGTTCCCTGAAATATGTCACGTTAACAGTCGGTTCTAAACTCAACGGAAATGAACGAATTTACGTATTTTAAGAATGAGTTCTGTTTAAAGAGCGAAGGCTTTCCAGTTTTGTTTCCTGATGACAGTTGGGGCCAGATCGCTTCTCCTCTCTGACTCCTTGAAGCCAGCCAGTCCGACTTCCCGTTTCGCTAGCTCCTATTTAACCTCTCACCTTCGACTCACTTTGCCGAGTGCCTCTTTTCGAGGTTCTCTCCACCTCGAACTCATGTCTCCTAAAAACCTCATTGGCCTTCCCGCTTTTTCTATCCATCCGAGGTCCTCCAATGGGCTAGGCGTCCCTATCCTTCATCTCCAAAAAATTTGGTTGGAATCACCACTAGCCATCTTTTGGGTCACCCACCTTGCTGACCTAGGCTGACCTGAGTTTTTCGGGGAGCCGCGAAAAATCCTTTCAGATAAAGGTCTGCGCCTGTCAGACATCAAGTTTATGACTGTGTTTGTTTGACGGATTACTCCGGAAGAGTGCCTTGCAAATATCGCAGGATATGGTCTCTATAGAAAACTTGTAAATTAATTTAGATAAATAAAATAAAATATACGACAAAATTGATACGCGTCAAGTGGTCTTTCCACTTTCTTCTACATTCCTTAATCCTTTTAATTAAAATTGAATATTTTCAATTCTTTGCTGATGTCGTCATCTTTAATATGGTCTAATCTTTGAGGCGCTTGTAACGCTTACTTCATCTCTTGGGCTTGTATACGATTTTTCTGGGTTTTTTTTAGTTATCGTCCATGTCTGTATGTCAAAGTAGGTACCGTTATTTTTTACAGTCTCAATTGGTTATCTTTCCTTAATTTGTTTTTTAAAGCCCAATTACATTGAACGTATTATTATTTTTAATACATATTGTATTTCACAATGTCTGTCAATTACAGCGTAGAGAAATGTTAATTTTTGTAGGTCTGGGGATGGAGAACCGCTTATTTTAGACCTGAGTGTGTACGTTTCCCCGGCACCGGCTGTAGGCAAGCTGTATTTTGCTTATCTGAAGTAGCGACGCAGGTATTTTGTGGGCGCGCCCGATTAACATGTCACGTCACGCGTGCGTGCGTGTGTGCAGATTAACGGCGTAAACTGTTTATTGGGAGGAATATTCCCATCATGCCTCGCGAAAGGCAAAATTACGCAGCTGGCGTGGAGCTTATATCGATGCCGTCAGATAGAATTTCCTGGAAGGCAGAACTCTGCGGCGTGTTTCTGATGTTTACAAACACGAGTCAGTTCCAGAGGCGCCGATGCCAAGGAGGCTGCGACGCCATCGGAGAAACAAATCACAAAGCTTTTAAGGCGGACAAAATTAAACACGGACACATCTTTTTTTAAAAAAATGACAAATACAAATTCCGAATATATTTCACTTTACTCCATTAATTAATTTAATTAATAAATGTAGAATGTAGTGTGATATTTGATATTTAACGAATTCTTAGTATTAAGTTAGCTAGAACTGGGAACTGAATATGGAGTGAGTATGTCAAGACCTAATGCCGTCTCTAATCCCCAGAGATGGACGGCATTTCGACTCGTAGGGATATGATCTGGAATTTCCACAAGCACGCTCGCATTGGGAATCGAGACCCGGGAAAACAACTACATATTTAAATAACACGTGGTTGCCTCAACCAATGGGATTTCATGGTCTACAGAAAATCGATTTACAAGGTCGATTTTTCGTTTCAATTAATGCAAATTGAATTGCAATGCTGATTTTAGCACGAGCGTACAGGTTATCTTTTAGTCGCCTAACACATGAACCATTAACTATTAATTTTACTTATTTATTGTACTTTATTCTGATGTAGTATGCATCACTTAGAATTTGGACAAGTCTCTCACTGGGTAATCCTCGATATTAGGTTATTATTTAACTTCATGCTCATCTCCACCTATAACTTATAATGAAAGGCGGTCGTTCCATATCAAGTGTCCTGATTTATGGGAGGATTCTCGCGCGACCATTTCCGATTTTTATGAAATTTTGACAGTTTGTATTCTATGAGGCCTTAGAGGAACATATGCAGAATTTTATTTCAAAATTTACATTTTTCGCAGAAGCCCGTCGAGTCGGAGTCGATGTTGCTTCAAAAGTGCCACTTTTGTGCTTCAATATCGCGGCAGTTATTAGGAAATAGATCCTGAAAGTTCGTTTCTAACGTAATCTACATACATAAATTACGAAAATAATAATGAAAAATCCAAATAAATATTATTCCATTGTCCCCCCTCCCTCCCCAAAGGTACAGAAAAAAAATTCCAATATTCTTTTTCACATTTACAAAGAAGCCTGCTCGGATAAATAAATGAGATGAGACATTCATACTTTTCACTTCATAATTATACGTTGCGTCTACAATTCAAATGATTTACAGCTTTGTAGACGATATACTTTGTTGAATTTGCAAACTTGACGCCAAAATGAAAAACGCCAAAATTGAGCTTTTTTTAGAGGTACAAGTCGTTCAGAAGAACACCAGATATCGGTTTCTAATTTACACCATTAAAAAAGACAAGATTTTCCGTAATATAAAGCTCGTGTGTCGTTTTGTTGTCTCGACGGAAAAAGATCTAAATTTTTGGGTCAACGGCAACTCTAGTGCGTTGTCGACACAAACATCGTCTCAACCTGTTTCATTACAATTTATGAAGGGGAATGGCGACTGAAATTTCATATTCCTGTAAATGAATTTCTACTGAGATGAAATTTTAACTGTGTAGCAATGTACATAATTTTGTTTTTGAAACTTGGATTTTTGTTATAAAAGTTTGAAAATTATTTTCAAAATTTGGCGGTGTTGTAAATGTTCCTTATTACGTACTTTAAAATATTTTAGCTTTTTTTATTTGTATTTAGAGCTGACCATTGTTATCAATTGTCAGTATTATTTTTGAAATTGAATAATACTGTGCCGAGAAAATAATTTTTCTTTACTGAGAGCTTCACACGGTTACTTAAAAATTGGCACTTTTCAGCACACTTAGAATTTTTTTTCACTTTAAATACTTGAAAAATTAAGAAACTAATATTTGTATTTAAAGGTATTACCATGTACATTTTGTACAAAAAGAATGAAGACTATATCGTAATATTTGTGACGCATAGAAGGTTTTTGGTACCAGAAATCATGAAACAGAAAAAAACTTTTTTTTGAAAAACAGTAATAGTTTATTAAAATAGATTCAAAAATACTAATTAAAACTATTTTGCAGCGTATGCTACACCATCATCCTTTTGTTTTGCAGCTTTTTTTTCACTTTACATAAGTTAATATCAAAAATTAGAAAATAGATTTTTTTCAGATATTGGCCGAAATTTCAGTCCCAGTGATCCTTAAGTTCCATTACACACACACACACACACACACACACACACACATATATATATATATATATATATGAGGCTAAATAAGAAAGTTGCCAGTTCAATTTTAAATTTATTAGTTTCATCTCGAAGCAGTTAAATGTGTGGGTAAAGCTTGTTGAACAGTGTTGGTTCCTTATAGTGTACAGATTTATGTGTTATTGTTAGGCTCTTACATTCTACACGAGGGTTGTTTTTATTTCTGGTGTTAATTGTGTGCACATCTACGTTAGTAGTGTATATATTTTTATTGTTAATCACAAAGAGCATTAATGAGAGAATGTACTGACTTGCGAGGCTAAGTACGCCCAACTTTTTGAAAATTCTATATATATATATATATAAAGTAAAAGTAAACTTTACCCTGGTTTAGGAGACCAAAAAATCCCATTAAAAATATACTGTTACCCTACTACAGAGTTCCCGTTAATTTTATATTTCCCGACCGATGACCCTATTACTACATTCAGCCGCCGAAAAAAATAATTGTCACTGTTTTAATTTTAAACATTATCCGAGAATGCTCACAATAATATTTAAATACATATTAAATTGTTGTGACTTTCTACTACAGGAACTCCGGGAGTCTTAAAGTCAAAACTTCCGTAGTATACAAACACTAAATTTAAATAATTTGGCGTCGTTATATTCAAAATATATAATATAGATCGTGGATCACAATATCGCTTTTCGGTACAGTCTGCTTTCTTCCTGATTAAAATTATTCTTCCAGTAACGGTGGTTGGCTGGGTCACGAGTCGTTTAATAAAATTAAATTTAGTTTTTCCTTTTGTTCGCCTTTTCAACAACCTGCGCTGTTCTCGTCAGTTCCTATAGGTGCTAGCCTCCTTTGGCGAATATAGCTCTGGCGCTATTTCCTGGAACAATCTCGCGAGCTCGTAAATGAGATCGACCTGGAGGCAACGAACTTGGCCA
Organism: Eucriotettix oculatus; assembly: GCA_034510155.1. Lineage (NCBI taxonomy): Eukaryota > Metazoa > Arthropoda > Insecta > Orthoptera > Tetrigidae > Eucriotettix > Eucriotettix oculatus. The sequence goes on along the minus strand of CM067378.1, from coordinate 85,653,587 downwards.
CACAAAATTACTTTCCGAGGCAGAATGCATCTGCGCGGAGATTAATATTTCCCTGTCTGACTCCTGCGAGGAAAATGGAAATGCTCGTGCGCGGTAATTACATCACACTACAGAAACGTTGTTCTGTGCGCACCTGCAACTAGAACAATATATAATTCTACCTGCCTTCCGATGGAATTTTCCAAAATTATGGTCGCTCTTTTGTTGTTTATAACGGTCTAAACAGGCTACATGAAGATGGTCTTGAAACAGAGAGCTCCCCTTTAATAGCATAGAAATGGAATAGAAACGGGGGATTGTGTAAGGTAGAGCAAGGTAGCTAAGTTTCTTGCTTAATTGATTAAATATTGATCTTTATCTAACTACAACATGAAATTATAAATAATTTAATATAATTGTCACTCATGAAAGTTCTATCAATTAACAATGTAATTAATACAACATATAACTACGTCTCTTCCTTAATTTCCTTCAGAAGATAGGGAAATTAAACCTTAATGAAACATTAACGATTTTTATTGTAACCTAAAATTTCTTCAAGAATCTTTTTTTTAATTAATTAATTTATTTATAGTTGCATAAACAAAAAAGTCATTAGCGACTTATACGAAATTACAATATCAGTTACATTTTTTGACTTTAAATTAACAATTTTGTACATTTCTACTTAACATTTATGTTATCAGTGCTAACCTTAAATGTACATTTATGGTATAATTAGTTTTTTTTAAGAATTTTATTAAGTTTTCCTGTGCCTTTTTCCCTTTTGTGAGCTGGTTAAGATCATTTTCTTTTAAAATTTCTTTCCTGTCTTCTTCAAATTTTGGACAGTACTTCAACAAGAATCTTGAATACTCTGATAAATTTGATTCCATAAATATTACATCACTTAATGTGCACTTTTACAAAGAATAAAATAAAAATAAATTAACGACCAATCCACAGACAAACGAAGTTAATTATTTTTTCCTACCATGTTTGGAACTTAATCAGGTTAAGTTATGACCAATCAAATTTCTTCACCTACAGACAAAGTAACAATTATAAATTTGAATCGTAAATTTCGTTAAAATATAAAACAACCGAAAAATTTTATACTTTAACTAAATTTGTCAATTTATAATTGGTTCTAATTCCCACTTCCTGTATCTATTGACTTCGCATGACTTCACTTGATGAAGTTGCAAAATCGTGGACGACACGTCGAAGGAATGAAATAAAAAAATTAATTCAATATGAAATTTTAAGGATTAGATTGCGACTGTATTTTATTATATATAAAACCCTTTTTAACTGTTACGAAAGCATGGTCTTGCTTCCACGCCAGTTATAAATGGGTTTAGACAGTTTGGCCAATATATTTTCTTATTTAATTTAGTGTACTATAGGTGGAAACTAAAAGGAAAGTAAATAAATTATAAAACATTTTTTTTGCAAGTTAACATTGAAATATAACTTAATGTTCCATATCAAGAAGCGTTTCAAAATTACGTTGGTGTTGCATCCCTGAATTATGGAGGAAAGGGTAGATCAAAGAAAATGACCATAATAACTTTTTACTAGGACGGGTGACCAACTGAGGCCAAGAGCAGATCAACAAGTGTTGTTAAGAACAGGAAAGAAGGTGCGAGAAAAGGCTACAGCGTGCAATAAATAAACGGAAAGTATTTCTACTACAGTAAAAAATAAAAACCATGCACGTTAACTGAAATTAAACTAGATATGAATTTAATTATGAAAGCTTCAGGAGCAGATGTTTCCCAATTTGTTGTATTTCGTTTTAGAAACTTCCCTCCCCGTCCTCGATCTGGGCGGAAACGACGAGCTGAAGTTGACAACACGCGACACACGTGCTGAACTTCTGGGAAACGGTGTTTTAAAAAAGGCCTTCAGTTTTCGAGGAAACACATTAACACGTTCAAAAAATCCATTATGTAATATACCAGACTTGCGCGGAACAATAGCGACGATCACGAAGCTCAGTCGGATCCTTTCACCATTTCCTCTCGTCAACATCTCAATCCCTTGAAACCACAGTTACCACGTGAATCTTATAATGTCCATCACCATTGCCGTCAATGACGAATGCAGAAAGTTTTCTTGATAATCAGACTGGACTTGAAAAAATCCGAGTATTAATTATCACGTATTAAACACTTTGGAAACGCAGTCTTATGCATCCCTGGTAATATCTGTTTAGTGTTTTATGTTAGACATTTTTATTCTTTTACGTTGGTTCTTATATTTTCATAATTGGTTGGTGCTTGTAATCCATCTCATCATTTAAATTGGAGATATTCAGATTTTAAAGAGCTCAATAATTCGTTCGTATAACTTTCCTCCTAATATAGTAAATAAACTGTTTTGGTTAACTGAAAATCTGTAATATTTGTGGAATCAAGACATGGATTGTGACTGTGGAGCAGAATATATAAACAAATCCTATACGGAATTGGCAGTATCAGGGAATCGGCAAAAGGTTACCTTGGCTTCTCAGCTTAGCCTGGAACTTGCCGGTGGAGTCGGACCTGCCGTTGTTATAATAAGCACCTTACCCACTTCGTTTTCTTCCTTGGTCCCACGGACTCGAGCAAATGCACATGGCCACTATAATCACCAATTTTTTACTGTGCACTCTTAACGTTCAACACTCATTTGTCAAAATCCATTTTTCCTGGGTTTTGAATACATTGTTCCCACTTCATTATTTCGTTTCCGTCGGTGGCTGGGCCCGATTATGCCCGAACAAAATTGTTTACCTACTGTCCCGTGGAGGAGCCATTTACCCCACTCCACCGATGTTTTGAGGAAAACACTACTTCTCCTCACAACCCAAAGTTGGAAAATCTCGAAAACTCTATAAAAATCCGATTTTACGGGGTTTTATTACCTATTGTCTGTAACCTTCAACTTTCCTCAAGCCGCTTGCCTTTGATTTCGTACCACCAAATTCCGCATGTACTTGTGTTTTACCATTACCAACTATTTAATAAAAATATCAAGGCATGGAAACTTCTCAAAACTCTGGTATATGAAACGTTTATCATTTATATATATATATATCTGTTCTACTAATACATAAGACTGACTTTTTCATTCATTTCCACTGTGCAGCAGCAGATCTTTCAGAAGTTAAAAAATTTCGTTTTCATGAAGCTAAACCTTGTAAAGTGTAGAGAAAACTGTCGCTCCTTTCAACTCTATTATTCGTAACCGGTTCACAATGAAAGAGGCGCTTGCAGATACCTGCAAGAAAGGGTGATAGCTACATACGAGTTATAAATAGCAACCGTTAACGTGGCTGAATTCGTAATATTGACGAGCAGCCGAGGGCACAGTTACGTGATTAAAACGCAACTTGAGTTTATTGCGTCTGGTCTACTACTGACTGGTGCAGACATTTTAACTGGTTCGCGTGCGTAGTAAAAGCACCGTTGGGTTCAATTTATCTAACAGCCCAAGGGTTTCGACCTTGGGGATTCCACTCTCTGGTAGTCAGAGCCTGTTTCACTGCACCAATCAAATAGCAAACTCTTCTAATAAAACCGTAACGCGACATTACTGGTAACGCTGTTGAGTGGCAATCCATAACCTACAATCTGTAAGCGTGTACATAATTATGATTTCCTTACCCACCGATGACGATGACTTAGTGGAATATGTGAAGGCTCCCTTTAAAGTAAGCACCGTTTTAATATTCTGCTGCTGCAGCGCTACAGTTGTGATTTTTAACAAGCATGATCGCAGTCTCCTTTCATTGGAAAGACAGACGCAGCAGCCCCGCATAGTCCCTTTGAGTTTTCCTTTCGTTAGAGTGTCTTTAAATGTTCAAAGAAATCTAACGACCCGCCGACTGTGAAGTCAGATCGGTGATTCACTTCTTGAAATACCGGGGAAAAGGCGTGTAATGGTTTCCCGCGGAATCGTTTTGATTCATGACAATGCCTGGGCACACACCGCAGACAAACTCAAGATCTGATCGCATCATTTAGCTGGAAACAAGTAGATGTCCCTCCATACAATCCGGATTTGGATCCAATTTAATTAAATCTGTTTCTTCATCTGAAGAAATTCCTTGATAGAAACATTTCAACGAGGTTGATGATGCCGCCGTCAGGTACTTTGGTGTGCCGAGAAATTTATAATGCAGATGATTTAGACATTTTCGTGCTGTGACTGGCTAGAGTGTTTCACCGTAAGTTATCCGTGTCCAGTGTACCTATTGAACTGATTCAGCTTATGTTCAGTTATAATTGTTATCAATTAAATTAATTTTCTCCGACGTTATTTTTAGGTAGTCTTCCGCATTCCGATTAATGGATTAGAATCTCTATTAGAGCACAGCTTTTATTACAAGGTGACAGAAGAATGGTCTGATGCAACCCTCCATGTTAGCCTATCCTGCGCAAGCCTGATCAACTTTACATAACTACCACATCCTCCTAATCTGCTTAGACATGCCATCCTTGATCTCCCTCTTCTGTTCTTATCCCACACACTTATCACTGATGCTAATTTTACAAGACCCTCATTTCTCAAAACGTGGTCTATTAATCTATCCCTTCTCCACATTGTTCTCTTCCTCTATTCTGCTTAGAACTTTCTGGTTACTAACTCTGATTTTCAGCATTTTCTGTAGCACCACATTTAGAAAGCTTCTATTCTTTTCCTATCGTCCACGTCTCGAACCCATATAACACCACAATCCATACGAACATTTTTAGTAATGATTTTCTAATATTCATACTTATATTACCCGTAAGTAAATTCCTCTTTCTTGCGAAAATCTTCCTTGCCTGTGGTATCCTATTCTTTATGTCTACTATACTTCTACCGTCCCTTAACTTCCTTCAAAATATCCCGTTCGAGTCTAACACCCTTTGGTATTCCTCTATTTTCCATACAAGACTCGGGTTTCGCTCTATTTATCCTCATGTCGTACTCTTCCTCCAGGATCAAGTTTATGCAATTTATTATGTTTTCCGAGTCTTCTTCCGACTCCCCTAATACTACAATATCATCGGCAAACCGTAGGGTATTTATTTGTTCTCCTTGCATTTTGATTCACTTCCCATATAAATTTTTAACTTTCATTTCTATATATAAGTTAGGGAGCATGGGCAACAGATGCATCCTTGTCTTACTCCTTTCTTAATTTCTGCTTTCTTTTCCTGCCCTTCAATTCTAATTACTCATAATTTCTGCCATCTGTAGAGATCATGGGACAGAATATAATAATATATTGTAACTGAAGTCAACTGAGAATTTCAACTAGGTGCCTTTTTTATCCGTTTTACACGATACTTTTTGCCTTCATAGTATAATTCAAGGAAATGACTGTAAAAGAGAGCAAAAATTATCCTTCTGTTAAGAACTATACAGGTTTGACGGTTTTTGGTCTTGGGCTTAATTGACGGAAAAGGAGAGTAAAAATATTACTGAGCGACAAAGTGAAGGTGAAAATAACGTAAACATTAGATATTAATTTTAAATTCTTTTAATGTTATTCGTATTGTACAGTGGCGTGTTTACGAGACAAAAATATAAAGCTAGTCGTAACGATAAATCCGTGAAGACAATACGCTCAAAAGATAATTAGTAATAAATAAGATTACCTGTATCGGAAAAGTTTATTAAATATACGTTAACATAGTTGTAATGGGAACAGTCGAGTGATTGCAACAAGTAGCAGAATGTGAAGAAAATGTGAAATATTTGAAAAATGCAGAGTACTGTGATAATGTGTTATAAAATTTTAAGTCAGTTGTATGGGAACTAGAAGTGATGTTTCCCAGTAATACTAATAAAACAGGTACTTCTCTAGCGAGTATTCTCACTGATATTCAGAACAGTCACTAATTAAATTGTTTAAATAAATATTTTAATTAACGGCTGTTCATATTTGAGATTGTTTTCATCTAATAAATATGAACAGGCTGTTTCCTTTAATTATTTTGTTAAAAGACCTGATCGTTATGATATCGAATTACTGGTGCTCTTCTCTGATAAATGCAGTAAAATTAAACTTAATATCAATAATTTATAATTAAAATGCAACGGTCATGCGAAAGGTTCGCGAAAAGCTCCTTCACAGTAGTTCTATTAAACATTGCAAAAGGTCCAAAACAGAACCCTGTGGAATCTCCCATCGTTATTTGTATGTAATGAGTTACCAAAAACTAAAAGACCTTCAACAGGCCCCTTAGTTTCCAAGTATTTAATTCAAGAAACATCTCATTCCGCACCGGAGTTTTTGGAAAAGCGCAGTTTTTATCTTTTTAAATGGCGACTGGCAGTGAAGTGCGCTTGCAGATGTGCAACGTTTGATGTCATGGCTTTCATGGGAACCGAGGCGCATGGAGTACGACTGTCGTCTTACCCCAGTGACAGTCGGCTCGTGACCCCGGCTGGAGTCTTATCGTTTCACAGAACAGGCCTCATTTAAATACTCTCCTTGTTTGTCGTTCGGTTCAGTGACACTTTTCAAAGGGGCACGTTATTAGTGGAACCGACGTTCTGAGAAGCGCAATTATGACGCGCCACAATCAGATGACGTCGATATTGTGTTCAGTCACGGAAACACGCCATTTCCAAACAAAATTCCTGGTAGCGTTACACTACGTACTATTCTTTCCCCGAAGGGCTAAAAATCTGCTGCTTATGCAAATGTGTACATTAAGTTCTGATTACATTCAGAATAAACATGTTTCGCACGCTATGCACATCAACCTTATCTCTTCCCCCCTCTATTATTTATACTTACCCCATACCAAACCAAGTTGCTTGGTGCACACTTTTACACCCAGGTCAATTTTACACAATATAGTTAGATCTTAATCATTCCATTGTGCTATAGTGTACAACTACATTCTAAATTATTAAATGGGTTATGTTTTATTTATTTTAAATTAAATAAATTAGAACTAAATTTTACGAGCGGCGAAAGTTGAGGGTTCATTGCACTTCAGGTAGCAGGGACACCTGGGAGGAATGGTCTTTCCATGGATTAAGAGGTCGCCGGACAAGCCCTAAATATGTGTCGGATGGTAATAATATGTGGTTTCAATATTCAGACTGCAATGGTAATTTATTGGGTGTGATTTTAATTTATATTTATAATTTTATATGATGTATTAATTAATGAAAATTTATTATAGAAAAGAAATTTTATCTTTAAAATTCTGAATTTAATACAAATAAAATATTTTATCAAAAGTATAGATGGTATTTACAAATTATAAAAACGCCTCCCTCCATTTTGACTAATGAATTAATGCTATTACATGTTGTATCTTCAGATTGTTGTATGTACCAACGGCATATTAGTTCTTGGTATATACAAGTTTATTTTGAATTCATTATTTATATTACGCTTGTATTGTAAATATTTTTTAGAACTAACTTAACTTTATTGTACAAGTTTCTGAGCTGAAAGTTGAGGTTACGTGTGCATATTCTAGTTGTTTGCTATGTAGGCGAAACAAAACAGTCATTGACCTAGATAGGAACACAGAACAACCATTAGTGCTTAATATATCTTGTCTTACGTGGTCTCTTCTTTCAGCCTTGATGACCTGGCGACTCTCCCGAGTTCTCATGGCCATTCGGGTCTTCAACTGTTGAGACAATGTATTGAAATGACTGATTTAAATGTCTCTAAATTCTCTATTTATATCTTTACAGATTCTCAAGTCCCTTCCACTACGGTTTTTTGATAACCAAAATAATCCACTACTTCGTGTAATTTTAATTAACCCGTGGAATATTATTGACACAATTTATTTATGGAAGTTATCATTAAACCTTAAAAGACGATATTGTGTTTTATATTTCCCAGAAATAAATTGAGCCTTGTTACAAAGAAGTTCAAAGAAGAGAATGATTATCATTTGAAGGCGAAGTCGATGATTTCTGAGGGCTCAGAAATTAATATTAATTGGCAAAAGTTCAAAAGAAGAAACCCTTGTTTAATATTTCACAGTATTTATTCATAAACAATTTCAGAGGCTTTCGTCTTTTGTATGCCATAGTCGTCTACAGAACATAATATATATAAAAATGTGTATACAAAGATCTTAGTTTGAATCTTAAAGTCAGTACAACACAATACAAGAAATTTCACAAGCCAAAACAGATACATCCATGTCACTGTAAATCATTTTCTTACCTCATGTATAAAATTCATAATGTAATTCTATCTTGTACGTTCATTCATACTTGCCACTTATATTTACTATTATTTATAACATAAATCCATTAATAACACATGAAAAATATGATTTTCTCTATATAAATATTTTATATATTACTCCTCACATTATTTACCTATACTTTGAAAGATATTCAACTTTAAGTCATAATTACTTTTCTATCTCCAAACATTTTTATATCTTTTACTTTATTTTCCTTCTTCACTAATATTATTTATTTTAATAATGATTACCATTTCCAACATGAATACTATTTATATTCTTTTCCGACATATGTAATTGACATATTCTATAATTATATTATATTTTTTATAAACGTCTTACAATAATTTTACATTTTTTAAATTTACAAAATACATTAATTTTAAAATTTCCTAATATTCTTCCCATTAACCCTTTCATATAAATTTTGTACATAATTTCTTTCATTCATCGCTTTACTTTCGCTGTCTAAAATATACATCCATTTCAACATCCTTTCTCGGTGTATAATTCTAATTTTTTCTCAATCTATTTCATTTTTCTCTTTTTACTATGCTTAGACAATTTTGTTCTACTTTTTGCTTTTTCTCTTTCAAGTTACCTTTATGTAATTTCACTCGACTTTCCAATTTCATTCGTGTATGTCCTGTCTAAACTCTTTCACAAATATGCAAGGTACTTCATACACGATGTATTTTTCTTCCAAAGCGCTCCTTTTATTCTTCAGGTATATAATGGTCTAAGAGATTCCGTATATCTCAATGTAGATGGAAGTTTGCCTTACTGTATCTATTGTACTGGATTGTACCAAAGAAAGACTCGGCCATCATCTAGATGAAAATTTTAAAAAATTGGCGCGTTTATTCTTTTAAATCAAATTATTTTTATTGGTCACATTTCTTACCAGCAATTGCAAATATTTTCGTTTCATCTCTGACGATTTTTCATTAATTACAAGAGACAAAAGCAATTTCACATAAATTTTAAGTCTTTATTAGTTGGAGATAAAGAAATTGAGTTTGTAGTTATTTATTTTTTAACTAACTTCCAGATAACATGAAATATTAAGAAAATACGGCCACTCATTCTACTCTCTGCAAGAATGTATATTTAAAAATATAGCCTTATTGTAATCAATGAATTGGGGAAGACAAAGATTTTATTTAAATTAATAATAATTTAACATAAAAAGTTTTTGCTTAATAAATTAAAAGAACAGTTACAGTTGCAGGGTCGCTAAAATAGCGCGGTTAGCTCAGGAGACTCAAATCTGTTCAAAGGATCATGAAATGTAGGCGGTGTTCTGCACCACGAATTTTCGTCACACGCATCTCGATCAAACATAATTTTTGACACACCCGATTGCTTTGCAGCATCCTCCTGATTGGCAGATGTTTCCAGAAATTCACCTTCGTTATCGTTTCCTGCATCCTTCCTGTCCGACGGGCGAGCAAGGACTCCGAATAACTGATTACATATCTTCTTCTCCTCAATGCCTTTAACTTTATCTGATGGCCTGACTAACTATTGACAACTCATCCATTACAACTATCTCCAAAGATTAATCCACCATTGTCTTTGTCAGAGTTCGGATCCACCACTCCTACCATGGGGTTGAGGCCTCGTCACCTGCCACCTTCTACTCCAGTCAAATTCAAATGTTGATTCATTGGAGGGATAACCGACTTTCAGACTTTTCCCGGAGTGAATACTCGGGCGTAAATACCTCACGGCTAGGATTTCACACGCCTCGGGTTCTTTCCCCGTCTTCACGGAGCTGCAAATTTTTCAGTGAAGTTCTGTCGTCTCGCTGGATCTCCTTCCGTCCATCAATTCATTACCTTATCACTATATTGTTCACAGTTAGTTTCGACTGTTGTATTATGAATTAAGACTAGTGTAAACAGCATTAAATATAATAGAGAACGTAGATTTTCCCGACGAAGATGCTGGATGAAGAGTTCTGGTGATTCCAGTCGGGTGATGTCGTTTGTAGTCCACAACGTTTCTATGGCTGACACCTGAAGAAGATGGCGGTGGCAGCCATAGAAACGTTGTGGACTACAAACGACATCACCCGACTGGAATCCCGAAAAATCTTCACCCAGCATTAAATATTATTTTATAATGAATTAATTTAGCTGAAAAAGATACTCTTTCATTTTTTCATTAGGAAATTGTTCCTTGACATTTTCCGCGTCTATAAAGCCTAGTTTCTCTTAATGATCTACGGAAAGTGACTAATAAAAATGATAAATTCTTTATTATAGGTAACGAAGGAAAAGAAGCGCATCGTTTCTATTTTCAACAGAAGACGACTTCTCTGTCCACGGTGCGCAGGAAACGTCTATCAGGTAATCTACTACTATACAAAAAGTTTTCGTTTAGGCCATTACGGCGTTTTTTTTGTTTTTTTTGGTTAACAGGCTACATGAGGGTGATCCTGAAACAGGCAACTCCCCTTTAACAGCATAGGAAGGGAATTGAAAAGGGGGGATGCGGAAGGTAGAGCAAGGTAGCCAAGGGTTAACTATGGCCCCCAGGCTATGGTTTAAGGATCCTACCCGGTGTTTCACCTAAAGAGATGCAGGGAAAACCTTAGAAAACCTGCATCAGGTAGGTCGGGCATTGGGTACTATTCTCACGCCCTTCCGAATGACGGGAGACGAGTTTGCTGTGGGGACGCAGCATTCCCTTCTCCGTGTCTCCACCAATTTCAGGAGGCAATTGGCCGACTGATCCAATGGGATCAGCGGACAACTCTTGCCATATGCCCAAGGTCTTTGACCCCGGTACATATACCTCCTAAAATAGGTGAAGGTGTCTCGGCATATGAGAACTTTGATCAAAAATACCCAGAGAGAGTGGGAAGCATCCCCGACATGATCAGGTAAGCCCCGCAGTCACTCGAGCTGAAGCGTCTACGAGAAACTCTCGCAGCGCCTCCTCATGCGGATTACGGCGTTTCACTTGTCACCAGTTATTTATTTCTTAGATGAAAGTAAGAGAGAGAGAGTAATTTCCTGTGACCACCTCAAATCTGCCATCACGACAGTTATAGCTGTACTTAAAATACAATTATAAACAGGAAGTCGTTATTGTGCTTTTCTGTTTATAGTAAGTATAGCAACATAAAAGTAAACGACTTAATTATAATTAAAATTCTAGTTACAATATGTGTCAAGGCGGAGTTAATTTGAACGCGTGGACAGTTCTAATTTAATGCCACGTCGTTTACCTGGCAAAACACATCTAGCCTTGCTAAATATAAACAGACGCTGTGACCGCGGTCAGCTGTTCGTCTCAAGGTCTTGTGACACAAATATGCACGCGTCGCCGTCTAGTGACGTCAGCATCTCGTCACACGTCACAACATCCAGTGGCTGGGCGCTCAAGTTACGAGATGCACGCACGACCTTCCCTACCTTGTACGATTCCCTCTCTTCACTTCGGGGAAAGTCAAGTTCACATGCTAATTATTTTTGTATTATAATAGAGATGGGTGATTAATAATTTACAAGTGGAATAATTCATTTTGATGTATCAAAATAACGTAACGGACTTGCCACATCATGGGTTACCTTAAACAAAAGTGTAAACAAGAGGAATAAACAATTTATTTTTTAAAAACAATAATCTTTAATTTTAATCTAAATATTTTTTATTCTATTTTATTTTATACTTGATTCTTTTGGCCTGAACATTGAAATGTTTATAGTGTTAATTTATGAAATGATTAAATTTAAATTATGACTTAAATGAATAATGAAAAAAATATTCTCCTTGTATACAGTTGTTGAATGCTAATCGGAAAAAGGTTTATTATATGTTCATTTAGTTACATATATCTGGTATATAAAGATACAAAAAATTATATTCTCTTCAGATGAGATAAACTCAATAGCCTATATGGTTTTTTGAAATTGTAGAAATAAAAATATGAAAATTAATTGAACTACGTTGATTTTGTTGTTAGAATATGTAGTTTAGAATGAGTTAAATGTTTTACATTATATTGAGTGCTGGGTGTTCCGCTTTAGGGTTTGAGATAAATGGGCAAGATATTAATTATTTAAGTGCTGTATTAATATATTAAAAATTAACTTTTGTAATAAAAAAAGAAAACAATTTACTTTTACCTAAAGAAATTTACATCAATATTAAAATGTTGACACTTTCAAACTTTAAGCCGGTAATTCTTTCTGAACGAACACTATATATATATTTACAAAAGAATGATACAAATATATTCCTTAAAACCAATAATCCTCTATCTCTAAACCCCGGGTCGAATGTTACGGGCCTTCTCATAGATCAGAATATTTTACACAAAATCTACTCTGACCTGGCAGTATAGAAGTCACAGTTTTCCCTTCTCCTTCAAGACATTTGGGAAAAAAACACCATAGCTTGAGGAACTCCCCATGCGCGCCGTGATGTCTGGGTTTTATTGCACCTGGCTCAAATACTGTCTTCTTTCTTTTGACTTAGCACCGCCAAAGTCCGATCACATGTGGTTGACCGTTACAGGTTGTTTGATTGTTTTAATGGCTGCTTCCTTGATATTTAAATAAACAATCGGTCTGTCGGTTTTTGATTGATGCTTATGATGTGTTGTTTTAAGTTTCCTCTAAACCTATACTTTTGACAGTGAAAATACATATATGAAAATGCATTGAAATCTGTTGAACTATTTGGTAAGTGCTTAGTGTTTTGTTTATAAGCAGTTTTAACAATATTTTATTTTTCTATAGGTTTTCTGAAGGCACCTGTTCCCTAGAATCATAATATTTAATTGAAAGTACTTTAGCTACAGAGTTTCGAAATATTGAGAAGAATTGAAGGATCCGACACTTGCCTGTAAATTTTTTTTCCAGAAAGGATTAGAACAATATAATCCCTGCTTCTCTTGCCGAAACATTTGTTAATAATACGTCGCAAATTCCCTCAGATAATACGATTAAGTACTGAATTATAAGGAGAACATAATTACTGTGAAAAGAAACCCATATATTGAAATTATTCAAGCGATTAAATGCATGCTGAAATACTGAGGAAAACTTTGAATGTATAGCCATTGATCAAATAGGCTATAAGTAAGACGTAAAATAATACAGAAACGTAGTTTAAATTGTTTATTTAAGCTTCGTAAAACATGAACACAACGTTGTTTAATCATCGCCGTTACTATAGTGACCAGCGATATTGCTCGTCTTTGCTCTTTATTATCTGTGGCGCTAAATTCCAAGGAATGTTGCTACAAATGCATGTAGGACACTTCCAAGTCTCAACACTAATTACGGATTTATCTGTAACAAACTAATCTATTTTCTATTTATCGTTATGTTATAAGGTCTCATTCTAAAGCTCAAGTATGAAGCTTGGTAATAATTTTAAATTATGAAGTAATATTATTATTAGGTAGAAGTCTATGGCATATGAAAAACTTGCTTGTACGAGAAAGCCACGTGTAATTAATTTGGGTTGGATATTTTTTGAAATCATGTTAACTGTGTAATAAATATTGTTGCGATCTAGTTTATATCATCACTAAATGATTATTAGTACAATAGCTCCAAAAAATTGTTTCCAATTCTTTCGTACACTGAAACAGGTCTGGAAAACTTTGAAGGCCCTAAATCAAATGTAATTCGTGGAACTCGTTTCCATATTTATTTCTCAGTTGATTTTTTTCAGCTTTGGCGGTGGAAAAGAAAATTTACTTAAACTCCATCGAGACAGGTGTATATTAAGGGCTAACTAACGTCGTTCTGGGAACCGCAAATAGAGAAAGGCCTTTCCCTTGGGGTGGGAAGAGCATCCTTGTGTTTGCAGTGACAAGAAGTCGCTAAGGTAAATGTTTGACTTAGTCTTGGAAGGGTTTCAATGTATATCCGTCAGAATAAATACTTAAAAAAATATAACACAAATATTAATAAAAACGTGTTCACTTTCGGTCTTATCCATCTGTAAATCTATATATAATTAAAATTGCAAATAGTGGTTGTTTTTTGTGGACATCCACAAATATTGTGATTTTGTGAGGGAATATTTAATTCACTAATGCTTTAAGTTGTTTGAATGAAAAACGGTTGAAAAACGCATTTAATACAAAAATTTTTCGGTTGAAGTAAACCCTAAGTCCCTAGAACCCTCCATAATTTTGTTTCTATATATTTATACCGTTACTTGAGAAGATAAGCTGTTATAAATTTAGAAACACCAAAGAAGACAGAAATCATCTCTTAGGAACTATGTAAATCGGGGATTCCCAACATTATCCCTCATTCGACCCCCCTTGAAAACGTTTTTCTGTACATAAATGTGTTGGTTATGGTTGATGTGTTAAATCAGGTAATAATAATCGTAATGAAGTGTGTATGTGGGGATATACTCATTTTAAATAAAAAATATTATATTTAGAAATGGAAATTAATTAACTTTTCATTTATTAATTGACAGTATACAATAATTTAAACAAATTGATTTGAAGTCGGTCTTTTTATGATTAACAATATATATTTTATGCAATATTTACAAACATTAAATTTCTTACAAACTGGCATTTAGAAACGTAAGATCTATTCTCTGCTCGTATTTATAGGCCTTCTCATATAAACAGATTTAAAGACAAAAAACCCTACACGGAATTGGCAGTACGAGGGAACCGGCAGAAAGGTTATAAACAGAACCATTCACCCCGCTCACCGCCGATGTTTTGGGAAAAACATCAGGTCTCGACACAGCCAGGCGCCTCGGAGTCTCAATGACTTTAGAAACCCCAGACCGGCGCCAAACTGTCTAGGTTTTATTACCCTGTCTGCAACCTTCTTTAAATTATCTTTTATGCTTTACCGCCAAATACGTATTTCGTTGTGTTTTACCATCACAATAATATGTATTCTATTTCTAGTTTTCCTCAATGAATTGTTAAAATGAGGAAATCCTGTCTCAAACAGGTAACATCCAGGAGTAGAAAAAAAATTAATAGATGAGGATTAACTTAACCTATTTTTCCCCTAAATTAATTCACAATTCCAAAATTTTAAATAATAAGTTGTTTTAAAACTGTTTTTATTTTACAAATTCTCACTCAATTCAAATTTCCTTGTACTAAAATTAATATAGGTCTAAAACAAGAGATAATTGACAACCAATTAAAAAAAATAAAACGTCTGTTAATTCGTCGTTCAATTTATCTTGTATTACAGTCGTTTCGATCCAAATGTTCACGTGTGACTAACGTACTTGCAAATGAGATTAAGTCTGAGAGGCTGATACCGAACATCTATAACCTCAACAGGATTTGAACACGTGTTACATAATTCATATACTGAGTAGTATAGGAAGATGATGTACGGTACCTCACACAACATCTTCACGCCTATCCTTGGCCTCCCTCTTCTGTTCTGACCCCAAACACTTCCTTCTAATGCTAATTTTATAAAACCCTCATGTCTCAAAACGTGGCCCGTTAACCTATCCCTTCTCTTGGCGTAAGTCCTCCAAATTGTTCTGTTTTCCCCTGTTCTCCTTAGAACTTCCTGGTTATTTCCCTATCCAGCCATCTGTTTTTCAGCATTTTTCTATAGCACCACATTTCTAAGGCTTGCATTATTTTTCGTTTTGCAACTTCTAGCGTCCACTTTTTGCACCCATAAATCACCACACTCCATGCGATTATTTTTAGCAATGATTTCCTAATATTTACTATTATATTACCCGTAAGTAAATTCCTCTTTTTTTACCTGTGCTAGCCTACTCTTTATATCTACTATACTTCTACCATCCCTAGTTATTAATCTATCCAAGTAGCAGAATTCCTTAACTGCCTTTACTCTAACAACCTTTGTAATTCCACTGTTTTCTATACTACATTCCATTACCTTTGCTTTACCTCTATTAATACTCATGTTGTATTCTTCCTCCAGGATCACGTTCATTCCATTTATTATGTTTTCAAGTCTTCTTCTGACTCACCTAATACAACAATTCATCACCTGTTCTATATATAAGTTATGGAGCAATGGGGAATTGAATTAAATTATTTCTGCATTTGAGTATAATTCGGTGACAGCTACGAAGGAGAAACATTACGATATGTCACCATTTTTGCAAATAATATATAATTAAAAATAAAGTAACACAGAGAGAAGAAAGTAAATGAATTGAGCTGACAGTCCAAAAGGAAGTTTAAACAGGTAAATACTTAATTTCCATGACTCCATATTGTTCCTTTCACTAACACTTTCACCAACACTTATACTTCTTAAGAAAGTTTTACTCGTGACAGGAAATGTCCCATAAAATCCTGCACGTATTTTTTTTGCTCAAATCTGTCATACTCTGGCATAAAAGTGAAACTTTCGAACGCCAGTTTTATAATTTCTCTCTTCTATTTTGAAAATACGGCCCGGTTTACTGTGTAGTAGTTATCAACTTTTAACCTAAATTGATTATCCTCTCAACATTTCTTCCTTCCATTTTCTGTGTTGTGTAAATTCATTCGTTATTTTCGTATCTATTTCAAGGACGCTGCTTCACAGAATTCTTTTGAATCCTATTTATGTGATACTTCCTGTGCGAGCGGATTCCAGGTAGGAACTAACCATGTTATACGGACGGATACACCTGATTGATTTCAGTTCTGTCGTCTTAATTTAAACCAAATGTCAAGTTAGAAACGACGTCATAATTTTTCCAGGATTCTTAATTCAAGGAGTATTTTCAACTGTAGACTGTTTTCGCTTCGATTGAAATGACCTTATGATGTTTTTGCTTATAATCAGATTTTAATATGTATTAATTATAAATTTGCAACTAAAATAGGTAACATTTATAAAGTTTTAAAAGGTGTTAACCGTGAACCAAATTCGCATAAATATGGTTCGATGGATAGATAATTTTTTAATCTTGCTTCTTCTCCCTATTTTGCAATCAGCATACTACAGAAACTTTTGTCACCATCGGCAAACACCGGGAAACATTGATGAACGGAACGCGAGCGATAGTATATTCCCCGGAAATATTGAACTCCAGCTGCAAATTAGTTTTATCGCCATCAGGATCATACTACCGTAACACATCCAACTAACCGTTACCGCAGCTGCCGAAGTAGGAGGACATTAATTAATTTTAACTGGTCAGATAAGTACATATGCAGTTCGTTATGAATATGGTAAATTTTCGGCAGAGTGTGAGCGAAACTAATTGACCTGACATTAGGCTTTAAAACCAGCGATCGCTCTCGTACACACGTTAATTAATTTATTATCAATGAATTAAATAATATTTCCCAATGATAATTATAAATCAGGTAATAACTTGGTGCTTTGGACCAACTCCCTGATCCTTGTTGGATAATTAACGCATATCAGATAAAATTTTACTTCGCCACCATTTTTATTTAGCTGTTGTTATATTTTGAAGCTTGTTTTCTTTTATGATACAAAATTCTTAAATACTGGTATAGTTTTGAAATATACCAATGTATCTTTTATACTGACTTTTTATTTTTAAATTAAAAACTAATTCTTACAGCGGTTTTGTATTACTGTGTGAAGAAACGTGCAAATATAAAGTGTTTTCTCTGCATCTATTTTAGGTGAATTACCATTACAAAAAAAAAAGAAACTAGTAAACCCGTGGCTACCTTGCTCTACCTTCCACATCTCCTCTTTTCAATTCCCTTCGTATCCTATTAAAGGGGAGTTGCCTGTTTCAGGATCACCCTCTGTAGCCTTTATGTAATAATTTCTTATTAATTTGTGGTTCATTTACATTAATTTAACTAAGTGATTCAAATTGTTTAGTAGTTTATTTTACATGTAATCATGAATACAAATTTAATTTACAATTCTTGAAAGAAAGTGGCATGAATCTTTATCCCAATCGTGAAGATAGCTCAATATGAACTGTAGTGATTAGTTTATAAATATAATTTATCTTTATCTCATTATCAGTAATAGAGTTCCTCCTTCTTGAGAACTTTATCTTCGCAGGACTACTTCAATTTCCTGAAAGACTCATTTGACTTTATTTGACTTTCTTGCTTCCAAAAGACGACTCCAGAAATATTCCTCTAACAGTTGTCCCGCGCTCAGCTACAGTCTGGAAAATTATCCATTCACGGACATTCGGCAGAAGATTCGACAATAAATGATGTTAAACTTCACCACCACCCGGACACCCCTCTTTACCGAGTCTGGACCCACATGGCGTGGCAAAATACTCCACTCTGCCCTGTCTTCAAATTGCAAACAAATATTCTGGGATCTCTCAATTTTGCGTATAGGTGATGTGGAATGTGATTAGTAACTTGTAGGTGATCCTGGCTTGGGCTTACAGGAATGGAGGAATGTTGCATCGGTCCTTGAACAATGACTCGGATTAGCCCAGTGGAAAACGGGAGGTCCGGGATTCGAATCCCATTCTTGTCTTTCTTCCGTTATTATTTTTGTAAATTACGCATGAGGTTTATATTGTAAACGAATTTTCAGAGCCTATTCTCTAATAACTGCCGCAATATTGAAGCTCAAAAGAGACATTTATGAGACGATGTTGGCTCTGATGAACGTCAGAATTCTACGGAAAAGAGCGTATCTTTCCCAGGGATGTATATTTTGAACTGAAATCTTTCAGATTTCCATCTAAGGCTCATAGTTGACAAACTGTATAAGAGTTAATTATTATTATTCAATCCATTAGTCCTCGGTTGAGGAAATAAGATACGTCAAATATAATATTACAAGAAATATACAAAAATTTTACAACTAAGAATTGACAAGAAAGGAAATATAAAATTCAATCTTCAATTTTCAGTCGACGGAGAAGGCAGCAGAAGATCGTGCGTAGGTTCCCGTCGAACATGAAACAGAAAATAAGTCAGCAGTTAAATTCTAGTAGAGTATAGTTGTAAAATAATAGAAGAATTTGATAGGACACCAACAAACTGTTTTAGTCCTTCCTATCTACGAACTCTTTGAGTGAATAATACGCTCCATTCATTAACAAAGATTTACAACTCTTTATAAATGATTTTTGAACCTTTAAAGCTTTTATTTCTTCCGGGAGACTATTGTATATATTTATACCGGAATAGTGAATGCTTGTTTCAAAAAGACTTAGACGATGTTTTTCAACACGGAGCTGAGAGCGATTTCTTGTGTTGTACGAATGGCTTGAACCGTTTAGATCATATAGATTGATGTTGCTCCATACAAATTTTAAATTTCTAGAATATACGTGCAAGGTAAGGTTAAAATTCCAAGTTTGCAAAACAAAGGTTTGCAAGTGGTATTCCACTCCGCACCAGATTCTATTCGTACGGCCCGCTTTTGTAGTTTAAAAATGTGAATTGCGTGATGCGAATGACCCCAGTTTGCAATACCGTAACACATGACAGAATGAAAATATGCATGGTACAGCATTTTTGATGTGGCTATGTCGGCTTCCCGAGCTAACACTCGTAATGTAAAGCAAATTTTGCTGAGTTTTCCCGATATTTTTTTAATGTGGTGATTCCATTTCAAATTATTGTCAATCAGCAGACCAAGAAAAGGCGCGTGCTCTGAAATGTTTTCCAAGTTAGGAGATATACTGTTTGTGTTTGCTGTGAAGTTAATGATTTTGGTTTTCTCTGGGTTAAGAGAAAATTTGTTTGCAGTGAACCAAAGATTGAGACAGCACATCGCAGTATCAACTTTCTCGCATAAAGTTTGCGAGTCGCTGTCCGCGATTACCAAATTTGTGTCGTCAGCGTAGAGGACGGATTTTAAGGGATCTAAATAATTAGGTAAATCGTTAATGTAAATGATGAAAAGTAAAGGTCAAAATTGGAAATTCGTGGGGGGACCACTTGACATGGAATGACCAGGTCTAAACTTTCAAATGGTATTAACTGAAGGTTGACATAATATTTTTTTCTAACTATTAGTAAATTTCTGTAATGACATTCTCAAGCGTGAAAACATAAAGGCAAATCTAAGCCCATGGCATGTCTTCGAAAAGCAGTTCGTGTAATTGTTTTATTGGGTTTACCATTCCACGAAACTGCTGGAAAGCGACGTACGGTTTTTTTTAAAAAATTTTAATTTTTTATTTACAGTAAGTTTTGTAAAGGTAGCTGTTTCACTTTATTCGTTTTATCTCTGGCGAGCGAGCCTGACGCCCGTCAGAGAGTGTGAAGCAGTCGTTTCTCGCCATTAGTCTCCAGAATCCGACGATTTCTCAGAGAGACAGACGCTCCTTCTCGCTTCGCCCTTAATGAAACTTGTAACGAGGCCTCCTCCAAGTCTGTTGCGCCTGCCAGCAGTCAGAGGCTACATTATCAATCATCCAGTTCTCCAACAGACGCACACAAGAAACGTTATTAACATCACGGCCTTTTGTGTGGCCCTTCATTAAGCCTCCCCGGTAATTGTTTATCCGGCTTCTCGGAATCGGGCGCATATTTCACGGTCTTGTCTCAATTGTTTGAAAGGGAGGAGCACTTAGGGGCCACCGAGGGTCGCATCAACTCAAAATGGAGTTTGGAAGCTTTGTGAGCCGGAGACACGAAGCTGCCAACAGAGAAGCTCGAAGCGGCTAACACGTCACAATCCCACTTGAAAGGGACCTTTCCATGGACAACATTTAGAGTGGCTCAGTCGCTTTTACTACTTGCACCCAACAAGTTTTTATTTTTCTCAGATCAGAATATTTTAAATACTTGGTTTAATACCACAGTAATCATCTATAAATTCCTGTATTGAAATTATTAAGAACACAGAAACTTAGTAATGTTACTTTGCCTTCATATAAACTGGCTGAGAATTAAATTAATTATTAAAGAAAAATGTTTTGACTGAGGGAGTCGTTTATAAACTTAAATAGATATTTAAATGCAATATTGAGCTTAATCGGACTTCATATTACAAATAAAATACAATAAATGGCCACAAGTCAAAAATAGAAAAATTTTAATGCAAAATAAAAGACGTTTCGTTCCCTTATTTCTGAGTCTCTACAAAAAATAAATTAGTATAATTACATATGTATATTTGAATCTAAAGAAATAAATAAACTTTGTATGATATGGTTACTTACAATTGTAACCTGACTGCAATTATATCGTGATACTGCCGCAACATCCAGGACATAAATGAGGGAAAACAATGCCAAAGAAACGAATCGCAACGCTTACTTACATTGTTGTAACATAATTTTTCTGCAAAAAAAGGAATTTCACTTCAAAGTTTTAAGAATGCAATAATAAAGAGTCGTTTATTGATTTTAATTTTGCGTATCTACTTTTACGTTTACAGAATTTACTTTTGACCTGATATTGTGATTAATAAAATGAGTTTTATTATTTTTATAAAGAAAAATTACTATAATATATGAATAATATTGAATTTTACATTTATTTATAACATTGTACCAAGTTTGATGAATCTTAATTTGCATAGCCGGCTTTCTTTAATCATAAAAACTATATATATTTACAAAATTTACATAAATTAAATTTACTACAACCGAATACATGAGTTAGAACTAAACGGGCCTTCCTTTAAAGCTTGCCTGGAACTGTTGATGGACACAATCAATCGTCTGCGATTAGCGACGAAGAGCACTTTTGGAACTCCGGACTGGATCACACCTTTCTTCCTATATTTAAATGTCCTCGGCCAGGACAATCTCCAATTTCTTATTTATCCTTCTTAAAACTCAATCTTCAACTACAATTCAAGTTCAATCTTAACTTCCAATCATAATCTGCTTAAATGCTCAATATTAATCACCACCAGCTTAATAATGTCGAAAATCCATTTTTCGTGGGTTTTTAATAATTTTTCCCCACTTTCTTATTTCTTATTCCGTCGGTGGCGGGGCTCGAAATTGTCCAATAAAAATTCTTATCTGGCCTCTCTGAGAGGAGCCGTTTGCCCCTCTCCACCAACGTTTCTCACCATATTTTTGGAAAAACCCCTGTCGCACCGTCGTGTAACTGGCTTATTATAATTACTATTATTCCACATTGCCCAGTTTAATTGTCTGATGATAAAATCTATTAATCCGTATTTATTTTAACTGCTCACTTTTCGACATTGTTAAATTTTATGGTCTCAGTATTGTGAAATAACATTTCAGGTTCAATTATCATTGGACGCAGTCCATTAAGTTCTTTTATTAATTTTATCTCTCTTTGTTTGTCAATTTTAATATATAACCATGTACTTAAAAATTCTACGTAATAATATTTATTTACTTTAACGGAAAATATCTGGAAACCTTAATGATTGATTTTAATTTTCTAAATTTTTGTTCAATATATTGTAGTAATATACTGAAAATTTTACCTGATGAAGTCCCAGGTTTGAGGATGAAAAGACAATATGAATTAAATAAAACCTTTGTAACTGATACTTAATTCAATTCTATTTAAATAAGTTAAATCAGACTCTGTGTCAGTTTTTATAAATTAAATATTTCAACGTTGCGTCTCTGTTTAGAGACTTATTCAGGTTAAAAATTAGCTGTGCATGGAGCCTGTGTCAATGACTCCTTCGGCCGAAGTCATGGACTGAAGTTCCATATACAGCTAGATTTTAACCTTGGTATAAAAAAACTGACCAAGAGGTTGATTTAACTTGTTTATTGCTTATTGAATTGTCAGATAAACTATTTAATTAATTCTAACTAATTATTTATTGGGTAAAATTATTAATTATTTTTCAAACAGATTTTAAGTGATTAACTATTTGTGATTATTTCAAGCTAATCAATGGCTAGAACAAGACTGCGGTTTTGCTAAAAATTATCTATATATTAATAATTTCGGGCAGATGTTAATGCAATAACTTGTGATTGTATACAAATGGTAAGTTAAATCTGTTTTCAAAAATAAATTATATAAAAACATGTTTCAATTTATTTTCTTTACAATTCAGATTTACTTCAAACGTGGCATTAATTTTTATGTACACAGGATAAAGTCCTAAAGTAGGGACTATATGTGGTTAGATTAGATTTTTATCTATTATTAATATTTTATCTAGGTTATGCGAATCTGTTTATTGTAAAATTTAATTATGTCAGATAATTATTATTATTATAAAAACGCCAGGTGTGTCAGTTATTTCTTCACTCTTAAATAATAATTTAATATAATATTTTATGGCCTTAGTTCAATTAGATTCCTCAGCGTCGGATAGCCATTTAGATTTCAAATATACGAAACCTTTTACATGTTCAATTTAGAAGATCGCTCCGTTTCTCTGATCCAAACATTGGAACTAATTTTTAGAAGCACTTGACCTAATTATGAATTATGACGTAAGCGGCTTCACTATTTTCTGAGAATCGCTGACGTTGTTGTGCTGATGAATATTGAGCCGCTAACCATTATTATTTAAACATTATATGGAAATCGATGCGCACTTCCGTAATTACTATTTACGCCTTGACGAGGCTTTCAAATAATGATTAATATCCACCGCCGCATGCATTACATTGTTCCGGCCGAAAGTGATGTTTCTCTTCCAATTATAAACACAGCGGAATCTGCGAAAACTAAATTAATCTCTATTTTTGTGGTCCCCTCCCGACGTCCCGCATTCAGCTAAAATAAATATTAATGAGACGCACGTTCGCTCTGCGGCTGTTAATACATTTAAAGGCATCTTTGTTTAATTATTGATACCGTTACTGAAGCTTCTACCTGACGATCATCCTGGTTCAATTGATTCCTTTATGCGAAACGGGTTAGCCTTTATGTATTCGCACGTCAGATGTCGTAGTGTTTGGACCATTCCTCGACTTGAATCCATTTTTCAATTGGTTGTAATATTTGCATTTCTACATCCTCGCGGTTCAACACGGTCCATGTATGCACAGCGAATTTTAAGTCAAGAGTGAGGGCTAGAGGAAAGTCATTTGTAATACAGCAGTGTCTTTGGTAAATAACACTCGACTTGGCACGTCTTTGTAAACAAGATTCCTGCATTGTATTTGGATCAGTAACACTTGAACACGGAAATTATGTGTGTGAAATTGTAAGCGAGGAAGGAGAATGTCAGGCAAACAAGTATAATCACAAGGAATATAATGATATATACACATATGGGTGACTAATGTTT
Source organism: Eucriotettix oculatus (assembly GCA_034510155.1). Classification (NCBI taxonomy): domain Eukaryota; kingdom Metazoa; phylum Arthropoda; class Insecta; order Orthoptera; family Tetrigidae; genus Eucriotettix; species Eucriotettix oculatus. Next base: position 85,629,277 of record CM067378.1, on the reverse strand, counting down.
TACTTTTTCATCTTTTGTTGTCACCTGACATTTTAAAGCTGGTTCTTATTTATGAATCACCGTATGCGAAACACGGATATTACAGATAGTGAATAAATAACTTGATAAAGTGTAATGAATTAGGGCGTTGTCTTATAGTTGGACATGACAAATAAGTGGCACCACTGAGACTGGGTAAAGGGACCTGAGTCAAGAGAAATCCTAGCCGTGAAGGATCAGCGACGTTCCTTGGGAGAGTATAAGTGACCAGGCGTTCATCACGGGGAAAATGTCAAGGACGGTTCTCTCTCCGGAGGAGTTTCTGACCACCGCGAATTGTTTTGAATTTTATTGGAGTAGAAGGGGTCAGGTGACGAATCCTTCACCCCATGGTAGGGATGTGGAGGAGAACTGAGACGTGTGGCGGGTCTGAACTCAGTCAAAGTCAGTGGTAGACGAGTTTCTGTAGGTACTTATCGTGGTTGAGTTGTCAATCAGTCCATCAGAGAAGAAAATCTGGGTCCCTTGCCCGTCCAGTAATCCCGTGCTGCCTGACAGGAAGGAATGAACGAGGAAACGACAACAGAGATGAATTCTTGGAAACACCTGTCAACCACGAGGATGATGTTTCATCGGAATGCAAAATCAATCAGGTGTGTCCAACACTGTTGCATAGAGACTAAAATTCCTGCTGCACAACGGCGCCCACATTTCATGACTCTTTAAAAACATATATAGAGTCCCTTTCAATTTCTAAACTGAGCTAACCGCGCCATTTAACGACCCTAAAATTGCTATAGTTTCTTTTTGCACATTAATTATTTTTTATTAATTTAATCAAAACGTTAATTATCCCTTAATTAACATTACACAAGTAAATGAAAGTGCACCGATTGAGCAACTTAAACAAATTCTTTGACATTGGTTTCAATCAATAAACAATTTATAGACTCTCATAAATCTTTTAAATCACTTCCTTTACCTCTGAGTGAAATATTTTTCATTTATATTCTTGTTCTCAAACAACGGAAGTTTTTCTTCCGTCTCGCATCGCCTGTTTGTATCTGGAATGCTTATCTTATCCATTCAAAATATAATCTCTCCTCTTCTGTACATAACTCGTCTATAAATATGATCCACAGTAAAATTTTAGCTATTTCGTCTGTGAATGTAGACAGTGGTGATTATTTTGATGGACAATTTTGGGTATTCGTTAATTGTTAATATTTTATAATAAGTTGCTACAGTTTCGATTCGTGAATTGTTAACGTTTGGTCTACGCTGTTAATTTTTTTTAACCAACGAAGCAAGATTATATTTATAAATAAATTAGAAAAAGTGACAGTTTATTTGTAAATAGTGTAAGAAGTATTTCAGTTATGGGAGGAGAGAAAGAGAAAGAGAAAGAGAGAGAGAGAGAGAGAGAGAGAGAGAGAGAGAGAGAGAGAGAGAGAGAGAGAGAGAGAGATTTGTTTGATTTATTTAGCCAACTGGCTATTTTGTACTCTACATAAAGTTATTTACATAAAATACTAAATATAGAGGCAAGATACATTATTTATTACATAAGATTTTAACTCTCTCTTAAATGTCTCTAATCTATTACATTTTCTTACATGTTTTGGTACATGGTTATACAATTTTATTCCATTATAGAATAGGCTCTGTTGAGAGGTTTTAGTTTTTCGAATCCCATTATTGAGGTTTTCAGATTGCCTAGTCTTACCTCCTACGAATATAACATATCTGCAAAGGAGTGGGGGGGATGACAAAGGGTGAATGGTTGTGAGAGGGAGGGGAGAGGGGGAGAGATGGGGAAAGGAGGGAAGGGGTGAGAAAGCGGGGGAGAGAGATGGAGAGAGAAGGGGAATCCACGAAAGTAGTCCCTAACATCCCTCCAGGGAGAATAGTTTCGTTAGTAATTATATGTAGGCACAATTCTTTATTTACGTAAAAAAATTATTTATCTGTGCGATAGTCGTTTTCTTTCAACGCGGAAAAGTTCTCACCCTGAATGAGAATTTATAATGTTTTAAATACAAACACGCCACCGACTAGTTTTCTATTAATTATAATTTCGGAGTCCAAATGTATTTACAGCTGCCCCGTACACAAATCAGCGCACTGTAAATATGAAATTATTCAATCCTCAGTAAGAGAGAAAAATTCCGACGATAATAAAAACAGATAATTTCGAAAGCAACCTCCGCATTACAGGTAATTTTCCATTTGCGCTCCATTTACACTTCCAATTCACAGAATGCCGTATTTTTAATTAGATTTTTAAGAGTACCTCAACAAAACATGCAAAAATATATGGATTAAATTATCACTGATAACTGACTCATAATTAATTTATTAATAACAATGACGCATTGGACTGATCCTATTTGCGGAATGTAATTAATCTCTCTTCCCATGAAGCAGAATATAACTTTTACTTACTCTGAAGCTTTATATCATTTTTTGCTGAAACAACAAGAAGAAGTACAGCAGTTTACTTTTCTTCCATCTTTTATAAGACATTATTTTGTCTGTTTGTCTGCCTGGTGAGCGTATTTCTATTTATTTTTTATATTGGTATTTCTCCTTCCTCATCATACAACATATCCTATACACGTTTGCTGAATTTGACGTCCAAGGTCGTGGCTTTAGTGGAAAGTGAAAATCATTTGCATTTTTGCTAACGGATATTTACAATGTCTTTGGGCGAATATCAACTTTGTTTCGAGGATTATCGTTGGTTGTTTCTTTGTCAACGAAATAAGTACAGTGTCTTTGGATTAATAACGCTTTCATTAAGAAGGTTATTGGCAGGCACGAAATAAATGATTTTGGTTTGTGTGTTAACATATTCGAGTTCGATTTTTTTGAAGAGAAATATGTAGTTTAGTTCCCCGATGTAGTGTAGCGTGTAGTCCTCCTGTGACAGGAAGCTGGATGCGGCTCACAGGACACCCGGATCAATATACCTGACTCTGGACCACTTCCTAGATACAAGTCCGGCCTTTGTCATCACTACAACCGTATGCGAAAGTACTTATTACCGTTACGTTGACGCCAAACGAGAAAAGAAAAATCTTTTTTCTCTGTGTCAATGCAAAATTAGGACGTAGTCCACTTAACGATAGCTTTGTTGTTTAATAATTAACGAATAAGAAACGTTTTATTAGTATAAAATTGTATTAGCTATTTTTCTGACTGTTTGGAATTTATAAATAATAAATCAGCCTATAAGTCAGAACAAATTCAATATTAGTTCATGCACGACATTTCATTTCCAAATTTGGATCTGGAGTGTTTTAAGGAATGAAGAAATTTAGGAAGGTGTAAATTTTTGTTGTGCATGATACTCGTATACAAACTAATGTTACTAGACTTTATATTAAATTTGTTCTGACTTATAGACGGATTAGTTATTTTTAATAAATTCTGTTATTAGTAACAAACTGTATTATTTTCAGAGTAGGGCGATGTTTATGTACCGAAAACGCACTTATGCTTCATTTAATGAAATATTGCCTTAGTTCCGTGGAATGTTAATCCTGCTGTCTTATAGCGAAGTTCTTCACGCCACAAAAATAGTTCAACTTCTTATATTTATGACTATAAATGTAATGGCAGTCGCATAAATTTACCTGTTTTGAGGTCCTCGTAAAGTTCGCGAGGTCCGCGAAACGACGAAACAACATAATTTTAACGTAGGAAGTTTGTGATAAATAAAATTTCTCCCCAATTACAACGGACTTAACATTAAAACAATTTCTAAACAGAAGTAAACAACGTTTCGGTACTCATATGTACGTTCTTCAGGTTTTTATCCTAATTATCACCATCAAGTTTCATTTTCAGATGCACTATATTTATAAAATATAACACCAATTTATAATATTTTAAAAGGTATCTACCTAGTCTCCGCACCAATTGTACCACTTGCTCCGTCGTGGTCAATTTTGATGTATTTATTATTACATAAATCAGACGTAAAAATACAAGCTTTAGGTATGAAGTTTGTGTTAATGTAGGTATCGAAGGGAATGTATTTTTTTTGTCAACATTAATTCCTCTTTCAGTTTTATTAATCTTAATTTAGTCACTCCTACATTTCTGCCATTATTCCTGAATTCACATCCACATGTCGCTTTATTATATGAATATACAATCTCTTGAATGTTAAGAATTTTCAAGATTCTTGGGTGCTATCATACAATATTTGAGAGGATTGTGCAAGTTTCTATCATGTATAATACTTTGTACCACTCACTTTCGCTGTTTCTTATTATATTTCAATTTTACAAAAAATAATTTTCATTAATATCGCCACCGAATTCAGTGTCTAATACTCCACGCTTAAATGTGGCACTTTTATCACATTTAAATAAAATAGTTTCCACCAGATTTAATTCGACTGAAATGAGTGAACTTTAAATTCTGAAGTGTAATTGGTTTTTATTAAATTGCAATGTGGTTTTATTTATTTATTTTTGGTAATATTAGTGAAAGTTGAGGGATTTTTGATTATCCATGGCGCCGGGATGTTGATGTGTCTAATCTCCGGAAGTTGTCTACAATCACAGGAGAGACTTTGAAGCATGAATGTGAGAAAACAAGCAGAACGCCTCGCAGGGGTCTACTAACTTTTGTGATACTCGTGTGACTTCTTGGTAGATGATCCAGGGTCAAGGCGGTCACGGAAGTGCTAACTACTTAACGAGGAAAAACTTCCACTTCATACTTGGAGTTGAAATAGAAAACAGACCCATAACTCGACGATTGCAGAATTTGAGAAAATGACCGATGGTCAAAGACGACGGATTGATACTTCCGTAACTACAGTATTTCTCAGTTGTAGACACACCTAGAACGTGGTCACACTTGAATTTTTCGCTGGGCTTCATGATTTTGTAATAGTAAAATAGAACTAAATATGGAATATGGGGGTACAAAATAAAAGCCACTCGGCTTGAGGGAAATAGAAGAAGGCTGAAAACAGGGGCTTCTAGAAATGTTAAGGCTCCGTGACACTTGGCTGTGATGAGGCCTGGTATTTTACCAAACATCGGTGGAAAATGTCTAAAGGTAAATACTTTTGTTTGGAGAGGATTTTGTCCCCTCCACAGAAGAAAATTAAAAAATGGAGCGGAACAAACTTATTAAAAACAGACGCAAATTGATTTTCGGGCACTAAGAATTGGAAATTCGAGATGTTCAGTCGAAAATGGGCTTATGATTATTATGATAGACGGAGAGATAACTACAGTGTGATTAATAGAAAGAGAGAGACAGAGAGATGGCTTTGTAAGTTCGTCATTCTGAACTTGAAGGAGACGGAGACGTTTAGTCCCGGACGTTTCAAGGAGGTCAACCTGTCGACACTGAGGAGAGCGTCCTACAGAGAAATAGGATTTCAACCATGTACGCTGTCAGGTTTCCCAGTCCTTGACGCGTGGGGAGGATATCGTCCACGGTTTAACCTGGGATTATAAATAGATTTGAGTGTTTCTCCGTACCTCCGAATTTTGCAAATATTTCCTTCATTAATGTTTTTTAATAAATTCCTCATTTATCTTATAAATTACCTTTTAAATTTACTCCAAACCCTCCCCTCCAATCCTACAAATTCTATCTCATTCCAATGATATGTTGTAGACAGAGGGTAAATAAATTTAAATTTCATTATCCTTGAAAACATATGTTTTTAATAGGCAACAATTCCAAATATTACGTTCATCAGCATTGTGTCTGCAACACTCATTTCGGTTGCTAATACCAATATTAGTTGTACGTGAAAAAACACACCCATTTAGCATTTTTTCTGGAAATTTTTTATATTTTTAATTAAATTACGTAACATTACAGGTAACAACTTTTATTTTTTATTTCTGTTTATATAATTGTATTATTAATATTTGAATAACATGTTGATATAGATACTTTTTCCTTTAAATTGTATAATTCTTCAATAGCTAATTGTAAGAAAATAAAAAAGAAGAAACGAAGCGTACTATTGTCTATTAAATTCTTTCAGACAAGTTGGCCGTTTTATTAATTTATTAATATTCGTCCAAGTGAAACTATGCATTTGATACTGTGGATCAAACTTTCACAAACTCATATTGTCTTTAATCACTTGGCATAAATTTCGTGTCTTTATTTGCATTTTAAATTCATGTTGCATTTTAATGAACGTAAGAAATATATGATTTTCAGGTGTGAATCGTTTTCAGTATTTCAAGAAAGGTTTTGTTTTCCGGAATAAGACCTGCAACGCGCTGCAAAATACGATAAAATAAGGTGGGGCTTTGGCGAGTATTGATCTCAGAAACGGGACTGACTACCATATGGATTTCTTCACCAGGAAGGGTCAAGAAGACTTTATTACTAACTTGCATAAGTACCTACGGACGATGTCAATATGCAATGTTGAAGCGTCCATTGAAGCCCTTTCACATTATTTGTTAATATTAATTTGTACTTTGAGAATCTGTATAGGTGTGATTATGTGTAGGGATACTGAAGCTTTCTTTTAAATTCTTATTTCACTGAAAAATATAATTGCGAATCATTAGAAAATTATAAAATTTACAATATACTACTCTAATAATTGTTATTAATACATTTAATACAGCTTTAATAGATTTGAGAATAGTTAATATACACGAGGAGTAGTTTCCAGATTCTTAGAATTTTTTATACTTGGTCTTGGCGATAATTGATCCGTTACAGATAAAAATAAAGCTCTTTTTTGTATATATTGCTGGTGAAATTAAGTATTTCGGTTAAAAGGATTGACGAGGAGGAAATATGTTTTCCTTTCCACTGTTCAGGGAGCTGAAGAGATATTCGTGGAATTTGCCCTTTAACGCCCGGCCATATTGTTTTCCGTAAGACACTCCTCTGCCGCATTCTTTATGTGTGAGTATATGCGAAGTTTACGAATAAATGTATATGCATAGGATACGTCAAGACTCACCCGACACACTCACAAAATAGGAATGGGCTTTAACTTTGGAAGCTCACACGTCATCATACTTTAGATTAAAATCCTCTTCAGATTAAGAATGGAGAGGAAATAATGGATTAGATTTTAAAAGTATGGCACTTTTTGGAAGCCAATTCTTGATAAAGACGAAAAGGCAGAAAGATGGAAGGAATATGTAGAAGAGCGGTGGAAATCTATGTCAGTCATTAATACAAGAAGAAGAGGAGGTGGATGTTGAAGAGCTCTGGGGCAAAATTTTAAGGTCTGAGTTTGATAGGGCGCTGACAGACCTGAGCAATTGTAAAGCGCCAGGATATGATAGCATTAAAGCAGAATATTTAGAATCAGACAAACTCATACGAGGTACGCGTTGAAAGTTTGTTGAAATATAATAATTACAATTAGATGTAAACTCCGACCATAATCTGTTGATTATGAAGTGTGCGCTGAAAATGAAGAAACTCATGAAAGGAATTAAAACAAAGAGATGGGAATTAGGAAAAAGTGAAACAACAGGACGTGATTCAGAGTTTCGAAAAAGTATATTAATAGAGAAAGGAGAAAGAAACAATATAGAAGAGAAATGGGCCCTCTTTTAGGAAGAAATGACTAGAGAAACCAATGAAAAAATAGGAACAATAACTCAGACCAATAGGAAAGCATGGATAACACAAGAAATAATAAAAATGATTGATGGAAGGCGTAAATGAAAATGGTAAAGAGAAGAATGAGATAGATAGGAAGTGAAAAACAAACAAAGAAGCTTGGCTCCAAGAAAAATACAAAGCGGTTGAAGATTTCATTATGAAAGGGAAAATAGACTGAGATTATAGGAAAATCAAAGAAACATTCGCTGAGAGGAAAAATGTTTGCAAGATCGTCAGGAGAGCGGATGGGAAGCCAATTCTGGATAAAGAAGAAAAGGCAGAAAGATGGAAGGAATATATAGAAGAGCTGTATCAAAGGGGAAATCTAGATCTGTCAGTAATAAAAGAAGGAGAGATGGTGGATAATCGGAGTTTGATAGGGCGCTGACAGACCTGAGCAATTGTAAAGCACCAGGAATTTATAACATTCCAGTGCTGATAAGATCATCGGGCGAAGAAGCAATATAATGACTGTTCAGGGTAGTTTGCAAAAACTACGAAACAGGAAGAATACCAGAATATTTTAGGAACAATATAATTATCCCTATTCCGAATAATACTGTGGCTGATAGATGAGAACAGCACAGGACAATTAGTTTAGTATCTCATGCATGCAAAATATTAACGAAATTGGTATATAGGAGGATGGAACGACAAATGGAATGTGACTTAGAAGAAGATCAGTTTGGTTTTAGGAAGAGTGTAGGAACAACAGAAGAAATATTGATTTTGTGTCTAATTTTAGAATACAGGATAAGACAAAACAGGCCTACGTTCATGACATTTGTAGATTTACAAGAAGACTTTGACAGACCTGATTAATTGAAGCACCAGGAATTAATAGCATTCCAGCACAGTTGATAAGAACATCGGGAAAAGAAGCAATATCATGGCTATTCAGAATAGTTTGTGAAATCTACGAAACAGAAACAGTACCAGAAGATTAAGGTAAAATCATAATTATACCCATACCGAAGAAGACTAGGGCTGATAGATGCGAACAGCGAAAAGACGTAAATAATTTAGTATCTCATGCGTGTAAAATATTAAAGGAAATAACGACAGCTAGAATGTGAGTTAGGAGATCAGTTTGGCTTTAGGAAGATTATAGGAACAAAAGAAGCAATATTGACTCTGCGTCTAATTTTAAAAGACAGGGTAAGAAAAAGCAGGCTTACGTTCAATGGCATTTGTAGATTTAGAAAAAGCGTTAATTAATGTGAACTGGAACACACTATTTAGAACTTTGAAGAGACAGAAATAAAAGAAGAAAAGGAGGCTTATACATAACCTCTACAGAAGGCAGTCAGCAGTAATTAGAATTGAAGATCAAGAAAAGAAATGAAGAGAGAAATAAGAAAAGGATTCAGTCTATCGCCCATGCTGTTTAATATATATACAGATCAGGCGACGAAGAAAGTTAAAATAAAATATGAAAAAAGAATTATATTTCAAGGAGAAGAAATAAAACTCTACGCTTTGCCGATGATATTGTAGTATTAGGTGAGTCAGAAGAAGACTTGAAAACCATAATAAATAGCATGAAGGTGAACCTGGAGGAAGAGTTCAATATGATGATTAATAGAGGGAAAACCAAGGTAATGGAGTGTAGTATGGGAAACAGTGGAATAACAAAGGGTGTTAGATTGGGAAGGGATATTTTGAAGGAAGTTAAGGAATTCTGTTATTTCAAAACCATAATAACTAGGAATGGTAAAAGTATAGTAGGCATATAAAGAGTAGAATAGCGCAGGCAAGGAAGGTTTTCGCAAAAATGAGGAAGTAACTTATTATAGTATTAGAAAATCACTGCTAAACATGTTCGTATGGAGTGTGACGTTATATGGGTGCAAACGTTAAAGAAAGGAAAAGAATATAAGTTTTTGAAATGTGGTGCTATAGGAGAATGCTGAAAATTAGATGGGTGGATAGAATCAGTAATTAGGAAGTTCTGAACAGAATAGGGGAAGAGGGAACAATATGGAGGACGTTGACCAAGAGAAGGGATAGATTAATAGGTCATGTTATAAGACATGAGGGCCTTGTAAAATTAGCATTATAGGTGTGTGCGGTAAGAACAGAGGTGGGAGGCGAATCATGGAATACGCTAAGTAGATTAGTGAGGATATGGTGGTTATGAGCTAATGAAAGGTGTTACGCAAGATAGTTTAGCACGGAGGGTTGCATCAGACCAGTCTTAGGACTGAATACCACAACAAAAACAACAACAGGGTACTTTTATCAGTATATATGTTTATATTTATCTGGAACATTAAATTAATTAAACAAACATATTGTAACAAAGCAGAATTTTACCTATATAGTAAAAAAATAAACTTATATTAATATTAAATAAGTAATTTGGAATGGATAACTGTAGGGTTTTATTTATTTTAAATAAGGAATCATATATATTTGTAAATAAATAAACTTAACGTTTATTAATTGACCTGGATAAATTGTTAACAGGAGTTGTGAAATGCAGATCATAAATTTCTCAAGAAATGGCAATGATTTCTCAGTAGCAAAAGCACAATGAATGCTGTACATTGCAGACCGAGAAGTATTAAGGTCGCAGTAACTACACTAATTTGTACGAGTTAACGCAGTGATGATGAATAAGGACATTCCTGATAATGTATCAGAAGTCGAGCTTCCTGACAAAAGAGCTGCGAACAAGTTGCTATTCTGTTCTCAGAACTCGAGATCTCTTTAAAACATTTTTTAAAGGTTCGGGATTATTTGAGAGAAGAAACCGCTACGTTAGTTATGAATTTCCCCGCCTTTTGAGTAAAGTTCCTAACAAAGAGTTCCTGGAATTTCTAACAAGCTCGGTTCAGTTAACTTTCATTAATTTATTTAAGAAGGTAGAGAGCAGTATCAAACTTTTGCTTTAATTAATTAAATTTTAAGTGTCGCTTAACTTTCTGAATGAGCTACTTAACGTGAAATGCATTTTCCTTTAATTTAATGTAAAAGTCAGTTTTCTGATAATCTAAAAATGGCACAAAGGACATGTGGCTCTTAATTTTTGTGTACTTCGACGAATGGTCTTCGGAACAAAATGGACGCGTTCGGATTTATTACTGACGATGTAACTGTGGCGATAGTTCCACGCTTGCCTTTTTTTCGTTTGTTATCAAAGGACTTTACCTTAAACCGTGCTCTAGTAAAATAATAATTGAGGTTTAGATGTTCCCGGAATAAATTATGCTTCTGAGATTGTCCTTTATTTTTGTGACAATGTTGCAAACGGGAGGAATATATATTTTTTATTTCATGTCACAAAGCAAAGACATTCCAGGAATCGCGCCAGAGGTACGTTTCCACATTAAATCGTTTCCGGGAAATAAATAATATTGCCGCAGGTTTAATTAGATATGCTTATGAAAAGAGAGGAACAGACAACAGTGTTCCAGGGAGCGTTGCGTAACTCCTTTGATGTTGGTAACACCAATTGACAGCGAGGTGTAATTAGCTTCTGCGCTGGAGGAGCTGTTTGGTCATTATGTCATTACTCTTTTGGCGGATGGTGCTTTGGTATTCGGATCCAGCACACAGGAAGTGCGGTTTATTTTTCCTCACTCGCGTTCAGTAGCAATCGAACCCCCGAGGGCGATTAAATAAAATTTTCATTCATTATTGTGCCATCGTCAGCAGGTATGATAAATTAATAGTAGAAGCGATAAAAATTGTTTCGTAAGCTGTATAGTGGTTTGCATTTGATTCTGTTTAATTAATTATTTATTGCGTTTGTTTGCTGTTGAAAATAAATGCAACGAAATGTTTCATTTAGGAGGTTGTAACGATAAAACACAACTACTTGACGAATTTGGTGGTACGGAATCAAAGGCAAGAAAAATGAGGAAGTCGCATGTTACAGACAGGGGTAATCAAAGCAGTCATGACGGCGCGACAGTGGTTTTTCCCCAAGTATCGTGAGGTTTTGCGGCATCGGATTGTAAGGATGGCTTTACCCCCAGAAACGTTGGTGGAGAGGAAGAAACGGCTCCTCCCAGAGAGGAGATACAATAAATTTTATTGGACGATATCGGGCTCCGCCACCGACGGAATATAAAATAGGGGAGTGGGAACAAATAATTAAACCCCCCAAAAATTTTATTTTGGCACACCGAGGAGGTTAATATTTGACATTAAGGAGGCGGAGTTTGTTATTAAGGACGTCAAGTATGACTGGGACACTATAATCGAGATATTAATTTTAAAAAGGATTGATACTGCATTATGGGAAAGCCCATTTAAAAGAATCTGGTTTAGAAATCATGTCTTTAATTTATAGGATATAAGTGTGTATAAATTTTGTAAATGAATCTGTTGTTAATCATTAGAAAATGCCGGCTTATAACTTCAAAGTGAGAAAATTGTAGTATATTGAGACGAAATGTTGCGCATCATAATACATCTTAATTAATAAATTTTTTGAAATATTGAGGACTTTCTTTTATTTAATGTCAGATAAATTATATTAATTCCTCATAAAATTAAAGTTTTCTAATATTTAAAAGTATTTAGTGTATTTAGCATCATCCGAAAGTATACGACATTCCTATTTATTTATATTTCAAGTTATGGATTGTAACGATTGTATCGGCTATTCGGTGTACTTACACAACGAGGAAAATTACTAACGAGGAGAAAAACTTTCATTTTGTGTCCTACATGCAAATTGAAATCGTAACATTTATGTATAAATTATTTTCTTGAATTAAGAATCAACATCAGATAATGATAATGATAAGAAAATCTAATAGTAAAAGTTATCGTAGAATATTACATGGCGTGAATTAGAGTGCTGCCGAGAAATGTCACATTGGAAAATGAACCTAATTCAGTTTAATTTTACTTTTCGAACCATAATATTTCTCTTATCACTTGTAATTATACTTTTATTTTCACGGGTCATAAATTTGGATTTTATTTATTTGGCGATCAGTGAAAAGGAGAGACTCATAATTAATAGTTATGAGTCTAATGTCAACTAAGAAAATTTATAATTAAAGAATGAATTAATAAAAAGGCAGTAGAGTGCTCAAAATTAACAAATCAATCACTTTTAAAAACTAGGTTATTTTGAAATTAAAGACGCTGGGGCTGCGAAACTTACCTAATTCAATGATTTTAAAGATACCGAGACGGCTGCTGCTGCTTTGTTGTCTGGTCGGTGTGATGTTGCATCTGGGTGACTGATTCAGGCTTTGATCAGCGTCGATCATCAGAGCGGCTAGAGAGGAATTTATCAACAGGATGGATCTCATTCAAGGTAGTCTTTCATCGAGACTGTCAAGACGTTAAGAGCTTGAATTGTTTTCGATCACGACATACCCTGCTCTAGATCGCAAGCTGGACCCAAATGAGAATGATTCTCTGAATCTTTCCACGATATCATCTCCTATCACTCCAAAATTTCCGCCTCATTTCCCATATATCCAATCAGTACGTAGTGTGGCTCAGTTGGACCCGCCCCAGTTTAATTAGTTTTTTAAGACGAATTAAATTCATTAAATAAAATAAATATATTTGGAGACAGGCAGAGATGGTACGGACAATTTCAGGATTTTAAAGGCACCAGACTGTCGCGAAGAAACGTGCTTGCTAGCTAGGAGCAGGGGATTAAAGACATTTGTTCACCAGGGAACGTTGACTTATTGACGTTTTCCACGATTTACTTAACCACACGGTTTCCGGGCTTGGTGAAAAGTTAATGACGATTGGTGAGGACACGTCACGTGGGGTGGCATCTTTCTGCAGAGAATGGGAAGTCAGAGATTGGCTTGGAGGTGACAAGGCGCTGAAATAGTTAGTCCGTGTTTCAAGTTGATAGGAGAGAAGGGGCAGTGTTCCTCGGAGGTTGTTAGGAAGGGGACTTAGGGAGATGTAACAGTCAGTGTGCGTTTGACGTGGAAGAAGAAGAGACGTGAACGACCTGGTCGAGACACAATAATGATTTTTCTGTCGGTACGAAATCTCTTTCTTGTTTTCCGCCTGCCGAATAACACCCTGCATGAGGATGGGGAACTACAGCTTGCTGTCAACCTGCATCTACGATAAACTCCCGGAAGGAATAAATTGCTTTATACCAGCACGAACGCCCGAGTCCAGAAACAAAGAAAAAAACGGGTTCGTCATAATAAGCGACATGTCTGCTACCTGTTGTTGCCCCACAGTAAATAACCCTGATAAATACCATATATAAGAATACCCTGGGCGAGACGTTGTTAATTAAATATTAACTTCCCCTGTAAATCCTACACTGCAGTGCAGGACTTAACTTAGAATTTGTATTTAAATAAATATCAAATTAAATTAGAAACATCATTAAAATTTTCCCCTTTTTTCATATAAAGGAGCTTAAATAAATCCTTTGCTTGTCCTTTTTGAAGTTGACGCCGCGGTTCTTCGAAGCTGACAAGAGTTATTCATTAAGCTTTTGGTATGGACTTCTGACTTTACAAGTTGGGACTATAGTTCTTTTCCTCTTTATTTTGTAATAGTGGAGGTGCCTGGTTAATAAACATAGTGGCAAAATGATAGCGAAGTAGATATGGTACCGTAGGAACTATTTTTCGTGGCGGTGTCAAGCTGCAACTCGATTAATCGTACAGTTGTAGTGGTTGAGCAAGCACTTGCATACAATCACATTTTCCCCGAAAACATAAATGAGTGGAAATCCACATATTGTAAAATAAGGGAAAATGTATTAATTATTTATGTTTTACTGAGGAGCGAATTAATTGTAGAAGTTTTTGCTGAGAGAGGACGAATGACCTGAACGGTGAGGTGCGGCCCTCGTTGTTTCGGACACAGTTGGCTGTGCCCCTTGTCTGTATTGATCTCGGCCAGAGTAATATACTGCTTTCTTAGAACAGCGTCTCTGTCAAGGCGGGGTGACGACCGGCTCTTTACGAAATTACATCTCTAAGAACTGTCGAAGGCGGCAGATAAAAGACTTCCTAAAATACGCCACCGTTGTCTGTCGAACACGATAACCCCACTTACGTAACATTTTCCAAGAATTAAAGGCAAATCCATTCGTCAAGCCAATAATAAATACTTCACCTCCACCTGTATTACTCGAAAGAAGAAATCGATACTTCTCATGAGAAATTCTGAAAGATTAATCGGTATTAGTTTTCGGTTTCCCATTCCTTTAAAGAACTTTGATAATGACGAGATCTTAATAAATTGATATTGAGGAGATGGTTTTGCTATTTTCTGCTGTCATACTCTGCACGTTTCTGAAAATTTTATATTAATTTTAGCGATGTCATTAAAAAATATTCCTTCAAGTTTACAGTCAGTTACAATTTTAAAGGGAAGAACCATTCTCAGTGCCTTAAAAGAAGTGCGACAGTTCGGAAGGAGATAATTTAAACCATAATTAAAGCGAAAAATATTCCCGCATTTGGTGAAAAATGAAAAAGATTGGTGGAGAATCGTAACGTGGGTGGCTTTTTCTCTTAGTGAGTGGGAAAATTAGAGTTTATCTGGGAGGTGAGAAGCCGAAAAAGAGCAGAGTTGATCAAGACGAAAGGGGGAGGAAGTGTTGCTCGGAAGTGGAAGGGAAGAGGAATCCGAGGAAATAAGAGAGAAGACGTAATAGGCAACTAAGTAGTCAGTGTATCTTGATAGTGGAATAGAGCGGCAGTTATATTCTGAAAGAAGAATGAAAGATCAGCTGCTCCATGTTCATAGAATTATTGCACAGATCACAAATTGGAGGAGGACTATTCCTTTAAATGGAAGTGCGTTAATTTCGAGTCTGCCGGATTTTACTCCAGAGAGGACCACTTGATCTTCCATTTGGGAAGGTGGATGACGACGAAGCTGATAACTAACTTAATGATTGATCTTGTTTTTGGAAGCAACCAATTTTGATTCCAGAGACGAGCTAGTTTTGAAAGGGCCTGTTTCCATACAATCGAGGAATATGATGACGTAATTAGTAAGAGAAGATTGAGGAATATGTTTGGTGGTTTTGCAAACTGGTCGACGGAGATGTTTCCTATTCAATAGTACTGTAATGAGGAAATAGAACAAATCCTTACATAACTTTACAAATAAATATATACATATATTTAAAAGAAAATACGCAATAATAATACTAATAATAATGAAAATATGTAAACGTTAAAATACACAAATATATACCAATAAATAAAATTGACTGTCCGTATGTTTGTCTCGAATAGGATCCGGAACGGCTCAATGGATTTCAATGAATATTTGAGAGTTTAAAAAAGGAGTTTTAATTTAAATATTCGTGCATATTTAATTTCGATATATTGCAGAAGATATTAATATAATTTGAATAAAAATATTAATTCTACGGGACGATTTATTGGAATTGCCGGGGTGTGTAAACCAACTGTGAGTTATAAGTCCTATTACGCGTTGCTATATAATTCGTCTGACTTATTATCTATTGTTGCAGCAGGCTGAGAAAAAAATTAATTTCTTTGGATCGTCGATACGATGTATATATAAATAGATAAATCGGTTTTATTTCTCCCGTCAGATAAATTTTAAATTTAGTAATATGAAAATAATAGAGAACTATCGAGTTTGCTGTAATGAGAGTCGCTGTGTTACATTATGACCTTTAATATACGATTTCAGTAAAAATTTAACCATTAAGTGGGGGAAAATTTTTAGTCTGTTAGAATATTGAAAATATGTTTATTCCTTTTTTAGCACCAGGGGTATTTTGGACTCTCGAGATGCTGGGAGTGTATTTGAGGTTCTTATTGTGACGTATTCGATGTCGGTTTAGTTATGTGTTGACCAATAATTAAGTAATGTACCGGGATGAGGTTAATCAATATCGGGGCAACGCCGGATCCCCAACCAATAATATATAATGAGAAAAATATTTTAAATTATTTTGACATTTTTAAATTGATTGATTACAATACGAGCCACATATAATATTTGGATGTACGTTGTAGAAGGACGATATGAGCTTTCACACTATCACTTCTTGAGAAAGAATACGAAATGTTTACACTAATTAAATTTTTAGCAAATATTCATGCCTGTGGCTGCTGCATTTGGGTCCTCAACTTATCCAGTAGGGTCACTTGTAAAAGGAATCTGAAGTTGGCAGGAGGAATGATGAGATCCAGATGTCCGGGACGTTAAAGCTGACTACCAAGCCAACTTTCACCCCGGGCCACAATAAATATTCCCTCGCTAAATCCCGGGATTCCGCAGTCGGGCGAGAAAGCTGAGCCAGTGGACCCTTTTGGATAGACTCAGTTTAGTACACTCCTGATTTCTACCATCAACTGTAAAGATGAAAATTCAGTAGCATGCACCTTGTTTCCCTACGTAGGTTATGGAACATTCATAAAAAAGCTGTACCAATTTATTTAATTGCTGCTATAAATTAAGGCAAGTGGAAACAAATCACACTAAATTCACTATACTTTATGATGAATGCCGAAGTCAAATTATCAAAAATAATACAATAAAGCGCTAAAAGGCCAAGAAATTAAAGTAAACAAACGCGAATGGTAAGATGTCGAAAATAACCTCAAATAAAATGTGTTGTCGTAACAACTCACTGCTGTTGATTAGTATTCTATTTATTTTAAATATTAAACTTCAACATAATTTTTCTTAAAATGCAAATAATATAAGATTTAAATTTAAAAGTAATACGTAAATATGATAACGTTAAATTTGCAATTTTAAAATATGACGAATTAATTCAGAAAACTGAACGAGATTACCGGGAGGGAGGCCGAGCAGATGCCGAAGTGCCGGGATTAGAGAGGCGCCAACCAGTCGCGAAGAACCGTGCCTGTGAGGTACGTCCGGGGGTTTAGGATGATGAGACGTGAAATTTTCCCTAAGGTCTACTCCTTCCTCCATAAAGTGCGGATCCCGCGGTCGGTGAAAATTAATTACGATTGGTGAAGACAAGTCGCGTAGGGTGGCGTTTTCAATACAGAAGTGGAAAAGAGAGATACGCTGGGATGTGTCAGGGGGCAGTGAGCATTAGAACTTAGAAGTCGCAGAGAAGTAGTGAATTTGCGTCGGGAGTTAAAAGGACGAGGAAGTAGGAACAGGAGAATGCAGTCAGCGTGTGTTTGAAGTTGGAAGGAAGTGGAAGTAGGGAGAGGAGAGATGTAGAAGTATTGTTCGATAGTTAGAAGGAAATAGTCTTTAAGAAGAGAAAAGAAGATGCTTTCAATAATTTTTTGAAAGCAAACACGTAACTGCATAACAAAATTGTGATTTCGCAGCCAAAACTTTCGGCTTACATATGAAAATCTTCGCCGAAACTGAACAATGGTTTTCCACGACGGTGCAAAAATATTGTTTTCCGCTTGCCGAGTTTTCACCCTTTAGTGAGGTAGGGATCACCACAACTTGCTGCTAGCTATCGTAGAAATACGAAGAGGATTTCACGAAATTCATCGCAGATAACTATAAGGTTTCGAAACGAATGAAGAACAACAACTCATTCCTATTCCGGGTCAATTGGTAATCTCTGCTACCCGTTGCTCCCCCTCCCACAGTAATTAAATCTGAAAAGTCTCATATATAAACTTACCCTTGAGATAAGTAAGCCTTTTCTATTTCAACATTTAATTTCTCCTAAATTCCACTTTGTTATTACATAGCGCAGGACTGAAGTAGGAATTTGTGTTAAATAAAAATTTGAAAAATTCAATTAAAATCTCGTTCATGTTTAAAATATTAAGAAAATCTCCCACTATAAACTCATCAAGTCTGCATACGTCAAATAAATAAAGAGGACAAAACAAACAAATTATAATTACATTATTTTTGATGTGGACGACCATTAGACTTGTAAATAAAGTTATTCAAACACCTTTACATTTTTTTGTCGTAACTTTGTTTACAATCCTGATGAGGGATCCACATTAGCACAGAAAAATGTTGCTAAGTTAATGAAATTACAGTTTAATTAGTTTGTTTTGAGCTTCTTTTTTTATTCGTGTTCTGTTTATTCGTCGGTAGACGACCTGCAGGCTTCTTCCTAGAATTTGTCGCCTGGTTGCTAGGCTAAGTACGCATTATCAGATTCTCATATCCACATTCTTGCTTCAGAATCAAATTCAATATACTTGAAAAAATCTACTTTTTGACAGCTGTTGGATAATTTTCTTTTAACTGAAAGAAAAAGTAAGGGGTTATTATTTGGAAACAAATAATAATAATAATAACTAAATAAAATAAACAAAGAGAGGATTGCTTCATCGAAACCAATACGCCATGAGACTAATTTTAATCTTATATTAAACAAAATAAAATTGACTGTGAGCGGCCCAACGTGTTGTATTTTTGAGGTGCAAAGTGTGCGCCGCACGTGAAAATTTTTTAAGAATTTAAAATATATTGTTACTTAAATTAAACGTTCGTTAAATATAAAAGTTGTTTCACGCTAAACAAACCAAATAGGTACATCAACTGTTGTTGTGGTATTCAGTCCTAAGACTGGTCTGATGCAACCCTCCATGCTAATCTCTATATATTGAACTCTTTCTCCAGGACTCCGTTCATGCCATTTATTATGGTTTCCAAGTCTTCTTCTGATTCCCCTAATACTACAACATCGTCGGCAAAGCGTAAGGTTTTTATTTCTTCTCCTTGAAGTATTATTTATTTTCCATATTCTGTTTTAAAATTCTTTTTCGCTTGTTATATATATATATATATATATATATATATATATATATATACTGTAGCGGAACCGTCGTTCCTCCGTATTCGAGGATTTCTTAATTCCTTTAGGGCGCCAGGTATTTTTCACAAACAATACCAAAAGATGATTTTAATAGATTTAATTCCAATCAGAGCATGAGAAAAAATTATATCTGCAGGGCGTGATCATTCTCTCGTCGTCCCGCCGACACAACCTGCTCCTTCCACTACCACATGACGACTCCCCCCTCGCCAGACTACATTGTTGGCCCGAGTTGCGACAGTTCCTCAACAATTGCAACTCGCAAGCTGGCCTGCATTGTTAAGTGTAACTTTTCATGTTGCAATATATATAAGTTAAACAGCATGGGCAACAGACTGCATACTTGTCTTACTCCTTTCCTGATTACGGCTTTCTTTTCTTGATCTTCTATTCTAACTACTGCTGCCTGTCTTCTGTAAAGGTTATGTATAAGCCTCCTTTCTCGGTATTTTTTTCCAGTGCTCTTCAAAATCCTTAATAGTGTGATCCAGTTCACATTATCAAAGGCTTTTTCTGAAGCTACAAAAGCCATGAACGTAGGCTATCCTATTTTCTAAAATAAGACGCAGAGTCTATATTGCTTCCCTACATTTTTTCTAAAACCAAACTCATCTTCAGCTCGAATTCTATTTGTCGTTACATCCTCCTACTATACTATTTTCGTTAATGAAACGCATGAGATACTTAACTAATTGTCTTGTGCTGCTCGCATCAATCAGCCCCAGTTTTCTTCGGTAAGGGTATAATTATGTTTTTACTAAAATATTCCTGTTTTGTAGATTTCACCAACAGTAATAAATAAAAAAAATACTAAATGGCAGTTCGTACACTAAAAGTATGGAGTAATAAGTCGACTACTCACAGTAATTGAGGAAATTATCCACACGGTCACTAGAATTGATCCAGTTAAAGGAACAAGCAGAACTCTGAATTGGATACTGAAAGGACCAGAAGATCGATGGTGTCAGACATTTAAAGAGTGGAATATATAATGACTGAAATCAGATCATTGAACTCGTACAATATTTTGTTACAAATAGGGAATTTTTTAAAAATGGTAAATGATTGATATCATTATTTAATGTAGGAAAGTATAACCTATCATGCAAGGTATAAAACACAAACTGCGTTTCAAACCGTGTAGGTAACATCAGTTCTTCTTCAGGGACAAACTTCGAGAAAACGAACAAAGGAAACGTATAATACGGGGTTGTTTAAAATTTTAGGGTAGGTTTAAAAGATTATTTACTAGTGGTAAATAGTATAGGATCGAGAAATAGTGTGGAAAAATCCTTATTTTAATTAGTAGAATATACTAGTACAAGTGCAGAACAGAGAAAATTAAACGAATAAGTTGGTATATAATATATGGGAAAATGTTGCTGCAGTGTCAAAATAAAGACATGTGACCCAGATAAAGTATTTACACAGCTACATCTTCATCATGGATATATTATTTTAATTATAGTGTTGCGAACGTGTGTAATGTACGCGTAGGACGGCTGCTTAACTGCTTGAACGACTGCTCGCAGGAACCGTAGTACTACCAAGTCGTTAAGTCGACGGCTATTTCTGCGCGCTTCTATTTTAACGCAATTCTCTTAGCTTAAGCACCCGTAAACAGGTTTTGTTTACTTTTGAAACTCTGCGAAGCCCCGCCATTTTGAAAGGCGCTGTCTTGCGAACGCAAACCAAATCGTTCTTCTCGGAAGCCGAGCCTGTTTTAACAGGGGCGGAATGTGGATTTATAGCTGAGGGGCAGCCTTCGTTGGCCGCAAATAAACTGCAGTTCCTAGAAGTGGCAAGTTCGCGCCCTCGGACGGCTTGGCACGGGACAGAGATATATTACAGACTCCGGAGCATGCGCACTCGCGGGCAAACAGTGGCGCTGTGTCTACTCCTATTCCGAGCAAAACGCTCGCTCGCTTCACACACACATAAGCTCAAAAAATATTCACTTCAGCATCTGTTTCAGTTATGGATGGATCATTTAGAGACAAAGTTGGAGCTATTTTTTTCTACGTTACATCATTAATGCTTTACCTTACATTTTCCATAGATAGTCTCAAATCAAAAAAACTCTGCCACCATATCCTTTCATTTATTGTTGAAAACGAAGGACCAGGTTACTACAGTGTATAATCTACCTTTCAAATGAAATTACTGTATCATAATGACCCATTTTTGCCATGTTCACTATTGATGACTGTCAAACAGTAAACACTGTAGTGTCTTCCAAATTACATTTTATGAGGTAGTTGTAGATCGGAAGAAACAGCCTGGCGTATTAGGTACGTATTAGGAGAAGGGAGAATATGGAGGGAAGTATTTTCGTCTGGGAGGAACAGTCGTTGGAGGGACGCTACTATAATGTTTTATACAAATCATTACACTCTTACAAACGGTAGATTTTGACCCCATCCTGTATGTTTTTTTAAAATTTTTTATTCAAAGTCGCGTGATCCTTTCGGTCATAAGAGCCAACTACATTTTACATCACACAAAACATTTTATTGGTTCTCAAAATTTGTTTCAGAGTTTCAGGTCGTTAATGAACTTTATAACTTGATAATAAGATTTTAGTAAAAATATAATTACACCCATACCAAAGAAGACTGGAGTTGATAGATGCGAACAGGACAGGACAATTACTTTAGTATCTCATGCATGCAAAATATTAACGAAAATAGTATACAGGAGGATGCAACGACAAATAGAATTCCAGTTAGGAGAAGACCAGTTTGCTTTTAGGAAGAATATAGGGACAAGAGAATCAATATTGACTTTGTAACTAATTTTAGACGACAGGACAAGACAACAACAGGCCTACGTTCATGGAATTTGTACATTTAGAAAAAGCCTTTGATAATGTCAATTGGAACACACTACTAAGAATTTTGAAGACGACAGGAATAAAACATCGAGAAAGAAGGCTTATACATAATATCTACAGAAGGCAGTCAGCAGTAATTAGAATTGAAGATCAAGAAAATAAACCAGAAATCAAGAGAGAACTAAGATAAGGATGCAGTCTGTCGCCCATGCTGTTTAACTTATATATAGTACAGGCTTTGAAGAAAGTTAAAGCGGAATATGGAAAGGAGAAGAAATAAAAACCGCAGGGTTTACCGATGATATTGTAGTATTAGGGGAGTCAGAAGAAGACTTGGAAACCATAATAAATGGCATGAACGTGGTCCTGGAGGAAGAGTACAACATGAGAATTAATGGACGGAAAACCAAGGTAATGGAGTGTAGTATGGGAAACAGTGAAACAACAAAGGGTGTTGGATTGGGAAGGGATATTTTGAAGAAAGTTAAGGAATTCTGCTATTTGAAATCCATAATAACTAGGGATGGTAGAAGTATAGTAGATATAAAGATAGGATAGCACAGGCAAGGATGAATTTCTCAAAAAATAATAATTTACTTACTGAAGTGTGAATATTAGGAAATCATAGCTAAAAATGTTCGTGTGGAGTGTGGCATTATATGGGTGAGAAACGTGGACGGTAAGAGTTGCAGAAAGGAAAAGAATAGGAGCCTTTGAAATGTGGTATTATAGTAGAATGCTGAAAATCAGATGTGGGGATAGAATCACAAATGAGGAAGTTCTAAACGGAATAGGGGAAAAGCGAACAATATGGAGGACATTGACTAAGAGAAGGAATAGATTAATAGGCCACATTTGAAGACACGGGGGTCTTGTAAAATTAGCATTAGAGGGAAGTGTGTGGGGTAGTAACAGCAGAGGGAGATCAAGGATGGAATACGCTAAGCAAATTAGGGAGGATGTGTGATGGCCTACGTAAGTTGGAGGGTTGCATCAGATTAGTCTAAGGACCGAATACCACAACACATTTACACACATTACATTTAATTGGTTGTCACAATTCGTTATGGAGCTTCAGGTCATTAATGAATAACCGTGTTTGTACTGTTGAGTAAGTCATTTAAGCTATTGTTGACTAGATTTTTATTTCTTCGATCTTGTATTGAATTGCATTCGAATCCATGTTTGATTGTTATAGGGTTACTACAGAATTCGTTAAGTGTCGGCATATTTTTGGATTCATGTGCTACTTTGGATTTCGTCAATGTTTTGAGAATAGGTCGGCGTAACAAATATTCGTGTTAAAGTAATATCGGGCCCACTTCCGCTCCTATTACTGGCCAGTGTACCGCTACGGCTCTTATTTCGACGCGTCAAATTTTCTATTTCTAACAAAAAATAAATAGAAAACTTTTAATTTCATGGGGCTTGTAAGACTAGAGTTCAGTTTCAGGTCATGTCTTGACAGTTGCTTGACGTCACGGCAGCTGTTCGTGCATAATAGGAAGCTGTGACACGCCACAACGATCGCATCGCTCGTTGATCATCTCTGCTTCTTGGGGAAACTACTCAGAAGAGATTCACAGCCGGTACACCTGGGAATAACTGAATTACGCGGACCAACCAGAAATTTGACATTTATTGTGATATCTCATGTATCTATGAGTAGAATTAAAAACAGGACGATTGAATGAAGGTTTTCCCGGTGTATGTAGTTCACAAGGGTATATATTGTAACATGAAAAGTTACACTTAACAATGCAGGCCAGCTTGCGAGTTGCAATTGTTGAGGAACTGACGCAGCCCGGGCCAACAATGTGGTCTGGCGAGAGGTTGGCCGGTCCGCAAAGGGAAAAGGGGAGTCGTCATGGGGTGATTGGAGAAGTAGGTTGTGTCGGCGGGACGACGAGAGAATGACCACGCCCTGCAGATATAATTATTTTTCATGCTCTGATTGAGATTAAAATATTAAAATCAATTTTTGGTGTTTTTTATGAAAAATACCTGGCGCCCTAAAGGAATTAAGAAATCCTCGAATACGGAGGAACGACGGATCCGCTACAATATATATATATATATATATATATATATATATATATATATATATTAAAACAATTAATGGGGAAAGGACAGAGAGATAGAAAGAAGATGACTTACCTGAGGTTCATAGATGGTAGACACCTTGTGAGGTTTAGAGTACTTGAATTTTCGGAGGCACCGCCCCCTTCATCAGAAAGTTAGGAAGACATTTCCAGTGATCGGCTAGCCGACGACTCAATGTCATTGAGTCAATGTCATTTCCTGACTCGTATATATATAGGCACTTCATCAGAAGATGATAGTAATGACAGCTGTCGAAACGTCGTGTAATTACTGTTTTTAAGCCCGAGAAAACCTTGTGAAACAGGACTATTAGTTTAACCTCGGCAAATGGCACATCAAATTCAATATTTTTCAGACGCAAATGTACGCGGGATGAGAAACTATATGTTTATAGGCGGGAGACATTACATTAAGATTGAATGCAATTCTTTGGTATCAAAAAATCGGATTGTAATACACTAAATAAGTGAGTAAGGAAAAAATTAATAATTTCGTAAGTATTGTTCTACCTTGAAAGTGATAGCTGTCAACAGCAAATAAACTTGAAGGTATTTTTTTATAAATTGATATCCGAAAGTTAGTGCAGATAAATCAACTGTAAATTCCCTCCCAGCTTTTACCAGCAGAACATAATAAGATTGCCTACTTTACTTCTCCAGAATGACGTCAAATGAGATATATTTGATACTCTTTATGAATGAAATTTAACCTGAAACGCAGAATCCTAGATTTATGGCAGGGTAGATTTAATGGATACTTAACGCGTTCATTTCCACGTACAGAGATGGTGTTTGATGCACATTACATGCACCAATGGCGCAATTGCTTTGTGATGTGCCCAGTGTTCTAGTCGATCGTTGCATGACAAAGTGAGCTAGTTTAATTTACACGCATCCTGGAATTTGCCCTTTGTTGTCCAACTTTTTATATTGAATCTTCGTTCTCTTTGTACAATCTCTATTTGTTTGATTTCGCGTGGTTTCATATTCAACACAATTATTCGACCACAATGGCGCAGATTATTGGCATATTACATTCTCTATTAATTTCAATGGTGTTATGAAAATTTGCAGTACAGTTCACGGTAGAATGCTTTTTTTGGGAATCAAGATTTTTTATAGTTTAATCAAAGTTACCCATGGATAGATTTATTTTATAATGAATAAAAAATACGCAAAATAAGTTCTGCGACGCAATTTTGTTTGTGTGTGGACTCGCTTTCCCCCGAAATTACTTCGGACAACGAAGAAGGTGCTTTTTCTGCTATATAGGATAAAGAACCCTTCTACGAACAAAATGGTAAGCCGTCCCTAATTTTCGGAAATGATTTGCCTCCGTCAAGTCGGAAATTGGCGTGAATAACTTGAAATTTGACCATTTGACAAATTGTGCGATGGCACTTATTTACGGCCACAAATATT
Source organism: Eucriotettix oculatus (assembly GCA_034510155.1). NCBI lineage: Eukaryota > Metazoa > Arthropoda > Insecta > Orthoptera > Tetrigidae > Eucriotettix > Eucriotettix oculatus. The sequence goes on along the minus strand of CM067378.1, from coordinate 85,603,575 downwards.
TTTTTTCGATAGGCTACAATTGCTGAAATGCAAGCCAATGGGAGCTATTGTATATTTCAACAATTGGCTGCTGGAATTAAGTAGGAGGGCTTTGGGATACCTACCGATGTGAACTGATTTTGGGGTGGAGGGGCAGAAAATTTCTCTAACTACCGAACTGAGAAAACGGTGAGCCGCCAGCAAGACTTGATCTAAAAGCAGAAAATTGAGAGTCGCCGAAAATTGAGAGCTGCTATTGAGACCTTTAGGAGATTCACGACTTATTGGTATGACTCCAGACCATCAGCACAAAGCAGACCACAGTCAAACCCTGTCAGACAATGGATCAGCAGAGTCCGTACACAGTATTTATGGTAAACATGATCCTTTAAAAGATATTACTTAAAGTTTTAAGCATATTCCAGTCGTTGTTGGTAGCCATTTTAGTGTTAGATGTGGTGTGAGATTGAGTCAAATGTAAAAAAGGTATCTCGCGCTGTCATTAAACACTTGCAGTTGATGGATGAAGCTCATGCGGACTCTGATCTGGCTTTGAAGAGCATTTATTTCTGCATTGATGAATTTAAACGTAGTCGATCGCGTACAGAAGATGAAACACGCCCCGGCCGCCCAATTGAGGTCACCACTCAGGAAAACATGGAAAAAGTACACAATATCGTAGTGAAAGATGGCAGTGCCTCAGGTAGCTGATACCCTTGACTCCTCTACTGAACGAGTGCGTTTCGTCCTCCATGGAATAACTGGTCTTGAAAAGACTATATGCACCGTGGGTGCAGCGACTGGTGACATTGGACAAAAAACGGATTCGGAAAGACATTTAAACGCAGAATATAACAATGTTTAGGTGTAACCCACAAGACTTCCTTCGCAGATTCGTAATCGTCGATGAAACGTGGATCCAATTGACAAAAACAGGTGAAAGAACATTGATAAAGGTGAAGACTGTTTTGTCTAGTCTTTCCGGATTCTCAGGGATTTCATGAAATAGAAACACAACTGTAATTGTGCTCTATTATGCTGTTCTGTACGGGCGCTGACCAAGAAAGTTCTGCATCACCAGAAAATGCACCACCACGCACTCACAGAAGCAATCACAATGGCGAAAGTGTTCGTGCTGGGATTCGAATACGTTTCTCATCCACCCTATTCAACAGTGAATTATTCTTGTTCCCGAACTTGAAAATTTGGCTTAGTGGGAAGAAGTTTTCATCAAGAGAGGAATTGATCGACGTCGTCGCGGAGTATTTAGTAGTCTAGAAAAAAACATATTTTTGTGATTGGTTGAAAAAATTTTGAAACTCGCTTACCAAGTGCATAACAAAGTGTGGAGACTATGTTGAGAAATAAGTAAGTTTTCTAATTATTTTACATTATTACCGGACAACCCTCGCACGTAATAAGGTTATCTGAATTATTGTTCAACGAGCGATGAGGTTTAATACCATGGCAGTTCATTAACAAAGCCCAGCTAATTGCATATTGTTTTATACATTAACTATGGCAAGTCACATAGAGAACACATATTACGATTAAATAAAATTATATTACCTATTCCAGGAAATCACTGATAGGAGTCGATCATTTGAAGATAATGTTATTTTTAAATCACTTATAGCCAATAAATTATAATGTAACTACTGTGGGAATTGAATTTTAATTTAAATGATGAGCATTTTTGAGGTTAGATTTTAAACAATAAAAATTTATTAACAGAAAAAAACAATAAATACAAAGCTTGTGTCCATTAAAATTTACCACGACTAGCTGAGCATGAGTCTCAATCTAATGAGGTTCATAAGTGTGGGGATTTGCGCGCATAAATATAGTCATTACGTATTTTAGACACTAGCACAGACACACACCTGTTCTCCGTACTTCCGTTTCTGTGAGGCGGCTGCTTCCTGTGTTGACTTCTGCCGTTGGTACCTGGACCGGGTTTTGAAAATAACGACAGCTCGCACTCGTGGCTTTGCTCCTCCACACCAATAAGTGACGCGACCGGGATTTTATCTTCCACCGTCTTCTTTCAGTTTGTCTCCAGATTCAAATCAATCCTTTCCACCATCCTGCTTCAAAGCTCCATCCCAACTCATTAATTTCTAATTACTCACGTGCCGTAGATCAACCACCACGCGCTCACCAGACTTCTTCCTTGTTCAAATGATCATCCCCAACTGATGAAATTTCTCAATTCCATCTTCCCAAGTCGTCTCTCTCTTTCGTTCCTCCCACCATGAGGTGGATGGCGGATCACATTACCCCCAGCACCAATCAAAATCCAGTTTAACCCGTGGGTTTTCTAACTAATTTCTGAGGGAGATGTGTCCTTCAAAATTGCCAGAGTCAATGAACTGAGCTCACATAAATGTTCTTTAATCCGTTAAGCTGTGTATCTGACACGCTTGGGTCGCCGATTTGCGCCTCGCTGATGCCAATGCTTGTTGACACTGGTTGAGCGTCTCCAGTCCGGGAATTTGTCAGCCAGTGATGAAATAAAATGGCGATTGCCACATACACTCATTACAAAATACATTTGAGTGAGATAATCCAGTCACTTGTGATGAGTGTGAACAGACAATCAAATGCATGATATAATTAAAATATTAATTGCCACTTAAGTATAAATAGAATTGAAAGTAGAACTGTCATATTAAGAGGAAGAATTTGATTGTTAATGGGCACATGCTGGAAGCCGCACCACGCGGATGACATTTCTCACCTTCGACCGATTTTCTTGGTCATTGGATTTTAAAACTAATGGCCTTCACTCATAACTTCAAAATTTAGCCTGTACCACTTCCATTAATTACTTTTGAAACTAAAAATATAAATCTCAATATTTGTGGACGGAAATGTAGGTTTCATGGGGGCTAAATGCATACAGGGTTGGTTGCCTAGGAACTTCCTGGAAGGAAGATGAAATTAGGGCAAATCCGATGGGTAACGGTATCACGAGAAATAATTGAGAGCCAGCTACAGCATACTAACCCGAGAACGTCTCGAGGATGTTAGACCTAGTTTTGCCAGAAACTGGGAAACCTGAAGAAGGTAACAGAAGGGTGTTGAGTTTCAGCGTTGTGACAGTATTATTTCCCTCAGATGCTTGTTAGTCTGTCTGTCGGGATCTCCACGTGACACTCTTTGCCTACTGGAAACTTGACCTTCTTATGGGAAATAAGAGGTCATTATCCGGTCTGAGTGGCGATCAGTTTTCCCTTCACAAAATCATTAGAAAAATTGTAGTGAATAAATAATATTGAAACGTAAAGATATTGCAAATAAATTTGTTACATTTTAACATAATAATGATAAAATATAATTAAATAAATCGCCGAAAGTCAAAAAACTATTTATAATAAGTGTCACAGTAATTTCCAATTCACAACGACGTTTCGTTCTCTTCGGTGACCTCTTCAACAATTTTAATCAAATAACATATGCATTTATAAATCTACTATCTTGATGCCCTACGTTGACGGGTAAATCATTTATATTAGCCATTAGCCTTCTTACATCCCCTATCATCGAAATCGCACAATAGAAAGCTGAAAATAAACTGTTTTATTAAGGTTACATGAAATTCCGCCGAAAGAACATGTTCAAACAATGCTCCTTTATCAATTGCACATTTCATTTGTTCAATGTAGAATGAATCGATAAATAATACGCTTAGTAAACATAGAAAATATCAGAACTCAGGAATCACAAGTGGAAATGCCAAAATAATGCTAAGCTACGGCGCAACAAACTTGCCCACGTATTGAGGTCTAAGAAAAATGCCACAAATTACTTAAACGGTCAGACTGAATTTTTTTATCCAAAATTAATACTAAGAATATATCTTCAAATAATTTGCTCTATTTTTTAAATGCCTGATTTTAAACTTGGATGTTAGGTTCAGTACTAAGACTGGTCAACTGCAACCCTCCATTCTAACCTATTTTGCGCAAACCTTTTCATTTCCGCATAACTGCCACATCCCCACATCCTTTCTAATCAGCTAAGCGAATTCCTTCCTTAGCCTCCCTCTTTTGTTGTCTCCGCACGCATTCCCTCTAATGATAATGCTACAAGACCGTCATGTTTCAAAAGGTGGCCTATTAATTTATCCTCTATCTTGGTCATCCTCCATATTGTTTTATCTTCTCATATTCTGCTTAGAACCTCCTCGTTAGCGATTTTATCCACCTATCCGATTTTCAGAATTCTCCTACAGCACCACATTTCAAAAGTTTCTATTTGTTTCCTTTTTGCAACTCCTACCGTCCAAGTTTCGCAACAATATATAATGCGACGCACCATACGCAAATTTTTAGCAACGATTTCCTAATATTCACACTTATATTACCCGTAAGTAAATTCCTCTTTTTCGCGAAAGCCTTCCTTGCCTATGATATCCTACTGTTTATGCCTTCTATCCCTAGTTATTACGCTTCCCAAGTAGCAGAATTCCTTAACTTCCGTCAAAATATCCCTTCCAAATCTAACACCATTTGTTATTCCACTGTTTGTTGCCATACAAAACTCCAATATCTTTGTTTTCCCTCTATTATCTTCTTATTGAACTTTTTCTCCAGGACTCTGTTCATGGCATTTATCTTCTTCGGACTCCCGTAATAATACACTATCATCGGGAAATCGTAGGGTTTTTATTTCTTTTCCTTGCAGTATGATTCTTTTTCCATATTCCATTTTACCTTTCTTCAATCTTTATTATGCCACTGTTTCTCATACTACACTCCATCACGATGCTTTTCCCTTTATTAATCCTCACGCTAGGAAATTTAGAGAGTAATGATGAATACTCTAATTGAAAATTTATGGATTCATTGATGTTAATTACGACGACTCGTGGATTTATGTTGCCGGTTGTGTCTGGTTAGCACAAGAGCGAAAGAACTGGTGAGCTTCTGGAACTCCGATGTTCGAAAAATGCCCTGTACAGTCCAGCACAATCTGTTATGTTCTACGTTCCATAATTTTTTAAATAAATTATACGTACACAAAATTATTAAATGAAAACTGAGGATGAAAATGGTGTATGCCGAAAGTTACTGCAAAATAAATATTAAAGTATAGTTTTGGTTTCAAAATTGGCGTGCTTGATATAACTTACGGTATTCATCAATATTATAAAAATATTAAGTAAATATTTGGTAGGAATATTAAAAAAGTATCTGTATCCTCACTACTACCGGTGACCTCATAAATACAAAAATACATAATTTCATCAATGTCAGTCAAACCGTTTAAGAGGACGCACACCGGAATTTTATATATAAAGATATCAGGTGTGTTTTCGTAAATAAAGTCGACAGTTAATATAATAAAAGTATAGTAATTGAGCACGTGTTTACTTTTGAATCCAGGTAAAAATAATGCAGCAACCAATCAAAGAAATTGTTGGTAATGAAGACCTGGACGTTTCAGTAATCATTCCTCATTAACTCGTGCTCGCTGAATGTGAAAGTGAGTTGTGGGAAGGCTTTTCTACGAATTGAGGGGTTCATCACACTCGAAGCGCTCCAACGGGATGGCAGACACGCCTCGAGCTCTTCGTTGACCTTTAACACTTGGTTGGCTGAAACACTGCTTTAATGCATTCCACATTTCGTCTATTCCGAGACGGTTCGGTTCGGCCCATCCCATTTGTCTTTGAAGGTCGAAATTCCTCCGGGCGTACATCGTGTTCCATCCATATGGCGATCACGAATTCATTAATGCGATGGAACCAATTCTAGGAAGTCTAAGAATGCAGACTGCAATTACCTCAGCCGTATCTCCATAATACGTAACTGTTTGAATTCAATTACTTAGTGAAGATTGTTTAACATATTAGTTAGTAACTTCTCTTCAGGTTATTACTTTTAAAAAACCCGATGACTTTTTAACCTAAAAAATGAAGACCGTCGGTGAGAAATGTTAACCACGTGGTCTCGCTGCTATTAATCGGCCACTAATTATAGAAAAATCACCCTTAAAATAATAAACTTCTATATAGTACAATTCTATTTACAAATATTACATTTTAAGTATCCATAATCAGTCACAATGTATTAGCTGACCTCTCATTAAACTGATAGTGCAGTAAGAGATATATTTAAGTGGAACAAATACGGATAATAATTATTTAGGGAAGTATTCTATTAAGAGGAAACATTGTAACCTGGTTTTTATTATTTTATTTAAATTGATAAATATATTAAAGAATTTAGAGTGTATATTTAAAACGATTGGCGCCAATAAATTTCATAGTTGACATTTAAAACATTTTTATTAATAACAAATATAAATGATTCAACCAATTACAGTATTTAGAGATTAATTAACTTTATTTTCTTCACTGGACCCTAAGAAAAGAAATAACACAGTAAGAGACATCAGTAAATTTAGTCTATGACGTGTTTATGAGCATAATAGAGCGAGGGATTATTGCCTCTTATTTCTTACTTTGCATTCATCCTCCCCTAGTTTCCTGGTTGACTGGCAATCCTGGATTGAAAGCAAAGGCAGCTTCTGTGTCGGTATGTGAAGTTCGCAGGCCTCTGATGTCTTTCCTGGTTTCCAGCTTTGTTTCCTGGTGACACTTGAGGCAGATCGCCTCTCCTCTCTGACTCCTTGAAGCCAGCCAGTCCGTCTTTCCGTTTCGCTAGGTCCTCTCTGACCTCTTACCTCTAACTCTCTTTTCTGAAAGCCCTTTTCAAGGTCCTCTCCACCTCAAACTTACCTGTCCTAAAAACCTCATTGGTCTCCACGCTTTTTCTACCATCCTCAGGTCCTCCAATGGGGTTGGCGTCCGTACCCTTCCTCTCCAAAAGCTAAAAATTTGGGAGGAGCCACCCTAGCCATATTTTGGGTCAACCACTTTGCTGACATTAGCTGACCTGCAAGTTTATGACTGTATTTGTTTGCCGGGTTTACCCCAGAAAGGTGCCTTGTGAATATCTCAGGATCTGTTCTCTATGGAAACTTCGCACAGAATGCTTAATATTGTAAATTAATTTAGATAAATAAAATATGACTCACCAACGCTTCTGCAATCCGTGTTGATTTCGCCACGTCGTTCAAAGAATCTAGTTAACATTCTCTCTTGCTCTGATGTAATTTATGCTGATCAGTGCCAACTAAATGATCAATACCCGTAACAAAGAAAATATGTCAATTTTAAAACCAAAGCATACTCGATGTAAGCCCGAGAACTATTTCAAAATTAAAAATTATTCTGATTTATTTGGCCATTAAGATTTACAAAATAACTCCTTACTTTCGAAAACTATATCGTTAACTTTTTTTTCAAAAAAATTAAACTGAATAACGTCCGAATTATAGACATAAATTTATATTCAAATAAACTGACGCTTTATCACCCTCTTTGGGATTTCTTCATGTCATTTCTTGAAATGTTACTATGATAATTGTACAGAAAAGTAGATTTGTTGATTATCGATGTCCCTTATAATTTTATATAACGCGTCATAGGGCGACAATGATGTTGGGTTGACAATGCGTCAAGAGGACGATAATGAGAGAGAGACAATCGAGTTCAGTGTTGTGTGTAACGGTGACTGCGATGTGAGCAGTAGTTACCAGTGCATGTAAGACATCTGAGACTGAGCAGAGAATGGGTCACTAATTCCCTGCGTCAATTAAAAATTCAGTTTCTTAATACCATCTGTAAAAAATAAATAAAAATAATAATAAAAGTTACAATTTTGAATAAATTGGAACAGCCATTATTGCCAGTATATTTATATCTAAGCTTAGAATTTGCAACGTTTCGTCTCCCTTTTTAGATTCCCTCGGGCAACAACAAGGCTGTTCCAATTCACTTATTTATTTAATTGACAGATAAACCATTAATTTACAATTCCGGAGCAGATAGTTGTAAATTTTGATAAAAAAGTAGAAGACAAAATGAATAAAAAGCTGTACTGCACTGACATCGAGGAACAATGTAATATAGAACTTAAAAGTACCTAGCTCTACTTTCCACAAGCCCCATTTTCAATTCTCTTCCTAAGCATTTAAAAGGGAGTAGCCTGTTTCACGATCACCCTCATGTAACCTGTTAACCAAAAATGAATGAGAAATTACCTGAAGAGGTTCCGAACTTGGCGACGAAACGTCGGTTTATTTAGATAAAAGTTTTATGTCTGTAATTTGGTCGTTGATTTATTCGAATTTATTACTTTTCGTTCCCGTAGTTTCTGTATCACACTCATTTAGCCTGTTACCCAAATAAATTTCTTCTTATTATAAATATAAAATAAATTTATACAGCTCCATCACACATCATGTTGAATATTGGATTCAACAACCAACATTACGTTATCAGTATCCTGCTTTAGATTTTTAAATTTCCAGAATTTTAAATTAGAACCTCCATGAGGTATTTAGAAAAGACTGGTACTAAATTAAAATTCTGGGAAAAGTATATTTTTACGGTCTGTTTAACAATGTGTAGAATTTTCGTAGAAATCTGTCTATGCAGAACGTAGCACAAGCTATGGTCGGTCGATCATGGGCTATTAACTGATTACTGGAAAACAACTTTTTGAGTGCGAAATTTTTTATTTAGTTTTTATTAAAAAACTTTTAGAGATTGCGTTGAAAAATTCCTTCAAGCAGAATATTTAGAATCAGACAAACTCATACGAGGACGGTACGCGTTGAAAGTTTTTTTGAAATATAATAATTACAATTAGATGTAAACTCCGACCATAATCTATTGATTATGAAGTGCACGCTGAAAATGAAGAAACTCATGAAAGGAATTAAAACCAAGAAATGGGAATTAGGAAAAAGTGAAACAACAGGACGTGATTCAGAGTTTCGAAAAAGTATATTATTAGAGAAAGGAGAAAGAAACAATATAGAAGAGAAATGGGCCCTCTTTGAGGAAGAAATGACTAGAGCAACCAATGAAAAAATAGGAACAATAACTCAGACCATGGATAACACAAGAAATAATAAAAATGATTGATGGAAGGCGTAAATGAAAATGATAAAGAGAAGAATGAGATAGATAGGAAGTGAAAAGCAACCAAAGAAGCTTGGCTCTAAGAAAAATACAAAGCGGTTGAAGATTTCATTATGAAAGGGAAAATAGACTGAGCTAATAGGAAAATCAAAGAAACATTCGCTGAGAGGAAAAATGTTTGCAAGATCGTCAGGAGGGCGGATAGGCAATTCTGGATAAAGAAGACAAGGCAGAAAGATGGAAGGAATATATAGAAGAGCTGTATCAAAGGGGAAATCTAGATCTGTCAGTAATAAAAGAAGGAGAGATGGTGGATGATCGGAGTTTGATAGGGCGCTGACAGACCTGAGTAATTGTAAAGCGCCAGGAATTTATAACATTCCAGTGCTGATAAGATCATCGGGCGAAGAAGCAATATAATGGATGTTCAGGGTAGTTTGCAAAAACTACGAAACAGGAAGAAAACCAGAAGATTTTAGGAACAATATAAATATCCCTAATTCCTAAGAATACTGGGACTGATAGATGCGAACAGCACAGGAAAATTAGTTTAGTACCTCATGCATGCAAAATATTAACGAAATTGGTGTATAGGGGGATGGAACGACAAATGGAATGTGAGTTAGAAGAAGATCTGTTTGGTTTTAGGAAGAATGTAGGGACAACAGAAGCAATAAAAATACAGGATAAGAAATACAGGATAAGAAAAAACAGGCCTACGTTTATGACATTTGTAGATTTACAAGAAGCCTTTGATAATGTGAACTGTAACACTCTATTTAGCTATTTTAAAGAGAACAGGAACAATGTCGAGGCAGAAGGCTTATCCAGAAAAGGCAGTCAGAAGTAATTAGAATTGAAGGGCAAGAAAAGAATGCAAAATCAAGAAAGGAGTAAGACAAGGATGTAGTCTGTTGCCCATACTCTTTTACTCCTATATAGAACAGGCAATGAGGATAGTTCAAACGGAATATGGAAAAGAAAATAGTGCAAGGGGAATAAATAAAAATCCTACACTTTGCCCATTATATTTTAGTATTAGGGGAAACGATAATAAATTTCATGAACGTGGTCCTGGAGAAAGGATTCAATTTGAGAATTAATAAAAGGAAAACAGTGTATTATGGGAAACAGTGGAATAACAAAGAGCGTTAGATTGAGAAGTGTTATTTTGACGGAAGTTAAGGAATTCTGCTATTAGGGATGGTAGAAATATAGTAGACATAAAGAGTAGGATAGCACAAGCAAAGAAGGATTTCTGAAAAAAAAGAGGACTGAATAGCTCAAGAATAACAACTGGATTAATCAGCGATCCTCATCATTATTGCTCTTATGTTGAATCAAGCTTGTACGCCTTTTGTGACATAAATGGGCGGAGGTAAAAGAACGAGAACACAGAAATCACAAGGAAAGGGACGCCCTTTATATTTACAATAGGTGTACAAATCGAAACTTTATTTCTCTTTATCGGTTGTTGACTCGTTCAGAGTCGTCAATTTGAATCCAAGAAGCTCATTTAAAAAATATATTTCTCTCAAGTTTATCGTAGTCGACGAGAAGTTTACTAACAACACTCCTTCGCAGCTATCTGCTATACGATTTCCAGGAACGTCTGTAAACACGACGTACTTGAAAAAGTCTCCCAACCATCGAACTCAAGTGCGTCGCTCCTTTATGTGGAAGAATAAATATAATTTATACGTTACATACGCAATCAATTTTAAACTGCCTAAATAGATTCTGACCAACTCCGGGAACTATTGTGAAAAACAGGCGTAAATTGATAAAATATTTACATTTTAAACTATTCTAATCACTAAATTGGAATATTTCATCCCTGTGTTCAAAACGTGACACTGTCACTAATATTGCCTATTAAAACAATTTAACTGCAAAATTAAACTTTACTTCCTTTAATGAGTAAATATTTTATTTTCGTCGGCAGTTTGGAAAATCGTTCGTAAGGCTCTGGTGGAAATGGTGTTTTAATTCTGGAGGATCCTCAAGCTTTCCTTGGGAAGACCGCAACAATCAGAAATCCTCCTGATGTTCTTGCTAACATTTTTCCTCTCTGCGAATGTTTCTTTGATTTTCCTATAATCTCAGTCTATTTTCCCTTTCATAATGAACTCTTCAACCGCTTTGTATTTTTCTTGCAGCCAAGCTTCTTTCGTTGCTTTTCGCTTTCTATCTATCTCATTCTTCTCTTTACTATTTTCATTTACGCTTTCCATCAATAAATATTATTATTTCTTGTGTTATCCATGCTTTCCTGTTGGTCTGAGTTATTGTTCCTATTTTTTCATCGGCTGCTAGAGTCATTTATTCCTGAAAGTTCTCATTTCTCTTCTATATTTTTTCTCTCTCCTTTCTCTATTAATGCAGAATTTACTAGATTGAAGGACATCTTCGGGAGTCAGGTAACAACCCAGATTCAGAACGGTCAACATCCACAAGAGTTCATCAATTTTCTAACGTTGCGTGACAAGAACCGTTGAATATCCATCCCAGGATTATGTTAATTTTCACTTTTCTTAGCCTTCTCATATTTTTGGTGTAAAACATAAATGCCACTGTTTCTCACCAACCAACTCAATCCTCGATCTGAATTTCTAACGATAATTAAATATTTGTTATTTTTGACTAATAATTTTAATAAAACATAGCCACATTTTTGGTCTTTATATTTGATTTATTTTCCTTTTGATTCAATCTTCTATAACATAAACGTCTAAAATATTTACAAAAATTTGTTGTTATTGTTGTTTCCAGTCAATAGACTAGTCTGATGCAACCTTCTTTCTAACCTATTCTTTCTACATAACTATCACATCCCACATCCTCTATAATCTAATCAGCGTGTTCCATCCTTGGTCTCTCTTCTTACCCTACAATACCCTAAAGTCTCAAAATTTGATCTATTAGTCTATCCATTCTCTTGGTCAAAGCCCTTCATATTTTTCTCACGTCTCTTATTTTGCTTAGAACGTCCTGGTCAGTTACTCTATCAACCCATATGATTTTCAGCATTCTTCTTTAGCACAATATTTAAAAGTCTTCTGTTCTATTCCTTTTTGGAACTCCTGCCGTTCGCGTTTCGCACCCAAGAACACCTCGCACCATACGAACATTTTTAGTAACGATTCCCTAATATTCACACTTATATTACCAGTAAGTAAATTCCTCGCCTGTTCTATCCTACACTACTTATTACGCTTCCCAAGTAGCAGAATTCCTTAACCTCCTTCAAAATATCCATTCCCAATCTAACACCCTTAGTTATTCCACTATTTCCCATACTACACTCCATTACCTCGGTTTTCCCTCTATTAATCCTCATGTTGAACTATTTCTCCAAGACCACTTTTATGCCATTTATTATGTTTCACCACAGTCGGTGGTTGTTCGGGTGTTTGAACATTTAGAAACGCTTCTAGGAAAGAAAGGATTATTTCAACAACAGAATTCATTAATATATTTTCTTAATCAATAAAAAATATTTGACATATTAATGAAGTTTAGTCCTCTCTCTACTTTATGACAACTAAACTAAAAGCGTGGATCGCCTTTTTGCCGTCAATCGAGCCGCAACTGATTTCCATCTTTACTGAATAATAAGGTAACAAATTTAAAAAATGACTCACTTTACTATAAGCTAAGAAATATTATTTCCCTGGGGATTAAAAAAAATATTAAACAATATATATGTAAATATTTAAATTATAATTATAAAGCTAAAAGAAAGGAAAACTACAATGGAAAAAAATACATTGACTCTGAGAATTGGCTTATAAGACGTGGAATATGATCACTCTAAACAAAATAAACAATTAAATATGTTGAAATTATTTAAAAGACTATAACATCACTGGCTGAGTTTCAATTATTACATTTCATCAATCCACATACTGGCTGTTCTACTTGTCAGTTACAAATTTGAATTTAGATGTACTCTTTTGAAGTCAGGCAACACTCGATAGAAATTTCAAGAGATTTTCAATTATAGATACATTCAGTCGGCGTCAACTGTAAGACTTTTAGCCTGAAAAGGAAATTGAAATTATACCTGGAAATTGATTTCTAATAATGGGCGATGACAAAGGCAATAGGGGTCAGACGATTCGGAGGAGAACAAGAAGCATGCCATGTCGTATTTGATGACGTTTAACAAAGCAACTCGCGTACAGGAGGTTGATTACCAGGACAGACCGGATGTTGCGGGACCATATCCGGACCACGAACTGCAGGTTGGCGACCTTTCTGCAGACGTCAACTTCCGTCGTCCTCAAAACTGCTTCTTATAGGACTTAAGTGCCCCATAGACGTAGCCATGGTAAAACAGACCTCCATAAACGGAGTGCTCGATGGTGGACTTCAAAAATACTAACAATAAAGCTGTAATTTTGTTTACACACATGATAAGTACAATTACTGCGAGTCTCCTTCAGAGGAGGACGCCATTGATCCAACATTCATTGGAAAATGAATTTCTTGCTGAGATTTTACCTTTTGAGAGGATAGAATTTATTAATGTTCGAAACGTTGGTCTAATTCTTTTCTAAATCAACATGTCGTTTTAGTCCATTTATCACGTCGTCAGTTTCGCGCAATAAATCTATTTTTTTATGGTTCATCGTATTCTACTCCGTTATTTCCCTTGGCGTTCCTCTTTCTTTTCTCCTCCGCCTTTCCGCTTTTCTACTCAGACATGGAATACCAGAAAGGTCTGTTTAATATTGTATCCTCAGGATTGACAGAAAATTTAGAAACTAGATAATCCAAACTTTGTTAAATGAGGGAAGTAGTGTGTAAAAAAACCTAGGTAATTCCGAAATTATTTTAAAAATTATCGTTTGCCATGTAAGATAGGCATTTCCCCGTGATATGCACTATCCTTTTTTTCCTTAAACGTGCGGAAAATTTGTTGAACTGGTTACGAATATTTGTCACGTCTGTAAAACCGTCACGGCATATCAAACAAAATTCATGAAGAATTTAGCAATCCCAATTTTGAAAGAAGACTATTACTTGGCAATGTAGAAAAATTTTTTAGTTTTGGAAATGACTCGGTTTCTTTTCGGTATTTCAAAGAGTCCTCAGTGGTGTACGGTGTTGATATCTATTTATTTTTTAGGAAAATATTCGTTTGTTGAACGCAACTGTCATTAGTGCCGATATTGGCCCACCTATTCAGGAATAATCTATTTTTCTGCTACAACTAAGTCCGGTCGCACTTGCGGAGTTTCAATCGCGGAGAATAGGTTGCGAGTGACCGCCTTGAATTGTGAAGTTGTTTCGACCATACGTCAATTTGTTGTACTTGAAATATTTAATATAATTTGAAATGCGAATAGAAAAATCTCGACCAGACCCAGGAATCGAACCTAGGATCTTCCCGCTTACAGGGCGGTTGCTCTACCGGGGATCTAGTCTAGCTCGATGCCAAGACCCAATGTGAGATCCATCCAACAAGTACACCTGAAGCTCAGGTCACATACATGCTAATCACATTCTAGTCTACGACTCTGTGAATAATAGACATTGTGTGAATTCATGAAAGGTGTATGACTAGCTCAGCGGTAGAGAAACCTCTCAGTAAGCGTGAGGTCTCGTGTTCTATTCCCATGTCTGGTCGATATTTTTTTCACTCATGACTTCTAAATTCTGTTTCATTGTTTTTAGGCTGAGCTTCAATAGAAGTATATCTTCTGTGTTTGATATATATTGTAACGATTAGCTTCCTTCCCACAGCTATGCTCTGCCGTCGATTCTGAATTACTAGATTGATTTGGCGCCAGGTAATTTTATCAATGAAAGCTATCAAAGTATTTATAATTATAACAGTAGTTCATTTATTGGAGCAATGAGAATTAAAACAATCCACAGGGGGTGATCATCAATAGAATATAATCTCTTACGTATCTCGTCGTCGGCTTAATTAGAAATCATAAGCAAACACAAATCCGTGTTGGCGTCTCACTGTTTTGATTCCGTAGCGTGTTCGAGACCTTTCACTTATATTCAAGGTCGCGCTGTCGTGGTCTGTCAACGACTGCCCAAATTTCCGCACGCTTACTTCGTTCCGCGACATCAACAATTGTCATAATCATCCTGTAACGATAAAACACATATACTAGGAATTTGGTGGTATGGAACCAAAGGAAAATTACGTGAGGGTTACAGACACAATGGCTCGACTGGTATTTTTCCCACGTACCGTGAAATTTGGTGACATCGGGTGATAAAGAGGATGGTGTTTACCTCCAAAAACGTTGGTGGAGAGGGCAAAAGCTCTTCCCAGAGAGCACTGACAATAATTTTGATTGGAAAATATCGAACTCCACCACCGACGGAACGCGAAATAAGGCAGCGGGGAAAAATTATTAAAAAACCAGAAGAAACAAATTTTGGAACATTAAGGGCATTACTGATGACGAGAAGAGAAATACGAATTTTAGGTAGACCTGGCCGTGGGCATCTAAATAAAGGAAGGAAGGCGTGATTCAGACTGGATCTCCAAAGTGCAAGTCGATTCAACTCGGAATTTTAGAGGGGTCAGCTACAAGTTCCAGGCAAGCTGAGACGACACGGTAAATACCAATGTTTGTAACCGTTTGCTGTTTTTCCTGTACTTCCAGTTCCCAATATTGTTAGTGTTAGTTATCCTACTCTTTGAGAAGGCCCATTTAAACCGTCCTTATTGCAGAGCTCTTAGATTTAATTATAATAAATTTAATTATTGTAATTATACATGGTGTTTATCGTTAAAAATAAGCCAACTATGCAAATTAAACAATTATTTAATGTATATTGCCATAAATAAATGTTAAATTGAATTCACATTATGAACGATTCGACATTCAGTATAAAATAATATTACCCCAATTTATTACATTCCGGAATTTAAATGAAAATATCAGTGTGTGAATTACGTATAAATGATTAATCTCTTAATTTGAATTCCAGATGCTAACGACCGAACGGTGGAAAGCTCCAGTATTTTCTGTTGACTATTTCTAATAGAAATATTTTTTTCCCCCGAGGAATAGATGAAGTTGGTTTTTTAAATTTGTAGTGTTGAACTATTATATTCTAATTGGTGCACTGATTGTGGTTTGCTCTTAACTAATAATTTTATTTTTCAAAGTTACGTAACATCAAGGGGCGGTTTATTTATTTACGTCTGTACTCGCATATACACATTTTCAGTCCAGTGTAAAAATAATACGGGGAAACCCAATCACTTTGGAGTTAATTTGCTGGGCAATAAAAGAGGTTTTCCAGAGGAGACGTCTTCGAGGCGCCTGTTTGTCTGCCTTGCGTGAATATATCCTTGTGCAAGCAGAAACTGATATCGCAGGTCGCGTGGGAATATTCTGCGCAAATATTTGTTGCGCTCTGGAAACACGTGTCTTGAATTAAATAAAAATCTTGTTTCCTCCGTGTCACGACTTGTGCGTCCCACGTTCATCATATAATCAAACTGTGGCTATAGTAAATTAATGTTTCATTCAAGGAATAAGTGACAATCCGCAGCGGAGTGAAGTGCCAAGTTTTGTTAGATACGTATAACTAACCTCAATCTCACAATTTTACTTACGTATGTTCTTCTTAGAAGCCATAGTTAATGATGACTTCTTAATGAATTCGACAACTGCACAAATTACCGTCTAAAAGAATCGTGGCGTAGTTTAATAAAGAGTTTCTTTGATTCTTTTATGACGTTTACTGAATGAAGAGGCGCGGTGAAATATGAAACAGCAGCGCAGGAATCGTCTTTCAAATTTAATTCAAAAGATTTGAGCAAAGCACATGAAAGAAAACGAATACAAGTTAAATACAGAATATGTGTTCAAATATAACAAGTGAATGTACAAGATTCAGCAAAATTTGCCACCAGAGTACGCACTGACCCTCCGTGGTAAATTCGTCCCAAAAACCTGTCCACAGAGATCACCAGTGTCTTTAACGAATTATGGATGAAAGCCCACGAAAAGCTAATACAGTCATAGAATAAGAAAATGGAAGTCATTTAAAGATTAAAAGATCCATCATGAAACAAACGACTTCAACGAATTAAGACGTAGCCTAAAAGTCAAGAGAAGAAACCAAATCAACTTGTCTAAAATAATAAATGGACATCTCCACATTATAAAAAAGTCGTCATGATATCCAGATCACAGTTCAACACGTGTTAAAGATCTGTTCGAAATTTGATGAAAGAAAACAAACCCCTAAAAGAAAACGACATCAACGAGATTGGGCAAGAAAATTTAATCAAGTTGCTAATGGACAGGAATTGTACCGTAAATTGCAATCTATAATTGCATATTAACATGCATATTTAAATTTTACTACTGAATACATAAATGTAAACTTCAAATTGTATTTAGATTATTAAAGTTAAACTGTATGAGTATTTGTAAATTCAATATTGCATAAATCGCTAATGACTATTTTGTTAATGTGACAGAAACAAATAAGAACTTTAAATTTTAAAACACCAATTACGGAATAGGATGAAAGATAAAGAAGTTGGACTGATTTCATTGTTCTTGTATTTCTTATGCACTATGAAATTCGATGAATTTACAGCCAAGCGCGGGGGCTTAGAGGAATGTCGGAGCACAAAATCGGAAATTCGTCGCATACTTTGCAGGAATACCGGAGGAACATCGGTAGGAATACTCGCTCACAGATGTACTGTAACATCTACAGTGGTCTTTCATTCATATATCTCTACTCTACTTTCCATCAACTCTGTGCTATCAGCACATCAAATTCCTTCTGCAGAATAACTTTATTTCTCAGGTTCTGAGAATTTAAGAACCTCGACGCATTTATAGCACGGTTCAAATTTCACCTCCCCTATTTTCTAGTCATAATTTTCATTCGGACCCAAGTCAACAATTCTACCAACCTATCTGACCAATCGTCGTCAGCTTGGGGCCTGCTTGTTGTGCAACCATTGTCTTTGGGCAATGGAGATCTTACACTGTGAAACTCTCGGCGCTCCGTTCCCGGTGTTTCAGCTGGTCACTGGTTCAAGGACCCGTTCGCAACATGGAGACGCGTCCTACTCCGATAACTCTCCACTTCAGGACAGTTGTGAAAATATATATGCTACATCAGAGGCGCGTTGTAATCGTCGCTATTGTTCCCTTTCACTTATTTTTCCAGAAATTAGAACCTTGACCTTCCCAAAGCAGAACGTAAAATTGACCAGCTAAGGTCTTGCCGAATCGATATAACAATAGAATAAGTAACCAGTGACCTCTCTTTTAAAACACACAGACTTCCCGACTCGATTTACAATATACGTCGCAATTGCCGGCGTGCTAAATAAATTATTTAGAAATTATAGAAAAAAACCCTGAAGATTTTTTCACGTTTAGACGGTTTGGGGCCTTTTCTGTGTACCTGGCAAAACCGTTGCCTCTAGCGCTCTATCACAATTTTCATCCCACATGGGTCATTAATTCAAATAAAAAATAAATAATCACTCAGAAATACACACAATATAACACTTTTATATGTAATTCAGAGTTTTAAATCGATTCTACATAAGTAAAACATTCATGCCTTTTTGTCCATTTGAATAGAATTACTCAAAAATACATTTAATTAAATTTTCATTTATTTTACAGGGTATTTGGAGTGAAAAGAAGGGATTTAGAGCAATGTTGAAATTCGTCTTTGAATAATAACATTTGAAGAAATATATTTTTCGTGTGGCAGGTGAAGGATAGGAGGGCAATTAAACAGAATTAACTGCAGTTATTTACATAATATATACATCAATACGTATGTCAGTATGTTATTTTAGATTTCACCCACTCTGTACTCAATCGTAATAACTAATAGTTTTACAGTATATTATTTTGTTAAACGCCGTGGCAAACAACAAGTATCATAGCTAGTATTATACATGTAATACTAGCTGTATATATATCTTCTAAACCTTTTAGACAGCTTATTTTTTCCTTTGCCAATAATTTAGAATTTTAGTTTAATAGAAAGAATACAATAGTAAATCAATTAACGTTTGAAAAACCTTACGCTTTGCCGACGTAATTGTAGTATTACGGGAGTCAAAACAAGACTTGGAAACCATAATAAATGGCATGAACGTGGTCCTGGAGAAATTGTTCAATATGACGATTAATAGAGAGAAAACCATTATAATGGAGTGTAGTTTGGGAAAAAGTGGAATAACTAAGGCTGTTAGATTCGGAAGGGATATTGTGACGGACGTTAAGGAATTCTGCTTCTTGGGAAGCTTAATAACTAGGGATGGTTGAAGTATAGTACACATACAGAGTAGAATAGCGCAGGCAAGGAAGGCTTTCGCGAAAAAGAGGAATTTACTTACGGGCAATATAAGTATGAATATTGGGAAATCGTTGCTAAAACTGTTCATATGGAGCGTGGCGTTATATGGGAGTGAATCGTGGGCGATAGGAGTTGTGGAAAGGAAAAGAATAGAAGCCTTTGTGCTATAGGCGAATGCTGAAAATCAAATGGATGAATAGAATCGAGGAAGTTCTTAACAGAATAGGGGAAAAGCGAACAATGTGGAGGACGTTGACTGAGAGAAGGGATAGGTTAATAGGCCACGTTTTAAGACACGAGGGGCTTGTAAAATTAGCATTAGAGGGAGTGTGTGGGGTGAGAAAATAAGAGGGAGGCCAAGTATGGAATGCGCTAAGCAGAGTAGGGAGTATGTGAGTTGTGCTAGTTTTAAGTTAATGAAAAGGCTTGAGCAAGGTAGGTTACCATGGAGGGTTGCATTAGACCAGTCTTAGGTCTGAAATCCTCAACAACAACAAGAATCAAATAATTAAATGAAATAAATTAACGAGCAGTATTACTATTAAAAAGATTGAACGACGTTTCGTCACCACATTTGGAAATATTCAGGAGTTAATTTTTAGTAAAAATACCCTAAATCTGTAAATATTCAAATTTGACCTCAAAGAGCAGTTTCAACCGAAATATTATATAATTTTATATAATTTGCATAATTACTTTATCGGAGATCTGAGTCCCATTTTAATATTGATTTCAAGATCGGATAGTATTTAGTTGAAGAAACTACAACTTTGGAAGACAGGAAATGCAAATACAACAGGTTTTATGAAACATTCTTTGTCGGATGTTTTCCTCGTATCGTACACTTGCTTAAGGTAATCAATGTGTTACATGCTGTTTTTCCTCATTAATCCTGTTAAACACGCTGTAAAGATTTACAGAATGACGTCATAATTATATTACAGGTTTTTGTCGATGTGGCAGAAATGCTTTCGTAGTTTTCGGTTACTCCATCCGAAGGAACGAAGGATGTTACACATGATCTTACTTTAGAATTTCCACAAGAACGTTCATAAGAGCCAATCGTTCCTTAACCGATCTGTTCCTAAAAACTGTTCTTTTCACCAGCATAGATGTGGCCCAAGTTCGGCTATTTAAGGAACGTTTTGGTCCCATTTTTATGGCAACAGACGCTGATTTTTAAAAGACTAATAGACAGCATTAATAATTAAACATTGAATCTTGCATGTAGTCATCTGTTTTTGGAAATTTAATGTTTTAAATTAATGTATATGTCATAAAACTTTGGTTTGGTATTTTCACTCGTATAATTCCACTTTAACGTGTCGCAGCACGAAAAACAGAAGAGTTAATTTTTCAGGTAAACATTCTTAATGGATATTATATAATACTAGCTGGGTGCCAGGCGATGTCCATTGCAGTATTGCATGATAATAACTTGTCATGTGTGAGACATTATGAAACCATCAGAGAGATCGTCACATTTTCAAAACTTTATCTTTTCACACCACTTATCATCGAAATTGCAACAAATGAACGTTGCAAATAATATATTTTATTTAGGAGGTTAGATGGAATGCCACCTAATGTATATGTAATTTAAACAATGCACCTTTCACATTTGCACACTTCATTTACTCAATGTCGAATTAATAGATAAATAATACACTCAGTATTCACGCAAATATAATACACGAAATATATCAGAACTGAACAATCCGAAATAGAAATGCCAAAACAACGCCAAGCTACGACGTAATGAACTTGCGCATGAATTGATGTGTAAATAAAATGCCACAGATTATTGAAACGGTCAGGCTGAAAATTTGGGATTATATGTTTCTTTTACGTCCTGTGGTGTAGTGGCTAGCGTTTCTGCCTCACAACCCGGGGTCCCGGGTTCGAATCCTGGCATGGGATTGGACGTTTGTGTTGTCATGGTCACGGAGACTGAGGTTAAGACTGATGGAGAGTCGATACGCTGACCAAGTATCACTCCTTTATCGGAATGTGCCATCTAAGATGACAGTTCGCAGTCGTCCTGGTAGGCCAAGGACCTTAATGGACTGCAGAGCCAACGAAGAAAAAGATGTTTCCTTTATGTGAGAAATTAAAAAAAATAGTATAAAAAATTGTGGTCAGAAAAGTTTAAAAAAATTCTGACCTACCGATAGCTAAGAACCATCCACGTGACCTCATAAATACAACAAAAATATTTTATCATTATCAGGAGAAGAATTACGAGCACATGGACACCGAAATTTTGTATATAAAGATGAGTGTGTAAGGAAGGAAGCAGAAAAGTGACGAGGGTTTCTCATTTCAAAGATAACTCAATATTAAAGTTCACAAGTACTGGAGACTTTCCCTAAGAATATAAAAATATTTCAAAGAGCACTGAGGGGAAATATCTTGAAGATAAGGACTCAGAATATTTTGAATTTGTTTATTATCTTTGTGATGTCTGTAATTTTTTTATCATCAATACATTTTCCGGGCAAATGCCCTTCAGTAGTAATAATAAATATAATTCAAGCGCTAATTCTGGAGAATAATGTAAAGTTTGTCATTATACCAGAGTTCAGTGCGCTCCTTCTTCTTATTATATATTTTTCTATGAAATGAGACCTCTAAGAGGAAATATAACGACAGAAATGTTCCAAAAATAGGCTATCGTGTTTAAAAATATAATTTTCTCGAATTTTCAAAATTATAATAGAATTATTAAAACGACCACTTTTATCTCAAGTAAGTAATTCCTAACAAGAAACAGTCTTAGAATTATTCCGGACCGCTGGATTTTGTTTTTTGAGTCTTTTATAATATTTTTCAGTGTCTTGGAGGTTAGTCTCTAACATTAAAATTCTTTTTCGTGGTTATAAAGAGAGGCCAAGGCTGAGAACTTGTGTTCCTGGTAGCAAAAAGTCGATATCCTGGCGTTCAAGGCGACGTCGTTACGCTCCTTGCTCAGTGTATTAATTAATCGGCAGGTGAGATAATTTAAACAGACTCGTGATTATCTTAGGCTATAAGCAATTCGTGGAAGTACACGCTCCGACATTTCTGCATATGCGGCGTATTATATTTTTGGATCACAAATTGCAATGTGATTCCTGATAATATCGGTTGGAATAGTTACTCTTTTTCTCCAGTTTAAATTTTATGGCAGAACATTACCGCTGTTTTATAAGTTCAGCTATTAGCATTTACTGGGAATGCGGCTTTATTTATGATGTGGAATGTGAAACTGTCGAAGAATAAGTAATGCACCTGCTGGAATAGAATACTAAGCACAAAAAATTATACACTTACTTCACACTGAATTGCCAATTTCAATTATCAATTTAGTATAGAACAGAATTTGCAACAAAAAAATCTTACGACCTCTTGTATTAATAAAATGTATTGAGGAATATTGGAAATATTAAAATTGGAAATTATTTCACAGCACTCTGAGAAAACAGATGTGAATTCAAGTATGGGGAATAGTTTTTTTATATCAAACAATATTATGTAGCATTAATACAATACAATATTTAAATTAATCTAATATTGAAAAAATTAACATAAATATTAGAATAATTAAGAATACCACTAGGTTATTAAACACATTAGTTAAGTTGCAACGTTTCGTCCACAATTTTGAGATTCCTTCAGGTAAAAAGATATATGCTGATGTTGCATTTTTTAAATGGATTTAAGTACCTAAAATAAAAACGACACAGCGGACACAAAAAGTTTTTAGTTTTTAAACGGAATGATAAGCTATTGGAATAATTTATCTGGAGTACTGGTTGAGGAGAATCAGCACATATAGTAGTCAGTAGAGATATAAATTTAACCGCCATTAAATAATATTCTTCAATTAAATTCTTATATATAACATGTTATTTACAAATGAATCAAAATTTGATTGATTGAAATTAAATAAGAAATTAAATGAAATAAATTCACCACCAGAAAAAGTAATTTAACATTACTTAATATAGTTCGAATTTTGGTGATGAACCGTCGATTCATATAAATAAATAAAACATTTGTCTGTATCTGGTCGTTAATTTATTTAATTTTTTTATTGAAAGACAGGCGTTAATAGAATGAATAAATAATAAAATTAAAATATACCTCTTAAAGCGTAACTTGACACACCTAATGCCTATATTGATTTTTTTTGTTAATATGACAGTGTCATCTGTAAAGGAGTACATTTACATTTTTTGGAAGATCAGATATATGTATATATACATGTATTATGAACAGCACAGGTACTAAACTGAACCCTGTGGAACTCCAGTTTTAATAATCCTCCACTTTGATTAATATATTTAGCCCGAACAAGAATTATTTAATACTATCCACTGCATTTTGTCGATATGGTTATTAAAAAATGAATATAGTCTTGTAATTTCATAGTATCTTAACAGTTCGTTGCGATCTACACTAGTGGTGTGCAACCCCCGGCCCGCGGGCCACATCCGGCGGCCCTCGTGAAAGATTTGTACGGCCCGTCACTAAATGTCTGTTTCACGTTAATTGTCGATATACTAATTACAAAAGTTCCTTGCACGTAGCAGCTACATCACTTTCACCAAATATTTAACTTGTCGGAAAAGAAAGGCAATTCCAAGTTTCTCATTAGTTAGGGTTGTAACACTATTATTTTATTATATGGTATAGCATCACTAGGTGTACTTTGTGTACTTCTTTTACTGTCATTTCTCATTTTTTAAATATACAACTAGTTTAGTTTTGGCCCGTGGCCTACCATACATTTTTGATCCGATCCCCCCACTCCTCTCAAAAAAAAAGATTGCCCACCCTTGATCTACAGAATCAAATATTTTACTTAAGTCACAAAATATATCAACCTACTGGATGGCGTTTTAAATTGGATTGTTCTAAGATTTCTTTCTCTGTTGAAAATTCTTTTTTAAATCCAAATTGTCACTGAGTGAATTCAGTAAAGCAATAATCTGACAATTAAGTAAATAACTGAAATATAAAGCCAATTTGTCAGGAATCAAAATAAATTTTAATATTTATTCAATATAATTACGACGTTTCGTCCATATTTGTGGGCTTCGTCAGGCAAATTTGCTGTATTATTATTTTGCAGTGAGTGAATTATTTTTGGTGGGATGCATTGAAGCTCAATTATATATATTCAACAGCTTCAAAAAAATTATGATAGCAATGGCAACAGTGATGTAGAACAATAGTTTGTAATGATTCCTTTATTCCTTAGTTAGAATAGTAATGCGTAAAGGGTTGAAGTGTATAGAAGAGGAATTGAATGATGTAAAAACAATTTCAATTCTCTGATGATAATGGCGTCGTGTCCCTGTAATTGTCGTCGTTTATTTAATGGAAGGTGAGACATTGTTGGTCACCTCCTTCCTTGATGGGTATTGCAGTTTACCCTGTCCTTTCGTTAGTTGGTCTCCATGACTTAAAAGGCCTGCCTGACTACAATAGAAACGCTAGTTTAACGTGTTGCAGATACAACACTAAAAAAAGGTAAAAAGAGTGTAATACAAAAACAGGTCGTCGATTAACGCAGCTGCACAATTCTCGGAAGTCCCCATTATAGAAAATAGAGTGAGGGGAGTCGTTTCCTAGGAAATACTTGACAGAAAACTCGTTTGAGGTTCCGGGAATACTAAGCAGGCGACGGATACTCGCGGTTGGTTGGGTGGCCTAGAGGTTACGGAGCAGCCCGATGGCCGCGCCACTTGCCTCATTTCATTCCTTTCCAACAGGCAATTTCAGAACAATCTCATATACTACATTCCACTGGAGAATAAATTCCATTTCCCTAAATATACACACAGGTAAAACGTAAATCGTGACTGCTGTAATTATCTAACTCCATTTATCATCAAATCTACAGCATTAACATGAAGATTACTGAGAGTTATGTTTTTTTTTTCATTCCACCGCTAAGTAATGGACCAACAAAAGCATTTTCTGTGAGATGGTTCACAGCTGAATATCTTTTTCGCCAAATTTTAGCTACACTAACCCTTGTTTTGAATTGAAGTATAATAGAAGTCTTATAGAGTCAATTGTTGGCTATAGTAGTTAAAAGTAAGCAAGAATAGGTTTTTATTATTTAAATTGAAAAATGTAGCATAGCTTCATGTAAAAAATCCAAATTATTAAATATTATTATTCAAACTATTCCACTGAATGATTAAATTTTTTTTCAGTTTCTTAATATTATTGTTTTGGTAATTTCTGACTATTTTTTTAATGTTGAAGTAGTCCCTTGACTTGTTTATTTCGTAATTACAGATAGAAATGATTTATAAATCGCGTCATGTAACTATGTACAGCAAATCTATTCTTACAAATCGGTTTGTGGGTTTGATGGTTAAATTTGTGTTCACAATTTTTGACCCGGAATCTTTGGAATACGCAGGTAAATCTCTATTTGGCTGATTTTCGGCGCTTGACGACCGTCAATTGGACAGATGTGATCTGCACGTGAAGATGCAACGCGCAGATTTGATCGCTCAGACCATTACCTGAGTTCCATCCCGGTGATTGGTCGGCCGATCAGATCTGCTCGTGTGTTGTCACCCATTGATCTCTCATGCCTCGAGCACTCTGAAACGACGTATTCTATTTACCATAGTAGACTACCTGTCCATTGTGAGCTTTATCAGTCCACTATATACATGAACGCGGACTAATCTACAAATTAGGCCTTCAATGACGAATGGATGTTGTTTACAAATTGAAACGAGTTACATTTATTTAAATCTTTACAGTCGAATAACGTGACGTTATGGATGGTCACTGTGAAGAGTAACGAAACTATTGTTGTTCTTGAGGAATCAGTCCTAAGACTCGTCTGATGCAACCCTCCATGCTAACCTATCTTGCGAAAGTCTTTTCATTTACCACATCCCATATCCTGTAAAATCTCCTCAGCGTATTCCATCCTTCCCCTCCCTCTTCTGTTCTTACCTCACACATTTCCCTTTGATGGTAATTTTACTAGGCTCTCATGTCTTAAAACGTGAACTATTAATGTACCCCTCCACTTCGTCAACATCCTCCATATTGTTCACTCTTCCTCGTTAGTGATTCTATCCACCCATCTCATTTTCAGCATTTTCCAATAGCACCACATTCCAAAGGTATCTTTTCGCACCCATATAACGCCACACTCCATATAAACATTTAGCAATTATTTCCATAATACACACTTTTATAACCCGTAAGTAAATTTCTCTTTTTTGCGAAGGCCTTCCTTGCTCTTTACGTCTATTACGCTTCCCAAGTAGCAGAATTCCTTCAAAATATCCCTTCCGAATGTAACACCCTTTGTTATTCCACCGTTTCCCATACTACACTCAATCACCTTGTTTTTCCTTCTATTAATCATGTTGTATTCTTCCTCCAGGACCACGTCCGTGCCATTTATCATGTTTTCCAAGTCTTCTTCTGACTGCGCTAGTAGTACAATATCATCGGCAAAGCGTAGGGTTTTTATTTCTCCTCCTTGAAATATAATTCTTTTTTTTTTTCAACTTTCTTCATCACTTGTTCTACATATAGGTTAAACAGCATCCGTGGCTTACTGCTTTCTTGATTACGGCTTACTTTTCTTGCCCTTCAATTCTAATTACTGCTGACTGCCTTCTGTAGACGTTATGTATAAGCCTTCTTACTCGAAATTCAATATCTGTCCTCCTTAAAACTGTGTTACGGTTCACGAAACTATTATACTCAAAAGATGTAAGATGGAGGGAGTTATCAAGAGGGAAACGGAATCTCCGAGGACATGTGTAATAAGAGTGAGAAAAGAATACGTATTCCTGCTGTTTTTTGGTGGGCACCATCTTGAATAAATTGTGGGCAAAGGATGGAGTATTAAATAACCATCAGTGTAGCTTACAATCACTCTTCACATACTGGGCAGCTAGGAAGAAGGGAAGAATACAATTGTTTACGCACATGTAGTAAGGCAAACGGTTGTATAATTAATTATAAGTCAACTTAATGAAGCCGATCTTGAAATACGAGAACACATCGCTGCTCCATCCCATGAAGCCAGCATATCGATCGCCATGGTTCTAGTCTCCACGATTTATACGCACTGTACACGCCAGTCTGAAAGACAGGAGATGTTTCAAGACGATTCCAGAAAGATTTAATAAGTCCGTAGAGAAGTGAAAACAGGTTTTATGCACTTTATAAATTCATAAAAAATATATTTAAAGCGACAATTTATAGTAGTTTCTACTCTGACTACAATCGCGTTCAGCAGAGGATCGATGTTTGCAAGTGTCTTAATATTTAGTGACGTTTATCTCAACCCTTTTCACCAAAGTCACTTTGCACACGTAGCGCTGTAAAATCTTTGTTTGCCAGCCATAAAATTGTGTATATTTACGCTCCGGACGAGCTGACTAGTGAGCATATAAACCTATAGTTTATCACCTGCATCACCTCCAGGCAGTTTAAATGTTTCGTATTCTCAGAATATTGTAGGGAAAAAAATAACGATTTTTATGACGTGAAATTCATATAAACAAAAATTTGTAAAAG
Source organism: Eucriotettix oculatus (assembly GCA_034510155.1). Lineage (NCBI taxonomy): Eukaryota > Metazoa > Arthropoda > Insecta > Orthoptera > Tetrigidae > Eucriotettix > Eucriotettix oculatus. The sequence goes on along the minus strand of CM067378.1, from coordinate 85,575,704 downwards.
TTTCGAAAAGATGTGTTATGATTTCATGGGTGGTACAGTAACAATAAAATGCAATAAAAGACATTTTTTGTGTAAATATGTATATTTTTTAAAAAATAGTTTGAAACTAGTAATAAGACCAAAAGTCGATTGTTAATATTATGTTTCTGTGCCTACAGTAACATTAAAAAACATGGCTCGTATTAAACGAAAATAAAGGAACTTTGACGTGATTATGTATTTATTCGAAAAACATAGCACACAATTATAATCCTGCAGTATGTCTATATATAGTCTTTTATTTATTGGGTCAAATATAAATTGATAAAATTATAATTGTTACCTTTCTTGTTAATTTTTTTGCATTTTATCTATCTTTGCATATCTGAGTACTAATTGTAGATATAAATATGCAATGATTATCAGCTGATTTCTGAGATTATAGAAAGAGACGAATGAACAAGGACAAATAGTATAAGACGCCGGAAGATATATCATAGTTTAAAATATTGTAAATAATACATAATTTCATATTTTATATAATAATGCGATATAATACATTAATCTATTATATATGACCTTCTAATCTTCAAATTATTTTTATCTTTGTTGTTATGAGCTAATATTTTGTACATTTATATCTAAAATTCAAAAAAATTATTTATAACTTGGAAGAGGGTCCACTCAAACATGTTTATAAATTAAATAATAAGTGTCTTATTTTACTAATTTAAAGTATATACACGGAAAATATGTTCTGGCTTATTTGCAAATGACATTATTGATAGTTTTAAGATATCCAAGTAGTATTTATCTTCTCCTACAAATAACGCTACTCTATATTTTATCACAATTGTTTACGGTAAAATCTTCTACGACTGTATGTTAAAAAGGTCTGACTTGAATTAAATAACTAATTTTTAATATATATTTTTGTAAAAACTACAATTTCTCGAAACCATAGTTGAACTGAGAAACCGATTAAGGGCCTAACGTTCACCCTACTGTAAGTTTAACATTTATTCAGGAACTTTCCCTACAAATTTCAGCTAAAATTTAAATTATTCTCTTACTTGACAATTTCATTCCTTAGCTTTAATTCGTAGCGAGTGTAAAGACGACACGCTATTTTAAAGATGTTGGTTGTCAAAACTGTCGAGAGTAATAAGTTATTTGGTCAGATCTGTGCCTTCAGCCGTTCCGTTGTAGTTTTCTTTAGTTTACGGCGGTCCATAGCTCATGAGTTCCGATTCATTATTTCCAAGAACAAGTAAAGTCAAGGAACAGCGGCGGCTCGTGAGTATTTAAATTTATGCGCTACATCACCCCAAGGAACAAGTTTTACGAGGATTATTACATAAGTTATTAATAATACTGCAACGGATATAGTTTTGAGACTATTCCACGATCCGTAATACGGAAAATTTCTTATTTAGCCTCCATAACGGGTAATAAAAGACATTTTTAAATTTGTAAAAATATAAATTCAAATTGGCAAAAAATCATAACTCGAAAGTATTTTTACTTTGTACGTATTTTGAATAAAGGGACTTAATTTAGGGAAGAGGCCAAACACTATGGGAATATTGTCTGCAGGATTGTGCGGTAATTTTCTCGGAGTTAATTATTGTAAATAACCTTTAATTAATTCGAATAAACCACAAAGCCATGAATGTTAATTTTTCATTATTCGTGAAAAATATTTAAAACTGTAGCCTGTGTCAGCACGCACGCTCTGTCCGGCGCTGTGTTCTTTGTAGCTCACATAATTCTTGGTTTGTTGGCGAGCAGGAGCTTTATACGTCCGCAGTTTATACCTAAGCACAGACTAATTAAGACGTTAGGTGAAGTGTTCAAGTCTCGGTCTTTTAAAGCGGACTTTTTTTATAGCTTATTTCAATACAATAAATCTGAATTAGTGATGATGAGGACATAGACCCGCGTAATTAGTCGCGGCACCGACGAAAATATACGCCTGGATTGTCGTATCTGAAGCAGACGTGTGTGCAAAGAGGAATAATTAACGGGATCCGGCCTGTGACGACGCAAAGGCTCACAAATTGCAAAATATTGCACATCGTCGTATTTAATTTGATGAATTTAGATACAATATTGCTGGAGCTGGAGACCTGGACCAATTTATTTAATCAACCATTTTAATTGGTTTAGGAATTCTCCTTTTATAATTCCACAATAATTACGTTTTAGTCTTGCGTTGACTGAAAAGGGAAAGGGATTATTAATTTTATAAGTCCTGTACCTTACTGTTCGTTAAATGTGTTTCATTAACCGCATAAAATAAAGAAGACAGTTTGTTGGGCGAGTTGAGAAAAAAAAGACTTGCGCAAAGTTTTTATAAGAGGGAGGGTAGAGTCCTTGGTTGGGGGAAGAGAGGGATCGCTGGTTATTGTGTTGCGGTAAAAGTTTGTATCTCAAGATTATGAAAAAGTATATTAAATAAATATTATTTGTTCAAAGTTGATGAATTGAATGTGGAAATATTGAAACTTGTTAGATTTATGAAATGAGAACCAGAAAGATATCAACAGTGAGTATTGCATGCTTATAACACATTCGAAACCTCTTTGAAAAAATCCAAATATTTGAGCAGATCTATTTCGCTAACGATGAAATATTTCACGTGACAGATTGATGTAGTGAAATTTAAGAATCATAACGTTTTTGGATAATAAATTGTAGCATCAGGTTTGCCACGTTAGCTTGACTAAACAAGGAACGAGGCTGACGCTCAACAAGTAATTATTGCTCTGTTTCTAGTATAGTTATGACTATTCAAGTAACAGAAAACATATGTTGTTAAGAATTATCTGATGATAAACCAAATTTAATTCATTAAGGGATTTTGAAAGACAACCACATTGCACGTACAATTGGTACAACTCAGCATTAGTAACAAGCTCATATGACGTCACCAGTGACGTGTAAAGGAGTAACCAAACTCATCCTTTAAACGCTACATTTTATATACGGGACAATGAAAATAGCGTTAGCGTAACAGAAGTAACCCAGATATTAAATTCTGAGTCGCGTGAGAATTAGTAAAGGATAAACAAATTATCTAAAAAATTACGTTAATCTAATGTTATTGAAAGGGATACGGTTATAAGTTGAGGTTATGATCGCTAATAATTTCGTTGTGATATGTTCATTATTAATTTTTTTAGGACACAGCTACTACATATCAGTTTTGTACTTCTAAATGTAGACTTGAGGATTGGGCCAAGATAAATATTTTCAAAGTTATTAAATTTAAAATAATATTTACAATTTGTATTTTATTTCTTTGAAGTTGTAACCTGTTGAGGTTTTTGTAAATATACCATACAATTTCACAGAATTTTTTCAGTATATTAGTATGCACAATAAAAAATTGTCCAGCTAGAACGCACATCAGTGACGTTGAGTGACGTCATCTAAGAACTAGAAGAATTTATTGAACCTGCAATTGTATTACACTCCGTGACAGTTACAAACAATAAGCTTAAAATACAAGTGTGAATAATAATAATAATAAATATGATAAATTACTTCCTAAAATAAAAGTTAAGTTTATATTAATTAGTTATTTTTGGTGCATTACGGTTTCACGTTCATAATCGACTATGAAGTTCATTAATACATATTTAAATATTTCGGCTGTAACAGTTGCGGGAAATTTTCCAACATCGAATTTCTCATATTGTAAATACTTCATCCATTTAAAAAATTACCTGAAGAAGTCCGCAAAGTTGGATGAAACGTTGTATTTATATTAATTATATACTAATTAAATTAATTTGCTGCCTTATTTGGCCGTCTTTTTATTTATTTCCATTTAAATATGTATATTTACCTTGGGCTTCTATTATGATTATCAGATGCATCTACACTTAAAGTCTTAAAATATATTAACCACTAATTGTGTCTATCTATCCATGTGGCACAAAACTATTGCTGTTAAGTCAAAATACGAGGGAAGAATATTTCGTTCGTCAAGAATATAACTGAGTACAATTCATGAATTCGTATTTATATTTTTTCAAATGATTTGTTATGATAATTCTAGTAATATTTTTAATAAACGTCAACACTGTGGACGTAGTAGGCGACGGCCTACGGCGGCAAAACCGCCTGAGTTGGAGTCCACAAAAAATATAGGAAAATATTAATAACGAACTAGGCCCAGTTTGTTTACTTTTAACAATCAAAATGGGTTAGACAATGAACAAGAATCGAATAATAAATTAGATCTAAGAAGTTATTCACGTATTTGAAAGAAATAACCTTCGAAAGAAGTTATTTTCATTTCAATTCAAACGTTGGATAATATTTAACTACTTTTGTTTATTGTTTGAAAAATTTTGGTACCAGTTTTGTGTTTTTCACTGTCGTTAGCTTATAAAAATGCTAAATTTTTTGTTTTCAGTAAAACAATTTTCGTAAATTGGTTTATAATAGTAATGTTCTCTCAATTCATTATTTTATGGTTGCCGTGGTTGTTTTATAATTCTGTTAAAATATGCAATTTATAAAGTAATTTGTAGCTGAGGGTGGCATGTTTTATATTTTGTCTACGGTGGAATGCTAGGGTTGGTCCTGTATAGCGTTAACTGTAAAGTAATATATTTTTCTGACCAAAATCGTAACTAAGAATTTTTATCTGAGCCATTTATATGAGTCTGTGATACCATTTTTTTTATTAATAATATTTGTATTGGAATTGATTATTTCGTTTCACAAAATGTGTCAATGAATAAATAGTTGCTTTCAAATGTTGTAAAGCCAATATTTCTAAAATACAAACATATATTTCACAATCAAAAGTTCATTTACTAAGGCTTAACAGGGCAAGTGAAATTCTGAGAAGCTCGTCTGATGAGAATAGCCGTCAGCATCAACGCCCGAGAAGTAATGACTTCCATTTCCTACATTTATATTGACGCTAATGATGACAGACGACGCTGCTTCCCTTCTACGAATGATGGACCTCCAGTTATAGGACGTGGGATGTTAAGTGATCCTTCTTCAAGTGATTCTGCGCACAAAGGAGCGGATAATTCCAGGTCACCTCACAGAGGTTAATGATACTCCTACTGTGTCATATCTAGTTCTCCCAATTAATAAAATTAGGTTTCATACAAATTTTCATAAGGAAAAAATACTCTGATAATTTCGTGGTAACGAAATCTGTTCCGGGATCATCCGCTTAAATAGTGACGGATTTCTGACGCAATAAATCACTTTGTAATGAGCTGAGCCAGATGTGCTGTAATGCGAGCCAATGACGAATGATTGCCTCATGCATAAAGACTTTCGACGAGGGTCAGCAATCTTAAATCTTCCTATTCATCACCTGTTAGTAATAACGTCGTTATTCAACAGCTCTATGATTAGGAACGATTAGCTGATCCCACGGTCACAGTGAAAGCGTATACAGTTGTGGAATGTAAATTACTCTATAATAACTGATTTCATGCTCCTGGTGCTCATTCTACCTTCCTTCGTATCAACTTAAACAATTATTTTAATTCAAAGAGAGAAGAATTGCTTCGATTGAAGCTCAGGAATGAGGCCATGAAACTAAATTCAGAAGATCAGAATGAAAAAATATCCACCGGACCTGGAAATCGAACCTGGGACCTTTCTGATCTTTTAATCATCTTTGGATGAGCATTAATTGAAGCAATTCTTCTCTCTTTGAACTGAAATCCATGAACCTTTGATCAATCTACACAATGTCCGCTCTTCTCTGATTTCCTAGCTAAGCTCATGAATAATGTGATTAGTAAATTGTAGGTGAGCCTAGCTTTGTTTTACAAGAGTGGAGGAATGTGATATCTCATGTTTACCTGGACTCGACCAGCGGTAGAGTATCCACCCGGTAAGCAGGCTTGATTCCCAGATCCGGTCAACATTTCTCCATTCTGATCTTCACAGTAGTTGTGATGACAAGGGATACAATTGTGAAGCTAGATAACAGCTTAGAATCAGAACTTTGTGACAAAATTCAGATGTTTCTTATAAATGTATCATTGAAATGTTAATGATGTTCGAGAGTTATAGCCTGCATTTACAGTTCAATTGTGAATGTGAACAAAATTATTCTATTTGTTTACTTAAGGTTTATATTTACCGTCACAATTTTAGTTTAAATTTTAACTGGTACCATAAACCAACATTTTCGATTCGAGTCCTCAATTATTAAGAAATGGTACATGATTTATTGAGTCATAAAATGTATCCAATGGAGTGAAATCTTAACCTATAATTATCCATCATATTCAATTAAAATTTAGCAATTTGTTTTCCATAAAAGGAATATTTGGGGCACTATCTGTATAAACATAATTATATGATGAGGCCGTTTAGATGATTGTATCTAAGCATATATCATTATAACTACATTGAGCAATATTACAAATGAAGTTAAGCAATAATTTTAAAAAATTTAATGTATCAGTTTAAAAATCTTGTTTCAAAAATATTTTACTGGGCAACTACAAAACTTTTGTTTTTGTATATATAAATATATTGACATCAGATGAATTCCAGTTCAAAACAAATCAACGTTATAAATATGTCATTAATGACACGCATATTTGAGGGGTTTCACACTTATGCTATTTTGAAGACTAGACCTTAATTTTCATATTAAATGACACAAAGATAAGCCCAATATTTTCACCACAATTTATATTGATCACAAAATTAATTACTAAAACTTACACCAGACGATGATAATGAGGATAAAATAACGTAAATATTATTTTTTACTTTCTACAACAAACGTAATTCGATTACTATACACTGCTATGAATTTAATCAAAATTAGACAGCAAAAGAATAATTTTAGATACGTTATTTATTAAAAGTCATTCAAACACTGACGGTATTAAACTTGACACGGAAACAATAAATAAATTTTATAATTATATAATAAGTTATTTGGTTCCTCTGTAATTATCCTTTGTTTTAGGTCTTTGGTCTATTTACCATCCTGCGTTAAAGTAATTTTAGAGTAAAATGCTAATTACGTCCTGTATAATTGTTTTATATTAAAATTAGTCCAAATTTAAGTTGTATTACTATCGTAACTTGGAAGATTAGAAATTTTATTTGTATTCTCTTTAGACCATAGATATCTCTCTTTTTCCGAGAAGACGCCTTTGAGTTATCTCGGCATTCGGCGCATACATTTAATTAATTGTTCTTTGGATAGCAAAGGAAGGAACGTGTTACTGACCGAGGGAGTCGTTTATATATTTTATATGTATTAGCTTTCGTTTGGAGGCCATCGAAGTTACGTCAATTAGCTGAAAGAGTCACTCGCGTAATTTAATGAATTTAATTGTATTTTAGAGGGAATCGTTTAAATATTTCCTTTGTATGTAGTTTCTTTTGGCTGAGTTCTTAGCAAACTTTCATAAAGACCGGAGTTTTTGTCTTACGGAAATCGGAATTACAAGGTATCGTTCTACAGTAAAGCTGGACTCGGATAAATTCGAGTTTTATGGACGTTGTCAGCCATTGAAGCGCATCGTCGGTGACCGGAAACCACGCTGTGATTCCCACATAGAAGGAACTTTTTGTTTTTCTGTGATTTATCGGCGACGTAAACATCTGCCCTGATATTTTTTTCCTTGTTTACCCAGTGACAAACATAAATTTCTTTTTTGTCCAAAAGACCCACAGTGCAACCCTAAGGTTATATTTGTGTTTATTTAGAAGTAAATTCGTTTTATTTATTTGCCACATATTTAAAAATTTTCCCTATAAGGAACAGTAGCTTAAATTATTACAAAACAGATGAGAGAATGTAAGGATGAAAATAATTTCGTGAAAAATATAAATTCTTATTTATCAGTGTACGGCAGTGTGCACGATAAACTGAAATTGAAATAATTGAAATATTTTGCGTAACAAAAGAATTTGGAGATATAAATTTTAATTCGATACAGAATAACTGCACTAATTTCCTCCTTTAGTGGAAAAAATATAAAATATGCTTCCTAATCCCGCTGAATTTGGAATTAATCAGTTCAAAGTCCGCTCGATATGGTTCGTGGAAATCGAGACAATCACAATCGATTCAGCACTTGTCAGTCTGAATACACACACTGTTTATAAAAGCATCAGTTGCTTGCTAAATCTATTTTTGTCGATGGTACATAAAATTACTACGAACTGAAAATAAAAGATGTGAGGCAATTCTATAATAAGGTTTTGACAATTTGCGTGTAGTGGAGCTCAGTAATTGAGTTTATTTTCTGACAAATATGGCAACATCAAGCGGTTTGATTAAATATCCAATGAAATATGTGATCCTCTCGTTTAGGAAACATGTACTTCATATTCTAGTTGATTGAATTGTTTCCTTGTTAACATTTTTTTTTGCGAGCAGCGGTGATCAGTTTAGAGGTCGGCTAAGGAATTAAATTGATATATGATATATATTGTGGAAGGGTAACTATGCTGTTTACAAAATATTAGCAACAATATTAAATATATCCATAATATAAATTCATTAAAAGTTAAAACTTTCATCCCTTATCCCCATATTTTAATTCCTATATTGTTTGACCTTTATTAATGTTATGAGCCATAGAGATAACTTATTACCTTGAAAAATAACATATTCTTTGTTTTCTTCACGGGCGATTTATAATATAGACGTTGACCAAGAGAAGGATTAGATTAATAGGCTACGTTTTAAGACATGAGGATCTTGGAAAAATTAGCATTAGATGGAAGTGTGTGGAGTAAGAATAGAAGAGGATGGAAAACACTAAGCACATTAGGGAGGATGTGGGTTCTGATAGTTATGTGGAAAATAAAGGCTTGCATCTGACTGAATACCACAAAATAAACAGAGCATAATTAACTTTATTTTCAATTAAAGTTTTATTTAACATAATTATTAATAGTTTTACATCCAAAAGAAAATCCCGGAATGGAACGTAAACTTTGTAAATTAACGAATAAGCCAAAGAACTTTATTACTCTTTCTCTTCCATCATAGTCAAAATTCAGACACAAGTCTGATCAGATTTATTTTATTTGTCTTTTACAGTACAAAAATGATCCCCATCTCTTACCGTTCACTTTTTTTGGGGTAACAGGCTACATTAGGGTGATCCTGAAACAGGCAACTCCCCTTAAATAGCATAGGAAGAGAATTGAAAAGGGGGGATTCGGAAGGTAGAGCAAGGTAGCCAAGGGTTAACTAGTGCCCCCGGGTTATTGTTTAAGGATCCTACCCGGTGTTTCACCTAAAGAGATGCAGGGAAAACGCTAGAAAACCTACATCAGGTAGGTCGGGCATTGGGAACTATTCTCACGCCCTTCCGAATGACGGGAGACGAGTTTACTGTGGGGACGCAGCATTCCCTTCTCTGTGTCTCCACCAATTTCAGGAGGCAATTGGCCGACTGATCCAATGCGATCAGCGGACAACTCTTGCCATATGCTCAAGATCTTTGACCCCAGTACATATACCTCCTAAAATAGGTGAAGGTGTCTCGGCATCTGAGAACTTTGATAAAAAATACCCAGAGAGAGTACGAGGCATTCCCGACATTATCAGGTGAGCCCCACAGTCACTCTGGGGGAAACCGTTCACTGATTATCGTTCAATATTTAAAAAAAACCTGTATACATTTCGAATGGAAGAAAACGGAAATAATTAATTGCCAGAAGACTGGCAAAAAGCAATAGTCCAATGCAAGACCATCAGTTAAGAGATATTATTATACGTCTAAATGCAAGTTGTAATTCATCAATGTGAGTACCATAATTTTTTTCGTAAATAATCTGACGGTAGTTTAATTTATTTTACTAATAAAGGAAACAGACGCAAAGTAAAATATTGTCTATAATTATCTGACATTTACATTTACAACAAATAAATCAACAGACTATTAGTCACAAATGATCATATATTATCATTTATACTGAAATTTAAGTGTTATATAATTACAATCGTTTCTCATAGAACAGAGCATGCCTTCGAAAAATTACTCAAAATTAATTTATTAAAAACATTTTTTGGTAGATATTAATTGACTAGCTTGGGAGTGTACAAACTATTTTTAGAGCTCCATCTTGAATATAAATTTTATGACGGTAAATAATCATTGGTTCTTTGAAAGTATTTCTGACTTATGTTGAATTTATTTATTTATTGTGAGTGTATATATATTGATGTGCGGAAATAGCAACAATAACAACTAATGACAAAATTTTGTAAGCTTCATCATTCTGTTAATTGTTTTGGTCTCATCCAAATTTGGTTCACAGCAACAATTTGTGCTCAGAATACATCGCAATATTTAAGGAGCTGTAATGTACAATGTTCAGCGTTACGTTGACTTTTGTCCCATAAATAAGTATAATTGCGAATTATTGACTATTAAGTCGCATATAAAATTACGCGTTAACAGCTTTTCTAATTACGTGTCGCGGCGCCCAGCAATGAACTCCAAGACTAGTTCTTGATTATATAATTAGTACTAATAACTGGACATTTTGTGAATGAACTGAGACTAGAGTACTCTGTCGTTATTTGAGACTCTTGATCCCTATGAAATCACTTATAATATTTTTACATATATTTTATAGACATATAATCGGTGTTAAGTTATTCATTTAAAATTAATAACCTAAAAAATTAATGACATCATGAAAGTGTGCTGATTTTTCAATAGATTTTAGATTTAGATTTCTAGTTATTCCTAGGTTGAGGGTACAACAATGTTCCTTCTCAGTGCATTAGATACCTAAACATTTTAACAGAAGATTTTACTGAATACCCAACTATTTTGTTTCGTAACTGTACGGACATTGAAATTTGAGTCTCGTCTTGTAGTACTTTTCTTTCCGCATTTACTTCCTTGAACGTTGCGCAGTCTCAGAGACTCTATTTATTTATTAATTAGACCTAAACTCTGAAATGTGTTAAAAAATGTAATTTTCACTAAACGCGATCTTTGGACTGTCTCTTTTTTTTAGTTTACATGTTTGAAGATGATACTAGCATTTTGGTAAGAAGTAAGCAAGATTGTCTTATAAAATGCTGCTAATGATACACTAACGCAATTTATTTTCAATCACTTGTGATTAGACTCATTTCGTGTAGGTTCAAACAACACAATGCAACATTGAACACTGTAACACACAAAAAAATTGTAAAATAAGTGAAATGGAACGCACAAAATTTTAAGGTTATATCTATAGACAATAAATTAAATTGGGAAGATCACATTAATATTCTCTTAATTAAACCGGACTCGGCAACCTTTGCTGTTATAATTATGTCAAGCTGTAGTGGCCCAAACATTAAAAAAATTAGTTTATTCTGCACACTTTCACTCTTTATTGACGTGCGGTATAATATTTTGGGGGAGAAAAAAAGTTGTCAGAAAATTATGTCAGGTTCCACCAAAAACGTCTTGCAGGGGACTCTTCAAGGAAATGGGAACAACTTACGCTTACTTGCAAGTATATTCAATCACTGATGTTATTTGTGATTAATTCAAGTCAACTATTTACAACAAACTCAGACGTGCATAGCTTTGATACCAGAAATAAAATAATTTACTCAAGGAAGGGAAGTCTCTAACTATAATACAATAATATAAAATCACGCGTTAATAGCTTTTCTAATTACGTGTCGCGGCGCCCAGCAATGAACTCCAAGACTAGTTCTTGAATATATAATTAGTACTAATAACTGGATAGTTTGTGATTGAACTGAGACTAGAGTACTCCATGTCGCTATTTGAGACTCCTGATCTCTATGAAATCATATATAAATTTTTTACGTATATTTTATAGAATTATAATCGGTGCTTAGTTATTCATTTAAAATTAATAACCTAAAAATTAATGACATCATGAAAGTGAGCTGATTTTTTAAATAGATTTTTTATATTATATTAGCATTATAATGCTATTAGCATATTTAATAAACTTCCATCCTGCATTTAACAGTAAGAAATAAACATAACTTTGAACATGAAGTAAATAACTCAGACACTCCTTCTACTCTGTTGAAGAATTCACGGGGCTGAGTGTATCTTAGTATAGACCATACCTCTGATACAGTACAATAGTATAAGACAGCAATAATTATATATCTTGTTTTCTCCGTAGTACTTAAGTATATCTTATTGTAAGTTAAACATAATCATATGAATGTAAATAGTAACGTAGAGTACTTAAGCAATCATAATAATTTATGTACAATCTCTGACTCGTTCCACGTCGCTGAAGTTCTGCTTCCCTGTGGGATCAACGGAATATGATTTAATACCAATACTGGAAGGTTGTATTGACACTGGACGTAGTCGTTACAAGGAAGTACCGTTGAGCGTAGCTTTAGGAAGTCAGCACACTCTTCCGCAGTTCGGAGAAGCTTAGACTTTTCACTTCTCGCGAAGAAAGCTAGAGGCTGACCTACATAGTCTTACGAAACGACGCCGCTCTCCGAGTTTCGCAACAGAAGCGTCCTCGGCCTCTGGTGCACGATCGCCACGGCTTCCAGGAACACGACGCGTGTGGTAACACAACACTCACAGGCCGCATACCTGCACAATAGCGTTTTCGACAATGCGTCGACAACCGACCTCCGATCTACGCGTTCACGGAACTTTGAAAAAATGTAGATGTATACATTCATTACATTTTTTTAGATAAAAATTCAACCGAGAGTTACTTTTCGGTAATTAAATTAAGTGAATAACTACAAACCGATTAATTATCTATAAGAAAAAATTGACCTTCGTTCATGGCATTTGTAGAATTAGAAAAAGGCTTTGGTAATATAAACTGGAACACACTCTTAAGGATTTTGAAGGTGACTGGAATAAAATATCGAGAATGAACACTTATCCATAACCTCTACAGAAGACAATGAGTAGTAATTATAACTAAAGATCAAGAAAAGAAAGCAGAAATCAAGAGAGAAGTAAGAAAAGGGAGCAGTCTGTCGTCCATGCTGTTTAAAGGCCACGAAGAAAGTTAAAACGGAATATGGAAAAGGAATCATACTACAAGGTTTTCCAATGATATTGCAGTATTAAGGAAGTCAGAAGAAGACTTGCAAACCGTATATATGGCATCAAAGTGGCCCTGGAGAAAGAGTTCAATTATGAGGATTAATAGAGGGAAAACAAAGGTAATGTAGTAAAATATGGAAAACAGTGGAATACCAAAGGCTACTGGGACGGGATATATTGAAGGAAGTTAAGGAATTGGAAGGCGTAATAACTAAGGATGGTAGAAGCATAATACTCATAAAGAGTAGGATAGCTGAGGTTAGGAAGGCTTTCACAAAAAGGAGGAATTTACTTACGGGTAATATGAGTGAGAATATTAGGAAACTATTGCTAAAAGTGTTCGTATGGAGTGTCTTTATATAGGTGTGAATCGTGTACGGTAGGAGTTCCAGAAACGAAAGGAATAGAATCCTTTCAAATGTGGTGATATACGAGAATACTGAAAATCAGATGGGTGGATACAATCATTAACGAGGAAGCTCTTGACACAATAGGGGAATAGTGAAGAATATGCAGAATGTTGACCAAGAGAAGAGATAGATTAGTAGGTCACGTTTTAATACATGAGGGTCTTAAAATTAGCAATATAGGGAACTGTGAGGGGTAAAAACGGAGGAGGGAAGCGGGGATGTAATACGCTAAGCAGATTGGGATGGATGTGTGATGTAGTTATGTGGAATTGAAAAGGCTTGGAGTGTTGCATCAGACCAGTCTTAGGATTGAATACCAAAACAAGATTTGAGGACAGAAGAACAGGAGGTTCACATGACGGGATGCGAATCTAGAATTGTTTCCATAAGTATTAAGAGTAATAGAAAAAAATCGAAATTTACTCTGTCATTATTCACTTTTATGTATAATGTTGGCAACGGACCAAAAACGGATTCATAAAAATCATTTCAACGCAGAATCTAGCAACGTTTAGGGGTTACCCACAGGGCTTTTTGCAAATTCGTAACCGTCGATGAAACTTGGATCCATGACTACACTACAGAGACCAAAAATCAATCAAGACAATGGACAAAAGTTGGCTGGAAAGGTGATGTTCACAGTTTTCGTGGATTTTCAGGGTATAATAATATTAGATTTCTTAAAAAACGGCTCAACCTTCACTCATTTTGATACGTTTGGTATTTTTCGAGATATTAAAAATCTTAAAATAAATTGATCCCTTCTATATTTCGATGCTGTCTTTAGTTACGAAATTATATTTTTTAATATTTAAATTAGTGTTACTTTTATAAAATTAAGAAATGAATATAAAAAACAAGAAATCTCTAAATAATTATATATTTTTAATTTAAATATTTTATATATATATTTACGTCCAGTAGAAAAAATTAACATCAGAAAAAATGGAATACGTTTTTTCCCCTAAGAATTCCAAAACTGTGGACGAAACGTTGTAACACATCTAATATATTTAATAATAATATTCACTAGTTTTTATGCCTTATTGACTATTAATCTGTTAGTTTATTTTATTTAGACTGCAATGTGCATTTAATTACCAATGTTTAAGATCAAAATTCGGATGTACTGTTGATTATAGTAATTAAATCCGTCATCGTTATCACGTTTTCCTTACCCGTGCCTTTTTAAAAGAAAAAGAGCTCACCTTTAATCAGTTTCAGCAATTTTGATTCAAAAAGTTTATCCAAGAGAAACTTTGCGACCATGAGAGAGAGAGAGATAGAGAGAGAGAGAGAGAGGTCTGAGGTGAAATTTAACGCTGATACAAAAATTGCAGAAGTAATTGTGAGCTCGGGGCTGTGAGCTTGTTACTTATTAACTGCGTGTTCTAGGAAGCAACCCTCCAGCGATAAGCACGTGATGTTTTTCCAACTGCAGCCCTGTAATGGACTTTATATATTACCTCCAGTGAGAACTTCGCCGTATCGTCTCGTGTTCGTTCAAAGTTCATAAAGGAAAAGTCGTACAACCGAGATTTACAGCGTTAATTTTTGAATGAATAAATGAAGTGAGGCTTCCTTATTGCAAATCACATTTAAAGGGGACAGACATTTCAGATTCGCCGGAAATAACGGGTAACACTTTTTAATCTGCTTCCTTTTTAATAATGTTTCATCTGTTACATTAAACTGGCAGATGAACTTCAATAAATTTGTTATGACTAGTGTTTGTTTTTAATAGTGACTGTTACGAACATACAAGAAATCATCATGCATTCATAATTCCGCGATTAAGTGATTTTTACAACCTACCAACTGATATAATAATTTCTAATATATTTCAATATTTATTAATCAACGTAATAAATATCCTAATGTGTATTACTTCCTACCTCAACACTTGATATGGATTACCATACACCACCCATGTAGTCTAAAGAGCAAAGTAATTGTAATACTTATTAGTTGCTTGTGCTTTTTTAAATTATGACTGCTCTAAGGATAGCTGTGATGATGAGTTTCCTGTCACCCAAGTCACAGAACTTAAATTAGTTTAAAAATTAAATATTGCAATGTAAAAAGTCTTTGTGCAAGTCCTTGCATGTTAGCATGCAAGAAGTTGCATCAATTAGTGTAGTATCCAGCCGACGGATGTAGTGCAAGTTCCATTTATATTTCGTCTGCAAGTTTTTAAGAAGCGTCTTGGCAACGGTGTATGATTTTAAAGTAGTTCTTCCTATACTAATTTATTTCGTACAGATGCAGTCATTTCATTTTATATATTTTTCTACAATTACGCGAAATACATCTTTATTCAATACTTAAAGAAATAGTTAATGAATTCATTAAAATATGAGCCTTAATTATTTTTCGGATTATTTACCATTTAAAAATTGTCCGTTTTATGCATTTCTCGGTCTAAGTATTTTTTATATTTTTTTCTTATTCTTTAACAGAATATTAAAGAAATGGAGCGGAAAAGCAAAAGAACTGGCGTACAAATTCCTAGTGTGGTCTACTATGGAGTATGGCGCATGCTGCTGGGATCCATATAGGATCCATATTAGAGAAAGTCCAGATAAAAACAGCAAAATGTGTAGTACGGGGACCAGGCAGGCCGAGGGCGAGAAAAAGTGAACGCGTTGGGTTGGGAATCGTTATAGAGGAGGAGGAAGAATGTCAGACTTGTGCCCTTTTCAAATCTTACGTTGGCTGGTGAAGCGTGGGTAGAAATACGCGAGAAATTAAATAAGCTAACATATATAGGTAGGGGGGCGGTCACCAATTTAAAATTAGAACAAAACCGCAGAAAACAGATATAGCCAAATATTCGTTTTTAAAAAGAACCATATAAGATTGAAATGAGTTACCTGCAGCACCGTTCGAGATAAAACATAGTATTAGGTCATTTCGGGAGAATATTAAAAGTCTGATATGAATTCGGGGACAGAAATAAATCCTGAAGTATTAATTTTCATTTTATAATTTTGAGGGAATTGAATTTTCTCAATTAAGCGAAATAATATAAATATTAATT
Organism: Eucriotettix oculatus; assembly: GCA_034510155.1. Classification (NCBI taxonomy): domain Eukaryota; kingdom Metazoa; phylum Arthropoda; class Insecta; order Orthoptera; family Tetrigidae; genus Eucriotettix; species Eucriotettix oculatus. Next base: position 85,559,220 of record CM067378.1, on the reverse strand, counting down.
GTTAGAGTATGAGTTATTTATAGTCAGTAGTTTTTAGTACTTAATGTAGTTTAATAACTACATACATACATATGAATTTTATGTACTCTCACTCATATATGTTTAGAGTTGTGTATACTTCGCTTTTACATTTTATTATTTTTGTACGTGATTCTGCTTTGACCTGTAATCATTAAAACTAATTGTTTATGATACCCATTAAATTCCCTATCGTCTTCCGTGAATATATCAGAATGCCTTAAGCGGTCGCAAATTAGCTCTGATTTCGATATACAATTGACATAATAAACTTATAAAGTTCGATTGATCTTAAGAAATAGTAAATAATAGACTTATCTTCACCGCCAACGTTTCTCTCACAATTAATCTCATTGATGTCGTCGTTTACTTTGTTTCCTCGGAATATAAATAGCAAAAGTGTTCAGTTTTTGTCTACATAAATTATCCATTTTACGATAAATTATTTTAATTTGGAAACTCAGAATATGAGATTAAAATTTTTGTAGCTTAAAATTAATAGAACAAGTATTTTCCAATGGCTTCCTATGAATTTTAATACTAATGGTTACAGGTGTGAAGTAATTACTGACTGTAATCATAGTTTGTTCTGTTTCTCATGCTATATGTAGACTGAAAATGCATGCCTCCAAAGCATTTACGTTGGGTAAATACGTTGTGGTCATAATTGAATCACGCCGTTGTTTAATGAGTAAATAACAATCAGGGTATGGTTTTTGCCCGAGAAAATTAAGGTAAGACTGTTTGAGATCTTGGTTGTTTCATTGAATGTATGTACTTTACAGTGAAAATCGGTAGGCTTTTTTATACATTTTAGGACCCGTTCTCTTGACAATAGAGCACCTCGCAGTCCCGGTCGTAGAACAACGGACTCTGGTCCGCATTGTAGAAACACACTCGGCGATTTCTCCTTTGCACTTGTGAGCCGGGGCCGCAGCCACCGGAACCAGGATGATTCTCGATTCTCCATGATTTAGGAAAAGCGTCTGTTGACTCATCTTTCCTATTGTTTACACGAAGTTGACTTCAACACTGAGCACTACTAGCAATGAACTGTTCACAAGTTTATGAGAATTAGCTTAAACATAAAATATTGCAGTGTCCCTCACACATCGATGTCCGTCGGACAAGTGTCTATAATTTTTTCCTTCTTAGAAGTTATCAGAAACTCGCCTTTGATCCAATCAGCTATCACCTTTTAGTAAATTCATTGATCTTCTATAGCAATTCAATTATCTCTTTCTCTCAGAGGGACGGACTTGCACGTCCCAACATTTTCGATTGAGAAGATAACATCAATAGTTCAGTCTGGTTATCCTACAATGAGTCAAAATCGTTATGGTAAAAGCAAGTTTTAAAATGTAGTTATATATTTTTTTAAATATTAGCTTCAGATGCAAATATGACGATACTTTTTCATTACAATACATGTACAATTAATGTGTAAAAATAGTAATAAGTACAGCAGAGTTCATATACAACAAGTTATAAGAAAAAATTAGCAATGGTCGTCTATTATTGTAAATATACATACAAATAATCAAAATTCAATAAGGAAAATAGTTTTTGGGTGTAAGTCACGTTCTCCACTTATTAAAAATTGTAATAAGCGGTTTATTACAAATTTCTGTTAGTATGTGTGTGAAAGTATATGATGACCAACCAGTCAACGGAATTTTACACACATGCTTTATAGTGTTGCTGACTCGTGGCGTGAGGAAATATTCCGGCAAGACGAGTTTTCATGATCGACTCTGCCATTTTGCCGTCGTCCTTGATTAGGAAGCATATATCACTCAGAAAATGTCAGAACGTTAAATACGTTGCTCTAACTTAGCCCAGGCGGGATTCGTATTCATGAGAAACCGTTTCAAGGTTTTCTCCAGTGTGTAATTACATTGATTTAATGACTCTTGAACTTGACTTAATAAACATTATGCGTCAGATAAATATATTTATGTAATCATATTTCATCTCGAGCCTTTCATGCATAAATTTTATGATACTTCTGTTCTTTATAATCCAGTCCTAATAACATCTGATATAAAATAGTAGTGACTCAACCAATGAGGTTCCTTTACGTACATTGCATTTGAGGTAGAAAATGTAGAATTCTCTTTAATTATATAGAATCATGGTACTACCTTACCTTAAATATAGATTTGTGAAGTGTAAATACTGACAGACGGTTTGTGGACCGACAGAAACTCGCTACAAGAAGAAACTGTAATGAAATAAGGGAAACAGGGGTTTACTGATGTATAATGTGTTATGTAACAATTAAAAAATTAATATACTGTCAGGTCAGGATCTGTTGCATTAATGAATTTCGTATTCTCCTGTCTTCCTTCCTCAATCTCCATTCTCACTCCCCAACATCTACAAATCCACTTACCTCTACACAAAATACTCTTCTCTGGTTTTCTTCAAAACTTTTAAATTTTTTTTACCTCAAAACTAAGTCTGCCTTCTTTCATCCTTAAGTTAGAAGTCAGTGACCGCTTATTTTTTATTCGGCGTCTACAAATCTAGGTTTCAATCTCCCTTTCTCTCTTTGGAATGTCCTGAAGTCGTCGCTTCAAGCTGGAATGGCGCCGATTTACTACCTCTGAATTTCATTCAAACAGCACTCTGTCACAAAACGTTTTCCGCTAATGCATAAATTGCAATTTAAAAGAAACAAATTGCAGTCCGTTTGCCGTGCGTTTAAATTAAGTACTGGTAATTTCAACATACGTACTGGATAGTTAATGAATGAATTTATTGATACTGCAATTGAGTTACACTCGGTGGCAGTTACAAACAATAAGCTTAAAAATGAATGTGACTAGTTAAAAAAAATAATTATAATATAAACAAAAATAGTAAATAGTAAATTACATCTTAAAGGTAAAATTAAAGTACCCATTGTTCAGATGCTATTTCGTCGCACTACACTTCACGATCATTACACTTCCTAATTATTCCATGAAAAACTTTGCTATTGGGAGTGAATATTTCAAAAACTTTTACAGGAAAATTGTTCCAATCCCTTATAGTCCGGTTTAAAAATGAATATTTCCCAACATCAGTTTTAAAGCTGCTCTGCTCCATTATAATCGCCTTTGCTGTAATAATTTTCTTCTAAAAACTTTGATGCAATATCATCCCACGATTGTTGGCCTGCGTACGATTTAAAACGATACGTAAATTTTGTCATCGTTTTTCTACGTTGTCTTTGGTGATAAATCTGTGTGAAATTGGTGATGAAAATCTGAGGAATGTTCTAAGGAACAGAAAATCAAATGGGCTTTTGAAAATTTACGTACATTAATGACTCCTGCTTGATTTTGACATAGTTAAAAATAATTTAGATCGTTACAAGCTTTCAGCAGAATCGAGATATGTTAGATGTCATTCCTGGCCCACATAGCAGAAATATATCAGAGAATGTTCCAAACAAACGTCTTGGAAAGAAGATTTCTATACACGTTTCTTAATCTTTCGAGCGCTATTGGCAAACAGGCGGTGCTTGTTTGCTTTAATTCCGTCTGGAATTTAATGTGCCTCTCCACCCAACCTCTCGTCGCAATCTAAGTATAATATTCAGTCTAGAAGATTCTTCCGGCGTAAAGCTCGAAGCGAACGGTCGATCTTTAAGAAAGCACTCATCTAAATTGTGCAAAAAAAATTGCAGCTTCCTGGTACGACTGGTTCATGGCGTTTTAAATAATAAATCACAGAATTATAAGAAGAAGTACTAGAGTAGACGTGGGTGTACGAACTTTCCATCTCTGACAAGAAATACTTCATTGATACGAACTACTGTCTTATTTTTGTTAGTTTGGTGTTTATTTTAAAATTTATGAAACTCTACTTAATAATACTTCCTCTTTATTTAGGTATAAAATTTAATTTTGAATCAAATATGCTCATATATAAACTGGTCTTTATGACATTTAACCATTTATTTCACTTCTTTATGATATTGTTTTGTGAATTACTTATAAAGTACTGTTTATTACTATGCGGTCACTGGTCATCCTACTGATACACTTCGGTCGTTATCCTGATATAAATATAGGTGGGGGATGTTTCCCTCCCCCAAGGGAAGCAAAGTAATTTTTCAAATAAATCAATTTTATGTAATAATTTATATTATTAAAATAAAACTAAAAATTTTTCGTTAAAATTTTATTTTATGAATTCTCATAATTGAAAATTGAGGTAGTAAGTATTTCTATCAATTTATATATATTGCAACGTTTCTTAGTTGAAGATAAAAAAAATTAATTTGAAATATACTGAACAATACCGTAATATGTCGGTCGGTGGTTTTTTGGTATAATCCCTATATTACGGATACAAGGGTCATTCAAATATAAACTACACTTTTTCAAAAGAAGATCTATTTTATATTTAAGAAATCACACATTATAATTTTTTTTTCTACATAGTTCTCCTCCTTAGTAATGCATTTTTTTCTTTTTTTGGTTTAACAGGCTACATGAGGGTGATCATGAAACAGGCAACTCCCGTTTAATAACATTGGAAGGGAATTGAAAAGGTGGGATGTGGAAGTTAGAGCAAAGTAAGCAAGGGTTGACTAAGGCCTCCGGACTTAAGGATCCTACCCGGTGTTTCTCCTAAAAGAGATCCAGGGAAACCCCTAGAAAACCTCCATCAGGTATGTTGGGCTATTGGATACTATTTTCATGCACCTCCAAATGACGAGAGATGAGCTAGCTGTGGGGGTCAGAGTATTCCCTTCTCCTTGTCTTCACCAATTTTAGGAGTCAGTGGGCCGACTCATCCAATGGGATTAGCAGACAACTCTTACCGTATGCCCAATGTATTCGACCGAATTATATACACCTCCTAAAATAGATGAAGGTGCCTCGGCATGTGAAAACTTTGAAAATAACAGAGAAAGTACGAGGCATTCCCACCATAGTCAGGTGAGCCCCGCAGTTAATCTGGCAGAAATACCCGCGAGAGAAAACTTCCACAGGCATATGTGGATCCATGCATTTTTCCATGGATCAGGTAGTTTTATCAAGCCGTTTTCGAATAATGGCTTCGAGCGGGTATCCAACCAATTGCGCACATGTTTACCTTTTTCAAAACGCTCTCCTCCAAGTGCTTCTTTGAGAGACCCAAACATATGAAAGGCCCAGGCTGTATACAGGGTGGTCAAGAGCAGTCCAATAATATTTAGCTAATTTTTTAGTTTTTAGGGCTGCTGGACGTCTCGAATGTGTTGACGGCACAATTTTGACCTATATGCAGCTCGTACCTGGTCAAGAAGGTCACAGTAGCAACCAGCGTTTAATGTGCGTCGATCATGAAGAAAATCAACGAGTGAAACTCCTTGACAAGCGAGTTAAGGCTCTTGGTGATCCTAGTCCTCAATTTTCTCTTCACTCCATACTGGAACCTTTAGACTCGGGAGTGTACTGGTAGACCCAAATTTCATCGCAGTTTACAATGCGTTGCTAAGAAACTGTCCATTTTGAAAACGAGCAAAATATATCTGACAAACTGCAACTCTCGCATTTTTGTTTTCTTGGGTAAAGAGACGTGGAACTCATCTAGCCGAGATTTTTCTGAATGCTGGTCTTGAATGGTGGTGTGTATACTTCCAAAACTGATACCAGTTTCCTTTTTGATGTCTGATACAGTGAAGCAACGATCTTTTTCAAAGAGTTCGAAAACAGCAGCAAAATTACCAGGCGTAACGCTGGAGCGGGAGCGTCTTCGGTGACTCACATTTTCCACTCTTTCACGCCCTTCTTTGAACTCGGCTCACCAGGATGTCACTCGTTGTTATGCAAGTGCATTATCCCCGAACTGTGCACGAAGTCGGTCCCGAATTTCGGTTGGTTTGATGCTTTCATTCGTTACAAATGTTGCGCAACCACCGGATGAACCACTCTTTCGCTCATTGTGAGGACAACTAACAAACCCGGTAGAGCGGTCGATCTTCCTTTACTCTTCTTGATACTTCGCCTACCTCCGACACGCTTTCCAAGTCCTCAGAAGTAAAAGGTTTATTTATATTTGAATGCCACATACATGGACAACCTTTTGGATAATTCTATCTCTAAATTTGAATGTGATGAAAATATGGATGCTTAGTGAAATGTGAGATTTATTTTAAATATGTTGTCAAATAACGGATAGCCTTAAAGGATTAGCTTCATTTTGTTCCCTTTTTTTCAACTTGTATCTTATGTGAACGTTTGTGACGTCACTTGTTTATATTCACTACGTCGTAATTTTGATAATGTCCTCAAGCTGTTCCGAAATTAGCATTTACATGCCACTAATCACAATTAAAAATAAATTCAATGAGTATGTATGTATGCCGTTTGAAACGAAAATTTTTTAATACCAACCCGCCCTATACATGCAATTATTATATGTCTGAAATAAAAATGAGCACCAAATGAACAACGTTGAATGACGGGAACGTGAATCTCCATCCCAGTTACGTTTTTAGATTCACAGCCCTTTCGTCGTTTCCCCAAACTGTTTTGAGTTTAATCGTGATACAATTGGCAGAGGTGGGATCGAGTCTGCGTTGGTGGGTTTCTGGGAACTCTAAATCCATGCCGGCCGGCTTTATTTGAGCTCGCCAGCAGGAATGACGCCATGCACAGCATCAGCCGCGACGTCACTTCTTCCTACGCCCGCACAGTTACGTCGAGCCGCTTACACTCCTTTGTGGGACTCGGCCCATGTTTCACAATTTTCCTCTCAGCCTTATAAGATGGCCAAGAATTTATTTATCGTTCACGGAAAAAAATATTGCAACTGATAAACGTTCTGAGATGAACCACACCAGTCATGTTAACATTGTCTGACATTTTATAACTGATATAATGATTAATGGGAAACTAAATCATAAACATACAATTGAAATAGTTGATTATTAAAAACTACATTTAACATTTAAAATAATTAATTTTGAAATGGAAATTTTAACCAAAGTCGGACATCTTTAGGTGTTCCAAAAAAAATTTCATAAGCAGAATTTGGTGAAATTACAAATTAAATTGTCAACAGAATAAAAATGAAACATAATAAATCAATTATCTGCACATTTAAGTATAATAAATAAAAAATCGAGACAATATTTTTAGTAAATACGTTTAAATTATTGTTATTTCGAGTTAAATCAAGACATTCCTGAAGTTCGTTAAATTTAAACATGGTTGCATTTCGAAGTCGTAATTATAGTAGCTAAGTTTCAGTTTGTTGTAGTGGCTAGCGTTGCTGCCTCACAACCCAGAGGTCTCGGGTTCGAATCTTGGCATGGGTTTGGATGTTTGTGTCGTCACGGTCGCGAAGGCCGAGATCAAGACTGTTGGAGGATCGATACTCTGACCACGTGTCACTCCAAATTCGAACTGTGTCGTTTAAGATGACAGTCCTCAGTCGACTCGGTAGGCCCAGACCCTCAATGGGCCAAGGAGGAAGTAAATTTCAGTTAATTCTTTTTACGAAAAATTAGCTGCTTGTTTTAATTGTTAAAAATGAAACACGGTCATATTAGTTACAATTTACTTGAAATTAATTTTCTAGTTGAGAATTTACTAAATTAAAATTAATCATGATGTAAATTTAAATTGTTATGAAACACTAACGTTTGTTCTAAAGTAATTTTAATAATCACACGGTGCTAAAATATTTTTGACAAAATAACAAATTACAGGTTCAACTATAGTTAGGAAATTAAAGAATCAGAAATAGAAATAATCTTGAAATTAAAGATTTGTTTGGAAAAAATTGTTTAATCAAAGTTGTTGAAATAAAAATCCCCTGAAGTGTCGCAAATACAAATTTGGAAAATACATTCAAGGGTCCATGGAGGTTTCAACTATAACAAGTAATAATACTAGTAGATTTGACCTTATTGTAACAGACAACCCTTAACAAATAGGGAGAACTAATTAACAAATGTAGATATGCCAACCTTTCGATATTGATTTTGCCAAATGGCTCTTAAAGTAAGCTGACAAAATTTGAAACAACAGAAGGACAAAGATATAATACCAAAGAGCTAAAATAACATATGATAAATCACAGTATTATCTGTATCATTCTTAATATTAACAGTTTCAGGAGGAATTTTAATTTGCAATATTTATAAGATAAATCTTATCCGAAAGCGTTGTTCCCCGTCCAAAATAAGCGTTTTCAAAATGGAAACAATGTGATCGTATTATGTTTACAGCTAGAAAGTTTAAAATTAGTCTTATGATAATTAATTATAAATCTCAAAGTTCTTGTAGTTTGGCCGAATGTATTATTATTAGTCCCACAGACCTTAATTATTACATTATTTAATAAATCATGTTCAACATTTTCTAAAATTAGTTCTAAAATACATGATCAAGATAATACAATGGTTCGTGGCACAATTTAATGAGATGTAGAATTTAGTGTGTAATTATCTAGTGTATTTACTGTAATAATGGAAAGTTTGAAGTGTGCCGTTGTTGTTTTAATTAATATTCAAGAGGTAATTACCAGCGATATGCTAATTACGACACGTACTTGTTTAAAATGCTATCAAGTCTTCTGTGTTCTGGTTCTGTCTTCGCACACCCGGACACACGGTCAATTATATTACCCAAAACTCGTCTTAACACTTGTCCTATGCATTTTGTTCTCTAGATGATGAATTCAATACGTCAGACATATGAAAGTAAATTAATCTTTACATTTTTTCATCTTATCAAAACCACATCAATAAATTTAATTCAGTCAAATTTTAAGTTAAAATAACCACGGCTAATGTTCCTGATGATGTATAATCCAAATATTAATTATTTCAGGAATTGCTGAGGGTTGAAATTAATAAATTATGAGTATGATGAAAGGATTTAATTTTATCATTGTCAAAAAATATAGGTGGAACAAATACTTTTTCGATTTTTAATACAAATAAAATGTTTTTTTAATATGAGCACAAAAATTACAACGCCGAAATCTTCTTCGTCATTTGATGATTTATACCTCATTGTTTTTTGTGACTTATTTAAGAAACAAGAGGCATTATAAGATACAGGTTTTTGACTGAGGGAGTCGTGTATGTATACTCAAATGAATTGAATTGTCATGTGGAAAGCAATGGAGTAACTTCTCAGTTTTCTTTTCGGCTTTCAGTTGTGTGTTTATGCCTGTAAGCTTTGGTTTTCTGAGGTTATTGATTGTTTTACGTTTCTGTGAACTTTCGGTGACGTAAACAACTGTTTAAAGTGTAAAGTATCGATTACAGTCTCTTTTCACCGAAAGACTCTGAGATACAATTTTTGTTTCAAGATATTTATAAAAATATTTTTCTTTACGTTCCTTTACATTAATTTTATCACGTTAAACATTTTTTAAAACGAATTAATATAGTGGTCATCATAGCGTGTTTAAACGAAATGACTGGACATATTGACGCAAAACCAAAACATGTTTTTGTGCTGAGAAAATACGAACAAGGACAAGCCGGTTCCTATGCCGAAAAGTAACATTATTTTTAAAACAGAATCACACTATCTTTCGAAGGGGCGCGGAGTGTATTTCCCGAAACGGAAGTGACGTCACAGCCTACAGTGACAATGTGTCATATTCTAACACACCACAGTTGAGAAACTCATAAAATAAATCAAAATTTTTGGACGTAAGGATTGTACAAAGTGCTTTAAAACAGAAATTAACAATTAACTTAAGATTTAGCAATATAATTGTATATTCTTTGGAATTTCTGTAAACTTCTATTCTGTGAGACTCAGCATTAACAATGCCCCATTTTTGTTAAACTCACGTCTTTTCATGTATGCTAATATAATTGATTTTCTCTACTTCGCCTGGATTGTGCCGTGTGAATTTCAATTTCAGAATGCAAAGAATGCGGTTGCAGAAAATTTTATTTTTATTCTCTAATTTCGTTTGACATTCGGCCATATCATAATTTAATGGTGCATTAAAAAAATTTACAGACGTTTTGATATTTTAAATAGTTAAAATATTGCCAATCGAAAACTTTTTGTTGGAAAATTAACAACCTGATAATTTATATGAAGTTATTTAGTGATAATTTTCGTTTCTTGTTTGTTATTGGTGAAGGTTAATTTGTTATTGTGTTTTTAGGTTAACGATTCTCTTTGATGCTTTTCATTGTTAACTACTAACGTTGAATTTGTTTGCCAACTCTTTGGCCCTTGTTTGACAAGCCACACAACAATGATGTTTTTATTATTTGCATCCTTTTTATTCAATTAGAGGAAGTATCATTGTATGTAAATATATGTATATAATAAAATGACAAATTTAATTAAGCGTTTCATACAGTTATATTTGCGGAATGGTTGAATTCATTGTAATAATTTTATTTTGTAATTTTAGGATTATGTCTGATTTGGCACTGAAGTTAAAGTGGCCGCGAGTCTCTGCTCGCCATACGTACTTGTCTGTCTGAAATATTGATGACGTACCGTGAACAAACTTGCTCCTGCATGTCCTACTATGGCTGTAGGAAATCCCCACTACGTAGGAATGCTAAATTTTACAGAGTTGTGGGACTTTGAAGGGACTGTGACAAAGATACGGAGGTGTTTTAGTCAAGTGGAATGAAGAAGCTCGTACGGCTTTAGTTTATAGCATTTTCTACTTTTATTTATATTAATACTGTGTTTCAATTCATGGAAAACGTTTTTACTAAGTCATAAATTTGTTTATATTCATGATACTTCATATTCCTTACTAGAGTCGCATTGAAAATAACCTCAACTATCTTATTGAGATAATTTTGCATGTACAAGTAATCAATACCAACATTTAGCTAGTATAAAATAAATTGAAATAAAATCTAAACTTAAATTAACTTAGTTGGCCGATAATAATGTATGGCACAGATTAATGGTTAAATAAGTACTGCAATTTCCTTGGGAGCAAGCAGCTTTGTAAAATTTTCTCTCCTGTTTCACGATTTGTATACACTCAGAATGAAAACATTAAACTAAATAAAGCCACGTACGAGTAAAATATCAGAAAATAATCAACCCCCGTCAGAAAAATTGAAAACCCCTTCCAGAACGCAACACGCAAAACTTCTTTGGTTCTGAACTCGTATTGTAGTCTTGTTGGCTACGAAAAGTAGTAACCCATACTCATTACATGCGTTCTCAATTACAAATACACTTGCTTACCATGTTTTAATTAAAAATATGCATCATATTCAAAATAATGCAGCAATTTGCGAGTCTCTAACTGGGAAATTTATGATGAGGTAAGTAATTTAATTTTCAACAACCTCATACCACATTTGCATGGACGAGGCAGTCACATCTTCCATGAATCAACTTATTGTAGTCTTTGAAAGTCAATTGTGTTGTAATCTTAAAGCACAATGCAAAGGGGAATATTTTTCATAATAATTTTTTACATGTTGAAATACAAAAGGTTTCTACAGTAACTAAAACCAACAGAAGAAGTTTTATTACTATTCTGTATGAAAATGATAACAAATCGTTTTATTTAACGAGCCAAACATTGGAAAAGACTCAACGCTTAGTCTAAGCGTTATTTTGGAAACGACTCATGATTTGCGCAAATGCGCCAATAGTTTAATGGTTAGAAATAAATATGTTGGCAAGAAGTGTTTGCTTATATAAACACAAAAAAGTATCTTGTTCTATATTACACAATTAGCACACCCTGACCTTGGCTTTAACTCTTTTCCTCGTTAAGAGTATTCTTGTTGGTCTCCAGAAAAAAAACTTTAAAAACTAGACTAAGCGTTATTTTAATCATTATGACGAGGAAAACTCCACAATTACTTTCGTATTTAATTCAAATGCTGAAATATCTTAAATTTCAAGTGGTATTTAAGTTTTCGACTTTTTTTGTTTAAATATCGATTATAGAGATGTGGAAGTTACGCGAATCATTAAATAAAAGGCCAAGAAGTGAAACTCAAATTTCAGGATCCATTGATTCTCTAAATATTATTTTATCGGGAATCACAATTTACATTCAATGAGATAACTTGTTATCCGATAATCTTATAAAGAATTAATTTTCAAGAGACAGCAATAATTTCAAATAATAAAAAAATATTATGTAAGGGATGGAACACTGACAGTAAGCGTGTAGTGAAACCAAAGTATATAAGTAAAATATCATTTGAAGTACAAGAAACAATTTAAAAAATCTTTATTGGTAAATGACGTAACAAATGATAGAATACATGAAGGAACATACTGTAAAGGTTTTTATGAACGTGGTGTGGGCAAGTAGCTTTGGAAAACAGCCGACAGGGGCGCCACCAACCGTAGTTACTGAAAAAAGTTTGCAATTGGAATTGCAATTGGGTATCAAAATTTTTAAATAACAGTAAAAATGGCTAAGAACAACATAATAAATGATATGGTAAGTTAAAGACAAACTCTCAAGGTTTCCTTATAATGCTTATGTTCTAGGTGTTCGTCGTCTGTAATAGTCCAGTTCTGTTCTCACCCAACTCAGGAGTGATAGTAAAACAGCTGCTCTGAGGTTCTGTTCTAGAGGTGGAACTCAAACGCTATTCCTGTTGTTCCTATAAGAAGAAATTACAAGGCGCCAGGTCTAGTGACCGTGGTGGCCACTGCAGTTGCGCCAGGTCAACGGCTGCAGCATGGCCTGTTAGGCGACGCAGAAACACCTAATGAAGGTAATATAGTACACAATTATACAGTCGTATAACATCTTGTTGAAAAATGAAATCTGTACTACCAGTTTCAATTTGTTGCATGAACCAAAATTACGAATTTTCCTTGAAACTTCGGTCGGTGGCGCCCCTGGCGCTGAATTTCGAAGTTACGAGCCAGCACCACGTTCAAAAATAATTTCAGAGTTTGCATTTCAAGTACTGTATACCCTATTACGTTATGTATCGCAATTTCCTTATACCAATTATTTGAAATGTTACAAAGACTTTATTATTATTATGAAAATTTGGTTTAAGTATATTATTTAAAAGAATCAAATATATAAGATGTTAGAATTGTAAGTGTAAGCTACAATGACGTCTAGAAAATTAATTTAGTAAAGTTAATGTATTTCCATTAATGTAATAGCTGAATGAGATCTTCCGGAAAACATGTCAACGGATGCGTGGAATACTTTAATTTTCTTGGGGTATTAAGACAGCGTCTGCGTTTTTCTCCGGAATGCAAACGAAAATTGAAAAAAAATTCTATTATCCAAACATGAAAACAGATTCATAAAGCCACTCACCGAGTTCTTCTCGCTGCCCTTATTTTCCAGGAATCTCTTGTAAACCACAACGTTGGCATGTTAATTAGCAGTAAACGCGTTATACTTTGCTTTCAATTTAGCTGAAGGCCATATAACTTTCTGTGAAGAGCTGTTAGCCATGATGATAATTTGAAGCCTGTTAACCGTTTGTTAACAATATCTCTGCTCTCTTAATTTTCTCCGGGTGAATGCATTCAGATGTTGCGGCGCATCATCCTCCGGAGCAAAATTTGTATTCCGAGAACGAGCTATAAAATGTAACGGCGACACGTCCATTATAATTTTAGTGCGTGTTATGTTTTATCTGAATCGGCCGAAAGGTTTTACGAGCGTCGGCATTCAAAAACCAAGTAGAGCTGTTAACTGGCTTACTGATTTTCTGTGAATTGAAATTTCTTGTTGTCAACTTTCCCTGGAAGACTGGACAATGGGTTGCGTGCCTGGAGCAGCTGGCAGGCGACCTATGGTACGCCCCTCCGCGTTTCCAGGTAAGGGACGCCACCCACGCAGGCGCGGACATATGGCGACTCGACAAAAACTCAGATTGACCTCGGCAGGAATGAAGAAGACGCACATTCTGTTTTCATGGAGTTTCGTAGTCCGTCGAGAAAAGGAGTGCGAAAATGCTAATGGGAGAGTCACGAGAGAGAGAGAGAGAGAGAGAGAGAGAGAGAGAGAGAGAGAGAGAGAGAGAGAGAGAGAGAGAGAGAGAGAGATTGAGTATTCTGTGAGTGAGCTTCGACTTCGGAGAGGAGAGGAGATACTCCACTTCAACGGAGTCTGCGACCTTCACGGTCACGGACCTTCTCGGTTCAGTCCAGCTCCAGATCTCGACTGCCTGTAGCTCAATCCCAACTCTCTAAATCACTATAACAAGAGGAACGGGAGCAGACAAAACATAAAAAGCGACGGACAAATTGAAAAGAAATTTTGACAGGCGACGTTTCGATGGGCATTTAGCATATTTCTAAAACGCCTCTCAAACGGAAACTAAAAATATTTGAAACAGGGAAACACGAAAGATATAGAACAATAAGAACTTTAAATTTTAAAACACAAACTGGTTCATGTAGTAAAAATGTACAAAAAATAACAGTTCAAGAAAGTACACAGACTTAAATATTCATCTGGAGTACGGTGTTATCTGCGTGCGAAACGTGGGTGATAGGAGTTGCAGAAAGGAAAAGAATAGAAGCTTTCGAAATGGGTGCTACAGACGAATGCTGAAAATCAGATGGGTGGATAGATTAACTAACCAGGGAGTTCTAAGCAGAATAGGGGAAGAGAGGACGCTATGGAGGACTTTTATCAAGAAAAGGGATAGATAAATCGACCGCGAATTGAGATCTAAGGGTCTGATAAAATTAGAAATAGAGGGAAATGTGTGTCGTAATAATAGAATAGGGAGCCCAAGGATGGAATGCGATAAGTAGATTAGGAAGGCTGTGGGATATGGTAGCAATGTAGAAATGAAAAGATTGGTATGGATGGTTGCATCAGACCAGTCTAAGGACTGATTACCAGAACAACAGCACACAGACTTAGGATAAACACCAAGGCTATAACGGCAAGAATTATTAACTCGTTCGTTATAGTGAACGTAACAAAAACAACAGTAGGACATGAAATAAAATAATCCTAACGTTTGGTCAATTAAAATAATGTCAAAAGTAATGTCTGTGATACATAATAACAATAGATGCAACCTAATTCAACAGTTAAATTAGATAGGCCGACGTTTTGAAGCGAGAATAGTATCTTGTGGTTGAAGTTATACGCAATAGCTCAAATCAATAGACCCAGAAATATATATATGAGAAGGAAATAACTATTTTTATGGATACCTAAAAATTCCGCCGCAAGTGGTCGTAACTGGGTCTTACCCCAATAGTATTGATTTCCGGGTCTCCAAGAACACGTGATAAACATTTTATCGAATTATTCCAACCGATAAAAATAGTATGCGAAAGTCTGTTTTACCCCTTTAAATCCTCTTAGGGGATGAACTATAACTTAAATTACATGTTTTATGTCAGAATTAAACTCAGAGGCTCACATTACACCGGTTTGGAGACCAATCTCGATTGTTTATTGTTATCCTCCACAACAACCACAACCCCTAAGAATACTCTCATTCCATAATGGATGGGGTTGAAATTTTACGATAGCAGTATCGAGATATATAAGATACATAATTAGACATATCAAATTAATTGTCCCAGAATTTACCGTTTTTTCTTACATAAAAAATTCCACCACTCCACCCCCATCCCCTAGCCGAGCCTTACGCGGGCATTACTGATTTCCCGGGTCGCAAAGAATACGTGTACGAAATTTAGTGAACATACATACACACAAACAAGCCCATACACACATACAGTAATATAATTACTTTACTTATAACTCTTTGATGCTTGGCCTAATTTAGCGTCCAATGTTTTATTCAATTATTTTGTGTCAAATTTAATTACTTTATTTATAATATTCAACAACATTAATTACTAAACTTACCAAAATTATTTAAAAGTAGAATTAATGTTTTATAAACAAGATAATTGTTCACTGAAAAAGCGTAAATTGTATAATTTTTTAATAATGATTTTTACAAATTTACCGGAAAGTCCAGATAATTTTAAAAACATATATTTTATAAAATTATTAATTATATTTCAATCCAAGCTCTAAAGAAGAAAACCTTTTTTATATATTTACTGTCTTTATTCATAAACAATTTAAGAAACTTTCGGTTTTTTATGTCAAAATCATCTACAGAACACATATAAGTTTATATACAAAGACCTTATTTTGAATCTTAAAGTCAGTATAACATAATACAAGCCAAAACAGATATATCCATGTCACTGTTAATCTATTTTATTACCTCATATGTAATATTCATATGTAATATAACTTGTAAGTTCGTCGTACGTGTCACATATGTTTACTACTGTTTATAACATAAATCCATTCGTGTCGCGTGTAAAATCTGAATTTTCCTATTAAATATATTTTCATACACTACTCTTCACTTTCTTTACGTTAAGAGATACTTATACTATTTTCTTTGAAAGATATTCTACTTTAAGTAATAATTACTTTTCTGTCTCTATAACGTTTTTATATCTCTTAATTTATGCTCTTTCTTCACTAATATTAATCATTTTAATTAATTACCTTTTACACTATGATCAATATTTACATACTATGACAGTTTTATTAATTATATTATCTTCTATACGTTTTACATCAATTTACTACAATAGGAAATTATATATAAAAGAAAAAATAAGCGAATATTTAGAAAAATATATTACATATATATTTATATAGTCTTATTCAATTAATGTTTGGAAACGTTTTTTCTCTATAAAATTGGTCGTTTCTCATGAAAACAGAGGAGCGCATTCTGAAATTAAGAATACAATGGTTTCAGACATTCTACTGAAGTCGGGCTTGAAGGCTTAGGTTCGACAGTGATGACCAAAGGCAAATTCATATTTTCGACAAGCAACGAGCCATATAATTTATATATAAATGTACATGGAACGCTAATATTGTGACGGTAAAACACTGTTCATTGTGTTCCCTCACCGCCTTGCACAGTTCGTTCCGTGCCCACAAGGACATCAGTTCATCAGACGGTTTTGAATTTTGTGTGATATTAATACGGGTGCTTTTGTTTTGAATTGGCAACAACGGAGTGCAGGCTTAAATGTGATTCGGCTCTTCGATTGGATTTCTCTGTTCGTGGAAGCGAGGCTTTGTGGGACGAGCATTGAGTTCTGCTCAAACAGAATCGCATATATCTTCCGGGATAAAATGCCGTTTCTGTCGAAACATAAACGACTGCATTATCGAAATTACAATTTAATTAACTCTATCAATCGTTCGTAGAAGAAATTCTTTATTGTATTGAATGGCGTGATTGGGAACTGATCCAGGTATAGCAAGGACTGGTTATGCAATGACCCTTCATGGGTGCTTATTTAAATAATATATATATATATATATATGATACGAATTCACTGAGCATCGAATACCATATTTGACCTGAATAAGTTACTAAATAGTTCAATAAGCCATTGAAGCTACCATGAAAGTAAATATGTCAGATGTTAAGATATCTCCATCAATTCAATATTAACAGGAACTTTCCGATCTCAAGGACTGATGATTTTTTTATAATTGCTCTGGGTAATATATTAAATGTTTGTAAAGCAATTTGTTGGCGACAGCGCAACAACCTGTTGCTCAACACTTCCATTGGATATCAATTAACAGTCGGGACTCCTTCCCGCATAATCCTCCGTGTGAAAGTAAGGAGAAAAGTAGGCGGGGGTGGAGAAGGATAATTAACGTTAAAATATCGACTAAACGTTTCTCTGACACGTAATTGCCTCAGCAGGAAAGCTGCTGTTACCTGAAAGCTGAATAATTACCAATCGTCCCGATGAGTAATGTTAAACATTTTTACGCGCAATTGAGGAACCTCTGAATAATATTTTCTTCTAAAAAGAATCAACTGGTATTATTTTTATAAACACTTCAATAATTTAATTTAAAAGTGACTTTATGTTAATGTTTTATCTAGTTGAATGTTAATATTGTCTTTTACTGTGATTAAAAGTTTTCAGTAAAATAGCTAAATTGTCATTTCGGCCACAAACGTCGCTACTGCAGTTGGTCCGTGACACTAAATTCTTCACATGTACATTCATCTAATTATTCACATGTACATTTAATAATCTTTTCGGCTAAGGGAGTCAAGTAATAATGATGAATTGCTAACTTTTACGCCTGAAGAAGTCTCAAAAAAGAGACGAAACGTCGTTTTTCAATAAATAGTGATACATTTATATGCTGACTTATTGACCGTCTTATTATTTATTAATAGCTAAACTTACTAAACCAAAAAAAATGAATAATATGAAAATAAAGCGGAAACAGTGGAAAAACAAAGGGTAAGGATATTTTGAAGAAGTTAAAGTCTTCTACTACTACTAGTAGGGATGGTAGAAGTATAGTAGACATGAAGATTAGGATAGCGCAGGCAAGGATGGCTTTCGCAAAAATAGGCATTAGCTTACGGCTAATATAAGTATGAAGATTAGGAAATGTTCGTATGCGAAACGTGGACGATAGGAAAAGACTAGGAGATTTCGAAATGAGGTGTTGCAGAATAATGCTGAAAATCAGATGGGTGGATAGGAAGTTATAAGCAGAATAAGAAAAGGGAGGACAATATGGAGGACTTTGACCAAGAGAAGGGATAGATTAATAGGCCACATTTGAGACACAAGGATCTTGTAAAATTAACATTAGAGGGAAGTGTGTGGGGGTAAGAATAGAATAGGGAGACTAAGCAGAGAGAATGTGTCCGAATATAGGAATGAAAAGGCTTGCACAGAATAGGTTATTATGGACGGTTGGATCAGATCAGTCTAAGGACTGATTACGGACAACTCCTGCACGAGAAAGATACATATAAAACTATCAGAAATAATCTTACGATAGAGTTTGATAAAATACTGCTACGTATACGAATCAGGATGGTTATATACAAATTTATAGGTGAAGTAACATAAAATTATTTAAAATCTCCGTGCAATTTTAACTCATTAATTTAGACAAAGACAATTATTCTATAAGATCCATTGTTGATGCAACTGATGTTTTCTATTAGTATCCATTTAAAAAAATCATAATTAAGCAAGTTTAATCTGAATAATAAATTGGATGTAATGCGTTTTAGTTCTATTTAAGTGTGAGGAGACTTTGATGAAGTATTTTCCTTTGTATGTTGTTTAGAAAATCCGTTGAGACTCTGTCGTGACAACCACGACGATTAAAAATGTGATTACTGTAATACTTGTTGTTAATATACTTCGCTAAGATGCAGGAAGTGATACAAAATTTGATTCCTACCTTCATTACTTTGACATTTCATGCAACTTTCAAATATCCTGTCCAACGAAACTTCTAAGAATTTCCAGATTTCCCCAGACTGATTCGCAAGAAAAGGCAAATCGATAAGCGTTACGAAAGTAGAGTGTAAAGATAGAGAAAGAAGGACTACCAAAAAGGGCGTAACATGCCATAACGATTATTGAAATATATCATACTCTTGCTGTAAATAAAAGCGTTGGCTCTAAAATAAGGGCTGGGTTGGAATGACGAAAAACATTTTACTGCACTGTGTAAAGACGTTGCAGATATTTGAAACGTTTGCCTGAAATTTATTTCGAAGCCGACATTGTAACGGTTGCCCTTTGAATCCCCTCCATGGAACGGTTTCCGATGAAGTACAATGTCCGCAAACCATGTGAGTTCGCCTTCGTGGAAGTTGTGCTAAGCGGAAGGCGAGAGGCCTTTAACGAATATATAATTTCCTGGCATTGACCAGCGCTCTGCAAACGTCGAGGGAATGTTTGAAAAAATCCCGCGATAACTAATTATCGGAAATTAAAACAGAGAGTCACTCATGTGTTGTTTCCTGGATTTCATGTATATTGACTTTTTCTTTTGCTACGGGTCTGATAGAGCATGCTCTGTTGTAAAATGTGACGTTTCGGTATTGAAATCGGAGGCTTTTGTAATCACCAATACAAAAAAAATTAATAATAAACATTATTACTCCGGTGACAGCACCTACAAAAAATATTAAATCAATTTGAATATTTTGTACAGAATCCGCACTGGAATTCGAAATATTTCACTGTTTAAACTGGAATTAATATTGTAAAAGATGAATGAATTATCAGTGATCCTGATAACAAATACAGAAACAGTATCAGTTTTTAATTGACAATCATCCATTTCCGTGACTTTGTCTATAGCAGTATAAAGCACTGCTGCTCTGTAAAGATACGCGGAATACTTTTGTCCACGCTGACACGTTAGAAGACGTGGCTGGTAAATAGTAAATAATTAAGTAACGTTATCAGAGTCACTGAGCGCCTGATAACAAGAATGGAGCCAAGTAATTAACTGGCCCAGCATGCATTAGTCATAATAATCTAAATTACAGCGACGTCATAGCAACTGATGTCTTCAGTTAGAGTAACAATGCAAAATAATCTCTGGTCACCACTCGTCAAACCCAAAAAGCCGTGACAGACTTGTCTTTCTTGGCCTCCGGAATGCAGAAAACCACTGCTTCGGCTGTTGCTTGGTCTCTGGTGTGTATAGGTGCATCCATAAGCACCCACACAGAAACACGTGACCATTGCGACGAGAAGCCGCCAATGGGCCATCGAAGATTGAGCTTCTCAACGCGGCAACCATCTTGCTGACATATGTCTTATCTATAATTTTCCCCCACTTCGACTCCGGCGATCACTTGTAACGAACTAGAAAAGAATGCTGGCAGACCACTGAGAGCTGCAACGGTCCCGGAAATTGTTTAATTAATGGAATGCAAACCTTCATGAAAAATGTTCTCGAACTAGCAGTCACATGCGAGGAAATATGAGTTTTAGTTGGTGCCAATATATATGGCGATTTTAGCAGTCCGAAGGAGGCTGACATAATATGCTGTGTATACTAGGCTGAGGCCATGCTACGTGTTCCAATGAGTTCGAGCCTCTGTTTATATCCTATCAATAGCCGTCCTCTCTCTGGTCCGGATGCTCGCCGGTTTTGAGCTGACAATCCGGATTATATCCTCGGACTAACTTGGTGGAATGAAGCCCTGTCATCAAAAAACTACTGCATTGTGAAACTACAAATATATATGTGCATTTTATGTATTTTATATATATGCATATTTAATTTATTTTATTTTATTTCATTTACTTCAATTATAATACATTTTTTGTAGATAGTTTTCACATCTGAGGAGGTTCCAAACAAAGTAACGAAACGTCGTGTTATAATTTAATAAATAAATAGTTTTAATTCTGACCGTAATTTTTTGCCTACATAAATTCAGAACGATAATTAATGCGTTCAATTTGGTGAATTGCAGGTTTACACGCGGGACATGTGAAAATATTTAAACATTAAAAGTGACACTCGGTAATATCAGATTATTAAAAAAACTTTTACTTCTTTTCAAATGGGAGCCAATTTGTCCTATAAGTTAGAATAAAATTCATGCGACATTGTCATTTATTACTGTCCACGCAGTTGGAAGGTAAGGTTTGTTATCACTCATTACTGACTTGTCATTTACGGAAATATTTGTACAGTTCTCTGCTCTCATTTGCTGAAAGACAAAAAGGCTCCATTGTAAAAAAAAGAATGTCAATGCTTCAATTGAAGCTCAAGTAGGAGCGTATAGCTAATTTGGAAGAAAGACAAGAATGGAAAAAAGGCGAACGGACCAGGGACTAGAAATTAGGTTGTGATGAATGTGATTAGTAATCTGTATGAGAGCCTGGAATTGGTTTGCGAGGATGGAGGGATGTTGAATCGCTCCTTTGACGTCGGCTCGGAAAACGGGAGGTTCGAGGTTTGAGTCCCTGCTCCGGACGACATTTTTCCATTCTTGTCTTATATATATAACCTAGAAAATTTAAATTCTAATTCCTGTATGAAATCTATACTTCAAATATTTTGAGCAAACCCTACTTAAATTTAAAAAAATACAATTATTTGTGTTAATTATAATATTGTCTGTCATAGAAGCAGAAGCAAAATTAACACAAGCTGAAAAACCCCACCTCCTCAAATTCACCTCTATCTAAAAGATTCATTAATCCCTACAAAAACAGATACAACCCACCTCGGATTCATGTTTGATTCAAAGCTCTCGTGGAAACCCGATATTAATCTTCTCCTCTCCAAAATTCAGAACCGTATATCCCCTTATAAACAGAAAATCCCCAGTTACCGTCAGCACAAAACGCCTCCTATACCTCTCCTGGTCCTATGCCTCGTCCATAGTGGGAATAACAGACAAAATCCGTTGAGCCAAAATTCAAACAAAACAAACCATTACAAACTCTCCCTGGTACCTTAGAAATTCCGTCATCCACCATAACATCAAACTTCTCAAAGTAAACTCCGTAATCTCCAAATCCATAACCTTTCTAATTAAAACCCCACGATCCAGCTATTCAATGACAATCCTCTTCCACCTCATACTTCCCCCTGATCATGCAGGCACACCCTAACCCACCTTACCACCATACCCACGGACCACATCCTCATATGTCCTCCAATTATCAGTTCACTGCATGTCAACCCACACCCACGCACGACGTATGCCTCTCAGGTACAAACACAGAAAAACTATCTACTAAAGTAGGTTAATTAAACAAATTAACCTACCTTTATATTAATTGTATACACTGTTTTAATTTTTTATCCATTATTTTAATATTGTATATACTGGATCATTTACTGTACAAACTGAAAATATTTAGGATAAAAGTTTTTTATATGAACAAAGAAGAATAAACAGAATCTGGTCTGTTTGCACATGACCTTTTCGACTTACCAAATTTGGGGAGCGTTTTACTGAAGATTTTCTGTCCATAACAAGAAAAACGCACCCCATTCTGCGTTTATTTGTATTGTATTTATTAAATCTACAATTGGGCAGATGCCCGGTGGCAGATACATAGAACTTTAAGAATAATTAATAAACTGGTCGTAAGGACCATATTTAACCTATAGTTGAATGTATAATTAATTCAATATAAATAAGTGTGGAATCATATTATTAGAAAAAAAGGGCGCTGCGGGAGTTTTCCCGCAGGCGCTTCAGCCCAGAGTGACTGCGGGGCTCACCTGATCATGTCGGGAATGCCTCGCACTCTCTCTGGGTACTTTTTATCAAAGTTCTCACATGCCGAGACACCTTCACCTATTTTAGGAGGTATATGTACTGGGGTCAAAGACCTTGGGCATATGGCAAGAGTTGTCCGCTAATCCCATTCGATCAGTCGGCCAACTGCCTCCTGAAATTGGTAGAGACACGGAGAAGGGAATGCTGCGTCTCCACAGCAAACTCGTCTCCCGTCATTCGGAAGGGCGTGAGAATAGTACCCAATGCCCGACCTACCTGATGCAGGTTTTCTAGGGTTTTCCCTGCATCTCTTTAGGTGAAACACCGGGTAGGATCCTTAAACCATAGCCCGGGGGCCCTAGTTAACCCTTGGCTACCTTGCTCTACCTTCCGCATCCCCCCTTTTCAATTCCCTTCCTATGCTATTAAATGGGAGTTGCCTGTTTCAGGATCACCCTCATGTAGCCTGTTAACCAAAAAAAAAGAATCATATTATTAGAAATGAATTTTTTTTAAAAAAAGAATAGTATTGTTTTTGCCTGAAAAAAAAGAAACAAAGAAACTGGAAATATATTTTACTGTAGTATATTTTTAGAGATTTCGCAGCACTGATCACTTCACTACACTGCACTACACTACACTACACTAAACTTAGATTGAGTCGAAATTTTCTTTCTGTTAGAGGAAGTTCCCCAAACACTCCTGCAGGCAGATTGTTCCAGTCATTAATTGTCCTATTTAGGAATGAGTATTTTCCAACGTCTGTTTTTTGGTTCCTTGCTTGTAATTTAAACAGGTGATCATCCCTCTCCTCCCGTTCCGAGTCGATTCTTTTATTCTATCTCGGATTCCCTGCCAAGGTTTTTGACCTGCAAAAGCTCTGTAGAAAATGTGTAGCCTAGCTCTTTCTCTTCTTGTCTGTAGCGTATCCCACCCTAGTCGCTTTACCTTTTCGTTCCCATGCCCAGGTCCTATTTGTACGAATTTTGCGGCCCTTCTTTGCACCCTTTCTAAGGATTCTATTTGACCTATCCTGTACGGATCCCAGCATGCTGCACCATATTCCATAAGTGGGCGTACTAATGACAAATATGCCAACTCTTTAGATTTCGCATTCCCCTTCTTGAGTGTTCTCATGACAAAGTGCAAGGTGTTCCACGCTTTCCTTGTAGGATAGTTTACCTGCCTCAGCTTACTGTTAAAATAAATGCCTAGGTAACCGGTGGAAGAAATTTCCTCGAAAAGCTGTGGGTTGAATTTTGCCAATGTAGAACGTAGATGCTGCAACCAACACCACAGTCAAATCATCTGCAGTCAATAAAAGGTACGAATAAATTATAAAACTAAGTACATATAACAGCAAATGGAAAAGCATACTCCACATCCTCTAGTTCAGTCTGTGTCGTACAGAAATATGCTTAAATTTTACTTATTATATTTGATTGGTTTTTTAATAAATAAAAATGGCATTAAAATAAAAATTCACCATGTCTGGTCGAAAAGGAATTGGGTCGTTTCCAGTTGTTTACCTTTGAACGCAGGGAAGAAATCGAACCACCATTCTGGCTGGCAGGTTGTTTTGGGAAGGAATCAGGCTATGCCCCCAAATACTCGTGTATTAAAATTTTCTACCGGAGCAGTATGAATCCTTTTCTGGATGGACCAAGTCCGAAGTATTTATTTCCTTAGGTCTGCAGAACTTCGTGTGCGGATGGACGACGAGAGTTGGTGGATTCGGGTTAAGATAATCTCTGCTCTCAAATATAGCTATAACTGGAAATTCAGAACTTGTTACCGCCGGCGACGCAGTGATTACTCCCACTCGTGGCTTATTAAGGGCGTTAATGATCAGATTCCAAGCTATTAATGTGCTTGCTAATAAGCTAGTTGTCGCGGGGGATTCGCTCCGACGCAGCAACTCAGAGAGATTGTTGCTTAAATCCCTCACGTGCACGTAATTGAGATCGTATCTTCCTCTCATCTGCGCTTTGAAAGCGAAATAACGGATGGAACGTAGAAGAACACCTAATTTAAAATTCCCACGTGTCTTAGTGCAGTGTGAACTCATGTTAAGTTTAGAAACATCGAAGCGTAAACGCAGAGATCAAAATTGTCGCAAGGGGTGTTTCTCAAGTCTTACTTCTCCATTTTAGTTGACATTCGTTTCTAATAATTGTTATTTGGTTGCTAATTACAGACGAATGTGTAAGTACTGCTTTAATAGTTAATTGTCGTTCGATAAGGAAAAATTGAGTGTGTGTACAAAATCTCTGCTTACCGGCGTTTAGAGGTAATTTAATTACTATTTAAATTCCTCAGTAATCTCTCGATCTACGTGTGATTAAACCTATCTCCATAACGTTACATTTATGACCATTTCCATTTTCACTTATCTAAGATGGAAGGAATATTAGTTTAATTATAACCTGTTTTTATCACTGAAACAAGCACAGTCCTTTCAATGTTTTCTGAAACCGGGATATTTAATTTGACTGTGTTTTAAGACAGGCGAAAATAATTTTTGTGAGTGATTTCCTTCTCTGCCCTTGCCTCCTCCATCCCACTCAGGAGCTGAAGTACAACTTAAGTTGAACTCAGCGACTTCCATAGCTCAGGAATCGACGTCAATCTCGATAATTTTACTTTCTTTGTATGAAATGTCCTTCCGCTCCATTCTCTATGGGGTTGCAATTGTCCTCAAACAACAACGGTAGAAACACTATAATTGAACCTAAAAATCTTTATTCGACGCAAAAATCGCTCATTTTTACTAGTTTAATTTCATGTCCTTTCACCCTCGCCGGTTGGTAGTTATCGAACTATAACTGTTTGTTTTTGCCTGGCAAAGAGCATATACTTCGATTTGGATACACATACATACATAAATAGGAAATTCTTATTTTTTTTACAAATAAGAAGGAGAAGTTCTGTAAACTTTTAAATAAATTTGAAGAAATCTGTAAATTTAAAGAATATGTTTTCTAGTAATAATAAATATAAGCTGTTAATAAAGAAAAAAAATTTTAACTCAGATTGTTCATAAAAATATGAGGACCGAGGAGGTTTCTCACAGTCTATTTTAATTTTTCAAGGGCGATAGAACGTATTATATCCGCTGGTAATTGATAAGGCAACCAGCTGCGCCCTAAAATGCTCGAGACATGGCGAAAGGAATGCTACAACCACAGATAAAGCGCCATTAGAGTCTTCGGGTAGGCGTGAGACAAGTACCAAGAGCCCGATCCATCTGACGCAGATACGGTTTTCCCTCCACCCCTATTTTCAAATGCTATGTATGCTATTTAAGGAGAGCTTTCTGGACGTGACAAAGGCTTATGATATCTGTCAACGTCAATAATCAATATATCTAATTTTTTAATTTTGTATATGGGAAAATTTCTATTATTAAATCTTTTTTGTTACTTATAAAATGATTTGAATCAACACTGTGTTGTGTAAAACGTTGAAATTATTCAATAATCAATCAGACTGACTATTATGATATGAACCATGGAGCCCTTGGAGGGAAAACAAAAATTCATCTAAATTGTTGTCAAAAGTTTGCGTTTACTTCCTTACGTTGTGTAAATTAGCGAGTTCGTGTAGCGAATAAACGGTGGAGTCCTCTACTTTTATGTTTGTAGAGGGGGATATTTTTTTTAAAAAAACCAAGAAGTACTCAACATTCTACCACAAATAAAACACGTGCTTCAGTGTGCAAAAACAAAAGTAACATATCTATTCAACTGCACGTTCAACAAATTAAAATTACAAGGAACAATTTTAATTTATGAAAACATCAAAATATTTTCCTAAAACTTTGTATACATTAATTTTTTAATAAAATAATTATACATGGTGAGTCAAAAGTCGCAGTACACGCAGTTATTTAAAAATGTCTGCAAGAAATGGAATATTCCAGTTAGGTATTGGTGAGTTGGTCAATCTTTTACGGCATGCACGGAATATGAACGCCATCTTGAATATATTGCGACTTTTGACTCACCCTGTACTATGAAATGTATTAGAAAATTAATATTCAATGTGTAATTCAGTTAAATAATTACATTTAGAGTGGAGAGATGTCCGTCCGGACTTTGAACTTCATCAGGTAAAAAAGTGCTCATTGAAGGGAAATAACGGAATCAAATTTAATAATTTAATTATTGTTGTCACTGAAGTCACAACAGTATTATTTGTATCGTAATAAGTGTAATAAATATTTATGTATTACCTCAGGGAACAAACATTAATTGCCGATTCACTGTAGAATTTAAAATGACGTGAATTACTACACTTTTCAATTTTATTGCAACTGAAAATTTTTTTTAAGTAAAGTATTTACTTTTATCTAAACAAATAAAGTGAAAGAGAGTAATGCCTACATAAAAATAAAATAATATTTAAACAAAAGTCTGAAATTAAATCGTAAATTAATATTACTGGGTATTATTAATATCGTGTAGAAATTTTGTTCTACCGTAATATGGTATGTCTGCCCCTTTCATAGCTTTAGAGCTCAAGTTTATTGATATATATTTTTTGTTTTCATTTAATTCGATAAGTAATTGTAACAAAAAATATTTGAAAACGTTTATGATCATGTATTAACAGACGCGTCTAACTGATTTGTGTTTTGATGCAATTTCAGAAAAGAAAAATGACATTGGAGAGTTAAAAAACTGAAATATTTAAGGAAGGACTCATCTAGCAACAGCCGATTACATGTAATTTTCTGAGTATGCTAAGTTGAGTCACGGTATATTTTATCCGATCAAGCCAAGGCTGAAGAGTGATCGTGGTTCCGAGTACGTTGCATCAGAGGTCATCATACGCGTAGTTACTTGTGTGGCCTATATCTCGCAAGGTGGCGAGACTATGCAAATGGATACAAAGCATTCTCGATAAAAATTTATAAGTAGTGCACTCTTACATCAACAATAAATTAGCTATTGATATGGAATAAAAATGGGATGAACGTCGAAAGAACAGGCTCGGGAATCACAAGACGATCCTAAAATTGGTTCATATAGAACATGAAAAAATTGCAAAATGTGTGTGTAAATTGTAAATATTTTAGAATATATAGAATTTTTCCCCTAATATTTGAAATTATTTTCCCTGAAAAAGTGTTGAATATGTTGATTTGTAACTTATTAGATTTAGATTTATTATTATTCAGTCACTTAGTCCTCGGTTGAGGAAATAGGATACGTCAAATATATAAACATGTGTCTTAACATGCATTACAGATCTTGAAAATGTCACGAATGTAATTAGGGAAACTATTCACGTTTCCGATATTAAGGAGATCCTTGCTCTATAAAGTGTTTTCCAGGTTTGTAAAGTGGCGCTTATAGATTGAATTAATAAAAATATATCATTTTAACTTAGTTGAAGCAAGGAAAGAAATGGAAGGAATAATATTTTTAATGTATTTTATTACTAATAATAATGAACCAATGTGTTGTGGTTCCTCTTCGTGATGTAAGTTGGTAGAGGCGACTGAAGTTTCTAAATGATGTGACGTCATCTGTGGTATTAAACCCATACTGAACTATAGTATCAACTTCCTCGCACTGTTAGATGGATTCCTTGGCAGTGGTATATATAAGTCTTAATTATTATTATTATATATTATTTGTACCAGAGGTGTACTTGAAGACATCCGGCCTGACTATTGAATAATTTTACGTATAGAAACAAACGATATTTAATAGAAAGCGGTTGGCGGGTTATTTACATATGTTTTAGATTTATTGTTGTTTCAATGAGTCCTCGATTGAAGAAATAGTATACGTCATAAATTATAAATAACAAATAATTTTAATAACAAAATAATGTAAATTATTAATTAAAATGCTCTTAAAATTTTAAAAATAAACAGTATATAGTCTAAAGTAATTAAAAACGCTACACAAGAGAGCACAAACACACACTGAGAAACACAAACACACGCAATGGAGTTTTCAGTTCATTTCTGGCCTTCCGTAGTAGCTCCAGGCAATGCGTGAAACAAATGGAGCACTCCGGGCCACATTTTGACACTATTAGATACTTCTCTCCACGTTCAAATAATTTCGTTGTATGATTTTTCGTACTTTCTCAACTACAAAGTAATGGAAACAATATAAATCTAAATGGTTTTCCGTGAATTTCACCGGAATCGCTGCTTTTCGTTTCGCTGATTATCGGAACTGATTTCAGATCCTAAAAGATTCAACTTTTCAGTGCAACTTCAAATAGTTTGCTAGCAAATGTGCTTACAACATGGGGGAGTTTTCCCGAGAATTAGACTTATTGGTGTTCAGATGAAATGTAGAGGCTTTGAACCAAATGAATTTTGAAGAACCCCGAACAATACAAAGTATTCCCATTGATCATATTGTCTCCCTTAGCGGGAGTTTTCGAGACAAAGGCTAAGATAGTAAGAGTATTTTTTATTTTTTTTAAAAAAAGAAAGCCCTCCTTTGGCGGGTGCGAGGTTTCCGTCTTTCGAGAAAGGCCTCAGGGACCAAGCCTCGCGATCATCACGCCGCTCATTAGCGGACAAACGCAAAGTTCCTGCTCGGAATTTCGCCACGACTGTTCTAGGAAAAAGATCGACTGCGTCACTGCTACACATAATGAGCTGTGAGATCCGACTCCGTTTCCTGTGACCGTGAAAAATCTACGTTTTTGACTACAATCTTGTTTTGTTTTTCGTCGTATTTGTCTTCCTTTGGTGGCGAAAATTATTTTCTTTGAGTTCCGAGGACGTTTGAAATCATTATGGATGCCTCGTGATTCTATGGGGTTGCTTCAAAAATTAGTCCTCAAAAAACAATAACAGAATAAAGTATTCTCGGGTTTCCGTCAGGGAAAACCTTCGTTCTTTAATAAAACAATAACAGGTTTTAATTCTTGATTAGACTACCAGATCTTACGACGAAGACCTTATAAGAGTAGTCTCCATTTACCTCAATACCCTTTTCCAAACATCGATGCGTTTTTCAAAAGTGAGAACCATCACTATTCTGGAAAGAGTCGTCAACCACAGAGTCCACTTCTTTATTATTGGTAAAGCTTTTCTCACCGAGCCGTTTCTCAAGATTAGAAAGTGAAAATAATACGAATGAACTAAATCTGACGAATAGGATGAGTGAAGAAGCAATTAAATTTTAACTAATTGATTTTGGCCTCCGTGATGATGGCTGTGTTAACCGGTGCATTGCCATGATGAAACAACACTCTCATTTTCGCTAAATTCGGTTCATCATTTCTTGATTTCATTACTGATACTCAGCTCAATAGTGACTGTAGATTTTTTTCGTTTTTAAAGATAAACAAGGAAAATTATTCCACGCGCATTCTAAAGAAAACTGACGCCATGACCTTGCCAGCTGATGAAATTGTATTCACCTTCGAAGCAAATATTTTCTCCTTTTAGTCCAATGTTTAGACTGTTGCTGCATCTCAGGTTCGTAATGATGAACCAGGTTCCTTCCAGGGCAAAAACGGAACTTATTGCTGTAAAACGTCGCCAAACACTTGAAACATCCTCACGTCTATTTCTCTATTACATTGTAAGTAAAAGTAGAATCCATCTTGCACACAGCTTAATTAAGAAATGACAATTTGAGCGTAGAATTGTCGAGACTGCGTATCTCCACAATATTTAGCGCATAAATTACAAATGAAATAGTTTCGTCGTGTCCTGCAACGACCTCATTTCAAACTTATGAAATGTTTGCTACTAAAATGATTTGCAACAGCATATTGGTTACGAACGAACATACGCCTACACCTCTTTTCTCGGTACTGAAGCAAACCAAAATCGAATATGTACTAATGAAAGTGATGTATAATTGAGTCTAGAAACAGAAGTTTATTATTTGATCTTGCTTAGTTAATCAGCGTTCTCGGAATCGAGGACAGCGAATGTATAATCCATTAGGGATTCTGACAATGTCGCACAGCTATAATTAGTTAATTACCATACGGATTCGTAGTTCCATGAATGTAATATGTGCAGAATAAAGGAAGATGCACAAAGTACAAATTCATGTTAAATTTATTTTATTAATCTCATCCCACCATTGTATGACAACTTGCCATAATGGTTTTGAGGAATAATAATTACTTTCGTTGAAATTAATAAAATCGTCAGTGGATTTTGAATGTACCGTATTTACTATTTCTTTTCAACAAATACGCTCTGACTCGGATTAAAAATTAAAATTACATGTGTACTGACGCGGAAGACGCCCCTGAAAAATGTTTCAGCATACAACAAACATTCCATATCGATGTCGCATCGGTTTTCTCGTGTAAATGTTTGCTATAGCCACATTATATTTAGCCTTTCACTGATATAGCAGCAGCAAGCAAATATGGCTCCAGTAGGTTTATTGCTTGTGGGCAGAGAGAGTGAGAGAGAAGGGGAGGAGGGGAGGAGACGTCAAGTAGCGAAAGTAGTATTGCGAATGGCGATAAGTTGCCTTGGGTGAAATAATGCCGGTTTCACATTTAAAACTAGTAAGGGGATCTTAAGAAAGCGGAAAAAAAAACTAGTAAAAGTTAATTGTACGTGGAAAATAAAACACAATTATTATTAGGAAGTGTCAGCTTTCATTTCCTCTGCTAAGCCATAGAATCCAAGAAACGGGTTATTGTTCTAAAACAACCAAAGTTGTTTGAGTTTTCTTGACAGACATCAATACTGAACGCTCTCAGTTGACAGAGAAATAATTGGACGTCATTATGTGATACAATACTTTCACTTGAAGGTCTCAGTCCAACCGATGTCAAAGTCAAGCTACATTATACTCTGGGGAATCTGCTTACCTGTTTACAATATTAAAATGTTGGGTGGCATTTCGACGAGCCTTTTTGAGCCGCCAGGAGGACCATCGTGACAAATCGAAGCAAGCACGCTGGATATGTCGATGAATGTCTACATAAGGGTATTGGATGACCGTCGACTGAAACAGACAAGCCATGAATTGCGAATACTGCTGTACATTACATATTGGATAGGAAATTTGGACATGAGAAAGCTGTGCGCAAGACGGCTGCCGCGTTTCATTACAATGGTACAAAACCGTGGTCATGAGCATGTTTAAATCTAGTGTTCGTGATTTTTCACAGAAATAAATTTTTTTGCGTTGATTCATAGCCAAGGATAAAATATAGGCCAATCACTTCACACCTGAAACGAAGGACCAGTCAAAAGATGAACCGGAATGGGAGTTTTTTCAGTTGAGCGAGGAATAATTATAATTGATTAGTTCGAGAGAGGTAAAACAATCAATGTCGAGTATCATGCAAACTTGTTGCAGTGTTTGGGTGACGAAATCAAGAACAAAATGGTGTTTTTCATCACGACAATGCACCGGTTCACACATCCATTTAACGCGATAGCAACAATAAATGAGTAAAGGATGGAATTTCTTTCTCGCGCACCCTATTCGCCAGATTTAGCTACCTCGGACTTTTTTGCCTGTTCAGACTTGAAATAAAATTGGCTCAGTGGTAATAGATTTCCTAGAATGAAATGGAGTTTGCGGGTGATGGCAATTTTAAGGACCTCGGTGGTTCTCACTTTAAATGCAGGGCATCAAATTTGTTGAACATCGCAGGGAAAGTAAAAATATTTTTTAGCAAATATTTTATGTTATTTTTGGGGCAACCCTCGTATCTCATTGTTTCAGGTATCATTTAAATGTGTCTGAGGTTTGTGTATATTACAAATAAAACCATTAAAATAATCAGACTTAATATAAATAAAATACAAAATTGGCCAAAGAGAAAGACTAGATAAAATTTAACCTACTAAACGTTTTTTCCGCAATAATAATTTTTCAGTTAATGTACTGAAGAGGTCCCGAAGCTAGGAACGAAACGTTTTAAAATTTTTAATTATTCAACTTCTGACTTTGGCCATTCTTTGTATTTTGTTTTACGTTTCTTGTTTAAAAAACCTTTCTCGGGACTTCTGTCATGTCAATCTCATGATTGGGCGAAATAAATCCAGAATTTGTGAAATACATGTATGAAGTTATGCATGTTTTTACTTTATTGTTAGGCTGCCTCAGGACTATCGACGTAATGGCCTTTCCTCTTTAATAACATAGGGTGGGAGTTCGAAAGGTGAATGTGGATGGGATAGCAAGGTAGTCAGAACTATATTTGTTCCCAATCATATAGAAGATAAAGACGAATTTAACTGTTCCGCGTTGTTTCTGATTACAGGATACAGAAGACAGCTTAATTCATATATTATGTTTTGCCAGACGTTTCAACATGTTATTCAAGGCGCATTTACACTTTTCTCGTCTCAATTCTCTTCAATAATTAGTTTCAGCTACTATCATCGAGTTACTACTCCCCGTCCCCTTAATGTTTCCATCCCACCCAACATATAACAATATTTATATTATTCTTCTTATAAACGGCTTGACCGATTTTGATGGTTTTGTTTTTATCTATGGACTCACCTGGGTGGTTCTAGCAGTAGTTGAACCCGGTAGGTGGCGCTGTTGTCGAAAACTATTTTTTTGGGTTTTTCGCTTAAAAACAGCCTGATCGTTTAAATACTCTGTGGCATATGGCTTACGCACCAATGCACGCCAAAGTTCATTGCGTCGTAGCTTGACATTATTTTGACATATTATTATTATGGGTTTTTCAGCGGGCACTTTCATGTGGGTCCAGTCTAAAGAAACGCATTTACTTTTTTCAGACTTCACGCAGCCTCTGCAAACCCTGATTTAGCACTGCATGCTATGTCTGAATAAAAGGTTCGTTTTGATGTTAATAACGTTTCCTTGACAGCATGAAGAGCGTAGAAATATGTACATAAACGTTGTAATGTTGTTAAATAAAATTTTTAATTATTTATTATTTCTGGCAATGGTCGTGAACCATATTGTTATCGGATAATATTGAGAGGGTACAGAATAATTTTTAAGGATTTTAAAGTGCGGACAGAGTGGTGTAGTTTGCCAAGTCTTGCAAGACAGGAGGGTTGTGAGAAGGCTGAAAAGGGGAAGTTTGATGTAAGTAAAAGCAGGGTGACCCTTTTACCCAGTGGGCAGTGAAAATGACAAAGGCTGCAGAGAGGACACAAAACTACACAGTATATATTTAGGATTTCGAGAGTCTTGATATGCAGTCCCAGGAGAACGGACGAATTAAAATTTGAATATGTAAGAATTTATCAAAATGTTGTTGGGAGACAGACAGTAGCTGTGGGGTCGTGGCCGAGAAAGGGGGAAGTTGTAAGAAAATTTTTAAGTTAACTGCGGAGCTACTTGGGAAGCTAATGCGACGAAAGGAGGAAATATTATAAGTGAAATTAAAATTAAAAGCAAAGCAAAATATTTTATTGCGTGTGCCTGTAAAAGTGATCTACGGAAGGCGAAAGAAAGTAAGGAATTGGATTAAATTCAGGACTACGGATAAGTCCATCAAGACAAACTTTTGATTATATCTCTCCATAAAATAGTACCTCAGGAGAAAAAGTTCATTCAGTTAAAAAAGTGTATTTTTGCTTTCTTCCTAAATACAGTACTAAATTATATCCGAGGCAACAAGTAGCACTTCAACTCCTTTTCCACGAGTAGTTATTTCCAGTAGCTGACGTTGTTACGAGTAAATTTATCTAATAAAGTGTGTAGAAAGTCTTCAATTTGTTTAATAATGTATATAAAATTAATTGGTTGGAATGCCAAGCAACATATGTGGGGCAGACAAAATGTTCATTAAAAATCCACATTTCGTCGCACATGAAGAGCATTAAAAGAAGGTCACAAAATCATAACATTAGCAGTTAATAATAAATAACCACCAAATTGATTGAAACAATCTCGAAATTATGGATGAAGAACAAAATTATTTCTGGTGAGATGCTCCACATTCGAAAAAAAACATTTCTTGTGTTGACGTAAAAAGTGATATCAACAACTCAAATTCTATATATGATTCTTTACTATTGTAATCCGTTGCTGGTTTAAATTGGTAACGGAACTTTACTCCTGGGCCGCATTTGCGGTACTTTCCTGCATTTCGGCCGAAGGAGGCATGGAGTGAGGTTCCACGTACAGTTTAAAACAATCGATAGTATTTCAAAATTTTTATAAAACAACATCTAATGTAATTCATTGTAATTTTCATTATAGTATACCTAACGAAGTCAAAAATGAGAGACGAAACGTAATACATTTCAATATTTAATCAAATAAAAACTGAAAAGGAGGCTGTTTGAACTACTTTGATGTATATTTAATTATCAGATGAATATTTACAACATAGTTTCCTGACTTTAAAATTTACAATAAATAAGAAGACGGCCTGAAAGTCAGCATACAAATTTATCACTATTTATTCAAAAGCGACGTTTCGTCTCCATTTTGAGACTTCCTCGGGTGTAAAATTCAGCAGTACATCATATTAACTTCTTGAGTCCTTCAGCCGAACATGTTATTGAAGTTACATGTGAAGAATTTAGTGTCGCGCATGGACCATCTCCAGCGACGGTTACGGACGAAATTTACAGATGAATATTTATTTAAAAATAAAATGCTGATTTATGTCTTATTTACTAAACAGGTATTGTAGTTTTATGGGAAAGGTAAAACAATCTCAAAAATATAATCTCTACTTGCTGCAAAGACCGATATTAGTATTTTCCAGTTACCGTTTTATATTTGTGAACGACCCCGATATGAAGATAACAGGGCAGATTGTACGCGCCATGAAGATAAGGGTAATTTTCCCCCTAGAATTGACGAACGGTGTATCGGACCCTCCCGCTGCTGTTGATTTGTGTGCTATTGAAGGGCAGGCTTGTTGTTTCCCTATTGTGCGTGGCAGCGAGGTAATTTGGGGAGCCCCGCGCCAGATGCTGTTGACACGCACGCAGGCACGCATGCACGCACGCAGGCAGGCAAGTGGAGGGCCCCTCGCGGTCTGGCAGCTGTTACCACAGTCATGACCCACATAGGGACGCAGAGTCAACGGCCTTACTCTATGCTGAGCATTGCGATTCCACGAATTAGAAAATAAAGCGATGGAAGAGAAAGGAGCCATTATTTCAGAGACTTACGTCAACCGTTTCACAATACACATTCAGATGACCTCATAAATGCTCCGGTAAGTCACGTTGCAATCGCGAGAGGATTTACTGGAGATCCGAAATAGAATTCGCTCGGCAGTCACGTGGGAGCAGGCAGCATCCTGCTGCGGGGAAAACAGTTGTCTTATCAATAGTCACTCTTCTCTTTATTCATTCTTGCATAAGGAAAAGACACTTGAACCATCTTTTGCAGACTCACCTGCAATTCACTAGTCACAATCTTCACAAAAGTAGATAAAGAACGGTCATTGTGTAAAATGATCTGTGCGTTTAAAAATAATTTTATAATTGTCATGTGTATTATTTACACTTTTCTTTACTACATTATAGGACGTATGTATAGTTATAGATACATAAATCATTCCATTTTAAGAATTATTTCCAGGGGGTGCTGAATA
This sequence comes from Eucriotettix oculatus, assembly GCA_034510155.1. Classification (NCBI taxonomy): domain Eukaryota; kingdom Metazoa; phylum Arthropoda; class Insecta; order Orthoptera; family Tetrigidae; genus Eucriotettix; species Eucriotettix oculatus. The sequence continues at coordinate 85,522,679 of CM067378.1, read as the reverse complement.
TTACTTTTTCTAAAAAGGTGATGGTAAGTAGAATAAATTTGGAAACTACTGGGCTAGGTAGTCGATAGTAAGCAACAACAAGTAAAGGAGCGACACAATTATGTAATTATTTAACAAATTATTTGTGATTTTAAATAATAATAATAATTTTATTATTATATTTATTTAAAGTCACGTCAACTACTTTGGTTATTAGTGACTACGGTACGGGAAACTCGTTATCTGTAGGATTCACTGTATGTAAAAACACACACATACACAACCTCTATACCCACGCCAGGATTCGAACCCAGATCCTCTATGATGCGCAGCAGCAAGGCTGACAACTACACCACAGTAGGTCAGCAGTAATAATTTTATTTATGTTAAAAACATTTATTTAGGACGTTCTATTACAATTATACATATTAAGGATAATTGCTGTTTTAATATTAAGGGGATTCTCCGCGTTAATTACTGGGGTAACAACGTGTAGCAGAGATTTTACATTCTTTCGTGAGGAACCTGTTCCAATCTTCTAGGCGATTCCGTAACATCCACGTAGAAGAATTTTCCTTACTCACTCTCCGGCTTCCTTTGTCGGGTTGTAGATTTGGCCTCGGTCAACGGAAAAGGCTCTGGACCTGGTACTGGCCGGTTAAAGAGGAAAAACAGTTTTCCTCCTTGACAATGTTTATATCTTAGTCGATAATTTTGCTAATATGGTAGCCCTCTGATGAACTTCTACTAAAATAAGATATGAAAATGACTCTGCTTTTTCCAGAATATAACTATTCTCTATACCATTATCAGGATACACTCACTGACTATTTAATTGCTCATTTCTTTTTCTCTTACTTCCTCGGATTACTGTTTCCTTCCACTTCCGAGCAACACTAACTGTCTCCTTGCTTCCTAACCCTTTCAACGGGTTGATCAACGCTCCCTGTTTAACTTTTCTTTTTCCTTTCTCCAAGGAAAAACGCCACCCCCTTGTGACGTATCTCTACCAATCTTTTCGCCAAACGCTGACGAAGTGAAGGGTGTCCTTGGGGCTTTTTCGGGTTTATTGTCCCTGGCTTCGAAAACAACTCTATTGCCGTGGACGTAAAGGCAGACTCGTTTTCCACGTGACACCTTGGCGCCGGCGATTTATATTTCTTTTCTTCCAGTCTCTGAATATCCTTATTGAATTTAGATCGTTTAAAATCTAAAAATGTGACTAAAATTAGGAAGAGGCCCTACTACGCTACAACTACTTCTTTTGGATGGAAAGGCTAGTTATATATTGAATTTAAATTTGTGAGCTGCAGATTAAAGACTAACATTCGCGCCAATTAATAATAAGGCTGCATGACTTGTAGGAACGTAAACAACAAGACGGTTGTAATGTTGAATGTATGCGTGATATGACTGATCCAGTTAATGGTGTTTAAAAGCAGTTTATAATGAACTCAAATTTTTTGAAATCTCCCGTTCTTATTATTTATTTGTTGATCAAGAAATAAATTTGCCTACAGAATTGTTGAATGTGTGAAATGTTCTATTATATAACTAAAATTTTTTTCCTCTTTTTTTGTTTCATGTATTGCCTACGTAGTGTCATATTCCTCGTCGTGTAGCTCCAATAAGTGAAATCTCCATTGTTTATGCGTCTCAGTTTGTGGTTTTGTTTTATTATGTGCGTGCCGTGTCTCCAATGATTTCATACCATATCTTGTTTATTATAGTTATGTATTTATAGATATATTGTAAATAATTGTTATTTTATTTCGTTTTTATAATTAATTGTCACTTGACGTAATGTACGACGCATCCAATTTCCTCAAACGAGGACTAATAGAAACAACAATAAATTGTTTTGAGAATAAATTCGATTGTTTTACTGGTTATTAAGTGTACCTCGCAGATGCTACTTCAAATACAGTCTTGTGTGTCTATGGAATTAAAAATAGTAGTAGGGCCGTTTTAAATAAGAAGACCGATAGTGGTTAGTTCGCGCGATGGATATCAACAAGTCACAACGCTCGAGAAAATGTGTGTTTTACATTGCTTTATGTGGCAACAAAGCCTCCCTCAACGCCGACTTCTAATTTATAACGGAATATGGTGGGCATAATTTCAGATGATTATTATGATATTATAAACAAAAGTTAGTACTCTATTTGTTCAGTATGACGCCCGAGACGTGTTGGCGATTGTTGCTTTCTGATACCGGCAACAGTTCCGAGAGACTACTGCCAGAAACAGTGAGGGAAACAGTTGCAGACGGGTATTGTCTGCTTTGTAAGTAGCCTCGGAACGGTTTGTGCTCGTGTGTGACTATTGAGACGGGATTGTCGGTCACGGTGGTGCCTTGCAGTTCTGGAAAGCCCGCTTTTCCGTTGAATCCGAACCGCAAAAGAACTCAATCTTCATCGGCAGAAGCATTGTCGTACACGGACAAAGAAGTAATAAAAGGCTGCCGGGATAGAGATTCCCGGAACCGTTAAAACTTTATGCTCATTGTTTTGGACGTCTTCAATTGAGAACGGCTGATTACCGAACGCCGCCGCCGCGCGAAAGCTCCTGTCCGTTGCTGATGAAGGAAACACCTCCAACTTTCGCAAACTCCAGTAAAGTGGAACGTGAAAGTGTCTGAGCAACGAGGCGTGGGAAGGAAGGAACGAGCAAGACAGCTGATTATTACCCACAGCCTCTAAAGTTGCAGACACGCTTTCTGCGACGAGCTTGTAAAACTTTACAGCGACCACGTGACTTTTGTTCAGCCCCGCACGGTAAATCACATTTCTAGAAAGGCCGTTTGCGGGATGAAAAGAGAACTTCCTGCGTTACAACTTTCTTAGATAATCGAGTATGTGGTCGGGAAAGGAACTGGTTGCTTCAACAACGATGTTTTTAGTGGCACTTGTCTGTGTCGCTGGCACAATTCAGCAAGTCTCCTATTTACATCAACGACTAAACTTCAATTTCATTCCAAGAAAAATAACAAAAAGGAATTTTGAATCCATTTAAGCATCCCCGGAAAGACAGTTTTTGTTGCACATAATAACCTCATATGTAAATGAAAACACCAGTCATATTTCCAGAAATTGATGATAAAAATTTTTTTACTACGTATCGTTCGGATTCTTTGGAACCTCCTTAGTTACTCAATTGTAAAAAAATGTCATAAATACACGAATTTTAATCTTAAATAAAATTGGCTTTGAACTTATTTGGCGGTTAACAGGCTACATGAGGGTGATCCTGAAGCAGGCAATTCCACTTTAGTAGCATAGAAAGGAAAATAAAAATGGTTGACTAGGACCACCGGAGTGTAATGTACGGATCCTACTCTGTGTTTCCCTTAAGGCGATTCACTTTGGTACTTCTCCCACGCCCTTCTGATGACTGGAAGACTGGATTTATGTGGTAACGCAACAAACCTACCTCCATGCCTTGATAAAATTTGAAGGGCAGCTGGCCGTATGGTCCAATGGGATCATCGATCAACTCTTTCCGTATTCCGAGGGTCTTAAACCCTGATACATGCACCCCTCTAACTGCTCAAGGTCGTCTCAGCTCGCAGCAGACTTAATTTAAATACTTTAATATTGGTTTAAGGGGAGAGGGAATGGAACAAGCCCGGAAGGAGGAAGTCAGCCCTGATGGACTTTCCAGAACTCCTCCGTGTTCTCTCCCATCCTTAATGCTGATCATGGGAACAGCCCAACACGTCGCTTCTATATGGCGCAGAGTGTGCGCCGCACTTGAGAGATAAACACATTTGTATAATTTTTGAGTACTTAAAATATATTGTTTCTTAAATAGAACGTTAATTAAATTTACAAGTTATTTCGCGCTAAACAGACCAAATAGATGGATCTACTACCTTATTCTTATAAATGAAATTGATTGTCTAAGTGTAAAAAAAGATAAATTTCGTACGTGTCTGTGTTTGTTTGTATTTATGTTCCCCATACAAATCTAAACGCGTGGAGTAATATCAACTAAAGTTTGTACACATTTATTTGTGACTTCGAAATCGGCATTCTTGGTGTAACACACGGCTAACACTCATAGGGCGGGGTGCAAATTCGGCCGATATTTCAGTCAAATAAATACTTTAGGAGGTCAATTACTTTACGGTGTTTCCCGCGACACTACATGTATCCGTCCTTCCCTATTAATATACAGAACAGGATACATTATGCCCTTACTTAGTATTCGTGTAAGCGTGCGATGGCGACGACGACGTTCGCGAGAAACAAAAAGTATCATAACTTAAGTACAATTTTTGTTATATTTAATCATTAATATTCCGGCCATTGCCGGACACCCAGATAGTTCAAAATAAAAGACATTTTGTCGAGACAAGACTTTTCTGTATTTGTAATGCACGCCTGGGTCGTGCAGAGGTGACGGCAGACTCTGGATCTTTTAGGAGCCGGCGATGTTGGTCAGTTTCTTGGAAGTTCCTCGGCTGGTACCTTTCTGTAACTCAGACGTACTGACTACCCGTCCTCGGGTGTTTTCCCCTACCTAAACACGGTCATGAGGCCATTTTTGGGAATAAAATACAAATAGTGGCCTAAAATCAGAAATAGAATGATTTTATTTGAATTAAAACGCTTCGTCCCCTACTATCAGGACCTCTTCTGTTCACTAATAATATTTTTATCAAAATTTCGTGTTTCCGTCGTAACGTCCGGGGCGGAAATAAAATTGTAACTAATGAAATGATGAAGTCCCAAAAGTTGGGAAAGAAACGTTTTAATTCAAATGAATTTTTCTATTTTGTATTTTTGTACTTCATTTATAATATTAATTCAGATTAATTAATTTACTTATAAAATATTTTATATTCCAATTTTATTTTTATTATAATTATTTTTTGTAAGATTAAAATATATGATTTATTAGTTAACCTTTCCTAAGGTGATGTTATAATTACACCCACGTGTAAGGAAATAATAAGAAACGTTATAAAAGCTCTGATATTTTATGGCAACAGCATTATTTTTTGTAAGATTAAAATATATGATAGGTTAGTTAACCTTTTCTAAAGTGATATGATGTTATAATTCCATCCACGGGTATGGAAATAATAAGAAACGTTATAAAAGCTCTAGTATTTTATGGAACAGCATTATTTTTTGTAAGATTAAAATATATGATTTATTAGTTAACTTTTCCTAAGGTGATATGATGTTATAATTACATCCACGTGTAAGGAAATAATAAGAGACGTTATAAAAGCTCTGGTATTTTAAGGAAACAGCATAATTTATGATGACTGAGTTGTTGGACCTAGAGGAATAAAATTATTTGACTTAAATATAAATAGTAATTTATATAATAATATATAGGATTATTCTGTTAAAATATTGCCAAAGGTAAATTTGTATCAACTCAGGTTTTATGTTGTGTGTCACCATGTTGTTTCTGATTATGGCCGCTGAAATGAACACAATCCGTCAAAGAATGTCTGTGGTGGACGTTATATTTGATCGCTGGCCTTTGAGGCCGAGAGCTGACCGCAGTTTCGAGTGAACCGCAATCTAAATTGATATATTCGAATCGGAGACACATCATACGGTTCCCTGGCCGTTATCTGACCTCAAACAAGCTGTATACATGGAATAGATGATATGAAACGAGAGCAAATCCCCGCATGGACGAGAGAATATCCTCGTTACATTCACATAAACTGATAATATACTTGAAAACAACGTTCCTTGGACCTGAGGAAAACATCGCTATACAACGGACTGAACGAAACAGCTCAAACATCATTTGAAATATCAACTTCTAAAGTTGTTGACATCATCAACGACTTAAGTCTGTAAACTACCTGGAAACGGTGACTTGCCAAAGTTTTTTTACTCGACGAAGTGGGAACAAGGTGAGTAACAGTCCATTTCCTTGAGGCTTGAGTGCTCAAGAAATAATTACTCTGTGAAATGCATTTATAGTGCTTTCACATGCCTAGCGAATAACTGTATGGAATTTTTAAAACCACGATGAACAAAATTTCAAACAATTTACTGTATAAATGCTCATAAATATACAGAGAAAACAGTTACATTTTTGTCCGTCCGTCGAAGTATCATTAAAAGTGACGGCAAAATTTACAAATGTACACCTAAGATTAAATAAATATGTTGACAGTATTTTTTTTTAAAATACACTAGATAATGTAAACTTTCCCGGTGGATGGACTGAATAAAATGTTCTCGGGATTTCACCCGGGTTATATAATTTGTAAAATACAAGGTTTCGAAAGATAACAACGCCATCGTCTTCAGTTACCTTATCGTCTCCAGTTACCTTAACCGAAGACGATGGCGGAGTTATCTGTCGAAACCTTGCATTTTACAAATTATATAACCAGGGTGAAATCCCGAGAAAATTTAATTAAAAAATTACAGTTTCCAATATGTTTCCCAGACAGATTATAAACGTGTATTTTCTATGCCCTGCGATTCTATTTAATAGCACAACGGGAGAAAACAATGCAGTTACAATTAATCTAGACTTTTATTTCGTCATCCAGTAGCACAAGATTAAGATGAGATATTAATGTCCGTATTTAAATAAAGTTACGGAATGAAAAAAAATGTCATTTTTACGCTCTATTGTTCCCACGTCGATCCTCATAACCTATAATAATAACAAATAAAGAAGAAAACAGATGCTAGATAATGAATGAATAAGTCAAAGTCACTTATAAGAAGAAAAAAATTGGTTTTGAGGATAATGGTTTTAATACTGAATTAACTCTGGTGGATAAACTCAAGTTTCATTTTTAAATTTGGGATTCGCATGATGACAAAAATTATAAAATCATTCAATTCTGAGTTAAGAAATATTTTACTGTATTTACTGTACACCACTTAGGAAGAAAAAGTATAAGTCTAGGATACATTTTGTTTTTAAATTAAACTGAATAATAATTTGAAGAATTCATATCTGCAAGTTTAATGAAGGAGAAATTTGTAAGACTGTCGCAGTAGAAACTTGACACAAAAAACGATCGAAGAACTAAAATATACATAAACGCCATTAATTAAAAGATTCTTAAAATGTCTGCTTTAATAGGTCGTCTAATTTATATAATTAACTAAATTCTTTGATAAAATGTTTTCAGACCGTTAAATAATTTCTTAAAATTTTTGTTCAGTCATTTTTTAAGTTTGTAAAGTCCAACACTTAAGTATTTCTAAATTAATTATTTAAAAATTATTATAATTGAAATAGAATTCCAAGAGGTACTGTGTTGGATGAACTACTGGTCCGAATTTGACCAAATTTGGCACACGTGCTCCTCAGGGACCGAAACTGCCCATGATATTTTAAATATACTGAAGTTACATAAGTGAAAAAGATTAAAAACATTTTACGTGAAAGTTTTCGTGTCTCGTACACGCATCGAGATCTCCTAAAGTGAATTACGGATGCCTTTCTGCAGTACTAGATATTTTTTAAATCATAGGTTGTAATTAACCTATCGTTTGGCAGGGGGTTAATTCCCAGAGAAATAATAAACATCTTTGGATCTTTGATACGGGCTGTACGTAAATTTCTTTTTTTCTTGCGTCAGGTAAATTTTAATATTTACTAATTGCTCATTTGTAAAAGCAAATAAAATATTATGCATTTGATAATGGCATTCATCACAAGTAAAAGTATTAAGTTAAATAAACTTTAATAACCAAAATTCTATATATGTGTGTGTGAAAAAAAGCAAATGTCAATAAACACTCCGTTTTTTCTGATTTTTGAAGATTTATTTTCGGTGGTTTTCCGTCTCTAGCAAAGTCTACTCGAAGAAACGAATAAGGACTTATTCTATTTCTCTTACCGAAACCTATCAGCAGATATCTTTATTTACAAGTTGCCCCCCCCCACACACACACACACTCTTCCCTCTGAGGTACAACACAATGAAAAAATTCAAATTTGGAACCTATCGAACTTTAGGCTGAGGATTATACGAAAATTCTTAGAACACAAAGTCGATTGGAAATTCGATTCTTTACAATTTTTGGTCATACGGCCGTTGCTTCTCAGACCACCAGAAATGGGTCAAAATGTCACCTCTCTGTAGAAAATTACCATTTTGATTACTTTTCGCCATTTACACGAGCTAGGGTTGAAAATTGGTTGGGTTTAATAACAGGAATATTTGTAATGCACCATCAAGTATTGTATTGTAATGAATTTATCATTAGTTATATTTCTTCTTTATTATTTACGCGAAAACGAGAAACACCGGGTTGTGACTAATTGTTGCTCCCGGTTGAGTACCACCGTAAAAAAGATAAACAGTAAAAGGAATTTTGTAAATTAGATGCTATTTATCCTTGAATAAAGTCAATGTATTTATATAAAATAGACTGAACTAAACCGGGCATACCTAAAGAATTTTTGGAAAGAAAAATTAATTCTGCGTCCCATTCGTAGTTTTGAGTAAAATTAAGTAATTTTGAGGTCAGAAAGGACGAAAGTTTCAGAAAGTTTGGGGAAATGAGGAAACATATACACAAAGAACTGTTATAATTATTTTCAGAGATGTTTGGAGGAGAGTTTCTCCACAAAATTGTCTTGGTTACTTGTTGAAACGAGAAGAGGACGATGAAACAAAAAAAAATGGAATCCGTGGGATCGCAGTGGAAACGTATTACATAAATGATATTCATTTATTTCCCAAGGCGTATCTGACGTTTTCGCCTCTGACGTCTTGCTCCGGCAACACTTCCAGGAAAGATGATCGAGTTGCGAATTTATGCTCGCAAAGTGTTTTTAGCTGGGCGTCAAGGTCCCAACGCGGAATACGGAGCCCCAACCTACGGCTCAAAGCGGAAAATAAAACTGAATATATATTTTCTGAAACACACGCTAACTCGTAAGCAGTTTCAAGATTGTACATTATTTTTAATTTCAAATAATGAAAACTATGGATTCTCTGAGTTCGGGTTCTGCGAAATACAACTACATAAACACTTGGTGACAAACGTACTGGCCATAATAATGCAAAATGAAACAGTTACCAGACAGGTTAACAGTTTCAGCTCTTGAACTAATAAAATGGTCAACAGACAAATTCTTAACAAACTTAGAAATAATTATTATATTATTTACAACCTTAAACAAAAATTCTAACTCATCAATGCAGTTTCAATTTTTAAAGAAGTTCAAAAATATTTTTGGCGCTCTACTAACTGAGCTAATCCGAGGCGACGTCCAAGGACCGATGCAACATATTAAATTATTTATAACATTTAATTGTGATACTTGGACAGTATAATAAATAGGGATGGTGGAAGTGTAGTAGACATAAATAGTAGGATAGCACAGGCAAGGAATTTACTCATGGCTAATATAAGTGTGAATATTAGGAAGTTTGTATGGAATGTATAAGTATAAGTATAAAAACATATTCCATAAATCCTATAGAGAAGCACAAGCTTCAAGGATGTGGAACGAGTCAGAGATTTTACATATGTTGCTTTATTAATATTAAAATATACTGTAACTATTCATTAATTTTTAACTTATAATAAGATTTTCTTAAGTTCTATACAGAAGACATACAATTTGTACCTTATATATAAAATTGATAAATATTTTTACATCCTATACTAAAAAATTAGTGTTCTAATAATGTTCTTTCATAATTATAAATATCTACCCTATGATACATTCAGCTCCATAAATTCTTCAACAGAGTAGAAGGAGTGGCTTAGTAAGAACTTAGTTAGTTCATATTTGAACTTGTTTGGATTTATTTTTAATTGTTTAATGGAGGTGGGAAGTTTATTAAATATGCTAATAGCATTGTTGTATTACGGTTAGAGACTTCCCTTCCTTGTGTAAATTGTTTTTACTTCTGGTAACAAAGTCATGTATATCTGAGTTTAGTGTGAAGAGGTTACTGTTATTAATAACAAATAACATGAGTGATTGAATATGCTGGCAAGTGAGTGTCAGTATTCCAGTTTTCTTGAAAAGTCCCCTACAAGATGTTTTTGGTGAGACCTGACATAATATTCTAACAGCCTTTTTTTGAAGTGTAAATATTTTATCTTTCCCTGATGCATTGCCCCAGAATATTATACCATATGTCATTATAGAGTGGAAATATGCAAAATAAACTAATTTTCTTATGTTAGGATCACTACAACTTGACATAATTCTAAGAGCAAAGGTTGCCGAGCCTAGTTTTCGCAGGAGAATATTAATATGATCCTTCCAGTTTAATTTATTGTCCATGGATATACCTAAAAATTTTGTACATTCAACTTCAGTTATTTCACAATTATTTGTTGCTAGTTTTATTGAGTTCAAATTGGCATTCTTTGTCTGAAACTGCATGAAGTGAGTTTTATCACAATTGACTGACAAGCCATTGGCTGAAAACCAGTGAAGCATCTGGCTTAATGTAACACTGGCAGCATTTTCCAGACTATTTTGTTTATTTGTAACCAAAATACTAGTATCATCAGCAAAAAGTATAGTTTTAGAAGAAGAATTTATGGATCTAGGTAAGTCATTTATATATATTAAGAAGAGCAATGGACCTAGAATGGAACCCTGTGGAACCCCAGTCTTTATTTGTCCCCAGTCTGAGTTAATAATTTGTCCAGAGTTAGAGTCTTTTAATGTAACCCTCTGTTTCCTATTTGTTAGGTAAGAGGAGAACCAATTATGGGAAATTCCTGTTATTCCATAAAACTTCATTTTGTTTAAAAGGATATTATGGTCTACACAATCAAAAGCTTTGGATAGGTCACAAAAAATTCCTAATGGGTATCTTTTTTTGTTTAGTTGTTCCAAGATTTCATGAGTGAGAGTGAAAATAGCAATGTCTGTTGAACATTTTTTCCTGAAGCCAAATTGTGAGGTGGTAAGCAGATTATATTTATTTAAGTGATCAACTACTCTATTATAGACTACTTTTTCAAATATTTTAGAGAATACTGGCAGGAGGGATATTGGTCTGTAATTACCAAAGTCGTTATATGGGTGCGAAAAGTAAACGGTACAAGTTGCAGCAAGGAAAAGGAATAGAAACCTTTGAAATGTTTTGCTATAAGAGATTGCTGAAAATCAGATGGGTGGATAGAATCACTAACCAGGAAATTCTAGGCAGAATAGGGGAAGAGAGAACAATATGGAAGACGTTGACTATGAGAAGGGATAGATTAGTAGGCTGTGTTTTGAGGATCTTGTGAAATTAGCATTAGACGGAAAAAAAAGAAGAGAAGACCAAGGATAGAATACGCTAAGAAGATTAGGGAGAATGTAAGATGTGGTGTCTGTGTAGAAATGAAAAGGCTTGCGTAGAATAAGTTAGCATGGAGGGTTGCATCAAACCAGTCTAAGGACAGAATACTAGCATTCATACTTTGTTGCTAAACCTTTGAATTGATTGCAATCCACTGTCGCGGATGACATGAGAAACGTCTAGAATAATAAATAAATATACAATCAATTTGTCAGATAAAATTTAATCATTATTCAAGTGATATAATTACGACGTTTCGTTCACATTTGTAGACTTCTATTACTTCTCTAGCTATCTGAAGTGCACAAATATGGACGAAAAATCATAATTATACTAACGAAATGTTAAATATTTTAATGGGTAAAAATGACTATACATTTATTTATTATACTTAATGACCAGATAAATGATTTATTGAAAGACTAGGTTCATATAAGCGACATATGAAACGTATTTGTATAACAATAAATGGTGTAATTAATTATTTTGTGTTTTAGGCTGCCCTTTACCACTCTGCCGGCATTTTGGGTAATTCTCACAACTAAATTTTGTCATTCCCAAGTTAAATATAATAATATGTATTTAATTTCCACAAAATACAAATACGTTAATTAGCAATGAAGGAGATTTCTAACTTACATTAATCTGTTAGTGTTAATTACTTACATCTTGATCATCGAAATCTATTTTTCTCTGACTCCTTATATAATTTTCTTCTTCTTCACTATTACGTAGACATTGAAAGAAGTGACTGAGAGTGCCTTTTCACATCACCTTATTTTCATCAGTGAAGTTTCTAAATTATAATAAGTAAACTGTACTGACCTCAAGTTAATGGATACCAATATGCAACTCAATAATTTATGATGTGAGAGCAACAGACAATTTAAGGGACACAGGGACCGAAATTTGAAATTCCTGTAAATGAATTGATACTGAGCTGAAATTTGTATTGTGTCTTAACAACGCACATGTGTAGCAATGTACAAAATTTTGTTTTTGTAAAATTGTTTTTTGTTGAGATATTTTGGAAATTTATTTTCAAAATTAGGCTGTTTTGAAAATGTTCCTTAGGGCTACGTACTTGAATATATTTTAGTCTTTTTTACGTTTATATGTAGGGCTGACCATTTTTATCGATTGTCAGTATTATTTTTAAAATTTAATAAAACTGTGAGGACAAAATAATTTTCTTTACTAAGAGCTTCATGTTGTTACTTAAAAATTAGCACATTTCAGCACTTTCAAAACATTTTTCACCTAAACTACTTAAATAATTGAAAAACTAATACTGTAGGTATTAGCATGTAGATTATGTACAAAAAGAACGAACTCAATATCTTAATATTTGTGACGCATGGAAGGTTTATGGTACAAGAAATCATGAAACTGAGAAAAACACATTTTTTTTAAAAAAATAAGTCGTAATAATTCGTTAAATCAGAATAAAACATGTTAATTAAAATTGTCCTGCAGCATATGCTACCCCTTCCTTCTTTTGTTTGGCAGCTTCTTTTTCAGTTTATTGAATTTATAGGCATATAAATATGAAAAAATTAGAAAATCGATTTTTTTCTTCAGAATATGACCGAAATTTCAGTCCCCGTGTCCCTTAATAATGTTTTTATAATATTTCCCATGAGAATAAAATTATTCAAATACGAAGAAAGTTGCATTCGTCTGTTACAGTCTGGAGGATGATATAATGTATGAGAAGAGTTCTGCAGCGGAAATCTGGATCATACTGAGAAATAAATTCTATTTGTCGTAATTAAAGAAGAAATGACCTTGAAAAACGGAATACAATGGTGGAGGGATGACAACATAAGGGTGAAAATTAAGAAAACTATAAAGTATGTGAAATTATAAAATGGAAGCTCAAGATGGAGAACTTCAGTTTTTAGAACAAATGCATTGACGTACCGCTATATGAGGTAGTTAAAATCTTTTTAATCGTGTCAAAGTGTTCTAATGGCCATTCAGAGCCGAATTACGAGTTAATCAGTGACGTCACTAGTCAAGCAAGCACCAATCAAACACCACCACTATTCATTTAATGATACGCAGACCTACGGCGGAGAATAGAATACTCACAAGATAAAATATATAACGCTATACAACTTTATTTAAGAAAACGCTAACTTTCAGGTATGTCCACTCGATTGAATAGGATAAATTCAAAGAACGACCGTAAAGATATCAGTTCACTATTATATTTTAAGAGAGAACATCAGGTACATAGCTTATATAATTTCAAGTCAAGTCAGAGGACAATCACACACGTTTTTTTTGGGAACATCATTATTACATTTTTTTAGGTAGTTAATACCTTGTGAATGACGTGAACTCTCTGATAGTAATGATTATGCCTGGTGGCTGACTACCTTTGAAGATGTGCTCTAAAATGGCTTCAGCTTCGATACGTTTAATAACATGCATACGAATAAATCGCTCGATGAATATTCATACACCGCTTCGGCTTATTAGAACCTTTAGAGAATTACATAATTGACCACCTGCCATCAAGAAAGTATAACCTGTAAGTTACAATGAAGACATGCTGCCGGATCCCACTCGGTTAATTAACTTTAATCGCCGTCCATACGTTTCATAATGCATAGCAATTTTTCGTTGATGTCGTAATTCTCATTTGATGGACGTGATAAAATAAATTAAATATGCGAATTCTTTACAGAGCGATCGTTTGTACGTCGTGAGACTGTTTTCCATCACGTGTTGCATTAGATGAGTACAAAGTACATAAGTTATATTTTTTATGGTAACGACTACCTCACTTATATCCAAATTTGTAACATTACATTTTTATCATTTTTTATGAAAACTGATATATCTTCACTATCTGGAAAATAAATAAATAAATTAAACTTTAAATTTCTTTACACTTTTCTTGATTTTGAATCGCGTTCATGCTTCACAATATTTCATTTTTCAGGTATATTTAATTATCATTAATAATTTCCAGTATCATAAAAGATGTATATAATATAATTTCTTTTTCTTTCCTTAATTTTTAAAGAATGTGCGTAGTGATAATTTTAGTGGTATGAAGTGGTTGGAATTGTAGTTTAAGTATCAGGCCAATATACAGGAAATTAGAAAAAAAAGAGATGCCTGTGGGAGCTTTCTCGCAGGTATTTCTTCCTACATTGATTTCGGGGCTTACCTATACGTACCTTACGCACTCTGTTTTTCTTCACCTTCGTAGATTATAGGAGTAGTGTAAAATAGGGTCGAAAACCTTGGGCATGCGGTAAGAGTTGTCCACTGATCCTATTGGATCAGCCAGCCAACTGCCCTCTAAAACTTGTGAAGACACGGAAAAGGGAATGCTGCGACCCAACTACAAACACATGTTCCGTCATTCGGAAGGGCGTGAAAATAGTACCCAAAACCCGACCTACCTGGTGCAGATTTTGTATGGTTTACCCGAATCTCTTTTAAGTGAAACACCGGGTAGGATCCTTAAGCGATAGCCCTGCGGCCCTTGTCAATTCTTGACTAGATTGTTCTACCTTCATACCCCTCTTGAATTGCCTTTCTGTGTTATTAAAGTGGAGTAGTTTGTTTCAGTATGTAGCCTGTTAACCATAAAAAAGAAAAAAAGAACATATCTTCACAGTCTAGAGAATAGGGGAAGTTGTTTGAGCTCGTGTTAAATACAAGAGGAAAATTAAATTTTAAATTGCTTTAATTAATCTTGATTTTGAATCATCTCATTCTTTAGAATAACTTATTTTTAGGTATGTTTAATATATCATCAATATTTTTAAGTATCAGAAACGATGCAATTAACATAAAATTTACATAATTTTCTTTCCTAATTTTTCTTTTTTTCCTTTGTTTATTAATAAAATGTTTGAAGTGATTAGTTTAGTCGATGGAAGTGTTTTATAAGCGTAGTTTAAATTTCAGATTAATTTGCAGAAAATTTAAGACATTTTCTTTGCATAATATTTATTATTTCTTAAAAGATGATAGATATTACATTATAGAAAATTGTTAACAAATATACATGATTTCTAAAATTAGCCTTATTAATATTTTACTATAAAAATTTAATGGCCTGTTGATGGTCTTTAAAAAATGTGATTATTAAAAACGGACGTAAAAGTATATATTAAAAAATTATATGAGGTTGGCTGAGTGAGGTTCTGATAAAAATTCTACTTCCAAGTATTGTTATTAATACTGTTTCATGTAAAAGTGTAAATAACTTCCTGAAAATTCGAAGAGTCATCATCTTTTAACGCCCTGAAATTTAAAAATTCACCTTCTAAACTCTTCAGTTGCCTAAAAAATGAATAAATATAATTATTTATCAACTTCAAAAATTTATTTAAACAATTCATAAACACACTTACTGCATAAATATTGTTTCGTAACAGTGCTGCTGGAAATCAGTTCCAATTGGTTGCAGTAAGATTAAAGTTAGACATAAGTTGGTTTTAATATTTCACATGAGGTGTATTTATTAAATCAACAAATGGGCAGATGCCCGGTGGCAGATACATAGAAATTAAACAATAATTAATAAACTGGTCGTAAGGTTCACATTTAACCTATAGTTGAATGTATAATTATATTCAATATAAATAAATAAATGTGGAATCATATTATTAGAAATGAATTATTAAAAGGTGTACTTCCTCGTATTCGCCAGCCAGAATTATTAAAATGATCGACGGGACAAGCAGCGTTACTAGAAAATCGTGATGTATTGTCTTGATGTAGCGAGCAGTCAATTTTTGACATCATATACTGTGCCTCGCTATGTGGCAACAAGATCTCCCTCGACTCGGTTACTCGGAAGTGCCTTATAATTTATTCTCTATGTTTCAACTATGTATTTTTGATTGTGTTTATTTAATTGTGTGAAATATTTTTAAACAAAAAAATGTGCCGTTAGCGAAGAAGTAGGAAATGTTTTATCAGAAAAAAGGAACTACACACGTGTTATCGCAAATTATTTTAGAGCGTAAACTAAAGTAGGGATGCAGGACTTACGTCATTCACCTTCACAGTGATGGGATTCGTTGAAACCTTATAGAAATAAATTTCAAATTTATATTGCTACTAGTATTTTAATAGGAATATATAATTTGTAAAACAGGACGGAAATATAATTCAATTAAATAATATTAAAACTGAATTATTTCTGTCGAAGCAATTTTTTTAAGTTTTATTATACATTGCTCGCGTTACATTCCAAGAAGATGACGGGGAAGTAATAAAGGGAGCGAAACGGAATATCATTTATCGCTGTGAAATGTCAGTGCATTTCGTGATATTAAATGGAACTGAAAGCGAGTAATCCATTCAGTTGAAGCACTATTGTAGGTAGGAAAAGCTGTCTCGGGGTGCATTTGTCGAATATTGGGAATCGCTTCTTCGATTAACAAGAAGCGACGACGGCACGTTGCCAATTTATCGTCTCTCTTCTATTTACTTGTATTTCCCAAGCTTTTTTTCCCATTCATATGTTCACAGGAAAAATATGAATCTGTAAAAGGAGAGAAATAAATTTTCGGCTGAATTTGACTAATGGATCGGGGGCAGACTTGACATGAAAAAATCGTCTGTCATTGTGCTGTAAAGTGGACACATCGGGATCCGAGTGAGCGTTACCCCCGCCCCCGCCCCCACCCCCTCCCCCACCACGCCCCAGTGACTACTACAATATATCACCCAACTTAGTCTCTGCCCAGAGAAGCATTTGAGTTCGTTTTATAGTAATAATGTAAGTATATAAATACGTATTTTAAGACATATAATTCTGTAAATTGAATAGAAACAAAGGCTAATTTATTTATTTTCAATACTTAATAGATGGATTAATAAAATATGCATAGCTTTGCAATGTATGAAATTCTTTATAATTGCTAATTTTGTATACATCCCAATTGGTTGGCCCTACATTACATTATCTAACATAACGAATAAGCAGATATTTAACAAGAACTCTTATAAAAATAATTCTCGACCGTTTTACAGGCAAATTTATTTATCCAATCTAAAGATGAACGACGTTTTGGTGTATATTCACAAACAAATTATTTCACATTAATCGCACCGAACCCATACTACAAGTATCTTCTCTTTATAAATATAATTGACCGTTTATACCCGTTTTTCTGTTTATATGTGCTTATTAAAGGTATCAATAGATTTCTTGACTGAATTAAGGTACTGAGTCATCGGGGAGGATATGACGACGTAAAGTAGCAGCAGGGCGTGAAAAAGCAAATTTTCAAACTTGTGACGCTCTCGCTGACTACTATTAAATTAAGTAATTTAGCGGGCTAATTTGTAACCTACCTGATGCAAGTTTTCTAGGGTTTTCCCTGCATCTCTTTAGGTGATACACCGGGTGGGATCCTTAAACTATAGTCCTGGGGTTCTAGTCAACTTTTGGCAACCCTGCTCTTCCTTCTACATCCTTTCTTTTCAATTCCCTTCGTATGCCTGCTTCAGGATCACCGTCATGTAATCTGCTATCCACAAAGAAAGGGCTAATGTAAATCAATTTCTGGGCGTTGCCGGGCACCCAGCTATTCAAAATAAACGACGTTTCGTCCGCAACTTTCGGGACCCCTGTTAGTTCTTCCAACAACAAAAAAATTGGTAGATGAGCAAAATGCTTCATACCAGATGAAATGTAAATTTTATAAATGAAAAAACAGATAAGCAAAATTTAAAATTAACATACGTCTCGGTATCATTACGATTTAAAGTTGCATTCTTGGAAGTGTAACTGTAATACAATTTTGGGATCTGTTTATTTAGCATTGTTTCCTCTTGCTTCGGCCCTGGAATATGGCTGCTGTAGCACAGAGTTTATGTTAAGGTTTTAATTGTAAGTAACCATGTCATACAAAAATTCTTTTATTTCTGGCTTTTGGTCATGTGTTGTATTTTATTTATAATATGTCAGATAAAGTTGAATGTTTTATTTCCAGACGTGATAGTTAAGAGTTACTAGCCTAGCTTTCAGCTATTAACTACGTGCTGGACCGTGACACGGCCTCGTATTTGTCTATAATTATCGAAATTACTGTGAAAATGTTACTCATCCAAGTGATGCAATCCCTGTTATCGACAAAGATAAGCGATCACATCTGCCTGAAGATTGGTAATTCTGACAACACTTTGTGCAATCTGTAATCCTCCTTATTTTATTCAAAGAAGCTATCAACATTCCTATTACATATTTCGTAAGCTTTATTTAATTAATTTTCAACAATTACCTTTTCTTTTTCTGAGAATCTGACTTAAAACAAATACAATTAAATAATCCGAATCCATTGCATGAGAAGAGGTAAATGGGTGATTATTTCGACTTCGAAGTGGGAACTTCACCATACGGAGTCTCTCGCTTCTCTCCAAGCTTCCACCTCCTCTTATCTTTCCAGTCTTCATCTTGCATACATCAAACCTGCATCTCTTGTATCACTCCTTCATTCCAAGAGAGTTTAGGTCTTCCTTTTTTGGTATGGGGGTTGCCAGTGGAATATTCTTAAAGGCCACCGTTCCTCTGGCATTCGTCTCAAAGTCCATACAAATTCCTTCTTTTTATTGTTTCTAAAATATTTACTGGTGTAACCCCCAATTTATCCCGGATGTATTCATTTCTATCCTTTCTGTTTTTGTCAAACCACAGCTGCGTCTCCAGAAATCCATTTCCATCGCTCTTAACTTTCCTTCACCTTCCTTTGGTATTTCCCAAAGCTCAGGACCATATAGTGCAAGATTCTACACTATAGTTTTGTAAATTCTTCTTTTCACCTTCATTGTTATATTTTTATTCTATATAATTGAGTGTAACTGTCTTCTTGCGCTATTCTCTGCTTCATTTCCTCCTCGCTTCCTCCTTTACTAGAAATATTTGTCTCTAAGTATTTATACGCGGTGCAGCACTTTACTAAATCTCTTTCTGTCCCTCCATATCCACGGTTTTATCAAAATACATTTGTAACCCCCATTTCACATGTTCCTCATACAATTTTCTTAGTATGTAGTATGCGTCATCTTCACCTTAGCTGATCAGCAAAAGTATACAGTGTCACCATTTATGATTATTCCCTTGGTGTGGCGTTTCTTTCAACCAATTTTTGAGTGCACCATTCAAATTTATTTTGAAAAGCGTAGGTGCTATGCGGCTCCCTTGTCTCAATCCTTTATTCTGATGACTCTATGTTTCCAACTTTGATCCTGTTTAAATTTCCTGTTAACAATTTTTTATTGCGTTATTTTTTTTGCTGATTTTCCATCATCCTCGATGGAGCAACGCTGTCATATTCTTTCCGAAAATCTAAGTATATAAATGGGTTTCTACATTATATGCTAACCTAATGAAGATATTATATATACATGCCCTGCCTGGCTCTAAAACCCCTTTGTTCTTTTTTGAGATTTATATATCTCATGATCGACTCTTTTTTTCAGAATCATGCCATATATGCGGTCAATGTAGCTGAGGACAGTGATTCCCGGGTACTTTCGAACATTCTGTTTGAGCACCTTTTTTTAAAGATATTGGTCGTAATACCTTTCTTAAAATTCGCAGGTATTTGCTGTCCAAAAAGACATAAGTCAAACAATTTAGAGAGAATGGTTCTAGGGTCGTCTTTTATTAGCTCGATGGTTACTGCTCCAGGATCCGGAGCTTTCCCGTTTTTACATGACTTGACTACTTTTTGGTGAGTCGTGACAACTGAAATCGCAGCTCACAGGAACTGGAGGAGGTTAGTAACAAAACAATTCATCTAAATTTGACTTGAACAAAGCAAACATAACTTGACAAGCTGTCACCTCTGCTCTATTTAACATGCAAAGTTTGATCAAAGCGGACCTAAATCTAGCTGGCTTCTGAACTCTACGTCAATGCTTGCCTTTGTGGCAGGAAATTACCGTTGGCTCCCAACAGTCCAGGCCGAGATTACCTGATGAAAGGCACAAGTTCAGTCACTCGCAATTTTGACCTCCACTATATCTGCTTTTAGAGAGCGCTGCGTCCTTGTTGACGAACGTTCAACATGAACTTCACATAATTATGTTCACTATATTCCATTTACAGTCAGTATATATATGTATATACAATTTGCTTGATTAAGTTTAGTGGAAATATAACATACGTGTATCTATTTGTGAAGCTGAGGCTGTCTCCTAGGAAGACTTTTTATATCTAATACATTTTTCTAAATAAAATCTGTAATTAATAGGGGCGATATATATTTATTTTAAATGGTATATTGATATATTAATAATGAGTTTTTTATAATATAAAAGACAGACAATATTTTACTTGATACAAAAAAATATTTTGCATTAACATTACAATGTTGTTGTCACCTCTGATTTTTTACCTCTGTTACCATTCACTCAACATTTATTAAGAGGATCCCAGTGGATGTATTACTAAACAGTTGAGAGCCCCCTAAAATAATTTCTTATTAGTATTTATTTCTTAAATATTCCTTTGATGTATGTAAGTTTGATGTACATTTAACATATGATTTGCAGATTAAGTGTTTTTTTCGATCTTTATGCCGGCAATTCTTTCTTAACTTCAAACTACATATCTATTAATAAACAATGATACAAATACATTTCTTAAACTAACCTAACGTCAGGGTCATATATTATGGGCCTTCTCATAGAACAAAATATTTTACACAAATCTATTCGGGCCTGGCTGTACAGAAAATCAGCAAAGAGTCACAGGGGTAATTTGCCGTGTCGGCTTAGTGAATATTCCAGCTCCTTCCTCCTAATTGGGTCGTACTCTATCCAGATACTGGTTCAGGAAGAATTTCCGTTTATCCTGAACTGCCTGTCCAAGGATGCCGATCATCTGCTCGAAATCTCCCTTGCCACAATTCCAATAACCTGCCCAGCAACCTCTCTGGGACTCTCACCAAACCTGTCTTGCCATCTCTCCAGTCTCGCCGCTCTCCAAAATCTGTCCAAATCAGCATCCAAAAATATATTTTGTCACTCTCCCGTCTCTCCACTCTCGAAAAATCTCTCTGCACGCCTTTTTAAAATCTCATCCCCACTTCTTTACTTTATATCACCAAAGTGGCAGGGATGGATATTGGACAATAACATTTATGGTTACAGTTGGGAAAACACAACATCCGATGCCGCCAAATCTCACCAAAATGGGGAAATACTCCAGGTGCGCCATGAAGTCTGGGCTTTACTGTCCCTGGCTCAAATGCTGTCTCTTTTCTTTTGACTTCATACCGCCTAAAGCCCGAGCAGATGTGTCTGACCGTTACAAATCTATTCCTATACAATTCTGTAATTGACCGATGACGCCAAGGAAAATTAATATATTAACCAATAAATTGAATTATTAAGTTCAACATTACAAATATTCATGAAAAAGAGAAACATCCTACGTATCATTCTTAATTTTCGACTTTGTCAGGTGCATTCTCATTTACACTTTAACTCCATCGGAGTTTTTATACAATTTTTTTTGTAGCAAATTTTAGTTTTTTCAACGTATACTTAAATATATTTTCTTTAATAAGTGTAAGAATTATCTGGGTGCTCAACGTTGCCCGGAAATTCATTTAAATTCGCCCACTACAGTACTTAATTTGACAGTAATATTTTGTCAATACGTGATAAATTCATGATCGTCACATTTTTTAAAAATTTACCTTTCCAAGTCCCCTATCATCGAAATCACGCTAATGAACATTGTAAATAAAATATTTTATTTCGGTTAGATGAATGGACATGTGCATAAATCGTAATTCAATTAATGAAACTTTCACACTTGCGCACTTCATTTACTCAATTTCGAATTAATCGATAGATAATACACTCAGTACTTACGCTATTATAATAAACGTAATATATCAGAACTCAGCAATCCGAAATCGAAAAGTCAAAACAATTCCAAGCTACGACGCAATGAAAGTCCGTGTGAATTAAAATGTCACATTATTTAAATGATCAGGCTGAAAATTTGGGTCGGAGAATTAAAAAAATAATTATGTATTTCGACAACAGCGCCACCTACCGGGCCCAACTATAGCTAAATTCATACAGGTAATCCCTTAAATACATTTAAAAATTCGTCAAAATCGGTCAAGCCGTTTAGGAGGTGAAAAAATTACGAAAACACGCACACCGGAATTTAATATGTAAAACAGTAAATAATGCATCCCTGTTTGTATATTCTTGGGGCCCGATGTAATTACATGGTACAGGAGCTACACATCTCATCCCCCTCCCCCAAAGAAAGGTGTACAATATGTACAGCATTATTTGTCCAATTGCCCCAGGTCCAGGACTTCCCATAGTCTCTACCCAATTCTTTTAGCATTATATTAATTTTACTATTTATCATCCATATCTTTATTATTATATGAAGAGAGCGTGAGCTTGTTACGTGTAGGTAATAAATATTTTAAATCCTTAAAATGTAATGCATTATTCTAGTGTAAATACATTAGAGTTAAAACTTTAACTCCCACAGTTTGCGAGAACTTAACCAAAAATGGACCCATCTTGCCTTTACCATTTGTCCAATGTGTTTATGATAGCAAAAGTAAGAGAAATTGGTGTGATTCACTGTGACGTCACTTAGAGGAAACTGTTAACAGTGCTTAGTCCGATTTGTTGATAAGAATACGTTGAGATGTTCATCAGACTGAATAATGGGACATATTTTAAGTTTGCAATAGAAAACCCTGCACTTGGCTACATTAAACGTTTTAGTTGTGGGAGGAAATTGCTTTCTTACTGAGTGCATTCGTTTCCACGAGTCTAAGGTCAGAGTCGTGCCATGACGGTCAGATTATGGTCCATTGTGCTGACGCGCAGGAGGCTATGTGTTGTGAAGCTATCAAGGGAGATAGCAAAAGCTGGAATCACCACACGTCATGCTTTTATTTATAAATTGCAGCGTAAGAGATTAAATGGCGCACACCTCCTAATCTTGACACGAAATCAGACGAGTGCTCGAAAAATAATGGCGATAAATTGTATGAACTCATAAGTTATTTTAGATAACCAATTAATCGCAACTCTAAGAAATGATTCCAGATTATCTGGGGGACCGTTTCCTCTTCTTTCAAGACGGAAAGTATAATGTGAGTGTTACTTTAAAGGTCCCCTTACGGGCTCAATATGTTGAGTTAATATCGATTACAAACAGTATTCGATGAAAGACAAGAATGGAAAAATGTCAACTGGACCAGGGAGTCTTGCGATATCCAGCCGCATGCTCTACCAATTCACTAATCACAATCCTCACGTCCTAATTCTAGGAAATACGTGAAGACGGACATTGCGTAAACTGATCATAGGTGTATTGAATTCTAAGCTAAGTTAGTGGGAACGCTCAATTTCAGCCCAATGAAGCATATAGTTAATTTTTTAGAAGAAAGACAGGCCCTGGGTTCGATTCCCTTGACATTTTTTACATTCTTGTCTTTCTTCTAAAAAATTAACTATATGCTTCATTGGGCTGAAATTGAGCATTCCCACTAACTTAGCTTATAACACAGTATTCGATTGTAACGTCTACTTTTATGCTATAAAGAAATATTTAACGACCTTTTAGTAAGTATTTCTTGATATTAAGAAAAAAACTTTGATAAAAAAATTATTTACCTCCGCTACGTTTTGGTCTTTCTGATGACATCCTCCCGAGTGGAATATGGAAAAGGAATCATATTGCAAGGAGAAGAAATAAAAACCTTATGCTTTGCCGACGATATTGTAGTATTAGGGGAGCCAGAAGAAGACTTGGAAACCATAATTAATGGCATGAACGGAGTTCTGCAGAAAGACTTCAATATAAGGATTAATAGAGGGAAAACCAAGGTAATGGAGTGTAGTTTGGGAAACAGTGGAATAACAAAGGATGTTAGATTGGGAAGGGATATTTTGACGGAAGTTAAGGAATTCTTCTACTAGCCATGGTAGAAGTATTGTAGATATAAAGAGTAGGATAGCACAGGAAAGGAAGGGTTTGGTGAAAAAGAGAAATTTACTTACGGGTAATATAAGTGTGAATATTATGAATAATATGAATTATGTTGACTAAGAGAAGTGATAGATTGTTATTCCATGTTTTAAGACACGAACTAGCATTAGAGGGAAGTCTGTGGGGTAAGAACAGAAGAGGGAGATAAGGACGGAATACGCTAAACAGATTATGGGTTGTGCTAGTTATGAGGAAATGAAAAGGCTTGCGCAAGATAGGTTAGCATGGATGGTTGCATCAGACCGGTCCTGAATACCACAACAATAACAACAACGTTTTGGTATTTATTTGTCCCACTGATGCTTTGTTTGATGTTTCCACAGTTTGGCTTTATAGAATACTTCTTAGGTTCCTACGGTTAGGGAACCTCATTATGTGTTATTTTACATATTATTATATCATACGTAGTACCGTAAAAACTTTTCATTAATGATTTCTTTTGAATTATAAGAAAGGTCAGTTAATGGTTCGTCAAATGTTTATTACTCCAATGGTAAAATGTGTGAATGTATGTATTTTCTGTGAGGTATAATTTAACGATAATCTCGTCTGAAAAGTATTGACGAAAATAAATAAAAGAACTATTAAACCTCTGTCAATATCCTATACCAGTTGATGGTTACATTGAGTAGTGTAACCATGTAATGAGCTAAAGTAAGTGTAGAATATTTAGGCTGCGAAGTACTGTTTTGTGACAGCCAACAAAATGGACCAGGGCCTTTTCATCTGAAGACAAGCCGTGTCTAGATGTAAGACTGATTTACCCCAGTCAGCTTGAAGCTTGACAGAATTCATTTCAAATTCCTGCTGCTGTGTAACTAACTAAACCCATGTGCGAACACAGTAGCTGCTGGAAATTATCCCATTGGTTGCAATTCTGAAAAATCCAACCAAGTGGAAGTTATTTAAAATTGAAGCATATTTGCTATTAGGAAAAGGAGGAGGAAAGTAGAAGAGGCTCATTAAATTGTGGGCCACGAGCGAGGCCAGGGTTCAGCTACTGAGTTATGATTCTCGGCCGAGGAGAGGTTCAGGTTCAGGCCCAAGTCGGGGCCAAAAGACTTCGCTCACGAAAGCTGATTCTGCGAAGAGAACCAACCGGAGTGCATCAACGGGGGCAGAGGTCCAATTCCTCCAGGTTCATCCGACATCGGCGCTCTGTTGATCTCACCAGCCAAGACATCGCCAGCCTTGCGGTATCGTTAATTCAACATTTCAATCAGTTTCCCTTTGCTAGTCCTAAATCCCCAAATTCAGCTTCTACGTGGTTCAATTAAATTCCTAACCAATTTTCAATGTTCTTCCGTTTTCATAAATCTCATTATTCAACCGCCGTTTGTAGAATAAATTTCTAATTTAATTTTCAATTAATTTATATCATTATTATTTTATTATTTGTTTTCTGTTAAAATATATTTTCCCCCAATAATTAAATAAAATATTACAAATTTTCGTCCGAAAATGGAGCATAATAAAAATATAAGTGAGCTAAATACCACAACCAATATAATAATTAATCAAATGTAAAATTCTCGATTTGATCTAAAAGTTTTAATAGTGATTTTTGTCCTATTCATTCCATACTTACATACATTGAATCTTACGTTTTCTTTTTGAGGATATTGATTTATTTATGTATAATTTAAACATTGTCATAAGCTATTTTATGATTTAATTATAATCATGGTGAAGTTCCAGTTTTGCTATTATGTTTAAAATTAATTTTAGGATTATAAAATTTTAGTTATATAGTTTTAAATTATTTATCAAATGTGTAAATATAATAAATAAAAACCTGTATCATCTTTATGTTGTAGATTTACAGACATAGAATTACAAGCTTTAGGCGCTATAAGGGTTTAATAAATCTAGTCTGAGATAAAACTCTTAAGACTTCAGCTCTTCGGTATCCGTTTTCTTGAAATAGAGGCATACAGTTATGCAAATTTAGCAAATACTTTGGAAAGGAAAATTACAGCTTCCGGCTCATCTTATAAAATACAGGTTCATCAGTAGCGTTAGAGAAGCTTCGTCTTGAAGATTATCTGAAATTGAGTGGGAGATTTAGCGCAATTAATTATGAAGATAAGTTCTGAGTACTTACTGACGTCGGAAAAGGACGAAATTGAATTGGCGGATGAGGATCAAATAGTGTTTATATGGTCCTTCCTCGTAACTAAAATAAAAATGGCCTCGAAGATTCCACGAGTGGGGATTTAATTTTTTTTGTGAGATTACGCAGCGCAAAGGACGGACAATAAATTCTAGCCATTTCTCTGAAATTAAATGTCTCAAAGGGAGCTTTCAGACGCGTAATTAATTTCGCAATTTTCTGAGGGACTTATCCGTCGTGAGTTCTTCTACAGCTGCATAAATATAATACTCCCATTTTAAGTTTCAGAACGCTTTTAGTGGCGATTTTTTAATAAAATATAGAAATTATCGTAAATATATTGCATTTATATTCTAATCATATTTACTTCTAAGACTAAAAGATATTCTGGCGGAGTCATATATATATACACTCAATTTTAAATGTCTCAAACGAAAAATAACAATTGAAGATATTAATTTGATAAATAAATGTTAAGTTTAATCGTAAACACAATACAACATTTCTGCAATATTTGTTACTTTCGTCAAGTGGTTTAAACCCGCAAGATCCTCAATATTAATACTAAACACAAACCAGCAACAAGGATTGGCAAGAAATTGTGTGCTTATTTATTGCTTTCATTTTGCCCGTTAATTGTTTACTTATTTATCTAATTTAGTATGTATTTAACACGGATCCGGAAATCAGCACTCGGCTACCACTTCTAGGGGTGGGGGTTGAGGTGGTGAAAAATTTTAAATAAGCAAAAACGGCCAAATTTTTATCATATAAATACATTCTTGCATCAATTAATTTGATACTGGGTTCTCCGATACTCCTAGTATATAATTTCAATCCCATCCATAATCCAAGTGGAAGGGAAAAACATAAAAATAACCAGAAAATAATCGAGATTGGGCTCTAAACCGGTGTGATGTGAGCCGCTGAGTTTAATTCTGACATTAAAAAAAACAAATTACGTTACAGTTCATTCCCTATGAAGGGTTGTAAGAAGGTAAAACAGGCTTCCGCATTCTATCTTTAACTAATGGAATAATTTCAACCAAATTTTGAACAGGTGTTTCTTGGCGAATCGAACTCAATTCAATTAGGGTAAATACACTCCTGCATGGTCGGTAATTTTTAAATATCCATAAGCTACCGTTATTTTCTTATAATATATATTTGTTTGGTGTGGAAACCGGTGTAATGCGAGTCGCTGTGTTACATTATGACCTTTAATATTCGATTTAATTAAAAATTCATCCCTTAAGTGGTGGAGTGAGGACATGAATTGCCAAATTTCTAAGTTTTTAACCCTGTACATTTTAAAAAAAAGAATTTGTACTACAGTGCGCACTTATAATTTATTGTAATGTTAAAACCTGAGGAATTCTCAAAAATGAAGACGAAACGTCACAAAGTTTGATAAATTGAAATAAAATAAGAGCTGTTTCATTTTTTAACGTAAATTATTGTTATGATCACTTAATAATATTTTTGGATGTTTCATTTATTATATATTGAATTAATTAATGACGGAAGGTTTCTTTTAAAAAATTTCATTTCTCAGCTAGAAATTTTAATTTAATAATATAATTTTAAACAAATACCATTTATTTCTTCAATAGATTGTCAACCTCTTTGTTATTTTAGGAATGTTGATAATATTATTTTGAAATACCAATATTTTTGTTAGTTAAATTTATAAGTGTTTGGCGATAAGGAAATTTTTTTATATTTTGAATTCATTATTTACTTATAAGTGTAGAGAAATAACTAGTCGTGTAAAAGTTAGATGCACTGTTCTGAAATTGTAGACCGGAGCCCACTTTAACAGAACAAGTTCGTAGTGCACAACTATTGGCCTTAAAAGTTATGGCGTTTTGTATATTTTGTCGGCTCTGGATGATGCAGTTGTAACACTAAATTCAAATAATATTTTAATTAATTACTTTAAGAGGTCCCGAAGAAACAACTAAGTTTAAATTAAAATTCTTTATAGTTTTCTGCATAGGCCATTCATTCTGGTCAAACTTAAAAAAATTAATATGTAGGAGAGAAGGTGGTTCACTTTTTAAGTCTCGGTTGACCTTGCGTAAAAAGAACTTGTATACGTATTAATTGAAGACGGAATGGCATTGAAATGTCTGGAGGCGCGATCACGTTGTTCCAATCGGAAGTAGTTAGAAGCCGCGAGCGTTGATTATAGAGGAATGGACACACGAGATCTGACGATGCGTTTTGATTGCTACACGTGCTGATTGCACCGTAGTTCAATTTGCAGAAGCTCTGGAATATCAGGGAGCAGAACAAACACACCAACAGTCAAGACTCGCCTTTGACGACGGATCCCAACTGTGGCGAATTGTGTTTGCTGACGCGAAATGGCTCGGAGGCGAACTAACGGTTCAAGGACCGTTATGACGACAGAACCTTAGTTACACAAAAGGAAATTATTTTCTCAAAGGTTTTACGACGATTGTTATTAATTTCAATATGTTCGTGTCAGTAGAGTGTGTCATACTTTACGGCCAGAACGATGAGATTCAAGTCAACGTTACCACGAAAAAGACAAAGGATTTAAATCGAAGTTGAATCTCTCTATAAAATAAACTGAATTGGAAAGAACTTATTAATAAACATTTAAAGAAACTGTAATGGTAAAACACTACTCAATACGAAATTTTGCGAAATGAAATTAAAAGCAGACGAGGGTGATAAAACCTAGAAGGTTTGGCGCCGGTCGGGGTTTTCTAAAATCATTGAGACTCCGTAAGCTCTTACGAGGCCTGGTATTTTTCCCAAACATCAGCGGTAAGGTGAATGGCTCCTCCAAAATTCTAAAGGTAAATACTTGGAGAGGATTTTGTCCCGACACCGAAAGAAATTAAACAATAGGATGGCGAAAATTGAATAAGAAGGGACGCTAATTGATTTTGAGGCATTAAAATTAAGAGAATCGGATAAATAAAAAACTACATTTTTAAACTGCCCTCAACTTTTGTTTGCAAAAATGTAATGTATGGGACCTACGGATTGTAGAATTGTAACGAAGTATGTGTTTCTTTCTGGGCAGATGATTATGCCAGTTAATAACGAAAGATTCTGTTTTAATTTTTAACTGTTGAGGACTGTTTAAAAATGTCGAATTTTTATTTAAGGTATTCAATTCACAGGCTTATCTCGAACTTTATTTTTGTGTTTTAAGAGAATGGAGATTGGCAATGGGCTTTATGATTATGTGATGTATGGAGAGAGACTTGGAGTGTGATTGATATATATATATATATATATATATATATATATATATATAGAGAGAGAGAGAGAGAGAGAGAGAGAGAGAGAACCTGTGATAACTAAGAGCAGAATTTAAAGATTATTTCAATCTGGATGATCCATGACTGAAAGCTCTTGATCGTGGCAGCGGTAAAGATTAAACGAGCAATGTGCTCATGTTCCAACACGGAAGTTTAAATGAATCTGTTTGGACCGGTACCAGATCTGAGGACGAGCGGCGAGTTCCAGGCAAAGCAGAAGAAGACGGTAATTACTGTGTGATGCCTTGTACTGCCAATTCCAAATTTAATTTTAATATTCTGCTATGCGACGGTTCTTAAATACGTCACGAGAATAGATCTCATGGCTACAAATCGATAGTTTGTTAATAATTTAATTTTCGTAAATATATTATAAAAGCTTATCTATCGTAATATAAATCTGACTTCATGGAAATAATTTCGTTAATAAATTGTACTATGTCAATTAAAAAATGGAAAGTTAATTAATTTACAAATATATACAATATTCATTATTTGAAATAATTATAAGCCCAATTATTCATTTCAAAACTTTCCACGGATCCTTCTATAACTATACTGACATACGAAAATTCTGATAAGCATATATAATACACATTTTCATTCATGGTTAACTATTTTGGGAAGTCTCTTCAGCAATAGAAAATATATTTATTATCCAAAAATGTAACGTGAATTAAAGAACACCCTGTCTAGGATTTTTTTAAAGTAGTCAAGTCATTGAAACATCTTTGAGAATAATAATAATGAAAATTAATTTATGTATAATACAGTATATATAATACTGTACTGACACTAGAAGTAAGATAGCTTTTGTCAGATAAAAAAATGAAAGCTTTTATTAAACAGTAGTATGTAACAACCCTTTCACCATCAATACCTTTCTCCTTTCTGAACAAGGACAACTTCTCAGTAATAGTCTTCACATTTCAAAATCAAACAAATTTATTTCAAGAACATGTTCTCGGATATCCACCCGGGTCAAACAGTGATCATAGCGCGAAGTTTCGACGGGCTAAAGCACTGCCGTCATCTTCAAGCGAAGTGTCTGGATCGTCAATACTTTGAGCGCCCCTGGGTTGGCCAATAGGAACAGATCAAGAGAGCACCAGTCAGGTGGAATCCAGAACCGACCGATCAGAGTCAGCGACCGCCCGGCTGTGGCCCCCGAATTCGACGGTCCCGACACTTCGCTTGAAGATGACGGCAGTGCTTTCGTCCGTCGAAACGCCACGCTATGATCCCTGTTTGATCCGACAAATACAGAAAGAAAATCTTTGTTCAACATTTACAAATATATAAATCCCGCATAATCAACACAATGTTTATTTGCCCTGGCAACCCTTATTAACCTCTTTGGAACTCTACTCTTCTTCCTCCGACTTACAACGAAATACCCTACTTATTCCTATTATTTCTCCCCTATAGAACAAATAAAATAATTTCAAACGAACCGTAAAGTACAAGACGTTTCGTTCCAATCTGATGGTCTGTTCTTGGCATGGTATGGGCCTTTCGATTCTTGTGAAGCAACGTCTGAATGCCCAAGGGTATTTAAGTATTATCTCAGATCAAGTATATACTATTATGTTGATGGTGTACTCTATCAGGGATGGATACTTCCAGCAGGACAGTGCTCCTTATCATAAAGCTGAAGTTGTCCTCAGATTGTTGTCCTTGCTTTGTTGGCCTACAGAAACGCCAGATCTCAATCCAATTGAGAATTTGTAGGAAGAGATCGAACGGACCATCAGGCAGCCGGATCTAGTACCATCAAATCTTAAGGAATTGGAACGTGCAGTTCATCAGATTTGGTCTCGAATTCCTCCTACCACCTACCAACGTCTCATAGGACCCATGCCCAGAATATTACAAGAGCAAAATATGACCAAACGTTATATTGAGGCAGTGGTCATTATTATTTGACCACTCGGCGTATATATTTAGCTGATATAATTACCGCTTCGTTATTATATGCCAAATGCAATACATTTTCAGATAAGGTTTTCATAAATGAATACCATTTTACGAATGCTGTACGATTTAATTTTTACTCTGAAAACTGGCTTTACGAATTCTGGAACAGTAAAAGCCGCCGTCTGTTTTCCAATTAAAGTTTATCTCACCCTTGGTCGACTCGAGGTTACACAGTGTAGCCTAGCCAACATGTTTGCCAATTATGAATTATTTGAACTGAGTTGCGAGCTCCTCATGCGAGAGTCGCTGATGTTGGAGGGCTGAAGCAGCTCCCATAGAGGGACAGGCAATCAGCGACGGTAATTAATAGGGCGGGCCGATTCTAGGACGACGTGACAAGAGTCGCTGAGCCATGCTTCCGCGAAGTCCAAACTAATTGAACGCCGTGTTTGCCCGCCAGATAACGCCACTCTCGCAGCTACAGTACCGTAAATCAAACTGATAACAACCCCAATAGTATATTGTAATTCATATCAATTTCAAAATTTCGTTTTCAGAGATAAATCTATTAAAATGTTTCAACATCCTGTCCGATTGACTCCCTTTACCGAGAAACACAATATTTCCCGAAGAGCATCCTCATATGAAAACATTAATTGCTTTTCACTGTAATAATTGAGTGATTTACAAACTTATACAGTTTAATTTCCTGACTAAAGAAAATAAAAGAATTAATGAGGAAGAATGAAATACAAAACACTGACAACGGAAAACTGTATGGTCATCAAAACAATTATTTTATTTCTATTGGTTCACTGGTAAACGAAGGGAAAGGAAGAATAAATACAGGACGGAAATCTAAATATGGTATTACATCCCAGGGTCTTCTTAGAAATTATATAAGGAAAACTAGGAGCAATTACTGAAATATGATTCAAGTTTGTTTTACATATATATTTATAATGAAAATAATTTAATCATTTCATTAAAAAAGATTTATTAGAATTTTGAATAATCAAGGAAAGGAAGATTTGAAGGAAATTATTAATTACAAGCATGGATTAAATCAGAGTTAGCTCTTTCACTCCATCTGCAGTCACACGATGTATGCATTAAAAAATTGTGTTTTATTCCCTGTGCAATTTTTTCTGAAATACCGAACATTTTAATACGTATTAGAGACGGACTATCTGATAAATATCTTATTTCAATTAAGCATTCCCCTCTGCGGAGCGAGTGTTCACTGCATCGGAAGAAAAAACCGGTGGCTCTTTTGATTCACTCCGCTCCCGTGATTCAAAAAGCTACCTACTGTTTGAATCACTGACTCACCAAAAAAAAAAATTAGCGCGAGAAATAAAAATTCCGCTCAATGCAGCCAATAGAAATCCTGACTCCACTAATACTACATCATCGGAAAACCGTAGGGTTTTTATTTCTTCTTCTTGCAGTACGTTTTATTTTCCATATTACTTTTTAACTTTCTTCAACGCCTGTTCTACATATAAGTTAAACAGCATGGGCGACAGACTGCATCCTTTGCTAACTCATTTTTTGATTTCAGCTTTCTTTTCCTCGTCTTCAATTCTAATTACTGCAGACTGCCTTCTGTAGAGGTTATAGATAAGCCTTCTTTCTCGGTTTTTTTCCTGTCCACATTATTTCACACTAATCATACCAAAGAGATGGTTCAAGTATCTTTTTATAGATACAATTTACCTTTTTGTGTATTTTCCGCAATGAATGTGCTTATTTAAGGTATATTTGGCAGATAAAGATACTAAATCATCGCAGGGGTTTTTACGTCGTAAAGTAGGGGGCGTAAAAAGGTGAATTTTCAAGAACTTTACGCTCTTGCTTATATTTTAGCCTACTGTTGACAAAAAAGGCTACTGTAGAATTAAATACCGAGCACCCAACTAGTTCGAATATAATATGTGATCACTAGAAAGGGGTTTTGAATTAACAACTGCGTTATGTTTGAAGAAAATATCAACCATTACTGTGACAAATTTGACATAGATTAACCTCTAACTATGCACATAAATGTATTTGTAACTGTTTCGGAACATTTTTTTGTGTGTGTTTGTGATGATTTTCCCAGAACGGGAACGGGAAATTGTTTCATTTGCAAATATATTGGTTGTATCTATATTATCTTTGCTTACCGTTGTTGTTTTTGTCTTAATTGGAGTGTGACAGCTGTGCATGTTGAGTGTCGTGTGCAGCGGAAACGTGGGGTAAATAAAATTAACGCTGTTTATGCTGCGGAGTGTTTGTACTTTGTAAAGTGAACAGTTTCAAGCAATTCATAGACGATTTGTTTTGTATCTGTGACCATAATTACAAACTTTTTTCTTATATTACAGACAAAATTAACTGTTTATTATGATTGTGCCATGAAGCAGTCAAAACGATATGAGATTTCAGTGAACTGATAAATTCAACATGACGAGTAGGAGGCGTGGAACAACAGAACAGACAATAATTGTCAGTGCTTTCTGGTGGCTTAACTAGATAACACGAGGTTCCCTGCAGCTGACATCCCTTGACAACACGAAACCATGCAAATAAATTCCCCCACAAGCCTCGCTCCTATTTCAATTCGAGAGTTTGGTTCGTTACGGGCGACAGAGGACATTTATCCGGAGCTGACAAGCCTGGCTGATGTGAACTCGACCCTCGTGATTGAAAGGCAACAGGGTATAATTTAATCTGGCAAAATTCCACGTAACGTTTGCATGCTCACTGAAACAGCATAGAAATTTATTCATTGTTCCTTTAAATTATCTTATTGCATAAAATATTTTCACTTTATTCGTAGAGAATTATATAATGATTTTGATCCTATAAATTCTGAACACAGGAGTAAAAGTCACAAACGTGAAGAGTTTTGTTTTAACTGGAGTTATGATGGGAAGATGAGTCAGAGACAGCGGTGACGGGAATATAAATGAAAATTTGTGGGTTTTTAATAAGTTATTTGATGAGAACGAGATAAAGTACAGTTTCAGAATTTATTCATATTATAATTTAATATTTTGATTATTATTAATAGAATGATTTATTTATACTGTAGTGATATGCAATTTTTCGGCACGAAGTAAAGGGAGTCGACTTGAAGTAAATTCAAAGAAGTTACAAACATGCAGTTATATTTCGTTACAACCATGTCTTGTAATTTCCCAACTATCGGTGGTAGGTGGGGTGAATGCTCCTCTCAGATTCTCGAGGTGCGTAATTTTGATTGGTGATGGGCTTTCTGGAAATGGAGGCGAGAGACATTGTACATTATGATTCAACAGATTCAAGAGAGAGATGGAAGCAGAAAAACGAGGCTGAGTGCAGGACGGAGAGACTGTTTTTGATTTTTAACGTGGTCCTGACTTAGATGATCCAGGCTAGGATACTCTTGGCCTCGGCGTCGTTTAATGAGCAAGATGTTCATTTTCTAACCGGAAGTCCAGAGGAATCTTCACGAGATTCTACCTGAGTGACACCAGATGACCAGCGGCGATCTTAATATAACGCAGAAACCGCGTTTTTCAACTTTCTTTCAGTTCCTCTTACTGCTGAGTTAGAAATTATTATTTTTTTAATTCGGCTGATTTGAGAAGGCTTTGAATTAAAGCGACTATATGTTAATATCACGTTGCTCTAAATTTTAGTATTCAGGAATTAAATATAAAATTTGTTCTGAATGTAATTATTATTAATACATAAGAAGAATTAACGACCCATAAAATAGTAAATGTTTCTGCCATCCATTGCGGTCCTTGCCAATAAACTATTCTTGTAATGAGCGAAGGCTTTCCTGGTGAATTTTATTCTACCTGATGACGATGGCGGAGCTTGCCGTCGAAACGTTGTGGAAACAAACTTTTACCCGAGAATTGTATTTTAACTATTTTTGTAATAACTGTTAGTTTTGCTATATTGTTCAGACTAAGAGATCTCTGTCAATAAGGAACAAAAATCCAATTAAAATTTTCCTTTATATAAACACTCTTAGATTACTAAACATTATTTGGAACTAAATCATTCTTCTAATTTTGATAATAACATTGTTTTAGATAAGGATGTGTATTTTAAGAATTTAAGTAATGTAAATTACGAGCAACAAATTTACTGTAAATGTTAAACATGACACTTAAAAACTAAATAAATTATGTGATGGTTCCAAACATATTTTTCTGACTTTAAGTTTACAATAAATAAAAAAGCGACCAAAATAAGTCAGCACATAATTTTATTACTCAGCCGAGGGAGTCTAGGAGTGAAGGTTATGAATTGATAAATATTATGCCTGTTGTACTCTCAAAAGGGAGACGTAACGTCGTATTGATATTAATTAAATAGAATAAAATTATGTGCTGACTTATTGGCCGTCTTTTTATTTATTTAGATGATGGTTTGTTAAATTTTCATAGTTATTTTCATCTTTTTGTTATGCTCTTTGTGTTTATATTTTTAGTCGATTTAGATTATTGACAAGGACCACAAGTTTTCAAAATTTTGTATGTACCTGTTATAAGGGTCGCCAATTCTTTGTATGAATTTGATATTCACAGAAGATAATGGTTCCTATAATTATTCTTAATCCTAAAAAACCGGCTCCAAATGGATAATTTGTACATTAAATTTTTTTTAATATTCAATTCTAAAGTCTAAACATATTTTATTCACACAATTCACAGGCCTTGAATTTACTCCGTTTATTATACATACGTAAATAAACTCTATTCTCACACGTAAAAGCGTTATTCTGTGTTGACGTAGAGTTAGATAATTATGACGTTAAAGTAAACTGACGAGATAAGCATCCACGTCACACTTACCTGGAATAAATCGAACCACAGATAACAGTTCTGAGAAAATATACGCGCACCAAGTGAGCAAAAATTATGCACTAAATGTAGGAATAATATATTACGATGACGGTAATGATCCTCCAGTTCAAGTATAGTCATTTATATTTGTTACCAGTTTCATAGTTACAAAGTGAAATATTTACTGTTCGGTTTCTGTCGTTGTAAGTGAATCTGCGGAGAGGAAATGTCCTGATGACTTGAGGATTTATTGTGGTTGCTCATTGGTGACGTAGTGAAGACGGCTTTCCTTAATCAAATCTGATCACAAGGCCAGAAGATTAGATAAGTATTGATATGGAGGCCAAACCTCCGTCTCTGGAGAAACAAAAGATACCTTCCAGAATACGCGTCAGTTTCGCATTGTTTCTTCAGAAAGAAATTTTGTGCTATTTAAATTAACTTTTTGAAACAAAGCACACTGTAGCATGGCTGAAACATATCGAGAAAGTTCATTTCGGCCATGGAAGTTGTTTAAGGCAGACTACATTAGGCTCAATGTACTCAGCTTAATAATTTGGTTATACATTTTGAAATTTGGGAGGTGTTTGAAATTTATTTTGTTCTACTGTTTCTAATATTCATAATTATGTTTGGATACGTATTCATTACGGTTCAAAATATTCTCTACTTTTTGACGTATCTAGAAGTGACAAAACTTTTACAGCGTAGTTAATTCTCTTTGGTTTGAAGGAATATGAAGATTTCTTTGTCTCTGGTAGTTATTATGTAAATAATTCCAAACAAAAATACTGGAGTCTCAAATAAACTTTTAATTAAAATTAGATACGAAATTAACAAAATAGGGGTGAGCAACCCCTTAATTTATAGTGGGCCGTATAAATACATGTATTGTGGGTCACCGTCCAAAACAAAAACAGTTAGTAATAGAAGTGTAAAAACACACAGTGTTAGTATTACATATAATAAAATAATAGTGTTACAACTGTAACTAATGCGGAACTTGGGAATTGCCTTTCTTTTGCAAGAAGTTAATATTTGGGGAAAGTGATGTTGCTACGCGTAAGACTCGATAATTATCATCAAGTACTGGCGAAGAGGGACTTCATTTTGCTTATAAAATTATTTATACTTGGCCATTTAACTTTGGAAACATGTCGTCGGCGCGACATTAAAATGCTGGAGAGAAATTTAGTGACTGGCAGGACTAATCTTTGACGAGCGCCGGATGTGGCCCGCGGGCCGGGGGTTGCCCTCCGTTGCTCTACAACTTCCTTCTCACCTGACTTCTGCAAGTGTTTGTATGGTTTTTAAATAATAATAAATGGTAAAGATATTAATATTGCAGCACGCTGTACCAAGAGTGGCTGTGTTACTATACTAATTAATTAAAATATTTGTATATACTGTCTGATATAAATAAAAGAAACACATTCAATACAAACGCAAATAAAAACAAATACAAGAGATTTAAAAACCAACTTAATCAATTTCCCAGTTTACAGTAAAATGTCTCGACTTCAGAATTAGGTCTCTTTTGCCTCCTTAAATGTAGTGAAATAACTTAAAGAATTGCCTTTTAGATATACTCAAGCAACTTATACGCGAAAACAGAATTTGAAATGAACTTTTGTAGAGTAATGGCGCTGTTTGGCTGTTTTCCAGTCTGGCGGTAATCTAACGTTTCTCGGAAGCAATGCAGGAAGCGCCAATAATTGAACTCGGGGACTCGAGTGGAAATATCAGAGTAGATATTGCCAAGGAATTCCCAGGAATTAGTATAATTCCAAATAATCCACAGTACAAACAACGCAAAAGTTGGTGAACAGCCGTAAAATATGGAATTTTAATAAGCATTAAAATATTACAAAATGAAGTTTAATATTCAACACCTGAAAGGGTGAAATGATGATTTAATGGTCATAAATATTAAAAATGACGTCTTTGAAGCAGTTATGTACGGTGAAATAAACTCGTAAGCTCCTACGGAAAATTAAACCATGTTTTCAAGAATAAGAAAAGCGATTTTTTTATAAGAGAATTATTTCATAAGCGCGGAGTCCATTTTCCTTCACGGCCAGTGACGTCACAGGCTACACGCCGACGTCACAATGGGTAAATGTACTGTAGTGTATAAATTACAACGCAAGGGTTGTTTCCCAGTCTCGGAAGCTTTTAAAAACCAGGAATGAAGAACTAATTGCTTCTGGATGTCTTGCTCTTGAAGACAGAACATCTTAGTAATGCTTATGATATTATTTTATGATATAATTGTTTTTCTCCCTCTTATTTAATTTAGTTAATTATATCTTAGTATTGAGCGTTCTCTTTTATGTTTAAACATTGATATAGGTTCCCTGTTTCATATTCAAGTCATGTTAGAAAAATATTTGACCTTCTCACGTTCTTTACTCGACTAATATATTGTACCTGGCGAAAGAAATATTAGGGAACGATTAGTTAAATTCAGTTATGGTCTTTTAAATGAGGAGAGTGCGATGTTGTTTAGCATTTTTCTCGCATATCTGTAAGCCTCCAAGGCATTAAAATTTATTGTCCAATTATCGAGCAAAGTAAACAGACACTAAATATCACAAATTGTCACGCATCCGTTGGAATTATTTAAAGAGAATGTGGTCCTAACTATGAGGCTTATGTGAATTATAAACATCATACGTATTATAAATTGGCGCCCAACGTTGGCCTGCAGCAATATTACAATATTTTACTTATTTTTCTTTTATGGAAAATCGTAAATATGAACGTATTTTCAAGTGTACTGAATATTGATTTTATGAAACAAAGTTTAGATTCTCTCCAGTGTTCATTTAATATTTTGTGTTGTTGTTGTGTTTATTCCTAATACTGGGCTGATGCAACCCTCCATTCTAACTTCCATTACGCAAGCCTTTTCAAACTTGCATAACTATCACATTTCACTTCTTTCCAAACCGCTTAACGTATTCAATCTTTGGGCTCCCTCTTCTGTTCTTACCCGCTAATTTTACAAGACACTCATGTCATAAAACATGGCCTATTAATCTATTCCTTCTCTTGGTTAAAGTCGTCCACCTATTCTGCTTAGAACTGCCTCGTTAGTGATTCTATCCACCCATCTGATTTTCAGCATTCTCCTCTAGCACCACCTTTCAAGGGCTTCTATTCTTTTCCTTTCCGCAACTCCTATCACCCACGTATCGCATCCATATAAAGCCACGTTCGATATGAACATTTTTAGCAACGATTTCCTAATATTCACACATATTATACGTGATTAAATTCCTCTTCCTTGCCTGTATTATCCCATTCTTTATGTCTACTATACTTCTACCATCCCTAGTTATTATGCTGCCCAAGTAGCATAATTCCTTAACTTCCGCCAAAATATCACTTTCCAATCTAACGCTCTTTGTTATTCCACTGTTTCCCATACTAGGCTGTTTTAGTTTTATTAGTCCTCAAATTGAATTATTTCTCCAGGACCACGTTCATGACATTTATTATCGTCTCCAAGTCTTCTTCTGACTCCCCTGATACTAAAACATCATGGGCAAAGTGTGGGGTTTTTATTTCTTCTCCTTGCACTATGATTCCTTTTCCATATTACGTTCTAACTATCTTCATTGCCTGTTCTATATATGAGTTAAAGAGCGTGGGCGACAGACTGCATTCTTGTCTTTCTCCTTTCTTTTCTTACCCTTCAATTCTAATTGCCGCTGACTGCCATTTATAGAATTTATAGATAAGTCATCATTATCGATGTTTAATTCCTGTCTTCTTCAAAATTTTTAATAGTGTGTTCCAGTTCACATTATCAAAGGCTTTTTGTAAATCTACAAAGACCATGAACATAGGCCTGTTTTTTCTTGTCCTGTTAAACGCAACGTTAATATTGCTTCTCTTGTCGTTACATTCTTCATAAAACAAAACTGATCTCCTAACTCAATTCATCCTGATATCTACTATTTTCGTTAATACTCGTTTAATAAAGGAACTTTACTTCAGACTTAATTTTAATTCACATTTTTGGAGCATATGTAAGAGTTGAAACTTATGAAGATTCGAGTTCATTCACAATTCACATTCCACGTATTTCATGGTAAAGATTTTGAAAAACGCTCATTACGTTCCATGGAATATATTTTTCATTGTTCCGACATCTCTGAAAGCGACCAATGTTGAGCCTTGGAGAAGAGGATGCACGGCCGACATCGAAGGTCAGTGTCACGAGAGGGGTTATTTTATTTTATTTATTCGTTTAAATAGTGTAACCGCTTTCGCATGGTTAACCATGTATCCTGCTTGTTCCTAGAAAGCTCATTGTTTGGAAGACAACTGCCGCATGTTGCAATTTCGACGAAGTAGCGTGTCTAAGCTGGTCCCAGGAACACAATCAGGACTTCCTTCCACAACTTTCGCCAACCATGTTTCCACATAAAAAACATTACCAGAAGTGACGAAACGATCCACACGTCCGCTGTTCACTGAAATACTCAACCTCAAGGGTGTTGGGGTGAGCTTCAATGAGACACTAAAATACTGTTACACCAAATGCAGCCTTCACCTGAGAAATCTTACTCATAAAGCGAGTGAGGAGAAACATGTTGTTGTTGTTGTTGTGGTATTCAGTCGTAAGACTGGTCTGATGCAACCCTCCATGCCTTTTCTTTCACTTCGTACATCCTCCCTAATCTGCTTAGCGAATTCCATCCTTAACTTCCCTCTTCTGTTCTTCCCCCAAACACTTCCATCTAATGCTAATTTAACAAGACCGTCATGTCTCAAAACATGGCCCCTTCTCTTGGTCAACGTCCTTCATATTGTACGCTCTTCCCCTACCCTGTATATAACTTCCTCCTTAGTGATTCTATCCACCGATCTGATTTTCAGCATTCTCCTATAGCACCACATTTCAAATGCGTCTATAATTTTCCTTTCTGCAACTCTTACCGTCCACGTTTCGCACCCATATAACAAGACACTCCATACGAACTCCATACACACTTATTACAACCGTAAGTAAATTTCTCTTTTTTTTTCTAAAGCCTTCCTTGCCTCTGCTATCCTACTTCTACCATCCCTAGTTATTACGCTTCCCAAGTAGCAGAATTCCTTAACTTCATCGAAAATATCCATTCCCAATCTAACATCATGTTCTGTCCCACTGTTTCCCATACTACACTCCGTTACCTTTGTTTTCCCTCTATTAATCCTCAAGTGTTCTTACCCCTTCCTTAATTTCTGCTTTCTTTTGTTTATCTTCAATTCTAACTACTGTAGACTGGCTTCTGTATAGGTTATGGATGCATCTTGTTGCTCGATATTTCATTCCTGTCCTCTTCAAAATACTTAGTAACGTGTGTCAGTATACATTACATAGGCTTTTCAAAATCTATAAATGACATTGAATATGGGCCAGTTTTTACTGATACTGTCTTCTAAAATTTTACGCAGTCAATATTGCTTCTCTTGTCGCTACATTCTTTCTAGAACCAAACTGATCTTCTCCTAAGCCAAATTCTATTTGTCATTCCATTATCCTAATACATTTTTTCGTTAATATTTGGCACACATGAGATACTAAAATAATTTTCTCCTTCCATATGGGTATAATTATTTTGTTACCAAAGTCTTCCGGTAGTCTTGCTGTGTCGCAAACTATCCCTAAGTGCTATGATATTGCTTCTTTACTCGATGACCTTATCAACTCCGCTGGAATGTTATCAATTCCTGGCGCTTTATAATTAACTCCGCCCATAAAATTGCCCCCCCACCCAAGTCTTAATCCTACAGCTCCTCTTCTTCTTCTTCTATTACTGACTGATCTAGATTTCCAACTTGGTACAGCTTTTCTAGATATTCCTTTTATCTTCTGCCTTTTCTTGTTTATTCAGAACTGTCTTATCATCGGCCCTCCTGATGTTCTAGCCAACATTTTTTCACTCTCCTAAACATATTACTGATAAAATTATAACTTTCGAAGACTAATCACATGATTTGGCAAACTAGGACATTTTCTACGGCTAGGTGAAAACAATGGTGCGAAATGTAGATTTGCTTTCGAAACTTGCGCAGTGAAGTTCCAAACAGCAGAATTCAGGTAATGCTACCTAAAAATTCTATAAATCCTCGACTTAAATCCCCCCCTTTCAAAACTGCGATGTGCTTTCAGAATAAACACAACCAGAAAAATTGAGCTTTTTAAAAAATAATGGTATGCTTCTTTGAGTGAGACCGCTGCAGCTTGTGGCGTATTCATGTGCGCGTTATCAGTTCTGGAACAGGGGGGGGGGGAGAGGGGATGAAGCATGGTTGTGTTCCAGGAAGAGTCGTTTTAATCCCTCAGGTTATTGACAAGTAGGAGCACGGTACTTACAAGTTTTTCCGGGAACCTCCGTGTTTATGGCGTAGCCCATTGGCCCTCAATAACATCGTTTCAATAATTCATTCGTGAGAAGTTTGTTTTAAAAAAATATCTCGTTATAAGCAGATAAACAACGCTGTTGCGTTATACAAGAATAAAAATAGCCGTTTATAAGGATTCGATTATTCCTATGATAATATATCCGAATCTGGAGTGTCCATTTATTCTTTTTTTACAACAGTGGAGATAGTTTTAGGTAATTAGAAAGATCATAGCGCGTTTATTCTATCGATTAGGTTTGTTATTCAGGAAAAGTTAAGGAATATATTTACGCATATTCCTTATGATAATAAAAATAGAACACTATTGCCATTCTCCTAGGATCAAACGTAAAGTGAAATTTATTCGTTGACACATGGCGTTAAGGAAAATTAATATATTAACCGATATGCTAGACAAATTATTTTAATTAGTTATATCAAATGATCATGTTACCATTAAACAAAATCATACATAAAACAAATTTTATGGACTCATTAAAAATATTTTCAATGTAAATTATCGATGACTAATCATATGTTGGCAATTGTGCTTGGTGAGCAGATGAGCATGAACTTCTGGAACCAGTCTTGAATCGCGTACAAATTCATGAAGAAAGTTAGAAATTTTATATACATGAGGGTATGTACAATATTTTTCAACGTAAAGTCATTCAAAAAACCAAATAATGTCATAATTTTAAACAAATTCCAGGTAAAAACTTTATGTAATGTTTCAAAAAATTAAATTTTATTTTTGTAGATGACTATGACACTGTCGAAAGTTCTTTCTCAATAAATTTTGAAATCAAAATTAAATTATAGTTTTGGTTATTTTAGCGAATGATTAAAATAAGAAAAAAATATTACTATACTAAATAAAATTAAGTCTTAACAAAATTTAATAAATTCCTTGAACAAAACATAATTACACTGTGATTCTACATTGCAGCTGCTATCGATAATTAGTTAAATTGGTTTAAATTATTAAAAGACCAAATTTTGTGTCTGAAATAGTTTGTAAACGTGCATCGTTTCGAAATCTGGCTCAGTCGCCGTCATCAGAACTGATGTCGCAGAACACTTTCCGAGAAAGCCTTAATTCTCTGCCATTAACAGAGTGTCTGCAATTAAAATTAGTCAAATCCTGAGCAATGATTCACGCGTATAAGAGGATCTGCAGCTCATTCGCAGAAGTGGGATTTTCTCGGAGACAGTAAACCAGATTAAAAGGCAAGCAGCTTTCTTCTTTTGCTTTCACGTTGTACTATAATGGCGAGAGACGTCGTTATAGTTTTATTGCAAATGAGCTCCGTTATTTATAGCGACGTGGGAGAAGGCCGAGCCATTTTTCTCGCCTCATGACGATGTCACGACTCGTGTAAAGTTCTAACAATCTATAAATCTGAGCCAGTTTTACCATAGGGAGATTCTGTGCTTCCCTACCTCTTTAACTCCGTTAAAAGCCGTACTCTGTGTGATATCCAATTACGGAATTCAATTCCTGCGGATTAAACTCCAATTTAACTTTCGCTGTACTTTGATGGCGTCGGAGAAGTGAATTTCTCAGAATACAAACTTCATTCCCAGTTTAATTCATTCATAAACACATACACACACAATTATATATATATATATATATAAAATTCACGAGACACTTATCCACTGTTCATGGATTTGTGAGGGATGCTGCAAAAAGACCTGTAATGAACCAATATATCATTTGATTTATTTTTCATAATTTATGAAATTATTTGGATCAATATTTTTTTTAGTTACTGATCTTACCTTCTAAAATTCAGACTGATTATAGTTCGAGTAGACAGCATTTTTATGTTAGGGTGAGTGAGGAGATAACTGAGGGCTTCTGTAATTGCTATTAAAGAGCAAATGCAAATCTTCGGGATACTGTGTGAAACAATTTCTTGAATGGAATAACTTTTTTAAGTCGCAGTTGAAA
The DNA here is from genome assembly GCA_034510155.1 of Eucriotettix oculatus. Lineage (NCBI taxonomy): Eukaryota > Metazoa > Arthropoda > Insecta > Orthoptera > Tetrigidae > Eucriotettix > Eucriotettix oculatus. The sequence continues at coordinate 85,477,875 of CM067378.1, read as the reverse complement.
GGAGGATTTTGGAAATGCTACGTAAAGGAACATGACTGTGGAGTGTTGTGGATCTAATCCACGAGACACTTATCCGTTGTTCATTGAGGGATGCTGCTAAAAAAATCTGTTTTCAAACTAAAACTCATAGTGATGATGTAACTTAGTGTGAATTCAAATTTTATGAATAGTTTGGAGACGTTTTTCGTGTATGACGGAAATTCGAGAATCTTCCTGGTTCCGGCTGCTGGAAACGCGCCCCTGCCTTACAGCTGAAGGAGGCAAATTATCCCAGATTCCTCACTTGAAAACAACAAATAAGACCGGGATTCTATGATGCAGTATTCCGGGCAGTATATACATAACGGGACTATACATAAATATAAGTTAATAGTTTATCTGACATTTAAAGAAATAATTAAATGAATTATAACACCCTCTTTGCCAATTTTTATTTTATTTAAATGAAGAAGCTCATAAACAGCTAAATTTTTATACCTGAAGAAGTCTCAAATGAGAGATGAATCGTAGTATATTTCATTGTTTAAATAATAACTGACAAGAACGCTCTTATAATTCATTTAATTACATCCCGGATGAAGCCTGCACATTTCTTCAAGAATATGTAGTATCGTTAGTTATGATTTTTATTTAATTCAAGCAGGTTACCCTTCAAAATCCTTGACGATTGTTTCCTGAAATTAAAACCAAGATTAGTTACTACAATATATCCTCCAACGATTGTTATATCCTTTTTCTTGCAAATTATTTCTGTTGGAACAGCTCAAGTTAGTGAAATGAAGATGTTTTCCTATGCTTTTTAATGTTTGTAATAAAGTAGCAAGAATTTTCTTAAAACGTTATGGTACGTTAAGTAATAAAAGACGTCTTTAATAGTTTTGTATTCAGAATAATGATTGCGCATTGTTTTTACATGCAGGCTAAACTTGTGGAGAAATTTACTGGATACTGACATCGTTTTACATACATATTTCAATGTAATAAATACTGTTGAATAGAATTGAACGTCTAATCAGCATAACATTTTAAAGGCTGAGAAAATTCTATTAAACTTAATGGCTAGTTTTCTCGTTGTATGCTAAGGAAAATATTTAAATCGAGGGAATAAATTGCAGATAATTTAAATTGAGGGATTTCTGTAAATGGGAAACCCGCATCGCGGTTTACATTTAGTTGATCGCTGTGGCGTGCACCTAATCCCCTGGCCCAAGCTTCCAGTTCAATGGGATTACTACCACAAATGGGGATTAGTCAGTGAATTATAGACCTCCATTTAGTTCAGAGCGCAATGATAATATAAATTATTTGTATGAAGGTATTGACGACGGTAAATGCAGGTATACAGAGAAGTAATCAACGTCATGCAGACTAAAGGACACTAAATATATCTCCGACTTGATCAACCGTTCTTGTTTTCTAGGGAAATAAGGACTATAGATAGCCAACCTCCTGTGGGCTAGTGACTAGCGTCGCTGCCTCGCAATCCAGAGATCCTAAGCTACTGTCTATGTCTTTAAAAAGAAAAGAGAATAATGTTAACGGAAAGTCCAAATTCTCTGTTCCCCTTGAACATTAAATCACATAATTTGAAAATATGAGACATAAACATTGTATATATAATGATTTTTCCTTATTTTTCTGAAATTCACCAGTTGTCTGTTTTCTGTGATTATGGATTTTCAGTAAGTTATTGTCATTCTACTTCTACAGTTGCAACTTCTCCTTATTGGAGGCATAATAACTGTCTTCAAATGCTACTAATGCAAAGGCAATTCAATTATCCGTAGCTAGTAATTAAAATCAATTTTGACTTCGTTAAGAGTTCCAAAAAACGTAATATATTATGATTGTAAGGTAGAAACCAGAGCCAGGAGTTCTTCAGTTTATCTCAACCAACCTGGCCGACGCTTTAGCGATTTATTCATATAGACGTGAGGGGTTTTGTTTTCGTGGGCATTTAACACGACTAATTGTTAATCAGCCTCTTTGTCAGTTTTTTTATAATTTAAATATTAAAAATTACAACGTTTCGTCTCTCATTTGAGACAATGCGGAACAGGGCTTTTACGGAAAACAGGTATCAGTCTCATAAATTAATGCCATCCGTCCCTAATTCAAGAAGAATTAACTTCTGTCAAGCTACGCGTAGCTGATTGGAAACAGCTACTGCACGTAACTAATACAAAAATTGTGAAAAAATTCGTTCACATCTGCAGCTAATTTTTCCAAATTTTTTGCAATTGTCTGAGTACTTACCAACATGTGCTATTAGAAATTGCAGCAGATTGGCTATTAGAGATGAGAGGAGGAAAATTATGGGCCATAGGTGAAATTGACGGAAGTTCGGGGCAGAGACATTAAATTGCGGGCCCCTGGCGAGAACTGGGTGAAATTTAGGTAGAGGTTTCCACTATTTCGGCCAAGGCGTAATCTGAGCAGTCAGATTATCCTGATGCAGTCAACGAGAATCGTCTTATCCTGTGCCTTCAAATCGTCAACCCGAAGCAGACCGCCTCCAGAGTATACAGCTGCAGTTTCCTTTCGGTATCGTTGAAATTTAAGTTCACATTGCCAAACCTATTTCTAATCGAAACTTAGCTTCTTTTGGTTCACCCCACAGGTTTCCTTGACTTAAAAGATTTTCAGTAAGTGAAATTATTGCTCTTCCGTTTTCATGTAAACTCATTCTGTTTTCTGTTGGGTTTTAAGAGTTTCATTGATAAAATTTTATTCTTGTTAAAATTGATGTCTACTTTGATTTTAAATTAATTTCTATAACTGTTGTTTACTTATATATTTTCAATCATTAAATATAATAATTAATAATAAGTAATAAAATAAATTCCATCTCATAATCGTTTTACAATAACAATAAAGCAATGACCGACATATGATGGTATTCTTCAATATATTTTTAATCAATTGTTGTATCTTCAACTATGAAACGTTACACTATAGGCCAGTATACTTGATTGGAATACTTACCTTAATATTTCCAATTTCAGTTATGGCTTAGTAATAAAAAAGAATTCATTACGAAATTACAAAAGTTATTAGTTTTCTTTTAATAATATCAATTGTCGGACAAAATTAATTAATTTTTCAAAAGGACATTTCTTCCCTTGCTGGTGAACTTTATCCCTGGGTCCGCCACTGATCCCATTCAGATTCAACGCTTGTTTGGATTTTTAGACCTATGTGTCGTTTAATGATAGGCTCTGTAGGACGACACTTTTATTAACATATTCGATGGATGAATTTTATTTTTACTATTATTATATAACCTTTGTAAATTTATGAGGTTATTTTTCATCACTGATGGAAATACCGCGAGGCTTGTTTTTGGTTGCGTACTATATGTGTTATTGGTATTTCTCCTTAAACGACCGCTTTAAATTTAGCATTCCTCGAAGTGCTAAAGGGCTTCATATAATTGATGATTCATTTATGACTCACTTGAAGCAACAGGTTGCGGTGATGGCGGGTTTGGGGTGGTCGATTTTAACCCTCCGGGAATCGTCCAATAATGTAGTACGTGGAAACAGGCTCGTGACCTGCCTGTTACTAACTCTGGTGCAGCCAAATTACCCTCCATGTAATTTTAATATCGTGGAAATCAGCAGGTTCTGCGGCAACAATTATTAGCGTAGCGTCGACCAATCGGAAGCCCGCTCTCAGCGAATACCAATGAAAACTCTCAATTCACTGAACTCGTAGTACCTTCATTAAATTATAAATACTACCGACGTAATTAAACAAAGCGCAACAACCGTCCTCCACAATGTCGTGCTAAAAATACGTATAAATGCCTGGTCTAGCTATCGACGTGACAGAGACTTACTAAACTCGTCTTCTTTCATATCACCAATAATGGAATGTATTCGCATTATACCTGATTATTATTTAAATGTTCTAATACAATTTAAAAGAAAATTTGTACTTGATAATATATAAATAAACATTTCACTTCCTGGTGAATATCTCACGTTTATTACAGCGTTTCCAAAACTTAATACACATGTCAATTACACAGATAGCCATTCTCCAGAGAGATTACTCCCCATTTCTACTCTCTTTGCTCCCAGAGATACACACCAACAACGCCCTTATACGGCCAATCAAGACTGTGGCCCTGAATGATGAACCAGAGAGACTGACAGTCTTCAGTTGCCTGCCGTAAGTCAGCGGGAGCAGTTGTCCATTTAATATGGTAATAATGTAAAAATTAACGTCAGTGGATACTACCTTAAATAAATTGACAAACCTTATCAAATAAAGAGAACTAATAAACTACTTAGAATTATGTCAAGTTGTAGTGATCATAACATAAGAAAATTAGTTTATTATGCATATTTACACTCTATAATGACATATGGAATAATATTCTGGGGCAATGCATCAGGGAAAGATAAAATATTTACACTTCAAAAAAAGGCTGTTAGAATATTATGTCAGGTCTCACCAAAAACATCTTGTAGGGGACTTTTCAAGAAAACTGGAATACTGACACTCACTTGCCAGCATATTCAATCACTCATGTTATTTGTTATTAATAACAGTAACCTCTTCACACTAAACTCAGAAATACATGACTTTGATACCAGAAGTAAAAACAATTTACACAAGGAAGGGAAGTCTCTAACCGTAATACAAAAGGGTGTACATTACAATGCTATTAGCATATTTAATAAAATTCCCACCTCCATTAAACAAAAATAAATCCAAACAAGTTCAAATATGAACTAAGTTCTTACTAAGCCACTCCTTCTACTCTGTTGAAGAATTTATGAAACTGAATGTATCATAGGGTAGATATTTATAATTATGAAAGATAATTATGTAAGAACATTATTAGAACCCTCATTTTTTAGTAAAGGATGTAAAAATATTTATCAATTTTATATATAAGTTACAAATTGTATGTCTTCTGTATAGAACTTAAGAAAATCTTACTATAAGTTAAAAATTAATGAATAGTTACAGTATATTCTAATATTAATAATGCAACCTATGTAAAATCTCTGACTCGTTCCACATACTTGAAGCTTGTGCTTCTCTATAGGATTCATGGAATATGATTTAATACTTATACTTATACTTTAGATATGTCGATGTTTCGAAGTTGACTTTGCGTCTTATTCTAAATGGCTCTTATAAAGTAAACTGACAAAATTTGAAACAATCGAAAAAAAAGAAGATAAAATGCCTATAATGTCGTGTCTATTATTATAATAATGGCAATTGTCACTAAAAACAGCGAAGCGTTGACGTTGTGAGAATGAATCTTATTTCGTAACAACCTCGGATTCAAGTATTACTCGAAATGGTTGAAGTGCATCTGTTCATAAAAAAAAGGATAGTAGAATAAAATAAAGGGTCCATATTGAAAAGAGTCAAATTGGTGTAATATGATTCTGCATTTATTTGGAGAGATCAGTTAATGGGATGAAAGTTGATTTGTGTAATAAGTAGGTTGATAGGTGTTCTAAGTTGTTACTTCGCCTATTGTATGTCTTAGTTTGGATCAAAATCCCAGCGAAATACTTAATATAAGGGCAGGAATAAGCAATAAGCAGGCAATTATTAACATTTATTATGAGTATTTTAACTATTCAATATGAAATATGAATAAGTTTCTACAACATAAAATTACTGCCACTAAAATTATAACTGAACGCCTTTTCAAAAATACTCTGGTCATGAGAATTTTCTCGCTTTATTGTAACTGACATTCATTTTGCCCATCGGATATTATTGTACCGCTTACCCTACATTTCTTTTAAATTCCAAGTTCTGCAGCAATATAAATTCAAATAATTTCGGCTCAACCACACGTGCCTTTTCCGTGAATGCAGAGTAAATTGACGACAATGAATGCGGAGCACGTGACGTAGAATGTGTTGGATATTTTTCACTTTCAGAACTATTTGTCCGAATCTCTTTATTTGTGGGATCCTTTTTTCGATGAGACTGAAAAATAATTATATAAAATTTTGCAGCTATTGAGAAAGCTTCTTCTTCTGGGCCTCTATAGGGTCATTTACCTTTCAGCAACGGCAAACCGGGGTAGCAGGTAGAAATTCTTTGTTCTTGCCTCACCACTTTGGAGCCGGAGCCAAGATTGACATACGGCATCAAAATATCAAGATATCCGTGATTCACGGTGCCAGTGAACCATTCACACTCAATAATACTGGCAGTTTCTGCTAATACTCACCGTCAGATTGGCCGTACAAGGGCCCATTTATTCTTATTACGCGAATACACAAGTTCCACGGACATCTTGAAAAGTGCCGTTGCAAAAGTTGTACAGTATTTTGGAAAGTCATACGTCACATTTCAGCATCACGTTCTCCCTTATTATAATTTATTTTCACTGTTTTTCTAATGATCATCATTCGTAATGCTTTCGTTCAGTTATTGTATCGCAGAATTTTCTTCAACGATTTCCGAAACCCGTGAAAACCCCTGAATCAAGACGGCCTCTGACTTCCCCATTATGAGTTCCACGCCTTACTACACCAGTGATTTCTCGGTAAGAGTTGACAAGTTAAGACACAAAAAACAATTATTTTCCATTACAACTCTATACACGGAATAGACAAGTTAAGAATCAAGCCGAAAAAAAAAACAATACAGCGAACCAACCAGTGTTTTAATTTAATACATTTACGACGTTTCGTCAATATTTGTGGTTTTCAGTGCGTACATTTTAAATCGATATCAAATATCTAAGAGTGGATAATTTTGCGTCCTGCGATGGTTACGACCTGATGAGATCTACAAATATGGACGAAACGTCGCAGCAGATGTCATATCTTCATTTGAAACAAAATAAAATTGATTATGAGCGGTCCAACTCGTCGCTTTTGTATGCGACAGAGTGAGCGAGGTAACACTTTTGCATTTATTTTAAGTACCCAAAATATTGTTACTTAAATAAAACACTCATTAAATTTACAAATTATTTCGTGCTAAAAAAACCAAACAGAACTTATTCTTAGAAATGAAATTATCCGCAAAAGATCTCAAAGTTTGAACGTGTGAGTGTGTATGTATGTTCCGCATATAAATCTAACGTGACACTATTTGTGTCGGTCCTATCATGATGACATTTAGAACATGATACATAATGCCCTTATGTAGCCTGCGTGCGGCGGCCGCGACGACGACGTTCGTGAGAAAGAAAAAGTATAACTTTAGCCCGGCACCCAGATAGTATATGTGTGTGTGTGTCTGTGAGTAATTGTTTACTGACAAATTGGGTCAATTGTTTGTTTATTTATACTTAATTGTGAGATACATATTTATAGACAAAATATAAACTTAATCATTAGTATACAAATGAGAAAAGAAATTTCATTAAAATTAAAAGATATAGAGGAATTTTCTGAGACTTTTCAGTCTGAACTGTTGTTAAGAAAAAACAATTGTGTAAGTCGTCGATAGGGATTATATCGTTTCTTATCAATTCGTCACAGGTCACAGGAACGTTCGGTTTACAGAACTATGTTCTTCTGTTGTGTTATATCCGCTAAAATATAGCATAGCTACATACAATTTTCAGTTTACACGACTGTAAACAGCTGCGTGTTTACAGCCCAACCACAACAAACTGAAAGCTATGTGTCGCTGAGTTATATTTTAAAGATTATAATACAGCAGAAATATAAATTTGCTATGTGACGAAATTTTGGAAAAAAAGATAAATATACCTTATGAATCGGTTTCATTTCATTTATTAAAACTTCAATACAGGGTTGAGAAACGTTATATAAAAATTCTAAAATTAAATTTATAATAGAGGCAATTTATAAATCAGTAACATAAATGCGAACGTTTGGGAATAATTAGACTATTCAACAAATAATTGAGAGAGTGTAATATAAAAGTGGAAAATACAGGGATATTCAAAAAGAAGGAGTGGGTTTCAAATATTTATTTCTTCAGAAGAACAAAAGATAGAAACAATATTTTAACGTTTCTGGGAAGAGAAAAGTTTAAAATTTGAACAGTTGAGAACTGTTTGTTAAGTGTAGAAATCGACATCTTCATTCGATGTGCATGGACATCCCGTGTTTATTTTTTCAGATATAACCCATCTTCTACGAATTTACACTTAAACTGGCGGTGAAATGCTCTTTGCACTTCAACATAAGACTCTAATCTTGCTAATTGCAGCACACAAAATGATTTTTCCTGTAGGATCGCCGCCATTTTCTACAGACAAGCAACAGAGCCACTGCGGCCTTGACTGGAACATCTAACCTTACTGTTCAAATTTTGGACTTTTCTCCGTCCAGGAACGTTGATTTGGAAATTTCACAGCTATGCAAAACAATTCAAGGTTTAATTTATAATTCAATAGTAATATAAATATGTTCTACATACAGTTTGAAGAAGAGTTATTAAACCTAGAAGCAGAAACTGTATCTGACTACTTTCAAAATCAGATTAAAGGAAGTTTTGAGTGTCGCTAATATTTTATTCATGCAGTTTAAATATGATATACATCCTAGGGTCAGAAATTATAATATAATTGTACTCATACATCAGACCGCCGTAAATCAATATTTTAACGGCTTATTTTACAAGTCCAGGTGGTCATTTACCGTGATATATTCATATTGTAAGCAAAGTCCTTTTACCAATTATTAAAAGCTCTGGTTTTAATACAATACAAGTAGTTGAGTAAAAGTTTTAATAGTATTTTTCATTAATCGTTTTCAGGAAAGAAAATTTCAATTATTCAACATAAATATATATAAAATCAGTAAATATGTTGTCATCCAGCAGTCATTTCCTGCATCTTCAAGGCGCCTGAACGGCAGTAAGCAAACACGCCATAGTTTTGGGAAATTTAAACATTAGCTTCCTGGATCAATCCCGGAAAATGTTATGACTTCCAAGAGCTGGCTAAATATACTCGGCGTTTCCGTTTTCCAACGAACGAAATTTCTTTGATTGTATTATTCTTAGTAATGTCCACAACGATTCTTACAGGCAACTAGCTATTAAAAGTGAAGGAAAATATATGCATAATTATTTATGAGAGCGAAGACAAATGTTAGAGTAGTCGCTAACTTTTGCTTATATATGCTAAGTCATACGAGTAAAACTGTAATCGATTTAATGGTTTCATGTTCTTCATATATCCCCAATAAAGGTTTTACAATTACATAATTGCAATTACAATTCAAGTAGAGCATTGTCCAAAGAAGAACTAAGAAGGGATTGAAATAAACAGAAAATCTAGATTATAAGACAGTAATGGAAACAACAGATAGGAACCATTTCAACGCATTCTTTGTTGTTAAAAAGGAAAATTTCCGGGTTCTTCAAAGATATCTAAAGTAATTCCTACGTTTAGAAAAGGGCCAGTTATTGATATTTGGGATTACAGACCTATTTTCTTCTTTCTAATTTTCTCTAAAACGCTACATATTTTAAACTTCTTAGACAGACATTAAAATCATATCACAAGAACAACATGGCTTCCACAAAAATGAATCTACCAAAAAGCGGTATGGGCCTAAGAGACTCTCCGGGAAGTCAAGTTATTTACAGATCTTTCCAAATCTTTTGGTTCGGTTCTTCACAAAACTATAGTTGTATTGAATTAGGGAAAACACTTATTTATATTTCGAATCTTATCTCTCTAATCGAAAGGTAGAAGTCTCCAAGACAACAACGAAGGAAATATGTCTGATTGGAAAGCGATAACTTTCATGGTCATTTATAGAACCTCTGATTTTCATTTTGTAGCTAAATGAGAATTCATAATGCATCAAACCCAAAAAAATCGGTTCCTTACGCCGATGACAATACAAATTCCTTGGAAATTCGATAACGCCCTCAGGTCATTGAATGAGTAATACATATGGTGGGGGAAATTTAATAAATTATGGAATTTAAATTTAGGAAAATTTACTTTTGAAGGAAAATATAATAATAGTAATAATAACAAATGAATTTAAAATTTAATAAATGGACTTAGTAAAAATCTAAGAGAAAGAAAAGACAATGAATTTACATGAAAAGGTAGAACATTGACTAATTTATGAATCGCATTAAAATCACCTGCGGTGTGCACCAAAAGGAAGTAACGTAATTTATGGTAAACAGGTCTGCCAATCTGAACTCTTCTTTCTTCACCAATCACAGTGTTTATTTATTAAACTCCAGCACTATCCAGTAATAAAGAAATAGGGTATCCCGTTCCGCCCCGACGTCCTCTACAACTGTGTCTGAATACTCATCTAGTTGCAGACTTGTTGAGTTTGGTCAAATATACCCATATCTTCCATCCAGACGTTTTATTTGATCAGAGATGGTCATCTCCCTATAGAGGCCAAACGTGTCATGCCTGTAACCGAAATTACCGTCAGAGACGAAACGCACTTTCAAGTTATATTATTATATTCGGTAGGAGACTAATATCATAAGGATCTCTTATCTAATCTAGACATTAAAGTCCAGCAAGACTTCATGGAAAGTTACGGACCTGTAAAACCATAAAAAATTCATTATATACATAATAAAACTAATTACCTCTAATTGTAGGTCATTCATAAATTTAATTAATCACAATTATGAATTACAATATTTTTAACACTAGTCAGAATAATTATCTCATTCATACCACTTAATTTCTTCCACCATCCATTACTTATATTCTCAATCCAGAAAGAAAATCTATCCGCTCCTAAACACGTGACTGATAAATCGAGTCAAGGTCAAGGATGTCTATCGGTGGGGTTTCAAATAGATACATTTTTATACATTAAATATATATAATTATTTTCCAATAATTCCCTAATAAAACCTTAAACATATAATTTATACGTCGTTAAATCGAAAAATCATATTTTTCATCACGTTATATCCACTCAATCTGAAACCTTACTTCACGGTTGACAAATGTTAAATTGACATGTATAGCAAAATATTTTTATAATATTAAGTAATTCCATTCACGGTTTATACTGGTAAAAAATCTGGGAAATTTAAATTTATAATTTATTATAATAAATTTAGTTTCATTTAAATTAAACTTAAACACTAAGTACGAATCATGATTAAGACAATAAATGGATGTAAGTTAATGGCTGGATGTTTAATTACATTGTATTTTTATGTGGTTTATGGTCAGAGGGCCGAGAAATAGTTGTATTTTATAATTGACATTTTTTTGTTGTGTTGTTTACTGCTGGTTCATCTTAGCCCTGAATAAAAAATCGCTGGGAGCAGATAAACGGAAGGCGTGTAGCCCTCCTTTTAAACAATAAACAATGAACTTCCTCGCATCGTCTGCATACTTTATGCGGAGTACCTCTGATAAGCTGTCGAAACATGCTCAACCTTACGAGTAATATTACTAATCCCAAATAGTAATTTTTTTACATGAAAATGCGACCCAACTCCCAACCTGAAGCTTCTTTTCATTTATTTCCAAACTCATCTATAATTCATATAATTAAGTTGGTTTTTATCTTCTTATATATTAATCAGCAGCCCTGAATATCATCGATTTTAATAAACATAATAATTTCTTCCTCTTGATTAGTATAACAACTCAAAACCTACCATCGTCAAGATTCAGCGCCATCACAGCTCGTATGGAAGGCGGGAATGGTTCCAGTCACCCTGTCGATTCCATAAAAGGCATCACGGGAACAAATAAAAAAAATTTAAATATACCCGAAGTCGTAGTCAGGTAATGTGAAGCACGATTGTTTTAAGGCACCATTTTTATCAAAAATAAATCAGTAAAACACCACAGTATGTTACTTCTACCTGTAAAACCATCAAAAGTTAATTAATAAAACTGAACATTATGTACATCACGAACTTAATTTACCCCATAAATGTAGCCGCAACTATTTCCCGGTTCCTTAATGGCCCATAATCTAACCCCTGAGGCTAACAAGCAGAACACGTATAAAGTGAAAGAAAAAAAATCTGCCAAACTATTACTTTTTAATGGCAAATGACAAACGCATCCTCCTTAAAGTTGATTGCATGTTCGCCATGTTCGTGATCCCACAGAGAGAGGAGTTTATCTACTTTTACTTCAAAGATGTCTTCTGGGAACTGCGACGGTAGTAATGTTACTAGTCGATAAATCCGGAATATGATTCATCAGAACTGACCTTTACGGACTTTTTTTTCCTCGAAATTCCAGGCTAAAATAAGCGTGACTCATATCTCAGGTAAAATATAGCTATCAGGAAAGAAAACAACCAGGTAATCAAACATTGTCAATGATTCAGATAACCTCTATAGATTAATATGTTTAATAACCACATCCGTTCTTGGTAAATTTATCCCAAAAATATTTTGAGTTGTTATACCACTCAAGAGGAGGAAATTATTATTTTTATTAAAATCGATTACATTCAGGGCTGCTGATTAATATATCAGAAGATAAAAACTAACTTAAAAATCCTCAAAAATTTTATTTCATAGAAATAATTTAAATTATATAATACAACTAGTTTTTGCCCCTCTGACCATAAAACACATAAAATATAATGTAATTAAACATCCTGTCATTAATTTACATCCATTCATTGTCTTTATCATTAGTACTTCGTGTTTAAATTTAAATTTCCCAGATTTTTCACAAAAAAAACCGTGAATAGAATTACTTAATATTAGAAAAATATTTTCTAATACATGTCACTTTAACATTTGTCAAAATTAGCTTGGAGTATAATTTCAGATTGAATGGATATAACGTGAAGAAAAATGTTTTTTTAGATTTAACGACGTATAAATAATATATTTAAGATTTTATTAGGGAATTATTGAACAATAATTATATATAGAATGTATAAAAACGTATGTCTCCTTCAGTAAATTAAAGCTTGATTATAAATGAAGCTTCATATATTTTTAAAACAGCTTCTGTCTGGAATAAATATAAACCTTTTCGAAATTAAAAGTTAACATAAAATGTAAGATGATAAAAATACCCTAATCGATAATCTTCGTTAAAATACTTCACTAAAATTCTTTCTTGCTCCGTAGAATATTGTTGTTTAATTAACTTTTAATTTTTTGCACTTAAGATTTTTATTTTGAGAGCACAAACACTCCACCTCTTGTGAATATTTATTTTCTCGAAACACTTCATCGCGTAATTCTTTCATAATTTAGATCTTATTATTTTTTGGTATTTCACCTTGATTGTTTTCCCTTTAATTACTGTTACAACTAAAATATTTCGTGAAGTTAATTAAACATTATTTTCCTCGATACATGAAATGGCTCATTTCCACGATTTAAATATAAATTATGGACAAGGAAATGATTTTAACCCAAATTAATACCGAGTAGACTCCTTTTCCTGTATTATGGTTTCTGAGCAAATAATATTTCATGATTCTTGGGAAGAACCATTAATCAGAGCTGCGGTAAAGCAGCTCAGAGAGTACATATTTTTTTGTATTGTAATTAATCATCAGGCTAGTTATTCTTATCTGTCATCAAATTAATCAATAAATTAATAAACAGGACAATATGTCAGAAGCAATTTAATAACGTTTCGTTCCATTTCTTAGAATCTCCTCAGGTGCACGCGCATAAATAATTTCGCATATATGAATCATACAAGTATGATTTCATAAAAAATTGAAAGAAAAATGTTTTTATATCAACATGATATCCAAAATTATAATATATTATGCGTATAAAATACAAAATATCACTAACAATTTATTTCCAGAAATTACAGTAAATAATTTAATTTTGGAGGTAAATTTCTAGAAGCATTTTTGACATAAAATATTATTAACGAACAAATTTGCTGGTATATATAATGTATATGCATATAATAAATAAATAAATAATTTATAAATATAAATAAATAGACAGCTAATTTGTCAGCAATTAATTCTGTTACTATTTAATTAATTCAATACGACGTTTCTTCTCTCTTTTCAGACCGTGTTTTACATATATGAAATTGAAACATAGAACTCATATGTAATCTATTGCAATGTTATGTTTGTAGTAAGCCTGATGAAGTCTCAAAAGGGAGACGAAACGTCGTATCTGGATTAATTAAATAGTAACAAAATTAATTGATGACTTATAAGCTGTTTTTTATTTACATAAACTTAGACAATATGTTTGTATAAATAAATTAATTTTTGATACTCTTTGAATTTATTATTTTCTATTTTTTGTCACCTTGAGATCCCATGGAACTGCTTTCATCAAAGAGGATGATATATTATGGCTTCCTATTGGTCAGGGGAAAACAGTAGTAGGTATTTTTTTGAAAAATGTTCAAGTACGTCATTTTATTAATGACGGTTAGGCGTTTGATTTCTTTAAGCACTAATTCCAATGCCTGACATTATGTTTGATTTTAATTATGCCCTGAAAATTGGCACACTTGCTTTACGGTGCTGATTTATAAGTAACGTACGTAACAATTCACAAAGTCCAAATGAGAAATGTATATTTACTGTAGCAGAGATGAAATATAAAGCAGAAATTTATTTAGTTTGATTATTTCAGTGAGAAACAAATCTTTGATGAGAGAATAAATAGGCTAATGGCTGAATAAGTGAGCATCTCTGGATGTCGCTTGGTCGTCAACAGATGTGCGTAAAGACATGCTCTCCCTTCTTTTATTTTTGCAACTTGGAAGAGAACCCACATCTGGCATTCTAAGAAGTAAATAATACCCTTTCGCAACAGCTCGTTATAAGTGAGTTACACGACACTCTTCCGTGAATTGGTTTCTTCAGTTGGTAGTTTCGTTTTACTGCAAAACGTTTATATGTTAGCTCATCTATTCAGCTGAAACGTTGACAGGTTTGGCATTGAATCTGACCTGATGGATGTACTTTCACTTTTGTCTCCCGTTAGTTCGACTAGAAATTAACGAACAGGTGCTTTCTTGCTGAATCCTTTGTAGGGTGATCAACGATCTTAATCTTTATCTTTATAGACCTGTTTATTGGGGCACAATAAAACGGAATCTTAGCATTGGGGCGATGACAGAAGTTAAGAATTACGGTACAGGAAATGAGTAGAAAAAACTGACTGTAGAAAAGGAAAAATGATCTAGCATGCGAGTGGCAAAACGATCCGACAGACTATCTTCAAGGTCTAACACACTCACTACTCGTAAGAATAGCGGAAATGGTTTCAGTCCCCTGACGGTCAGTACTCCACAATAAGGAAAAATGAGAATACTCCGAAGCCTATACGGCTGTGACAGCAACACGAGATACAAGGGTAGTTCAATGTAACGACTCCTACTTTTACTCCTTAAATTAGCTAGTTGTGTCAAAGCTTTGAAATTGGCGCGATTCCTCAAATATTCTTCTCCAATTCACGTCAGTAACAACTTCATAAGTCAACTGCACCCCTTAAACATTGGCGAACGTGATAAACAGCTTTGTGCGATTCAATTTTTAAATGAGGGACTTAAATCGCCGATTCGCATTCATGAAAGGCTCAAAATTTAAATAGTAACGGAACCGTGGATGTCAGCACTGTTCAGCGATGGATTCGTCGCTGTAACGAAGCAGAAGGGTAACCACTGTTGGCGACAGTATTTTGGAATACATGTGGAATGATTAAAGTTGACAGGAATGCACCATAAATTCTGTCCAATGCGTGAGCATCCTCAAAAAACCTAAAACGTCTTCATCGAGGTCACCAACATAACAATACAACACCACACACCAACCGTCACACCGCTTAAGTGATTATGAAAATTGGACGGGAAATCTTGCCTCATCCACCTTACAGCCCTCGGAAAGCACCATCAGACTTCCAGCTGTTCGGATCACCAAAGGAAACTCATCGTGGGACTTACTTTGATGATGAGTAGGCAGTGCGTCGATGGCTCAGGAAGCAACACCAAACTTTTTAACGCTGTCAAATACATTCCCTTGTTAAAAGGCTAACAAAAGCCGTGGAAAAGCCAGAGACTTTATTTAAAAGTGAAAAATTAATCACTAATGTGTGGGATTATGCTGTGTAAATTTACTTTAATTTGTCTTGACAAATAAAAGTGAACAAAAGCAGGCACATACGTATTAAGAACAATCTACAGGCACACGAGGTTCCTGATTTAAATACAGATATGTGGGTGATCCGGGAAGTGGTCGACCTGACAATAAACTTTCATAATTACACTTAGTCGCTTTTCCAGCTGCTTTAATGAAACAACTTGTGAAACTGTCTCCTCTATTCGAATCAAATCTTTGTTCGTCATCTTACTTCTTTAGATTCGGGGACGGTAAAAGATCTTTGGCCGTATGAAGTAAAAGTAGAAGTAATCCGAAGAACAATTCTAGGTTATTAGCAGCAATAGTTGAAGTCACGTGTGTGTGAGAGAATCTTTTCTTGGTCACTCGCTTCAATATTACTGTGTAATATTCATCTGTGACCGACAGTCTATGAGATCCACAGCCTTATTCAAGGAACTTTCCAACCACTTAGACGTACTCTTTGGCCTTTCACTCACCCAGGTGTAATGATGAACCCACGTTCTGTTTTGAGTGATGAAACGCATAAAGAAGAATTTATTTAAAGTATTCATTCGTTACTGAGAAATGTTTATTCTGATCATCGCGGCAGCCATCGTGATGGCAACTTTGTCCACAACCAAAGGCTAATGTGAATTGTTGCTGACATGATCTACATGTATCTTTCCAAAGTCAGCTAATTTAATAGTTTCTCATAGTCAGTCTATAAGTTTTTTTTTAAGTTGGAAGTAGCGGCTGCTGGACTATCAGTATCCAGGTACAACGGAATTTGAATTGTCGTCCGCTTCATGGCTGTTGGAAGCGATGCTGAATATTCGTTTTATCTCAATTCTAACTTCTTAAGTTTCAATCTTTCATGACATAGTATATTTTAACTGATTCATCCAGTTTTTACATTTCGAATAGACTTGTTTCTGTTTCTTAATTACAAAATCATAACCGTTGTTCAAACACTATTCGAAATTTAAATGGTGTCTAACAGATCATATTCGAACTACGGATTCTTATTAGTTCTTACTAGCGTCACCTCTGAGTCGGTCGTGAAACCTTCTGAATGACTTACGTGCTTCAGGAAGGCATGAAATGTTGATTTTGAATGTGGAGTGAAATGCTAAATTTCCTACGCGTCACATGGAAATATAAAATGGAAGGTATATATTGTGACGTTATACTAGCGTCACAAGTCTGCCTGATCGTCGTTGCCTGCCGTTTTATTACTTCCTATGAATCTTGGATGATATAGTCCTTCGTCACGATGTTACACGGGGGTAGAATTCCGGCGGCCGGAAAGCACAAATACCCAGTGACGTAGGTATAAAGGTGGAGGGGAGGTAGGTGGGGTGTGATACGACGACGAACAGAGCTTCCTTCTGGTTTTGGACGTCAATTTGAACGGCCGTGACCAGGAATGGATCCATATTGTGGGGGAATAGCGAAGCGAGCTGTACTAGTTTCCACTAACTTTTAAAGAACTTTATTTTCTTTTTCTCTACTAAATAAACCTATGTTGATTTTTTATTGTATTTTTGGTTTTCGCATATCCGTACCCGCCACGTGGCAATCCGAGGGGTCTGAACTAAATTACGACGACCAAAAGAAGAATTTAGTTACAATATTGTAATGAGGCAAAATTTCAATTTAAAATTTTAGTATTAAGTCTGTGCAGAATGGCTATTTGCCATGTCTTGCGGCCTGTGAAGAGGGTTGCTTGAAGGTCGAAGGGGGAGGTTGACATAATTTATGGCAGCCGACCATGTATTTAAGATTTCGAGAGTCGTGATATGCAGTTTCAGTAGATAGGACGAATTAAAATTTTAATCTATAAGAATTGAGGAAAACGTTGTTGGGAGAGAAACAGTAGCTGTGAGATAGTGGCCGAAAAAGGAGGAAATTGTAAGATAATTTCAAAGTTTACTGCGGACCTACTTGGGATGTTTATACGACGAAACGAGTATTTATAAGTGAGGAAATTTAAGTGAAGAGAAATTAAAATTTAAAGTAGCGATTTATTGTTTATTGTGTGTGCCCGTGAAAGTGATCTCCGGAAGGCGAACGAGAGGAAGAAATTGGATAACATACTGGACTACAGATAAGTCGAAATAAACTTTTGACTACAGAATCTTTATAACAAAAAGCATATCTCCCCTCGAAATATTACCCAGGCAGAAAGGTCTCACTATATTAAATTAAAATTTGTTCGTAATTCTGTTAACTATTTTAGTAGTAAAATGAACTCAAAAATTTATAAACCAAATTAGTAAAAGAATTCAATATAAATTAAATCCTAAAAGATTAAACAAATCCTTACAATATTAAGTCTCTGATTAGCAATTGTATGAAATAATCAATGACAGTACGGTAGAAAAATTTCAGTGGTTGTAATACATGTTATAATTAGCGATTATATTTATTAGTTAAATGTATATTTGATCGATTCCTAAAATTATGCCCATTGCTACAAACGAAGAATTAGTTGGGAATATTATAGTTTCTTACTGGAACGCCAACGTAGCCCTAACTAACTTTAACTACTGCCAAACTGAATTCGTTCGTTAGCTATTACTGTCCCTCGATATAATTGGTCCATATTTCAGCTTTCACTGTTATTCACAACCGAACATCTATTCATTAATTTTAACGAACTACAAATAATCAGAAAAGCAAAAAAAGGGAAGCTAAAACTTTCAATTGTATTCGCGTCGCACTTTCTTTACAAAAGAAAAATAGAAGTCGTGCAATGGCTTTTAAATTGGACTCTTCTCTCTCTCTCTTGCTCTCCCCCCCTCTCTCCCTGTCTTTCTCTCTCCTCCCCCTGGGAAAGTGCAGTTCATCAGAAATGCTCTAAAATTTCTCCTTACACCAGCCAAAATCTCACAGAATCAATGCATTATTCATGCAGTACTCAGAGCATAAGGTGGCCCAACATAATATTGAGGGTGTGGACATAATAATTTGGCCACTCAGAGTATTATATTTAGCGGATATAATTACCACCTCGATACTGAATGTCAAATTGTGTAGTAACGTATTCATAAAAAATTATCTATATATTTTAAAAAACTTTGACAGTATTTGTGTCACAACCATAGGCGTCAAAAATACAGGTACAAATGGCGCAAAGCAGCCCATGGTTTGTATTTTTTTAATTTTTGAATTTATGTATTTAAAACAAGTGAAAAACCTTAAATGTAAAAGGTTTTGTGTCCCATTCACGCATCGAAATCTCCTAACTACATGCTGATTTCCTGTATTCTTGACCTATAATACTACAATTTTTTAATCATAATCGTTTTCCGTCGTAATTAACCTATCGTTGGCAGAGAGATAACTTCCTGTGAAATAATAATATTCTTTGGATAGTCTTTCCGATGTACACGTTTATTTTTCGCGTCAGGTAAATTGTAATATTTAGTAATTACTAATTTGCAAAAACAACTAAAATATTGCGCATTTGGTAGGCAAAAAAATTAAATTAAACAACAATAATACTGTATATATGCGTAAAAAGTGAAAATGTCAACAAGCCCTAATTTTTTTCCACTTTTTCGGTGGTTTTCCACCTCTAGTAAAGTTAGTTCCTGAAGATACGAGTAAAGGCTTATTTTATTTGTCTCACCCAGATCAATCATTAGATATCTTTGTTTCCCTCCAAATAAAAAAAACTAATTTTAGGAACCCCTCCAACTTAAGGCCCCTGAATTTCAAAAATTAAGGATTTTAGGAAAATTTAGATTAGACATAGTTGATTGGAAACTCGATTCTCGTTAATGTTGCTCATACGACCTTTTCTTCTCAGACCACCGGAAATTTGTCAAAATGATACTTATTTCTCATTGGATTGGCATTGAAAGTAGGTTTGATTTGACAACAGAATAAGATTATAGTATACCATCAAGTATGTTAATAAACGTATCTTTAACTACATTCCTGGTTTTATTTTCAGTTTAAAAACTGGTTTAACGAATTCTGGATATAGCCCAATTCATTTAGCCTGACAAGCCAGATTGAAGAACATTAAGTTGAACCCTTTCAGTCAGATACAGCCTGAAGAGGGTTTTAACATCTACATAAACATTTTGCTGTTAAAAAATCTTATCGTATCAAGTACAACTTTACACTTATTAATAAGTACAGTTCGATATTTACGTGTTACACATTTCGGAAAAGTATGCAATCGGAAGAGTGTGATTCACCGTCAGTTTATTTTCGCTGAAAGTGTGTTGCGACTGATAAAGTGCATGTTCTTGGATCATTTTTATACCTGACACAATCTCCGTATCCCCAGAATCGTTTGCTCACTCAGCGAGCTGCTGCATGCAGCTCATTGGCATGACGTGATGACGTGATCCTGGAATCCGGAAAACGTTTGCTGCGGCGTTTCGTTCTACTATAGATGTGCAAAGAATTCGAACAAGTAAAACATTCTGCCATACAGTGATTGTTATAAAACTATCAGAGGTTTCATAATTATATACGTTTCGGTCTTCAATTTAGTTCTTTAGTAGCTCAAGTACTCGGCGTTTCTCAGGAGGACTTCAATTTATTTCTGATGTCAAATCCAACCTACGTTGTGTAAATGGCTAAAAGTCGTCAAAACGGTAGTTTTTCTTTTTTGGTACAGAGAGGTGTCATTTTGACTCATTTCCTGTGGTCTGAGAAGAAACGGTCATAAGGCCACAATCGAAGAGAATCGAGTTTCCAATCGACTATCTGCACTCTGAATTTTCCTAGAATCCTGAATTTTATAAATTCAGGGGACTTAACTTGGAGGGGCTCCAAATTTAAGCTTCTTATTGGGAAGGGGGGAAGGAGGAGGGGGGCTAGAGTTCGTCCGCCATGGAAATAAAGATATATACTGATAGGTCTCAGCGAGACAAAGAGAATAAGCCCTTACTCGTTTCATAAAATTGAGTACGGTCTTTGTTAGAAGCGGAAAATCACCGAGAAAAAACCATCAAAAATTAAAAAAGTACTGGTTACTTGACGTTTTACACATATATGATATGAAGGTTTACTGAATTTAATACTTTTACCTGTGATGAAAGTCACTATCAAGTACGTAATATTTTATTTGCTTTCACAAATGAGAAATTAATAAAGATCAACATTTACCAGGCGCGAAAAATAAAACTAATTGACGTATACATAGTATCGACGATCCAAAGAAGTTTATTATTTCTCAGGGAGTTAGTTCTCTCTGACAACGATAGGTTACTTACGGCGCGAAATTATTATAATTTTAAGAAAATATATAGTATTATTATAGGCAACCTGTGTTCACCTTAGGAGACCTGAATTGAAACGACATTTCAGCTATTCGAATGTATAAAATATAAATGCAGTCAGAGTAAGCTGCTTTAATTATTCTACATAAATAAAACACAAATAATGGCCAAAAGTCAGAAATGGAATCGTTTAATTTGAAAACGTTTCGTCCCCCAGTTTTCAAATTGAATTATTCCATTCCTTACTTATGGCCATTATTTTCATTTTATTTATAATATTAAGTCAGATTAATTTAATTACTTTATTTACACTCCATATATTTTAAAAACATGAAGAAGGTACAAATTGGTACCCAAACGTTGTTATTTTAAAATATTTTCGAACACATTTCCCGTTATTGGCCATCAGTTAAATTAATTCATGTAACTGGAAGCGTACGTAGAATTAAAATATTATAATTCCTGCACCACTAATTTAGTTTCATGGCCTAAGGTGTTGAGCACCGATTGAGTGGTTTTCTTAAGTAAAATAAGCTTTAAAAGTACTTAAATAAATTATGTTTAAAACACCGGACTGACAAATCTGATTCTGAATCTCATCACAGATGAAATTAGCGCTACAGTGAACGATTGGAGAGAAACTGTCGAGCTGTTCAGATGTCCACGTCATTCCATCTGCTTTAACGGATCAGAGAACTGCGGTCGGCTTTATTTAATTCTCTTTTGAAGACGGAAATTCTGAGGAAGCCCTTTTATAGGTTGCGAAATGTGTATGCTAATTTGGCCTTGGGGCAGAAATCGAAGCCGGAGATCCGGTGAGTCGTTCACGTCACTGATCTCTGCGTACACGCTGGAACTCGAAAATGACACGTTTCTGTGTCACTTTTCCCACTAATTAAAATGAATTAAATTACGTCCAGATACTGGCAAAGTTTTTATTTTGTCGAACCGACGTTTCGTCACAGTAATTGGGACATTATCAGGTAACGCTTCTACAAAATTTGTCGATAAATATTATAAAATGATAAATTATTAAAATTTCAGAATATTAATAACATGTTAGACATTATCTGATGAAGTCACAAATGGGATGACGAAACGTCGGTTCTATTGTTGTATTGTATTTATTAAATCTACAAATGGGCAGATGCCCGGTGGCAGATACATAGAAATTAAACAAGAATTAATAAACTGCTCGTGAGGACTGTATTTAACCTATAGTTGAATGTATAATTATATTCAATATAAATAAATAAGTGTGGAAAGAGCGACTGTGGGGCTCACCTGATCATGTCGGGAATGCCTCGCACTCTCTCTGGGTACTTTTTATCAAAGTTCTCATATGCCGAGACACCTTCACCTATTTTAGGAGGTATATGTACCGGGGTCAAAGACCTTGGGCATATGGCAAGAGCTGTCCGCTGATCCCATTGGATCAGTCGGCCAACTGCCTCCTGAAACTGGTGGAGACACGGAGAAGGGAATGCTGCGTCCCCACAGCAAACTCGTCTCCCGTCATTCGGAAGGGAGTGAGAATAGTACCCAATGCCCGACCTACCTGATGCAGGTTTTCTAGGGTTTTCCCTGCATCTCTTTAGGTGAAACACCGGGTAGGATCCTTAAACCATAGCCCGGGGGCCCTAGTTAACCCTTGGCTACCTTGCTCTACCTTCCGCATCCCCCCTTTTCAATTCCCTTCCTATGCTATTAAAGGGGAGTTGCCTGTTTCAGGATCACCCTCATGTAGCCTGTTAACCAAAAAAATCATATTATTAGAAATGATTTTTTTAAAAAAATAATATTGTTGTTTTTGCCTAAAAAAACAAAACAAAAAAACTGGAAATATATTTTACTGTAGTATATTTTTAAAGATTTCGCAGCACTGATCACTTCACTATCCTGCACTACGCTACACTAAACTTAGAGTCGAAATTTTCTTTCTGTTAGAGGAAGTTCCCCAAACCCTCCTGCAGGCAGATTGTTCCAGTCATTAATTGTCCTATTTAGGAATGAGTATTTTCCAACGTCTGTTTTTTGGTTCCTTGCTTGTAATTTAAACAGGTGATCATCTACTGAATAAAAACGTTGTTTTATCTCGTAGTAAGTGTTTTCGATTTGATTATTGTGAAAAGCAGGCGTTAATTGATTTACTAATTACTGTCCCACTTTAATTAATGTGTTTTCGAAGCTGGTAACACAGTCTATTAAAAGTCTACTCCTGTGGTTAGAATGTGACTGGCGATTCGTGTTTCTATCTGAGGTCAAGAGTCGTCCGGTGACCGCAATGGCGATGGACGAAGACAGACCGTAATGCTTAAATTTATACGCGGCATGTCTGGGCGTTGCTCCAAGCCAAGGCCATCGAAGTGCGATACTCTGACTCATGCAGCAGAAAACACGCTACGTATACATGTACGAATCAGGACACAATCTATAATACTCCTACGATCAACCAGCTACGACACTTCGCAAGGATAGATTCACCACATTTCCCGTAAAAAGGATAGGGATATATTTCCGCGAATAATACATTGGATATTGGAAGGACAGGAATGAAACGAATACTGAATTAGCCGGTTACAGCACTACAAGAGTAAAGTCACGATTACAACACTCCAAAATGTCCAAAAGTGAGAACCGTAACTAGAGCTTTATCTCCTAGTTTTCTGACAGTTCTTGTCGAATTGTTTCCCGCAACATGATTCTCTGCCTCTCCTCTTGTGCGGCGAGGGTCATTTAGTATCTTGACGTTTCACAAAATTAAAACAACTAGATCATTTTATTGTTTTATAACACAAACTGTAAACTGTGTTAAAATGTCAGAATACATCATCGTCAGCAGAAAGCGAATTTCATCAAATTGCAGGAGCTGAATCATTGACACTCCTAAATAAAGACTCATTTACACGCATTTATGAAGGCCAGTAATGGACAACGTAGATGACCAAAATATATATTATACAATCCCCCAGAACCAAGTTTAGGAGCCTATGAAAATATTTTGAAGAAACGTTGTTGTTAGAGTATTCAGTCCTAAAACTGGTTTGATGCAACCCTCCATGCTAACCTATCTTGCGCAAGCTTTTTCATATAATTATAACAAGCACACCCCGGATCCTCCCTAACCTGCTTAGCGTATTCCATCCTTTGCCTCCCTATTCTCTTTTTACCCTGCACACATTTCCATCTAATGTTAATTAACAAGACCCTCCTGTCTTAAAACGTGGCCTATTAATTTATCCCTTCTCTTAGTCAACGTCCTCCATATTGTTCGCTTTCCCCCTATTCTGTTTAGAACTTCCTCGTTTCTGATTCTATCCACCCATCTGATTTTTAGCATTCGCCTATAAAACAACATTTCAAAGGCTTCTATTCTTTTCCTTTCCCCATTTTTCTCATCCATATAACGCCACGCTTCATAAGAACATTTTTAGCAACGATTTCTTAATATTCACACCTATACTACCCGTAAGTAAAGCCTTCTTTTTCGCGAAAGTCTTCCTTGCCTGTGCTATCCTACTCTTCATGTCTACTATACTTCTACCATCCCTAGTTATTACGCTTCCCAACTAGCAGAATTCCTTAACTTCCGTCAAAATATCCCTTCCACTGATTCCCATACTACACTCCATTACCTTGGTTTTCCCTCTGTTAATCCTCATACTGAACTCTTGTTCATGCCATTTGTTACGGTTTCCAGGTCTTTTTCTGACTCCCCTAATACTACAATATCATCGGAAAACCGTAGGGTTTATATTTCTTTTTCTCGCAATATGATTCCTTTTCCATATACATTTTAACTTTCTTCATCGCCCTTCCTATGCTATTAAAGGGGAGTTGCCTGTTTCAGGATCACCCTCATGTAGCCTGTTAACCAAAAAAAAACTTAATTTTGCGGGTCTCACCTGATCATGTCGGGAAAGCCTGGAACTCTCTCTGGGTATTTTTTATCAAAGTTCTCATATGCCGAGACACCTTCACCTATTTTAGGAGGTAAATGTTCTGGGGTCAAAGACCTTGGGCATATCTCAAAAGCTGTCCGCTGATCCCATTGGATCAGTCGGTCAACTGCCTCTTGAAACTGGTGGAGACACGGAGAAAGGAATGCTGCGTCCCCACAGCAAACTCGTCTCCCGTCATTCGGAAGGGCGTGAGAATAGTACCCAATGCCCGACCTACCTGATGCAGGTTTTCTAGGGTTTTCCCTGCATCTCTTTAGGTGAAACACCGGGTAGGATCCTTAAACCATAGTCCGGGGGTCCTAGTTAACCCTTGGCTATCTTGCTCTACCTTCCTCATCTCCCCTTTTCAATTCCCTTCCTATGCTATTAAAGGATATATCATTCCTGTCCTCTTCAAAATACTTATTCAAATATGAATAAAACTAATAGGTAGCAAATTAAAGAAACGTTTTCTGATAAAATGGGCTTTATTTTGTGATGAATATAATATTTTAATGCATTTTAACAATTACATAGATCAATTAAGGAGTCATTAATTAATGTTATCACTAATAAAAGGTAATTACCGACATAATGGAAACGTGACTTATAGTAGACCTTTCATTTAGTTAATCAATATCCAAGGACGACGATTTTATGTCTGCTGTAAAATAAACACTTTCATAATAATTTCAACTTGGCAATTTTCTCCGCGATTGTAAGTGAAGCCCAGGCCTTTCTTCTGTTAGTTTTCTGGAAAATAAGTTTTGTGCGCCTTACATTTCTTGACCTCCATTAGCGATGGCAGATATTACGACACTGTCAAAGGGCAAAGATCAATGAGAAACGAACCGTTTCCGGGAAATCAAGTTTACCGCGTGACTTCTTATTCGCTAACGATACAATTAAGAGTCCGCGTCACTGAAAATGGAAGATTTCGCAAAACGTATAACTGCCTGATGAGGTTCAAAGGCACGATACCCTATTTTCCCAACGACCGATCGCCAGATATTTATAGTGGATGGTTAATCCTTCAAAGCGAGGCAACCATTAGTGGTAATGCCTTGCTAATGGACGTTTGACAAGGGACTATATCGATAAGAAGATCATTCCCATTGCAACGTTACTTAGGCTTATTATAATCAAATAATAGCCTATTATATCCTTCAGTATTTATGATTAAATTAAGAATAAGTTCATTTGGGTCCTAAAAATTTTTTCAAAACGTTTTCCTGAAATAAACGGAACAGATCAGAATTACCCCCGTTAGTGACAAAGTATCTTCTGTGAATTTTCCACCACAATAAATCATTATTATTTTATAAAGTTACTGTAAAATTATATCAATAATAAAACGTTCCCTGAAATTAAATATAAAGTATTTTTTGCTTTGAAATTTCAACAAATGTTTACTAACCATATATATTCGTATAAAATTTCTAATTTAAATGCACGGTACCCCTATATACATTTCCGCGAATAGTTAATTACACGAGCTTTGACGGTGAAAATTAATAGAAAAAATGGCACAACGGTCAATGAATTAAATTATACAAAAAAAATAAGTAATTTCAGTTTTGTTGTGACAAAAGTGGAATACATCGTTTTCAGTCTGGAAATTATTTATTTTGAAAACATTTGTTTTAAAAATTAGACGATTGTCAATAGTTTGCATTACAAACTAATTTTCGCTGAATCAAATGTTTTGTAGAATGTCTATCATCCTTAAAAGATAATTTTATTAGCAAAGGTTTTTTTTAACATTTAAAGATCATTATCTGAAAGTAAAATGTTCTATTCTTGAAAACTAATTCAGTGCAGAAGAAAAAGATCTCGGGTTTTGACCCGGGTCAAACTGTGACGTTTCGACGGACATCTAGAAGAACGCCCGGTCAAGAACTTTCCTAAGAGATGTTAATCCTTCACGGCTAGAATTACTCACGCCTGGGGTCGACGACGCCGTATGCTTCTTCATGTTTAATTATTTGACAGCGTCCTAATTCATTACAAAGTTGGCCTGAAATGTTTGTATATTAGTTGCAGATATTCCCAATTTCATTTCGTTCATTAGACGTGATGTCTTTATTTTGTTTTCTAAAATTGTTTGTTTTTCAGTATTTTATAAACCATTCAATTCTGAGCTTTCTTAATTTAAATATTATGTCATAAATATATTTAGCCACAATTTCAGGGATTGTAAGAGGAGAAATGGTTACTTTTAAAGCTTAATTAAGTAGTAATAAGCTTAGGATACACTATATGTTAAATTTAAATATACTCATTAAAACCGCTTTATTTCCCTTGAGGATATATTTTCTTTTATACAACTGTAAATGAAGAGGTTTATCGAGTATATTATTAATAAGCCTTAATTAATTTTATTACTGAGCAGTAAAATCTGAAGTATTTCGTTTCATGTACTGTATTTTTAATTTTTGAAACCTGCAACATCTGAAATATATTTTATAACGAGCAACGTAACGTGATATATGGAAGAGCTATCGCTTTTATTGATAATTATGATATACCGTCAGTTAATTTCTACTGGAACTATGGCCGTAATTACTTTCGGGAACTTGTGATGTGCTCTTCTGTTTCAGTTCTGGGGAGAATTCGTCCAATTTATCCCAGTTCGAGGAAAATCATTAGCCAAAGGGTGGTCCATATTCCAAGAATATTCGATGAAAGAAAATTTGGTTCCTCTAGTAATCGATTCTCTTATTAAAACTAACTACACACGTGATTACGGAAACGTCCGTTCCTGTAGGTACGAGAATTATGTAATAAAGGAGGAATTACAATAAATTCATCTAAAAATTAAAATGAA
Organism: Eucriotettix oculatus; assembly: GCA_034510155.1. Classification (NCBI taxonomy): domain Eukaryota; kingdom Metazoa; phylum Arthropoda; class Insecta; order Orthoptera; family Tetrigidae; genus Eucriotettix; species Eucriotettix oculatus. The sequence goes on along the minus strand of CM067378.1, from coordinate 85,449,866 downwards.
TAAAAAGTAAATAAAAAGATGGCCAACAATTGAGCATATAGTTTTATTGCTATTTAATTATAATAAATGCAACGTTTCGTCTTCCTTTCAAGACTTCATAAGACATAAATTTTTGCAATTTCTGTAAAGACATTAAAAAATATTAAAATTATTAAATGTTTGTGAGATAAATAAATTTGTTTACGGCAATGAATATATTATATGGCGTACTTAATTAAATATTACTAGGTTTATAGATAGTATAGAGAACGAAAAACATATTCGGCAAGAACTGAGGAAGAGAATTGCAGAATATATATAAAAAATTTATTTCATGGCCTATTTATTAACGATTTGCTTAGAGCGATGTAGCGAAATAAATTTAAGGAGTTGAAATAGTTAAAAATAATCTTAAAATAAATATTCAGGGTTGTATTTCTTAATAGTGAAAATTGTTGTTAAAATATATCAGTTACTAAAACAATAAAGTGAAATTACAATGTAATTGAATATTCTTTACTTTATTAAATCATCAAAAATCTCAGTCAACTTTTAAGCTAAAATAATTCTTGAGAGCCTAAAACTGTGTTAATGATTAGAATTCAATTGACAAAGTGAGTGAGATTTTTTTCCATTTTTCTATAGTTATGTTACGAGTCTGTCGAGCCAACTGTATCGGGATCCTACACAGCTCTCAAGAGATAAGTTAATATATACATACACTTTTGCTGGTGCCTCAAGCGGTTTCCAGAATTGTGTATTTTAGCTTCCATTAAGGATCCTATCTCCTGGAATTTGCAGCTGCTCGAAAATGTCTTCTTCTCATCTGCATAGAACATCATCAGGTACTGACAGTAAGTGCCAGAATGATACAACAACGAGTCTAACTCAGGTCATGGATCGCACCACAAGGCTATTCTGTTGAAGAAAGAAGGGAGGCTTTTCCCTGCATCAGAGAGTACGCAGAAATGTTGCGGCAGACACCCTGGCGGCGGTATTCAACCTCGGAAAGTATTCACGAAAAACTTCAGTGCCAAAGTGAGCAAGAAAAAGTCGACGAAATATAGCTGCTTCCGTGAAAGTATCGGTGTTATGAAAGCGAACAGAGCAGTGCAAGAAGAAAATGCTTAGAATTTCCAGACATGTATGAAAAATGTAGACCTAAATTGGCGCGCAGCACGCAGAAAGTGCAATATAAGAGAAAATGAATAGGCTGCGACTGACATTCTTTGCTGCTCTCGCGTCAAAATCGTAAAGAAAAATACAAAATACACGTACTTCCATTGGTTTTTAAAATTTACTAGTTTGAAGGAAAATTTAAAAGGCCAATGATAATTAACATATACATACACACACATATATAAATTAGGCTAGGAAGATATTTGTACTTCAATAATTTCAGTACTTCACCAAGTCGAAAAACAAATTTAAGCACTTTACCTGAAATATTATATACGTCGCGTATTAAACGAAGTCACTAACTACATTATAGAACGACATATGCAAATAATGTATAAAATATAAAAGAAGTATTGGTAACAATTTAATTTTAAGCTACTTCGTTCCTATGCTTTTTGTTGTATTGTATACATGTTATTTAAGTTATTAAATGTTTTCTTAACAACTGAATAATTTTGTCAAACTAACCTTTTGCGGGCTGCGAAATTCGAGGTTTCTGTCGAAACCTCAGGTATCCTGGCTGGCCTCACAACATCTATTGGGATTAAGGAGCCACTGGTCAGCAGGATCAAAATTTTTTTATGTCGGGTGATAAGCTTCGGTATGAACATTTTGGCACGTCTGGCGTTTTCTCCGAGAAAGTGCAATGCACAAGTTTTCACGACTTTGTGGCAGACTTGAGAACCCTGTGTAGAGTCAATGGTATATGACGATGTAAAATTCTTCTACAATGAATAACTCGAATAAATACGTACAACATTTATTATATTTTCTAAAATATATACTGTAATGACGATATATAATCGATTAAAGTCAGCGATGAGGCAGTGAGAATGAATAAACAAGCCGCGTTGCTAGGTAACCTGCTATGCTAGCTTAGAATGGAATCCCTATGAAAGCGATCAAGCACACGATACGCTATTCGCCAAACCTGTATTGGTATATCGAAAATCTAAGATAGATTCCTATTGGCCAAAATTCAAATCGGGAACGGGAAATCGGATATTTCGTGGGTGATAAAAGAAATTGAGGAATCAGTTGTTGTGAAATGGACAAGTGGTTGTAGATCGGGAAATTGTTATCAAGTATCTGTTGTAGTGATTGAGGAGTCAGTTGTTGGGATTTATTGCTAAGAGTTGTCACGGAGTTGTTATCACCTTGTTGTTAAAAAGGTCACGGAAGTGGTCGAAGAATTGAGATAGAGAGAATAAGGCTCGATATGGTTGAGCGGAGTGAAACACGTAGATATTAGCAGAGACGAGTAATACAGTTATAGAAGGGGCGGCCATTTCAATGATTTCAAAGGTTCCGGCCAGATCTACCAATGTAGTTTGTAAAGTACAAATCCATAAATTCCTAAAAGCCGTCAGCCAGTGACACAGAAGCCCTTGTCACCATTAATTAGTATTCGGAATGTAATGACTAGGTATTTCAGCCCACCATCTTCTGAGAGACAGAATCAATTTTTTGAAATTTAATTTAATAAATTTTAATTCATCTTCCAAATTGCATATTTATAAAAGAGCAAGAATATAAGTTTTCATTTTATTTTAGTTATAGTTTTCTATTGTTAAATATATTATTTAATTTGAAACATTATTATTATTTATTCTACTTGCTCTATTAAAGTAAATTAAAATTAAACCGCCCTTAGTCGTCATATGACACTGCAGCTTCCAGCAAAACAATTTTTTATATAAAAATAGTTATTAATAGGGGCAGATGAGGGATAAAGCGGATGATTTACCTTAAATTAAGAGTTAAAGACGTCACGTTGGATAGGGCTACACTTCAATCAAAAAACACACAAATATATATGCGAGTTGATGTTTACACGTAATAAAACAAGACCTGAGTGAGCTATTAACAAAATTCTTTTTATGTGAAATGCCCATGTATACCATTATAGTTGGAATATAAAATATTTTAAATATCCGCCGTGGCTTCTCACGGTGACAAAGATTCGTGTGGTCCCCTATTCTGTTTCCTCGTTAGAGATTTTATTCACCATTATGATTGTCAGCATGCTCCAATAGTACTACATTCTTTTCCTCCTATCCTCCTATCGTCCACGTTTAACGCCCATATAACGTTTCAATACATACGAAAATTTTTAGCAACGATTTCCTATATACACACTTATATTACCAGTACGTAAATTCCTTCCTTGACTGTGCTGTCCTACTCTTATGTCCACTATACTTCTACCATCCCTAGTTATTACGCTTCCCAAGTAGCAGAATTCATTAACTTATTTAAAAATATCCGTTCCCAATCTAACGCCTTTGTTATACTACAATCCATTTCCTTGATTTTTCCTCTATTAATCCTCATACTGAACTCTTTTCCCGTGACCATGTTCATGCCATTTATTATGGTTTCCAAGTCTTCTTCTGACTATCGGGTCTCAATCATACGACATTGATGGCCAATTCACGCCACCTCGGTGAGAGATAACCATACCCTCCAATCGTTCATGCAGACGTCATGCTGCAACCTAATGTCGTCTACATTCATATCGTTCGATTTTTGTCCTATAAATCAGTTATCATCGTCCTGTAGCGGTCGCCGTTGACGGTGATGGCCTCACTGACGTTGTTTTCAAGTAATGTCCGCCACGGTGATTTTCTCGGCCGATCTGGCGTACTTATGTTGGCTGATTGTTTGCTGGGCCGGTCGTCTTGAGTTTGGCCCCCAAACGTTGGAGAGTCGACTTTGAAGGGCCGTCGCGGTCTGCCGTTAAATGACACGCCACGTTAACACTCATTTTGATAATAAAGTACTATCATTTCAACGTGATGATCAATCGTGAAATTTGCCATGGTGATTTGGCATCAGTAACTGAATAATAAACAACAGATTGGATGGACAACATGGCCGTCACAGGCTGCCGACATCGACCCGCCCCAATTGAAAAACCCTATGTATATACTGTGGCTACATGGTCGTAATTAGTACGTAAATTGCAGTTGGTTCTTTTTGTTGGAACCGTAAGTCAGACACGAAGCAAGACATCATTGTTGGAACACGGCAGAGAGAAGTTTAAGGCAAGGTTGATCGCTGTGAGACCAAGTCCCGAGAACAAGTAGTCTAATTCTAACTTGAATAATTTTTTGTTTGGGTTCTGTAATTGATCATACCTGGGGAAGTAAAATTGTCTCACTTCTCATTAGTTTGTTATTTACGTATTATCATGTGATGATTTTTTATATTAAAAATGTATCTGGCAATCTTAATTGTAAATGTTTTTTGAGCTACGACAATCAAAAATATTGTTATTTAAAAATCAGGCAACTTATTAGGGCTATTATTTAAATTTTTTAAAAATATAATCAACCCCTGTAGATCTTTCCTCTAATGCGGGAAAGAAGTGAAAGACCGTTAACTTGGAAAGAAAGTTTTCGTTCCCCTGCGCGCACAAGCAACAGGTTAACAAGAAATAACAAGGCTTTGGCTGTAGGACGTCGGAACTTTACAAGAAAGGGAGAAGAAGTAGGAAAAGTACTGGTATTAGTATTTGTGAACGGAGGAGGATTTCCTTCATATTCCCAGAACCACGCAGCAAGGCGCTGACTTTTGCGTGGCGTTGAATTTTATTTGTTTTATTTAGAATTTATATATTCAATTTTAGTTACTACGAGGAAAACGTTATTTGATTGAAAAATATATTTGAGTTACTAAAACACCGAACATTACTTACTATGTTATTGACTGTTTAAATACCTCAATGTTAAACAGGATATTTTATAAATCTATAAATATTCCAAATTTTAATAATATATTTACTGTAAGCCTATAAAATACAATTAATTATAATTATCTCATTAACAGGAAGCCACAAAAAGTTATGTCTGCAATTTAAGACTTTATCAGCTGTTTGTTGGAGAAAAGCTGTAGGTGCTCCATGTGAACATCAATGTTTAATTGTTCGTTAATAAGAGTTTAAATAATTTTAACTATATAAAAATAATGGCCAAAGGTTAAAATAAAATAATTTAAATCGTATACTTTACGTCCCTAACTTTCGAAACGTCCTGAATTCATCAAATAAACTACTAAATTTCCTGCTGCTGCAGATTAATTTAATATGTTTTTTCATAATTTTAACCACACATCGATTATTTTCAGTTTAAGTTTTTACGTAAAACTACATTTAAAATTGGTCAAGGAAATAATTGTTATTTTATCCGAATAATTATAAAAAAATTAGTATATGTGTTTCAATTTTGACTGATAAACCAAATGTTGAAGAATCATAGTGAACTGAATAAAAATAATCCAAATTGACGTGTGCAAATAATTATGAAAAATATACAAAAAGTGACAACGAATATGATAACGTAATGTTATACGGAAGTGAAGAAGCTCGAAAGTTATTATAATTGAAAGAATTGTATAAGTTTATTTTTTTATAGACATAGAATGAATGGAATTAAATCAAAAACGAAACATTGTATTTCTTATGAATTACTTGTTTAATTTCTTTTTAATTTCTGTCCGATTTATTGTAAAAAAATCAATAAAACTTAGTACTATAAAACTTTTGGCTTTTAAAATTTCAATCTATATGATAATATATTAATCCTCTTAGTCTGTGGCATTGACTTTTAAGCACGGTGCCCTTAGAAAACAATTTTTAATTAAATATAGCTTCGAACAATAAGTTAAAAATGTTTAACGCTTTATTCTTGTAGTAAAACATCTCAAATTTCCTAGAGAATAATTTTTATTTACAATACGGAAAATATTGATCTTCAGTCTCGGAATGTGTCACCTTGGGACAGTGATTAACCGTCGACTTTGGACAGAGAAGACTGCAGACGTGTGAACTGAGTGCAGTTTCGTGCGTCATCCAGGAAGAAAGATGCTCGGTGTCCTTTTATTTACTGACTACGTATTACAATGACTTAATGCTTACACGTACTGTTCCTACTCTCAGTCCTGCACATCACGCACAGTGACATACCTGACGCCACATTTCCCATTATTTCTATCTAACTGATTCAGAAATGTAACGTTTTATTTTTCATTTACCTATGTAAATAAAACACTAACGAGTAGGATATTGAAACGCATAGAACCGGGGAAAACATTTAAATCAATTGAAATATTTTATTTATATTTCTTGAAGATACAACGCAGGCTATAAAGATGACAGAAATTATGAAAATGGCGGGAGCAGGAATTTTTCAGAGCATAAATAAAATAATCGTACCAGCCTTCCCGGATGACCAGTCACTAGACGATCATCACCAATCAAAAACTATAATTATAAATAAAGTAATTAAATAAATGTGACTTTAACGTCTGTATAAAAATTTGTATATAACTTATATATATTTATGTGTATGTTCCGAATACAAACCAAAACTAGTGTACCGATTTCGACCAAATTTGGTACACGTGTTCTTTGCGACTCAAAAATTTGTCGTTATTGGGATAAAACTTTGCTACCACCCGTAGTAGAGGGCTTGGAAATTTTTAAAAAAGCAAATATTACGAAGATTTTGATCATATAATTACATTTCTGGATAACTTAATTTGATATTGCTTCTTCCAACACTTGTAGCATATAATATCAACACCATTCGTAATCGAAGGCGAATATTCTAAGCGGTGGGGGTGGACGGAAATCACATAAAAGTGACCAGAAAATAATCGAGATTGGGCTCTAAAACGGTGAAATGTGAGTCGCTGAGTTTAGTTATGATATTAAAAATGCAATTAAAGTTATGGATAACCCCTTAAGAGGAGACGCAAGGGGGTAAAATATTGTCACGTTCCTCAAGGATCTTGAGATTCAATAACTTACAAACGTAGAGGTTATATACGTTTATTTAACGGCGAAGTGCTGTACAAAGATCGTACTGCGTAAGACAGACTCCGATTCGGAATTCAGTACAATTTATATGTACATACATGGAAAATTCCAGAAGCAGAATATTCTCTTCCTAGAAATTGAAGGCAAACATAGTAAATAAAGTAAACAAATAAAAATGATTGCGTCGTGTGGGACTCGAACTGCGGTCTAGCTTGATAGCCTTCAGCTATCACTGCAGGGCAATATATTTTTTTTCCAATTTCATGTTATTGCAAGATGGTTCATCTAAACACATTTATTAAGTGTATTTATTTTTCGTCGCATGAAATTTGTGGTCATTTCGTTAACAACTGATACATTTTAGCATTACATATTTACAAAGATAACATTTAACATTGAACTAAGGGCTATAATTTTGTCACGTCGGTAATTAATTTTATTTTATTATGTATTGTTGAGTAAAATAGTTTGGTTATTGGTGAATTAATTCTGTTGACTCGTGTTGAATTACATTCGAATATACGCTTGATGGCTATAGCGATATTATTACAGAATTCCTAAAGTGTCGGTGGATTTTAAGATAAAATGTTTTCATGTGTTAATTTTGAGTGACCTATTCCTAAACGTGTATAGATAATCTGGTCTCTTCTGTTGTGTGTAGCATTCCTCCAAGAATTATTTACATTGACGTGTTTCATCATGCTTCACCACGAGAGCAGGAAATACGCTAACCGCAATTTATGTCAGTCGACTACGTCCAAATAATTAAATAATGGAAGACCTTCCTGCTAATTCTCTTAATGTTTCATCTTTTCTCCGTAATACAAAATTAGTTCTCTTCAGACAGAGACATTGTCCCACTTTCATTAAACATTATTTTCCAGCACGCATTAAATAATTTGTTATTATAATGGAAACGAGGTAATTGTAAAAGTCTTTTGCGGCACGGAAGGGAAACCGCTGAATATAATGAGGAGGAATTCCCCCGCAAGGCTCGGGGAAAATAAAGATATATCATTTGCTACCAGGAGACGGCAAAGTAATGTGTGCGGAGTTCCCTGTCCAATTATTCTACGGTGACAAGTCGGGAAACGCGTGTAGTAATTCCCCGATTTTACTCGTAAGATAATTTCCAACTGAAAAGACCTTGGTAATGCTTAATGGGAACGTAAAAGGGAAATTCATTCAGGCCCACGAATAGAAAGAACTCATTCATAAATATTCCCGATAAGAATACAACTAATGAACAAAAGAAACGACCGAAAGATAATAATTGTCCATGGAAAAATTGCAGTATGTAAAACTGAAGAGAAAAGAAAGATAAGGATGTATTACGAGCGAATAAAAGCAGACAGAAACCCCTATAGATTGGAATACATTCTTTTAGCAGAATATCCATCGTAGAAAAATGGCTCAAAGGCACTAATTTCATTAAAGCTCAAGAAGGTCTTCTAGTTTACCGAAGCTCATGTGTCAAGCGTATTTTTGCTAGGATGTCGCGGTTCAATTTTAGAAGCATTTTTTCCGTTAATGGTAGTTTTATGGAACTAACAAGTAAAATACGTGAAAATGTTGGGTCTGATTTAAATTTTTTCTGCCGGCCAAAGGAAAAAGGCAGTAAGTCTAAAAAATGCTTTTGATAAATCAAGGGATAAAATTTTTTCGACTTTCCACATTTTCATAAAATCCTTAATCTCTTTGAAATTGGTTTTATCAGCACCAATAAATATGAACTTGTCTTTATTATTTTAATTATAATTTAATTATAATATATATAATATTATAATTATAATATCAGAGAAATATTTTCTAAAGCCGAAAATTATTGCTTACTCCCTTTCTACTTTGGACGGCTGATGATGATGCAACAGACATGGAACCTGAAACTGACGCTTTTAGATCTGCAACATAATACGAGGAGTGCCAGAGTGCCGATTGTTGGGTTGAACGTACGGCGAATTATAGTAAAGTTTACGTCATCAATCGAGGAATCATGAAAAAGGAACAAAAAGACAAATTAGTAAAAAAATTCAATTTTTTTATTGTACTGTGTTATATATAGTTAATTAATTATTGTTTTATAAATAAAAAATTTGACATTACTTTTCGTCATTTCGGCCGTGAACGTTGCGGCAGTAACACTAACTATTATGTAAAAAAAATTTGACTGTCAGTACCTACAACATGACAAGTTTATATTCAACTATGTGTATGTAATTACATAAATTCTTTTGTAGAATGATCTGTGGAGGTGCCGAAAGTTGGGGACGAAACGTTTCAATTCCGATTAAATTCTCCTATATCTGTCTTTTGGCCAACCTTTGTAATTTTTTAATAAATAATATTTTTTGTGTTAATTTTTCTTATATTTAGGTGAGTGCCATTGTAAGTGACCCATGAGTATCTTGAGGAGGCTTACGTTTTAGTAATGTCATTTAATGAAATTCAGTTCTTCTTTTCTATTGGTTTGGACTGAGTTTTCAAAAAAAAATGAGGAGAGAAAAGTATTCGAATCCTCGAAGAACATTTGAGCACCCGACACTCAAGCAACTTTGGAACAAGTAAACTGAGTCGCCAATAAAATGATTCTCATTACTTTAACGTTGGTGCAGAAAGAGGGGAAAAAATTTTTATAGACTTCTGTTACCGGGAAAAGGAACGGTCCTGGAGCTCGAAACTTGCGACAAGAAATGTTTGCCGAAGGCTGGGTGGGGCGGGAAAGTACAATCTGCAGTTGTTCCCACGAGCTGATCGGATGTAATAGTCTGGTGAGTCATCAGCCAGGGTTAATGCGCGCAGCATCTGTGCTAAAATGTAGCGCAGACTCATGCTACCGTGGAATTCTCACACACCGTGTTTTAATTAAGTTTAGAGGAGCAGCAGCGGCGACTGGTTCTCAAGGCGCTCACACGTCCTTACGGCAGCCTTGGCCTCCAAAGTAGAATTATCCCAGGAAAAAGTCTGCTTCGAACTCAAGAGGCGATGGTGTCCAATGAACTTTCATTTTCAATTCGATGCATGTTCAGATGCAAGGTTCCAATCTGTGAAGACCAATATCTCAACTTTTGGCGCTCTGATTAGATCCTTAATTTTACATATCCGATAGATCTAGCTAAGATCCTCCAAAAATTTGGCGGGAATTATCATTTCATTGAAAGAAATCAATTTTTCCATAGAAATATTCTTCTTTCCCAGGCGCTGTAAAATTATGGGAATTTTTTGGCCTTGTCAACTATTTTTCTCCACCTTATGAGGCCCTTCAGTTTTAAGTTTTCGAAGTCTTTTATCTCCTATCACCTTCATTTTGGACTCCCTTTTCTTCCCACATAAACTGGTGTTTTCCAAATAAAATATCAACTTAACCAGAATGTCGTCTTCCATCATATACACGTGCCGAATTCTATTTAATCTCTAGGATTTCATGAAGTTAATAATATTTTTATGTTTAATTACTCTGTCAACTTCTTCATTGCACTTAGTGGCCAAATTATTCTGACCACCCCTTCACTGGACCACCTTGTTGCTAGAGCATCGATTCTATGAGATGTTGGTAGGTTGTAGACCATGTTTGATGAACTGCACTTTCCAATTCCTTAAGATCTGATGGTACTGGATCCAGCTGTCTGATTGACCGTTCACCCCACAAGTTTTCTAATTGGATTTAGATCTGGTGATTGTGCAAGTCAACGAATCAAAGTCAAACTATTCGATCCATCTGAGGACAATGTCAGTCTTCTGGAAGTAACCATTCTTGGAAGAGTATACCATTAACATAACAGGATGCACTTGATCTGCGATAATACTTCAATACCCTCGGGCATTCAGACTTTGTTTCACAGGATTCAAAGGACCCGCAGCCACCAGCTTGAAGTGTTGCGGCAGTGCAGTTGGGGTCCACCGTCTAATTCCTATGCTGCTTTTTGAACTGAAGCCGTTTGCTCTTGTTTTAGGCAAACAGTAGAGTTTTCCGAACAGGTCGTCGGCTTCCATAGCCCATACGTTGTGATTTTCGGCGAACAGTTCTTTCAGCGACGTTCACAGTTAGTCTTTGATTAAGATTCTCCGCTGTTTGAAACAGTGTTGCTCTTGCACTGGGAAACTCTGGCATCCCTTCTTTCTGCTCGAGCATTGAGTAGCCTGTGACAACCACAAACCTGACGTTGAAACCCTTTTTTTCCTTTGTAGTTCAGTCTCCGTAAACATTAATAACTGTTGCTCTCGAACACAAGTGCAGGCGTTTTGCTGATACAGGTTCCGAGCGCCTACAATAATCCCCCGTTTAAACTTAGTTAAATCACGTCTTTTTCCCTTATCTTCGCAAACAACACAGGACTACTGATGATTCACTTCTCCTTAATTTCCATTTTATAGCCATCTCAGCGGCAACACTGCGACGCTGTCAGCTTATCGTAATAAGTTTGCCACTCAGTGTATGTTTAGTCTTCATATGACATCGGCTTTTCTTTCTTTCGAAGACTAGTATTTCTTTTAAAACCTACATTTCACTCGAGTATCTTAAAACAGCCCAATAGAGATTCAGTTTCGCTGCTATTTGATATGAATTTACTTTAGAATAAAATGAATTTGTTGTGAAGTAGTATTCGTCCCTTAATCTCTTCCTTGATTGTGTTATTGCTATTAATAATTAATTTCAAATATTTAAAGATTTAACATGCTCAAAATCCCTGTCATAAATTTTTGTTCATTTGATCATTAGTAACTAAATCAAAAAGAGTTGCGTGAGGTCTTTAAAAGTTTCTGCCATAGCGTTTTTAGTTCTTTGCGTTATTAATAAATCATCGGCGTAAGCTGTACATTGCGTTCATTTTGTTGAGATTGTTCTCTTATAAGCATTAAATTGACCAAGGTTCTTACTTATCTTAAACATTGCATTCATCAACGTTGAGAGCAACAAATCTTATAAATTCGGGTGGTGTTCCATATTATATTATATTTTAGCTCTACATAATGATTCCAAGGTCTGCGAAACTCAATAAATAACAATGCACAAAAATAGAAATATTTATTCAGAATATACTCTTGAATTTAAATTATTAATTCTTCATACATATTTATTAGATACACATGATGTTTAATCCTTACCAGGGTTGTAATACTTTAATTATGTACAGTATTTATTTCATTGTTACTTATAGAATTTTTATTCGCGAATGTTGGAGTGGTAGTTCCACATAATTTAATGTAAGTTTTATATTTTTAAAGGTGTACTAATTACTCAATACCCTAAGAGGTTCGAATGTAAGTGTAAAAGTAATAAATTATTGTGAAGTATTTGTAATGTGTTTATTAAACACTTTATAATGTCTTACTCTTCTATTAACACGTATAAAATATAATAGACCCAAAATATTAGGTATATTGTGTAAACTAAAGTGAAATGTCGTTGTAATATAATTTATAAATCCGCGATAAACAGTTAACGAAACAAATATGAAGAATTGATTCCTTCATAATTCAGGATTTTTAGCTTCATCATTTGTCAATTGCGTGAAAATTAATTTTATACCATTGTATCGCTAGTAAGTCGTTGTGGTACTCAGTCCTAAAACTGGTCTGATGCAGTCCTCCATGCAACCATTTCATGCCCTGGTCTTTACATTTCCGCATAACTATCACATCTTCCTTAATGTGCTTAGCGTATTCCAACCTTCGCCTACCCTCTTCTGTTCTTACCCCACACACTTCCCTCTAATGCTAATTTTACAATACCCTATTGTCTTAAAACGTGTCTTATTAATCTATCCATTGTCTTGGGTAAGGTCCTCCATATTGTTCGCTCTTCCCCTATTCTGCTTAGAACTTTCTCGTTTGTAATTCTATCCACCCATATGATTTTTAAGCATTCTCCTTATACAACACATTTAAAACGCTTCTATTCTTTTCCTTTCATCAACTACTATCGTCAAAGTTTCACTCCTATACGAACATTTTCATCAACGATTTCCTAATATTCACAGTTATATTGCCCATGAATAAATTTATCTTTTTTCCATAAAGCCTTCCTTGCCTGTACTGTCCTACTCTTTATCTGTACTATACTTTACCACCCAAGTAGCAGAATTCCTTAAGTTCCTCCTAAATATCCCTTCCCAATCTAATACCCTTTGTTATTCCACTGTTTCCCATAATACATTCTATCGCCTTGATTTTCCCTGTATTAATTCTCATGTTCTACTCTTTCTCCGGGACCACGTTCATGCCATTTATTATGTTCCAAGTCTTCGTCTGACTCCCCTAATACTACAATATCATCGGAAAACCTCAGAGTTTTTTGTTAATAATAAATGATATATTTCACGGATTTCGGATATTTTTCAATTAAAATTTTTCCTTTGAGCATGCATTTATTAGAAATTTCTTCATTTTATTTTCGGTGGTATTTAAGTTTTTTTAAGCTCATATAACTGTTTATATAGTTAATTCAGCTTACAGATGTAAAGAATTTAAATGTTAAATTGTAGTCTTTCCCATTTAGGATAGGATAGGATTTGAAAACAAGTACTTAACATGAATCTAGTGATGCAAATTTACTCTTCTTGAATATTCAATATTCGCACGTAGATCGTGACTAGGTTAAGCCATTCATAAATCAAAAAAGTTCCTAGTCTTCCTTGTCGAGTAATTATCGTAGGATAATATTTAGCCGCTGCTCTCAGCAGTTGAGAATTGTATAATATGCACAAGTTGGTAACGCGGAGGAGCAAGGAGCATCGCTAAGGGGAATTGTGGCTACAGTCTGTTCTGGGAAGGCAGACATATTGCGATTCCTATCTTGCGGAGAGAGTACATGGCTTCATCCACAAAGCGAATGGGAAGGGGGGTGCGGGTGGGGGAGGGGAAGGACTTGCCCTTCCCAGATCAACTTAACTCCGCATTGTTCGCATTTATCCGCGCAGCTGGATCGGCCGAGGAATTGCGCGATGCCTAACGACGACTCTGAATCCAGATCCGCTTTGCAGAAACTCATATCAGATCCGTCAAGTTATAATTCAGAGATCGGATCTGTTTCGGCTCGATTTCTTGTGTACCGGGCTCAGCAGGCAACGCCATTGTCTCCGTAGAAGGAAAAGGGAAACTGATTTTCATGTCTGCATAGAAAGGAAAACTACGTTACACAAACTGCTGCAAATTATGTCAACTTTTAAAAAAATAGAATAATACTTGAATTTCAAACCAAGTTAATACACCAAAGATTTCATTTAGTATGAACAACAATGATTGCGATGACGTTTTTACCAGGGTTCGCAAAAGTGGGCTTAGTTTGGTAAAAACCGACTGGTTTATTCAGACTACACCCACCTGAAAATGCCATAATATCGATATTTTCAATTTATAGCAACTTTTAAAATAAAGTAAAAAACATTTAACGGCTGATTTTAAAATTACATAGTAATAATTAATACCCTAGGTTGTATCAGTCACATCAACTTCGAAACAAAAACTATACTTCAATTTTGATTACAATTTTTATATCGCATGAGTTTTCGGCATATGTCATATTCATCTACAATTCAAAACACAAATTATTAAAATATTACAAGTTGAATGGATATTTTATAAGATAAAATAAATTTTATTTTTACATGTTATCAATTATCAATCTTAAATATAATGTACATTCCCTCAGTATTAATTCAATAATTTTGTGAATGTAATCAAAATTGAAACATGGTTTTGGTGTGACTTTTAAAATTTTAAATAACACATATGCGAACACTTAAGTAATTAAAATGTGTTTTAGAACAAGATATTTAAGCGTAAATACATACATTTAAGTGTAAATACATACATAATTATGGGTAAAGGTATGTGATATTAATATTTTTATATATAAAAATTCACTCAGTTCAGGTTTTTCTGCAAGGATCACATCACATATTCACAGCTTAACTGAAACGACTTCACCCTCTTTTGTTCGGTTACCCGGGGATGTACCATAATATTTCTTTAGTGTCACAAATTATTTTCTTGTACTTAAAAAAACGTACATGTAGAAAGAATATGTTCCTTCAAGAAGTGTTTATGTTATTTTATATATATATATATATAAATTTTAAATTTAAATGAAACAACTTAAATTGATTAAATGTATATATTTTTTAATTTAAAAGTTGTTATAAATTGAAAAAACACATATGGCTAGGATTTCACATTACATATGATTACAATACATGAGATATTATTTACATATACTTTCTTCCTACTTGTGTATTTTAACATTTAATTTATTATTTTATTTTGTTAGTAAAGCTAATTAATTTGTTAGAAATTTGTAAGGAAGCCTATTATTTAATTAATTTTTATATTTATAAATTATACTACTTATAATTAGTGAAATCGCATAACAATTCCTTTGTATGACGGAATATCTATATATTTCTGCTGTGTAGTATAAGTAATTTATATGTAGTATAGTACTGTACAATAATGTAATATCACATAAATTATAAAATATAAATGTGCATATACATAGATTTTGAAAAGTTCGGTTTTCCCCAGAAAGTTGGATTTTTAAATAAGCTAACCTCATGCGGATTTATTTAAAAAAAATTGTTTTCATTTATAGGTGTCGTAAACTGGCCAGTAATATGTTTCTTTAAACCAAATGACAACAAGTCTAATCGACGTAAATACGATTGGTAAATAATAATCGGAAATTATCACGCATTTATGAAACAACTCTCATCGGATAAAAGCACAGGGGTGTACAACTTCCATTTACACAATGTAAAAAAAACATTCATGAATGAATGTTACGAATATTTACCCACCAAGTAAAATTTTCCCATCTAGTAACTGTGTACAATGAGTTACCCTACAATAATTAAGAACCGATTAAGCCAGCAAAAATTCAATGTATGTATTTAATATGCAATAAACTGTAACTTTTCAATGGGTTTTGATCAAGTGATCAGGTAAAATAAATAATAATAGGAAAGTTTACAATTTTTTAATTGTTATTTTAAATTGTTTAAATAAATGAAATAAAATGAAAACTTATCACCCTGCTCTTTAAAAAGTAATTATACATTTTGTAAAATGAATTTACATTATAAATTCAAATTGAAAGCAAATTAATTCTGTCTTTCGAGGGATGTTGGGGCTTAAATACCTGATCAAAAACTAACTGATAATGGCAATGGCTTCTGTTGTTTTCAGTAGACGGAATTGATGGATTTACAGTTGGTTTAGTATTTAACCGGCACCGGAACTCGTAGGTAGATTTGACCAGAACCTTGGAACCATTGAAGACATTGACGTGACAGCTTCTGGAATTGGCTCCTACCCATGATGTTTGGAATCTGCCGAACGCCTTATCCCCTGCGACCCCTTGTTTTTTTCCGTCTGATCAAAAGTCACTCTACAACTCCCGTTCAACAAACGCTGTACAACTCCATCACTTCCCAACTACTATTCTTCATCCTTCCACCTCCGCGAGAACCACGAAACTAAACTCTCCACGAAACCTGTGATTTCCCCTTCCAGATTCAAGGTTTTGCCAATGGGAAACATTCTTACAATTTTCGAGTTTCCAGATACGAGGTTCACACGTGTGACCAAAAATTTGCAAAGTGACATGCCCCAGAGGTCGCTCAATCTTTTGTGTGAACATCTGAACGTGACAAAATATTGAGACCGTAGATTACTCCATGCAACACATATATGACATTGCTGGGCAGCGGCATCTTAATCCCCCACAGTTCTACTTCTATAGATTTTGATGTTGGGAGGCCGGGTCTTCGGATCGTTTACCTGAAAGAGGCAACGAACCCTCGAGTTCCACCGCTGGTAAAATTTATTTTAACAAAATGTTTTTAATGTAAACTGAAACAAAAATCCTCTTTGATAAATTACAAAGTACGTTAACACTACAAAACAGTTCACCATTTTATCACGAAATTTAGTCCAGAAAAGTGTTAATTAATTTTAAACACCAGCTATATCTAAAAACAAATAAAATAAAATGATATAAAATAAATATTAAAAATTGTATATATATTATAAATAAATTATTTAATGTAAGGAATAAATAGCCTCACTAAATTACGGAACGTGTTTAAATTTATTGTGATTATCGCGACTGTTGTATTTTACAAAGATAAATCAAAATAACCTTTTTTTACACCCATTGCACTGCATCTGTTGACAGTTACAACCGACACATGTTATAAATCTGACCCTATTTCACATTTCGGTTGTGCCTGTAGATGAATGAAGTCCATGACGAAAAATTCAACCCCTACCTTTTTTACATAAAAAATTTAAAAACCAGATGAAATGTATTTATATCACCTGTGTAGAGAAAGGAACATACTAATTCAATTAAACTTCTGAATGGTCAATTGTTTTCTTATTTTGAGTTATGAAATAATTAATAATATTTAAACGCCTGAAAACGTCCCAAATTTCTGGTTGAATACGAGAGCAGAGTTTCAGGAAACCTTGTAAATGCATCACTGAATAATTATTAAAAGTCAATCAGAAAACTTACAACCTATATACTGTAGTCTGCAAATGATTGGCGCACACGCACGGCATGAGCAACGCATGCAATACCTCAATCCAATTATGTTTTCTTAGTGAGATAACATTGAGCGTATATCATGTGAACTCCAGGATTATCTGTATTATCTCGTGAGCTTGGTGCGTTCCGGGAAGAGCTGCGCTCTCCCTATTAACAGGATAACAGAAGTGGGGTGGGCGGCCTTTGCATGTGATGCTGATTCGCCTAATTATCTTCCTCCACGGTTACAACAAAAATTACCCCGAGTTCAAGCTAAATCCAAGCTTATTGTCTACACAGAAACACAGATCACAATGCCAATTATTCACTAATAAATTCGCTTATTTCGTCCCCACATTCATTTTACACAGAGATTCTCCATTTTAGACTGAGTTTAGACCTTTTCTCATCGCCCCAACCTGCCATTACGTTCAGGAAAGCAGTTCACTCCTACTGGGAAAAAGCACCAAATATTTCAAGGAAAACAGCTACGAAAAACACTCTCTTAAGAAGAACCCATCATAACAGAATGAAACTTTAATTTTTTTCTCAGGATGAAATTACTTCAACGAATTTATTAAATTTTGTTAAAAGACTGATTTTTATTTACTATGATAATAATTTTCCCCTGTGTTAATCAGTCACAATAGCCAAAACTATAATTTAATTTTTATTTCAAATTTATTTAGCAGGAGCTTTCGGCATTGCAATAGTCATCTACAAAATAAAATACAATTTTTTAAAAACATTACAGATTTTTTTTATATAATACAGCCTTGTCAATCCACCATTTAAACCTAAAAAATAATATAGATTTTGATAATGTTAAAATTATAGATACAAAAATAAAATAATATAATTAAAAGAAAGTTTTTAGAATCTATATACATTTTTAAAAACTATAATGGTATAAATTCTAGAAAGGAAAGTGAAGATATATCTAAACACTACGCCAAAGTTTCAGAGTAAGACAAACATTTTCGTTATGATTTAAAAATTTGATGATTTGGACTTAAACATATCAAACCTCGCTCTACAAGATTCGATAAGTCGATTTGAACATTACGATTATTATCGACACTTTTGACATTTAAAATTTTGACTTGGCTAAATTACAAGATCAGGACTCATTGAAAAAAGATTTTCAATGAAAATTTTCGACGATTCATGACTGAATTTCATATTAATAATTAAAATTACGGTGTGTGTGTTGTAATTCTCCTCTTCTTAAACGGCTTGACCGATTTTGATTCTTTTTTGTTTTATTTATGGAGTCACCTGGATGGTTCTTAACTATAGTTAGACCCGGTATGTGGAGCTGTTGTCGAGTTCCACTTCTTTCTTTTCCTTTTTTTGATTTCTCCCATAATATGTACTCAAATTTTCAGATTGATTACTCCCGCATCAATACATCAGTTCATTGCGTCACAGCTTGTCTTGTTTTGATATCTCGGTTAGGATTGTTGAATTCGGATATATTCCCTGTATTGCAATTGCGTGCACACTGACTTAATTGTTTATCGATTAATTCGACATTCAACAAATGAAGTGCCTTTGATCTAATATTTTGTGCATATGTGAAACGTGCATTGTTCTAATTACGGTTTATACACGTTCTCATTCGGAGGCATTCCATCTAAATGAAATATTTAATTTTCAGCATTCATTTGCGCGGTTTCAAAAATAGGAGGTGTGAATTTTTTTGTGTAAAAAATGTGATGATCGCGTGTTGAGTAGCAGATTGCTGTCGAATTAAATATTACAGCGCGCAAGTATGAATGAATTACCGGAAAATCGCCGGGTACTCAGGTAGTTCCTTTTTTATAAAAATGATTTTTATTATTTGTACATATGCCCTAAACTGTTATTTATACACGACAATAATTTAAATACATTAAAAATCATATAGATTTGAATTTGTATTTAAAATCGTGTGTTTTTAAGATGTGATGTAACTTGTTGAAGGAACACGGCCCTGGTAGATTTACATATACACAAAAAGATAATCGATAATGACGATGAGTGTAGGTGTAAATAAAATTATTTTTAAATTACTGAAAGAATTCTCAAATGAATTAAATTGTGTCAAATAGTTAAAATACCAGCATTATACTGATTTTAAATCATAATTAACCAAATTATTTCCACCAAACTTCGCAGCAAGGAAAATAATACTAGTAGAACGTAAACGTCGTTGTGTGTTGGTTTAGTAAACCGCAGAATATTGCGATTGTTCAACAACGCTGCTTGTCCCGCCCTTCACTTTATGATTGTTGGATCGAATGTCACTTCCCTCTCTCCAAGTGACTTCTAATATTGATGCTACTGAGTCTAGTAAACTACTTCAAGTTACGTTACACGTGTAACTGTTCGTGCCAAGAACAATGAACTTATGGAAGACTGATCTCTTGGGCGAGTCGGTTCTCTCAGTCCCTCTTGAATTAAGGGCGGAAGGGCGTTTGCTGAAGACATCCGACGACTTCCGTCCGTAGTCATTAGAGAAGGTGACCGTAGCCAGTGAGCCACGGTGAAGGATTTCCAGGAGCTTCCTCCCTCGTTTCCGGTCTAAATCCGTCGTTGTCCTAAAGCTTTTGGTAAGAAAGAACGCTTATCACTCCAGGTCGCGGGCTTTGAACAGTTGGATTTAAGATCAGCTTTTGCAAATGGACAGATCTGCTCTTGAGATCAGAATCGGCGCCCGCCATCTAGTCTGTACCAGCCATGTCTTAACACTTAATAATTCACGACTTGTCGACAACAGATACGTTTCGTCGTTTTTCTGAGGCACAAACAATTTTTCAGGTCGCAGGCGGGAGGAAAATGAGATCAGTTAGCTTGACATGATTCCGTGATTTTATTGGATCATTTTGAGGTGAATTTTTGGCAGGTCACTGTGTATAACATTGCTCATACCACCACGTCGGATTTAATTGAAGTGCCCGCTTCAAAATCTACCTCTTCAATAAATATATACAATACTTTTCATTACATAATCACCAAGCACGTTTCTATGATTTCATAGTCATAAAGTCAAGTCATCTCGTGCTGGTCTCATGTATTAAGAGTTCACATTCACATAACACTAACTGGTTGCGCGACGTTGACTGGTAACTCATTTATATTAGCCCCCTGCAATACTTATTTCCAAAATAATATCTTTGTCAGCACGTGATTAAACCGTGAGATAGACCATCATTTTATTTAATTCACCCTTCCACGCTACTTATACTGGATATCGGACAAAGTTACGCTGAAAATAGAACGAGCAGGTGTATAAATGGTAATTCAAACAGAGCATCTTTCACATTTGCACATTTCATTTGTTCAATCTAGAGTTAATCAATGAACAACACTCTCAGTATTCACGCAATAACAATACACGGAATATATCAGTACTCAGAAAATCGAAATGTCAAAACAATACCAAGCTACGGCGCAATGAACTTGCGCATGGGTAAGTCAAATATCACAGACTATTCAAACGACAGGCTTATATTTTGAGACTATATATTTGTTTTGTTAGAAATCAAAAAAATGAATAAAAAACTGGCCAGTAAATGTAAAGAAAAACTTCCGTATCATGACAACAGCGCCACCTACAGGGTTCAACTGTAGCCAAAAACCGACTTGGTGACTCCATAAATATAGCAACAAAAATTTTATTCAATAACGGTCAAGCCGTTAAGGAGGAGAAGAATTAGGAACACACGAACTCCGTAATTATGTAATCATATATATATATATAGGGTGAGTCAATAGTCACAGTACACGCTATTATTTCAACAACTCTGCATGAATTGGAAACATCAATATTCCAGTATGGGATGTACCGAACATGGGCGCCATATTGAATTTACCGCGACTTTGACTCACCCTAGGGTGTACTGAGACTTTTTAATTACCATATATATATATATTAAAAGATTTATTACTGATAATGGTTGAAGTCGCATCACCTATTAATTTTTATTTTGTCCTCTCGTCTGTGAAGCACGCCTACAAACTTTTAATCTTTAATTTTGGGCAGCTTTAGTTTTCAGTAGTCAAAAATCAACTAAATAGCATTGTTTTTAGTTCCCCAAAGGAATTACAAAGTACTCGAGAGTTTCGTACTTTGAAACGATTCGAAAAACGACGAATTCTGTAAATATTTAATGTCTGCTTCTAAAAATTAGTTAATATTGTTATACTAACTAAATAATACGTTTCTTCACACAAATATAAAAGCAGACTGAAAAGGGTAATCA
This sequence comes from Eucriotettix oculatus, assembly GCA_034510155.1. Classification (NCBI taxonomy): domain Eukaryota; kingdom Metazoa; phylum Arthropoda; class Insecta; order Orthoptera; family Tetrigidae; genus Eucriotettix; species Eucriotettix oculatus. The sequence continues at coordinate 85,428,115 of CM067378.1, read as the reverse complement.
GTTTTTTAGCACAATGGAGCTTCTGACCTTCGCAGCTTAGATTCAATTCCATGGAAGCTTATTTACCCTTTGAGTACCGTTCCAGGTAATACTATTCGTGCTGTAGATAAAATAAGGCACCTGCTGAGGAAAGTATGGAAAACAAATTACCAATACCAACAAACACGACTTTTCTTTGTGTTTTATCGCAAGGAAATAAGTAATTATTGTAACCTTTACTGTAATTTGCACTTTTGCAGCAGAAAAAGAATCTCCTTAATGTTGACTGCGGTATAATATTATATATGTAAAGGTACTACACGTGGAGACCACCAAAGCATCATTATTGACTGAGGGAGTCTTTTATATTTAGTATAGTGATTGTTGACTTGTCATTTGAAGAACCTTGAAGAAACATTAATTAACTGAGGGATTCGTATATGTATTTTAATTAGCCCACAAGCCACACGGACAGTAAGCACAAATAATGTTTTGACTGAGGGAGTCGTTTAAGTATTTTTCGGTTGCAGTCTAATACTAGTTAAGCCGAGTTATTGTCTAACCTTCAAGGAGATCAGAATTACATTTTGGCATTTGGAGGAAAATGATAGAAACATGTTTTCTAACTGAGGGAGTCATGGATTTACTGGTAATTGTAATTTGAAGATCGGTTATCCAGATGTAGATTCCAAAGTTCAACAGCCTAGTAAGTAGACGGCTACAGATTAGCTTGAGATTTGTAGCTGTTTTCCTGTTGTCTAACAGGACCAGAGATTTTGCTTTTCTATGACGTACAAATAAACTGTCTTGACAATCGTAGATTTTGTCATCACCGAAATGTCCACAATACGGCCACGAGAAATGATTCGTTGTTATTTAATGTTTTGTAAAACTAAAAGTATCAGAATACATCAGAAATGAACAATACGAAACCGAAATGTCAAAACAATGCCAAGCTACGACGCATTAACATTGCGCATGTAATTGATGATTGCATTAAATGCTCCTGATTATTGAAACAGTCTGGATGAAAAAATGAGATCACATGTTTTCTTTTATGTGAGAAATCCAAAGCATTTGTAACAAAAAAAATTGGGTGGAAAAAAAGAATCTGTATCTTGACAACAGCGTCACCTACAGGGTCCAACTACTATAAAAATAAAATTAATGTAAAGTCACTCAATCAGTATAGGAAGAGAAGAATTGCGAACACATACCATCGGAAATTTGTATAAACATATTTAAGAATATGAAAGGGGAAAATGTTTTGAGTTATGATAAAATTTATAACATTATTAGAGGTTGTATTAAGAAAAATTTATGATGATGTGCGGTAATTAAACGTCTTATCATTCGGAAAATAGATAATTGTTAACATTGAAGTTCTGAATTGTTTCTATAAGTATGATTATGTGTATCTGGACCAGGTGCGATGTAAATTTTTTGTTACAGGATTATCCAGAATTTACACACGTACGCTGCTTGGATACAATGATTCCCATGTGCGTAAATATAACAATTTTTGAAATTGTAGGTTTCTGGTTGTTGTTGTGGTCAGTCCTTAGACTGGTCTTATACAACCATCCATCCTGAACTATCCTGCGCAAACGTTTTCTACATAGCTATCACATCCTACATCCTCCCTAATCTTCTTAACGGATACCATCCATGCCCTCCATCTTCTGTTCTTGCCCTATATACTTTCCTCTAATGCTTATTTTACAAGACGTTGCCTATTAATCTATCCCTTATCTCCATATTGTTCTCTCTTCGTTTATTACGCTTAGAACTCTCTGGTTAGTTACCCTATCCACCTATTTAATTTTCAGGATTGTTCGACAGCACCACATTTCAAAATCTTCTATTTTTCCTTTCTGCATACCTACGTCACATCTCGCCCATAATACGCTCATTCCACATGAATATTTATAATAATGATTTCCTAATATTCATGCTCATATTAGCCGTAAGTAAATTCCTCTTCTTCTTTTTGCGAAAGCCTTTCTTCCTGCACTACCCTACTCTTTATGTCTACTATAGTTCTACCGTCCCTAGTTATTATACTGCCCAAGAAGAATAATTCCTTAACTTCCTTCGAAATATCTTTTCGCAATCTAACATCCTTTGTTATTCCACTCTATTGCTTTGGTTTTTCCTCTATTAATCCTCATGTTGTACTCTTCCTCGGGGAACATGTTGTGGTGATTCATGACCCTTACATTCATCGGGTAAAGCAAAAATAATTTAGTTTTTGTTATTTACGTATACAGGACATAAACGAGAATGGCTTGGTGGGAACGATGTAGTCGGAAAACGTCCACGTCTGCAACATTGTTGATGGCCTGGAGTGCATTGTAGATTCAACAGTGGGTTCGGGGAGCTCTCCGGAGAAGGTCGAGGCGCTAGAGAGGAGACGTGTTTCAGCGAAGGAACATCCTGCACGGGTATTAGTAAACGCGTCGACCCAGGCCCTTGTTATACAGTCTAGGGTATACGGCATTTTACCCGGTTTTCTCCACACAAACCATGCTCGTCTGATTTTCGCGATTTTATTTTCAAACTATTCGTCGTCACCCGCGTTCCCGGGGAGCAGCCTTTTAGAAGCTGCGTAGATTATTCTTTTTTCTATTGCCGACTGAGCCAATGATTAAATTGATATTCTTAAATTTATATGTTTTCCACTTTAACTTAATTTGAGTTATATTTATATTCAAATTAAATACATTATTATTATTATTGTTCGTTTGATTGTACAAAAATATTTTTGTTGGTGTAACCAAGGAACACCACAACGTTTATGCCATTTATTATGTTTTCCAAGTCTTCTTCTGACTCCCCTGTGTGTCATTTAATTATACGCATGTATTTTAGATTATAAATGTTTATTTTTAAGGAGGACTTCTTTTAAATGTGATTTGGAAAAATTATATATTTTTTGTATAAATGAATACAACATTCGGAAAAAGCTCCGGTTCTAAAAATTTTAATACTTTATTATCTGATTGCGACTGATCTTTGGGAATAAAATTCGACAAACAACAAAATAAAGGAATATTAATATTGGTCATTTAGTAGATGAAAAAATCATCCTGAAGACAAGAAGTAACTATATATCAGTTACCATAATATATTAGAAATAATTCTTCTAGCTCTAGGTTCTTTAGAATTTCGTTTCCTAATTGGTGACCAGTGCTGCTACGTGCTTGTCGTTCGTCAAAAAGATAAGAGGATCAAAATCAGCTAGCGTGGTCCTCACCTAATTATCGGGACGTATTGGAGGTTGTTCTCAGTTTCCGATGGGAAAGCGATACCACGGTCCGCTGCCTGCTCCCCTCATTTCCCGGAGGATCGAAGCGATCAGGATCTGCCGAATCAGAATTGCAGGAAGGAGGATCAAACGAGGCCGCCAGTGCGATCGCTCCGAAAAGTTCACGAGAAGCGAAGCGAACATGGCGGGCGACGGAGCTTCCGCGAATAGGAAAGTTCCAGGAATGTCGCACGCCTGTTGCTCAGGCTAATTTAGATAGCGAGGGCGGCGTCTCTCAGCTGATAATACTCTCTCTACAAATATACCAAAAAAAACTTTAACTTTACGTAATACGCGTACTTAGAAAGTTTACTCTTCAAACGACAAAATTTTCTTAGAAAGTAACAAAGATCCATATTTCTGTATTAACCAACCCACGTATTACATGAACTATGCTTTTGTTATTAGCAGTCCAATACTCTACTGCACTATGCACTTTCAGGCTCAATTAAAGTTATTTAATGAAATTTCGTCATTAAAGTGTTACGTTCTTGCAATTTAGTTCTCCTCCCCCCTCTCTCTCTCTCCCCTAACAAATAGGTCACAAAAGGTGAAATTGAACAAAAAATTATCCAAAAATAATAATACCGAATATGGAGTACCACAAGGTCCTTCCTATCTTAAGGCCAATTATATATATATATATATATATATATATATATATATATATATAAATGATGTAGTGATTAACTGTGCAAATGAATGAACAATTAAAATGTTTGCAGATGTTATACATGTGAAGGGATGTGGAGGTCTAGAAATTCAAGACAAACTACATGATCCGTGCTGAACAGAAAAAATAACCTCTAACCTCAAAATTTAGTCCTAAACAACTCTGTAATTTCATTATATATTACATAAAATAAAATTTAGAATACATACACTACCAAGTTAATAGAATATTCTCACTTAGGCAATTGACAAAAAAATTATTGAATTATATTGATTAAAAGTTTTTTGCTTTGGTTTTATAATTTTGTCTTAGCCTAATGTAGTTTAAAATCTGTCGTGGTTACTTGAAATGTGGAAAAATTTAAGTACTTAAGGAAACCTTTCGTATTTATTATCCTTCCATTTGTTCGTGTTCTGGTTTGAAATATTAACTTTCATATCATAAAATAAGTTAAGAATCTACTTAATTAGCACTTCTAAGTTTAATGGAAGCAGAAGTTTATACTTGCTATTTATTTCGATAGTGATATTAAGTTTCAGTTCGTAAAATAGGTTAATTTATGGAAGTATATCATTAATAAAAGTACAAGTAACACTAACTACTTTAACTCATGTTCACTCTCTGCAACGTAGTTTCTTTGACTAAGCTAAAGCCGAGCGTACCCGAATTGTGACGAGAGTTTCACGAAGAGCGTTACTCAATGCGTTTAAGTAAATACAGATCACGTTGAATTTGTGTGATAAATCTTAGAGTATTAAAAATATTGCAAATTATAAATGTTATAATGTTATTAGTCTGATGTAATAACTAGCGGACACAAGTTAGTATACATATTTAATGAATTTACAATTTCGTCAAAAATATTTTATTTTATAAATAAGACCTTCAAACAAAGTATTTATTGGCGAGAAATTCTTCTAAGATGTCGTTGAACTTCCAACTAATTTAAAATAAATGAAAAGCATAAAAATAATATCGATTGAATAAGATTTAAAAAAATACTTTTTAGTATTAAAATGAAACAAGTACTTAACTAATTCGCAATTCATACTTATTTTATAAAAAAATTTAAAAAATTGTACTTCAACACGTTTTGTATAAGAATGATGTGAACTATGCAATCACGTGTAGTTAAAAGACGTTTTATTTAACACGTGATAAACAAGCACCGGTGGGAATAAATGAGCTGACGTTTTGGCAAAAGCAAAGATACAATTTTGCCTAAATAAAATGGAATCATAACATTAATTGCTGAATTACTAGACCTGGTTTCCAACATTTCACTCATTAATCTTGAAAAGGAATGATCCTCCTGACCGAATCAATTTCATGATTGTATTACATGCTCCGTTGAAACAGAATATTTTTTAATTAGATGTGTCAAATTCGGAATGTATTCTTTGATTCCAGGATTTAACTCACGTTTTGTCTGTCCCACGTAACAAGCCTTACACAACCCATGCAATCTATTTTCTATTTTACTTGGCCCTTTTCAAAAACCTTTTTATTTGATCTTTAACTTTCTCAAAAAAGTTTAAATTCTGGAATGATTTAATAACAATTGTAATATCGAATAGATCAGTCAATGTTTGCTGTATATTTCGTAAGCAAAGTAAAACAACGAAGGTCATAGTTTTATTTATTTGGCAGTAAAATGTTATTATATTTGACGATAATATAATTAAACCATTTTTTCTGTTTGATTTGCCTAGTATTTATTACATTATATTAATGAAACGTAAGGTAGCTTCTAATTTTCTGTTACTAATGTTAAACATTACTTTTTTTAACTACGACTACATTCAAAACATTTATTTAGATGTACTGAGTAAGGTCACTTTATATGCCTAGTGTGTACTTTAGTACTAAATTTGATTAATACATGTTATTATCGCAACTCATTTTATACATCTGTTTTTATAATACTAAATGGAAATGGATATCAACGGAAAAAAAATATTACCTAAGAATCTGTTCAGGGAATTTTCATTTCCCGGAAATTTGAAATGGAAACGTAGGTCGTGTAAGGTAAATAACTCTTTTCAATAGAAAAAATATATTCCTAACTGTTATTGTTTACTCATGAAAATATAAGAAATAAGTTTATTCTGAGCAAACCGGATGATTCGGCCGAGTCACTGGATCTAGAAGGCTCTATAAGGTATTTCATTTAATCTCCTTGGTTCTAAAGAGTATCTTTTGTCGGTCTCCAGCAAAGAGGTTTGCATTTTTTTTGTAATACGAAATTTTAGTATTTCATTTAAAAACACTACACCAAATTAATGGAAATAGTTGGTGGAATAATTACGTTCCATTGAAAACAGGAGACAAAATAAAATTATTTTATGAATTTTTGTTGCTTGAACGTAGAATTGCTCTATATAATTCAGCTAATCACTGGATTTTGAAAGCCAAGCCCAGGTCTTGCACAATAGTGAGCTAGAATAGTGCTTCAATAACCATATTATAACATGTACGTTTTTCTTTCTTAGTTATTTCCCAAACCTCAGAACCATATAGTGCAATACTCTCCACTATATTTTTGTAGATTCTCCTTTTCACCTTATTTGTAATATGTTTATTCCACATAATTGAGTAACCGTCTTATTTCAAATCTGCCCTTTCGCTCCTCCCCGCTTTCTCCTTTACTAGAAAAATTTGTCCCTAAGTATTTATATATAGTGCAGCACTTTACTACACTTCTGTCTTCCATTTCTAAAGATCTTCCTGTCACTGCAACTACCATACACTCGGTTTTATCAAAATTTATTTATTTTCACTGATTCCTCATTCAATGTTGTTAGTATGTAGTATGCATCATCTTCATCTTCGGCGAATATATCCTGGTCATCTGCAAAATTCCAAGTGTACAGGGTTTCACCATTAACAAAAGATAAAACAGAAAAGAAACGTGGATTGTCCATGGAATTATTGTTAGCAAAAGATATTTTAAATGTCAATATTTAATCCTCATATTTTTTTATAAGGTTAAGAAGCTGTTAATAACTTTCTCGTCGGGGACGGATTCTGATAAGCCTTTATCACTCAGTTTGAAAGGTTTCTAGATTTATGGTTTTGTGGACGAGGAGGGACGAGGACGCATGTGACAAGGTAAGAAGTACGCAAAGTAGACAACCGTGGCGTATCTCGTCCTGACCTCGTCTCATCCGGACGAAACTTTCAGACACGGCTTGCGCATTAGGCTCCGTAATGGCTCTTTCCAGAAACAGTTTAAGAAGTGTTACCGTCTCATCAGAGCCGCTCCGTTGCGCAGCCTTTTGTAACTTTCCTTCAAAGCAGTATAACAAAAGACATCTGCACGTCTCTCGCCACACTAGCCTGTAATTTAGGTCTTCGGAACCATAACAAATATAGGATATTTTCAATTTATTATAACAGAAGATTTTTAAATGCTTGTACTTCAAATGGTTTCAATCACTCACCAATTCATAAAAAGAAAAACAATTTTTTTAAATGTCCATAAAGATATTTAATTTTGGAAAGAGTTTTTGACATTTTCTTGAAAATTTTTTACAATCGGAAATTTATTATTATTACTTAGCTGCTATTGGGCATTTGTCCAGTGGCTGCTACATACAAAGAAAATACAAATCACACAATTTTGAAGTGTAGGTTTTGATCTGAAAAAGAAAAGAGAAGTCAGGAGCCACACAGAAATCACTTCACTATAAGCACTTCACTAATTCTATATAAAAAAAATTAAAAAATCTACTCACTTAAGTTTTCTTAGCCTATTCCTAAACTGATTTACGCTTCCCGGAAAAGTCGTATTTCTGCAGGCAAGGAATTCCAATCCCGTATAGATCTATTAACAAATGAAAAATTTTCCTACGTCAGTGCGCTGCCCTTTTTCTTCAATTTTGAACGGGTGATCATTTTTAGAAATATAAATCGGCGCCTTCATTTTATTATTTACATGTAGAGTTCAGAAATTATTTGTAAAGAGCTGTAAATCTCTGTTAATGAATGGAGCGTATTATTCACTGAAAGAGTTCGTAGATAGGAAGGACTAAAACAGTTTGCTGGTTTCCTCCTACTATTTTACAACTATACTCTACTAGAATTTAACTGCTGACTTATTTTCTTTTTCATGTTCGACGGGATCTTCTGCTGCCTCCTCCGTCGACTGAAAATTGAAGATTGAATTTTATCTTTCCTCATTCTTTCCCTCAATTCTTAATTGTAACATTTTGTATATTTCTTGTAATATTATATTTTTGACGTATCCTATTCCCTCAACCGAGGACTAATGGACTGAATAATAATAATAAATAAATAATAATAATTAATTAATTATTTAGGGTAAGGTCTTACACTATACCTGTTTTTCTTTTACTTCTTTTGCCATAGCTGTATTCGTCTTCGATTGGCCTTTAATACGAGGGTGGTTCTCTTTTGTTTTCCAAGACAACTAAACTACATTTTACGTAGCATAAATCCACAAAACGTTAATTATTAAATTTTCACTTTTCAGTATAGTCTTCATCCTTTTCCACAGTTTTTGTTCACAAGGGAATGTGTTCCACTGTGTTCCTTGCTCTTCTTACAATGACGCACGGACGTTTTCAGGGCTCCTCTTCTTCTTCAGAGTGAATCCCACCATGAGTTTCCTTTAGTGTCAGTTGGGCCCAACTGATGGAAGTCCGATGGTTCTAGGCCAGGGCTGTATTTAGATTCCACAGATGTCTGAATATTCTGGCAAATCGGTTACATATTCAAACTGAAATCATTCTCATAATTTTCCAAGTTTCCTGTTAAGGGAGCTACATTTTTATAAATATTTCGGTAGGATAATAATTCATAGAACTCATGAAACACGTAGTCACATCGAAATTCCGTTGCCATAAGTAGCCGGAAGAGGCCAATAAAATCGTAAAAGTGAAGCAAGGGAATTATGAGTAGTACAAGAAGCCATTGTAAGTTAAGTGACCTTCGCTGCGAATGGCTATGGAACATTGTAACGCGAGAAGTGGGAGTTTCTCAGAAACCTGATACGAATGTCAAATCTCCTGACACGAGGCTAACGCACATGGGAGATAAGTATTCCCGACATGCGGATATCTTGTGTGTGTGTGTGGGCAAAATGAAACACTACACTCAAGCCAGTGGAATAAGGTTCAACCATGATCTAATGCATTTGAAGCCATCTTTATAATCCATGTACAGAATATTTCGTCATGAATATTATTTCCCATGTTGTTTGCAGCAGTGCAGTTTCAGTTTCCCAGAATGTGACATTACAATAAAAGCTATATTACGGTTTTGTTTTGTGAACTGAGTAATTTGTTCCTGCAGAGCGCGTATCTGCCGAACGAGTACCTGGAATATGAAACTACATAACTCATTAAATACACATTCTATTTAATGATTCACAGGAAACGTCTAAATGACAAATTGTAACAAACAATTCAGTTTAATAATTAAATTTATTAAAACTGGAACTGGCAGGCTCAAACTGTACCCTGCTTCACTGCAGTCTCCATGATGGATGTGGTAACAGGGGAAGAGCATAAAATCGCAACTGCGTTACGTGTCGGAAAACTCGCGGTATTTAACTTTTGCTGTGTACGGAAAGACTTGGGAGATAATCACTTACTCATATCAACAATTTTCTGACCCAAAATTGTATTCATTTCTAAAATGTAAAATGTCTCGAAGATTAATTATTATAGATTTAGAATAAGCCTAGTTAAGACGGTTAAAACGATGTGTCATTTTATAGTACCTCTCATAAGGGACGGAGAAGAATCTAATAAATAAAAGCAAAAAATTTAAAGGGAAGTCTATGGGCGCCTCGTAGTAGTACTACAACGAATTTTAAAAACGATTTAAATTAAAACTCTACGTTTATTTAATGAAAGAAAAACAAAATAAAATATATAAACAATTCAATTCATTAATATTTTTTTTGCACAGTGCTCCAACACGAGAATCTATTCCAGAGTTTCCCATGCTTCGGTATAGAAGCCTGAAACCTCCCAATAATTTAAACAAGAAATTATAACTTCACTGCCACAATGATCGAAGCACGCTCTCTAATGTTCTGCGACCCTCATCGCCGTCTCTCCGAGCCCAACTGCTCTCCACCAATTCCAATCTAAAAGTACCTCTCTCGCTCCCGCCTAGGGTTTCTCCCCTCTCTCCTTTTTCATATCGTTCATCACATTGATGGAAATTTGTCTTAGTACCAAAGGCCAAATATGTTAATTTCGTGATTTTCTGGAGGATATGTTCTTACCGCTCCGTCAGAATACTGGCACCTACCTGTGAATTATTTTTAACCGGGGAGCTCTATCAGGAAATCCCCAGCCAATGCCTTTTAACAGACAATAGTTAAACGTGGTGAGGCCAAATAATGTTAAGTAAAATAAATAAATCAACAGTTGAATCAAACGAGAAGAGTGCGCTTTAATCTTATTTTATCATTCAAGGAAACTGACCGTCAACATCTCCCCACCAATTTGATTATAATTGGCTGAGTTGTTATTTACTATCATGAAGATTTAAAATAAATTCTTCTTTTGGAGAACAACGATATTTTTTTCTTAGCGAGTCTCGTGTATAGTTTGATGGATTTGTCAGCGAAAAGCACCGGACAAACAGTGAGTTAAAATATATTCTGTGTGTTCTGCTTTCAGTTGTAACTTGCAGACGAATATCCCGGGCTCTGATCAGCTTCAACTTTTTTTGTTTGTTGTGTGCCATTACTCTATTCCGTCACTCGTCGGAGACCAAGCTGTAATTCCTAGCTCGTTTCTATTAAATTATTATTTTATTTAGGTTTTTTTTGGCATTTGAAATTCTTTTATTAATAAGTGTATGTTGGTCATTGTGCGGACTACAATAAATTGCGATGGGAAGTTGTTGTGATTGGAGAGAGACCCAGGTTTATTGACGGTATTATATGTTTTTTTCGGCGAGGACCGTAGCAGGTCTATTTTGTATCCTGCATTTAGAATCTCAACGGCTTAAAGGAAACGGTACGAAGGAACAAATGTAACCGACTGACAGCCACGGCTGTGACAGACGTAGGGTTTGTACACATTTTCGAAGCACTCTAGAACGTAAAGGGTAATTTTGAAAGACCGTAAAGTGTTTTTAACGACAGATTAAGTTTTTGGAGCGATTGGATGCGCCGCCGTGAGAGTCTAGCTGGAACTAGCTGTCTTCGCCGATGTCCCCGGGGCTCGAACTTGTGGTTTTAAATCGCCGTGACTTCACTATTACTCCCGTCCAACTTCGAGGTTTGTCTCTGAAACTTATATTTTGCATCCCAATGACCTGTACTCCATCTCAAAAACGTGCTGAAATAATATCTATGGTGATTAGAATTTCTAAACTTAATTTTCATAATAGTCTATATTAACGTTATAATGTATGAGAATGGGAATATAATAGCAATAAAAAACGCTAAGCTGATTGCCGTGGTTTGTAAACATCCTTTTTAATTAAATTGTAATTTAAATGTTTTCGTGTTTTTATTGTCAAATAAATCGCCACAGTTTATCTCATTCAAAAACACACAGAGCCTCATTATCGGCTTAATTACTCACGTGTGTTCTACCTCTTTGGTTCGTTTGAACGTGTTTTTTAAAGGCGATTGTCACAATTTTTTTATTTACTTTAATTAGCAATAAAAAATTTAAATCTTGTATGGGCTTAAATGTTGTTGTATAATATATATATATATATATATTATATGACGATTGGCCAGAGCTTGTTAAACCTTCTGCTTGTTATATTCTACAGAAGTGGCTGTAGTAGAGGATTCATAGTGTGTGGTGCTTACTGCTTCTTTCTTGCATAATTTCATGTATAAACTTTATACGTAAATCTACAGGTATTGTTGTATTTGAAACGTACCAGAGGGCGTCTACGATATCTCTAAGGATTTTTGATTGTACCCTTTGAATGATTTTCTTACTCGATTTACTGGTCGCAGTTATTAATAAATAAATTAACTCATCATATGCGTAACTTTAAAAGTAAAAATCATTTTTTCCTTAATACGATATTGAGTTTTATATTACCTTAAACTGCTTGGTTAATTATCTCTCCTGCCTGTATCGATGACTTATGTGCGTAATGCGGGAATTTTCTGAGTCACCTCATACATTATACAGATAAAGTATTAAATAATTATTTACATACGTGAATATAGTTAACGAGTAAGGTTGTAATACAAAAATATGCACAATTTGGCGTATAATAATACAACCATGTAACCAAATACAAGCGTGAGAGATAGTTAAAAGCATTTGTACATTTGATTGGAAGATATCTGTTAAAAGGAACTGCGCCCGTACGATAATTGGTTCTGAGAGGACACAAAGATTGGCGTATCGCTAAAACTGTTCAAAGTGGCGCCAACGTCAGTCACTCGAGAAACGCGTGTGCAAAGAATGCTTTTATGAGGTACCACTTTGCATTTAACATTTCAGGGTTTAGATTTCAGATTAGGCTTAACTCTCATGCATAATATAGACGAAACTTGTTTATATATCGCTCAAAGAGGCGTAGTATAACTACAAAGGAAATGGTAGAACTGTAGATTAAAATATGGCTTCGTTCCATTGTAAAATAAAAATCCTAAACTTTATTTAGTATAAAATTATAGTGAAGTTAAATTGCTGTTAATCAAGATTTCGAAGAGATGACTTTTGTATTTCCCTTGTTTCGGGATTTTTTGTCGTGAATTTCATAAATGTAACGTGCGTTCAAAATATTTAGAGGATAATAAAAAAGAAACCTTAAATTTTTGAGATAAAATTCCTTAGTTTGTTTAATAAATGAAGTAACGTGGCAGAGTTTGGAGCCCAGCGGTAGTTGCTGGAGCCGCAATACGCTGGGAATTAGGGAACCTCAACTGTCTGTGGTTTCCCTGCTAGCAGTTTGCCAGTACAATACTGCGGTTGCGTTTCCATAGTTAATTTGCCCTTAACATTATTCACAGCTCTGCGGTTCTCCTGGTTCTGTCCCAATAAAAACGGCGGGACGGACGCGCTTCCACGCAACGCGTAGTGTGTTGCTTCGCTACTGGCTGCCACATGTAACACTAAACTTTATGAGACGGTGGGTGAGAGTAAAGGAAACAGTCGACCGAATAAAAAAAATAACCAACAAAATTGAAGTGAGCCAGAAACATTACAGAGGATGAGACGACTCAGAGGCAAAAAGAGTTATGAACTTTAACCCCGTGATTACGAGAGACCAAAACACTCTCGTGTAGAAACAATAGAAGAAAAATTATATTTATGTCTGTAAACGGGATAAAGTTCTCACAATACGCTGGATATTTTACTTATTTTGGCAATCCTGTTAAATGAAGTAAAAATATCATTTGTAAATATTAATTACTATTTAAAACTATGAACTGTAAACTACTTCAATAATCTGACATTATGATCAAACTATATTAATAAAAGGCAATGTAATAGGATTTTTTGGGAGGGCAGACTACATGAAGGTGATTCAGGAACAACCATACTCTTTTTAATAGCATAGGAAGGGAATTGAAAATTGGGAACGTGGAAGGTAGCCAAGAGTTGACCTGGACCCCCGAGCTGTAGTGAAAGGTGTTTCACCAGGAAAATCCTAGAAAACCTGCATCGGGTAAGTCCACCCATTGGGTAGTATTCTCACGCTCTGCCGAATGACGGGAGATGAATTTGTTGTGGGGTCGCAGCATTCCCCTCTCCGTGTCTGTCCACCAGTTTTAAATGGCAGATGCCCGACTGAACAGCGGACAACTCTCACCGTGTGTCACACACCTCCCAAAATAGATGAAGGTGGTAAGATAAGATAAGATTTATTGGATCCATTAGTCCTCTATTAAGGAAATAGGACAAGTCAAAGAATATGTTACATATCACACTAAGAATACAAATATAAGAAACAAAATATGGATACAACATATGAGTAAAGAAAACTATGTATACATTGATAAATAAAATAAAACAAAGCAAAGCAAAGCAAACAAAATATGAATACAACATATCAAGAATATGAGTACAAAACAATAAGAGATAGTAAAACAAACTATGTATACAATGATAGACAAATAAAAGAAAGCATACATAACATATACAAAAGATATAATTTCTGGATAAACAATGTCAATTTGGAACACTATATCGGTATAATAGATCCACGCACTTCACACCATAACACTTCACAATACACTAACACTTTTAAAACAACACAGTGTGTAGATCGCGGTGAAATCATCTCCAGCAGATCTCGTCATGTGAAAAACAAGAAAAAACCAGAGAGAATACGAGGTATTTCCAATGGTGAGCCCCGCAGCCAATCTGGGGAGAATTTTCTGCGAGAGAAAGCTTCCACAGGCATCTCCTCCTTATATATCAAGGTAATCCGGTGATTCACCCAAAAGAGATGCAGGAAAACCCCTACAGTTAAATTTTGTATAGACTAAAAAATAGGAATAATAAGTATGTGTCATTTAGTTCATTCCTATACACTTGGTACATTCAAAATTTAGTTTCTGTTAGAGTTCAATTACTTATCTGTATCTGAAAAAGTCCAAAAATCTGGATGAAATTTCATAAAACAACTTAAATAAATTCACTTTTGCTGACATCTTGGCTGATTTGTTTATTTACTAATAATTAAATAAACTAAGGTGAAAGGAAGCTTGTGTCCTGTTTATTTCTATCACCAAAATTTAGTCTGTTTTGGGTTACTAATTTTCATATAATTCAGACGTTTCTATATTATTAATTTTTTTGAGTCGTCATTTAAACGCTAAGGAAGCAATAATAATATATACGATATTTAGTTGCCCAAGACAATAAACATGAATTGAAAGCAGCATTGTAAAAGAAATTAAATAGAAATAAATTAAAGACAGACAAACAAAGTTTATCATTATATTGAAAATTTTGGTTAATGTTTACATCTTGAATTGTTAAGAAAAGATAATGCCGTAAATGAATAAATAAACGTGGTGTGCGATTGGATTAAAGGAACTTAAAATAATTATAAAACCTTAAGTCGTAATGTTTTCACTAAACATTAATTAGAATAATAATATGATCTTAATAGGTATTATGTTGAAAATTTTAGTTACAATAACAGTGTAAATTAAAATTATTTATTGTTTAACAAAATATTAATACTTTATTGGAACAAGAGGATTAATTAGCACTTATAATTTTAAGAAAATTAATTTGCTTCAATAATAATTCATAGTAGAATAGATCAACTTAAAAACTATTATTTAATTAAATAACAAGACACGTCTACATCTCGAAAGTTTTATTTATATCATTTTGTCTAAATTCATCTCCCATATTGCCGTTTACCACTAAAGAAACTTTTCATTTATAAACGACCCTTTTGGCCTTGCTTTGTGATGGAAGAGACTCGTTCCAAGCTTGGATTAGTCTCTGTTTTACAATTAACATAATGATGTATGTGTGTGCTTTTAATTAAATTAACATGCTCATATAAACACTGCTGTGATTATTAAGCTATGTACTTAAGTATGATTAGTGCTATATTTAATAAGAACAGAGAGGAAAACATTTTTAATTTTTCTCAGTTAAAATGGATGTTTATTACTATATATTTCAGATGGTAATAGCAATTAGGCCGAACTCCCGTGATCTAGTGGCTAGCAACACAGAGGTCTCGGGTTCGAATCCTGGCATGGGCTTGGATGCTTGTGACGTCATGGTCACGGATACTGGAATTAAGACTGCTGGAGAATCGATACGCAGACCACGCATCTCTCCAAATTCGGAACGGATCGTGGAAGATGACAATCCGCAGCCGTCCCGGTAGGCCAAGGCCCTGAAAGGGCTGCAGAGCCATGGAAGAAAAGGAATAGTAATTGGACTGTTCGATCATTAATATATATATATATAATATTATAAGAAGCATTGAAATGTTATTAAATCATTCCTCTGCTCGTTCCAACTTAGAAAGTAATAAAAGTTAAATTTGACTGAGCTTAAAATACGTAATTAGAGTGCCATTGAATAAGTTAAACTTATTTCTGTACTGACTAAGGTAAACAAATTGAATTGCCGGACGGTTTCAGTGGTTCATGGGAACGGTGGCGACAGGCACTTTCTTTTCCTGAGAGCTAATTTATCAAACTATTTAACGGGTACTGTTCAAACTTTCCTCCTCCTCACTCTTCGTTTTTCCTTCTTATTGCTTCTGAAAACCAAACCGATATCATCAGTTTTTTCCTTCAGATTACGAGATAAATTCGCACACATTCTTACTGGAGATCAACGGCCCCAAATTAAATACGGCGACGCTTGAACTCCCTCTATTTTGTGGGACACGTCTTTTACCAAAAATTTTCAGCAGACTTTGTTACGTGCCGAAAGTTAAGCACGAAAAAACGGAACTTGCATTGATAAAAATTTTATCACTGTCCCTGATGAAAACTGTATTTAATCTGGATATTCGATATTCTAATGGATTTATATTGCGTGCAAAACAAATTAATTTCCATGAGATCAATTTTCGTTGCTGTTACAGTGACGGCTGGTGCATATGTGTTCATGTGCTACAGCACACGAATTAATTTAGAAGGAATTATTTGTTTTGTAATTTTAAGAAACTCTAAACGAATGGTATATTAAGAGTGTGAATTACTGCTTTGATTTCGAAGTTTTTTAAACTGTCCGCCTTCCAGCGCGCTCCCTCCCGTACATATCTTGGCTACATTCTTTACAGCACGAGAATCTTGTTTGTAATGAGAAATGCGCATGCGCAGTATTACCGTTTCATTCCCCTGCTCGTGTAAGATCCAGCTATAATATGAGCTATCAAACACACAGCGCCGTCTGAGCGAGCCTCAGCATGATTCAGTTTGAAATGTTTTGCAGTAATTAATAAAAAGATTAATTTTTATATACTTGTTGTGGTTTATTTGGTTTAATCAAAGTTTATTTAAATAAAAAGGTTTAGCGGGCGGCATTTCGAAGACTTTCATAATTCTGAGAAAATTACCGTACGATCCTGCATACGAAATTCCCATACTATGTGACTTCTTCCCAAAATTAACTTTCTTTATTATAAGTAAAAATAGTGTTGTGTTAGAACTTTGCGCCAATATGTTTTATATTTTTAAAATTTCGTTACTATTACACGTTATGTAGACTAAATTAGAAATGTAGCATATGACGGGCCGTGTAGTGTTAACAACCCTGTAGGTGTTGTAGTATTATTAATATCGTTATCCTCCTAAAATTTGCCTTAGGGTGATGTAGCACATAACTTTAAAAACTCACGAGCCGCCACTAGTCCTATGGACATTATTGAGCTTTTTTCGGGAATTCAACTCTCTAAGTAAAGAAAAAGAAAAGGATATATGAGAAGCGAATCATATAGGTGGATATCAGAGAAACGAAACAGACTAGGTTTATTCCTGTGAAAGAGACGTACAGATACGTCTAGCAGGAAAGGACAGTAAGAAAGAAATTAGAATAAGAAAGCAGAGTGAAAAAAGAAATTAGAAAATTACTCCAAGATTTAGATTTAGATTTATTGTTGTTTCCATTAATCCTCGATTGAGGAAATAGGATACGTCATACATTAAAAATTAAAAATGAACAAAATAAAGTACATAATTAAAGACAAATAATCTTAAAATAAATTAATAAAACAAAATGTATATAGACAAAAGTCAATATAAACACAACACGGACACACGATGTCACACACACACACTGGGAAACACAAACAAGCACACACTGAGGAACACGCAATGGAGTTTTAACTACTTGGAGCTCTGCGACCAGGAAACTGTCCTTCCCTCTGTCGTAGCTCCAGGCAATACATGAAACAAACAAACAAAAGAGCAGAAAAAACTGAATAGAAATTTTAAAGATATGTGATGTGCTATTTTACAAGGCAGCTCATTCAACACTTTTGCAGGAACCTTGATTTAAATACTAGAAGGACGATTAAGAAAATCCTGTACCGAGTAAAACGCGCCATTTAAAAGAATAGTTTTACTCTGCTTCACGAAGCTTTTGTAGGTACTATTTTTAACCTCTGGCGGAAGGCTGTTGTATAAAATTATCCCGGTATTGTGAATACTTTTCTGGTGTAGAGCAAGGCGATGCTTGTCCGACCTTAGAGCTGAACGATTTCTAGTCGCGTATTCATGAAACTCGCCATTTGTTTGAAACAAATTAGTGTTCCGCTTTACAAATTTTTAATATTCATAAATATATACGATTGGTAAAGTATTTCCAAACTTTTGAAGAAAGGTTTGCAACTCGATCTAGAATTCGTGCTAGAAAGTATTCTAATTTCACGCTTTTGCAACTTAAATATTTCATTACTCTTGGAGCAGTTTCCCCAATTAGAGATGCCATAGCTCATAATTGAACGAAAATACACGAAGTAAACCATTTTGACGTACTTTTTGTCAACGTATTGCATTAGTGTTCTCAGAGAATAACAAGCTGAACTTAGTTTTCCGGCAAGCAGATCTATATGTTGATTCCAAGAAATCAGAGTAAAAGAGGATTCAGAGATAATACTCCAACGTTTCGAAAAGTAAATAAACTCTGTTCGTCATCAGAGAGAGGGGATCATGCGTAATACGAGAGTCCGTGCCTTCATCAAAAGACGTAGACTCAATTGGGAGGCGTCCTATCCTTCTAGACGTATCCCTGCGACTCTTTCACAGGGATGAACCTAACCTGTTTGGTTTCTCTGATATCCTTCTATCTGATTCGCTTCTCGTCTATCCTTTTCACTTTCTTTATTCAGATAACGGAATACCCGAAAAACCTTAATAATGATGTTAACTCACCATTGTCAACAAACTTCAAAACCCCTATTCTGTTTAGAACTTCCACTTAGTGATTCTATCCACTCATACGATTTTCAGAATTCTCCTATAACACCACATTTCAAAGGCTTCTATTCTTTTCCTTACCACTACAATATCGGAGATCATTGCGTCCTCTCCGTGTAGTGACAATAAATGATCAAGGGATCTTTAAAATGTAATGTTATAATATGTCCATTTAGAGATAATGGCGTAGAGCACCTATTTAAATATTAAATATATTAATAAATGCTGCTCCAATTGAAATTAAACAAAAAATAGATTTTTAATTTGGTTGTGTGCCAACAGGAACTTTGCAGAAAATTATAAAAAAATATAATAATATTCATAGTATCGCAACATATATATGAAATATAATGGGAATGTTATCATTCTACAATCACTTATAAAACTGTTTGGTTATTTAACTACAGATCTGTGAGTAAGAGATTTTAGAGAGAAGTGATGGTAAAATTTTCTGGGGTTGTAGCAGAAAACGTGAGCTGGGAAAGCAGGACTATGAGCTTGGCGAAAGCGACGATATTGAAATAATGACAAAAATCTGATCCTCTTCGCTGATCACATTAAGAGAAGAGTCCTGTTTCTAGGAATTCCGTGTTTGCCAAGTTGTGACGGTCCTCGAGGCACGTTCGCACTACGAAGACGTGAGACTCGCACCAACGCGTCCTGTCCTCACCACAAATTAACATCCGAGCGTGAAACTGCTGCCGTAAAATAGTCCTCGGGAGGGGGATTTATTTGCATAGCATAGACGAGGTCCTCAAATCTTGGACTCGTTACGCAATAAATCCATAGTCCTCCGTCTTACCTCACTATATCATCGGCATACTTACGTGAGACAAATTGATCACGAAAAATATGTGTAATTTTTATAAATGAGACTTAATTCACCACTGATACTCATGGCACTTGTCCCAGCGAAGAACTATGTTTTTCTGTACCCAATGAAAAGGAACCTTTATTTTGTTGTTTGAGCCAGTTTTCCACTAATTATTTGAGTTTCTCGTTGCTGCTGAACTTTTCTCTGCCTTCTTGAGTGGACCAAATAAATAAAGATGGAAGGGAGAGAAATCTGTACTGTGGGGAGGATCAGATAGTATCTCCCAGCCCATATTATTGTCGATGGTACCGCGGGTCAGGTTTGCACCTTCCGCCAGAGGTTAAAAATAGTACCTACAAAAGCTTCGTGAAGCAGACTAAAACTATTCTTTTAAATGGCGCGTTTTACTCGTCCTTCTAGTATTTAAATCAAGGTTCCTGCAAAAAGTGTTGAATGAGCTGCCTTGTAAAATAGCACATCACATATCTTTAAAATTTCTATTCAGTTTTTTCTGCTCTTTTGTTTGTTTCATGTATTGCCTGGAGCTACGATAGAGGGAAGGACAGTTTCCAAGTAGTTAAAACTCCATTGCGTGTTCCTCAGTGTGTGCTTGTTTGTGTTTCCCAGTGTGTGTGTGACATCGTGTGTCCGTGTTGTGTTTATATTGACTTTTGTCTATATACATTTTGTTTTATTAATTTATTTTAAGATTATTTGTCTTTAATTATGTACTTTATTTTGTTCATTTTTAATTTTTAATGTATGACGTATCCTATTTGCTCAATCGAGGATTAATGGAAACAACAATAAATCTAAATCAAAATTGTTACTGACAATCCTATGAACTGTGTCCACACTTACTAAAACTTTTTTTTGCTATATATTCAACACTAATACGTCGACCTTGTGACGCGTATACAATTTCGTCATACATGTAAATTTAAATATTTATAAATACTTAAAACTGACTAGCGAAAGGCTGTGTGAAAACCAACTGCGAGTTATAAGTCCTATACCATTCATGCCACTTACTGTGTTATTATAAGCGTGATTTTGACAGCATGAGAGTGAGAGCGAGAAAGGAAGGATGAGAATTCTCACTCCATCTATTGTTGCAAACGTGTGAAAGCGGAACCTGGTCAAAAACAACTGCGAGTTATAAGGTTTCCCGTGAAGCGAGTATAATGATACCTTACTTTCGCTTTTAGAGCAAAATAAATGTGCTATTTCCGGGCGAACGAAGTCGCGGTTATAGTAATAAAAAATAAAATAGTTTAAATAATAAAAATTATTTGGTAAAGTTTTATTTTAATACTTCCATGTCTAAAGGAAGAACAAGTTATTAATTTTTTACCTCATCGCTGCTTATTATTTTTACATTCTATATATTCGTAATGCTTTGAAACTCGTTGTGTTAATTGTTTGGTCGAAACTTAGTTCTCTAAAGTCAGTATCGATTCAATGTCAGCAAATAAATATCACTCTAATTATATTTTCCTATTAAGTTTTGAGAAATAGGTATACTTCTGCAATATTTTATGAATGTTTTTACGTAGAATCACAGACCTTCAACAACGCGTAGTTTATTAGTAGCTTTAATTCCAAAACTGCCTTCAGAATCGCGCTTAATAATTATAATTCACGGACAACATGCTCAGGAGTGTTTCTTACTGGGAAATGAATTGAGAACAACTGCTAAGTCTTCTTGAAGAATCGAACACGAAATGCTCGTTTTCAAATGTGTTTCATGGTTAAAAGTTTCTCGATACCACTCAAGTGTGCGTAAATTTCCAGCGAAGGCCACTCGATAGCATTAAAGCAACTTCTGTAGTCTTTTGCTGCGTTCCAGGAAACACTAAGCGAATGCCATTTGGGCTGGGAAATGCCTGGTCATGAGCCTTTGAGAGACTCTCCGGGCTGAGTAGAACTTTCATCTCGCTAATACAAACCCGAGTGAGGAATTTTGGCATTTAGACCTTCCTGAGTATAAAGTTAGGGAACGAAACACTTAAAATTGTCACATAAAATGGATAAAGTTATATTCATTGCTTACGAAATTGAGAGTAAAAACTATTTCTGTCTGTGCGTTGCTGTACACTAGGAAACTCGTGAATTAGGTCAATTTCCTGAAATCATTATTTATTAATAGACCGTATTGAATTTTACATAAAACGATCACATTTTAATCAAACCTTTCCAGGGGCATTTGAATTCGTAGCCCATAAAAGAGTGCGAGATAAAGCAGTAATAAAATCAGATGGGTCGGAAATAATTAAGTTAGAGCTATCCTAAAGTAATGGTGTGAAGATGTGACAAATTTATCAAGCAAGTAACTGGGAATGTTTTAAACAGCGTTGGAAGATAATCGCTATTTGTTCAGACTTTGAAATGAGAAGAAGAAAGAGAGTCGATTATTTTGAATAGTCACGATCTGTGTGAAATAGTTTGTTGTAATGTAAAATCCAGATATATATTATTTTGTGCTTAGCGGGAGGATAACCGTTAAGAAATTATTATCTTCAGTACAAAATATTCAGATGCAATTTTTCAGGAACATTCAAATTCGTGGCTTATAATATCGTTCGAGACCAAGCGGTGAAAAGTTAAACGTAGCCGGAATTAATGAATGTTGAAGCATTGGAATTATGGCGAATTTATTTTGTAATTGGACTGATTCGAAGAAGTATAGTGATAGTTTTCCGAAAAATATTTAATAGTTCTTCGAATCAGTCCAATTACAAAATAAATTCGCCATAATTCTAATGCGTCAACCTTCATTAATTCCGGCTACGTTTAATTTTTCACCGCTTGGTCATAACAATATTATAGGCTACGAATTTGAATGTTACTGAAAAATTGCATTTGAATATTGCCTCGGTTTATTAAAAAAATGAGAAAAGGAGAGGGAGACGATGTACTTAATTTGCTGAGCGTATTCCATCTTGGCCTTCCTCTTGTGTTCTTACCCCACTCACTTCCCTCTAATGCTAATTTTACAATATACTCCGGTCTTAAAACGTGGCCTATTAATCTATCCCTCTCTTGGTGAACGTCCTCCATATTATTCGCTTTTCCTCTATTCTATTTAGAACTTCCTTCTGAGTGATTCTATCCACCCATCTCATTTTCAGTATTCGCCTATAGCACAACATTTCAAAGGTTTCTATTCTTTATCTTTCCAGAACTCCTACCGTCCACGTTTTGCACCCATAATACGCCACGCTCCATACGAACACTTTTATCAACAAATTCCTAATATTCACACTTATATTACCCGTAAGTAAAATCCTCTTTTTCGCGAAAACCTTCCTTGCCTATGCTATCCTAATCTTTATGTCTACTATACTTCTACCATCCCTAGGTATTACGCTTCCCAAGTAGCAGAATGCCTTAACTTCCGCCAAAATATAACCTCACACTACACAGACACAATATCTGGGTATTATTTGGACGGAAGATTTTTTACCCGCGGAATACGATTTCGTCTATTCGTTCTCGAAAAATTTCATAATGATTCATTATAATGAAAAAAAGGTTTAATTTTATACTTGTGGACATATTTACCTGATATTTAATGGGAAAAAGTAGGTAAAATCTTCAGAAACGTCTATAAAATCGATTTTCCTTCATTGTATAAGATTTCTTCTCTGCCAGGTGAAATAGTTGGCACAAAATAAAATGTGTTGTCTATTAATTATGATTTTTCCCTAGTTGATCATTGGTGTTTCAAAATCATGCATGAGTCGACATAACGTATGTTAAAGTGCACTTTAAAGTTTCAAATGTACGTCCCACCAAAATGAATTGTTACAGTGCCTCAAGTAATTCAACAACTACCGCGTTGTTGTTGTTTCACCGTGAAGACAATATTTACGTTACCAGCAGGGGTGGTCTAGTTACTTGCCAAAATATAAACAAGTGTTGTGCCACACTTTGCGTAATTAGTGTACTCGTTTCATTTTTAGAACACACACACAAGTGGACGCTCAAAAGTAGGTTCTCGACCCTCTAGTTAATCTACCAAGTCTAACACATTACCTCCAGTTTCAACATCTAAATCTTTTCAAGGACTTTATTGATATTTTTAGGGTTACATCAAATAGATAGTATCCACGTGGTGACAGAGGAAGGGATTTCAATGGGGGATACGGAAGGAAAATGACTAGGGTAACTGGACTATAGTTTAAGGATCCTACCCGGTATTCATCTAAAAATTGATGCAGTGAAAACCCAAAAATTCCTACATCGCATGGTCTAGTTGTACCACACTCTTCCTATGGCAGAAGAGAGATTACTGACGGGGGTTTCAGCATTCCCTTATCAATGACAGAAATAAGTATCAGCAGGTTGGCAAATTACGTTCAAAGAAAACTCTCTTTTCCATATTGAAAACACTGAGGAATAAAATCACCTGTCATTCCAGGAGTTAAACTACATGAAACTGACGAGAAAACTATTTAATTTTTATGTATTCATGAGGAACATTAAAATTTATTAAATTACGATTTCAGCTATATTGTGGAACCAGTAAATAAGAGATAAAATTATATATACAGTGACGAAACATATTGTTCTTCGTCCTTGTTCAGCTGGTTCTATTTTACCTCTCGGGTTGCTAAAATATTTGTCCCTAAGTATTGTCTTTTTATTTATTTTAAAACTGAAGGATTATCATGGCATGCCAGTTGCTGAAAGCTACCAATGAAAATAATTCTTAGTGACCGTCCAAAAGGATTTTTTATTTCAATTATTAATAGACAACATTTAATGGACTAGCAATCCGGTGCAGAAAATTTTACTTTAAAAAATCCCATAATGCAATGGACCAAATCGGTTAGTTGCTTAAAATTATTATTTATTTATTCAAATAAAATTTCGGCCTCTCCGCTTGAGCGACATTCACGTCTAAATTTTCATCCTTCTTAATGTCTCTATTCCTTTAATTCACACCAGATG
The DNA here is from genome assembly GCA_034510155.1 of Eucriotettix oculatus. Classification (NCBI taxonomy): domain Eukaryota; kingdom Metazoa; phylum Arthropoda; class Insecta; order Orthoptera; family Tetrigidae; genus Eucriotettix; species Eucriotettix oculatus. The sequence continues at coordinate 85,403,514 of CM067378.1, read as the reverse complement.
AGGTTCTAAATTTAGAAACGAAACGTCGGGTACGGACTGCTGTTAATAAAGTTTATGTATAATATTTTCTAACATGGAATATTTTAAAATTGGTTTCTAATATTACTAAAATGAATTTAATGTTTAAAACGTAAAAATTAATGATAATTTTCTCAAACAGAAACAAAGGTATCGTAACAGCAGATGTTGACTGAAATCACTGAATGACAGTTGCACAAGTATAATATGAACTGAAGTTGAAGAAACATTGAAAACAAAAGTTATTATCAAAACTAAATACAAATGTATGTTCGCATAAATTCCGTAAAGTAACTAAAATTATACAGTATATGAAAAATATTAGGTAATATGATTTTAGAAAGTTCAGGCCAGAGGCGCCAGATTCGCTTCAGCGGCTGCCCTGAGACGTATTTTTACGCTAATTAGAACAATTCGCCGTGTCGCGGTTAAAGGAATAAATGGAAAGAACATAATGGTTTATAGAATTGAATGTAGAAATTATTCACAGTGTTATATTATACTAGCCGAACGTGCTTTAAAATCTTAACGAGAAGGCCCAAATTGGGTAGCTTGACGTCATCGCCCATAATTAGACCAGAGATCAGGTTGTAATAACCCGCGCTACTATAATGACTAAATCAACTAACTAAATTAAGAAACAAAGCCTCTACGTCAGCTTTTATTTTATTAAAATACTGTGCTACGTTTCGTCGCTCATTTCAGACATCTTCGGGTATAGTAAAATGAAAATTACAATGGATTACATTAAGTAATTTTTTACAAAAAAAAATTCAATGCAATAAAATTAAGAATTACCCCATAGCAATGAGTTACTCTACGGAGTAATGCACTTTTCTCTCAGGCGTGAAAGGTAATAATAATTACGATGGATAAATCAGTTGGGGAAAGATTGTTTCAGGATCAGCCTCATGTAGCCCGTTACGAAAAAAAATATGCGTTTATACAGGAGGTCATTGATGGCTGCGTTGACAATCTCGTACTCTCTCTGGTTTTTTGAAGGTTCTCCGATGCCGAGGCATCTTAATCTATTTTAGGAGGTGTATGTACTGGGGTCAAAGACCTTGAGCATACGGCAAGAGTTGTCCACTAATCAGTTTGGAACAGTCGGCCAGCTGTCTCCTAAAACTTGTGGAGACGCGGACAACGGAATGCTGCGACCCCACTGCAAACTCATCTCCCGTCAATAGGAAGGGCGTAATAATAGTACCCAGCAGCCCGACCCAGCTGATTTCAAGGGTTTTCCCTGCATGATGCGATTATAAACGAAACAACGATGATGACGTCATAAAACGTCACGTATCTGAAATAAAATTTCTAATATTTTTCTTAATACGTGCTTTCACTTGCAACCAAATAAACTACTATACTGCGAATTGAATACCGTCTACATAAATTTTCACAACATATCAACCAACCATATATTTCCCAACACAGGTGACAAAATTTAGGAATCAAATGTTTCTGCTCGTGCTAAAATGTTATTTACCCAGTATTCATTTTTATATGTATCTCTTCTTATATTATAATTCATAATTAGAAAGCTTCGTTTTTATAACCTCCACCAGATGTCCAGGGACAACACGCCTCCCCATCAAAGATGATATCTTCTCTTCCTCTGTCTTAGGCAAAGATAGTTTTCCTTTGAAGTCATACTACAGTATTTAGCATATAAAATCTTAATTCACAATGAGTGTGAAAATCATTTCTGCTATTTACCTTCCTAATGTCTGTAAAAATTGCCCATCTGCTTTTTTTTAATGAAGCTGCAATTATATGCTTCCTCGAAAACAAACCCTCGTAATACGATTCCAGTGATACTTAAAATTTAAGCATATATCTTGGTTGTTTACGTCCCGCCTGCAATGTTTACATACATTCTTACGGGCAATATTGCAATTGTTTTGAATAGATTAAAGTCTGCATAGATAATTCCTAGTTATGGAAAACCGCCTTGACGGTGCCTCATTAATTTTCACTAAACTAACTTGGGTAGAAAACAAACAAACAATTTTAATCAACTTCGCGGAAGAGATTGCCGTTTACCTAACACGAACATTAGTTTACTTCGTCCAAAACTGACGCAATGTTGTTGAGTTGTTATTTGTTTTTCTTTATTTTTTGGTGAATAACTCTTCTTAAGCAGACATTTACGTAATACTGTCTCGTTCTCCCGACACTTTCTATCTACTTTTATTTGTCGTTTGAATGTTGTCTGTGTTTTTTTTCCCACATACCGCAGAAATTTGTTGGATTATTTAACAACCGCCAACATTCATACTAAACAAAACATAATCCTGCGCATCATTACAAACTCTCACTATTACCTTAGAAATTCCGTCTTCATACTTCCCAAAGTAAATTCCGTGTCACCAAATCCATATCGTCTCTAATTAAAAACGCCCTCTACAAGCCGAACCCCATGATGCAACAACTGCATGACAATCCTCCCTCATCCCTACCTTTCCGTCGGCTCAAAATAAAACTCCCAATCGATCTCATCCTTCCCCCTGAACATTCAGATACATCCCAACCCACCTTACCATCATTCCCGCAGACCACGTCCTCATATATTCTCCAATAATCAATTCACCATCATCGAATGCCTCTCAGTACACACGGGAATAATTTTTTTAATCTAAACCATATGTTAAATTAGGTTAATCAATAGACGAACCTACCTTCATATTTACATGTGAATGATATACATTATTATAATTTTATAAAAACATTATTTTAATCTTGTATATACTGGAACAATTATTCTACCAAACTAATAATCGTAAGATAAAAGTTTGTACATGAAATAAACGAAAAATAATTGAAGAACTGTTCCTGATTACCATTACATACGTTCCGCACAGAATTATATTGTTATTTTAATGTCAGAAAAGTTTGTTGTATATTCTCTTTTGGTGCATTATCAAATATTGATTGAGGAGGAAAACTTTAATTAGAATGATGTGCTTTTCTGAACATAAATGTTTAATAATATTCAATAATGATTGTGTCCCGTTTAGAAGTGCTGATGAAATGAGACTCGGTTTGGGAGTACAGTCAGTGTTACACTGTTCCTTCTGCCATGCATGTTACACTATATCAAATTGAACTGTTAATCGAATGTGCCGGAGTTTCAAGGATCTTACAACATGAGAGCACGTCAAAAGACATTACCTAGCAACAGTAAAATAAATAAATTTCATTGTTGCAAAATTAGTCAATATAATGGTGTAGGGTGCGGCTACCGTCACGTGCAGGATAAGTTTACTCAGGTAATTTAACCGTTTATTTGAATTTACAATTCTGCATCGGGAAGATCGTTTGATGTTTCAGATGGACTTAGATTTAACCTTTCGTAAAAGGGAATTAGTGTAAAAATATTATTGCTCATACTGTAAGATGACACCGAGCCACATTACAAGTTGAGCTCGTACTCTCTTTTACTCGCGCCTTCTCCATAACCGCTCCTTCCTCAAAAATGCAATTACATTAAATTAATACGCTGGTTAAATTAGCCAGAATTTTACAAAACTATTTATAATACAATGATCTAAAAAAATTTTAGCCTTACTCACAGTTTATTTAAAAAAATGTAGTGGAGAAAAGAAACGTGTAATTCGAACACTTTTTCTCCATTAAAATTCCTAAAATAAATTGTAATTTGTGTTAAATTATCACATAATTGTATTATAAATATCGCATGCAAAAATCTTTACTTAATTTTATTTTTTGTCACATCAACAATTTAGTTATTATCAATTTATGCTAGATTAAATTTAAAATTACTTATGCACTTTTAACTTTTCTAAATACAATTTTAACTTAAAATTTATGTATTTAGTTGTAAAATTTAATTATACAGATTAATATAAAATTATAGATTACAATTTAGGGTACAATTAATTCTTTTAAGAACTCGATTAAATCTTCATGGGCATTTGTCCCTTGCACAATCTCGTTGACGTCGTTTACTTTTAGATTTTCTTTTCTCTCATCATCAAGTTTTTATCATAACCGTACACGTTTCCTTGGTACGTGATAATTTTCTTTGAAGGAGTATATTTTGCTGGCGTATTCATTTCAATAACTATTAGTAATTAAAGTAAGCTTTATCTGACAAAATAAAACTCTGACCAATCAGGTCTGAAATAAATTTACTAAATTAAAGTATTGAATAATTATACTATAATCCGTTGTAATTTGTAGTCCTCATCATGTGTTATAATTTTTTTAATTTAAATAAAATGATAAATATTAAAAATTGGTAATCTGAAAACAGACAAATTGTCTAAGTAAATAACAAAATATATGAAATTTACAAATTAAAATATTAAGCATTTTGTATGGTGAATTTTTTTTAACAAAAATAACAATTTAATTAATATAATGTTCTTCTATAAAGTGAAAATTGAAATTCATTACAAATTTAATAAAGTAAGAATATTTTATAAGGTTAATATTAAATGTCAACACAAATTACAATTTTAAGTATGTATAAAGATTAAAGTTAAATGAAAATTACAAATTCAAGAATTTCTTATAAAATAAGTATTAAATTTCAACATCAACTCAAGAATTTAAGATTCTTGTATAGAAAAAAGATTAAATTTCGAATATGAAATTTAAGACTCTTCTATAAGGTAAAGATTAAATTTCTAAGAAAGTATTTGTGATAATTTAAGATTCTTTTATAAAGAAAAGTTTAAATGTGTAATATGCTAACCTTTATTTTACTCAATTTTAATTAAGGTTAGATTATTAAATTTATAGTAGTTTATAATAAAAAATTATACAATATCATAAGAGCTTCTACAAAGCATTGGGGACAAACTATTGAATATTAATTTAAGTGTATTTTTTCGATGCATTTACTTAATATAATTGTGTCACTCATAAGCTTATTTTTTATTGGAAGTAATTAGGTCTCCTTTGTGGGCCCAAAATGTTATTTCTGAGCACGGGGAAAAGCTACTTTCCCTTATTTTTGAAGTAGATTGTTGGGATGAATTTTATGAAGTATTTTTGCTAATGGTATACAAGGTAATGTCTGTGTTTAGTTTTCTGCAACAAAATAAAAATAGCGTGTGCTACCTAAATTACTTTTATTATATTTATTTCTTAATAAGCATCAAATATTTTATATTCGTGGACTATTGTATTATACCTTATTCGCGAGTCTCGACTCACTCCTTTGAGAAAATTCAACAAATCGAATTCCCATTCGGAAAATCGAATTACGTTCGCTCCAATAGCAGCAGAAGGATCTACTTGGCTGCTGCCTAAGTTAATAAAGACTTCCGTCGCTGTGTTTCACGACGCTCAATATAAGAAAATTCGCTTCGAGAAACATGTATAAATATTGCTCTTGTTTGCTTCAACAAAATTCAACCAGCATTTCATCATGTTTTAACCAAAAAAATCTCTTATCTATCAGCCAGAGATTTCAGTTTTCTTGTTAATCACCGCACTTTTATTCCTGTAGCTATCCGAGGGGAAGGATGATACGCGCTCTTGTTAATCTTTGAACCGTTGGAAAGGGGAGCAGATGCTTGGTAAACGAGCCCATTCTTCGACGTCCCTAGCATCTTGAATTAACAGGTTTCTCCGAGTCAGAGGTGCGGCTGCTAAAGGAGACCCACACCCCTCCGAAAATCTGTCATTCATTGTGTTATGACTCAAGCGAGTCTCTGGATACTCGTTCCAGGTATACAGCGAGAAAAAAATCCACAATATTTATCAATGACAGATAATTGAATAATAATTTCAGTTTAGAATTGCGTGGAAGCTTCATAAAACCTCTTATTGAGGCTTGGTTAACATTTGAAAATACGTTTAAATAGAATAAAGTGAATAGAATGACGCTTAAGCTCATTTCATATCCATTACTTTAGTTCACGAGTTCAACATGGCAACGACGGAAGTGTTCTTCAATTAATCCAACTACAGTTTGCATTCCCGAGACCCTTGATGTCGCTGAAGCGAGCTGTTGAATTTTCTCCTAGACGGTTGCTTTTGTTCGTAGAGATACGTTTCTTTTGTCAAGCTAACAAATGCATTGTAAACGTACTTGTGCTTCGACGCTCGCACTTGTTTCTTGAATCGGATGACTAGTCTAGCTAAGAAATCTCCACCATGAACACAATACATTTATTCTTTCATTGTTACATTCGTACCTCCCTATTCTTCCCTGCAAGGCTTCCCCTCCCCTGGTTTTTGCAGCATTCGTTGCTCTCTAGTCCACTGGCTTTGTATGACGCTCCTTCCATCTTTCCACTTTGAAAAGGTCAGGTCTTTCCCTCCCAACGCAATTCAACCGTCGAAAATTCACATGAGGTATTCAAAGTTCTCGTAGATGCGCATCCTTGAGGTGGATCAGTCACTTTCGTTAATTGGACCTACGCTAAAATAGTATTCATATAGAGAAAAAGGCAGGTTGCTCCTAATCAAAATTTTATGAGATGACGTCATTATAAACGAGGGACTCGAGGTTAAGTTAATGTGTGATTGAGCCATTGTGAAATAGAAATGTCATAACGCCAAGCTACTGCGCAATGAACTTGAGGCGTAAGTCAAATGCTACAGATCATTCAACGATCATGCTAAAAAATTGCGTGATTATATGTTTTCTTATATGAGAACTCCAAAAACGATATGTAAAAATATACGAAAATTAAAAGAAAAAATTCTACATTTCGACAACAGCACCATCTACCTGGTGATAGCTAAGAACCATTCAAGTGACTTCATAAATACAAAAAAAAATCATTGAAACCGGTCAAGCCGTTTGTGAGCAGAAGAAATATGAACACAGAATGCCGGAAGTTCACTTATTGTTTAACAATTTTTGTAAAAGTATAAAATATTAGTTTCTTTTACTATTTAGTTAGTCTTATATCAATATAAATTCAAAAAGTGAATTTATATTTTTGATTCATTTTTAAAAAGAAACGTAGAAATTTCCCGTTCTACCCGACCTCCAGGAGTGTTTTGTATTAACAATTAGTGCAATAAAATTGAAATTAATTTAAGATAATATTAACACCTTTCGTGTTTTCTTTCTTATACTTATATAGCGTACGGTTGATAGATTTATCAATTTTTCCTTTCGCAAAACGTTTTTTTTCCAGTTTTTGCTAATATTTTCCCCATATTTCCGTTCATTTTTTTCTTAATCTCTTCTGTTTGGGTGCAGCATCCTGGAAATCATTCTTATAAGTTGAGTGTGCAAGTTTTTCTTATTTTTTTTCTTGAGCAACACATAACGTTCTCATTATACAGTAGTATCCTGTTCCGCCCCGCTCACTAGCCTCAGTTTAAAGTGTTCCACCGAGCCTTTAAGCAAGTAGATTTAAACCTCATACGTAACTTATATGCAGCGAAAGACATTTTTTTACAAATATATATCATTAAAGAGATAAAAGCTTGTATCTTAGCAGATTACCTTTTGTCGCAATGCTGCAAAAATTATAAACTCACAGATATAAGGCGTTAAAACAAGAGTTCATTCACAATATGGAGTCATAGAACGATTACCAAATGAGGTGCGATGTCTGTAATCTGGAAAAAATTCACTTGGTTGTAAAAATTTTTATAACCGAGTGAAGTTTGGAAGTAAATATGATTGCATAACAGATAATTATGGCTTAAATCCAAAAGCATCTGATATGTTACGGACCAAATGAATTAGGGATAATTATTAGAATACTGGAGTGAATTTTGGTTGGAATTTTATTGAATTTAAATCACTGCAAGTGAGGTTCGAAAAGTAAACGTAATATACTACTCTATAATTCTATAACTCTATAGTTTATATTGTACTATTTATTTATTTCCAAACAGTCAGATATTGTAACGAATACCGAAAGAAACGCTTCCAATTGAAGCACAGTCATGAGTGTTTCACCATCACATGTGTCTGAGGCGACCTAATAAGGATTTTTTAAACTCGATGAAATTGGTGGGTTTAAGTCAGAAATGGTAAATATCTCGAGAAAAAAAAACAAGATTTACAAGCCAGATGGGAAATCGGAGAAAAAGAATTTCAAATTTTTTTTATTCGCACATGGCCAGAAACCAAGAGGAGAGAGGCTGTGAAATATTAAAGAGAATTTTCTTGGAGTCTAAAATCTCACAAGATTCGTCGGGGAATTAACAGCCCTGTCTTGTAACAATAATTATCAGATATAAGGAAGTTAAAGCTGAGTTGAGACGTCTTCTCCCATACTTTCTTTGGGCCCGCCTTACAAAACACTAGAAAGGTTTTTAAATTGATTCTACACATATTTCCCTTACAATTTCAGTTCGTTCGATTTTATGTCAATTCTATTTGTTTATCTATTAATTATAATAGGAATCTTCCCTCCTGTTCCCCATAATTCGCTACTTGGACATGTGAAGAATATTATCTCTGAAATCCTAATGCCAAATCTTTTACTGATATCATCTGAAACGCTTATTTGGTACAGTTAACATTTCAATTCGATATTTTTTCTATTAATTATAGTAGGAATCTTCCCTCCTGTTCCCCATAATTCGCTACTTGGACACGTGAAGAATATTATCTCTGAAATCCTAATGCCCAATCTTTTACTGATATCATCTGAAACGCTTATTTGGTTCGGTTAACGTTTCTTGATCAGCATAAACTAGGGGGTTTGAATTGCGTGCACGCAATGAATGACGGGCGAAATCCATTGACCGTTGCTCCGTAGTACAATGGTAATCTGAGAAGCGACAGTGAAGCAGAAGAGAGGAAATGGTTCAAATGAGCTCCGAGAAGTGTTGATGTACGCTTCCCCGTTCATTCATTACGCACATTGCTTACGTAATTGCGGGTTACGGTCTCCATCCCAGCTGCTCCTTTTATTTTCCGTTTGATTAACAAAAGCTTCTGTTTCATCACGTGTGCGGCTGAGTGACGAAATATCCCCCCTCCACACTCCCCCACCAACTCATTCAGCTCATCACCATGTCACATACCAAATGTTTATTCGTTTAGTTTACTTCTCAGTAGGATTAGCTCACATTCTTATCTCAGCCCAAACAAAACGAAATCAGAAACAGAGTTTTTAGGATGACGTCACCCACCGCTGCCTCTGATGTTATTGCAGTTGCTGCTTTGACACATGCAGTTCTTTGACTTTGTTACTCATTGATTACAAATCTTCTTTCTTTATATTACTGCAGAATAAACTCCCGCATATTCTCTCACAATTTCTATCCTCTCAGAAATCACGAAATATACTTCCTATTAATTGTAAATAAATTCAAAGATATTAATTAGTGATGAGTTTAACCATTCTTGAGATCACAAATTTCATTTCAAGAGAAGCTTTGAGTTATAGCCCAGCCTTAATCATCTCATCTAAAATTGTTTTCGTTAAGGTCAATAAACTAAAATTTATTTTATTTTTGATCTCTAATAAAGTGAAACTGCTGCTGCTACACCTTACAATATATAGGCTTGCAACTAACCGAAACATATAAATAAACTTATCCTACAAAAAAATATTACAATCTATATTTCGTTAATTTAATACTAAATATTGTTATATTTATTGTATATGCCAAGTTACAACAAATAATTAATATACCGATAGAAATTGTTACTTATATATGTCAAATTACAGAAAATAATTATTTCATGTCTTTCATTGTAATCTGACGTACTTTGCAAAATCCGTAACTGTTTGTTCCACTTCACATTATCAAAGGCTTTTTCAAAATCTACAAATACCATGAACGTAGGCCTGTTTTTTTCTTCTCACGTCGTCTAAAATTAGTCGCAAATTCAATATTGCTTCTCTCGTCTCTACATTCTTCCTAAAACGAAACTGATCTTCGCCAAACTCGCATTCTATTTGACGTTCCTTTCTCCTATATACTATTTTCGTTAATAATCTCTTAACTGATCTTAGAAAAAATCAGGAGGCGATCTGAAACTGGAAAACTGTTAATTGAACATGTCAAAAATTACTTCATCGTAAATTCAGCTTCTTTTTTCAACAACCAAAATTCTTCCATTCTAAAACGCAAGAAAGTTAAAAATGATTATGAAAAGGAAATCAAAATACAAGGAGAAGAAATAAAATTCTTTACGTTTGCAGATGATATTGTAGTATTAAGAGAGTCAGAAGAATTCTAGGGAACTATAATAAATGGCATGAACGTAGTCCTGGAGGAAGAGTACAACATGAAGATTAATGGAGGGAAGAGCAAGGTAATGGAGTGTAGTATAGAAAATAGAGGAATAATAAAGGGAATTAGATTGGGAAGGGATGTTTTAAAGCAAGTTAGGGAATTCTGCTACTTGGGCAGCATAATAACTAGAAGAATAGTAGACATAAAGACTAGGATAGCGCAGACAAGGAAGGCTTTCTTAAATAAGAGAAATTTACTTACGGCTAGTTTTGAGTATGAATATTAGGAAATAATTACAAAAATAACCATATGGAATGCGGTGTTAAATGGGTGTGATACATGGACGATAAGGGTTACAGAAAGAAAGGAATAGAAGCTATTAAAATGTGGTGCTATAGGAGAATGCTGACAATCGCATGGGTGGATAGGGTAATTAACCAGGAATTTGTAATCAGAATACGGGAAGAGAGAGTAATATGGAGGGCTTTGACCAGGCCATATTTTGCGACATGGTGGTATTGTAAAATTAGAACTAGAGGGAAGTGTGTGAGAAAAAGGATGGAGGTTGGAAGTCATAGTTACGTAGAAACGTCAAGGCTTGCGCAGGATAAATTAGCATGGAGGTTATTTTTTGGTTAACAGGCTACATGTGGGTGATCCTGAAACAGGCAACTTCCCTTTAATAGCATAGGAAGGGAATTGAAAAGGGGGATGCGGAAGGTAGAGCAAGGTAGCCAAGGGTTGACTCGAGGCCCTAGTGCAATAGGTTAAGGATCCTACCCTGTGTTTCACCTAAAAAGATGCACGGAAAACTTTAGAAAACCTGCATCAGGTAGGTCGGGCATTGGGTGCGTCAAACCAGTTTTAGGACTGAATAGCACAACAACAGAAGAGTAAGAGAGATGTTAAATTAAGATACTAGTATTGACAGAAAGTTCGATTTTTCTTCCTCAAATCGTTTTGTTCATTGTATTAGAATGCAAAATAGTATTTGAAACGTTACATGAATCGTTTCAGAGTAGTTAAATTAACAGAAATTGAGTAGAATCCGCAAACGCAGTTGATGAAAAACCACGATCAGAGAGCCACATAGCCAGATCAGTGATTGCTCCACACGTTCCATTTACATTAAATTGTTTGAGACGTAATCTACGAAAGGCACTTAAGTTTATCCTGTAACTGTAAACGTCCTCTGGTTTACAGAACGCATTTTCCGTGTCATAAGAGATGTAAAAACCGGTCCCTCGAGAGCGAAAATGGTCTTCATTGACGTTCGTGTCGGACACGATGTTTGTGTTAGCTGGCCCACCCACGCCGCTCGGACTTTCGAGAAGTCGACCACATGATGAATCGACACGCCAACGCCAGTGGACAGGGATTAGTCATGGGCGCACTTCTCTTTCAGCAGAACAAGGCTAACGACGCCTTAACGGGAATCGCAGAATTATTAATTCCGATGTCCTCGACGAGGCGCGTCGTGAGAGCCTCTCCCCTTTTCCAACTTTAGCCAGCGACGTGTTGCACATCTTTATGATTCCATTCTCCCGACAGGTTGAAAGCATATTATGCCCCTTCCCACTCTTATCGTGTGTATTAAACTATTATAACTTTAAAACACCTGACCGTCAACTTTCTTGACGTCAGAAGAGAAACTCGGGTTCTGCTGGCTATTTTTTCAGGCATAGATTTATTCTTGAATCAATAAAACAAATTAAACAAACATTATAATGGGCATTAAAAGTTTCATAAAGCATTTATTATCAACAACGTTTCACTATATTTTTAAACTCTCATAAAGTTGGTTATGTATCATAATTAATTCGTAATCAAATAAATAAAAAATGAACGTATCTTCTTCGTTTGCCCTGTATGCTTTGCCATACCATTGATCCGATTGCGATGAAACCTTTGTGAGTTTTCTTCACGCTCACGGAGGTTTTTTCGGATATTTAGACCTCTTCTTTCCTACCTTTCAGGCAAAAAAACATCTCCCCACCTCTCCCAATTAACAGAGTTACTAACTTGTTTCAATGCAGCCCGAAAATCCGAGCATTTCACTATAACCGCTTTAAGTCTGATACACATACCATAATAATTTCAAATATTTGTCTGATATACTGCAAGACAAACAGAAATACCTTTCACCGCCTTAATGTATCGTAAATGTCCATGACTCTCTTATCGTCGCAACATTCCTTAAGATATCGGGAGCATCTTTTTACTCCGTAAAGGTACAGTATGACTCTCTTCGTGCAGGTATTATTCATAGCTTCCTTAAGATAGAGAAACTGTTCAATTTTACTACATTAATATACGGCGTGCATTTCGGAATCTCTGAGCGTACCTGGACAATTTTTAACTCGTTTACAATACTGGGAATATTTTCTATTGTCTTCATGCATTAGAGAATTGAGTTTGCTCTATTAAATGAAACAATAGAAATGGTAATTGTTAGGGTAAAAGATATCTATAGTCAATAGTTTTTTTTTCACTGTTGTACCTGCCACCGGACGTATGTCCCATTGTAGTTTTGATAAATACATACATAATTTTTTAGAGTCTCTCAAGGTAGAATGCCACTAACATTCTGGTTAAGTTGAAGCTAACCCCAAATCTTAAAAGGTCGGGGCGTGTCCATCAAGGGGTTAATAATCAGAATACATATTTATCCTGGAGGTCACATGCCAACACTAATTATTACTGAATAAAGTATTCAGCATATACGCCGGGAAAACCTTCGTTCTTTATTAATTATTACTCTATATTTCCACATTGACGGACTCAAAATTTAATATCAATTTTAATAGCCAAATAAGTTAGATAAACACAGTCTAATAAAACTTAAAAAATTATTTATAATAAGAATTGATTACGTGAACGATGTTTCATCCTAAAATTAGGACCTCTTCGGGTAATCATGACAAATATGAAACAAAACTTAAATTATTTGCGCTATATTATCTTGGTGCATATTAAATCCACTAAAATATTTAGTATCTAAAATATTGTTGTGGTTTTTAGTCCTGAGATTCGTCTGATGAAACCCTCCATGCTAAGCTATCTTGCGCAAGCCTTTTTGCATAAGTACCACATTTTTAGCAACAATTTTCAAATATTCACGCTTTTATTACCCGTAGGTAAATTCCTCTTTTTTGCGAAAGTCTTCCTTATGTCTACTATACTTCTACCATCCATAGTTATTATGCTGTCCAAGTAGCAGAAATCCTTTAATTCCGTCAAAATGTCCAATTTAACAGCCTTCGTCATTCCACTGTTTCCCATACCTTAGTTTTCCCTCTATTAATCCTCATATTGAACTCTTTCTCCAGGACCATGCTCATGCCATTTAATATGGTTTCCAAGTCTTCTTCGGACTCCCCTAATAATACAATATTATCGACAAACCGTAGCGTTTTTATTTCTTCTCCTTACAGTATGATTCATTTTCCATATTTAAATTTCAAAATTTGACCCTGGTTTTTATTTGCGTAATCACGTGTATTTATCAATGAAGCATATTATTAGCATCATTAAGGATATTCAATAAAGATACTTCGGTATATATATATATATATATATATATTCTTTCTTTTATATTCGAAAAAAGTCTAAGGTCATTCACCTTCAATTCTGAAAACAATTCCGAAAATTGTTGCAAACTCTTTTAAAAGTAATGTATCATCGCATTTCGTTGTTGTAAAATGCGATTCTGCCGCCCCACCTACCCTACCCCCCGCACTTTACCACATCCACGAACTTTATATAAATGCAACACATACGCACAATGAAACTCGGCAGACCGGAAATAATTGAAATTTTGTTTCTCGGAAATAAATTTGAATCACGCATCGCTGCCCGCTTTTCCAATACTCGATGTATACGCGCGCGTGACGTAATCGTTTACGGTGACTGGACTCGACTAGATGGCAAAGTGGGAAAAAATATATATCCGTGCATGGACATGAATGTTGATTTTCCAACAAGTTACAAATTTTATATTTTTTACTTAAATAATTATCAAAAAATATATTATGTGCCACCATTAATTATACGTTAAATCATTATAACACGATTATTTAAATTTTATTAGTGTGGCTTTCATCACTAATCTGTCTCAAAAAGTGATGATTTTTCACATAAATACATTGATAGACGAAATTATTATGACTTCATCCTCAATACAATGTTGAACTTAATACTGCTTGAATTCTTCTGTGCATGACTTATTTGAAGTCCGGTATCGCAACTGTAAATAAGGTAATCAGGGGCTCTAACTAGATCCTTAAATTTACATAGACAATAGTACGATAGATCTACCTCAGATCCTCCAAAAAGACGGCGGGAATTGTCATTTCATTGCAAAGAAGATAATTTTTCATATAAATACACTTCTTTCCCAGGCGCTGCAAAATTATGGGAATCTTTTGACCTCGTCAACTATTTTTCTACACCTCCTGAGCACAGACCATTTAGTTTAAGTATTTAATCTTCTATCATCTTCATTTTGGATTCCCTTTTCTTCACACGTCCACTGTTGTCCTTCCACTAAAATATCAACGTAACCATAATGTCGTCTTTCTTCATATACACGTTCCTAATTCTGTTTAATCTCTGATATTTCATGAAGTTAATAATATTTTTATGGTTAATTCTTCATTACATTACATTGAGAGACCAAATTATTCTGACCACATCTTCTGATATTGAATTTTTCAGGGCATCGATTCTATGAGATGTTGGTAGGTGGGAGGAGGTATTTGAGACCATATCTGCTGATCAGTACTTTCCAATTCCTTTAGATTTGATGGATCCAGCTGCCTGATGACCCTTTCGATCTCACCCCACAGATTCTCAGTTGGATTGAGATCTGGTGATTTGTGAAGGCCAACGAAGCAATGCACTGAGATCCATCTGAGGACAATCCCAGCTTTATGACAAGGATCGTCGTCCTGCTGGAAGTATCCATCGATGGCATAGTACGCCATTAACATATCAGGATGCACTTGATCTGGGCGTGCAGACATCGTTTCACAGGAATCAAAGGACACAAATCATAGATTTGCCGTCACCAGCTTGAAGTGTTGTGGCAATGCAGCTGGGGTCCATGCTTCCGTGTTATTTCCTCCGTATTCAAACCCTGCAAACCTGCACGGTGCATTTTAAATCGCTGTTCATCAGACCACATGACACTGTCCCAGTCCAATCCTTGTGCTCCTTTGTGAACTGGAGATGTCTGCCCTTGTTCAAACTGTATGGGCTTTCTAACATGGTGTCAGCTTCCATAGCCCATGCAGAGTAACGTGCGAAGAACAGGACAACTCTGGCAAGTCTCCTTTCAGCTCGAGCATTGGATAACCTGTGACGACCACAAACCTGACGCTGAGACCGGGTCTTTGGCTTTTGCTCTCGAACACTTCACAAGTGCAGCTGTTTCGCTGATGTTGATTCCGACGTTTCGAGCGCCTGCGATCATGCCGCGTTGAAACTTAGTTGAATCACGTATTTTGCCAATATCTTCAGAAATATCACAGGACAACTGATGATTCACATCGCGCCCTCTAGCGGCACTGTCAGCAGGTCACAATAATTTGGCTACTCTGTATATATATGAACACTGAAATGAACTGAATAGCGAAGGTGTCTTTGATTTGACAACCTTGATGAATTTTAAGACATTTTCTCAGAATTTAAATTGAAGTCCAAAAGGAGAGAAAATATAATAAATGTAGCTATTTACTTATATTTTTAAGTAAACTGCACAATTGCTCACTATTATCCTTTCTATTCGCTTACATTTTGCAATGTCACAAACAGTTATGGTCGATTTTTATATTACGTTTCTCTGGCATTGCTAAATGCTGTGGTCAGGCATCGGAGAAACTTGACGTAACACGTTCATGGGAATTAAAAAGAATAATGTTTCCTTTTTTAATTTGACATGGTTTCGCAGAATAAAATGTTTCGTCATCCCAGATTATTAGGTTGGAAAGTTTATTAGTAACATCGTTATTGAATTTCCAGACAATTTAAAGACAAAAATCTGAGTAGTCTATCTCTTATATTTAACTACAGCTTGCCTTTTGTCCTTTTGCATCCTTGACTTCAGAATATTCATTTTTGTTAGTATGAATATTCATGGAAATTCTCAACCCTTATGATTGTGTCCTGGATTTCTTACAACCTATTTGTAATTATTCTTTAGACAAAATAAGATAATGAATTCCGGGTAAGCTGACGCAATTTTTTGAATCATCTCTGTTAAATACCTCGTTCTAATATTTTTCTCGAAACCTCAGATTATACTTTAATTTGATTGTAAGTCCGGAAAGTAAAATGATGTCATTTAATTCCTTAACACTCTGTGAAGTTTTAAATATAGTGTGTGAAATTTGAAAATATTATTTTCTCTGATATGTATGCTTTTTAATTTAACGCCGACATGTTTCGTTATTGAAAAAAGATTAAAATTCAGTTCCTTGTGCTTTATAATATATATATTTTTATATAAAAATTACCACTGTTTCCAGCATTTTGATTAAATTCCTTGTAATCTTTTGATGTTACTTCGCTAACTGGAATAAAAAGTTAATCCAACAAAGTGACCTGGAGGAAATCTGCCAAGCGTGCAAAGGGAAATGTTATCACAGAGCACGTATTCGCACTTGTTAAGTACATTTCGAATTCCCCGAGGGTTCAACGAAATAAAAAGGCAAGTAGCGGTACGTTAATGTGCAAAAGACTGGTTCAAATCATCAGCAGACACTGTACAACGTACACAGCTTCATATATTTAAAAAAAGCATCTTAGGGCCGAAATATTCGTTACTTAGGCATAAGTCGATATAGAAGTTTCTCGATTGTTTATAATACTGCACCTGACAGTATACATTAGACAATATGAGTTTAATAACGCTTCTTTCATAAGCTGTCAAATACTATTTAGAACTTATTTTTCATTAACAAGGTATTCCTCGACGCACCTGCTTTAATCGCCGTTGACGTGGCGATTTCTGATTGGTGTTCGGGCTTTGACGCATTTGTATGTGACACAGCAGCGGGCCGTAGTTAGTCAGCAGACCCTTACTACTTTCTCTCTATATCTGCGTATCTCTCGGTCTTACCCTTCATATAATCATAAATCAGTAACAGGATCAAATAATTGTTAAAAATTTGAGATTTTTACTCAGATATTTTAAGTTCTGCGAGGCAGAATTAAATGTGGTAAACATGAAGAAATTTCTTTCTTTCTTAATTAATTATGACGTTTTTCTCCTTTCTTGCCATGCACTACGTAAAGATATAGTGCTTGTAGTAGAATAAACATTAAAAAAATTGTTTTAATATCACAAAACTGGATTAAGAAGTAATAGCGGTGTTTAGTAAAAAATTATTTGTCAATGCGATTCATTGGTTCTGAAATGAAACATTAATGTTTTTATTAATTTTAGATGATGAAATGTTATTAAAAATATTAGAACATTATATTATATTACTATAATTTTAATTTCAGAATTTATTTGACTTCTTGAGTTCTTCTACTTCTAGGACGTACGTAAACAATTATCAAGGTAGTTTATATTTTTATTAAAAAAACTTTCTCTCTCATTAAATTAAAAACATTTTATTATCATATATATTAATAAATATTTACACGTCAATTCAATTACTATTTGTTATACTGAAACTGTATTCAGTTCTTCACATAGTTAAATTCATATTTTTGGAATCTTTATATTATGAAATGACTGACCTATGAATCCTGGGATAAATATAAAATTGGATAAACACACCGTAAAAACCTAATAGCTGAATTGGATTTATTTTATTTATTATCATTTAATATGCCGCAAACTGAGCGCCAATTGTAAAAATTAGATAATAGAATGGGGTTTACAAGAAAGACAAGAATGGAAAAATGTTGACCGGATCGGGGACTCAAACCCTGGACCTCCCGCTTTCGGGCGGGTGTTCTAACCACTGAGCTAATAATCCCAGTCAACGTCAAAGGACCGATTCAACATCCCTCCATTCCCGTGAACCTAAGCTAGACTTACCTACAATTCACTAATCACATTCTTCAAACACTAATTCTAGACAATACGTAAATTGATCACAGTTGCATTGGATTCTAGTCTACGGAAGTAGAAATCCTTTCACTCCAAGCTCAAGCAGGAACGTATAGATATTTTCGAAAAGAGACAACTTTTTTTTTGTTTTGGGTTAACGGGCTACACGAGGGTGATCCTGAACAGGCAACTCCCCTTTAATAGCATAGGAAGGGAACTGAAAAGGGGGATGCCAAGGATTGACTAGGGCCCCCGGGCTATGGTTTTCTACTAATTTCGAATGGAATCCAATGCACCTGCGAGATCGATTTACGCAATGTCCATTCTTCACGTTTTTTCTAGAATTAGGGTGAGAAGAATGTGATTAAGAGAATTGTAGGTGAGCCTACCTTAGGTTTACGGGAATGGAGGGATGTTGAATCTATTGATGAAAGATAGTACAGATATTGTTTTATACGTAAAAACGTAGGATAAAACCCTCAGGTATGTCGTATAAGGAAAATAAACATCATTGTAATAATCTAGATCGTAGAAATGTTTGCTTGTTTATAAATCCTGTTTTATATAAAATAATGCAGAGGAATATGACTTATTGAACCGCAAGCTCCTGAGAAAATATGACTGACATTTAATTGTTTGTAATTACGCCAATTAATGAGGACTAAAATCCAATCTTTAATATCGAAAGCCGTTTCAGGAGGAGAGTTTATGAACAGAGGCACACTGGAATTTTATATAGATATAAAGACTTAAAGTGATGTCTGATTGTGATGTTCAAACCTTCAATTTTGCAATTAAAAATTTCTTATAACGGTTCGTAAGTAGAGTTCAGTTTCTTCCATAATGCACCGGTTCCTACAGGAACGTATCTCACAGATATCCTGTGAGATTAAAATCGACCATGACCCTATTGTCCGAATATATTTCCAGAAAATCGAATCACACGCTTGAACTTCGTCAATTTTTATGAAATTTAAAAAGTATCGACACTCTTTCATAGGAGAATAAATCAAAATTTCGTTACATTAAAAATAATTGGATATAATATCAGACTTTGAATTATATTACCCAAAGATTTGGAGTACCAACCCAAGGCATTTAGAGACATTGTACTAGTCCTGGCGTCGATTCCGTTGCCACTGATTTCAGGAATCGTTCTCAACGTCGCTTTGTTACATGGAATGACGTCACGTGAAACTCGTTCTGTGTGAGTTTTAATTTACAGTGGCTCGCAGCGTCTACATTCACGATGTTTATCACCACACGGCTATATCAGTACTTCGCAGAAGCATTCTATTTGCATATGTGTTGGGGTTTTATAGATGAGAGAATTGCGCTGCTTCCCGGAGACGATATCGCAAAACTAACTGTATAATGTGAGTCTCGATCGTATTTTAAGTGGGAATGGCTAACAGCGTTTCTATGGCGCAGGAGACATGCTAAAGTAATAAAGTGTGGAATGTTAGCTCTTGTACACGCGTGCCTTCCCATTCTTTATATATAAAGTGCCATGCTCAAGCTTATGACTTACGATGCTTTTACACTTATAAACCTGCTTTACGGAAGCTCAAAATGAAGTTATATGTACCTATAAAAATATTTACGATATGAAGAAATAAAAACATAACTCCAGATTAAAGCACTCACAATGTAGGCATGATATTACTACCAAAAAAATCAAATATATATGAGGAACCGTAAAATTTTGTAAACCATTACCTTGCTCATATATATAAAAATTGCCGGCAATTATGCTTAAAAATGTTTGATGATGAATCTTACAGAATATTTCGTAAAAGTTGAACCCCTTGAATGCAACGTGAAGAATAACTTTGGTACGGACCGCTTCTTCGATCTCACTGTAAAAGGAAGATGTGAATTGTTTAATTCATTAACAAGAAATTCTCCGGATTCTAACAGGGTGAAAACATTTTTGTACAATTTCTCGTTGTGGAAAGTTCACTCTCTTCTCTGTTCCTGTTGTAAATACGTGTACCTTTAATGAAGAAAAATTAACTTAAAAATTAATGTATACTGTAACATGCAAGTTTCTATCTTTAAAATTGATAAAATAATTGCTGTTATCGAAAAAAAGTGTGTGATTCAAATGTAACAGACAAAATTAAAAGGAAACAACGTTTCGCCAATATTTGTGGAATCCCTCGGGAAATTTTTAAACGGCCGAAATTGATGCATGCGTCGCTGGACGCAGTCGCATGTGGTCATAATCTGTTTTACGTATTTTTATAACTTAACTAGGTGTGTGCCTGGCGTTTCCTGCTGCAGACTAATTTCTTTGTCAACACGAGATTAAACCATCAAATAGTTCGTGAAAAATTACCTTTTCACACCCGCTTTAATCGAAATCACACAAATGAAAACAATTTTTTTTTAATTTAGGAGTTTAAATGAGATGCCACCGAATGGAAATGTAGATAGTCATTCAAACGATGCACCTTTCTAATTTGCACACTTCATTTGTTCAATGCACTCAATTACAATACATTGAATATGCCAGAAACTCTGCATCAGAAATGCGAAAACAATGCCAAGCTACGACGCAATGAACATGTGCGTGGATTGATGCCACAGGTTATTTAAACGGCCTGGCTGAAAACTTACGGAGAAAGAAAAAGGTATGGGTTTGAACGTTGTTTTTCAGTAACCATATTATTACGCCCTTACATAGATGTAACCACTCGTCGTGGTTTACAGTCGCTAATGACCTTGCAGTTGATTCACATGATAAATTTAATCATTTAAAACATATTACACATTTTAAATGTTGAACCGTGTCAAGTGTAAGGTCTAGGGAGCCTCCAGAACTTTAAACCTCGTAAAATTTGTGAAATTATTAAATATGTTCTCTAATAAATTTATCATTTGATGAAAAATTAGAAAAAGCTGATCGAGTTACAAATAAATGAAACACTAAGAATTGCTAAACGTCAGAAATGGAATTTAATTTTAATTTGAAAACGTTTCACTACGTCCTCAGTTCCTTCTACATAAAAATTGTAATTAAATATACATAGTTGAATATAAATAAATAAATTTGGATATGTTGTATGTACTTACAATTAAACATACGAATTTTATATTGAACTATGTAAATTTAATTGTATAATATTTTGTTTAGGATGTCCCGAAAGTTGGAGAAGTTATCAAATTAAATTATTCCATTTCTGGCTTTTGGCCATTATTTATTTTTTATTTAAAATAAGTCAGATTAATTTAAAGTTACAAATACCAAACTGTCGATTTTTTAAAAATGTATTAAATAAACTGCTTGATATTGATCGTCAACTGCATTACACTATTCACATAAAACAGAAACAAGAACAAAAATGGTGACGGCTTATAATGTTCAAAATAAATTGTAGTCTATAGCACATTTATTTATTTTTTTAAAAGTTTTTTCGTTTAAATTCTTCGAAATAAATAATAGGGTACCAGTAAGAAGTGTCAGACAACTCGATAGCTCTCTTGTGTGTTATAAAAATTATTCCCCATTGGCCGAAAGCTAGTCACATTTTTTCCTAAAGGTTGAAGTATGAAGTTTATACATATAAAAAATAAAAATAGACAATTTAATAAAAATACATAGAGGGAGCCTATTATGTAGTGCACAGATTTTACAATTTTAGTCTATTTCAAATAATAATACAAAGTTATATAACTCCTTCCTAGAGTTGTTGTTAAAGTATTCTGGTGAATTTTTTGAAACAGATTTTTTAAAAAAAGAAATAATTGTTTGAAATCGGTTACTGTTGATTAATTTGAGACGTTTCTTAGGCAAGTACCTCGCCGAGCACTGCAACTGTCCCTCGGTTCAGCTCAACTGCACACAACAATTATTCGTTCGCTCATTTCAAGAACCAAAAGTCGGCAACAGCGCTTTCGCTGGAACTGGGCAGATGGCGAGGAAATGGGCAATAAACGAAAAAGCCAATTTGAAACGGCGACGAGCAAAAAACGACGAATCGTCAGACGGTCTCATAAACCAAATACAAACCCGTCGCCAATTTGCAGGCCAGACTTCCCCCATCCAGTTCGGGGGCAATATGGAGAAGGCAGGCACAAAACCTGTCCGGAAATGCCGCCGGGCAACATTGCAGGTTTCGTCTGCAATCCTCCGCCAGACACAAGGGAGAATGGCCTACGCGTGCGTGCGTACGTGCGTACGTGGTTAGGACCTCGCATCATCCTCCGAACAAAAACTACTTCAATTCTCGAATTTTAATTGGATCGCTGGAATTTTCATCAGCCAGCAAACTGCCATACCGATTTACTGTCAGATGTGAAAACGTGAAAAGGGTGGGCATTGGGTGTAAAGAACGTAATAATGAATTTCAAATTTTTGTTTAAAAATAAAGAATAAATAGCAATGGGTAAATAAAGCATTAATAATGAAAAATGAGATATTACAGTAAGTTTCGTACTGTGATTTTCAGCTCTTCAGTTATTTAAAAGATACGTACATTACATAGGAAACTTTTGAACCTACGGATATAATTGTCATCATTATGCTGAGTTGATTATCTACGTCCAGTTAGACCTAAAATTATTCAAAATTTAAACCATAAGAAATGGGACAAATTTAAGGAAAAAAGTATTCACGCACTAAACTTTCACTCAGTAACTACTGCTGCAAATTGACATAACTGAATCCAAAAAAGTGATACCTGAACTTGAAACGGACGTCTGAAGTGAATGCCAAAGGGTATGAAAAGATCTAGCAGAAAGCTTAGAATTCATTATCTTCCTGAGTTACATTGATTCAACATCCATTATTACATAATTTAGTTACTACAATCTGAAATTTTATTTAAATTAATAGAGCGATTTCAATTTTATTTGACTTTGTCTCACTTAAATGAGTGAAAAAATAATAACTAGGAAATTTTTTGTTTTCTCCTAGAAAGCTTTGTCTTAAACCCAATTAATCCTATGATTATGGGGATGAACTTGCTAAACCTGAATGCTTATGAACAGATTATTTTAAGTTAGAAGAGTCTTCTTTAATCCAAGAGTTTAAAGCTCGTTTTGTCTGTCCTAAGTAGCAAGCATCATTGTCAATTCATAAATTATATTATTGTCGACCACATGTAAATTCTTAATTGATCTAAAAACATTTATAATTTCATACTACTCAACTATGTCAATAAATTTGTGTTGTATATTTGCTTGATAAAATAAACGGACGAAAAAAATTATTTATTAGTTTCTTTATATATAAGAAAACTATTATTAATTTTAATAAATAAGAAACTGTTTCTCATATGTATATGAAAATAATTCAGGGACATTAATTGAAAAAGATAGTGTTAAATGTTTTATATAAATTTTCTTTTCTGATTTAATGGTCAATTCTATTTATATTACTTTTTTTAATTTTACTTTTAATTCATGATCCAGGTTATGAAGTGTTTTGCGAACAGGTCATTATTATTATTATTTGCCAGGGGACCAGGAGTTTTATAATATTGTGGAATTAATTTTTGGCTTTTTTGTATCCCTGATCGGTTTCCAAATTGTATTGTCTTGCGTGGTAATGTGATACGTAATTTACATTTCGTAGTTCCCCAAGTTGGGATATTAGCTTCTTCTATGATCTTGTGCACGAGTTCTTTGCCATGTTGACCTTGCTCGCCTTTTCTCGCCAACTAGTTTCGTGACTTCAACAGGCAAGGTGTTGCAGTAATACTTATTGGTGTAGCTCATTCTGTAATAATTTGATATTATCCGTATCAGTATATTCCTGGAGTCACACTGATAGATTCTGTATTATTTGTCTCTATTTATCCAAGTCCGTTCTCGAGTTATTTATTATAATTATAGATAACACTGATTTTTGATCCTTTATTTAGGAGAAACGTAAATATATGCTGCAATTTCTCTAATTGCAAGCAATGCTTGGATGAAACATTTTTTTATGTGTTCAAATAAGAGAACGGAACAGACTTTCGGAATATTTTCTGGGAAATTTCAACACTGTGAGAATGTCTTAAAGAGAATAGTTATGTCGTTTAGTGACATATTTCTATGTTCATGTAGAATAGAAAAACGTACTAGATCGGGACTTTAATCGTGTTTATATTTTTTTCTGCTTAAACTTTCATCGTCAATCTTTCTAATAAATATATTACACATTGAAAAGTAAAACTTTTTGGAACAAATTCTCGGAGAACAGTCGAGGAAAATCAGCAAGAGGGAAAATGCGTGTTTAGATTCCAATTTTTTTTTTGTATGCTACAAGCAAAATTCCCAGGGCGGAAAACTGCCGCCTGCTTGAAGTCTGTTTGCATATGGAGATGTATTTTCCCTGCATTACGATCGGAGCAAATTCCGCTGACGTGCGTCTGGGAATCTCCGAACTGAAAGAGAGTGAGAGAGAGAGAAAGAGGACTCAAGGCCACAGAAGGCGACCGTGAGATCCGGCATCGAAACTCGTATGGTTAATACTATGGGATTTAAACAAAATAGTATTTCACACGAATTATTTAAATTTTTAACAAGAAACAAAATTGACGAGAGTGAAAGGGGAGACAGAATTATTGGAGTAGGAGGAGGATTTAGTAAAGACGTTAAATATGATTAGATGTAATTGACCGTGGCACCAGAATTAGGCAACTAACGCAATATGCAGTAGGTACTTTCATATTTTTATTTAAGAAGATTATAAAGGGTTTTCATACTGTGAGACAGAGAGGTGAACATGCCTCATAAAATACTTCACATGTTTCTTTACCTACTAGAACGCCTTTACGAAAATAAAGACCATTTAAGCAAGCTGAATTAATAAGAATGAAAGCCTATTTCAACGCGCAGCAATTTAAATTCCAAATCGATCTTCAAAAGTACAGTTACGTGTGTGAATTTCAAAATAAAACTTTTTTGAAAAAATTAACTTAATTCACAGCCAAAGAAGTAAAGAGAAAAAGAGTATACTTCGAATACAAGAGTTTAATGAATTTTTTAAAACTTCTAGTTCATTACTACATTAGTATTGATATGACTATAGTAACAAAGTAAAGAGATAGAAGTAATGATTAAACAGTCAGAAATGTTTCGTCGCTAATAATATAGTAATATGAGATTTTAAAAACTCTTCCAAACGGTTTATTAAATATTTTCTTTTACACAAACTTTGTTCTGTCAATAAGTAACACGACAAGAAAAGAAATATCCAATTTAGTGCAGTCGTTCGGGTTATACGCGTACATACATTTCGGCGATTCATTTATATATATATAGATGTTTTTAATAATCCTTGGCTACCTTGCTCTTCCTTCCGCATGCCCCCTTTTCAATTCCCTTCCTATGCTTTTAAAGGGGAGTTGCCTGTTTCAGGATCACCCTCATGTAGCCTGTTAACCCAAGAATAAATCCTACAATTGAATACTTCATAAATTTAATCAACCACAATCGTAAAAATATAGTACCAAATTTTTATCACAAAATTAAAAGTCTTTGAAGAAATTTTAGTTTATAATATTAATGAAATACTAAGCTTTCATCTTTTTAATGTTGACCAGATGATGTTAATTAATAATTGTTTTCCGACTGTTTGCCCATTATATTTATTAATTAATTAAGTTAGGTTAACATGTTGATCGGTGTGGTTCTTGTGACGTAACTTTTGTAGCCCATAAATCACGAACTTCGGTGAACTACGTGCTGGGAGGCTGAACTGGATGTGCAAATTAATATAATTTTATAATGATTTATCACCATAGGAACACATTAACTCTACAGGTTTAAATAACTTAATCGTGAGGAGCGTTTTTATATTAAGTGAAATTCAAATCGTCAGAGAGAATGAACTCTGAAAAACTATATGGAAAATTTTGTAGAAATTGTATTTATAGTCGAGTAAAAACTGCGTTTCTATTTATTACTATCGTCGTCAGTCTGTAGAGTCACACAGAATTTCCAACAACTATAACACTTAGTATAGAAATTGGTATTCCTTAGATGTATTGCAACCATGTATTATTTTTGCGTCGATTAAAGATTCCCTTTTTGTGCTACAAGCAAAATTCCCAGGGCGGAAAACTTTCGGTTGCATATAGACATGTATTTTCCCTGGATTACGATCTGAACAAATTCTGCTGACGTACGTCTGGGAATCTCCGAACAGAAATTAAAAATAGCTACAATAAATCTAAGAACTGGTTTTGGTTTCTTTGTTTTAATACATTCTTTCAGTCTTGAATATACTACTAATTTAGTCACTTATTATTTATTGTATAGAAATCAAGTGCCTCAGTTTCTGTAGTCGGTTGAAACTGGTACGTTCGGTAATCGTCTTGAAATTCCCCGCAGTCGTTATTTTGCCCGTCTAGTGACAGTGCAGTTAGTGATTCCCACCAGGAAGTAACGACTCCAGAAAAAAAGGGCATATCTTAAGACGTAAGAGTACCGAAATAGACGGCTTCCAAGACAGGGACTTGACATAGAACAAGACAAAAAATATTTAATTCGAACTGTGGTAATCCCGTCCGCTTGGCGTGGAAAAGATATTGAATTTTAAGTATCCTAGTCCAAGGTTGAGGAGGTACCGTTCTCTGTTTTCACTTAAAGCCGAAGGTTTGTATGAAGGCTAGCAAGAAAATCCGGTGAATCCTACTGTTTGTGGACAAAAGGAAAGTTCTTTTCTTATTCTGCAAAATACCAGTTATTATAGCATTACAACTACATTTTTCTGGCGATAATAATACACTTGCTGTCATTTCACACGAACTTGTACACACTTAGAGACCTTGTATGTTACACGCGTAATACTACGCGAAATAAATTGAATATTACATCATCATTCTAACAGAAGGCAGTCAGCGGTAACTAGAGTTGAAGGGCAAGAATAGAAAGCAGAAATCAAGATAGGAGTAATACGAGGGTGCAGTCTGTCGCCCACGCTATTTAACTTATATATAGAACAGGCAATTAAGAGAGTTAAAACTGAATATATAGAAAGAGAATCAAAATTAAAGGAGAATAAATAAAAACCCAAAGGTTTGCTGATATTGTGGTATTAGGGGGGGCCAGAAGAATACTTGGAAAACATAGTAAATGGCTTGAAAATGATCCTGAAGGAAGATTCATGATTATTCATAGAGGGAAAACCAAGGTAATGGAATGCAGTATGGAAATAGTGGAATAATAAATGGTGTTTGATTGGAAAGGGATATTGTGAAGGAAGTTAAGGAATTCTGCTACTAGAGTAGGATAGTACAGGCAAGAAAGGCGTTCGCAATGAAGGGAAATTTACTTACTACTAATATAAATATTAAGAAATGATTACTAAAATGTTCTTATGCAGCGTGGCGTTATATAAGTGCGAAATATGGACGGTAAGAATTGCAGAAAGGAAAAGTAGAGTGGTTTTCAAAATGTGGTGCTATAGGAGAATACTGAAAATCAGTTAGGTAGATAGGGTAACTAACCAGGAAGTTCTAATGAGAATAGGGGAAGAGACAACATTATGGAGGACTATGACCAAGAAAAGGGAAAGAATAATAGGCCACGTTTTGAGACATGAGGGTCTTCTGAAATTAGTAATAGAGGGAAGTTTGTGGGGTAAGAATCAGATTAGAGAGGATGTGCAAA
Source organism: Eucriotettix oculatus (assembly GCA_034510155.1). Taxonomy (NCBI): domain Eukaryota; kingdom Metazoa; phylum Arthropoda; class Insecta; order Orthoptera; family Tetrigidae; genus Eucriotettix; species Eucriotettix oculatus. The sequence continues at coordinate 85,375,682 of CM067378.1, read as the reverse complement.
TGTGGTAGCTATGTAGAAATGAAAATGCTTGCTCAAGATAGGTTTTCATGAAGAGTTGCATCAGACCAGTCTTAGGACTGAATACCACAACAACAACGTTACTTTCTAGGAAGTCTATTGCAATGCAATGATAGGTTACGTACAAGTTTTAAATTCGATTAGGGCAAAATATTTATTAATTTAATAATTGTGAAACCGACTCTGGCCCCTCTGGTGGCTGTTTCGGCCTCCGCGTTACTTACACTGCACGTTTGGCCTTTATAGTATAACATACGGTGAGACAGACATCGCTGTGACTTAACACATATGTTTGACATCGGAATTGGTAACGGAATGAAATCTTGTAGCGTAAAACAAGCTGAAAAAGTATTACAGAAACAAGTCGTGGAACTCTGTGAGACAGACCTTTTAGTATTTCCCATTACAAGCTAGCAATACATACCACGCACAGAATATTCTCTTCTCAGAAAGAGCGTGTTTGCTTTTGCAAGTTCGCGTTCTTTTTTAAATTTGTTATTGGAGCTGGTTTCTTGAAGCTTCCTTCAAACAGCTGCGCATCGAAGTTCCCTCCACAGACGAGGGAATGATTCCACGAAGTCGTTGCGCTCCCACCACCCACGTGATGCAAGTATGACCGTCGAAAGCTAACAATTATCTAGCAACAATTGAATGGCTTACGCCTCCGGAAGGAGTGACGTAAGCGTCGCCACTGGTAGCAACTTGTACTTCAGTAAACACTGCCAGTGATATTTTACTCACGAAAGCAAATGCGACATTGTGTTACTCCAATTGCTTTCCTCAAATTAAACCATTTATCTGAAATTAACGAATAACACACACACATAATCAGGAAATGAAAGTATACTTAAAACTCTAGAACAGATTAAAGTAGCACTATGCATTGGTCCTACTTCAGGTTCATATAAATAATTAAAGAAAAATTCCTATTTGACTTTATTAAATTTTAAATTAAATATATTAACTACCAATTTTACAGACAGTTTCTACTTTGATTGAACGACGTTTTGTCACCACATTTCCGACTTGTTCAGGAGTTCCCTTCTATATATAAGTTAATATGCTTTACTTTAACCAATTATTCCCTCCTTATTCATTTCAATACCAAATAGATCGGGGATAAAAATAAGAATAAATATTGCCCACAGTAAATTTATAGTTATACACTTTTTGATAATATAAATTGACTGGTCTTATTTACAAAAGTACCAATAAATAAAACTTAGTCAAATATATTAACTTTTCAGGGAAACATAAAGTTATATTACCAAATTAATTATTTAGATTGCAACAATTATTACATCGTACAAACAGAACGTTCGTTAAACTCTCGTTTAATGATCGTAAAAATAATTTTAAATTCAATGATCAAAATTATTCCAGGTCCAAACATTTTTGATAAAATAATCATACATTATATTGGTACAATGCTAATATTTTATATGAAGAGTGTAATTATTATTCAAGACTAAAGACTGGAATGTTACACATCAGATGCAATAATTCGATCATCAATGTAAATAATGAACCACTAATTTAAATAAAAATTTATTAATCCTTGTTATTATCATTTAATGTTATAAATTCTTCCGCTGTTAATTTTTTTAACGTAAACAATATGCTCAACACCTGTACATTTCAGCCGTAATGTTTGTGCGTTGAGAAAATTTATACGTTTACATGTCACGAAAGAAATATTTTTTAAATTTTTCACATAATTGTATTATGCATGTCATGTTTGTAAAATTTTGTTTCTTGAAATTTTATAGATTTATAATCATTTATAATTGCACCCGAAGATGTTCCAAATGATAGAATGTCGGCGAGTTATGTCAACATTTTTTCTTTAATTTGGTTTCTTACTTCTTTTTTGGATTTTGTATTCACATTTTTAATTACTAAATATAAATAGCTACCTACTTTTTAAAATTTTAAATTAATTATATTAGATAAATGTAAAACTTATTTTTATTATAATTGTTTATTAAATAGTGTATCTGATGATTAAATATACAATAAATGAGTTACCTCATTTTCGTCTCTCATTTGAGACTTCTTTAGGTACTAAAACGAAATTTTCATTGGGTTATATGTAATGAAAAAAGTCTCAAATGAGAGAGGAAACGTTGTAATATCCAATATTTGAATTTAAAAAACTGACAAAGGGGCTGATTTAACTCATTTATTATATTTTTATTATTTTTCTTTTTATGTTTTAGGTGACAGACTACACGAGGGCAGTTGAACTCGTGGAATTAATAACTAAATCTAATATAACCAATTAAATTCGTTTAAATACGCGCAGACCTTATTTGCTTACCTTCATCGGGTCTGCAGTCTGAAATATTCAGCTGACGCTTCGACAGTAACAGACAAAAAGATTTTACAGATAGGGATTGAATTATATCGTATGCTTGAGAAGAGGGGAAAGATAAACGTAATTATTGCAGGTAGGTGATTCAAATTGAAATTTCCGAGACAAGCTACATTTTGTAAATGCGTTGGTGAACGTATACAAAAAGTTTCGTTAGAGCTGAAGAGGAAACCAATTAAACTGACGACTGTCTGCACATTGAGCCCGAGATAGAACTTAAATGCGGGGCTCTCGGCATGAATGGAAGCCTGTGCAATTCAGTAAAGGCAACTTCGGGCTCAATTCATCGGATTTGTGTCCTGTCTCTTCTATGGATTCCCGGCCGAGTTGAAACTTCCACGTTTGCATCCAACACAGCACGCTACATTGAAAGTAAAGACCCAAGCTACGTTTTAGTCAGGCGTGTCTATCAACACATTATCATAGGAAAAAGGAAACGAGTTAGATGCTCTCTCAAAAACCAGGACGCTCAAATAATTAAATTTATTTAGACTGTAGTGAGTAAGACGTTTCGACTGCTTTATCTCTTTCGGAATTCCAAGCTAAAGCCTGACACAAATAACAAATTGTATTCAAGCAAATTGTATACTTCAAAGTTAATTAAAATTAGACAAATTATAAATATTTTTCATTAGGACTTGAACCGCTTGAAGGGTTTGTAGATAGGAAGGTCTAAAACAGTTTTCTGGTCTCCTATCAAATTCTGCTAATATTTTACAACTATAATCTACCAGAATTTAACTGCCGATTATTTTTTCCGCCTTCGACTGTAAATTGAAGATTGATATTGTTATCTTTTCTCTTTTTGTCGTAAAAATTTATTTATTTCTTGTTATATTATTTTTGACGTATCCTATTTCCTCGACCGAGGACTAATGCATCGAATAATAGATCGAGCATTCGGTGATTTTGAATGATGATTTACGGAGAAATGTTGGGATGACGTCATAGCCACCGTGATGATCCAGTCTCTTAATCCAGTCAAGAAATCTACTGATACCTTACAAACAGAAAAATACACAGCAACAGTAAATTATATTTATAAAAGGAGACGATACTTGAGCCATATCTTTGGCCTGACTAGCGTGAAATAAAATATAGTTACATACATATATACAATTTTAAAAAAAATGGCCCTGGTCTTTTACAACGGACGTCAATCATCTGCTCTGCAATTTATAAAACATTTTCCATCTAGCTAAAAGTATCGTTACTTTAATAAAATTTTAGTTATTACGTATTATATCACGCTTAATAGATATGCATTCTCTTTTGCATGAAATAATGTGTTAACTCTGGCATAGCCTGTCAAGCGGTAAATAACGCTGAAATATAGCTAATATTTTAGTTAGATTATGACACTTTTTAATTGTTCTTCGCTAACGTCGTCGCTTCCCCACGCACGCTGCGGATAAACATCTCGCTTGGCTTCTAATGTATCCTGTTGCAAGTTTTATAAGTCTTTTTGGTAGGACCTTTGAATGGTTTACGAAATCATATGGTACTAGAGCAACTTAAGACATATTGTAGATCTGAAAGGGGGAAGGAAGGAACCTAAATATTAAAAATATCGACAGGAACCTTCTCTGCAAAGAGCACTACTACACACCATAATTTGATGTCAATCGGATGAATTGTTATAGGAAGTCATCAGGGACAAACATGAAGTCTCAGAGCAGAAATTGACCTTGGACGTTTTTGACCTGTAAGATAGAAAGAAAGGAACCTAAATTTTCAAAATATCGTAATTAACCTTCTCTGGGCAGATCACCACAGTACATTAAAATTTGATGCCAATCGGATGAATGGTATAGTTAATCATAATGGACAATCATGAAGGCTCAGAGCAAATGATTGGCGAGAAACGTTTTTGCCTGAAAGGGAGGGGGAAATGAAGGACATAAATCTTCAGAAGATCGACAGAAACGTTTTTTGGGTGAACAGCTCTAAAAACGAAAAAATTCACGGCAATCCGATAAATGGTCTAAGAACGCCTCAAGGCCAAACCGTATAACAAACCTTTATAACTCGCAGTCTGTTCGAACAGGCCGGACATATAATTCCTGGATCAGGCCGCTATAATTATTTTATGATTGTTGATATTCTTAAAAAAATTTCTATTGCTGTTCCTCGCACTTTTCACTACTTTCATTCAGCTTTCGAATGATATCTCCGTTTGAATTCTTTATGCAGGTACCAGTATTACCAATGACCTCTATGTAAAGTACAAGTGAGATATAAATAGAAACTAGTGTCAAAATTTCTGCCGTAATGTATTTTTAAACTCAATTCTAGTTTGCATAAAAGTGATTATCGGAAAGAATCCTTAACCCACAAAATTATTTATACTTTAATTTTTGTTTTCCGCAACCAAATATCTTTCATACATTGTAAATGTAAAGCAAACGGAAATTATCCTTTAGTTATATAATCATGTAGATATAATTGCTATTGTCATTCATTAGATTTCGATTCATATGGTATTTTCATGGAAATAATAAAGGCGGAAAATAGAATAAATGAATAAATTCAGCTAATTTTGTCAGCCAGAAAATTTAATTAATATTTATTTAGTATTTTTATGACGTTTCATCCATCTTTGTGAGCTTCATCAGACAATTTTTTACATAGACGGTTACGTCAGTCCTCGACACAAAATTATCCACATTAGTAATAGTTTTTCCCAGTTAAAACTTGCTTGATGAAGTCCACAAAGATGGACGAAACGTCGTAATTATACTAAATAAATATTAATTAATTATTTGCTGACCAAATTGACTGTATTTTTATTTATTATATTTAATGTCAGACGATTTATTTTTTCAAAGCGGAATTTATTTATACTTTACGATATTATAATTTATTTATAATAAAACATATTCTAGAAGGAACAAGGAGTTGCAAGGTCTGCTTTTGTTCGTCTAACTTTTATTTAAATAAATGAATGGTAGAGAAATCTGCTCATGATATTCGCTGTAACGATATACGAAACTGAGTTTCTAACATGTAGATGATGAAAATGCGAGTCACGACGCCTGCAAAGTTAGAACGGAGGAGTATTTTGAATGTTAAGAACTTCTTCTGATGAATAGCAATGACATCAAACAGAATTCAATGGCAAGTTATCAGTTATCAGAGTTTCAGTGGGTCAGCACTTGAATATAATCGCTTCATCGGCGCCTGAACGTCAAGTCTCTCAAAGCGTGATCCTGATACAAGACCATTTACGCACGTTCCAGAAATCGAGCAACAACCCATGCATTGCAAAACGTCTTCCGTAAGAACACAAACGCGCGCAAGAGTCGTTCGAAGTTCAAGGAAACGTTTATCGTTTTAGGCAATTTCCAACGCGCCGTTGTGAAAGGAATCGTAAAGGCGATATCAGAAACGACTGCAGAGTTTCGTCCATGGAATTCTTTCATAATAGATCACAAATGGACGAAACGGATGAACAAAAGAGGTCGATAAATGTTAGACATGTTTCCCGTATAAACATTTATCACTATGTAAACGATCTGTATGATTCATTAGTGGAATGCTTGTCAGAGTACTTTACGACTGGGGCAAATTTTTAAATAGGATTTTGACAAATAGATGCGTTATTTATTATACGACTAGCAAATATAACAATATGTTATAATGAGACTGAAGTGAGATACTGCTGATGAAGCTACTTCCTCGAGTGACACTTTTGGTCCCTTCAAGCGTGTGCTTCAGGCTTAGAGTTATGAAGACAGGAAGGAGGGAAGGCCTATATACCTGCCATGAGATTCTTCTTTGAAGACGACCACCAGTAACTGCACATATCTTTTTCTTTTGCGAAAGCTTTTATCCAAAGATAGTACAGTTATAATTACAAGGTATATTTATTCGCTGAACAAATAATTTACATGATTACTTGAGTTGACAATCAATTTAAAAGAGAGAGAAACGACAGAGCTGTGAACATCATTATGTCATTGCAATTAATAATATTTGATTGACTTTGTGTTGGCGGTGAATATTAATAGGGTTTAGGGTAGTAGGGGGAATCAGACGAAGAGAAATAAAGGAATAGTTATTTGAAGAGCGAAGAATGAGATGCCGGATAACTGAATAGCAATAAATAAAACGACGACCAAAAAAGTCAGCATTAAATATATAACTATTTATTGACAAAAGCGACGTTTCATCTCCATTTTGAGACTTCATCAGTCTTAAAATTCAGCAATACATCATATTTCTCCTTGGCTTCCTCAGTCATTTCGGCTGGAGATGGTCCATGCCCGACACCAAATTCTTCACATGTAAATTCAATAATCTTTTCGAGGAGTCAAGGAGAAATATGATGTATTGCTAAATTTTAAGACTGATGAAGTCTCAAAATGGAGATGAAACGTCGCTTTTGTCAATAAATAGTTATATATTTAATGCTGACTTTTTTGGTCGTTGTTTTATTTATTGTAATTTTTTAAGTCAGAAAACTGTGATGAAAGAGAAATTATTGTTAGGTTATACCGGAGTGAGAGAGTGGGAGGATGTAGTCGATTGGTAGTTTTCCTTTGAGTCTGCGGCTGTGTAGAGGAGGAGGAGGTGGATTGCTGTGGAAGAGGACTATAGTGTCATTGGAGTGATTGATGGAGCTGTTGATTTAGGAGGATATACATGATTTTATTGAGGTGGAGATCAGTGGAATTGAGACTGTATATAATATAAAGCCAACGAACAACGTTACACTCCAGTTTATTACATTAATTGGTAATGGCTGACAATGATAGTAAATTATTCAGAATGAGGAAACTTAAAAAACTCAGATAATCTTCGATTATTAAATACTTTTTAACGCACACGTGATGCGAGGCTCTCTTTTGCAATAACGCGCTGGCGTCAGTTGCTCGTCTAATATTACTCTTGGGATCGTGGAAGTTGGCTTGAGAGCCTACCTCTACCTCCACCTCCTCCTCCACCACCACCACCGTGCTAACTGCTGCTGACTGACGCGTCCGGCCACGTCCAATTTAGAGGCGCTGGGCTCGCCAGGCGATAATAATAGTAAACACATACTATATATAGGGCAAAGGCGTTTCGGGAAACCTCACTCATTGCAGCCTGCTCTGACGTCAACTGCTTACGTGCGACAGTTATTCGGAAGTTCATTCATTAAGACGGAGTCATGTGGACTTGTTTTCTCAACCCATCTGCATAACTTGCCGTGAAGGACTCAACTGACGTCTGTGGGACCAGATAATAAAACAACGCGTTAAACTCGGCACACAGACGCAGACGAGTTCTTTCACAGAATCAATTCACCAATTATTGATACACAGAATCCAACTTCCCACATCTTTCCGAATCGTTTATTGGGTAATGAGACAGGTAATAGACATTAGAAACCAATATGGGGCCTGATCATAAGACTTACGATTGCAGGTGGAACTCGACGGACAAGTTTATACAGTTAAAGAGTCTAATATTGCAGTAAGTAAAGTAAAACCTATTAGTCCTCCTTTATTTGTTATTTTGTTTAACAAACAATTGTCAGTCAATATTTTCATACCATACTCACAGGGTCAAATTTTCTTAGTCACGTATCTGTAATGAATCTTTCGAATGATTACATTTATTTTGAGCAGATAACACCAGTTCATCTTTTTTTGGAGTGACAGGCTACATGATCCAAAAAAAATCTACTCCCAGTTCAAATAGGATTATGGGGGATGGAGAAGGGTAGACTTTGGGTAACAGGCTACACGTAAATGAACCTGCTTTCCTCCTTTTTGGGGGATGGGTGCTACATTTTGATTGTCGTACCTGGTGATTCACGTAAAAGAGATGCTGGAAGAAACCAAGGAAACCTGCACCAGGTAGTTCGGACTTTGGGTAATATTCTTACGCCCTTCCGAATGACGGGAGATGTGTTTGCTGTGGGGTCGCAGCATTCCCTTCTCCGTGTGTCGAATGTTTTTAGGAAGCAGTTGGCCGACTGATCCAATTTGATCAGCAGAGAACTCTTTCTGTATGTCCAAGGCTTTGACCGCAGTAAATTCACCTCCTAAAATAGATGAAGGTGCCTCGGCATGTGAGAACATCGAGAAAAAAATAGAGAGAATACGAGGCATTCCAAAGGTGATCTCTAGTCACTCCGGGGAAAAATACCTGCGAGAGAAAATTCCCACAGGCATCCCTTTCCTGGGTGAACATTTTTTTTATTTTGGGGGAAGGGGGTAACAAGCTATATGAGGGTGATCACGAAAGAGACAACTCCCCTTTAAAAATATACGACGGGAAGTGAAAAGTGTTTATATGGAAGGTAGGGCAAGGAAGCCAAAGGATGAGGGCTATTGGGTGCTTGTCTCACGCCCTTCCGAATGACAGAACAGGAGTTTCCTGTGGTGTCTCCTCTCCGTACCTCGACCAGTTTAGAATGCATCTGGCCGACTTGTCCAATAGGTTCAGCGGACAACTCTTATGGCACGCCCAAGTTTTGAGTCCGCGGAATATACGTCTCGTAAATGAGATCATGATGCTTTGGCATGGGAAAACCTTGAAAACCAGTGAGAGAGGCAGTTTACTGAACAGTAAGTAGAATCAATCCTTGTTTCTGCAATTTTTCATGATGATTGTATCACACAGACATGTTGTCAATTATTTATCCAAATAAATAAAGTACACTTAACTAAATGAAATGTGGGCTATATTACATGGAACGATTACTGCGAACTTGAATGAAGCAAAGCTTACCAAATTGAACTCCTAATTTTTTTTTTTTCATTTTCTCGTGAAGATCACAGTCTGTAAACAGCTTTCCAGTTATTCCACGAGTTTGTCACCATCGTGCCAATGTCAAGCGGTGCAAGTAAAGCTCTTCACCAAGAACAGTTTGGAATCACTTTTGCATAAATTGACTTGAAACTTGATTGAGGCAAGCTTGAGCAACAAGGGGATAATTAAATACATAAAAGAACAGGTAAAAAGTAATGGAACAAAATCAGTGACTGGGAAACGGGATGCTGGTTTCCTCGACTTTGAAAAAAATTATCTTTCTATCTTGAGCGAAATTAAATGTTTTGTATTATGTAAGAGTTGTCTCAAGACGTCGCTGGGAATTACTTTTTGTTGCCTGTCACCAGGATACGTTTCCAGGTCCTCATTACTGTCTCACTTTAAAACTTCCTAATTGTCTATCATTAGCACTTCCTCTCATTTTGCGACCTTGCTTATCACTCAGTTTTTCTTACCGACAATTTCTGACTGTAAATATTCATTGAAAAATATTTTTTTAAGTTAAAACTTATTTTTTATTGGCCTACTAAGTCTGATCCTGTACGATGTGAAGCAACACGGTCATTCGGGTAAAGTCGGGAGCTTCCGTCGAACCAAAATTTGATTAAATATCTATAATAAATACAGGAAGACTGACGTAATAATTTCCCAGTTGCGTCGCCATGTTTAATAATATTTCATAAATCACAAAGAGCACCTTTGGAACACGTTGTTTACGTTTGTATATACAATTAAACATTCTGGACGTCCGAATTATTTCATGGATAAAGAGACTCAACACGCACCTCTGACTTGCTAAAGGAATAAAAATATTATTCCAACTATCCTTTCTGTGTTAAAAAGCATAATTTCCGACGGAAATGGAATAACAATGAATTCATTAAATTGTGAAAGTTTACACACAAATGGCTTCGGACTTTGATGAAGCCTGACACAAAATTCGTCTATTTCACTTCTATCGGAAAGTTCTGTGGAGAGTCGGGAACCATGGGACACTGACACACTTAATGCATATATAGTTCCTTAATTTACTCTGAAAAAATAGTCTTTATTTCGAAAAAGTATTTTTTTTCTAAAGTAAATTTTAGCCTCACATATAATTAGACCAAGATGATTCTCCTGTAAAATTTAGTCCAAAAAGGATAATTGTTTACATTAATAATAATTTTCAGTTATAAATGCGTACAATGGTAATGCTTTAGTTTTATTCACGACCTTTAGAATGTTGTTTGTTATTTTTAAGTGACTACTGCACGGAGGTCCCATGGTGTAATGGTTAGCACTCTGGACTTTGAATCCAGCGATCCGAGTTCAAATCTCGGTGGGACCTACATTTTCACGCCGCATAAAAAATGTTTATAATTTATTTTTCACCTTAATAGTTGTCAATGCCTAATTAGTGGAGGGAAGGACAAGTATTACTTCCGTGTAAAGTAGTAGTAGCAAATGAAATATTTATGTTTCATTTAATCCTCTTTGCGCTCGATATTCTCTTACAAAATTTCCCTACAGTTTATTCGTTTAGGCCATTTCTTTGCGAATTACTAAATACTTCTTTCATCTGTGAATTGAGCACAAATAATATTTCATTTCGGCTTCTAGAGTCATTTGCACAAGACCTAACAGAAAAAAAACTTTTATAATGTCGTCACTTCACATAATTTCGTTAAAACAAAATTGAGATCAAAGAGGTATTTAATTTTTTTAAGTTAACACTTTTGATCTTCTTATTTTACATCTTTGCCTCCTGATGAGGCTCAAAATATGGGAAAGAAAACTCGGTCATCAATCTTGATCAATATTAACATCCTTCGTCTAACATTATTTTCAGTTTGATTTTTTTAACTAATAGGTTTGGATACAAATGATTTATTTTGAATGTGGAATATCAGATTATATTGTAAAGTGTATATATGACTAATTTTGCTGCTGTATTCTTTTCCGATCGTGGTATTTTATTTGAAGGTTAAGTCTAAATTATCCTGTAAAGAATAAATGCTTGAGCATTTAACAGAAATTAGTAACAATTAAAACATTTATGTATAAGTTCCTCTCGGTTTTCCAACCGGGTCAAAGAGATTATCAGTGACGTTTCAATGGCTTGCTCTGCCATCATACATTTATACGTGCCATTCACGGGGAAAAACCTCGTACTTTAATTAAAACATTTCACGTTTTTACCATTTTTTAATTTTAATTGAAATATTAAAATATTTCTGACTATGCTACAGCTTAAGTTATCGACTAGTATTATGCATATGATATCCAGTAATTCATTTATATTAGAATGTTCTGTACAAATTTTACTTTCATAAATAAGTATTGTTTGTGTAGATGATAAAATAAAAAGTATATGAATATTGTTTTCATATATTAACATTTCTACCTGAAGCCGAAGACGCAAAGATATGTTTCAATAAAATTTAATTAATTAGAACAAGTTGACTAGGGAATTTTCTCTCGCGAAAGATTGTAGGGAACATTGTAAACCTCTATTTAAAAGCTTAGGAATCCTAACGTTTCCGTGCGTCTACATACTAGAAATTCTAAAATTTGTAAAACGTAATTTCAGCCTATTCCAAAGCAACGGGCATTATCATCAACACGGTACTAGAAACCGATCAGTCCTCAGAGCTGATAAACATCGCCTTCACCTTTACGAGAACAGTATCCACTGCTCCGGAATAAAACTCTACAACAGTTATAATCAGTTCACTAAAGCATGCAAGAATCTCCTGCTAGAAGGAGTTTCTTATTCTATTCCTGAATTTATCAATCGGTCTGAAAGTAATTAAAGTCTATTTTTGCAAAAGTGCTGAATCAGTGGTCATCATATGCAAACAATATCAGGTGTATATTATACGTTATCCTCTCATTAACGGTCTTTTCTTCTTTGTTTCATGACCTAAATTGACGAGATCTGCTGGAGCCTGATTTACCACGGATCTACACACGTGTGTTTCAAAGTGTAGTGTATTGTGAAGTGTGAAGTGCGTGGATCTCTATTATACCGCTATAGTGTTCAAAATTGACATTGTTTCTCTAGAAATTATATCTTTTGTATATGTTATGTATACTTTCTTTTATTTGTCTATCATTGTATACATAGTTTCTTTTACTATCTCTCTTATTGTTTTGTACTCATATTCTTGATATGTTGTATTCATATTTTGTTTGCTCTGCTTTGTTTTATTTATTTATCATTGTATACATAATTTTCTTTACTCATATGTTGTATCCATATTTTGTTTCTTATATTCGTATTCTTAGTGTGATATGTAACATATTCTTTGACTTGTCCTATTTCCTCAATAGAGGACTAATGGATCCAATAAATCTTATCTTATCTTATTTCTCTCCAGAGTGACTGCGTTGGGAATGTCTAGTACTCTAGTAAATGTTAAGACTGAATTTGCCAGGATTGGGCTTTCGAAAAGTTCTATTGGCGGTAATTCATCATAAGGAGAAGTATGCTCTGAAGCTGAGACGGTAGCCACCTCGGGGTATAATGTAGGCAGGCAGGCAGCAGCGTCTCATGAATATCTCCCTTGTCTGTCTGGCGAAACAGCTGTTTGGGCGTCACACGCACTTGATTGATGAGAATCAAACGTTTTTCCGGCGCGTGTTTCTCTATTGACTGCTGCGGTGAACAGGTGGGGCTCTGCATTATGAATGCATCTTCGGGTCCCCGTCACTTAAGACTCTGCTTCGTGACTTGGACGGTGACGACGGCGACGACGACGACGACGACACAGCGCGACGGAGGCGCTGCGACTTGGCACATGAATTTTAATTGTGCCCTAACTACTCCTCAGAGGAATACCATCTCATTTGTTAAGCAAATGCCATGTAATTTAAGCTCCCAGTTTATCCAGCTGTGCCGTACCTAAGACTTTCTCGTTTTACAATTGCTTTCACATTTTACAGAGGCATTGTCCTTCATGATTAATCCCCTTCGAAAATCATTTGATTAAATTATTACATCCAATATTATAATCTTCGTCGTGGCTCTTCCCCAACCATTTAACCCATTATTGCTCGTCCTGTTACGCTGTTCAACTTTCCACACAATTTACTCTGTAAATCTCTATAAATAGACACATTATAAATTATCTAACATAATGTTGTTGTTGTGGTATTCAGTCCTAAGACTGACCCTCCAAGCAAATCTATCTTGCGCAAGCCTTTACATTTCTTCATAACTGCCACATCCTATCTAATCTCCTTTGCGTCTGCCATCCTCCTAATTCTAATTTTACAAGGCACACATGTCTTAGAACGTGGTCTATTAATCTTGGTCAAAGTCCTCCATATTGTTCGCTCTTTCCCTATTCTGTTCAGAACTTCCTCGTAAGTGATTCTATCCACCCATCTGATTTCCACATTTCAGTGTCTTCTATTATTTTCCTTTCAGCAACTCCTGCCATCCACCTTTCGCACCCATTACATCAGCCGCACTCCATACCAACATTTTTAGCAATGATTTCCAAAAAACACTTATATTACCCGTAAGTAAACTACTCCTTTTTCTGTGCTATCCTACTATACGTCTACCGTCCCTAGCTATAACGATTCCCTTTTAGCAGAATTCCTTAACTTCTTCAAAATATCCTTTCTCAATCCTACACCCTTTGTTAACCCATAGTTTCCCATACTACACTCCAATACCTTGGTTTACCCTCTATTATCCTCATATTGAATTCTTTGTCCAGGACCACGTTCATGCCATTTATTATGGTTTATAAGTATTCTTATTATCCCCTAATACTGCAATATCTTCGGAAAACGGCGGGGTTTTTATTTCTTCTCCTTGCAGTATGATTCCTTTTCCACATTCTCGTTTAACTTTCTTCATCGACGGTTCTGTATATAAGTTAAAAAGCATGGGTGACAGACTGCAACCTTATTTTACTACTTTCCTGCTTTCTTTGCTTGCCCTTTTAATTCTAATCACTCCTGACTGCCTTCTGTACAGGTTATGGGTAAGACTTCTTTCTTGATATTTTATTCCTGCCCTCTTAAAAATCCTTAATAGTGTGTTCCAGTTCATATTATCAAAGGTTTTTTCTAAATCTACAAATGCCATGAACGTAGGCCTGTGTTTTCTTATTCTGTCTTTTAATATTAGAGGAATAGTCAATATTGCTTCTCTTGTCCCTACATTCTTCCTAAAACCCATCTGATCTTCTATTAATTCGCATTCTATTTGTCGTTCCGTCCTCCTATATACTATTTTCGTTAATATTTTACATGCGTGAGATAATAAAGCAAGTATAATATAAGTAGCTATATAAGCAGTAGAAACTGTTTAAAATACCTCAACAGTAAATCTGTTACATTGCTTCAGTCTTGTTACATTATCCTGATATTCCTCAGATTTTTAAACGCCTTTCAAGCGGATAACTCGGAGCAAAACTTGTTCCGGGATGGTGCTCAGTCAATAAATTCGCTTCAGTAAACATAAGAAAAATAATTTCACGCTTCAGTTGTCTAATCCGTCTTTTTCACGCACACTGGCTACTTTTCTTTTTTGGTAATCCATATTCCCTCCAAGGACTAGTGAGGGAGCTTCCTTCTGCAGTTTCTGTGCCTTGCTGATGTTGTTCCTCTTTAATATTAATTTTCTTTCGGTCAACTTCAAACACAAGTATGGATTTATTTTCTGGAATAATCTGTATTTTGTACGTGGATCAAAGAATGTGATATCTGTACAAAGATTTTTACCCTATTCAGAACACAATTGTAGTATCGTTTAATTTGCTTCAAATAACACGTTTACATTATTATAGTTAATTAAACTTTCCCCGGGATTCCAACCGAATTAATCTCCTTTTTCAACGACTTTTCGATGGATAATACTTCTATCGTCTGCAAGAACTTAAGTCTGGAAGATTGAGAAAGTATTATATATAGAAACGTCGATGTATACCGACATTTCCCAGTTGGAAACCCGAGAAACCTTCCTCAATTCTCTTCAACAGGAAAGTCTTTGATCTATAAATATATTCTGTAGTTCCCTTTCACTCTGCTCTCGTGCATATTTGTAAAACCAGAAAATATCTCACTTTTTTATTCTACTACAGCACTGTGAACGTCGTATTATTTTCTTGGCTTTTGTTGCACTGTTCACAACGAGAATGTGGAAATATTTTATACTAGCTCTACGAGCGACTTTATTCGCGCGGAAATAATTTTTTTAATTTTTCCCTGAAAACGAAACAACAGGTACAGAATTTTGATAAAGTTGAATTCATTGAATATATAAAAAGTGCGGTATCATTTACTTATAATTTCTTCAGGGCAAACCTTATAACTCGCAGTTGGTTTTTAACAGGCCCCGCTGTCATACGTTTCGTAGCCAAAAAAACTGAACAATTACTAAATATTAAATTTTACCTGACGCGACAAATAAAACCAATTTACGTATACATATTATCGACGAAAACTAAGAAGTTCATTATTAGCTCTCTTCCAACAATAGGTGCAAATCCTACAGTAACTCCCTCATGCGGCCAAAATTACGTTTATAGTAACAGAGTAAGTGGACAACTCGCAGTTGATTTTCACGCACCTTTCGCGTGACAATTCAATGGATTTACCGATATTTACATTCATATCTTCTGATTTCTGCAAGATGTTGAAATGAAAAATTACGTTTAAATTCCTGTTTCAATCTCTAAAATCATGGATCCAATTTTTGGAGACTTAAAAGCGCATATGCCAAGAAACCTTCCCGTAGAATTAATATTTATAGCATATTCTATTAATATCATTACCGAAATGAAATATTCACGAATATTTAACTTAAATATCCTGTTTTTAACCCCTTTCCATTGAAATCAGCAGAGCCGTTTCTGAGCCTATTGCAGACAAACACACAGACAGTCAGACAGACAGAGAGACAGGCAACCAGACACTTCAATTATATTTATTGGTATAGATTATATGGGCGCCATGAACGTTTACTTATTTACTAGGTAATTTAATTTGAACGAATCAAGTATACCATTAACATATTTAATTTACACATTCAACATATAGCCACAGTATTTAATTGAAATTTTAAATGGGCATAATTGTTATTAATCCCAGGGTTTTATCGCGGGAAGAATAATTGTAAAAATGGGCTGTGGCTCGTATATGTGTAATTTTGGTATAGATAATTTTGTTGTCTACTTATCTGTCTGTCATTGGCTTTGTTAACCGGTCTTTGGATCTGTGGACTCCTCCTTTTTCAGTTCATTGATTGTAACGCGTTTGGGCGCACTTAAAAAAGTGGAAGTAATGTGCACTTTGCTCTGCTTTTGTCCCTAACCACTTAGCTTCAGTTTAGCTAACTTTGTCTGGATTCATTCGTTTAATTCTCACTCTTGAGACTCAAGCAGTCATGTCAATTATTTATTCAGCGAATAAATATCTATATAACATGTAATAAAAACTGTACTATCTTCGAATAATTTTTTTGCAATTAAAAAAAACTGTTGAGACTCAATACCATAGAATTATTCGTGATGAGTCTTAAACAGTACAAATTATGCTATTAAAGAGAACATGCCTCAACTCGAGAAAGGTTTCCGATTACTCTCCCTGTCTCACACACACACAAGAACCAAGCTTAACACTCGACTTACACGGAGCGGCGGAAACGACTACTTGCACACATTGCACACATGGCTGTTCCATCCGACTCTCTCAACTATTTCGAGTTAATAGCTGTCCATATTTTCAGATTTAAAAGGTGCTATTACATTATACATTATAATCACAATAACATCCTTTAAAATTAAATATTAATCTAAGTTTTCACAAGTTACAGCTTTTCTTTGTACCCTCTAACGTCTCTGTCTATTTTTTTCCGACCCCATTTTGAGATCCAATTACGTTTTTTGTGTTCAATACCGAAACGAAAGGAAACTGCCCTCATGTCGCGGGCTACTAACGAAAAATTTGGCATACGCCAAGGGTTTAGTTAATCTCAATAACATCTTTGTAACCTCCCCGAGTCATATTCCACGTGACAGTTCGTTAGCGGTATAATGCAGGACCTTTCAATGACCAATATTGTCATCTTTGACGTTGCTGTGAACTTTACTTTATTTTCTCATCAGGAACCCCAGTTTGTACTAATAATTTGTGCGCCACTCCGCAATCGCTGATAACGTTTCTCAGAATTTGTAGCGCTATTAGCTTAATGTCCAGCTCGTTGCGATAACAGAACAAAGGTGTAGTAAACGCAAACATTGACTTTTTTAAATATATATATATATATATATATATATGCGCTGTATTTATCTTGCAAGTTTAAACAATTATTTCAATATTCCTTCTGCAAACAGAAAATTGAAAAGGAATGATGACCTTACAAAGAACAACGAAAGTCTGAAAGACAATTTAGATAATTAGACAAAGGTCAGATTCGTCACTATGAATTTTTAATTATATAGCAGAAAAGTGTTGTGCAGTGGGATAATTGTTTCAAATTCGTCATAACTAGAAATCTATTAGTTCAATGAGCTGACAGTGGACTGAGACAAAAGGGATATAAATAATGAATTTACGTAAAATATTAACCTAATTGTTGTTGTTGTGGTATTCAATCCTAAGACTGGTCTGGTGCAACCCTCCACGATAACCTATATTCGCAAGCCTTTTCATTTCCGTAAAACTCTCATCCCACATCCTCCGAATCTGCTTAACGTATTCCATCACTGACCTCCCTCTTCTGTCCTTTCCGCACAAATTTCTCTCTAATGCTAATTTTGCAATACCCTCATGTCTTAAAATGTGGCTTATTAATGTAACCCTTCTATTGTTCTCTCTTCCCCTTTTCTGTTTAGAACTTCCTCGTTAGCGATTCTATCCACCCATATGATTTTAAGCATTCTCCTATAGCACCATATTTAAAAGGCTTCTATTCTTTCCCATCTGCAACTCCTACCGTCCACGTTTCGCACCCATATAACGCCACAATCCATACGAGCATTTTTAGCAATGATTTCCTATTATTCAAACTTATATTACCCCTAAGTAAATTCCTCTTTTTCGTGAAAACCTTCCTTGCCTGCGCTATGCTACTCTTTATGTCTACTATACTTCTATCGTTCCCAAGTAGCAGAATTCCTTAACTTCTTTGAAAACATCCCTTCCATCGTTCCTAGTTATTATGCTTCCCAAGTAGCAGAATTCCTTAACTTCCTTGAAAACATCCCTTTCCAATATAACACCCTTTTTGTTCCACTGTTTCCAATACTATACTCTATTAATCCTCATGTTGCACTTTTCCTCCAGGATGACGTTCATGCCATTTATTGTTTTCCAAGTCTCCTTAATTTATATAAAAAATCAGTTTTTATATCATTTTATCTATTTAATTTATATAAGTTTAGTAAGTATTATTTTTAAAGGTTGAATATTCCGTACAAGTAAAACAACGTTTGTGTGTTCATTTTTAACCAGATAACTTCAAAATCAACTTGCAATGAACTTGTTGTATTTTTAAATAGTACAGCAACCTATGCGTCAGAAAAAAATTAAAGTAAACTTATATGCAACAGTAGTTAGTACACGACGTTTCATTCCAAAATTTGTAAAATTACCTTGTGTGATTTTAAATCACACCAGATGATGTTTCTAATTTAGGAACGAAACGTCGTGTACTAACTACTGTTGAATATAAGTTCATACTTAGTTTCTTAATACAGGCTGTTGTTATTAATTATTTCCAAACAATCTTATCTTGTAACTAATTTTTATAATCGTATTTTTTACCCCTTGATGGTACATTATAATATATGTTATTTCCAGATACTACAGGATCAGAGGAATGTCGAAGCATATTTTAATGATGGATTACTGAGAACCGGATTGCCTTTGGTTTAATAACAGTCAATTCGGTTTATCACTTGCTGTAAATGATAATTCAACATTAGTATGTGCGGCAAGTCAACTCATTGCGAATACGACGAATCCTGTTTCAAACAATGGCAGAATAGATTCCCTTATGAGTTGTGGCAGAGTTGAATGCAATCCTCCGCCTCCGAGAAGTCAGAGATATTCTCCATCATTAAATGAGACTGTAGAAGCAAGCTCAGCAAAGAATACTCTCTATGTCGGGAGTCTTCTGCCTGGAAGTTGTAATAAGAGACGAGAATTACGCCTTCTGACGAAGCCAGCTTTATCCTATTCCCTGAATTTCAGGAAGGGTAGAGGCGGATATGAACTCCATCATCATTAAACCTCAAAGCATACTCCATTGAAACGATTCGCCGTACTGCTCAAGAATGAGCTGGAATATTCTTCTCCTTTCAAACATTCACCGGACAAAAATTAACCAACTTACCATTATTTACTCAGCTTTGAAATTATTCAAACTAATCAAATTCCAACAAATCTTTCTATTTACTTTTTATGATTTACGTATAAGCTGTTCATAATACATCTTTGTGTTATTAAACTAAAATATAGTGTACAAATCATTCGAGAATAATATTACAGAAATTTACTTGTCAATTTTTTCTGAACGCCTTAAACTACATAATTACTACTATACTAATTATTAAATTGATTTTATACGATGACCACATAAATTTCTCAAATACCACTTTTTACGTGTTACTTTTATTTCTGATCCTGGTTTTGTGCTGTAAACTACAAAACAACTACCTGGCTGCTCGGCGTTGCCCGGTAAATATTAACTTTGAAAATTTTACCCTTTCGCGCCCTCTATCTTCGAAATCGTACAAATGAACCCTGAAAACTAAATGTTTTATTTTAGAGGTTAGATAGAATATAGACGCGTAATCGTAATTCAAACAATTCACCTTTCACATTTGCAAGGGTAATGAAGTAATAGATAAATAATACGCTTAGTATGCACGCAATTACAATACACGGAATATATCACAGCTCAGTGGTCCTAAATTGAAATGTCAAAACAATGCCAAGCTACGACGTAATGAACTTGCGCATGTAATTGATGCCTAATTCAAGGGTAACAGATTATTCAAACGGTCTGGCTGAAAATTCGGGATTATGTGAAAGATATTAGTCGGAAAAGTAACATTTTTTTATTGATCTCGACAACCACGCTACCTACCGGATCCAAATTGAGCCACCAACCATCTCGATGACCCCATAAATACAAAAAGATAAGATTAAGCTTACTTAAGTCTCTTGCTATGTTATTTCTATGGTCAGGGATTTGTTGGGCAAATAAAATTCATTAAAATTAATTAATTTTTAAATATTTTAATTTGTTGAATCTTTTACATTTATTAATAATAAAACTGCCTTAAATGTTGACCTTTGTTGGCGCCCACCTATTTATACACAAATTCTAAATTCTTTAACATATTTATAAATTTAATATAATTTATAAAAATTACGTCTCCATATCTATTCCGAAATACGTAACTGAATTGTGGTTTGCTTTGTTCAACATTATTACTGATTCAACCGTAGTATGAAATAAATTGTACAAATTTTTCGTTATATATTTTTGTTCGATGGCTAATCCGTAACAATATTAATTATCTTTTGTAGGATCACTAAACGTTTCCTAAGGACCACGAGTTAGTTATTATAACAAATTCATTACAAATATGAACTTTATTATTAATTTGAAGTCTTTCGTGCTGCATTGCTGACAGAAGTCAGTTGTTAATAAGCTAATAATCACGTCTGTTATCAACCCGATGGAAGATTAAATCAGGGGCATTCAAATTGACGAGTTTTTTTCCTCGTTTGAATTCATGGTTCGATGCTCTTCAATTAACATCGTCATTGAGCAACGCCTTCCTGCTCCGATCAAGTATTACGTTTCGGCCCCGGCGTTTCATATTAAAGCGTTTCCTATATTTTCATTTATATTCCAATAAAAACAAGACGAAGACGGACGAATTACGTCTTCCGATAGATTAAAAACGTACTTTCCTCCCTGTAATACTAAAATATCGTCGGCTCCATTACATACAGAGAATTTATATTTCCCCTCTTTAAACGCGGAACACGTTTTTCGAAATTAAGTGTTCCCAATCGACTGTTAAAATTACCTTTGTAATCAAAGATTGTATTTGTCAGTGAATTACTATGAAAAATATAATCTTTGTTTGGGAGGCATATCTGACCAAGATGGTAGGGAACTCTGACATTTTGTAAATTAATCCTCTTGCTACATAATTATCTCCCTCCTGGGTTAATTTAAAGTTATAAAGTTTTTTTTGCATTGACAGAATCTAAGACTTGATTTCTTAGACAGGCAATGATGAAGAAGGTGAAATAACTTAGAACAGTATAATAATAAATAAATAAAAATACGGCCAAATAAGTCAGCAAATAAATTTAATTAATATAAGGACAACGTTTCATCAAACTTCGTAGACTTCTTATTGTCCGCGACACCAAATTTCTCATAATGTAAATAGTTCATCCAATTAAAAATATTCTGGACGAAACGTTGCATTTATATTAATTAATTGCTAATAGTACCCACAAGCCCAGCCTATCTCATGCAAGTTGTCTAAGGTTTTCTGAAGTTGGCAACTTCCCTTTAATATCATAGGAAGGAAATTAATTAAAAAGAGGGATATGGAAGATAAAGTAAGGTCGCTAAGGGTTAACTAGGGACTCCAAGCTATAGTTTAAGGATCCTACCCGGTGACTCACCTAAAAGAGATACAAGGTAAACCGTAGAGATCTTGAATCAGGTCCTCTCCTCTTCAATTCTCTTAAAGAGAGTTACCTCGCCCACATGTAACTTGTTTTCCAAAAGAAACTAGTCAATCCTTGGTTAATTTACTCTACCTTCTCCATACCCCCTTTTGAAGTCCCTTCCTTTGCATGTTTAAGGATCTCCCTCGATTAGATTCTTACCCAAAAAAGCGAAAAAAAATTAGTGAACCCTTGGCTGCCTTCTTCTCCCTTCCGCATTATCCGTTTGCAATTCACTCCCGATAATATTAAAGAACGGTTGCCAATTTCTGAATCACCCTCATGTAAACCTGTTACCTGAATGAAAAAAATTTTAGCTGTAATCATGTAAACGGATACACAAATCGTGTTAATGAATGTATTAATTTGGAACGCTTTAATATGCAGCACAGTGAGTAATTAACTTTAATTTTATTCATCGAACCGTTCGTTAATGGCTTGAAAATTTTATCTGCTGCACGCGTCCATTTGTTGGGAGTGTGAGCTATGTTTCATTGAATTATTGGACCTAGTTTCGTAATAAGAAATATATTGAAATGTTTTAAAGATAATTTTCTTAGTATTTACTAGTTTGTATTTTACATACTTTAAAACACATTAAGGGATCGTTTTCTAATTAGCAATTAATTAATATTTTTATGTGAATAAGAGTATTTTTTTTCCATGTCGTTAATATTGATTCGCGCTGTAATGAATTGTTAAGGCAGCCAACTATTATCCAACGTTTGCACGCACAGGCGAATAGGCGTGTCGTTCCATCCTCCTCTGAGAATCTCATTACTAAGGAGATTTCCTATTGGCCTGCAACTAAGGAAAAGTGCTATCATTAAAATTTCAATCAACTGAATGAGGACGGTCTTTTCAGATATCGATGGTGAAATTTTCCCAAACTAAATACATAACTGTTGCCACAATTTCGTTTCAAAGAATCATGTGATGACCTCTTACGAAACGTTTACATTTCTAGAAATGCAAATGAAATGTTTCCACTGTTGTTGGCGACAGTTGAAGCACACTTCGTGCCTCCGTTACACATTTCTTGGCTCCGGCGTCTCACTTTCTAGGAGACTTTATTAAGTATTTAGCCTATTTGTAACTATTTTGGACCCCAAAAATAAAATTGGCAGGTATTTTTACAATTCCCGTTGACATTTTTCATTCTTGTCTTTCGTCTAAACTTGTTATGCGCTTTTTCCTGAGCTTCAATTGAAGAATTTCAATTCATTTGATCAATTTTTTAATAATATCAACCAATTGATAATTTAGTTGCATTTACTGATAATTTTTCGCATATCTTAAAGATGTATTAGCCTAAAATTTAATCTAGGAGCATATGTATTTGCCATAGATTTTATTACACGACAAGATTCAATTAGGTTCAATTTCACAATAATTCTTTATATGGTCATTCTGTTGCACTTAAATTGTTTAGCAACTAAATAATTTTCAGTTGTCTTCCGACTGTACAATCGCAAGGCGACCTTTGTTTGTGAACTCTCTTTTTTACCATCATACTTTTAAAATGGTTTGATCATCAACTTTTGATTTCCATTTACTTCTACCATCCCTAGCTATTAAGTTGCCCAAGTAACAGAGCTCCTTAACCTCCTTATAAATATCCCTTCACAATCTAACAGCCTTTGTTATTCCACTGTTTGACTTGGTTTCCCCACTATTAATCCTCATATTGAACTCTTTCTCCATGATCACGTTCATGCCATTTATTATTATTTCCAATCTTCTTCTGACTCCCCTAAGACTACAATATCATCGGAAAACCTTTGGGTCTTCATTTATTCTCCTTGCAATATGATTCCTTTTCCATATTACTTTTCAATTTTCTTCATTGCGTGTTCAATACATAAATTAAACAGCATGGGTGACAGACTGAATTCTTGTCTTACTCTGATATAATGACCCTATCGGGTCCAACTTGTGCTAAGAACTATCCAGGTGATTCTATAAATACAAAATATCAAAATCGATCAAGCTGTTTAGGAGGAGAAGAATTATACATACGATAATTATATATAAATTGTATGTTAATTAAATTAATAGAGGGGCGCTTATGAATATTCGTGCATTAGAAACTAATTAAAAAGTGTAATAGCCAATGGAAAAGTAAATATTTATTGTTACTAAATTCGTACCCAATCCATTTTATTAATAAACTTGTCAAAATTAGATTGAATAAAATCAGGTATTTCAACAATAATTTATCTGTTAAAAAAATTAACAATGAATTTCATAATTTTACCTTATATAAGCTAACATACAATATCAAGTAATTGACTTGTTACATAATTACGGTGTAGATATTGTTTTTAAATCAATAAATTATTTAAATTTCGTTCAAAATAATAAAGACAAAATGAACTTTCTGTAAAGACATAATATTACATACAAAATTAATTGTTTGTATTGTAATACATTATATATCGGTCAAACTAAAGGAGCATTAAAAATCATCAAATTAGACATTCAAAAGTACACAGTTGCGTCCAAACACAAACATATTAATAATCACAATTTCGATTGGCAAAATGTAAAAATTTTAGATGAATAAAATAATTATTTCTCCAGAATTATGAGTAAAATGTTGTATATCAGGTGCAACCATCATGCAATCAATGTTAAAATTGACAGGAATAATTTAAACAATTTACGATACTCTTTTGCTATAGTAGTTTAACGTTTTAAAATTCTTCTCCAATGTTAAAGTTTAACTGTCCAAAGCATTCATCGTTACTGCATCATTTCGGCCGTAACCGTCGCTGGAGGTGGTCCATGCGCAACACTAAATTCTACACATGTACATTCAATAATGTTTTCGGCTGATGGAGTCAAGAAATGATAATTGCTAAATTTGTAAGTTTTGAACCATCTTTTTTATTTATGAATTAAAAATTGTAACATAGAGTCCATATTTTAAGTTTATTGTATTATTATGTTTATAGTACGCCTGAGGAAGTCTCGAAAAGGAGAGTAAACGTCACTTTGGAATAAACAGTGATAAATATGCTGACTTATTGGCCGTCCTTTTATTTGTTGTAAATTTTAAAGTCAGAAAACTATGTTGTAAATGTACTGATTATATATGCACCATTTTAAATGGGATTTTCGATTCTGTCGAACGGTTTTGTACGTCCCGACTGTTCCCGGTGACCCTCGGACGAGAGATTTCACGTTCGCAGAACACAATCCAATTACAGCGGGCATTCTGTTTTCAGATAGGAATTATAAGTGCGGACTGGCTGAGAGCTGAGGATGTTTGAACCGGAGCTTGTTTGCATAGGCCGTTGTAGGTCAGCCGCTGGAAAGCGTCCAATTCCGAGTACAGGAAGCAGAGCAAGGTTCTCGGTAGAGAGTGGAATGCTCTTCTGGTAAGCTTCAACGGTCCCTAGAGGCCCCCTTCGAAGAACACTTCCCTAGGGTATGAACTTTTCCCCCTAACAAATGGTATAAGACGGATTACAAGTAATCCGTTCTCCGCGCAACTTAAGTATTTATGAAGTCCATATTGCTGCTCCGGAGAATATGAGTTCATCTAAAAGAACAAAATAATTCTTATGTGGCATGTTTTCTCTCTATTTCTCCTGATAATAATATTTCTTCGGTTTATCGCAAAGGAAAATAAAAAAGAAATTATAGTAAAATAATATAATTCATAAATAAATTAAACAGTTTATTTATACTTAACAACTGCCTGCTAAAAATTAAAAAGCGATTTATAAAGCAGCATACTAAGGCAATAGTGCGGGAGTTTTCTCGCAGACGCTTCAGCCCAGAGTGACTGTGGGGATCACCTGATCATGTCGGGAATGCCTCGCTCTCTCTCTCTGGGTACTTTTTATCAAAGTTCTCATATGCCGAGACACCTTCGCCTATTTTAGGAGGTATATGTACTGGGGTCAAAGACCTTGGGCATATGGCAAGAGCTGTCCGCTGATCCCATTGGATCAGTCGGCTAACTGCCTCCTGAAACTGGTGGAGACACGGAGAAGGGAATGCTGCGTCCCCACAGCAGACTCGTCTCCCGTCATTCGGAAGGGCGTAAGAATAATACCCAGCAGCCTGACCGACCTGATTTGGTTTTTTTAGGGTTTTCCCTCTTTAGGCGAAACACCGGGTATGATCCTTAAACTGTAGCCCGGGGGCCCTACTCAATCCTTTCCTTCCTTGCGCTACCTTCCACATTCCCCTTTTCAATACATTTCCTATACTATTAGAGGGGGGTTGCCTGTTCCAGGATAACCCTCATGTAGCCTGTCTCCCCCCCCCAAAAAAAAAGAAACTTAAACTAACTTCATGTTATTTATACTATGTGATAGAATGTTTCCGATAGAGGTATTTAACGTTGCGGAGGATTGGTTTGTGCTGATATTGGATTAACTAGGTGGGGATTCATAAATAAATTTAATGATCCTACAGTTACACTCGGTCACAGGTACAGACAATAAGCTTAAAAAAATAAATAATAATCGTACATAATGAAATAATTTTAAAAAATTTAAGTATTCACAGTTTAGTTAGTTTTTGTAGCACTAGACTTAAACTTCACTATCATTATTCTTCCTTATTCTTTCCCGGAAAACTTTGCAGTTTCGAGGGAATGTTTGAAATGCATCAGCAGGTAAATTGTCCGAATCCAGAATATTTCCCAACATCAGTTTCAAATACCATTAATGAGTTTTTTTTGGATATTCCATTGTCTGAGTAAAGAAAGGTAAAATGATAGATGAGAATCGAATCAGATAGAAAGATATCAGAGAAACCAAACAAATAGGTTAGGTTTATCCCTGTGAAAGAGACGTAGAGATACGTCTATCAGGAAAGGGCAGCAAGAAAGAAATTAGAGTAACAAAAACAGAGTAAGAAAAGAAATTAGGAAATTACTCCAAGAAATCAGAGTAAGAGAGAAATTACTCCAATGTTTTGAACAGTAAGGAAAGTCTGTTCGTCATCAGGGAGAGATGAACTGATAAGTAATACGGGAGTCTGTACAATCATCAATTCGGCCTATTCGACGCTACAACACACGAAATTTTTTTTGATCAATTTTTTAAAAATAAATATATATTTGGATTTCTCACATAAGAAAACATGTAATCCCAAATTTTCAGTTTGGCCGTTTGATTAATCAGTGGCATTTTAATTACGCAAGTTCGTTGCACCGTAGCTTGACATTAATTAAACGCATATTGAAGGTAAATGCACCCTAATTACTTATATTAAATATTGTTTAATTTTTAAGAAAACTGTCCAATTATTCGAATGGAAAATGAACTCGTCAGTTTTAATTAAAAAACTGTTAATACTTGATTCAGAGTATATGTAAATCATCTCTTTTTAACTCGGATTAAATTCGCGGCGAGTGACAGGGACCTCTTTAAACCTATAGAAATATATATAAAGGATAATTCCGATTATTTTAAACTACTTTGGCTACCTTCTACAGCCCCCACTTTTCAATTACTTTCCTACTTTCTTAATCGTTCCCCTAATAATTAAAATTAAGATTCCTTGCAAATGTTTTAAATGCCTTCCTTTGTAAAATCACCAACTACATACTTTAAACTTTCTGTGTAGTTATTTCTGTTCATTTGTTTGTTTGTTTGTTTCATGTATTACTATTATTACGGAAGACCAGATTCCTGGTCGTGCAGCTGCAAGAAGTGAAACTTCCATTGGTTATGTGTGTATTTGTGTTTCTCAATGTGTGTTTGTGCTCTCTAGTGTGATTGTATAGTTTTAATGACTTTATACTGTATCCTTTTTATTTTAATTATTTATTTGAAGATTATTTGTAATTAATTATGTACCGTATATTGTTCTTATAGTTATTTGTAATGTATGACGTATCCTATTTCCTCAACCGAGGAATAATGGAAACAACAATAATTCTAAATCGATGCTATTAAACGAGAGTTGTTTGTTTCAGTATCACCCTCACGCAGTCTGTTACCTCAAAAAAAGACAAGTTATTTTTCTGTGTGATTCCTACAATTTATTTTCATTTTGTTATCACGAGCCCAATGTGTACTTTACTTAAATATTGTTTTGAGAAATTATTACAAGAAAATTCTTATTTGTCTTAAAAAAGAACGGATGTAGCGAATTTAATAGTAAAACATTCTTTGTTTCCCCCGTGAAAAGCACGTCACTGTGTTGCAATGATGGTATGCCCGAGTGATTGTATCTACGCCTATTATAATCAATTTAGAAAGTTGCTGCAGCTGTTATTATAAGATATTTTACATAAAAAAATTATCGGCCAATTTCTTTTTATATTTTATAACTTGAGAAATTGACTTGATAGAATCTTAACTAATTCTGTATGCACGTTTCTTTAAGCAGACAGTTTTGGTATAATATTCTGGAACTCCGTTAGTCTGAATAAGTTTACTGAGGACGAACATATACATAGTTTCCAGCGATTTAACCTTAAAATATTCTCCGATTTCGTTAACGTTTTGTCCCTGATTTCCGCATGAATATTCAAATCATTCTATTAACCCCAGCAATTGGTAAATCAAAAAGCGGTTATGACTTTTGACGAAGTCAACTTCATGTTGATGTAAATTGAGTTAAATTCACATTGAAGAGTAAATGCGCCCTAGTTAGTTGCAATTAAAAATAGTTGAGTTGTAAAAAATATCGTCCAATTATTCGAATGGCAATGCGCTGAAAACTCGTCAGTTTTAATTAATCAATTATCCATACAGAGTGTAAATCCTCTCTTTTTAGCTCGGACTGAATTCGCGGTGAATGAAAAGGATCTCATTAAAGCCGTAGAACACTCACCCGTGATTTTTTAACTAATTTAAAGTTGCAATGCCAATGATCTTAAATAATATGGTATAAAAATGACTCCTCCAGCCTTTCGATACGTTTCTCTAGTCTTGTTCTGTTGAGCTATTCCCTTACGAGTCTTCAGAAGAGAATAACTGGATAATGCTTCTAGACTATTACCAGGTTTTGTCAACATGACGTGCAGAAAACGACTCCAATTACGCGTAATTTCACACACTTTTTTTCTCGTTTCCGTGCACGCTACGTGATCGGGAATCACGCATCACAAATAAGCGAGGCCACAAGGCGTCTGTCCGTTTCGTAATTGAATATTTAATATCCATTAACGTCGAAAGAATTCTCTTCTCAATCTTTCATTCGTGGTGTGATGTGTCACATAATTAAGTGTACTTCGGCTAATTAATTTTCCGACAAGGAAAATGATACTCGTGAAGATACATTTCAGAACCATTTACTGAAGAATCCTGTATAGACTCAATGGCACAGGAAAATAATTCTCTATTAAAAAGATGCCACGGAAAAAGGAAGAAAACATACCATGCTTTTACTTTCATTTTGTCCCAATGTGAATTAATTAATTCAATTGCACGTTTAATTCGTATATTTGTGAATTAATTTTTATCATATCATTAATTAAAAAACAACGACTTACATAAAACAAAACCAAGTTAAAAATTTAACTAAGATTACGATAACTATTAACATTATAAATTTTTTACGTTTTGGTGAAACCTTTAGTTACTATAATGCAGACCATAAAAATAATATTATAAAATATATTGAAAATGCCATTTTTAATATTAATGGTCGTGAAAATGCCATTAGGGACTGAGTCTTATAGGAAATATTAATTTCGTCCAGAAAAAAAAGAGAGAATTACCAATTAAAATTATTCGGGAATAATATATACAATGTTATATTAATTACTAATTTTTTAAAAAAGTATAATAAAAATGTATTTCCGATTAATGTTGATAAAACAAAACAACTGGTCTTACTTAACGAAGAAGATTATAATACGTAAATGAATGGCTTACTAGATGATAAGAATACTGATTGATTCCTTAGGACTAATCCTGGAATAAACATTATTAAAACAGTTCATGAATTTATAACTAAATTAGTAAAATTAAAATTTATAGACAAAACCATTATTGCTACAACCCTCGAATAAAGGGATTAATTAAATTAGAAAATATCCCTTAAGACCTATAGTTGATAATACAAACTCTGCTAATTATAATTTGTCAAAGTATTTGAACAAAGGCTTGGATATAAAAAATGTTTTTCAATCAAAAACAATGCATAAGTTAAAATATAATGAAAAATTAATAAGTTTAGATGTAATTTCCTTGTTCAAAAATTTACCAATAAAACTTGCCATTGAATTAATTAATTCAAACTGGAATAAACTAAAGACCTCACTGAAATAAAAAGTAAAACCATGTTTATTAAGGTTCAATATATATATATATATATATATAAGATAATGTTTACCTAACTTAACGTTCTGAAGTACCAAAATAATTTATAATTGTCACATACAACAGTGTGAAATATTACATTTCCGTAATTTTTTCATTTAGGAGAAGAAAAGGTTAGGTACGCGTTGAGTGTACGGAAATTAAAAATTCGTCTCAGAGGACGTATTTATTATTTAAAACTGCTCCGTGACAAACATTCAGTTCGCAGTAAACTTGTCAGCTTTCATAACTATAGTTTGGATTATAATAATGTAGTAAATTCTGCAATGAAATCCTATGTGAGATAAGTGACTGAAACCTTACTTATTAAATCCAAGTGTTCATCCATTAATGTTAAAACCAATACAAATAATTTCACCTTCATTGGTGTCTTTAGTCTCGTCATTTTTATATCTTTATTTGCCCATCTAATGAGGTTCTCCGAATGAAATATTCCTCATAATTAATTCTGAACGGACTCTATTGTAAGCTTATTGTTCTTTGTAATTTATACATTAAATTCACGTTTCTTTGGCAAATATTAATTACGGATTCTTTATTATAAAAATCTGATGTTTCCTTTTTTTAAATGACATTCAGGAGTGGTATGATTTTCTAAGGTAAACAAATTTCGTAACGTTCAGATCAATGCACTTCTGACTGCAAAATACTCGAGAACAATGTTATCTCCACGCACACACACGTGTTCGTCGGCTGGGTAGCGAACGGATATTTCCAGTAGCTGCCCGTGACACGAAACCTCATTCCAGTAATATACGCGTGACAACAGAAAGTGTCGCAGAAGCGGAAAAGTGGAACAGATGAGCACTTAAAAGTTGAGGCACTTCTGAAATTACGAGTAACGTGAGGGCCAGATTTATGGACGCATTTAAAGCTGCCATCCTGGTGGCTTTGTACTGGAAGCCAACTTTTTACTCCTGGGAGACACATCAATCGCTTGAAATATATCTTAAGGCAAAACTACTGACGATTTATTATTATAGTAGATGCTTACCTAATAAATTAATTCTGCCACCCAGGTCGCTTTTAAAGGAAGGAAAATAAATGGAAGACTGAATTTTGCAGAGCAGTTTGAAAGTCAATATATTTGACATGTTCTGTCAAATAACCCAACATTTTTAAACACGAAAATAATTATTTATGGAATATAAAAATAGTATTTGTGTTGGATCCCGTCTGATGTGGAACTTACTGGAAATGAGATGGCTGACCGAGCGAGTTCAGCAAATAACAGTCATCCCATACATATCTGGGTGGAAATCAAATAGGTTACCAATTTATGGAGGATGATGATTTTAGAGACAGAACAGGCTCGCTGGGTCCGGAATATCCAAGTAACGGCGGATATTTTCCCTGCTGGCCTAACTAGAAGGGAGCAGATCATCTTATCCAGAATCCACTCGGGTAACTCCATGCTTACTCCTGCGTACTTATTTAAAAGGGAAGTAGATGTAGTAGATATGGTGGTGATGACGACGTTCGCGAGAAACAGAAAGCAAAATGTCATATATTTTTAAACATTAATATCCCGGGCATCGAGGACACCCTGTTAATTAAGTGCTCTATAAATATTACGTTTCATCTCTTCGGGATATTGACCTGTCAAACAATTGCCCTGACCTTCCGGAAAAACGTAAAGCAGGATAATGATCTGTTGGGCAGACGTCAATTGTGATAATTTCATCCGGAAAGTATCGGTCGGTATTTTGAACTAGAATCGGATTTTTACTTATACACTCGACTAACAAAGAAACAAACTGCATGGCAAAATGAATATTATTCCTTGATACCACAGAAGGTTTGTGCTTGCGTGACTTGTGGTGTTCAAAATGCCAGCGACCTCAGACATGCGCCCTGTATAGACATTTTATTTTAGCGTTTGAAAATTTAAAAATAAATAGGTGTCTAACTTCTTTGGACGAGGAATAAAAACATGAGATTGAAATAGATACTGAGGTTTTATTTGAAAGTTACAAAATACGTTTGGTCTCCCTTCTGAGATCTCACCAGGTATGAAATAGAGCAATTCTTGGTCTTCACTGGGCCGAGGACTCATGCAGTGAAGGCCATGAATTACTTCATTTTATATCAGGTGAAGTCTCAAAATGGAGGCGACATCACTCACATCGAGGGAGTTAAAAATTATTTAATTAGATGATTATTAGACAAAAACATTCAGTTACATATTCTCTATTAATTTTGTCTGGAGCATTTCTCATTTTTCCATAGTCATCTTTAATTTATGATT
Organism: Eucriotettix oculatus; assembly: GCA_034510155.1. Taxonomy (NCBI): domain Eukaryota; kingdom Metazoa; phylum Arthropoda; class Insecta; order Orthoptera; family Tetrigidae; genus Eucriotettix; species Eucriotettix oculatus. Next base: position 85,343,275 of record CM067378.1, on the reverse strand, counting down.
TTTCTTTTATTCTATCTTAAATAATTTTGTAAAATTGAAAATTTTTTAGACGTGAAATAGGATAAAGGATGATGTAGGTAATACACGGACAGTACGTTCTGGATTTTTTAGGTGTCCTGACGTTAGAATAGGGTTTTGGGTGTTCCCTAGTAATCGCTTTGTCATTTTACTATTAGAAAAAAACATATTCCCAAGAATCGTACACGGTTGTTTCAATAAGTAATGCCTCCTCTTTTTTCTCTTTAAACAAATTAGTTGTATTAAAGTTTTGAACTTGACGCAAAGTCTCAAACATTCTTCTGTAATCCACTGCAGTGACAACTTCCTAAGTCAACAGGTGGCAGCACTACACCATCTGGCTGACGGTGTTCCGTAACTGAATTCTTAAATTCGGAAGGTGAAACGCACATTCGCATTCATGAAAGGCTGAAAAAAATGTGTGTGGTAATGCAACAGGGGATGTGGGCGATGTATTCATCTCTGTAACGATACTGAAGGGTAAACTCCGTTGGCTGGTGATAGGCGAAGCGGCAGACTGGTAACTGCGGTGACTCCGTGCAACATTCAGCCTCCATACAGCCCTGACCTAGCACCATCAGACTTCCATTTTTTTTCTCTAAAAGAAGCTCATCGTGAAGCCCACGTTGAAAATGAGAACCCGATAAGACGTGTTTTTACCGTAGCAGAATGCATGCGCTTGTTAAAAGGGGGACAGAAACTGTGGAAAATTTCATCATTAATTAACGTTTAAATGTAAAACACAAACAACTATAATTTTTGTATATTGTTATTTAGTTCAACCTGAAGAGGGTCCAGATCAGGACCGAAACATGTAGTTGTTTCTAAATTATAGTTGGTTGTGTTTTACTAGTTTTTTTGTCTCTTACTGGCCTCATTTAAACACTAATTTAAACTTACAGACGTTAATAATTATTATTTCATCATTAATGCTGCGGGTTTATGATATGAGAATTATATTTGTCTTGGCAGAGAAAAAAATAGCAGGCGTTACTTATTGAACCACCATCGGATATTGGAAGTAATGCAGTTCATCTTTGAATGTGCCTCGAGTGCCGGGAAGTAAATATAATCCACTTAGTTTAAAGTTAAGTTTCAATTTCGAAGAAGAATGTTTGTTTGGTCTTAAATTGATTTATTTTCCATTACACAGTCGCAGTGAATATATCTTTAAGGTACACTTATTTCGCAGTCTCGTTTTCTTTCCGTTTACTTTTTCCGATTCCGCGAAAATGGAAAGAAGCTACCAGTGTGCGTTATCCCCGAGATAGTTGAATGCAAATGAGATGGTAAAAATACCAGCAAGGGAAAGCTGTTTGTGGCGCAGAGAAGGATGACTTTCCTTCGCGGAAGAACGTTCACATACGCGATCCAGCCTGAAGATTTATTTTGCATTTAACGTTAAAATCGTGGTTCGTTTTTAGATTTAAACGTGCGAGCGACACATTTTTGTTTATGCACATACCGTGAAATTTCCAACACATGGCCTATTACATTCATTATTCACGCTGACTAATCGCCATTTACTGATGTTCGATATTTCCTCCCCATGCTTGTCTTAAAAACACACTCTCTTTGTTTGTAACGAGCACCTGCCACTTACGTCTGCTATGCTATTATACTATTGTCCACAAATTATTCATTGCATTTAACTTCCTCAGCAAAGCGTTTAATGTCTCACATTAATTACAGTTTGAGAACTTTGAAATGTCACCACGTTAAAGAAAACCTCCCAAACTGACCTACGTAGATATATACAACTTTCAAACGGAATTCTTTCGTTCTGTAATTGACTAATAAATATAACAATTTGGTCACTCCATTGTGCGGAATATGTCAGTCGAGCAATTTAATCACTTCAATTTATTTTATGTCATGTAAAACGCCGTGAAAAGTTACTTTTTTTGCCTTTACAGCTTTGGCTGTAGCTACATTGATATTATAATACAATATTACTCTCAAACATTTCTTCAAATAAATTGTTTCAGTTTCTCGTCTGCTTATTTATTAGATCACCGATATCCGTTTCCTGCTTTCATTATGCGAAATGGCATTTAATCTTTAGAACTAATACTACTGAAAAAGTTTTACTTTCTATAAAATAACACTAGTGCTAATAAATATACCATTTGTATTTATAAAGCTCTTAAGCTTGGTGAAAAGTTTATCTTTGTTGATTTATAATAGTATAATTGGGTCATTCCATGTCAAGTGTCTGAATTTGAGGAACGATTCCCCCGCGACCATTTCCGATTTTTATTAAACTTTTTTGACAGTTTGTTCTATAAAGCCTCAGGTGAACATATGCAAAATTTCAGTTCGAAATATGCAATTATGGCTGAGATATGGGCATTTTCGTCACACCCAGCGGTTCGTCCGAGTCGACGTCGTTTCAAAATTGTCACTTTTGAGCTTCAATATTGTGGCAGTTATTAGATTAGACCCTAAAAACTGGTGTGGTAACGAAATTTATCACAAATATCATCTCTGGGCTGCATTTATCCCCAAAGTTGCCAAAGAAAATTTCGCCTTAATTTTTTTTCGAATTTTCACGGAATTCTACTGCGATAAGTATAAGTATAAAATCATATTCCATAAATCCTATAGAGAAGCACAAGCGTCAAAGATGTGGAACGAGTCAGAGATTTTACATAGGTTGCTTTATTAACATTAAAATATACTGTAACAATTCATTAATTTTTAACTTATAATAATATTTTCTTAAGTTCTATATAGAAGACATACAATTTGTATCTTATATATAATCCGATAATAAATCCTATACAAAAAATTACTGTTCTAATAATGTTCTTTCATAATTATAAATATCTACCCTATGATACATTCAGCTCCATAATTCTTTCTTCAACAGAGTAGAAGGAGTGGCTTAGTAAGAACTTAGTTAGTTCATATTTGAACTTGTTTGTATTTATTTTTAATTGATAATGGAGGTGGGAAGTTTATTAAATATGCTAATAGCATTGTAATGTACACCCTTTTGTATTATGGTTCCTTCTGTAAATTGTTTTTACTTCTGGTATCAAAGTCATGTATATCTGAGTTTAGTGTGAAGAGGTTACTGTTATTAATAACAAATAACATGAGTGATGAATATGCTGGCAAGTGAGTGTCAGTATTCCAGTTTTCTTGAAAAGTCCCCTACAAGATGTTTTCGGTGAGACCTGACATAATATTCTAACAGCCTTTTTTTGAAGGTGAAATATTTTATCTTTCCCTGATGCATTGCCCCAGAATATTATACCATATGTCATTATAGAGTGGAAATATGCAAAATAAACTAATTTTCTTATGTTAGGATCACTACAACTTGACATAATTCTAAGAGCAAAGGTTGCCGAGCCTAGTTTACGTAGGAGAATATTAATATGATCCTTCCAGTTTAATTTATTGTCCATGGATATACCTAAAATTTTTGTACATTCAACTTCAGTTATTTCACAGTTATTTGTTGCTAGTTTTATGGAGTTCACATTGGCATTCTTTGTCTGAAACTGCATGAAGTTTTATCACAATTGACTGACTGACTAAGTAAAGTAGGTACAACATTCATATTTTGTAGTTCACATGTCTACATAAGTGCCTATTAGTCAGACGGTTTACAGCTTTGCAGACAACATACTTTGGCTAATTTGGTGCAAAAAACCTGGTGAAAAGGGAAAAATGCCAAAAATGAGCTTTATCAAAGGGATAAATGGCTCAGGAGGACACCAGATATAGTTTTCCATTTGACACTATTAGAAATATCAGGATTTATGTAATATAAAACTTATGTTTCGTTTTGGCGTCTCGACGAAAAGGTCTAACATTTCGGGTCAAAGTCAACTGTAGTGCGCTGAATAACGTGTTCCTATGTGCCTGACTATCATATGTAACCTCTAATAAATGTCACAGTATTGAAGTACAAAAGTAACAATTTTGAAACGACGTCGACTCCGACGATCCGCAGGCTTCGACTAAAAAGCCCGTATCTCAACCATAATTACATATTTCGAACTGAAATGTTGCATATTTTATAGAACAAACTGTCAAAATTTCATAAAAATCGGAAATGGTCGCATGGGGAACACTTGGTCACTTGATATGGAATGACCCAATTTAAAATAAATAAATCATTCGAGGAAGTCAGAATGATCTAAATTTAATGCAATTAAATAGTAAATTAGATCTCGTAAAAGTACCCAACTTTAGGATTCCAACAGGTGCTATCATTAAAAAGGAGACTAAGAATATAACTGGTATTAATAATAGATATTGATTGAACATTGATTGCAAGTAGTGTACAAATACTATTATCAGGTTACAAACACATTCAAATATTTTACAATCCATGGACAAATTATTTGGGTCAATTTTTAGTTTGTCGTACAAGTCCAGACTATTTGAGAGTTTCACTGATGATTATAACATTTATTAAAAATACGAAATCAATAACAGAGTATTGTTTAAATTAGGTATGTTAAATAAATAAATCAGCTATAAAAATCTGAATAATTTGAATTACAGAATTACATTCAATGAAAAACTTAAAAAAGGAATACAATGTTTCAACCCAATTTTGAGATAACAGCAGGTATTATAATATTTTAAAATATATATAAAAGGGAGACATAAATTGAAGTTAGGGACTCAAAAGAAAACTCTTCAAGGCCTTGACGATCCAAATTTTCATTCAAAAGGGTGAAAAAAATTAGTATCTACTTTAAAACTTGGCGTCACTGCCTCGAACCACAGAGGTCCCGGGTTCGATTCCTTGCTTTGAGTGCTGTTAGTCAATTTCCAGAAAACTTGTAACTCAAACAGATCTCTCGACACCAGAAGGTATAAGGGGAAAAATAAAGAAAGATACATTTTAAAACGTATTAAAATATTTTACAAAGCATTGGTTTCCCTTCATACAAGTCAAGTTCCAAGATAAGAGTTTTTGTTGAATAAACACAGCACCTGACGAGGTCTTAAAAACTGTTGGATACATGAGATGAAGGTTCTTTGATTTTTACTGCATTAAAATCATTATAATTTTATTAGATGAATTATTTATTTTATTTATACTCAATTTCAGATCAATTTTAATCTTGTTTATTTGGAAAACACTTAAGCGGGAATATCTTGATGGAATTACATACCTGATTTCGGTGCTTGCTGGTTTCTCAGAATTGTTTTAAAACAAATTGACATGAAATCTTATTCCTTTTTTATGTTAGATGTCAGCCCAACATTACAATCACTGTTTTCATTTAATAGTTTACATCACATTACCTCCAGAAGTTGTCTATGAAATTCAGATTTTGTAATATATAATAATCTTTTGTGAAATGAAAAATGACATTAGTTATTTAAAATGTAGCGCTATAATATTTTATAATAGTAGAGGTGTCTTATTTTACCTAAATACGAAATTTTATTGTTTTAAAAATCCTAATACGTGAGAGTATCTTAATGAAGGTATAATTTTCTAATATTACTCTCCATATTAAATTATTTCCAAGGTCCCGTTGTGATTGAATTTACGTCGAATTTTATATGAAACGTGAACTGGCGGAAAGGATGACTCCTGCAGGATATAGACAAGCGACCAGGAATGTTGACTAATGAGGGAGCGTTCGTAGAAGAGTGAACCACAAGAGTCAATACTGTAGATATTTCCTGGAAGGAAAGTCGAATGGATTACATGCTCATCTCAACAGTCATTTCTAATATTTCCCAGGACAGGTGCAAATAAATTCCAACGATTGACGGTGATGAAATGAGTTCCGAAAAGAAGAGGAAATTATAAATAAATTTATTTTTTCTTTGGTACATAATGAGGATAATTTACACGAATTTATTATTTCACCTACAATTTTGATGAAATGTGATGAAATCGTAATTGAGTTTGTGTGAAGAACTGTGGAAAGCAAAACGTTAATTGCAGGAACTAGAAAAGGAGAACGGGAGACTTGAAGAATAAGATAGAAGATAATTCGGAGTACGGAGAAGTGATTGGGAAAGTAAACAAATTCTTGATTCGCGGCCAAAGGGAAAGTATTTGAGAATAGGCAGAATTCAGCATACCCAACTGAATTTATGTTTCATATAATATCTTTTTCCTTGCTATTATTAGTTTGTTACCAAATTAAAATTATGTATTTACAAAATTAAAATAATGTATATAATTCTCATTTAAACTACTTTATCAGATGAGTTAAATTTTTTTCTTCGCGTGTATCTGAGGAGCATACGATGTGGGTGTATGAGGCGGTGTATTGATTATTGGAGGATATGAGGATGTGGTCTGCGGGTGGGGAGTCAAGGTGGGTTTGGATGTCTGTGAATGGGAAGAATGAGGTCGATTGGGAGTTTTCTTTTGAGCCGACGGATGTGGAGCCGTAGTGGAGGATTGTCATGGAGTTGTTGGATCGTGTGGTTGAGGGCGCTTTTAATTGGGAAGGTTATGGACTTTAATTTGGCAAGCAATCTGAATTGGGGTAGAGATTCTATTGATTTTTCTGCAGGTGTCTCCATGCGGTTAAAATAATTTATCTGCAGAGTTGTTGAATATGTCCTTCTTTCCTTTGTGTTAGTATGTACGCATTACCGCTTCGGTTCTGTTTTCCTGTCTCTATTTTCTGTTTTCAGAGAAAATACAGTAGGATGCCAACACTTCCGAGCTGACGCCAGATCGATCCAGGAACTGATTTAGAGTTGTGTCATTGCATACAAATAGTGATGTGCCAGACGAAATTAGTACAATGATTAAAAAATTTTTGTTCAAAGGCTCCTAATTAATTTTTTATGATGATAATTTTTCCCTAATTTATATCAGCCACAATAAAATTTGAAAATCAAAATTGAAATATATTTGGTTTTATGAAGTGACTGATATAAATTAGTGAAAAATTATCATCATAGTACAATGATTTTGTTTGGTATCCATTTTTTTAAATCTCTATCTCAGTAATTTTTTAATCGTGTTAAATATTTTAGGTATACAATGTTGGTAAATAGGGTTAGTTATATTGTAATTCATTCTGTATTTTAATATATCCTGCCACTTTTCTAGTATTTATGTAGTTACCCAGTAAATAGCAATCGGTCACTACTGTTTCTTTAGAAATTATTGGATTTGTTAGAATACAGTTTTAAAAAATCGAACACGATAAATTTTAATTCCTCGAGTTTAAAAAACAATAAATTACAATAACCGAAAATAGCTCTTTACAGATCTCGAACGTGGAGGAGGAATCGCGTCAATTTTACCGTGAATAAAGCGTGCAGCAAGCGGCAAGCAAAACTTAATCAGCTATGGATTTCTCTGAGCTGTGTTGGGATCGTTGCAGACTCCATCCAATACATGCAAGCAAGCCACCGATTAGGATGCAAAAATGAGGGGAAAAATTCTCCACGGCAACGCTGATGAGTGAGACATTCTCCCGGAAACGACAAAAACATAATAATAGTGGGTTTTGTGAGCTACAGACGGCTTAGGCGGGAAATCCGGCAGGCAATGAAATTAAAACCCGTCGAATTTATTCGGCAACGAGAACACTTTGGAACGATAAAACAGAAAGGGATAAAAGAATTCATTTCTTTATAAATAATTAAGGAGCGGAAGAGATTTTTTAAATGTATTAAACACGAAGGAAAAGTTATCGAATTTCTATTATTAACTAAAACACGACGTTTCAACGATCTTTCCCGGATAAATAAATTTAAATATAATGGATATATTTGGGGACTTCTTTCAAAACTATTATTGCAGAAATTTTTTTGTTTATTTAAATTGCTAATTTACAATCTGCAGTTCAATGCAATAAGTAAATTATTGCAGAAATGTATTGATTTTTAGTTAGTCATAATTAGTATGGCTTGAAATAGTTTCAAATCACTAATAGTTCTTTCACGAAGGAAACTTTTCTTCTCACGTTAGTTTGTTGCTGACATTGTTTTATTTTAAAAATATGGACCAGGTGATTTTAGTAGTTTTTAACAAATCGTAATTCCTTATATCTCTATCCTGAAAATGATTCACGTTATCACAAATTATTAAGTGGGGGGGATTAATAAATAGTGGATGTCCAAGGACTCACTTTTTTGTAACTGGCAACTATGAAGGTCAGGTTAAAGAAGGAGCAGAGTCCATTGAGTGAAAGCCAGTGACACGGCTCTACTTCGATCAGTTGTTTACTTATATTAATTGGGCGCGAGGTATTTTTAACAATGAAATATTACAAAAACGGTTTTATTTTAAAATAATTGTCGATTTATTCGAGCAATAAGATTAACAGAATCCCTCAGGGCGTGGTCATACATATAATTTGAACACCTGCTCTTGGCCTCGCCTCGCTATGAACTATCAAATTACAAATCACTAATCAGTGGTGGCGTCTCACTACCTTTATTCCGCTGGCGTGTTCGAGACCCGACACACACAGTTACGGTCGCGACTTCTCAACAATACCTTCATTTGTATAAATTCCTCTCGGGTTTCCAACCGGGTCAAAGGTTTTAACAGTGACGTTTCGATGTCTTGCTCTGCCATCATCTTCAGACTGAAGTCACTGTTAAAATCTTTGCCCCGGTTGGAAACCCGAGAGGTTTTTATACATGCCATTCACCGGGAAAGACCTCGTACTTTAATACCTTCATTTGTTGGCTTCTTTCAAACAAGCCGGCAACAAATGAGTCTCGAGCCGCTTAGCTGATATAAATGGAGCTGTAACTTCATGTTAAATAAATAAATAAATATATATATATATATATATACCTTGTGCATATTCGGGTGATGCGAGTTCATAACGTTGGAGTGAAAAGCTAATTTGAACAGGAGCGGCTCCGACCCATCTCTAGTGTCTTGGAATGTGAGTCTGATGGAAGATTACTCCGAGGTCATCCGACGGGTTTACAGTTCTTAATAGATCCGTTTCCATTTTGTAATTTATTTTATGTCTACAGATTTATTTGATTAATGGTAAGAAATTCATGAATAACCGAAGCCCGCGGTCGTCATTGTAATATGCTAACGAAGCCTTCCAGGAATAAAAAGGCAATATGGACTAATATTAATGTTTGATTTGAAGATATTTCTCCCCCTCACTGAATTAGCTATGCTGTTTGAGGTACTTTGAGGCGAGGGTGCCCTTCGAGTTCCGTAATGTCCGGATTGCATGCGATCAGCTCCTCTAAATCAAGCTCGCGTTCGTGACTGTAAGATCTGAATCCCGTCGTGGGCGTGTCCCGATCCATTGCTTGGCCGAGGGTTCTAAATTTTGCCCGTAATTATGGAGACATTTATGGGGAACCGTTCGTTGGCTGTGCTGACGCTCTGGGGTCGTCACGAAAGCATGAAGGCTCAGAGGAAGCGCAGAGACCGACACTTCCGCTTCCTGGCTTTCGCTCAAAGGACTCTGCTCCTCCTTTCACCTGACCTTCGCAGTTGCCAATTACGTAGCAACGAATATTTCTCTCAGTGAATCCTTGGACGACCACTCTTTATTAATTCATCCCCCCCTAACAAAAACTTGTGATAACGTGAATCATTTTCAGGAAAGAGATAGAAGGAATTAAAAAACTACTCAAATCACCTGGTCCACATTTTTAAAATAAAACAATGTGGGCAACAAACTAACGTGAGAAGAACATTTTCCTTCATGGAAAAAATATTAGTGACTTGAAACTATTACCAGCCATACTAATATAATGACTAACTAAAAATCAATACATTTCTGCAATATTAGTTTTGAAAGAAATCCACCAAATATATCCATGATATTTAAATTTATTATCTATGGCAGCCGGGAATAAGCTATATTCATATGATACCTGAAAAGGAATGAATTCTATGCTAATGTCTCGGTCAACACATGATTCATGATTATGCCAATTGGCGAGATCAACTTAAAATTAACGAGTAAGATCAGTCAAAAAAGTAACAGGGTAAAATATCCCTGGTTATTCAGTGGAGTTAATAATAATACACCCAATACAATAACGGGCTCTCAAATTTTCCGGTGTCAGTATACGTAATAAAAACTCATTCTTAGGAGCTTCCTTGCCGATTTACTGAACTTAAGGAAATAAAATTAAAAAAATTATTGAGCTTAGAGATCGACTACTTTTAGGTAAGATCCACCAGGTCCATCATCATTGGTTTAATTTCTCTCTATTCTTAGATATTGCATGTACTAGGTTGAATACTTCTCACAGGAAAAGATACTCTTTGAATCATCACTTTCCTCTGAAACGCCTTCACGAAATATCTGTGCGTCATTAATGCTAATACCGCGTTATCGAAATTAGTATCGTGAAAGATCATTTGGACGGCTGCCTCACCAAATTATGGGAATCTTGTTGCCTTCTCGTTATCGGAATTATTTTTAGGGTGGTCGTAAAATTGATATTCTACCTTGGTTTTAACCTTTAATTTAAGTAATTGAAACTGATAGAAAATACTTAAACCACGGAAAATTTGTGTTTAATTAGCGTGACAAATTGTACGTTTCCTTTTCAAATATTCTATAAGGCTGTTACGAGATAATACCATGATTGAAATAAGGAAGAAATAAGCTGAACCATATTTTTTTCTCTTAATGCAATTGTTTAAAAGTTCGACTCCTGCTGATTGAACTTTATAATTATTTTGCAGGGCTGCAAGAAACGGTTTACTTGAAATTTATAATAGAAACGAATCGTCAACTCACTCCGCCATTGCCCCACTCTGAAATTACTTTTCCAAGAAACGGCAACGTTTCAATATCGGAACAAAAAAGAAATTAATTACAAATTCATACCACGCGCAACGAGTATATAACGGGGTGGATTGCTAAAGGGGTTCGTTGCTGGAAAAAAAATTGTGTCTTAAAAATAAAACTATCGAAAAAATCGTAATTACTTGGATATATATTTTAAATGTTTATTATATTCACAAGCAACAAGTCACGCGGAAAATAGTTTATTATTTTTTTTTAAATGATTAAATTATTATTTTGGACTAGGCTAATATAAAAACTGCAGATAATGGTTTTTTCAGTACCGCAACAAGAATAATAAAGAATATATCTTTCGGCATTCTTCTGATAAGAAAATATTTCTTCGTTATGAAAATCGTCAAAAATATTTATATACGACGCAACGATTTATATCTCAGTAAATAAAATATAAATTTTTAAAATTATTATTTTTCAACATCAATCAAGAAACACAACCATTTTTTTTGATCAACCATCGTTAATTTATTCAAATTCTTCTTGGATTCTTGTCATCCATTGCGAGATCTGCAACTGGTTACTTTTCGATATAGACGAGCATGGGTATTCCAGTTGTAATAATCCTGTCAAAATTTCAATATTACTACACCTTTAAATATTCTCGGCTCGTTGTTATGTTAAACAGAACGTTGATGAAGTCATAATGCATCATAAAGACTCACGTGAACAAATAATTCTACTCTTCCGTTAAGGGTTCAAAATCATGGTTTTGCTTGCTTTCAAATAATTTAGTAAATCTACAAATGAATAAAGTTTACATACCTTGGAACAATATATTGAAAAAGTTTGCAGTTTTCCACACCACAGTACACAAGTTTACGAATCAACAATTTTTGCCAGTTTATGAAACAATAATAATAATACAATCTTACTACTCAATCGTCTCCAATCAAAATAATCCTCTCTGCATATCTCTCCTTAACCAATAGTTTCCTTTCAGCACGCAAAAAACTTCTCTAGCAGAACATATCCAGATATGATGCCACTCTTCTTCCTCTTAAATATGATCTTCGTCCACATACCGGAAAAGATATTTTATTTTTTACTTTTTACTCATACTACATCGTTTGTGAGTATAAAGGAAAAAAGGCGAAAACAGGGGAGGAACAACAAAGTAAAGCCGTAAATATACAACAGAGACAAAATAAAAACGAACAAAAGGACTGGGAGATCCAAGGAACAAGACACACAAGATTGGTTTTCTTGAGTGAACTTAACAGCGACAATGTCCTAAGAAAAAAAAGTGAAATTCAAGCATTTGTTGTGAACAGAAAATATTTTAGCCTGAATCAGAAAAAAGTGTTTTGAATTAATATGAGTATATTGAAAATCAGAAGTGAAATATTTACCTTTTTATCCACTTTCCACTAATTACTTCGCCGCTATCAACTTCGCATAATAAAATAATAACGGTTGATTCGACCTTATTTTAACAGACAAACATTACAAAGTAGAAAACTAATTAAAAATTTAGTTATGCCGATGTTTCGATGCTGGATTTTCATGTTTTTCAGATGACTCTTAAAGTAAACTGGCAAAATTTGAAACAGGAGTAAAACAGAGTTAAAATGCCGTAGATAGACCAAAGATATATATGTTTTATGATTCTTTTTATTTATTGGTTTAAATTTTTATCCTGTAACAACAATGTTTTACAAATTATTTCTGAATTTCTTCCAAACGTCGGCTTATCTAAATTTGTTAATTAGTTACCTCTATATTGTCTGTTAACATAAGGTCGAATCTGTTACTATTATAAGTTAATTTTTACATTACAGTCGTCTAATAAACCTATCTTGTTTATCTCTCCAGCTCCTTTTTTATTTGTCCTTTTTCTCGTTGATTTCCCTTGGTCCTTCACCTCCCATTTTCGTCTTTTCTTCTTCTTTACTCATACAGTGGAATAACCATAAAATAGTTACAATAGCATTATCAAAAATTTCCAAGCTAATCCATTCTGGTTTATTATGTTGTTGTCGAGGTATTCAGTCCTTAGACTGGTCTAGTGCTACCCTCCATGCTAAAATATTCTTCTCAACCTTGTCATTACTGCATAGCTTCCACATTCCTACTTCCTCTCTAAACTGCTTAGCGTATTCCATCCTTGGTCTCCCACTTCTGTTCTTACCCCACACGCTTCCCTCTATTGCTAATTGTAGAAGATCCTCGTGTCTCTAAACGTCATCTATTAATCTACTCCTTCTCTTGGTCAAGTCCTCCATATTGTTCGCTCTTCCCCTATTCTGCTTAGTGCTTCCCGGTTAGTTATTCTATACACCGATCAGTATTCTCCTGTTTTTATTATGAATATGTTAAATATAGAATAAATAATTTCAGCCTTATTTTCTCTTATACAGTTGTTGAGGCCACGATTTGGACCAAAAATTGATTGCAAATTCCAACCACGAGCAGAGAATAAAACGTGTGGATATTTATAAACTTCGCGTAAACCTTCTTATCCGTTGTTGAATATATACGTAATAATTTTTTGCAAATAAGTTGCACAACTCCTAATGTGTTCATTTTAAACATACGATTCGTATGGCGTATTATTTTAACTTTTTAAAATCCATCTCAAGCTTTCCATTCTTGGAACGTATAGATAGGGCGGAGTTAAATTTTGGAGTAGCGTATTGTGTTATTTAAATTGATTTTATAAAAAAAATTTGAAGTGTGTGAATTTTTTTATCTATATCACAGCTATTATGATTTATTTGACATACCGTATCTTCCTCATACTGATAGTTCATCCTTTATTTCGGTGAGGATATCTTTATTTATTTTTAGTTCGCATTTAAATTTATTTGAATTCACAGTTAAATTTCCGAGTAGCAAGTAATATCGAGTTTATATTTATTTATTGGTGTAATGCAACTGTGTGTATCAGTTACTAGGTAGATAATTCCCATACAGTGTAGATTTGCATTATTCAATCATGGTTTTGCCATGCCCTGTATCCCAGAGGTACACGGCTAATAACGTCCCATGTTTTATGCATCATACCTTTCACAGAGTCCGCCGGCAACTGATTACAGCTTAAACTGTATCGAGGAAAATGATACACCTCAACAGGTAACGACGATTCATCAGCAACAACGCACCAATTACTTCTTATCAAGTATCCTCATGAACGTTTCCGGGTTCTCTTTGTCTTACTGTACCAACAATGAGTCATTAATGTATTCTAAAGGACTTTCGCTGACTGGAGAACCTGCTACGTATTGAGATAAGAGGAAGACTAGACTTGATGACGTCACCAGGGATTGCCTCCTGAGTCACTTTCGAGTCCAGTTCCAAAACACGGACAAGCTTCTACGTTCCCTTAAACGGGTAACATTAATCCGCCATTACGGCGCTTACTTATATAACTCTTTTAATTGCCAACATTTCACAAAGTAAAATTTTCCATTGTATTAACATTTAATGACTAAAAGTAACGTAGGTGAAGACGGGGCGGAACGTGACACTTATGGTTTAACAATTTTTTTTTAAATTATGGAAAAATAAAAATGACTTCATAAAAGTATAAAACATTAGTTTACTCTATAACTTACTGAATCAAATAACAAAATAACTTAAAACAGCTAATTTAGATTTTTGATGAATTTTTGAAAGGAAACACAAATTTCCCGTTCTCTTACATCCCCCAGAGTAGAACGGATAGGAAAGTTTGCCTATAAAATTAGTGCAATCAAATTTAATTTAACTTAAGCAAACGTTTATACTTATTTAGTGTACTGTTGATCTCTTTATCAATTTTTCCTTTCGCAACGATATTTTCTCTCAGTCTTTGCCAGCGTTTTCCTTTTCCCCCGTTCCTTTTCTTTCTTAATCTATTCCTGTTACTCATAAGTTGAGTCTGGCAGTTTTTCCTTTTTTTCATAAGGAACACGTAACATTTTACCTTATATAGTAGTGTCCCGTTCCCCTCCGCGTGAACTTTCAGTTTAAGGTTTTTCACGCACACTTAATACAAGTTGATTTAAACCTTAGATGCAACTTATATGGAAATAAAGACACTCTGTTTACGAATATATACAATTAAAAAGTTAAAAGCGAAGAGTTTTATTAATTACCTTCTGTCGCAATTCTGCAAAAATTATAAAGTCACAGATGTAAGACGCCAAAACAAGAGTTCATTCACAAGATGGAGTCAAAACTTGGTCAATTCAGCTGACAGGACTTCTTCCTTGTCCAGTTACGAGGTTCCACACCTATTTATGAACCTCCAGCAGTATCCAGTAAGAAATAGGGTATTTATCATACGTTTCAGTGTTAAGCAGCCCCGTGTGCGAATATTTTACATTTTTCTGTGAAGTAAATGTGATGTAATGACTACCGAAATAAGTTTTACTTTTACGTACAGGGACAATCTTAATTTTAGTGTGCACAATACGATCCTGGTTCAATTTGAGTTTAAGTCTTATAAAAATTTATATTATTATTTTTGTGCCTTTATATAATTTTATTTATTAAATAAATAACATTTCAAATAAGAAGCAAAGGTTCAGAGTAGTGTTAATTAGAAATGAAAATATAAATATAAAAATTCATTAATATCTGTTCAGATGCTTTTAATATAAGCTCAAGCAAGACTGAAAATATTTATAAAAATAATAAGTCAGCAATTAATTTTATTATTATTTATTTAACCCAAGGACGACGTTTCGTCTTCCTTTTACTACAAACATAGCATTACAATGTATTGCATATGGATTCTATGATTCAATTCTGTAAATGTAAAACATGGTTCAAAACTTACAAATTTATCAGTTCATGATCTTGAGGATTAATTAAATAGAAATAAAATTAATTGCTGACATAGTGGCTGTCTTTATATTTATTTAAACGAATAGTCAGATTATTATGTTTGAACAGATTTATATTTGTGCTTCTATTTCGGTAAATTATAAATCTAACCGATTATCAAGTCAAAAGAATGATATAAAGTGTAAATACCATTTGTAAATTCGTAGAAGTCATTTCCTCTGAAGAACCATAAATTACCATCGTCACAAGCACGTCAATTACTCAACCACCAATCAGATACCTCCATGTCAACTGTTTATGCAACGCAAAAGCTAATCGGTAATTAAAATAACTAAGTGGTCATAAAAAGGGTCGCTAAAACGCTCACTGGAACAAGATAATTATTTTAGAAAATTAATTCTAGGAATATTATTTCGAGATATGTTAAACATGGTAAGATTTCCGTAGATACTTGGTTATAAACGTATTTATCATACTGTATTTTAGATGTTTCTCTGAGATTTGAATTTTACTGTTTGTATAAGGAATGAACAATAGTGATCTAAGAACTTCACTTTCATCGTGTTGATAAATAACAGAGACAATCTAACTCCTCTACATGAACTTTACCATCTTGTTAACTTCGTTATAAAGACCCGAAAGCGGAATGGTGAGGAAACTTTGACTCAAGTGAAGGAACAATATTGGACTTGGCTCGTTATTGGAGTTTTGCCATCAATGTTTGATTTCGAACTGGGAAAAACGGCTCAAAACTCTTCGTGGAGGAGAGACTCAAGCCAAGTGGGGAGTTTCTACAATTGTTTAGTCAGCTTGGGTGAAGATTCGTTAAAGCTGAAAACTCGAACAGAGTTGCGATCCTTTATGTGGAGAAATATTTTTTCCAAATCTTCCCTTCACGCAACACTCGTAAATATCTGACTTAATTTTCCGTCACTAAGAAAATAAATAAAAGTTCTCAGAATTCTGTGTATCTCATACCACATCAATTTAATCGAATTGTTTGAATAGAGATGCTTAATGTTAAGAAATTCAATTACATTATAACGAATAAACACATTTCAATTATGTGCACAATGTTCTGAAGAAAGTATTTCAAATTTTAAGCTACAGATTGTGACTACAGCACACACTAATTTATTAAAAGTTGTAAAGTCTATAAAAAAATTAACAAGGCACGAAAGGCTGCTAATTTGATTAAATGTCCTCTTTGACAAATACGTAACTTTAATCAAAGACTGATTTGATTAATTACGAGATTTAAGCACCATTTGTAAAGGGCTGCTTTTTTGACGAAGTGGCTTTTTTTACTTTCCCGTATTCGTATTAATTTAATCGATTGTTGTCTTACAAAGGCGAATCATATTTCCAATTATTTATTCGTGTTGTGTTGTGCTGTAAAAAAAGAACAAAGTGCATCCGCTTTGCTGTATTAAAAAATAATTACGTTCACCAATTAGCTGGATCAATGATGAATGCAAAAATGTTCTGTTTGTTCGCCGTTTCTCGGCACTATATGAGGAACTGATACCGTTTTTATTAGTTTAGATGCAATTAGAGATTCTATGAGTCACTATCACGATCGTAAATCTCAAAATGGACAACAGAATATTGTATACGGAAAATGTTAATAAATGAAGCACTATAATGCCATAGCAAGGTAGATCATTAAGTAGTAACGCTTCTTCTTCAAAGAAACATATTTTCAAAAAGTGACTTCGTACATTACTTTTCGGTGCAATAGAAAAAAATTACAAACATAACTGTAATAAGAATGCCTCGTTTGACTCAGTAGCTAATTTTACAAGACCCTCATGCCTCAAAACGTGGCCTATTAGTCTATTTATTCGTTGGCCAAAGTCCTCTTTAACCATATTCTGTTTATAATTTCCTGATTAGTTATTCTATCCACCCATCAGATTTTCAGCATTCTCCTATACCAACTCATTTCGAAAGCTTCTATCGTTTTCCTTTCTGCAACTCCTTTTGTCCGCGTTTCGCACACTTATTTTTTCCTTATATTACCCGTAAGTAAATTTCTCTTTTTTTGCGAAAGCCTTCCTTGCCTGTGCTATCCTGTTCTTTAAACTTCTACAATCTCTAGTTTTTATGCTCCCCAAGTAGCAGAATTCCTTAACTTCCTTAAATAAAATTATAATTACATATCTCATATGCCTGAAAAGTCCCAGACGAGGACCAGACATCATCATAAATTGGCCATTTTTAATACATTATTCTTGACACCAAGGCCATTTATTCATTTGTATTATTTCCAAAAGTTCGTGCAATAAATTACAAACGTGTCGCTGTTGGTCGCCTTTAGCTAATTAGGTCAAAGTGACATTTCTTCTCCATGAAGGGAGAAATTGGGATCATCAACAGAGTCGTCAAGTGTCTTCAAAGAGCCACCGAAAAGCTTTCTGATCATTATTGCTGGCCAATATTTTGCCTCAATATTTCTAAAACAAAGAAAATTCCTATTTGTAAAGAACCGTAATTATACTTATAAAACTGGTGTGACAAGCATATTATATTTATCGAAAAAATTTGTCAAACGAAGAAATTATTATCGTTGTTACTTTCTGGAGTGCCTTGGAAAGATGGAAAAGCACTGAGTAAAGTTTATCCTGCCAAATAGACATTATGTTCAGTAATAAAAATGAATCAGCTCAGAATTATATATTTTCCTATTTTATTATGTTGAGTTATCCTGATTTTTTTGTGGTACTTGTTGTGTTACTCTCGTAGAGAAATGAGTGAATACATTATTGCCAGTAACTTGGAGGGTCATCTTGACGACTGGAAAATATGCTAAATATATTACAATCACTAACTCTTGATTTATTGGCTACCTACCGGTAGAGTTCTTTGGCTTCCATTCGTGTCAACAGAATGTAGCACATTCGTTTCGGCGATTTGCACAGTCAGCAGCACTTCAGCCTCGACGTACTGACCCAGATGACCAGTAGGAACCTCTACTTCCTTACATGCTCTTAACCCTTTAAAGTCTGATCTTTTATTTTTTAGGTAGGATGTTTGTCTTATGGAAGTACATATATAGGGTCATTATACACAGTTTTATTACAATCCTGCGCCCAGTTTTTTTAATTAGGCCATGGGATATTGGTGTCGGTTCGGAACATTCTCCTGGCACAAATATGCCGCGTCAGGTTCGAAAGGGTTAACTAATTTCATAACAGAATTAACAGTGGCAAATTGGTGCGATTTTAAAACATGAATTTAGCTACCCTTCAATAGAAAATTCCTTCCAGAAGTGAATCGGAGTCATTAAAAAATAATTCAAATGAACGCCAGACACGTCATTGCACTCAAAACCGGAAATGATCGTCGTTCACAAGCTTCTTGGAAATTAAAAATACGCACTGCGGAAATAAACTTCCTTCTCGCGGTTTTCAGATATTTGCAACCTGTTGCAACATTTCTGGCTTCTAATACTCGGTTTCCTGGCCACAGAAATGTTGATTTCCGTCTATTTGCAGTTCCATCTTTCATCCAAGTCAACAGGAAGTGGCTTCCATTTTCCGATAAAATCAACTTTGCTGAGAATTACCCACTTCTAGGTAAAGTATCGGAGGGTCAGAAAAATGTCAGCTACTTGACAATATTTACAAACTCTCGTATATCGTTGGAAAATCTGTCTGTTCATCTATCGTTGTATTAGTAAATATTGCTATATAATTTATAACATAATTCTGACAATCCAGTCCGTTTTATAGTACGTTTTAGAAGAAACAGTTTCTTTGATAAAATTACCGATATAGCAGGTTAAATGTCTCAATAATAAAATCCTTACATTGAGTCACAATAGTTTTATTAATTTAAGTTTCAGAGCACAAAATTGACAAGAAAACATTGTATACGGAAAATGTTAATATGATAAATCGTTAAAATATATGTATACAGTATAAAATAAGGACTTGAATGCAGTAGTACGGAAATCATTAAGTAGGAAAAAAACTATGCGATTTAATAGTAATGTGGGTAGTAGATTCGCTTCTGAAAATTATCATATTTTCACATTGTGATGTCATACAGTATTTTGTGGTTAAAAAGTGTTAATTTTCAAGAAAAATAATGTATAAAAATAACTGTAAGAAAAGTGCCACGTTTGATCTCTTTCTCGAGTCAGTGGCGTTTTCGCCGCCATCATGACGAGTTAGTAGAACAGTCTTTGAGACGGAATTTCTTACTAACTGGTTCTTGGGAAGGAAAAGAGAGAGGAAGGAGAAGAAAAAATACATTAGACTGTATAAAATTACGTAAAGGGTATAAGAACCTTAAAAGGATGGCGGAGGAGGAGAAAATGAAGGTGCCATATGAAAAACATATCTAAGTAACTTCATATTCGTTGGCGTTTCTGTAATTACACGTTACATTTAATTTAACATTATCTATAACATATTTAACAATTATATAAAATTATTGGAATATAATTTCCTAATTTACAATATATGTTTCAGCTCATACTGAGTTACGTCCACCTTTTATATCTAAATGGTATGCTAAAACATTAACTGTGAATGCCACCTTAAATTTTTATTCAAACCATCCAAAACATATGATAACTAATGTAGGTAATGACTTAATTTTCCAAGCTTTACAGATCACGGATATTAATTATCGAAATGAAAATTAACAATATTCTAACAAGTAGTTTTTTCTTAAGAAAGTTATTATATGAAAGAAAATTAAATCATGATACAATTAGTTAAGTACTTACCTAATACAACTAACGTAACTAAAATAGATGACCAAAATTATATATACAAATCTAGATAAAAATATATACAGATAGATACTAGAAATTTATTTGTGTGTAATAAAACATTAAAACAACCTGTACTACTAAAATTGTAATAAAAAATAATTAACGTCATTTGATAGGGTTAACCTATATACATGAATTAACGTCTATAATAATTATAATCAAATAATTCAATTTTACGATGAAACCTTCGAAACGTATCAATAAATTGATACCAAAACTGAAGGACACAATAACTTAAATATTGTGGTACATAAAATACCACGTAAGAACTGTAACTATATTGGATAACTGTAATGTACAGTTCGCGAGATTCTACATGGCATGTTAGAGAAAGGAGAAGGGGAAAGGGAAGTATTGTCTGCTGAGGAGGAACAACTGCTTCAAGCGGATTGCCGGGACGCTACTGTCATTGTAAAAAAAACATTAATTGTATTCATAAGAACAAAATATGGAAACTGCGACAACATCTATTCCCTATACATATTATCTAGTTCATTTTACGGATGAATTTATTGACGTAAAACATATCCTGAACTAACAGTAAAATAAATTTCTAAATGTTAACAGAATTTATTTTACACTACGAAGTTGCGTTTTCAAATTTTATAGTTAAAGTGAGTTCCTGTCTAGCCCCACTACTTAATGGGCGGAGTCTACTTCATATCGTGTTGACACGGGACTTAAACAATAATCTAAAAATAAGGCTGCCTTATCTGATCATGATTCTAATTTTGAAAGGTAGGAATTATACATCAATCAATAGTATGAATAGAAATAGAAATGAAGGAAGTGAAATTGAAGTATATTATAATGTTTTAATAGAAAAAATCTAATATAAATTATCCAAGGGGACTGTAACAATGCTAATGAAAAAAAATGTATCGATTCGATGCAATAAATCGAATGGAATACGCGGGTATCGATGTTGTTGACAATAATATGACAACACGATTTTATGAAAGGCACGGGAATTGATTTAAATAATTATTCGACTAATTGTTAGATATAAAAGAAGGATGTAACTACGTATGACCTGAAAAATACATTGTAAAACAGGTAATTATATGCATTTAATGTATCAACTTAATTTTTTTAATTATAATGTTATAATGATACATTAAATGTAGATGTAATTACAGAAAAGCCAACGAAACTGATCTGACTCAGTTCGAGATCTATGGAACATTAATAAATAAAACTATTTTGACTGATAATAAGGTTTTTATATTGTAATCACCATAAATTACCATAGTCAATTAGTCGAAATAATAACTGTGAAGCTTTATTAGGAATTATTCGTTACGCAATTTACAGGTCCCATTATAGGTATGATCAAATGTATACAATTCTCTTTGATAGTCTCCTTTTACAAAATACCTTATTCAGATGAAACAACGAATAAAATGAAAATATATAAACGGACAACGATTTTGTTTTTATAAAGCTTAAAATAAACATATCCCGTAGTAGTGGACCTTCCGGTTAAAAAAAGTTATCACCGTGTATAAGAAAAATATATCACGGACGGGTTTTTACATCATCCCTACTTCACAGAAACGTAAATAAAAAAATGTAATCTAGTATTTCTCCCTTACTTTGCGCTTTCCGAGTGACAGTTACCTTCATTAAAGTAAACACACGACTCCCTCAGTCAAATCAAGCTTAATCGTTGCTCGCCGAACGACACATAATCACGGAACCAACTAAAAAGCCTCCGGTAACAGTGACTTGGTTGGGAAATATTATCTCCGTCAAAGATATGTCAATGACCCAAATAATATTAGAATTTTCTGCGCTTGACTAATTAGAACTTATAGAATAATTTAAGGTGCAGTTATTAAGCTAGAGTCTACCATGATACGTCTTTGTTAATCACATGTCCTTATCAAACACTGTAGGGACGATTTGTTTTGACTTCATGCACTCTTGTTTCATAACGAACAAATTTAAATGATAACGTGGTCGGCGGGGTCAGGAAATTATTTATGGCTCTCCTAGGAAATGAATCTGAGTTTCAGAAGCACGCAATGGACTCTCAGAACCAATAGATATGAGATAATTACAGTCTTACGAATTCCGAAAAGGCGAATAATAAATCATACTAAATTTAGATGTTAGCTAATTTTGTCTCAACTTTGGTCCAATCAATCATCACCCAAGCGTACTAACACAATTCCTTCAGTCATCATAAGAATGATTCGTTGGAGAACAATTTTTACTTCAATAACCAAAATTTGGAATAAAAATTTAATTGCAAAGTCGTTAAATTAGAAACATCCTTTGATTGTCTATTTTCGGGAGGATTTGTATTCCTCCTTCTCATTCTCAGTCTCTCGCTGAATTTATTCCTCTCATCTCTTTTCTAAACTCTCGCTCGTTCCCCACTCTCAGAGCTGAAGTACATCTCCAAATAAAACAACATTCTAACAGTAATCACAGCATATAATTAGCTGTTGCAGTAATCGGTCTTTAGACTGGTCAGATGCAACTCTCCATGCTAACCTATTATGTGCAAGCCTTTTCTTTCACATTTCAGTTCCACGTAATTGGTTATTTTTCACAAATAAATGGGATTATTTTTCTCATTATATTAAGTTGCGATTATTGAAATAAAAAAATAATGCTACAATTTTTTAACTTACGGTATTCATAAATATTTTTTTGGGTTAACAGGCTACATGAGGGTGATCCTGAAACAGGCAACTCCCCTTTAATAGCATAGGAAGGGAGTTGAAAAGGGGGGATGCGGAAGGTAGAGCAAGGTAGTCAAGGTAGCCCCGGGTTATGGTTTAAGGATCGTACCCAGTGTTTCACCTAAAGAGGTGCAGGGAAAACCCTAGAAAACCTGCATCAGGTAGGTCGGGCATTGGGTACTATTCTCACGCCCTTCCGAATGACGGGAGACGAGTTTGCTGTGGGGACGCAGCATTCCCTTCTCCGTGTCTCCACCAATTTCAGGAGGCAATTGACCGACTTATCCAATGGGATCAGCGGACAACTCTTGCCATATGCCCAAGGTCTATGACCCCAGTACATATACATATGTCTCGGCATATGAGAACTTTGATAAAAAGTACCCAGAGAGAGTGCGAGGCATTCCAGACATGATCAGGTGAGCCCCACAGTTACTCTGGGCTGAAGCGCCTAAATTTAACTCAGATAAGACAATATCTCAACACGTTTTTACTGCAAGTAAACATTAAATTTAATATTTGTAAGATATAATAAAAAATATCAAATGTATATAATTTAAAAAGTATTTGTTTATTTGTATATTCGTGTGTCTGGTTGTATATTCTTTGTAAAAAAAATTAAAAGCGTAGACAAATTGCAACAAAACGTGGTACAGACATTCATAATAACCCGGAGAAAAACATATATTATTTAATGAGTTGAATTATTAATAATTACAGCCAACTTAATTTTCATTGGATTCTGTAAAATCTCCTGTGCAAAATTAGTTTAGTACTACAGAAAAAAATTGTGAAAATATCATAAAATTTACACAGCTTCTCTAAAAGTTGTATCCTAAAATTTATTCCAAATACAAGAGAAATATAAATAAAGAGAAAATATTGAATATTTCTAAGTTTAAGTAGTTACACCCAAGGTACCATTATTTTACCAGGTTCCTTAAGGTCTCAGAAGCATTGCTTACTCATTTCCGGTTCCGGGTGTATTTTGAACTCCCTTACTGTACTGCGTGTATTCATAATTTCAATACGACACCCGAAGAGTTTTTAGCTTCATTGAAGTACTGGAGATATGTACCAGTCACTTAACACGCCATTATTTTTAGAACCTCTTAATTTACCGTGCTGATTTAATGAACCAGGAGAATTCTTGACTGGATAAAGTCATCGTCAAGGTTAATTTACGCTAACCCCCAATCGGCACAGGACAGTGTACCAATCAAGGTGAGAGTGGTCCAGAAAATGGGGGTGGTCTTGATTCTGTTGAATTAATTCATTTTCTGAGATATATCCGGGAAATGTTGCGTCCCGCCTAGTTTATAAATATAATTTTCGATGTATTCGTTTCAGTTCCTTGAGTACCAAGAGATGAAAGTGGTGGATTCTGCCCATGCTGAGACGATGTGGAACGGATCAGTAAGAAACTCACAGCCCCGGAGAGATGCTCCTTGCATATAAATGATAAATTATGGTCATTACGAAGCTCTGGGCATCACCGAGTCTGACTAGAAGTAAAAATATACAATCTAAGTCTTATCAAGTGAATCGGAAACCCGACTTGAAAGCACCATTTTCAGTAACACATCAGTACACACATTAACACCTCACCTCGTGGCATGAGAATCAAAATTAGCAGCGAACACAGTTATCTTTCCAAATAGGAAGCTGGACACAAACACTTCTGGGAACAATCAGGTACTCTGGTCTTTCCCAACATCCAGGATTATCCAGACTTCTGTGACTTCCACGTTCAGGTCCAAAATCTGGAGAACAATACCACAGGTCCTATCATTGTTTTCCATATAATACAGCCCGGAAGTTAGTATTACGTATGAATTTAACTAAGGACTAACAAATGATTAGTGACGTCAAAACTTCTGGGAATAACACTTTTGCATTACATTTTTACGTTTTAGTAAATGCACAGTACTTCAAGTGCGGCAATGAAATTTTTGTTTACAAAGTAAAAGTACCTGTGTTCATTGAAAAAGTGGCTGGTGAATTTCGTGGAACGCTCACAACTTCCTAGTAAGAGAGATGCAATTATTCTTATTACACAAAAGAACGATAATCCTCAAGTACTCGAGCAAACGTGCCGAGATGTAAACACTTCAGCACTTGGCTATTATGTCTGAGTCAATTATCTTCACACTGAATTTACTGAGGTTAATTAACCTTTTTTCGTATTCCGCTTATATTTTTTATTTGTGTAAAATGGTCAGTTTGAGAAGACATTTAATTACAAACATAAATTAATTAATTAATAACCCTCGTGATTTTATCGCGCTCCTTATAAAGTATATTTCTATTTTTCCACTTGACTTACAACAAACAAAAATTTCCTGTGGAGAATTAATTACTCGTTCAATCCATTTCAATAAAATTCCGGTGTTTGTGTGTTTCTAACTCTTCTCCTCTTAAACGGCTAGACCGATTTTTTTGTATTGTTGAGGGTCACCTTGTCGGTTTTCAGCTATAGTTGGAACTGGAAGGTGGCGCTGTTGTCCATATCCAGAATTTTTCCTTTTGATTTATCGACCAATTTTTTATAATTTTTTTTTGGATTTCTCACATAAAAGACATGTAATCCCATATTTCAGCCTGAGCGTTTTAATAATATGTGGCATTTAACTGACGCATGTGCAAGTTCATTGCGTCGTAGCTTGGAATTGTTTTGACATTTCGATTTCGTATTGCTGAGTTCTGATAGATTTAGTGCATTGTAATTGCGTGCATACTGAGTGTGTTATTTATGGATTAATTCGACACTCAACAAATGCAGTGTGCAAATGTGAAAGGTGTATTTTTTGAATGACTATTCTAACTTAATAAATAAAACATTTTATTTTCAGCGTTTATTTGTGCTATTTTGATGATAGAGAGATGTGAAAAGTTAAATTTTCAAAAATGTGACGATTTATTTGATGGTTTAATCACATATTGACAAAGAGATTACTGTCGAATTAAATACAGCAGCGAGCTGATATAAATGATTTACCGTGCAACGCCGGGCACCTGCAAATATATTAAAGAATATTAAAAAACAATTTCATTGCTGGTTAGGATTTATAATAAACAATACTTAGAGTTTAATTAATAGCTCACCCTAATTGCTCGAACAAAATAACAGAATCATGTTTCTATATTCTATAAATAAAATTGAAATCTGTGTCTCTCTGACATTCCGCATGTTTGTCTCGAATAGGCTCCAAAATGGCTCAACAGATTTCACTCAAAATTTGAGGTTTAAAAATAGGACATTTAAGTTAAATATTCGTGTATATTTCATTTCGATAATAATATAAATATAAACATTAATTCTACGGAATGGTTTCTAGGCTTACGCGCGTTCTAGTCCCCAAAACTTAGACTCGGATTGTCTATACACATGATCAACGCTCCGAAACGGCTTAACAGATTTTAATGAAAATTTCAGGGATTGAAAGAGGAATTTTAACTCAAATTTTCGAGTATGTTTCATTTCGATATCAAGCATAGTTTAGAAAATATTTACGTATAAACTTATAAATCCATTTCATTGCAGCACGAAAGGCAGTGTAAAAACCAACTGCGACTTAAAAGTCCTATTAGGCGTTCCTATACTATTCAACCCAGCTACTGTGTTATTATAAGCGTAATTATAAGCATGAGAGAGAGGGAGGTAGGGAGGGCGAGCGTTCTCACTTCCTCTATTGTTGCGAACGTGTGAAAACACGACGTGTTGAAAACCAACTGAGAGGTACAAGGTTTGCCGTGAAGCAATCATAAATAAATGATACCGTACTTTCGTTTTTAGGGCAAAATAAAAAGAGCTATTTCTGCGCGAATGAAGTTGCGGATATAGCAAGTATACAATTTGATTAGAGAATTAAAATTGCGATACTATACATCCACGTGGCTAATTAATACAGAACTTTATAAAATCATAATAACTGAAGTAGAACATTATGACAGTTTACGACTGTATAAAAGTCTGATACGGAAAAATATAATAAAAGTTTTGTTCCGATTTGCAACTTTTTATAAGATATTTTAGATGTAACCCCCGCGAAAACTGAAAATAAATTTCGGTCTGATTAATATTGTTAATTGCGCGAGTATTTCAACTTTAGCCTGACATAATCTGAGGGGAGTAGCTGTTGGAAATGAACTCCTAGAACTCGAGTGAGTGGAATATCTGAATACATAACAGCCTCAATCGATAATGCCAGTTGATTACAAGAAATTCTGAACAAAGCAATTCGCAGGGTGCGGCCAAAGATGCTTTCTGTGTCTTGTCTATTGAATTATCTTCCAGCAAGGAACTCATCTCTTCAGGGATGCAAGTGGGAATTTCGATTTAATTTCATTCCTCGCTGTTGAGAATGGCTTCGACGGAAGATACTTATGGCAACTATATACACTATCCAACGTGTACACAAAAAACCACTGAGTGTCAGGTAAACCTACGTTTTTTACCATTAACCAACATATTTTTATCTAATCTCTATTCGTCAGAAAAATCTCCAGCATATCTCCAAGAAAATCATTTAATTTATAATAAGATATAATACAACAAAATTGTTCGCCCGTGTTTCTTTCTTAATATCAGTGATTAAAATTTTAGGAGTTTCAGTCTCTTCGTCCCCACTGATGCTTAGAGTTTGACGTGGAGAAGTTCGTCACCCGAAAAAATATTTTCCTGGAAATTTGTCATAATTATTTTGAAACGGATTCAAAGAATTTTTTGTCAGTGGGCATATATACCTTATTCTAAATTTGGTTTTGTGGTTCTGTTAAATAGCTTATCAATAATATTTATTTATCAAAAAATACATTTTTCCACCATCGCTTATCTTCAATACTGCTACGGGCCAAAATATGAATTCCAAATTTTTGATTTGAGCAAAATTTAACGATTTGCAAAGTATTACCGGGCTCTTGGGGCGAGAAAAAAGGGAAGGGTCGCTCAGGGGCGTGGCACAATGCCATGATTTGTTGAAAAAGTCCATGAGTAAAAATTTTACACATTGGACGAGCAGAGACTTTGGCAATCTGTTGGGTGACAGCGGAGTACGGACGAATTTGAAATTCAATACGTAAGGAAGTGATTTTTAATTTTGAGAAAATTAAGTTGAATGGACGAAGCTGGCGGGGAAGAGATATTCTAGACATTCAATGATGATAACAAATTGTTTACAAACTTTTATTATTTACAAAATTTTATTCTCATTATGCCATGGATTTAAATTAACCCCATATATTTTCAGTTTAATTGACTCTGCAAGGAATTTTTATGCTGTTTTCTTTTGTTTAAAATTTTATCGAAATCAGGATTTTTATTGTTTTATATTCTTTCTCTTATTGTTTTATATTCAAATTGAAAATTTGATCAATGAAATGTTAATATAATATATTTAATTTATTCTGACTGATATTTGACTAGCCGGTCTCTGTGGTCTAGTGGCTACCGTCACTGCAGAGGTCCCGGGTTCGATTCCTGGCAAGGGATAGGCTGCTGGCCAATCCCCAGCGCACCTGAATATCAAACTGATTAAAAAATGGCGATCTCTCTACCAAAACACCTCGGCACCAAAAGGTACAAGAGGACAAGATAAAAAAGAAACATATTTGACTATATGCATTTGTGTTCTGATCCGCAATAGTTCTTATTCAACCTTAATGAGAATTTTGGTCCCAATAGCTTTTATTAATTTTTAAGATTTAAATATCGTTTAACAATTTCCGCAGTAAAGTTCCATTAAAAAAGTAGTATTATTTTGTATATCGTACTATTTAAATTATCAAAATTTTTAATAACACATAAATATAAATTTCATATATGAAGCGTAGAAAATTTTCAAATTATGTAATAATTTAACTTGGTCGTTATAGATATAGATTTATAAAATGCGGAAAAATAGTATTAAAAATTTTTATTATTAAATTGGAAAAGGATATAAACGTATTAATATAAATATTTTTGACGATAGGTGATTATGGCGATTACCAAAAATGTGTTGGAAAATAAAAATTGTTATAAGACGTTGTGGAAATATATTGTGTTGAATGATTATGTCTACAATTGTGACCAATGATAATAAAAAGTCAAACATTTTGAGTCTCTGCAACTTCTAAAATAAAACATTAACTAAATTAATATATATTTATTATCTGCCATAAACGAGGAGCGTTGGAAGTGCTTGAAGTGGGAAAACGATGTTCAAAATGTACGCTTCATATTCATACGAATGTGTATTGACACTAGAACGTCACAACGGAAGCAGAAGTGTCAAGCCATGGACAATGAAGTCCGTAACTCTGAAAAAAAGGAAGAAGACATTTGGTATTCAACGTGTTTCTGAGAACACATGACTTGGAAATAGAGTTTATTTGCGAGTCGCCATGGACGTGAAGTGCGCAGTACCCGGTTTACCCAATGCCGATAACTTTGAATATGTCGCGATTCAAGATTTATATAATGAGGGTGGGCGTGAACATCAAACGCAGCCATTCGTCTTATAAATCATAAATTACATGAAGGTGAATAAGTTAAATATTTTTCGTTTACTTAACACATTTCAACTCGACGCACTTCCAACAAAGCCAACTTAAATTTGGCCACTCAACCGAGGTTTTATTCTCCGCGGCACTCATATTGCTGATATTGTTTTTGTTTCAGCAGTATCAAAGCAATTAAGAATGCTGCTTTTGAGAAACTAGATTCGATATTATAAATGGTATATGTTACATTATACACCTACAATAGTATATCATACAGTACAATGTGTAGAGGTACCGACTTGTTCATCTTCCAGACTTTTATTATTATCTATTATAATAATAAAGAGCTTAACTAAGCTGGAAAATGATTCGTGTTCCGTTCAGATACCAAAAGAAATTAAATTATGGTTTTTGGTCGACATTAGCCAAAATTTCCCTGCATGATAGAAGAACGAGTGAATAAGGATTGAAAATATAACATGGAACAACATTTACTTGTTTGTCAATAAAGACAGCTTCATTAATATACGCGAATTTTCAAGAATTCATGACTATTCAGCCGAACTGCAACTTGCAAAATCAGTAAACTCGTGGATCCTAGTTAGTAGCTGCAACGATAGATTTTAAATGATAGGCTCCTCAACGATCGATCGTCCTTACTGGAGAAAATGGCTGTATATGATTTTTTTTCTTATTTGATGAGATCTGTGCACTTCCACTCTCAGAAGAAAAGGTCGAACTGCGGAACCACATAACAACAGCCGTGGATACTCGCTAGAGTGTAACCTGGACGTCTAGAGAAAAATTAAAAAAAATTAATTTTATATAAACAGTGTTTTCTAAGTATAGATGGGAAGTCGGGGTGGAGCGGGATAGCCTTTTTTACTGGATGTGTTGGAGTTTAGTACATAGCTGTGGAACATAATAACTGGTCAATAAAAAAGTCCTGGCAGCCGAATTAATCAAATTCTGACTGCACCTTGTGAATGAATGAACTCTTATTTCAGCGTCTTACATCTGTGAATTTATAATTTTTGCAGCATTTAGACATAAGGTAGTTCACAAAACTCTTTAATGGTATATATTCGTAAAGTAGGTGTCTAGCTGCATGTAAGTTACGTATGATGTTTACATCAGCTTGTGTTGAGGGTCGGTGAAAAACGGGTGGTGCGGAACGGGATACTACTGGATAAGGCAAAATGCAATGTGTTCCGCAAGAAAGAAAGAAGGAAAAAAACTGGCGGACTCTTCTTATCAGAATGAGATTCAGAATGAAAACCCCGAAAGAAACAGATTAAGAAAGAAAATGAACTGAAAAAATGGGAAAATGATAGTAATGACTGTGCAGTTGCAATAAAAGTTGGATAAAGGGATCAACCGCACGGAAAATAAATATAAAAAATAAAACAGAAAGTGTTGTGAATTTTTATTAAATTCAATTTAATTACTCTGCTTGTAAACACAAAAGATCCTATCCAGTTCTATCCTAGGGGATGGGGCATAACGGGAAATTTGCAAGTTTCTCTTTAAAAATTCATCAAAAATCTAAATTCTTTCTTTGAAGTTACATTGATATTAGATTAAGTAAGTAATAGAATAAACTAATGTTTTATACTTCAATAAAGTGATTTTTCTTCTTCCAATATTTTACAAAAATTGTTAAACAATAAGTGTACTGCTCTCCTACATGTTTAATCAGTTGCTTCTTATGAAACACCCTGATTTATAACTAGTTTCGTTGTTGCGAAAGAATAGGACCCGTGCTTTTAGAAAAAAAGTTCAATTCAGATGGCCTGAGTGAATAAGCCATGGAAAGTAGGACAGAGAGCCCTGAGAAATTTTTCTTCAAGACAAGAAATGTCTCAATTAAACATTTATTTTTCTTGTCACACTTTTTGCTCAAGGAACTTTAATACTAACAGAACTAAATCAACTAATCTAATAGTACAAAATAATATGGAAGTTAATGAACTGAAGATCAGAAAAGAGAAGACTACTACAAGAAAAGAGGCAATTTAATAGCAGTACAAGTATTTCAAATAAATAATGAATGAAAAACATTTCTGGCTGATAATGAATAGGTGGATAACGTATTTAAAACTGTGGTATTTCAGTGTCAATGTTTTCACGGAGTTCGTTAACACTGCATATTTACTTAATATGTACTTAGACTCAAAATTATCAAGTGCTGAAATTGCCGTTACGTAAAATACTGAACTTGCTGGCCTTAGCGGGTCAATGATTGCTTAATCAATGGAAAAAGGCCAACAAATATAGAAAATTTTCGTTTCTAAATACCAAAATAGGACTGGGCAATTTCTTGGAATTCTTATTTTAGATAGCGAGTTGTGCTATTACTAGTACTGATAATGGCGTTTCTCGGACGAGAGTGCAGCGGGTGTCAGTGCCATGACGCAGGACAGTTCTTCTTAAAGGAGGCAATATTTAACATTTCTTCAGGATTTCCATGAAAACAACTGTATTACATACCATTAGGACGAACTGGATCAAAGAAAAAATAATAATAGTATACTACGCACATTACTCATCAGAAATGTAACTTTTCGATCGTTTCGGTAAATATAAGATTATAAAATGTCCTATATACATAAATTTCGTATCATTATTTCACATTTTTATATGTTGCTTTTAGAGACTTGAAAGAAACAGAAGAATTCTAATATTTGTTCTTCTAATTATTCAGCTTTTTACGTCCTTAACAATAATTGTAATGGAGTTAATTCTACTCATCTGTATAAATAAAATAGTAGTATTCTCACTGTGTAACTTATAACTCACTGATATTACTTTATCTTTACGTTTTATGAAGCCGAAAAAGATGAGTTCGAAATTCCTTTGTAACTGTTACGGTTTACTCATTTTTCACGATAAAACGGCCCTACCGTTTTATTTCTTCCAATTTTTTAGTTGTTATATAGATCCCCAATAATGATTTTTGCAAAATAAAACTTTCTTCCGCCATCTAAAGACATTCTATTTTCACGTTTTACCGAAAAGCGGCCGAACCGGTTATCTCGAATTGTCTTCAACATTTGAAAAAATTAAAACTAAAAATTAAGTCCACCCAATTTACCTTTTTTTTACTTTACTTTATCTTAGTCGTCAAGAAAAGACGACAAATAAACTTATTGGTACATCAACTTGAAAAGTATTAAATAAATAATTGATACGGGAACAATTAGCTAACAGGTTCAACTGGATTCCTATCCCATGAGCATAAATCTTTTTAATAAAAGTAGCCGTAGTATTTTCATCCCTGTATGATGTTCAGCCACTTCAGCATACATTTAATTATTTTATTATTTTGAATTGCGTCCATAAATTCCAGCAGTTATTATATTTCATTCTCAGTACTCGGTAACAAATTTACTATTTCACATTTTATGGTACATTAATGGCAAGTGGTGTAACATTGTTTTCATTAATGTAATACTTGGACTTACAAGTTATAATTTACAACTAATGAAATTAATAAACAATCTATTGGAAAATGTAAATTAAAATACATCAAACCGTGTGTTATTTAGAGAACTCCGACCCAATGAAGAGCAATTAAACAGTCGTTATTAAATGAATTCATGTATCCGTATTTGCGATATGGCAGTAATATCGGCGTCTGTCAATATTAATTGACTGTCCGGATACATAGATCGAAAATTAAGGTGGGACTTAATGTAATTAGTAATAAAACCCGAGTAACGACATACTTTCTGCTATTCTAAATATCAGAAGGTAGGTGGTGGTAATACTTACTAAATATGTATACTTAATTTAATTTTTATTTTCCTCTGTTATTTCACACGTTCCCTGACATTAACTAATTACTACTGTGACGAGGTTGTATGAGTGAAAACGCTGAATTTTATGGCGGTACTTCTGTGAACACTAATAAATAATATATATACGTAAATTTCTAAATTAAAACTCGATTTTAATATTTTAAAGTCATTTTTCGCATTCTTATTTATGTATAAATTCTTTTCACTTATGCATATAGCATTTCAATTTTCTTTCTAATTTTAAAATTTAGTATTATTTAGTTTGTTCGTTGAATTTTGGGTGTCATTTGCTTATATTTTCATTACATGCACTTCGTTAACTACTCGTGTAGTTCCTTAGTAGAGGAATGAAGGAATCGAGAAATGAATCTAAATCTGAGATCTGCATTAGGTAAAGTTCTTAGTCAAAGAAATTAATCACTTCATGACATTTTCTCTAACAGATATACGAAAATAATTTTCATATATTCTTCAGCTACCAATATAAAACGATTATTATACTTGGCACATTTTTTCCTGGAAGAGGATCCGTCACAAACTTCCCCGCAAAAGGAATGATTCTCAGTCGTGGATTCGTTTAGAAACGTACAAATGTTTCAGGACTGTCTGGAATCCAGATGATCCAGAAAAATACCAAATTCTAACCGTTTAAATGTGTCTCTTCGCTCTACCACATGTTCCAATCTCAATGGGTTAAATACTCAGTTCTCTGAGAACCACCAATTTCTTTTTTAAACTGACTCTTCACTCCTGACAAGCGATATATTAAAATAAATAGAAAGAATAAAATTTAGATGTTAATCCTAATTTTTAATGGTAGACTTGTATTTTATAATCAACTGAATCAGATGGTCTTGTTATTAATGTTACTATTACTAGGTCATATTGCATAGTCCTGGATTTTTTAGGACGTGGAACGAATTATCGATGTGTCAATATCAGTATTATTACACCTGTGAAAGTTATTTTCTTTCATCATGATTTTAATATTTTATCGACGTCAGCGTTTTTAGAGCTCACTTGTTTATAAAGTGCATTACGGGTGAACAGCTAATTTTTATAAATTTAATTACGTTTGTCTATAATGATAATAATTTATTTGATGTAAATATGAAATATAATAGATTCCCTTTTGTCAACGTGTTTTTCAAAATAGTTTTTACACTACCAAATTGCCCTATATTGAACTTCGGCTATTGCAAGGGTAACAACAGACCATTGCGAATCATATTTTGACAATGTTTCCTTATAAAAAAAATTAGCTTTGTATTCGTGTGAATTACAAGTGGAAAAGAAGGGTGTGAGTTACCGGCATTGAATTTGAAAAATGTTTTTTTAATATGGGCTGGTCGACGTTGAAATTGAATAAAACAAGTTGTGTGAGAGGTATTAAGAGAATTCTTATTTTATTAGAAAGGGCATACATGGGTCTTTGAAATAAAAAAATTTCGTTAATTTCCACACGTGGCTTATTTTATTTCAACATCGACTCACCCTTTTTAAAAATCCTATACTTATGGCCGAAATATTAATTTCAAAATACTTGTTGAGGGAAGAAGGTGAAATTTTAAGTTTATGAAACGTCGTTGCGACTATTTTTAATATGAGTTTCCTACCATTCATTAGAATTGTCTAAACTTAAATATAGTTAGTCCTGTATTATGCATTTTACTATATTGTAACTGGCCCTCGTTACACCTAAATATGCAGCAAAATTTTCTGTAGCTTTCTCATCCTTATTTTTCTCCTGAACAAACGTTGAAGATGATGTCAGTGCTCTGCATGATTCATAATAGAGTGATATTTTAGCCAATAGGCTGGCTATTCATATAAGGAATGTCTGTCGGAAGGACAATGTTTAATTAACTATTCGTGGTCAGTCAGAAGTGAGACGATGTTCCGTTGGCAGAGTCACAACATTCCGAGCTGCTTCATGGCTTCCTGACCTCATTGAATTCCACTGTGAATGACAACACCCTGCAATCAGCGGAATAGAGGATTGTTGTGCAACAAGCGGAAGCTCCGCCAAGGTTTCAAATCCTAGAAACACAGTGTGGAAACTTTTCGTTGGAAGGCGCACGTTACAGCGAGTGGCGTATGCAATAGTTCGCCCGAACTCGTAAAGCGCACGAGATACGAAGAGTAATGGCCTCTAAACTCTATTCCGGTCACAGGAAAGCGTCATTGTTTTTATGTTTTACATCACTCAAAGTGTACTTTTCTCAATGATTCGCGTTTTTCATCGCAAGAGTCTTCAATAAAATAATTGTAAAAGGTTTAGCTTCACAGCTTTTCCATCTCTTGTAAAAACATCTATAACTCAGATAAAGAAAACTGCGCACGAGAAACGCATTAAGAATTTATAGTTAACTACAGGATTTACCTATGACATGGGAGCTCAGATTTAAATTCGTGACTGCAGTAGAAGACAAAGCTCAAACATGCTGATTATTTTAGAAGAAACGTAAGGAAATTTTTAAAAATTTGACACATGATGTATGTAATTTATAAAATAAATAAAACTGTATCTCAAAGTTCTAAATTTGTTTTCACAGCATCTACAACAGCCACGAAGTGGAAGTCAAAAAATTTAAAATCCCGTATAAAAGTTTTTAAAAATATTTGGAAATAAATCCTATGCCTCATTTCTTTCTAAGTATCAGTATCCGTTTTAAAACTAGAGTGTTGTTGATAATTTTCATTCCAAAATTCGTTAGATCAACGCACAACGTTTCGTCGACTACCGTCTCCATGGTTACCAGATACAGCTGGAGTCTTGATTCGCAGCACCAACTACTTCCATTTATTGTCAGCACTGAGAAGCTCTTCGATGGTATCGTGAGAGACAAACAGATTAAATCCTCTTGGAACAAACTGTTGCCACGAGCCGAAAGAGTAAATAACCCAACTACAGGGAATAAAATCGAAATCGGGATCGTTATCAGTTCAGAAATATCTAGATAAAAGATTCGTCATCAGGAACACACAAGGAAAACCTAATTAATGGTTGTTTTGACAGTGATGAGAAAGTTTGTTGGAATTCTGAGAGAAAAATGGAGTCATTTTAAAAGTATCTTGTAACCACGGTCGATAGAAGTTTCTGGTGATTACACTAATTCTGATACGATGATGCGCAGTTTGAGACGTATTTGATACCATCACCTACGTCATTTATCGCTTGCGTCATCAAGCACTTCTTCGTAAGCAACGTTCGCCAATTTTCAATATTGACAATCTTTAATAAGAGAGTTGAGAGCGAATTCCTTATGGACGCCAAGATTAAACATAATTTCTTAATCTAAGTATATCATTTCAACGAATTGCCCGCTTACAATTTAATGAGATATATGATCATGACAAATTCAGTCGGTAGAGAGAATATCTCAGTATATACATTAACATTACTCATTACTCAATATATGCATTAACATTACTCAATAAATAATATAAATTCCTGATTATACTTTCTAATCAGATCCAATTTGCCGACTTTAACTTATATCCGAATACTTATTAATCATCAGCGTACTTCCATTGCATTATTGGAGATGAATCTCTTTGTACATTGCATTATCAATCAATTATTAAACATTCAGTTAAATAAAATTCCGGTTACATATATTGTGATCATTAAATTCTCACAATTAATAATAAATAAACTTTTCCTCAAATTTCTTGTCAATTTAGACGAATAGTCAGTCATTGGTCGTCACTCTACAATCAGCAATGCAGCTGAGTCCTCACAACCAAAGACTCTACACTCCACTCCTTTCTTACAATAAACTCGGCGACGGTCACAGGCTGTTTTATAAAAAGTTGTTATAATTCACTAATTTAAAATCTGGAGCTTTCTTATTTTGTAAAAAAACAATCTCGCCTTTTCTTTTAGGTTTAGGAATAAAATATATCTTCTACATCTCTATAAATATAA
Organism: Eucriotettix oculatus; assembly: GCA_034510155.1. Classification (NCBI taxonomy): domain Eukaryota; kingdom Metazoa; phylum Arthropoda; class Insecta; order Orthoptera; family Tetrigidae; genus Eucriotettix; species Eucriotettix oculatus. The sequence continues at coordinate 85,306,031 of CM067378.1, read as the reverse complement.
ATTTGTATTTTAAACTTATTATAATTTCATTGTAATTATTCTTAATTGATTTTTTAGATTTTATGAAAAGTAAAAATACTACAGAATGATTTATATTTTACATTATACAAAAAAAATCAGCAATGATATGTAAGAAAATCTGTTTGACGATTTATATTTACATAGTAATTTAATTAGTCTAAGAAAGCGTCAATAAATATGTACAAAATTACATTAAATTAATTAAATACTCTACGTCCATTTTACCAACTTTATATATGGAATTAACACAAAATTATAGAAACAAATAAGGATAAATATTAGTACTTGTCTGTCATCTGAGACAATAAATAAATAAGTATAATGGTTACATACTAGACGAAGCCAGACCATAGTTTTAAAAATGCTAATACGTAAAATTAATAATTTCTACCACTTAATAATTGTAAATCTTGGGAAGTGTATCATCCAAATTTGTCAAAATTTTCAACAACAATAAAGACATTTTGGATCATAATCATTAAGATTTCATTTTTTTAAACTATTTTTCGTCTAATGAATCCCAAATTAGGGACGAAACATAATATTATATTGTTATTATTGTCGTGTAGGAATGTGAAAAAATTGTTGTAAAATATTTTATTTACATCAATCGTGAGTAGCTTTCAATATTAATGTGTAATAATCATACATCTGTTTTACAAAAATAATAATAAGATTAATTATTCAATCATTTAAGTACAGTCAATATGGATGAAGACTAATTCAAATCACCTCTAACATGCCTAAAGTTTGAAGATAAAACCAATGTTAGTTTTCCATTTCTATCTAATTTGTAAAACAGATGGATGATTATAGCACATTGATGTCGAAAGCTTCTTGACGACTGATGGACAATCAAATCTTCTTCATCTGCTTTCCAGGATTAGGCTTTTAGACTGTTCCGGCTTGACCTCATCGTCTCAACCTTGGTCTTCCAACACTCCTTTTGCCTAATGGTTTACATTCCAATGCCTGTTTAGGAAACCTGTCTCTAGGTATTCGTAATACATGCTGACTCCACCTATTTTTGTACTCCGTTAACATATCTGTGATCGCCTGAACCCCCCTAGTGGACAATAAAATATTTTACACTTATTTCATACTCGTATTTGTTAATTATTAACGGTCAAATAATCCTAATTTTATTATTATTTCAAACGAGTTGTCGGTTATTAAACCCTTTCTGACTCTTTGGCAAAATGAAATATTCGTCCTGGATAGTACTTAATCAAATAACATCGTCCAAGAAAATGTTCCACATGAAGGTGAAGGATTGAAGTAATATTTCAAATTCCGCAAGTCGAACATGTCATGCAAGAAAAAGATAATCTAAAAGGGAAAAAATTTCAGAATTCTTACACTTAATACGGCCAAGAAAACTATGACCGGCATAGTTATTTACTTTTGCCTTTCCACAAAGTAATTAATCGTGTAAAAGGTCCCCAGATTTTTACAACACATTAAGAGTAAATCGTATTGTAATATTTGTGAGACAATAGGAAAGTCAATACGCACTTATACAAACTGAGAGATGGCGTTGATAGTGACAAAGAAAGTTGATTTCTGAGAAGTACCAAGATGCTTTCCTGGCATCAGAAACTGTGTCTCAAAAAAATATCTGTTTGAAGGGCGCCGCGCTCGCTCACAGACATTCGTCAGCATTGCGACTAGAAGTAGCGAACCAGATGCTATATCTTTGGCAACGCTGATATCTGGATCCAGTGCTACTTTCCAAAGATGAAAAAAATATTGACACAGTTGGTTTCTGTTATTAGATTGGCGCTAAAGAAGGTGAATACAGTGATATCAGCCGCGAAATTGTTCACATCGTCTACTTAGGAAAAGGACGTATGATAAATGGAGATTATTATGCGTCGTTAATGGATATATTGATCCAAGATTTAATGTTTAAACGTCCATATTTTGCCAATAAATAAAGATTTTATTTCCATTAGGGCAATAAGGCACATACAAAGACACCTAGGATAATTGAAAGTTGAAATAGAGGGAAGAATGAAAGTTAAGAATAACGTATTAAGATATAATAATGAAATAAATGTAATCAGATATTTAAAATGTGAGAGTATTGTGTGTATAACTTCGCCTGGAAGATGACAGATCTTACCGTCGTCGAAACGTTACCCGAGTGGAGATCTGAGAACTTCAACATTTGCACCAGGAATGCCTTCGATCTTTACTTATACTCATAATTCTCTGTAATTCAGTGAGAACATTCTTATCTATATTCGATATTCATCAATGCTCATGCATGTGAAACAATGAACGTGTTCAAAAGAAAACCAAAATTGTTTAACGGAGTTTCTGTGACAGTTGTTACCATTAAATAACAGAAAGAGGATCTGAATTTGTGTGTATCCGTTTAAGGTTCCCCTTACTCTGCTGCGTTGCACATGTCCCCTCGAGGGATACTCGGAAGAAACGCGCGAAATTGCTTTCCAGGAACCCAGTCTCGAGCTCCAATTGTTTTCAGCTGCGTGGAAGTCAACATTTTCTTTTCTTGCGACTCTCTCCATTCCCCAGCTTTCTATGGCTTCAAGCTTCATTTTTCCGATTTATTTCATTTTCTACACGCAGGCCCCCATTTCCAGGACTTAGAAAGCTGTCTGTTTACTCGGTGATCGAGTTTTCTCTGCTAATAAACTCCCAGTAAATTTAAAATCCCAAGAAAACAGATTTTTTATATACATATAAAGCTTCAATTTGTCTATCCGATTACAAATCTGGAAAATAATGAAGTTCCTACATATATGAATAAATTAAGGAGCATACGAAAATCAAAAAATTGTGCTTGATGAGAGAAAAATACGAGGATAGTGGATTTTATCCCCTCCATATCTTCTTATCTCAGACTGAATTATTTATGTCAATACAAATTTTCTTAAACGTTTTCTTTTCGGTCCAAGTATATTATAAATTGGATCACCGTCCAGATTCTTGGGACAGTGACGTCTACTGCGCTGAAAACGTTTTCCACACGAGAACATAAACCCTGACGTTAGCCACGTTTTCCAGGGTAATGTCATTTTAGTCAACGACGCCAGCCAGCAGTTTTCAATCTCTTGTCACGCAGAACCCGCATGCTTTCACCTTCGTGATTCCATCAGACATGCAGGCACCCTTAAGAACGACTACATAGGTTTTTCAATATCTCTTGTGTTCTAAATAATACACAAAGAGTGGTCAAAAGTCAGAAATGGAAAAAATTAATAATAATACGTTTCGTGCTCCAACTTTAGGAACCTCTTTCAACCAAAAAGATGTGTACAATGAAATATACATAGTTAAATAGAAATTAATAAATGAAATTAGTTTGACGTTGTAAGTACAATTAAATTAATACAAAACAATTAGTTACTCCTGCAATTTCTCCTGCGATTGCTTATCACATCATAATTTGATACAGTTTTTGTGTATATAATATATAACAAACGTTAGATCCAAGCTAGACGGAGCCATCAGGACCACGAATGAACGCGATTGGTTATTTAAATTACGAATTACGAGTCATCTTATCGACCAGAAGGGAAACGTAAAGGTTTGTGGATTGCCTCATTGGACGGAGCTGAAATGTCCAGAACTTTCGACGAAGTCCAATATATCTTGTTAGATAGGGAAACAAGAAAACTAACCTGGATGCACAGCTGTCTCTCCTGAACCGCAACGAAGACAGGAGCTTATTATTAACAAATGAAAAAAACGAATACTTCACCCTACACATCCCTACACCGCCTTAAGCGATGAGATATTCCGCTGAGTGAAGTCTCCAAGAATTTCGTTGACAGACGTCGAAAATTTATGTGCTCAGTTTCCTCTTCCATAAGGATAATAAAAAATATAACGCCCACAACTTGCTCGGGGGAGGGGGGTAAGATTTCAATTGTGGAGGTGGAGCTTGTAGAAAAAAACCGAAGCACATCTTGGGTAAGAGGATTCAATCATTTCGTTCAGTTATATTTGGAGAAAGAGAGGTATTCAGTTATGATTTAGAGATAATCATTCAGTTTTCAGTCAGACACACATTTAGATTCGGCTATTCAGAAGGGCATTTACGGCCGAAGACTTAATAATTCAGAGGCTCATGCAATTCGTGCGCTCGGGGGATGATTTTTTGTGGTGCACTGAAAACACGACGCTGGGGATAAGGTTCATAACAGATGCAGCAGACCTTCAAGTCTACCTGCAACTCCGGACGACAAAAAATCAACGGACCATCGATCTATGACGACGGGAAGGAAGACCATCGGCACACAATGATGTACAAACGTACATTTCTCGCCCTCCCCCCTCCTTTCATTTACCACTGATATTCCCTGTGATAAGAATTCATGTTCCCGATAAAGCTGGCCAGGATTAATTCAGAACCAGGCATAATAATTTTTTTGTTTATTCACGACCTTCCCTTTTATATAAATAATAAGATAATAAGCTTTTTATACGCCATAATCCCCCAACCTTCCTAATTAAATTCTCAAGCAATAACAAGCACCAAAAACGTCAGGAACCTAAATTAGTGAAGACACTGGCAAGGATTCAGATAGTAAAGCTCACAATATAGCAACGGAATATTTTTAAACTACAAAATTTACATTTCAAAGATTCCAGAATACACATGTAAATCACAGCAATAAAGAATTATTTGTAGGATTTAAATTTTGCATACCTTATTTTACTTTAAAAGGATTAATATTTAATTTTATGAGGAGCATTTCGCTCATTAATCTAGAATAATTATTATTTTCTACGACTAAACTTCGAAATTTATTCCAATAAACCCTGTGATATTTTTAAAATATATTGTATAGTTACTAAATACAGATGGTTTATCCATTGGTTGTTTTAAATTTCCGAAATTTTCTTTGATCTCTTGTGTTCTATTTAGAAGTTATAATCGCTTCATTTAAGAATAAACAAATCATTTGGCCATAGGTAAGAAATTTTCATCCAACTGAATTCTTGTATTTCTATATTTATTGTATTATAACTAATTTAATTATCATTTTATATTAACACAGAAACCAACAAAATAGTCCTGCGTAATCAATTTAAAGTAACAAAGTCAAAAATAAATGATCAACAAATCGTAAAATCAGTAGATTTCTGCTTAAGTATAATATTCTGTAATAAGTACAAACAACAATCATTATACATAATAAGGAACAGTCAATGTATGAAATCTGCTTATCTTCAATCGTGAATAAACTATTGGGAGTTTTGATTAAATATAAGGTTAGCAGCACTAAATCTTAGACCACCTCACTTAAAATGTGAGACGCATGTTTACAGCATTTGATAATATTGTGTTAAAAAAAGGATCTATGTTGCTAATTCATTCAAAGCACCGTATTTAACTACAAAAATGTACATTGATTGTTATTTTTATTTATTACAAATAATTTATTAAAATTATTACTAATTACTTTGAGGACTATTTTTTGGTTTCTTGATCATGTAGGAGTATTTAAATCAGAGTTTTATTTATTGAAATAAAACTATAACAACTGATTA